>CM056956.1:25471642-26890541 GCA_029856935.1 Cyclocarya paliurus
TAAAATTTAGCTATTTGTGCTAATGTGTTTTTAATTAGTGTGAGGGGGAGGTTGAGAAACAGGGCTATTTATAGTGATAGATTAGCGAGGTTGGTGGAGCATGTGAAGTGGTGAGCGGCGTAGACTGCAGCAGCAAGAAGTGGAAACAGGTGTGGCTTGCTTTATTATCAGTATTGTGATGAATTTGGGGCATTTTTTAAATCTGATTGAAAAAACTGAAGTTAGTGGCTGCAAATGCATGCAGGGGTATTTGGGGTACTGATATGATCATTTTATATGTTACCTGGGTAGCTAGGTGGAATATTGGGTGGACACAATAATTTTAGGATGGTGCCGACCCATTTACATTTTATTCTCCCCACTCACTCCTCATAGTGGAGTCTACGTACAGGTGGCTCACAAACACAAGATAAAGTTCTGATCATTTCTTTCGGGGATCGAAAACATTATGACATCTATGTTGCGTATACATGTTGGAGATGCAAGACATTCGATGCAATATTTTATTAAGAATGGCGTGAATACAGCTAGCTAGCTAGAAAATTTTACAGCAGCTAGCTCCAGTTCTTTCTTTCGACAGACATCTCGAAACTGCATGCATGCTCCCTCCACGGCCTTTTATAATTTTATTACTGGTTTTTTTTTTCTTTTTTGGTTTTCGGATTACTATTGTTAATGCCTTAATTTGCATAACAGACTGAAAGGAAAGAAAGAACTATCTCTGGTCCACGAGATGATTTGGATTTCGATATGGTACGCTTCGCTTTCATACATAAAGTAAATAGCAAATAAGCATAAATAAAGAGAGAAATATATCATAGAAGTGACTGTTAGGATTAGCGGAAATTTAGGAGGTATAAAGATTATTTTAATTATCGTCATTTAACCATTTGTAACATAATAGAACGTACATTTTGGGTATTGAAATCACGGTTTAGACTGTTAAGACTCATGCCTATGTATTCAGTTGGGAGGTAAATTACTGATCATCGCATGCTGTATGTTACATAATTTTATTAAAATGACGACGCCGGACGACTTCTTATTCGAGGTGTGGAGGAACATGTGGCCTGCTTACAAGGTTGATGTCTGGCACATAAAAGGCTTGCTTCAAAAATAGCAGGCAAATGGGCAAAGCTGTAGAATCATTCTAAAAATAATATATGAATCTACGAAAAGAAGGCCAACATGTGCCTATCTCTATAAACCTTCAGGATTCATATTCAAGTCTTTTAATATAGAAGCATTAAATAGTAGCGTATAAATCTTTCCTCAATCTTGCTGGTGGCTTCAATAAATTTTATAATGGGAGAACAAGCATTAAATGTTCTTTTGTTGAAAAGAAGGCATGGATTTTATCCCTTGCATTGAAGCCAATTTCAGCCTAAAGTTAACTTTCTCTCAAGTTTGAGGGACGAACACTATGGAAATCATTTCTCATCTACTTGCAGTTGCAGGGCTTTTGGTGTTGGTCGTGCTGTACAATCTATGGAGGGTGAAAACTGGAAGTCATAATAAGGATATGTTAGCCCCAGAACCATCGGGTGCCTTGCCAATTATTGGCCACCTTCATCAACTTCGTGCCCAAATCCCAGTTGCCAGAACGTTGGCTGCCATGGCTGATAAACATGGTCCCATCTTCATGTTCCGGTTGGCATGAAACCTGCACTTGTGATTAGCAATCATGAGGCAGTCAAAGAGTGCTTCACTACAAATGACAGGGTTTTCGCTACAGGCCCCATGTCTAGCGAGGGAAAGTATCAAAGTACCTTGCTTATATGCAGGATTTGGGTTTTCCCCTGATGGATCATATTGGAATAAGATGCGAAAGCTAGCAGTTTCTGAACTCATTCCAGCAGCCGGCTTGAGACACTTAAAGATATACAAATCTCCAAGGTGGATACTTTGGTTAAAAATCTGTACTCTATTTGCAGGAGCAATGAGCACTGGCCAGTCAAGGTGGCGATTAGTGAATGGCTTGAGGGCCTAACCCTGAATATAGTTACTAAAGTTATTGCGAGGAAGAGATATTTTGATTACGCCAATGGTGGAAATGATGAAGACGCAAAACGCACAAGGAAAATTATAAGAGGATTCATGTATTTAGCTTGAAGCATGTTGCAGGGGAATTTGACTCTCTAGTAGGAAGTTGGGTTGAAGAACATATTGCGAGGAGGCTCAAGAGTGATGAGCAAAGCCATGAGCCGGACTTCATTGATGTCATGCTATCACCAATTGAGGAGGATTCCATGTTTGGTCATACCCGAGAAACCATTATCAAGGCAACTGCAGTGGTATGTTTAGTAATGCTATTTTATTTTTAAACTCCTTGATCGTATTTATGAGAAATAAACTGCATCGATCTTTGAATATATTCTTTGAGCTGCACATGATCCGGATCAACTAGCTAAAAATACCTTAGAATTTGCAGATAATTTCTTGTTCTTACTGTATACTGATATGCTTTTGTTTTCAGAAACCATCACAAGGTTACTTTCTTCCAATCCTTAACATTGGTGTCAAGTCATAGCTGGGAAAAAAAGTCAATCTAGAATTAAGAACAGGGATTTTGCAATGCATGCCAAGGATTTGTTTCTCTTGATAAAGATCACATCAATGTAACAAAAACTTAACCTGACAAGGGAAAGTATCATATTGCTTTGGGGATTGTAATAATTTTAAAAAGAAAAGGATTACAGGATTTTTCTGCTATCTCGGATACCTCCCGACATCTGGGATCCCTAGCTAGACAGATTGAAATAATTCGTAATCTTATAAGCTATACTTTTATCTTACTATTATATGTTGTATTATCCATCAATCCAGGAAGTTATCATTTTAAAAAATAAGAGTTGATCCGGCGGTTGATAGACATTAATGACACATTGGCATAGTATGATAAAAGTATGATGAAAGTATAGTATATATCATTACTCTCTAACCATTCCATCATGCATTTTTCCTTGTTGCAATTTAAGTCCACTTGTAGAATTGGTAATTGATCTCAGTTAATCAAATAATATTCAAATTCACGAGTTAGTCTGTGTTTCTTTGGTTCACATTCTAATAATGTTAAAGTTCAGTTGAAGCTTAATTTCTTTTATTTACCTAACTATGGTTCCATTTTCATGTTGTAGACTCTCATTTTGGGCGGTTCTGACACTATATCACTTAACCAGCTAATATGGCTTATATCCTTATTATTAAATAACAAAGATGCTTTGAAGCGTGCACAAGAAGAGCTGGATCTCAAAGTTGGAAGGGATAGATGGGCAGAAGATTCTGATATTATGGATCGATCTAGTTTATCTCCAAGCCATAGTCAAAGAATCCTTGCCCTTATACCCACCAACCCCTTTGCCAGTTCCACATGAGGTAATGGAAGATTGTCAAGTTTGTGGCTATTACGTTCTAAAGGGAACTCTCCTGTTTGTAAATGTGTGGAAGTTACATCGAGACCCAAGGGTTTGGCACGAACCTGATGATTTCTTTCCTGAAATGTTTCTCTCAAATAATGCTAGTATGGATGCCTCAGATCAACATTTTGAATTCATACCATTTGGGATAGCGCACTGTACAGAACAATTTGGATATGCCAAAATCACAGAAGGAATCAATATTCTTTTCTTCATATTTCTGCTCTCTTTCGTCTGATGGCAAACGCACTAAACCAGACCTCATGCCAAATCTGACAAAAACCGGTCTAAACATTCGAAATTCCCACTGGAGTTGGTGAGATGGACAGGACTTTTGAACAAGTATTGACAAGTTTCGCACAAGAGCAACACAAGTCACTACTTTTCATGCTTACTTTCTGAGTGATCACAACGACAATATATATCTGGTGAAAAGTCAAATATTACCCCCCCAAACAAAACTAAGGATAGAAAAGTAACATCATGAAAATTTACTGTTCCTAGCTAGTTATAATTATATAGCTTATATATCCCTGTATAGATGAATATTAAGAAACCACCAAATTTGAAGTGGGAAACTTCATCCTGACACCATGGAAATCATTTCGCATCTACTTGCAATCTGTGGAGGGTGAAAACTGGATGCCATAGGTATAAAGGTTATGTTAGCCCCAGAACTAAAACAGAGTATCTCGTTTTATTGACTTTGATAATACAACCCAGTACAATATATATACACATGAAGCTTTAAATATTATCCCATAAATTGTGGGATGCCGGATATGACACAGTTGTACAACAGCAAGCAAGGGAAGCACTAATGACAGGCTTGATTCATGGTGGTAGCTTGATCTTCGGATGTTGACATTCTGTATTGATGTCGTTGGAGTGATTTATGGCTTGATCAATGGGTATGCTGACAAGAACCATCGGGTGCCTTGCCAATTATTGGCCACCTTCATCAACTTCGTTCCCAAAACAATCGCCAGAATCTTGGGTGCCATGGCTGATAAACATGGTCCCATCTTTATGTTCCGGTTTGGCACGAAACCTGCACTTGTGATTAGCAGCCTTGAAGCAGTCAAGGAGTGCTTCACCACAAATGATAGGGTTTTCGCTGCACGACCAACGTCTAGCCAGGGAAAGTACCTTGGTTATAACTGTGCAGGATTTGGGTTTTCCCCTTATGGATCATATTGGAGTAAGATGCGAAAGCTAGCGGTTTCTGAACTCCTCTCCAGCAGCCGGCTTGAGAAACTCAAAAACATGCCAGTCTCCGAGGTGGATACTTTGGTTAAAGATCTCTACTCTGTTTGCAGGAGCAACGAAGACAACCCTGTCAGAGTAGTGATTAGTGAATGGATTGAGGGCCTAGCCTTGAATATAATCATTAAAGTTATTGCGAGGAAGAGATATTTTGGTTATGTCAATGGTGGAAGTGATGGAGAGGCAAAACGCATAGGGGAAATTGTCAAAGAATTCATGTATTTAGTTGGGGCACCTATCATGTTTGATTTAATTCCATTTCTCAGATGGATTGATTTGCAGGGCCAAGTGAAATCTATGAAGTGTGTTGCGGAATTGGACTCTCTAATAGGAAGTTGGGTTGAAGAACATATTGCAAGGATGCTCAAGGTGTTGGTGAAGCTAGTTGTTGGGAACGCATTTCTCAGATTGGTTGATTTACGTGGTTCGCTATGTGCTTACGTTAATGGAGTTGCAGAGCGACCAATCGAACAAACTTTCTGTCTGCCTTCATTTGAGTCACAATCGGGCTCGATAAAACTAAACAATTATCTCACTTGGAGACTGGTATGTAAAATACACACATTGTTAAAGACGTGTTTTGCACTCCACCAACCTTCTGGATCGACCTGTATCAAGGAAGCTTGGTGGCTCAGAGTACTAAAAATACTTTTGATGTCTAAGTTAGTTTTATCTTTTGAGAGAGAGTTTGTGATATTAAGCACTGAAAAAAGAAGGAAAAAAAAGGATATTGCTTCTCCATTATCCTCTTGAAGAATTGAACAAGCGAAGAGTTGATTTGGGCTCCAAATTATATTTGAAAATTAAAAGAAAAATGTAACATTTTTCTCCGAAGTTTTTCTAGATATTGGACGTAATTCTTATTGGCCAGCTTTTGTGTCACTTTATTAATAATTGCCTCTACAAGGAAACCCGACACCAATCTAGTTTTTCGAAAGGGAAATACTTCCCCCCCATCAAGGTGGCCATCAATTGCATTTTTTATTTTTATTTTTTTTACTTAATTGTTAAGTAATTATTTTAAAATAAATTTATTTTTTTAAAAAAATATTTAATGAATTAAAAAAATATTTGGAAAAAAAAAAGAAAAAAGACAAAAAAGTTTTTGCCTATTTGGTGGTGGTTTCGGTGGACTCCCTCCTCTGTGGGAGTAGCACCGTCCTATTCGGAATTTTTGCTCGATCTTTGGACTTTCTGTTCCAATTGCGATCACCTAGATTCTACTCAACATATTTTCATAAGAACATGTCAACATATTATTTTTACATTAGCAAAATATAATCATAACATATTAGAACGGCGATGACGACGACCATGCACTGTCTTGCATGCTCAAGAATAAGTTTGATTTTGCAGCAGCATCCACACGAGGAATTGAGAAAGCAGAAGATATAGAGGCTTGCATCTTGCTGCCTAGGTATTAGAAATATTCACATTTTACCAAAACTTAAACGTAATTCCAGTACCCTTGACTTCAGATCTCAAGAGTTTAAAAAATAAAAAACCTTACAGGAGCAGTCATGTTGATGTGTTACTAGCAGCCTAGCCAATAGTGCAGAACCTTCATCAAAAGAAAGTTAAGAGGTTATGACATTGAGAGTCGAGAGCCATTAACAATTAACGAGCATCCGTTGACATGACTATAATTAATTATTATAGTTCATTCTTTCCTGGGAACAGAGACATGCTTATAAGGTTGATGTCTGGCACATAAAAAATCTTACTTTAAAAATAGCAGGCACATGGGGCGTAGCTGTAGAATCATTCTAAAATCAATATATGAACCAACGAAAAGAAGGCCAACAAACAATGTTTTGAGAAAATGTTTTTCATAGCACACGCATGAATAGGATGTAGTGTCTTGTATTATATACAGATCATACAGCTGTACAGACATGATCATGCAGCGGTATAAAACAGATTACAAGGTCTAAAATAAGGAATTAATTAATAACAAGTGATTGAGTTTGATTTAGTTGACTTGAATCCTTAACATAATGGAATTAGATAATCACAAGGGATTGAGTTTGATTTATAAGTTGATTTAATTAATCACAAGGTTGAATCCTCAACATAATTAAGCACAAGAATAAAAAGTAGCGTATAAATCTTTCCTCAATCTTGCTAGTGAATTTTATAATGGGAGACCAAAGCATGGCAAGCATTAAATGGGTCAGTGTCTTTCGCTGAAAGAGAAGGCATGAATTTAATCCCTTGCCTTGAAGCCAATCTCAGTCTAAAGTTTCCTTTCCTCCCAAGTTTGAGAGATGAACACCATGGAAATCATTTCTCATCTACTTGCAGTTGCAGGGCTGTTGGTGTTGTTGTACAATCTGTGGAGGGTGAAAACTGGAAGTCATAATAAGGGTATGTTAGGGCCAGAACCATCGGGTGCCTTGCCGATTATTGGCCACCTTCATCAACTTCGTGCCTAAATCCCAATTGCCAGAACCCTGGCTACCAAGGCTGATAAATACGGTCCATCTTCATGTTCCGGTTTGGCATGAAACCTGCTCTTGTGATTAGCAATCATGAGGGCCTGAGGCAGTTATGGAGTGCTTCACTACAAATGGCAGGGTTTTTGCTTCACGCGCCATGTTTAGCCAGGGAAAGTACCTTGCTTACAACTATGCAGGATTTGGGTTTACCCCTTATGGATCATATTGGAGTAAGATGCGAAAGCTAGTAGTTTCTGAACTCCTCTCTGCCCGCCGGCTTGAGACACTCAAAGACTTGCAAATCTCCGAGGTGGATACTTTGGTTAAAAATCTGTACTTGGCTTGCAAGAGCAACGAGCACAAGCCCGTCAAGGTGGCGATTAGTGAATGGCTTGGGGGCCTCACCCTGAATATAATTACTAAAGTTATTGCGAGCAAGAGAGATTTTGATTACGCCAATGGTGGAAATGATGGAGAAGCAAAACGCATAGGGGAAACTATAAGAGAATTCATGTATTTTGCTGGGGGTTCCTGTCATGTTTGATCTAATTCTGTTTCTTAAATGGATTGATTTTCAGGGCCAAGCTGTGAAATCTATGAAGCGTGTTGCAGGGAAATTCGACTCTCTAGTAGGAAGTTGGGTTGAAGAACATATTGCGAGGAGGCTCGAGAGTAATGAGCAAAGCCACGAGCCAGACTTCATCGATGTCATGCTATCACTAATTGAGGAGGATTCCATGTTTGGTCATACCCGAGAAACCATTATCAAGGCAACTGCAGTGGTAATTGAACCATTCCATCAAGCATTTCTCCTTATTACAATTTAAGTTCACTTGTAGAATTGGTAATTGATCTCGGTTAATCAAGATATGTCCTAATTCGTGAGTTAGTCGATGTTTCTTTAGTTCATATTCTAATAATGTTAAAGTTAAGTTGAAGCTTAATTTCTTCTTCTTCTTCTTCTTTTTTAATCTAACCATGGTCCCATTTTCATGTTGTAGACTCTCATGTTGGCTGGTTCTGACACTATTTCTGTTAACCTAATATGGCTTCTATCCTTGTTATTGAATAACAAACATGCTTTGAAGCGTGCGCAAGAAGAGTTGGATCTCAAAGTTGGAAGGGATAGATGGGTGGAAGATTCTGATATTAAAAATCTGATTTATCTCCAAGCCATAGTTAAAGAATCATTGCGCTTATATCCACCAACCCCAGTGCCAGTTCAAGAGGGAATGGAAGATTGTAATGTTTGTGGCTATTACGTTCCAAAGGGAACTCTTCTGTTTGTAAATGTGTGAAAGTTGCATCGAGACCCAACGGTTTGGCACAAACCTGATGATTTCTTGCCTGAAAGGTTTCTTTCAAGCCATGCAAGTATGGATGCCTCAGGTCAACATTTTGAATTCATACCATTTGGGTCTGGAAGAAGGTCTTGCCCAGGATTCAAGTTTGCCTCGCAAGTATCGCAGTTGACACTAGCCCGTTTGCTTCAGGGATTTGAGTTAACAACACCATTGAACAAGCCGGTGGACATGACTGAGGGCTTAGGCATCACCTTGGCCAGGGTAACACCCCTAGAAGTTGCCCTCACTCCACGAATTTCTTCCAAACTCTATGAATGCTAGAGAGATGTACTGTCAAACTATATATATAAATATATATTTATATTTATATTTATATATATATGCTTGCATGCCTAGAATATTTATTTTCAGTAAGTTTGTGCAGCTTGTTGGGTAATTAGTATGCAGTTTTTATGGTTCGTTATTGTATGATTCGTTTTTAATATTATTATTGTTTTGAAATTTGAAAAAGTTGAGTTGTTTATTATATTTTATGTTAAAATTTGAAAAAATTATAATAATAAATAAGATGAATTGAATTTAGTTTGATAACCAAGCATACTGCATCTGATCAGTACTCCGAATCTCCACCCAAAAGTTATTGCTAAAAGGAAAAGCCCCAGAGTTGAGATTTGTGAGTAAGTGTTGCTCTTGTAACTCATTGTGTGAAATATCCAGAGCTTAAGCCCAAACCAGAAGGGAGGCCAAGCCCACGATGTTGTTTTGGTAGGTGTCTTCTTCCTTGACTGTAGTTTTCTTGCCAGACCCTTTTTTTTTTTTGCTTTCCTTTCAGTTTCTTCACTTTCGAAAATCCCTCCACCTCAAATCCATTTTTTCCCCACGTCTCTGCGTTTTTGTTTTCTTTTACTTTTCTTTTCCATCACACACTCAGACTCTCACTCACCCACGCGACTCGTTCATTTCACTACCAAACTTTCTTTCTCGCTTCTCTTTTTCTCCGTAAGTTCTCACCACCCCACAAACTAGTCACTGCTCAAGCCCCTTCTCGGTTGGTCTCACTGCCATGAAACACATAAGTGTTTTTCATCCCATGCAAACGATGTAACGTAGCCCTTCCCATCCACAAAGCACCGTAAACCAAACCATGCACACATCCACCCTTCCAACCCCTTCACGTCACAGCCATGCACCATGGTGGGAAACAAGTACCCCACTACCCAACCCCTTGAGAGACTGCTACCACCCAGCCATAAATGGCAACGCCGCCCCCACCTTGTAGCACAACAACTCCGAATGGAAACCAACGTGCCGAGATCACCCCGCACGACAGAAACCGCAAGCCCACAGCCTAGACCTCAGCCCTACACCGCCACGCTGTCACCGTGAGACACCCTTGCAGACCACTAACAACCACTGTTAACACCACCGTGAGCCGCATGCCCCATGTTTAGCACCCAAAGAAAACCACCCCTGTTTTCTATACTCAAAACAGAGCAACAAGCATGGACGTGATAATCCACTCGACCACCACACAGCCATCGTGATACTCCCGATGCACCACCCAGAACAACCATGCCCAACCTGGTGCCGCCGGGAGCCACCATCACGCGATATCTCCACCCCTCTCGGTAACGCAACTCTCCCTCTTTCTACGTGTTTCTCTCTCTTCCTCATGGTGCACTGTCGTCGTGCACCACCGTAGACCTCAGCTCAGCCACCAGTGAGCCCATCGCTGCCTCCCTCACGTGACCTGCCACCGCTCCAAGCCGCGCTGCTGTAGACATCCACCTAGGCCACCGCTACACATAGCTCTCGTAAGCATATGCCTTCCCTGCCAAAGACTAATGAAATAAAATAGAGCCCACTTGAAAAAGATATTAAACCTAATCCCATTAACAAAACCCCACTCCAAAATACAAACAACCTCAAAACCAACCCAAGTCGTCACAGCCCAACTTAAAAAATTATCGCATAGTCGTGCTCCTCCCCAAACTTGACAGGATGAGCCATCGGCGTAGACTTGTTTGGGCTTTCCCCGAGGTGCAACTTGTATTTCCTCTAAAAAGTTAGTGAACTCAACCACAAAGTCTACCAGCACATGCCCCTTAATCGTTGTGCAGAGGAGATACTCTATATCGAACTCGCTTAGTTCGATTGCCGAGTTCATTAGTCGGTCGGATGTGTCGGTCTTCTACAAGATCTTTTTAAGGGGGAGATCTGTGAGCACCTTCATCGGATGGGCTTGAAAGTACGGCCTTAGCCTCATTGCGGTGACCACCAATGCGAACAGTAACATCTCCGTTCACAAGTACCTTGCTTTCACTCCATGGAATGCCTGACTTGTGTAATAGATGAGTTGATGTCCTTCCTCTGCATCGCGGATCAGCAGTGCAGACACGAGATGTGGCGATACGGCTAGGTACAAGATCAAGTTTTTGCAAGGTTTGGTCTGGATGAGAAGTAGCAAGTGGGCCAGGTACTCTTTCAATTCGTCGAATGCCCGGTCCAGTCGGTGTCCCATTCTCATGTTTTTCTTAGGACTTTGAAGAAGGGAAGACATTGGTCGATCGATTAGGTGATGAAGCAGTTCAAGGCTGCCACCTGTCTAGAGAGCCTTTACACTTCATGAAGGTTGCCAGGGGGTGGATTCCCACTATTGCTTCAACTTTCTCTGGGTTAGCCTCGATTCCCTATTCGAAGACCATGAAGCCCGAACACTTTCCTGACTCCATCCCGAAGGTGCACTTTAGTAGATTGAGCTTCATTTTGTAGTGTCACAGTACCTCGAAAGCCTCCCGGAGATCAGACAAATGTTGTTCGGGTCTCTTGCTCTTGACTAGTAGGTCATCCTTGTACACCTCCATATCTCGGCCAATCTGTTCTTTAAACATTCGGTTGACCAGCCACTAGTACGTGGTGCCAACATGTTTTTGGCCGAATGGCATAGTCTTGTAACAATAAAGTCCCCAGTCAGTGGTGAAGGTTGTCCTCTCTTCATTGTCCTGGGTTGTTCGGATCTGGTTGTAGCCTGAGTACACATCTATGAAGTTGTGCAGTGGGTGGCCTACTGTTGAGTTGACTATCAAATTGATACGAGGCAAGCGGAAGCTATCCATCGGGCTAGCCTTGTTCAAGTCAGTGAAGTCAACACACTTCCTCCACTCCCCTCTCGCCTTTTTTACCAATACTACGTTGGATAGCCATTCAGGATAATGGGTCTCCCTGATAAATCCCGCTGCAAGGAGATGGTCCACTTTTCTATGCTAAAGCTCTGACCTTTTTGTTTGATTTTCCTGGCCGTGGGGTCCATACAAAGGCGATGCTTGATGATCATGTTTTTGATCCTAGGCATTTCTTCGTGACTCCATGCAAAAACATGTTGATGCTCGATAAGGAGTCGCTTCACGACCTGCCTAAACTCGGGAGCCATTTTGGTCCCAATCCGTATAGTGCTTTCAGGCCTTCAGTGGTGCACGAAAACTAGCTCCAAGGGTTCATTAGGCCCTACCTGCCATAGTTGTCTAGAACCTCCTCATCCCGTTTGGCCAAATTAGGCGATTGGAGCGGCTCAACAATCTCTTGTGCTTCTTCAATCATCCTGACTTCCTTCCCCTCATGCATTAACTCTTGTGCGTAACATTCCTAAGCCAACACCTACTTGCCTTGAATTTTGCCCACCTCCAAGTTTGTAAGGAACTTCATCTTAAGGTGATATGTGAACATCACTACCTTTAAATTATTTAGGGTTGAGCAACCCAATATCTCGTTGTACGAGGAGGGGGCCTTCATCATTAGGAAGTCAGCCATCTTGGCTGAAATTCTGAGGGCCTTCCCGGCCAAGATTGATAGGGTAATGGCTTCATTAACTAAACGATGTCCTATGTGAAACCTTTAAGCGGCATCAGGGCTGGACATAGTTGGTCGAGGTTGATTCCCATCCTAACCAAGGCCTCCCAGAATAGGATGCCTGTCGAGCTATCATTGTCAATCAAGACTCTCTGCGTCATGAAGTTGGCGACCTGCACGGTGACTACCAAGGCATCATCATGGGGGTGGAGGATGCCCTCTTTGTCTTTCTCGCTAAATGTTACAACGGCTCTCCCCGCGTGTCTCCTGGAGTTGGTGGTGGTCCTCCTTGTCGTGAACATTTCCTCGTACCGAGCTCTATGGGCATGGGCCCTCCTCTCACATATCCTCCCGCGATAGTGTGAATCTCACTTACTAGGCTATATGTTCTAACCAGGCTTTGACATCATTGGCTCTTTTGGGCCCCCTTTTCTGTCCCTTTGTCTTCTTAGGCTCTCACTCCGCCGGGGCCTCGGGTGGTCGCTTTCTCATCGTGCCGGCCATTTGTTCTCCTGGAGTTGCGGGTCCAATAAACTCCCCAACTCTTCCATCCTTCGTTTCAATGTATAGCAGTCCTCGGTCTGGTGTCGGTCCGTCTAATGGTAGGTGTAGTATTTGTGGTTCTCTTGACCTCGTTGAGGTTCCTCTTGCGAGCTCGGGGCCCGTTCACCTTCCACAACTATACTCGTATGTGCAAGTGGTCTGCCACGTGCCTGAGCTAGTGCCTCATTCCTTCACCGACTTCTTGCTCGCCCTTCTGGCTTCTTATTCCTTTCATGGTTCGCTCTGCTATTCAGCCTTGTGGCTTTCTTATCCGCTTGTTCTGGCTTGAGTTTTTTGGGGGGCTTTCAAAGCCTAGAGGTGCCGATCTTGTCCGCCAGCCCAGCCCATCGTATTTCCCCATTCTGATTCTCTTTTACTTAGGCATCTTGTGGCCCATCTATCCCTCTGGGCTGGGCTTGCATGGCTTGGCCCGATGCAAAAGGGGGGAGCTGCCTCTCTCATACGTGTTGTATGGGAATTGCACTTTCAAATAGGAATTTGCATGGGTTGAAGAACATAGTGCGAGGATGCTCAAGGATGAAGAGCGAAGCTATGAGCCAGACTTCATAGATGTCATGCTATCAACATTAATTGAGGAGGATTCCATGTGTTGTGGACATGTTTCGTAGCTCCTCCCACACAATCACCTACAACCAAAGGGAGACAGGTCTTGAGGGTTCGTGTGAACGTCTCCGATACTTAAGTCAGTATAGTATGGCTATTTCCTTAGTGTGAAAAAAAGATCCCCTCATGGTCATATATGGGTGATATAAATGAAGCTCATAATATCTTCTGTTTGACGTTATAACCACCTGGTCCTTCATTTAAAATTCAAGTTGTGAGATATTCAAATTTCACTTGCTGAGGATAATAAATTGATAACCTCTCTCCCGAAGTTTCTGGGGTGGTTATCCTCTCTGTGGATTAGTATGTCGAAGTTCAAGGTTCATGGGCCAAGCTATTGTGTGGGCCCATGACATGGCTCAACGGGCTGAGAGGGGGAGAAAGGATTAAAGCCCTTCCACCATGTTTGGTCATACGCGAGAAACCATTACCAATGCAACTTTAATGGTATATATATAGTACTAGTGAGGAGCTATGTGCATAGCCCCGTATGCCTCTTGCACATAGCACCTGGTTAAAAAATAAAAAGGGTATTTTTTATTATATTTTGTTTGAAAGTTTAGAAATATTATAATGATTAGATGAGATAAAATGAAATTAACTTATTATCCAAACAAGACCTAAGTTTCATCAATGATTGATTTGAGATGAATTGAGTTATCCTTAATCAAAGTAGATAAAGTGGCTATCTATCACTCCATAGTGAACAAAAAAATGAGAATTGAAATTCATACAGAGTTAAAACATGTCATAGATTTATACAAATTAAAATAAACCTAATTCAAAATTAAAATAAGTGACAAGTCCATACAAGCTTGGTGGATAAGCAAATTACTTACCTCATAGCTCTGCTTCTCATTTCACAGTTTGTTATTTATATGAAACACTAAATTCATACCATGGAAATAATAAAGTGTTTCTAAATTTATACGAAACACTAAACACATTTTGTTACTTTCTAAGAAAGCTCTTTGTGGTATTCTAATTAATTAAAATCATACCATAGAAATAATCTAATAAATATTTGATTATACTAAGATTAATAGATAGTAATATTATTTAAATTTCATATGATTTTCTATTTTAAGGTATAACATAATAGTTTTATAAAAAATCTAAAAAAATAAACAATGGAATTAAACAGACTCCATAATACTATAAGCCAATCATAAATTTAATGCTTAGTACTATACTTTAAATCCCTTGCGTATTTTCTGTAAAAAATAGATCTATAGGCTAAATATTTATTCAATTAACAAAGCCCCAATAAACTATATCATAGCGGTTTTATGAACATACATCCAAGCCCAACCTAATTTAAAATCTAAGCACAACCCATGTAAATGACCCAAGGTTAAAACATACGACTTAAAAAAAGGTACATGAGGGCACAAATGTAATTACTCAAAATGATTCTTCAAGAGGCTTCTACGAAATTCTAAGGGCCATGGGTTGAATGGTGTTTTTGTTATAACAAAAAGCATGCATGCACGTATTAGAAAAGCTAAAAATCAAAAAGGGAAATCCAAACATAAGGCACAAAAAATTAAAAGAACCAAAACACCTTCACTGGAGAAGGGAAAGTCAAGCGACAAAGGGATTTAAAGCTCACTAGGGGAAAATGGAGGTGTGACGGTAGATGTGGGTGGCTGGTTGAGAATGGGTATAAGACAGCGGATTCTTGGTGGTTGAGTCGAGATTGATGGCGACAGCAGTTTCTGGTGGAAAAAAGATCAAATTATTTTTTATCATTTGGTTGAGGAAATACAGTGAAGAAAAGATAGGAAGGATTCGGCAAGGTCTTACGAAGAAGAAAGGGACGCCATGCTTGGTGGATTTGGTTGGCTAGAGTCAAAGTCGGCAGCTTTTGAGTTGCCGAGTGGTGTTCCGACTTCTCCTTAGTGTCTTTGGTGATTGATTTCAACAAGGTGGATTGGTGGGAATGGAGACTATGGTGGGTGGCTGTAAATTATGGGCATTTGTTGTCTTGGAGAACATGGCACTTTTGATTGTTTCTGACACACGGTCTACCATTAGTTTGCCGACTTGAAATTTGAATAATCAGAAGCTCTCTTCTTCCTCTTCCCCTAATTCTTCTTCTTTTTTATTTGAGTCTTTTCATGGAAAGGTTTTATTTATTTATCGTTAATATTGTACTGGGCATTTTCATGACAGCCCATCGAAGGAGTATTGAAGAAGTGACAAAATGAGTATGATTTCCTTTTTGATTCTATTTATTTTTGTACAAATCCAAGTGGTATTTTTTGTAATGGTTTTTTTGTATAAATCAAGTGGGTATGATTTATTTACTGAATTTATAAAAATTTGAAGGCATTTTGTTTGGATTTGCGGAACGAATTAATTTTTTTTAGATATGAACATATTTTTGAAGATTGCTTTGAGTTTGGTTTAATTTAATGTATGTGTATAATTTAAGATCTATCTTTTCTATATCTCTAATCCTTTAAACAATTTTTTTCTTCTTTACATTTTGAATGAGAAGGAAAAATAATCGAGAAGCCACTATTAATGAAATTGAGAGGCAAAAACATACAACCACGAATAAAAAAACAAGCCAAGGGACAAAAAGGCTAAAAAAAAAAAGAGGGGTAAAACCGTAACGAACAAAATATATATATATATATATATATATATATATATATATATATATATATATATAAAGGAATAAAATGGAAAAACACCAAAAAAAAGGGGCAAAATTGAAAAAATAATGTGAGAAGAAAAACACTGTTTCTGTTTGCATTGCCGCTTTTATATATAAAAAGATATATAATGTTGGTAATCTTTTGGCAAACGCCTACACGACTGGCAGAATAGAATCTTTGAGCTACACATCCGAACCTACCTAAAGACCTTGAAATTTGCAGATAATTTCTTTTTCCTTCTTCTGTACAAAAAGAAATTATCAGTATACAATATAGAATAGCAATATATAAGCATACATTATATATATATTGCTATTTTAAGAAACCATCACGAGAGTTCTTCCTTCCAATCTTTAATTTGGTGTCAAGTTACTTTAGCTGTAAAAGAGAAATAAGAAAAAAAGAATAATGCTAAATATAATCTTAAGGTCTGTAAGTTTCAAGAATTTTTTAAAAAATAAAATAAAATCTATCATTAAAAAAAAATTTATATAAATTCTAAATTTATCCACTTTTAAAAAAAATATGCGTAAAATTTAAACACTCTAAAATCATAAATATCATCTTTTTAAGTTTGAAAAATTAGTTAGAGACGAGCACGTGGGTTTGGAATTTGTGAAGAACTTGTTTAATTTTCTTGTAAAAGTATACCTAACCAATTGCGCCGGCAGCCCAACTTCCCGGATTAAAATGATGGAAAATGCATTCATCTTGCCCCAATTGCCTTAGTATATAACATAACTATCTAATCATTCCATAAAATATTTATCTGTATTGCAATTAGTGCCATTTAGGCAGCTTAAGGTCAATATGAGCTGCCGAACTTTTCCAAGGAAGTAGCTACAATAGTGAACTAGTCTTTATTGTCCCTCCATTAATAACTTTAGCTACTTTTCAATGTTTTCATCATTCCTCCTTTTTTTTTTTTTTTTATCACTATCCGGGTAAAGACCTACAAATGCACGTCCCAAACTACCCATGCCACTATTTTACATACATCTTACAATATATCATATATCAACTAATCTATCTTTTCTTTATATCATTTAAATATTTTTTTTTTTCATTTCAAATATTTCATCTAACTATCAATAATATCATCATATCTTTTAATATTTACAATATGACCCCATATACAAGAACATATAATCTAATATAACAGACATGGATTGATACAACTAAATGATATAACAAGTACTACGTACTGAATGATAATTAAAAAGAACAACATGCTGGACGGATCCATAACATGAACTGCAGACAACATTTTATTGGAAACCCACGACTTGTTTCAACTTCTAGCATGACCGAAGAGGCGTAAAGACAAGAGGGAGACCAGGAGGTGCTCGGCGTGATGGAGCCGTTACAGTCTTGATGTGGGTACACAACGTTGATGTCAAATGCCAACGGGCTAGGGTGGTTCCCAAGATATGTAGCGGAGAGAGAAATAGAGAGTGGGAAAAGCATAGAGGAGAGAAGCAGACATAGTTAGGGAGAGAGAGAGAGAGAGAGAGAGAGTGGCAGGGAGCCGTAGGGATGGGGGTTTGTGCAACTGAGGGGAAATGAGAGAGGTAGACATCAGGGAGGGTAAACATGAAGAAGAGCGAACCCTAGGGCTTATTTCTCTTCTTGTTTTCGATCATGATTTTTTACATCGATTGAATCTTACTGTTGAACACTGAAAATGCATTGTACTTTATATATATAATTTTTTGCGGCAAAAAGTAGCTTTTAGAGATGATGTATTGTTTGCTGAAAATGTCGCCGCAAAAAAAAATGGTCGCAAAAAGTCATATATTGTAGTGTTACCCAAACATGCTGTAAAATTATTAAAAGAAAGAGATATTTTGGTTATGCCAATGGTGGAAATGATGGAGAGGCAAAACGCACAAGGAAAATTATAAGAGAATTCATGAATTTAACTAGGGCTCCTGTCATGTTTGATCTAATTTCTTTTCTTAGATGGATTGATTTGGAGGCCGGCCAAGTGAAATCTATGAAGCGTGTTGTATGGGAATTGGACTCTCTAACAGGAAGCTGCATTGGTTGAAGAACATAGTGTGAGGAGGCTCAAAAATGATGAGTGAAAGCTACGAGCTAGACTTCATAGATGTCATGCTATCAGCATTAAGCGAGGAGGATTCCATGTTAGGTCATGCGCCGGCAGAAACCAATACCAAGGCAACTTCAGTGGTAGATAGTATATAAGTGGCACTACAGTCACCGTTCTCACCGCAAAGAGCTACCGTTAATAGCTTTGGAATTTTTTTTTTATATGTATTGTTTTAACACATTTAAATATTTAAAAATTCTACTCAACCTCCTACTATTCACATCACACTCCACACTCTATCTTTTTTTTAATTTTTTTTATCAAATATATTTTTATATGAATAGTGAATAAAAAATTATAAATAATTTTAAAAAAATAAATTCAAAAAAATTTTTTAAAAATATTAAAAAATATTAAAAAGTGTGGAGTGTGGGGAGGATGAATAGCAAAACCCTTAAATATTTAAAAAAAAAAATCACAATATTATTAAAAATTTCTTACTTAATCATTAAGTAAAAATAATAATAATAAAAATAAATCTCAACAGTAGAAACAATTGATAAGAATAGTATTACTCATAGTATATATAATGTTGATAATCTCTTTGCAAACGCCTAACTTGAATGGTAGAATAGAATCTTTGATCTGCACATCCGAACCTATCAGTATACATGATATATATATATATATATATATTGCTATTTTAAGAAACCATCAGGAGAGTTCTTCCTTCCGATCTTTAACTTTGGTATCAAGTCACTTTGAAAATTTTGAAAACCTCTCATCCCATCATTACAACTTTCTCAAATCTCCATATAAAATAAAATAAACAATTCTACTTTTTTAAATTTCAAAACAACTATAATATTAAAAAATATATTCTAATAATATTTTATTCAATTTTTCAACTTTAATCTCATCTCATCTCATCTCTAAAAACAAACGATGGTATAAAAGAGAATTAAGAAAAAAAATAATAATGTTAAATACAGTTTTAAAGTGTGTAAATTTTACACATTTTTTTTAAAAGTGACAAGGGTTCATTATTAAAAAAATAATTATTATATGGATCTTAAATTTATCTATTTTTTAAAAAACCAATGTGTAAAACCTGTGCATCTTAAAACCTTAAATATCATTTTTCAAGAAAAAATTAACCTAGAGTCAAGAACATGAGTTTGGAATTTGTGAGGAGCTTGTTTAATTTTCTTGTAAAAGTACACCTAACCAGGGATTCAATTGCGCCGGCCGGTAATTTACATATTTATATAGAGGACTACGAGCCTAATTTTCTGCTAATTAAAGGTAGTACCTTCAAGAATGAAAACGACAGCCCAACATCCCGGATTAAAATTATCTTTATCGGCCCAAAAGTACATCATTAAATCATGGAAAATGCATGCATCTTGCCCCAATTGCCTATATTGAGTACCTGCTGTATATTATAACATAACTCCCTAATCATTCCATCAAATGAGGTTCTTATTCATGGGCTAATTAACGCTTCTTTGATCCATTTTATAATTAATTTAGAGTTTAATTTCTTTCATTTGCCTAACTATAGCCCCATTTTCATATTCTACATTCTTATCTTGGTTTTTTCTAATACCATATCTCGTAATTTGATATGGCTTCTGTCCTTATTATTAATTTTTATTAGGTTTTAATTTTTATTAGGTTGATTTAGACACGACTCACTTAATCTGTTTATTAATTATGTGTTATCGAATCAATTCATTGTGATGTAACTCATTTATATAAAAAATAAACTCACTTATTTAATATTAAGTGATCTTAGATGAGATGAGATAAACAAATTTATTTAATTTTTTAAAATAAAATTATTTAGTTGAAGAAATTAAATTATTTATTTTATTTTTTATTAAAATTTAAAAAAATTATAATAATTAAACGTAAATATATAATATAAAACAAACAAGCTGAGATCACAAATCGTGGCGTATGCTATGCCCTTTACACGCATACGATAAAAAGTAGAAGCAGATACATAGGCTGCTGAAGGCTATGAGCCGCCTCTTGGAAGCTAAACTTTTCCAACAATAAAGTAGTCTACCACTCATTTACAATTTTTTAATAAAATAATATTTTTATTGTCCCTTCTTAATAAGTTGAGCAATGATAGCCATATTATTCATTTACAATAATTTAATAAAATAATATTTTTTAAAAAAATTTAAACACGTCAAATCAAAATCAAAACTAAAATAAATATTTAAAAAATATATTATTTTATTAAAAAATTGTAGAAAAATTATTTGGAATAGGAAGGAATCGAAGGATATCATTTCTCTAATAATTTTAGCTACTTTTCAATGTTTTCATCATTCCCTCAGTTTTGCTACACAACCTCTTCACACTCCACACTCCACACTTTTTAATATTTTTAAAAAAATTTTTTTGAATTTATTTTTTTAAAATTATTTATAATTTTTTATTCACTATTCATATAAAAATATATTTGATAAAAAAAATTAAAAAAAAGATGAAGTGTGGAGTGTGGTGTGAATAGTAAAAGGTTGAATAGATTTTTTCTTCCTTTTATATCACCATCCGGAATCCGGATACAGACCTACAAATGCACGTTCCCAAACTACCCCTACCAGTACTTTTAGCAATAGAATAGAATAATAATAGGTTTATTATTTCTTATTACTCTATAATATATTTAAAGTTTTTATTTTTTATTATTTTATTTTAACTATTTTTTAACATTTTTAATTAATAAGAAAAAATTAAAAAAACTTTAAACTTCACAAATAATCACTTTAACTATTAAGTTAAAAAAATAAAATAAATAATAAATGAGTAGTAAGAAATAATAAATCTATCATTATCCATAAAAGTAATAAGATTGTTTTCTTAAAAATAATATAAAGAATTAGTTGGTTTTTCTTATTTCTTCTGAAAGTAAATATACAAAATAGTATTATATATTTTTTAAAGCGAATTTCAAAATAAAGGTTATTATTTTTATCTGTGAAGTTTTAATTTTTTTTTTTGCGTAATCTCAAGTTAAATATTATGATTTTTATACTATTATTACATATTTTTATTTGCAGATACAAATTTTAAAATTTAATATTATTATTAGATTTAAATCTATGACGGAGCAACTATTTGAGCTTTATATATCAAAAAATTTATTCAACTTCTTACTATTCATACAATTTCCGTATATTATATATATTTTTTATTTTTTATTAAATATTTAATATATGAATAATGAATAAAAAAATTAAATTAGTTTAAAAAGAATAAATTTAAAAAAAATTTAAAAAAAATATTAAAAAATATTAAAATTTAAAAAAATGTAGTGTGTGGAAGTTAAAAAAATTATATAGAATTATTCTATATATATATATATATATATATATATATATATTCTATTTTTGTTGCGGGTAATTTTAGATACAGTTGTGAGGTATAAATCGATCACAAAGACAAGATATCAAATCAGCAAAAATTCGCAGCCTGGAGTGATTAAAAAATCAAGGACAAAATATCTGGTAGAAAAGTCCATTATTACACCCCAACTAATAAAATTATGAATAAAAAGGTAATTTTAGACACAAAAAAATCTATATATTTGCGTGGCTGAACATTAGAAACCACCAAACTTGAAGTGGAAAAGTTCATCCTGACACCATGGAAATCATTTCTCATCTACTTGCAATTGCAGGGATTTTAGTGTTAGTGCTATTGTACAATCTGTGGAGAGTGAAAACTGGAAGTCATGGTAAGGGTACGTTAGCCCCAGAACCCCCGGGTGCCTTGCCAATTATTGGCCACCTTCATCAACTTCGTTCCCAAAACACAATCGCCAGAACCTTGGGTGCCATGGCTGATAAACATGGTCCCATCTTCAAGTTCCGGTTTGGCATGAAACCTGGACTTGTGATTAGCAGTCATGAGGCCGTCAAGGAGTGCTTCACCACAAATGACAGGGTTTTTGCTACACGCCCTCTGTCTAGCCAGGGAAAGTACCTTGGTCACAACTATGCAGGATTTGCGTTTTCCCCTTATGGATCATATTGGAGTAAAATGCGAAAGCTAGCGGTTTCTGAACTCCTCTCCAACCGCCGACTTGAGACACTCAAAGACATGCAAATCTCTGAGGTGGATACTTTGGTTAAAAATCTGTACTCTGTTTGCAAGAGCAACGAGCACAAGCCAGTCAAGGTGGCAATTGGTGAATGGTTTGAGGGCCTAACCGTGAATATAGTTACCAAAGTTATTGCGAGGAAGAGATATTTTGGTTACGCGGATGAAGGAAATGATGGAGAGGCAAAACGCATAGGGAAACTTATAAGAGAATACATGTATTTAGCTGGGACTCCTGTCATGTTTGATCTGATTCCATTTCTTAGATGGATTGATTTTCAAGGTCAAGTGAAATCGATGAAGCATGTTGTAGGGGAATTGGACTCTCTAATAGGAAGTTGGGTTGAAGAACATATTGCGAGGAGGCTCAAGAATGATGAGCAAAGCCACGAGCCAGACTTCATCGATGTCATGCTATCGGCAATAGAGGAGGATTCCATGTTTGGTTATACCCGAGAAACCATTATCAAGGCAATTGCAGCGGTATGTATAATATTTGTGATGTTTTTGTAATTTGGAGCTTAATAATTTCTTTTATTTGCCTAACTATAGCCCCATTTTCATGTTGCAGACTCTCATCTTGGGTGGTTCTGACACTATTTCTGTTAATCTGACATGGCTCGTATCTGTATTATTAAACAATAAACATGATTTGAAGCGTGCCCAAGAAGAGCTGGATCTCAAAGTTGGAAGAGGTAGATGGGTGGAAGATTACGATATGAAAGATCTGGTTTATCTGCAAGCCATAATCAAAGAGTCCATGCGCTTATACCCACCAATCCCTTTATCAGCTCCACACGAGGCAATGGAAGATTGTCAAGTCTCTGGCTATTTCATTCCAAAGGGAACTCGTTTGTTTGTGAATATATGGAAGTTGCATCGAGATCCAAGGATTTGGGAGAAGCCTGATGAGTTTTTGCCCGAGAGGTTTCTCTCAAGCCATGCAAGTATGGATGTTTCAAGGCAACATTTTGAATTCATACCATTCGGGTCTGGAAGAAGATCTTGCCCTGGAGACATGTTTGCCTTGCAAGTATCGCAATTGACACTAGCTCGTTTGCTTCAGGGATTTGAGTTAACGACGCCATTGAACAAACCGGTGGACATGACTGAGGGTTTAGGCAGCACCTTGGCCGGGGCAACTCCCTTGGAAGTTGTCTTCACTCCGCGCCTTTCTTCCAAACTCTATGAATGTTAGAGAGACCTTCAAACTATATATGCTTGGTTGCGTAGAATAATCTGTATTCAGCAAGTCTGTCCATGTGCAGCTTGTTTGGGAATTAGTATGCACTTATTATTATTATTATTCGGAGAGGGAGTCAAACTCAAGACCTTTATTTTAAAGATTTGAGTGATATGTCATCGGGCCATATGCTTTTGGCCTATTTTTGTGATACTTTGTTGTGTGGAAATTGCTTATAAATGAACAACTCGGGACTCTCCAGTCTCCTCTTAAAAAGGCTAGATAGTGTAGTTTTATATATAGGCCATATTGATTCGATTATTCCTCTCCATAATATAACCCCAAAATGAAGGAAAAATCAAAACGCACCAAACAGGGGAAGCATGCACCAAATTCGGGGTGGCACGTATCGTCCTTGAAATAAAATGGGACGAGTCAAGATCTAATTGGCTGCCGACGTACGTAGGAGGAAAATAAATGCCACCTAATGTTTCAAGACCAACTGCATGCTCTTCCTCTTCCCTCCCGTCTTTCCAAAAACTGCTGACTCTCTTACACCACATCCGATCGATATTATTAGAACAGCAGTCTTTAATTCGTTTTTCTGATTTTTCTACTCCTTCCTTAGGAAAAGAGTAAAATTTTCTTTCATCTGGCACGTCAAGATCACTCCCAATGGCTTGGATTGAGAGACAACTATCTGCAAGAAATGTCGTAAAACCAAAATTTAAATCCTAAGAGTACTTTGGTTGCCATAATGAGATAATCTCATATATTCTATTACTAATAGTAAAAAATTAATAATAAAATATTAAAATGTAGTGAATAGTATAAAAAAGTAGATAAAAATTAATAATAAAATATATAAAATTAGAAATAATATGAGGATGTATATAATTTAAAGAATTGGTAGATGGAGTATGAGGTTGAGTCAAGAACTCACATGAGCTGATCTGTTCCTAATTGCAAGATTCATCTGCAGTCTCTTTGTTGAGGGTGACAGTCACACAGTTCTAGATCTTACCATCCTCATGGCGACAATATGGGATGTATATATGATCCGATTCAAGATTAAGTGGATGCTTGGGGAAGAAAATAACGTAAGAAATTAGTAAATAGTAGTAAAATAGTTTGTGAATAGTAGTGAAATTGTTTGTGAATATTAAAGAAATGATTTTAGTTAAGATATTTTATTTAGTTTTAGGGAAGAAAAAAAATTGAATAAAAAGATTATAAAATTAACATAGTATTCGAATATTATTTGTTAATATTTTTTTTTATTTTGAGATTTTAAAAAGTTGAATTATTTTTATATTTTATTTAGAATTTCGTGAAATTTATAATGATTAGATAATAATTAGATGAAAAAATTGAAAATTGAAAATTGACAAACATTTACGGTTGAGTGATATTCGAGTAAGAAATGAGATAAAAAATTTTGAGGCAAGATAGATGAGGCAGTGAAGCATGCCACATGAAATTTTGTAGTGAATAGTGAGGACAAAAATATTAAAGTTGAGATGAGAATTTTGTGTTTTATTTTAAAATTTAAAATATTATTTTTTAGTTTTAAGATTTGAAAAAGTTGAATTGAGATTTGAAAAAGTTGTATTGGGATTTGAAAAAGTTGAATTGTTTATTATATTTTGTATGGGGATTTGAAAAAGGTGTAATGATGAGTTGAGATGAGATGTAAAATTTTAAAAATTTCTAACTTCCAAACCAGCCCTAAGTGAACCAGCAGTACATGAGAAGAACGATACAAATCAAGAAAAGGGTAAAAAGCAAAGAATAATGCTAGAAAGCCACTGGCTCCCCTTGGTTATTTTATGTGGCTTTTTTGTTTTTAAATAGTTTTTTTTAACATTTTTAAATATTTTTAAAAAAGAAAATAAAATTACAATATCATTAAAAAAATAAAAAAAAAATATTATTCTTCCCACTGGAGCTCCGCTGGGGGCTCCAGCCACCCGCTATGATTATTTTTTTTTCTTGATTTTTCTTATCAGATCCAAATTACTTATTTATAATAAATCCAAACTTACTCGTTCCATGTCTAATTCACAAATCGAATCCTCTATTAGCACCCCTACATGCCTATCTCGTTAAAATAAAAAGCAGTAGCACGTACATAGGCAGCAGAATGTCAACATGAGCCCTTCTTTAGGCTGAACATATTAGCATTATATATTTATTGCACCACCATTACTAATTTCGGCTACTTTTTACCATTCTTGGGCGAATCGGCCTGGTACAAAAGTCAAATATCACCACACAATATATATGTGTGTAGCTGAACATTAAGGTTATGCTTGGGGTGAGATGAGAATTTTGTGTTTTGTTTTAAAATTTAAAATATTATTTTTTAGTTTTGAGATTTGAAAAAGTTAAATTGGAATTTGAAAAAGTTATATTGGGATTTGAAAAAGTTGAATTATTTATTATATTTTATATGGAAATTTGAAAAAGTATAGAGATGAGATGAGATGAAGATGAGAATTTTGAATAAAACATGTTTTCCAAACATATCCTAAACCACCAAATTTGAAGTGAAAAAGTTCATCCTGACACCATGGAAATCATTTCTCATCTACTTGCAATTGCAGGGGTACTTTTAGTGTTGGTGCTATGGTACAATCTGAGGAGGGTGAAAACTGGAAGTCATAGTGTAAAGGGTATGTTAGCCCCAGAACCATCGGGTGCCTTGCCAATTATTGGCCACCTTCATCAACTTCGTTCCCAAAACACAATCGCGGCCAGAACCTTGGCTGCCATGGCTGATATTCATGGTCCCATCTTCATGTTTCGGTTTGGCACGAAACCTACACTCGTGATTAGCAGTCATGAAGCAGTCAAGGAGTGCTTCACCACAAATGATAGGGCTTTCGCTGCACGACCAATGTCTAGCCAGGGAAAGTACCTTGGTTACAACTATGCAGGATTTGCGTTTTCCCCTTATGGATTATATTGGAGTAAGATGCGAAAGCTAGCAGTTTCTGAACTCCTCTCCAGCCGCCGGCTTGAGAAACTCAAAAACATGCAAGTCTCCGAGGTGGATACTTTGGTTAAAGATCTCTACTCTGTTTGCAGGAGCAACGAAGACAACCCAGTCAGCGTGGTGATTAGTGAATGGATCGAGGGCCTAGCCTTGAATATAATCACTAAAGTTATTGCGAGGAAGAGATATTTTGGTTATGCCAACGGTGGAAATGATGGAGAGGCAAAACGCATAGGGAAAATCATGAAAGAATTCATATATTTAGCTGGGGCTCCTGTCATGTTTGATCTAATTCCATTTCTCAAATGGATTGATTTGCAGGGCCAAGTGAAATCTATGAAGCGTGTTGCGGAGGAATTGGACTCTCTAATAGGAAGTTGGGTTGAAGAACATACCGCGAGGAGGCTCAAGAGTGATAAGCAAAGCCACGAGCCAGACTTCATCGATGTCATGCTATCAGCAATTGAGGACTCCATGTTTGGTCATACCCGAGAAACCATTATCAAGGCAACCGTACTGGTATGCATAGTGTTACTAATTTTTTTGCAAACACCTTACTCCTATGATAGAATAAAATCTGAAGAAAATAAAAATAAAATAGAAAGGAAGATGGAGAGGGGAGAATGAAGGAGAGAGAATTTGAAGGCTACAACTATTCTCAAGTGTCTTTGAAAATTTGAATATGTAATATATATGTCTCTATTTATTGAAAACAAGTTTAGAGAAATAATAAAAATACAATCAATCAATGATACTAATTGATATTGACTGATTTATGCAATAAACTAAATATGGTACAAAATAAGTTATATTACCATACATTCTAAAATATTATGAATATATTCTAAATATGATAATATTTTTATATAATATTCTGACATAATCTTTGAGTTGCACATCCGAACCTAGCTAAAGTCTTTAGAATTATTTGAAGATAATTTCTTTTTCCTTGTACTGTATAATGATATATTGCTATTTTAAAAAACCATCATGAGAGTTCTTCCTTCCCATTTTTAACTTTAGGCATGATTTGGATAGTAAAAGTCTCTTATCTCATCTTACTTCATCTCATCTTATCTCAATATCAAAACATCACAAAAACAAATACTTTTCAATTTCAAATATTTAACATTTTTATTTAATCATTACAACTTTATTAAACTTCTAAACAAAATACAAAAAATAATTCAACTTTCTCAAATTCTAAATCAAAAATAATATTACAAAATTATATTCTAATAATATTTGAACTTTTTATTATTTTTATTCAACTTTTTTTTTCTCTTGTTTTCCAAAATCTCATAAAAGATCTCAACTTAATCAATGTCATTACTATCCATAAATCATTTCAATACTATTTACATATCATCTCATCTCATCTCATTATCCATACAAGACCTTAGTGCCAAGTCACTCTAGCTGTAAAAGAGAATAAGAAAAAAGAGCAATGATACATAAGCTATGCAAGTCCCGTGTATTTGTTTTGAAAAATAATAGGGTTCATTATTAAAAATATAATTTTTTTATGTGGATCTCAAATTTACTTTTTTTTTTTTTTAAAATACATGAAACTTACCTATCCTATAAATGCAAATATCATTTCTGAAGAAAAAATAATCAAGAATAAAAAATGTACAGGAGTTGGCATTTGTGAAGAGCTTGTTTAATTTTCTTCGTCAATTTAGCAAAAAGTAGAAGTATATACCTAACAAGGGAAAATATTCAGTTGCTACCTGTGATTGACGATAAACACATCTTACTTAATTGAAAAAATAGCTTATATATTAGAATGAAAGATGTCATTTTAAAAGACCACTTGATTATTTTTATGAAGAAAATAAATTCTAATTATTTCACTATAAAAATAATAATAGATGAACATTATTCCATAAAATATTATTGTCAAAAATTTGAAACATATATTAAGTAATGTTTTTAGAATTTTATTTCTTTGTGTATGTAACAAATTATTGAGGTTTAATTTTATATATAGTTATGTTGTTATGATTTTTTTTTTTTTTTTTTACATAAATGTGTTACACGCGCGGTAAAAAAGTTGCCCCCTAAAAAGCATTGCTGGTTCCGCCACTAATAGAAAAGGAAAGGACTACAAGACTATTCTAATTTTGCTAATTCAAGGTGGTACCTTAAGATTAAATGAATACAACAGCCCAAGATCCCGGATTAAAATGATCTTTTTATCAGTCCTAAGAACGTCTTTAAATCATGGAAAATGCATTCATCTTGCCCCAATTCTCCTATACTGAATACGTGTAGTATATATCATAACTCTCGAATCATTCTAGCAGATATTTCTCAGTATTGCAATTAAGTCCATTTATAAAATTGGTAATTGATATAATCGCACACTTCATTTAATCAAATAGGGTTCTTATTCACTAGTTAATTGGTGTTTCTTTGACCCATTTTATAGTAAATTTGGAGCTTATTTTCTTTTATTTTTCTAACTATGGCCCCATTTTCATGTTGTAGATTCTTATCTTGGCTGGTTCTGATACTATATCTCTTAACCTGATATGGCTCTTATCCTTATTATTAAACAATAAACATGCTTTGAAACGTGCCCAAGAAGAGTTGGATCTCAAAATTGGAAGGGATAGATGGGTGGAAGATTATGATATTAAAGATCTAGTTTACCTCCAAGCCATAATCAAAGAATCCTTGCGCTTATACCCACCAGCCCCTTTATTGTTTCCGCACGAGTCAATAGAAGATTGTCAAGTTTGTGGCTATTACATTCCAAAGGGAACTCGTTTGTTTGTGAATGTGTGGAAGCTGCATCGTGACCCAAGGGTTTGGCACGATCCTAATAATTTCTTGCCTGAAAGGTTTCTCTCAAGCCATGCAAGTGTGGATGCCTCGGGTCAACATTTTGAATTCATACCATTTGGGTCTGGAAGAAGATCTTGCCCTGGAGACATGTTTGCCTTGCAAGTATTGCAATTGACACTAGCACGTTTGCTTCAAGGATTTGAGTTTACAACACCATTGAACAAGCCGGTGGACATGACTGAGGGCTTAGGCATCACCTTGACCAGGGCAACTCCCCTACAAGTTGTCCTCACTCCCCGACTTTCTTCCAAACTCTATGAATGCTAGATAGATACTCACACTATATTTATTTAAATATATATATTTATATATTTATATATGCTTGCATGCTTAGAAGATCTGTTTTCAGCAAGTCTCTGTGCAACTTGTTTGGTAATTAGTACGCAGTCCATCTTTCTGTGGTACTTTGTTGTATGGAAAATGCTTCTAAAGCCATTGATAATATAATAAGGCTATATATGTACTGCTAGAGACTCTCAATGATCTCAACCTACAAGTTATTGTTGTGCAAGTTATTTATTCTTGAACTGCATCCAGTGACTCGTCTGCAGTTTTAAAGGTTTCACATTTGCATTTGAAATTTGCATACAGTCACGGCTTCAGATAAAGATGGTTTCATCTCATCTTATCATTACAACTTTCTCAAATTCTTATACAAAATATAATAAACAATTCAATTTTTTCAGATTTCAAAACAATAATAATATTAAAAAAATAATATTCTAACAATATTTTATTCAACTTATATAAAACTATCTCATCTCATCTCATCTCACTATCCAAACCAGCCATAAATACAACATCCTTATCCATTCAAATTGCACGGTATTGAGACAGCTGTAAAATCATCCAAGACTGAGTCCACATGCAACAACTCAACAGTTGAAGATCCAGGAATTCAAAATTCAAATGACTCTGCAACAGATTCAAACCAAAAGGATAAAAATAACAATAGATAGCATTTGTTTTACTGTAACTATTCTATGTAATTATTTATATAAATAAAGATCAAAACTCTCGTAAAGTGTAATGGGAAGCATTTTCAAATATTTCAATATGGTATCAAGAGCTAGGGCTGTACAAAAAACCGGTCAACTGACCAGGATCAACTCAGATTGGCTGCCAAAGCTCAGAATCGACCGAAACCAGCAAAGAATCGATTGGCCGTTAGTGGTAAATTAACAAAACCAGCGTCAGCCGGTTCGATCCCGGTTTGAACTAGACAAAAATCGATAAACCTGCCGACATCAGCAGCCTTTTTAAATATATATATACCATTATTAAACGACATCGTTTCACTTAAATAAGTGAAACGGTGTTGTTCTGCTTCTTTAGTTTAGAAAAAATAAATAAAAAGAACGGCGTTGTTTGGCATAAGCGAAACAACATTTCTACTAGGGCTTATTTTCATTTCCCCTCCCTCTTCTTCTCTTCTCATTCGAGCCTCACCCTCAAGCCTTAGCAGCTTCGCATTTCGCAAACACTCCAGCCATCCAGCCTCTCACTAGCTTCAGCATTCCGCAGCTCTTCGATGACAATGGCAGTGGTGTAGCCTCCACCGCTTCACGTTTCTCAGGCAAACGGTGCAGCCTCCACCGCTCCAAGCCTCCACGTTTTTTTTAGGTATGATCTTGAAATTTGAAGGATGGAAATTCTGAGATTTTGTTTTAATTTTAGTGATGACCGTCGACTGATGAGTCTAATTTTGTTAAAATTTATTTTTTGATAAGAGGTTGTACCGTTGTGGTATTTGGGTCTAGGGTTAGGGATAGGGTTTTCTGGTTTGGGATAGTGAATCAGTGATGAACATTGAACACCATGTTGATGAGAATTTGCACGAGTGGTTTTGTACAATTAGGTTTTTAATTTATAATTTGAGAAATATTCATAAGATGCAGTTAGTGACTCAGTGTAGTTACGGGTTTTCTAATTTTGATAGATTTTGATAATTTGTACAATTGGGTTTTTAATTTATAAGACTCAGTCACTCAATAGAGGGGAATGCTGAATGGGATACAAATCTAATTAATAGAAATTTCAAATTATTAACTTGTGTTGATTGACAGTTTTGTTATAAATTTATTTTGATTCTTAAAATAATTTGTGAGGTTTATGAGCGATCTAAAATGTAGATTAGAATTTTAGATTTGTGATGTTTGCCACGTTGCAAACTAGCTGCTGTGTAATTTACAATTGGGTTGATTTTTTGTTATTTCTTTGTTTTACATGTTAGATGGATTCTTCGTCAAGTCCAATTGATTGATTTGAACTCCCAAATACCAAAACTCTCGGCCTCAAGGGCCCCTAATAGTAATAATTGTCCAATTCCTAAGAAACGGAAGGGAAATGATCCGTCAATTGTTTGAGACTATTTTACAAAAGTTGAGGTTGTTCCGTAAATGATCTTAAAGCCAATTGTAATTATTGTGGTAAAATATAAGCTTGCCACTCGAAGAGGAAAGAAACTTCAACCATGCAAAACCATCTACCTTCATGTTCCAAAAATCCTCATAAACGTGGGCCTTTAGATAAATACCAAACAATATTGGCAGGTAAGGCATCCTCAAAGAGGTTTGGAGAGAGTGATAGTTCTTTAAGAAATCTTGTAACTCATAAATATAGTGAGGAGAGTGTGAGGTTAGTGCTTGCGGAGATGGTAATCCTCGATGATTACCATTTAGAATTGTTGAAGGGCAATGATTTAAGAAGATGATTTGGTTACTTGAACCTAGATTTAAAGTGCCATGTCGAGTGACAGTTGCAAGAGATTATATGAAATTATTTGCATTTGAAAAGGCCAAACTTAAAATTTTGTTTAAAGATGGGGTAATGAGGATTTCATTAACTACCGATACGTGGATATCGGTACAAAATGTTAATTATATGTGCCTAACTGCCAATTTCATTTATAGTGATTGAAAATTGCAAAAAAAAAATCATTAATTTTTGTTTAATCCCTAATCATCGAGGGGATACTATTGGAAAAACCCTGGACCACATTGAATGTGACACACCTTCTGTCATAGGTTCCTTCTTGTCTAATTAATGCTGAGCGTGGTCTGCTGCGTATTCCCTTTTTCGGTAATTAGTGTTGCGTTCCTTTCCTCTCAAGTTTCTCATGTACTCCCTGTCTTGCTTCTTGACGTGATGATGACCCGACTCGGGTACCATACCCGATCTTTGGCCCAGGTGCTACTATCTGGCCCAGACTCTGCCGCGCAACTAGGCCCTATTCCGGCCCATATTCCTGGCCTGGTTCAACCCAGACCTTATATCTGGGTTGTAACCTGGGCCCTACCTTTAATTCAATATAAGGAATTTTCTCCCTTCATAGTATCCCGCTAATTTTTAGCAAACTTGTGGGCTGAAAATTATAAAAATTTTTCTTTCTTCTCTCTCTGTTTTTTTGAAGCTCTCTGACCTATGTATGTAGAATTTGAACGAGTACTTATCCATCCACTATTGATGTGAACCGTTCTCCTGGCCTAAAAGGGATGCGAATCAGTTATTGATGTCGTTCCCATCTAATTAAAGTTGCTCCCTATTGTGCCAATGTCGTTCAGGATTGGTTCATTCCAAGCATGCGTGTGGTAGGTAAACGTCATTCCGTATTCCCATAGACGAGGCGTCTCTTCGAATTTCGTGCTGTCGTTTCAGACACAACCTTTCCATCATGCCACCCCTATTTATTTCTTCTTCCACATTCTTCACTTCCTTTCTTCTTCGACAATCTTGCTTCGGCTTCCTTATTGTTTTCTCTAAACTCCTAAACTGTTCTAAGTTTTTTGTCTGTTCTGTTACCATGACTAAGGGTGGCGAGAATGATCCCCGACACAGGTATTTCATCGGGAAACGCTGGACATCAGTCATGAACCAGAATGAACTTCGCAAGTTCACCAGAGAGTTTCCTATTCCTGTTGGGACTGTTCTTGAAATCCCTCAACCTTGTGTTACAATGGTGGACGAGGATGGTCTGTCAACAAAAGTGGCCCTTTATCCTCAGATGTTTTCCGTCGGACTGTGTCTGCCTTCCGGTGCGTGACATTCTAGATTTTCTACAACTTGCTCCGGCGCAACTCAATCCTAATTCTCGGCACCTCATCATGGCTAGTTGTGTGGCCTTTTGAATCATTCTGACTGGTTCAGAAGATTAACCCGATCTAACTGCTAGGGAATTTCTATCTGTGTACCGAATTAATTAGCTTCCAGGAAACATTTGAAGTTTCTAGTTCTACTCTGTTGAGAAATGCTTTACGATTCTGGAGAGGCATTACTAATCGATAAAAGATTGGCACCTGCGATTTTTCTTTGTCAGGGGCTTAGAGTGGGAATGCCCGGAAGGGGAAGTTGAGTACAAAGAATTTCTTGTTCGACCCGTTTGGGTAAGGCTCCAACCACCAAATCTTTCTCTATTGATTTATCGGAGAGAGGGGAAATCAGAATTACTTCCTTTATGTCTTGGGTGGCAGCTCACCCCTCCCTAGCCGAGACGGGTGAATATTCAACACTACATTGTTGCTCCCCACCACGTGCATGTGATTGGTTGGGATTTCTTAATGGGCCCATCCTCTCCCCCAAGAGAGACACGTTGCAGAGGTTCTCCTCCTAAAGGAAACCCCACGGAGCGGTCCCAAATTTGAGAGGGTGCTTCTATTCTTCCGCGTCCCACCAAGCCGAAGGCTCCTCATAAAGGGAAGAAGGGTTCCCACCAAGTTGCACCGGAGGGTAATTCTCCTCGACCTACTAAAAAGAGTAAACCTGATCGAGTTGCCGAGGAGAGAGGCTACGAGAGAGCTGCCAGGGCGGGTAGTTCTCTCGGAACTACCAAAGAGAGCAACTCTCGCCGAGCTGTTCCTGACTGCATCTCTGACCAAGCCGCTCCCCCGAGAGGTAATTTTTGAAATTTCTCAGATTCATCCTTTCTTGCTATGTTCGTTTAAACAATTAAATCCTACCTTTTTCCTCAAGCCATGATAAGGGAGAAGAGGTAGATGTTTCTATTTCCTTTCTATTCTTTTTGGTTTTTAACCATCTGGTGACTCAAGGTATCGGTTCGGCGGCAGGAGTTTTTCCCTCATTCGAGGAAGTTCTCAATCAGGAAGGGACTCCACCCCGTGTGGTGCCAACTTCTTTTGAGAAAAGACTTTTCGAGGTGGAATCCTCATTCAGGGAGTGCTTGACTAACTATCCCACTTTGCCACCGGAGCTACCTAGTCTAATTCCTCCTAGTTTTCCTATGGTGCCAACTCCAGTTGTTCAGACCACCTCTTCAGTCCTGCCCGTGGGCGCAGAGGTTACTCTCGGTGAGGGGCTAACTTCTCCTAAAATCGTAAAGCCAATCTTCGAGGAGGCTATCGAGCTACCCGAGATTATGGAGTTGGGCCTCGAGGAGATTTTGGAGCCGCATTCTAAGGGGACTATGGAACCAATTCCTCTTGAAGTTCCAGTCTCCTTACCAGTAATGGAACAGACTGTCGAGTCAGTCCCCCAGTGATACCAGAACTTCCCATCTTTTAGGTATTTTCTTTCCCTATTTTCTGCTCGAACCGTTTCTTTTCCTTTTCTCTTGCGTGTCTTATGCCGAGCCTCTTACTTCAGGAAAACGCCGTTCCTCAGGCTTCTTCTTCGTCTTTGTTTCATGAGGACGTTGTGGTGGAGGTGGAAGATAGTTCTCTGTCTGTGGGCAGTTCACCCCGTTCGGGGGCCGCCCAGGGTGAGAATTTGGCCCAAGCCGAGGAGCAATCAAATTCTAAGTCCATCCTTCCGCAGGATCCTCCAATCAAAGTTTCTGAGCAAAGCTCGAGGGATTCGATTTGCCTTCTTTGCACGCTGAAGCCATTCTGCCTTTGGTGTGCGTAGAGCCCTCCTCTTTTTTTGGAAAAGGAAGCCGCCCAGGTTATAAGAAGGCTCGGTCGGAATCGTTTGAAGCTCAGACCCGAAAGTTCAGGCCTCTTTTTGCCAATGTAAGCATTTTTCATCCATTGATCGGTTCCTGTCTTTCGTATTTTGGAAATAAATGTTATGCCTTGCTGTCTTTCAGGCTGTCGATCAGCTAGCTGAAATGGTTTCTCAAGAGCGGGAGGCTCTTGAAGAAGACTTAAAAACTCAGAGCGCTTTTAACAAGCTTTTGAACCTTCAAGGAGAGAAACTAATGGTTGACCTCCGTGCTCTAGAGGTGGAGAACGAATCCCTAACAGGGGACAACGTGCTCTGCCATGAGAAGATCCATGTTCAGCAGAAGGAGGCTAAGGGGTTGGCGCACAGTATGAAGGTAATGGCCCTAGAGCTCGAACTTAAAGATAAGGAGATTCGGCTAAAAGATATGGAGATCGAAATAGCCCACATGAAGATATCCTCAATGGTCGAAAATTTAAAATTTGCGCAGAAAGAACTTGGGGATCTTCGAGTCCAATCCGATCTTCTTTTTTCCTAGAGGGGAAGTGCCCAGGTAGAGGTTCAGAGGCTAGAGTGCGAGTTGGAGTCCGCCCAGGAAGAGTTTAGGCAAAGTAATGTAGCTTTTGAGAAGGTGACCAAGGAAAAGAAGCGTATCGTCGAGGTTCGATATCTCCTGTTCAACAAATATTTGGGCATAGCCAAAGGAGATAAGATAAGGGTTGTAGCTCGGAAGACCATTTCTCGTTTGCAGTCTTCTCTAGAAGTTTCTCGAAAAAGTTCTCACTCTGCGTGACCAAACCTGGATGTAGGGGTATAAGGAGGGTCTCAAGTGTCTTCAGGAGGTGAAACTTAAGAACACCGAGACCGATCTTCGTACCTTGGATCTTCAAAGTCTCCTGCTGAATAAGTATGCTTACAAGAAAATGTTGACGTGGGGCGTAGACAACTTGCATTTACCTTCTCGCGATGTGGCTCCTTAGTTTCTAACCCTTCTTTTTTGTTACTAGACCCGCATGGGTTTTTGTTGTGAAACTGACAATTATATAAATGTACATAACTCCGATTCTGTATATATATCTTCCATTCTGTATGTACTTTTGACTTTCTTTTGTGGAATTGCCATTTTGTCTTATTGTTGATAGAGACCCGCATGGGATTATTGTGGGTGAGACCATTTCATATAAATGGGTACCAAGCTGGTACTTTTGTATGGGTGATTGCCGAGGGACAATCCTCTAAGTAGATGGGTATCGAATTGATACCTTTTCTATGGGTACTGAGTAGGTACCTTTTGTACGGGCACTGAGCAGGTTCCTTTTGCATGGGTACAGAGAAGGTACCTTTTGCACGGGTACCGAGCAGGTACCTTTTGCTTAGGTGACTTCCGAGTGGGACTCCTCAGAGTCGATCGAGTCTCTTGTCAATCCCTTATATTTGTCTGAACATGCGCCGACCCTCTTCGTACCTTTACCCACGTGAATCCTTCATCCTTCTTCTGACTCCATGTTGGTCTCGAGACTACTTTATTAACGTCCTCTCAGGTTTTGTCTGCTCCGAATGTTACTTAATTCACCCCCCGGGGGTTGCATCTGTTACTAATACCCCATTAACTTTGCATTAACTATGTTATTAAGTCCGCATTTAACTCTATCATTAACTCCGCATCGGTTAGTGTTTCTGTATCTTCCGAGTTCCAAGGGACTACGTTTTTCCGTGGAAGACACGTGATCGTTTGGGGATGCCTTGGGACAACGTGGACGGTTGGGAAGATCTTTGGGATAACTTGGATAATCGAGGGAGTCTCAGCAGTTTTGGTACCCCGGGATTCAAAGCGTCATCCTTGCCTATAAAAAATGGGGCCTTTCCTATCCCTGGGAATTCATATTTTACTTTCTCCTTTCATTCCTCCAGACTTGGAGGACTCCCATGGCTTCATCTTCTTCTTCTGAGCTTTACGAGGGGCGATGCCTTCTCCTTTGATGTTCAGGTTGTCCTTAGTTGTGGCGGTTTGAATACCGATGAGATAGGTTGTTTGTATTTCTTGTTCTTGCCATTTTGCTTATGGTGTCTCACTTGTTCCTGCCCCCTTACTTACGGGGGTTAATTCCCGAAGCTGTTGCATCAGAACTTGCTGCCTGCTAGTTCTGAGCTTAGCTGGAACAAGAAGATGGCATGGTAGTAAGGCGAAGGTGGATAGGAACAGACGAACAGTTCAAGGTGGCAATCAACTCTCTAGAATCCGTCAGTTCCCTCAGGGTGTCCTTCCCATCCAACCTTGAATCCCAGTTTACTCTCTTAGAATCTGGGCAAGGTTCTATTGGACTCCGACCTCCTCCTTTCCTTCCCTTCTTCTTTCCGAGGAAGGAGATACTGCAATGCTGAGCGCCCTGCTCAATACCGTGTGGGAAGATATGGCATCCCGTTTCTGCACAGACGAACCCAAGACCTACCGGGTGGTCTCCTTCCTTCCCAAGACTTCATGTTGCTGAGCATTTTGCTCCCATTTAGACGAGGCTTTCTATTCTTTGTTGTTTCTAATGATGTAATTACCTTCTTGTAACCTTGTTCGGATAATAAAATGTCTCAACATTTACTTTTGTATACCTGTCTGCACCTTTCCTTGTTCTATTTTGTTTTTGTACACTAGGATTTTAAACTCGAGTTGTTCAAAGCCTATGGACATGGAGTTTTACCGAGCTGCAATTTTCTTTAACTTTTGTTTGATTCAGTTAAGTGACTAGACTTGTATGCTGCAAAGGCCGGACTGTATGATAAATAAAATAATTTTGCGTACCTGGCTGTTCGATCTCTTCCTTTGCTGTCTTTCACTTACGCTGAAGTTTGTGGCCGGTCTAGAGACTAGGCTTGTATCATTTTTCTACACCATTGCACAAAACTCAACAAGTCATTTAGACTTGCGTTGAGAATAGCTATTAGTAGGTCAGAGTTCATTGCTTCATTCCTGTGCTTTATACTTCGTGGATTGGCTCTTATAGGTTGGCAGAGCCCGAGGGCCCTACTCCCTTACCAACGCATCCAATTCTGCACCATTGCATGAAGTTCAGATAGTCATTTAAACTGCGTTGAGAATAGCTATTAGCAGTTCAGAGCTCGTGGCTTCATTCCTGTGCTTTAAATTTCATGAATTGGCCCTTATAAGTTGGCGGAGCCCGTGGGCCCTACTCCCTTGCCAATGCATCCGATTTTACACCATTGCACAAAGCACGGCTAGTCATTTAGACTGCGTTGAGAATAGCTATTAGCAGGTCAGAGCTCGTGGCTCTATTCCTATGCTTTATATTTCGTGGACTAGCCCTTATAAGTTGGCAGAACCCGTGGGCCTTGCTCCCTCGCCAACTCATCCAATTCTGCACCATTGCACGAAATTCAGCTAGTCATTTAGACTGCGTTGAGAATAGCTATTAGCAGGTCATAGCTCGTGGCTCTGTTCTTGTGCTTTATATTTGGTGAATTGGCCCTTATAAGTTGGCAGAGCCCATGGGCCCTGTTCTCTCGCCAATACATCCGGTTCTACACCATTGCACGAAGCATGGCTAGTCATTTAGACTACGTTGAGAATAGCTGTTAGTAGGTCACAACTCGTGGCTCTGTTCCTGTGCTTTATACTTCGTAGATTAGCCCTTATAAGTTGGCAGAACCTATCGGCCCTACTCCCTCACCAACTCATCCAATTCTGCACCATTGTACGAAGCTCGGCTAGTCATTTAGACTGCATTGAGAATAGTTGTTAGCAGGTTAGAGCTCGTGGCTCCGTTTCTGTGCTTTATATTTTGTGGATTAGCCCTTATAGGTTGGCAGAGTCATTGGGCCCTGCTCCCTTGCCAACACATCCAGTTCTGCACCTTTGCATGAAGCGTGGCAAGTTATGGATTAGCCTATTTGTAGGAGACACAATGATACAACATTCGAAAATTAGTCCATAAGATTTTAACATATCATAACCTTACACCTTTTGAGTTTAGCTCTAGTTTTTTTATGCAAAATACTTCCTTGGGTACTTGGCATTCCATGGCTGTGGCAACTCATGTCCCTCGTGGTGCTTAAGTTGATAAGAACCAGGTCTCCAGGTTGCAGTTACTACATACGACCCTTCCCATTTGGGGCCTAGTTTGCCTTCATCCTGGGTCGTGACTCCCATTTGCTTTAGAACCATGTCTCCCACTTTGAAGTTGCAGGGTTGAACTCGTTTGTTAAAATATTGTTCGACTCTTCGTTTGTTGGTCACCGTTCGGCTTATTGCTTCCACCCTTCTTTCTTCGAGGAAGTCGAAGTTTTCTCTTAGTCTCTCATCATTACAATCTAGATCGAAATGTTGCACGTGATATGTGGGTACAGCCACTTCAGCCGATATCATGGCTTTCATTCCATAGATGAGGGAAAATGGAGTTTCCCCTATAAGGGTCCTTATCGACGTTCGGTATGCCCATAGTATACTGGGAAGTTCCTCGGCTCATTCCCCCTTATGGCTTCCCAACTTTTTCTTCAAGATGTTGAATATCGTTTTGTTGGTTGCCTCTACTTGTCCGTTGGATTTGCGGATGTCCTGGGGAAGAGTACTTAGTCGATTTTGAGCTCTAAGCACCACTCTCGATAATGGGAGCAATCAACCTATCATCCATTGTCCAATACAAAGCTTTGGGAGATTCTGAATTGGCAAACTATAGACTTCCAAAGGAAATTTGTAATTGCTTAAGTCGTAATTGTTGCCAAAGCTTCCGCTTTTACCCATTTCGTGAAATAGTCAACTGCCACCACAAAAATTTTACCCTCTTTTGCCTGTTGGGAGGGGGCCAATAAGTTACAATCCTCATTGTGCGAAAGGCCATGAGGAGGTGACAAAAGTGAGTTATTCGGAGGGGCAATGAAGAATTGGAGCGTATTCCTGGCATTTGAGACACTTTCCTGCGAATTCATCTATATCTTTGTGAGAGTTAGGCCAATAGTACCCTGCTGGGGTCGTTCGAATCGCTAGTGCCCTTCCACTAGCGTGATTTCTGCAAACTCCTTTGTGTATCTCTACTAAGACGTACTGAGCTTGTTCGGAAAAGATACACCCTAATAGTGGCTCGGCATAACCTCTCTTGTATAGGATTCCTTCTACCAAAGTGAATCGAGCTGCTCAGTTCCTAACTTTCTGGGCCTCCTCCAGGTTGTCTAAAAGGACTCCCTCTTGGAGAAATTCTAGGATGTCAGTGGCCCATTCTGGGGGTTGTATAACCTCGATAGAGGATATTCGGATCCCTACCGTTGCTACGTTAATGGTTTGAATTATGACGTGATCTGGAAGTGGTACTTCTTCTTGTTCTGAGGCAGCTTTAGCCAGCCAATCTGCTTCCTGGTTTTCTCCCTTCAGGATTTGATGGACGGAAGAGTATTGAAAGAGATCATGCTCTTCTCCTACCCGTTGGAGATACCTTTTCAAATTTTCTCCTTTCGTAAGGAATTTTCTGGTTACTTGTCCCACCACTATATGGGAATTGACTTTTACTTCGACTTCAGTAGCTTCCAACGATCTGGCAATGGTCAATCTTGACAAGAGTGCTTCATACTCAACCTAATTGTTGGTGACCTTGAACCCGAGCTTGAGTGCGTAGTCAAGCTTTTCTCCCGAGTCAGTTATTATATTTATTCCTACCCCTCCTCCAGTCCAGCAGGAAGAGCCGTTGACGTAGACCTGCCAAGGCTTGCCCTGGGCATAATGACTATCTCCTCTGGAAAGTTCGAGAACTCAACCACGAAATCTGCCATACTTTCCCCGTAATTGCATGGAAGGTACTCAATTTCAAACTCGCTTAGCTTGATTGCCCAATTAGTCATTCGGCCGGATATGTCTAGTTTTTGTAATATCTTTCTCAAAGGGACATCAGTTTGCACTTTTATTGGGTGAGCTTGGAAGTAAGGCCTTAACCGTCTGGCCATAATTACTAATGCGAATGCTAGCATTTCCGTTTGGGGGTATCTGACTTCTGCTCCCTGAAAAGCTCTGAAAAAAAAGGGGTCGTTGGATTCCTTCTTCTTCTCGAGTTAACAAGGCAGACACCGCATTTGGCAATACGGCTAGATAGGCAGTCAAATCTTCTCCTGGCATGGTTTGATTGAGCAAGGGTGGATGGGTCAAAAATTCCTTTAGCTCGCTGAAGGCCCTTCCACACTCTTCATCCCATTCTTGTGTTTTTCGTAGAACTTTGAAAAAAGGGTGGCACCATCGGTTGATTTTGCAATGAAGCAGCTCAAGGCAACTACCATCCCTGCAAGTTTCTGGACTTCGTTGATTGTCCAGGGCGGAGGCATATCCATAATAGCTTTAACCTTTTCGGGATTAGCCTCAATTCCGTGCTCAGAGACCATAAATCCCAAGAATTTGCCTGACTCGACTCCAAAACACACTTCTAAGGGTTGAGCTTCATCTTATATTTTCTAAGCACCGCGAAAGCTTTGTGGAGATCGTCAAGGTGTTGTTCTAACTCCAGTAGAGGCCTCGATCCATAATGAATGTTGTTTTCTCCTCATTATCTGGGCTTATTTATATCTAATTATAGCCGGAGTATGCGTCCATAAAACTGAGCAGGGTGTGCCCTGTTGTCGAGTCCATTATCAAGTCTATTCTTAGGAGGGGAAAACTATCTTTGGGATAGGCATTGTTCAAGTCGATGAAGTCTATACACATTCTCCACTTCCCACTTGACTTTTTTACCCATATGACGTTAGAAAACCATTCGAGATAGTGAACCTTCTGAATGAAACCTACGACCAAGAGGCAATCCACTTCTTTGGCAATGGCCACATACTTTTCCACGCTAAAGCTGTGGCACTTTTGTTTGATTCTTTTTGCCTCAGGATTCACACTGAGGCAATGCTCTATCACTAATTCATTGATACCTGGCATCAGGCCAATACATCTTAGTGTTCGATGAGTAGTTGCTTCATGGATTGGCTCAGTTCGCTGGACATTTTAGACCCCATTCGCACAGTTCGTTCTGGTTCATCGAGATCCATTGGTATCAAAGCTAACAGCTCGTTAGGCTCTGCCTGCCTTAGAGCTTATTCGTCCCTTACTTTCCTGTCCAATTCTGTTAGAGCCAACGGTGGAGGCGGGGTTGCTTCCCTGCGATCTTCCTCGAGGGGTTGTATTGTTATCGTCTTGGACTTCATCTCCCGAGCATAGTAGTCCCTTCTAGTTTGTTGTTCGCCACGCATTTTCTCTATTCCTGACAGGGTCGAGAACTTCACCTTTAGATGATATGTGGAGGTCATAGCCTTCATCCGATTCAAGGACGGCCATCCCAGAATCGCATTGTACGATGAGGGGGCTTTTACTACCAGAAAATCTATCATAAGGGACGTCGTTTTAGGGGTGGTCCCATGTAGTACAGACAAGGTGATAGCTCCGATTGGTTGGATTGTGTCCTCTGTGAAGCCTCTGAGAAGGGTAGGTGCTGGGTTGCAACCGATCGGGTGTGATTCCCATTTTAGTAAACACCTCCCAGAATAGGACGTCAGCTGAGCTGCAATTGTCAATGAGAACTCTTCTGGTCTGATAGTTGGCAATTTGTGCTGTTACTAATAGAGCATCATCGTGCGGGCGTAACAAGCCTTCTGCATCTTGTTCACTGAAAGTTATAAGATATTCTTTGGTCTGATCCCTATTGTGGGGGAGTGGCTTATAGGCCGAGAATACTTCCTCATATCTGGCCCCTCTTGCATGTGCCTTCCATGTCGAAGAGGTCGTCCCCCCAGCATATCCTCCCGCTATAGTGTTGATTTCGCCTATAAGAGGTTCTTCTCTGCTCATGTCCTTTTGATGCGGGCTTTTTTAGCTTGAGTTCACAACTCTCCTTCTGTCAGGGCTCTCTTCATTTCTCCAAGTAGGGTTTCAACCCCTATGAGTTGGGTTGTAACTCCTGCGAACCGGCCCCTAGTTTCTCTGAACGGGGCTTCGATTCTAGTCCCTTTGATAATAGGGACGATAATCTCGTTGTGGCTCATTCCTCTCATCTTTATATTGGTCAGCTTGAATCTCCGAGTCTTCAAACATTTTCTTCCTTGTGTGACAATCTTGCTTATTTTGTCCACGGCTTTTATGAAAGGAACAGTATTTGGGACGAGACGAATCCCATCTTCGCTCTTCTCATACATTCAGGTTTTTCTCAGTTTCGACTGTTAGGTTAGAATGCACGCGAGGATTGGGTTTTCTTTGCCGAGCCTGTTCCCCTTTTTCCCTTAGGCTCATAAGTCCTCTTTTTGTAGTCCTCTTGGCTCGAACCCTTACAGTGGTCTGCAGTCTTTTTGTTTGCCCTCTCCAAGTCACTTTTTCCTGGGAGCAATCAACGCTTGGAGCGTGTCTTCCTCGTTTATATAACCATCGGCTTAGTCCATGAACTCCCTCAAAGTGGCCGGGGTTTTCTCGGCGATTTCCGTCATAAAGGGTTTCAAGGCCAAATTCCTCCTAACAGAGCGACCAAAGTGTTTCGTCATGATCATCCATCGTCATCCGTTCTTTGTTAAAGCAGGCGTGCTATGACTTGAGGCTCTCGTCATCCCTTTGTTTAACAATCAAAAGTAGGGGTGTAACCGGTCCAATTCAGTTCGGTTTTAGACAAAATTTAGGACCGAACATGTATGACCGGTTTTGTATTTTTTAAAACTGATTATGCACCAGTTACCCTCCTAAACTAGTACTTCCGGTTTTACCGGTTTTTAGTCCAGTCTGATTTTTTTAATTTTTTTAAAATGTAAATTTGACATTTTAGACTATAGTATAGTCTATATTAGACTATTAGTATTAGTTAAATAGTTATAGACTTATATATTAGTATAGCTAAATAATATATTAGACTATATAATAGTATAATAGTATTAATATTAGATTATTAGTATAGTTATATATTAGTATTAGACGATTAGTTATAATATGAAATTATTTCATATATGATATATGATATATAATTATAAATAAAAATTTCACATATAATTATACATTATATATAAAACTTATATATTAATATATATAAAATATTTTGTATAATTTTAATTTTGTATAAAACTTATATATAAAATATTATTTTTTATATATTTTTTATCGTCCAGTTCGGTTCGGTCCAGTCCAGTCCTGAAAATCCTAAAACTGGAACCTGACCGATTCTGGCCAGTTTATGAATTATAAGAACCAGTCTAAAATCAGTCCAGTCCGGTTCAGACCAGTTTATCTATTTTTCGATTTAAATTTACACCCTTAGTCAAAAGGTAAGTTGTTGGTCTCCTCCTCGTTCGGCTGGCCAGGAACTGTGTTAGGAAGAGACACTCCAGGTCGTTAAAGCTATCCACAGTTCCTGGCCGTAGGGATCCAAACCACATTCGCGCTGCTCCCTTCAATGTGAGGGGGAAAGCCCTGTATGCTACCTTACTAGGGAAGCCGTGGAGAGTCATGTGGGGTTTGAAGGTCTTCAGGTGTTCCAATGGGTCTCTCGACCCGTCATACGTTTCCATCTAAGGAATTTTAAACTTTGAAGGTATAGGAACCGTCATAATTATTGTGCTATACGGTAATTCAACATTGGAGAGCAACTGATCTACTGTGGAGGGCTGGCCTATTTGCTTGGCCACTTCTATTTGAATCTGCATGTTGACTCTTCGTCGTTCTTCATTTGCTGCTATTGCATTGGGTTGAGGACAAGCTTCAGAATGATGACTTTGATGATCTGCTTCAAGTTCTTCATTATTCTTCCGTAAAGCAGCATTTTCTTGCCAAAGGATCTCTTTGTCCGCCATGAGTTTCTGTATAACTTCAGCTTGCTCTTTGGACCTTGCTTCCATTGCTTTGGATTGTACTGCTTCACGCAGAGAGAAGGTTGTTGCCAACACATGAAGGACACGCTAGTTACGAGACAACAGAGATCCCACAGGCAGCGCCACTGCTGATGTCATGTTTCGCAGGCCTAGGCAACTTCACGCAGGCGTGTACGAGTGATCACCTGCATAATCACAAAGGGGGGACCTCGGGGTCCGTAAATCCTCCGATACTCAAGTTAGTGATTGGTGATGGAGATGATGAATAGTAGCCAAGATGTGAGTATAAAATGACTGACGATAGATTTAGATTAGACTTGATTCGATTACCTGGCTTGCTAGTGGTAATGCTTTATTTATACCTACCGACATGGTCTCCACGGTAGTAGAGTGTTGGATATCGGGAGATCATAAGCTTGTGCTATCTATTTGCCGAGCTATCCTCATGGCGTTAGTTTGCCAAGCTAATGAGTGCTCAGGGTGGTTGTATGTTACTCGAGCCTTGGGTCGCATTGAATGCGGCATGGCTTTCACTCTAGGCCGCATTGAATGCGGCATATTTTTACCCTGGGCCGCTTTGAATGTGGCACTGATTCTGTCCTGGGTTCCCTCCTGTCTCATTAATGCTGAGCTTGGTCCGCCACAAATTCTCTTATCTGGTAATGAGTGTTGCGTGCCTTCCCTCTCAAGTTTCGCCCGTACTCCTTTTCTTGCTTCTTGACGTGATGATGACTCGACCCAGGTACCATACCCAATCTTTGGCCTAAGTGCTACTGTCTGGCCCAAACTAGGCCACGCAACTGGGCCCTATTCTGGCCCATATTCCTTGCCTGGTTCAACCCAAACCTTATATCTGGGTTGTAACCTGGGCTCTGCCTTTAATCCAATATAAGGAATTTTCTCCAATGCTATCAGCATTAATCGAGGAGGATTCATGTTTGGTCATCTATACGCCAGAAACCATTACCAAGGCAACTTCAGTGGTATATAGTATATATAATGTTGGTAATCTTTTTGCAAACGCCTAACTCGAATGGCATAATAGAATCTTTGAGCTGCACATCCGAACTTACCTAAAGACCTTGAAATTTGCAGATTATTTCTTTTTCCTTCTATATAAAAGGAAATTATCAGTATACAATATAAAATAGCAATATATATTCTATTTATGATATATATATATATATATATATATATATTTATATATATATATGTATTGCTATTTTAAGAAACCATCACGAGAGTTCTTCCTTCCAATCTTTAACTTTGGTGTCAAGTCACTTTAGCTGTAAAAGAGAATTAAGAGAAAAAAAGTAATGTTAGATGTAGTTTTAAGGTATGTAAGTTTCATGTATTTTTAAAAAAAAAAAATAGTCAGAGTCCATCATTAAAATAATAATTTTTATATAGATTCTAAATTTATCAACTTTTTAAAAAATAAATGTGTAAAACTTACTCACATAAAAATTGGAAATATCATTTTAAAAAAAAAAAAAAAAAAAGTCTAGAGTCAATAACATGGGTTTGGGATTTGTGAAGAGCTTCTTTAATTTTCTTTTAAAAGTATACCTAACCCGGGATTCAATCGCGTTGGCCGGTAATTGACACATACAAACATATATATCTTTTATATATATATATATATATATATATATATATATATATATATCTCTCTATATATAAAAAGTGTCTATCTAACAGAAAATTGTTGGTTTAACGATTTTTTATTATTTTCTGTTAAAGTTAACGCAATTTTTCAATGTCCGTTAAAAGCAATGTCAGCCATCATAAAAGTAATCTCATTATAACAAAAAATTAAGAATAAAAAACAAAAAACTCTTCATATTTTTTTGTCAATTTATCCGTTATCTATAAAATTCTATCTGTCATCCGTCAGCCATCATAATAAAAGAAATCTCATTATAAAAGCAACCTCGGTTTAAAATAAGAAAATTAGAAAAAAAAAACCAAAATACTCTGCATATTTATTCTATTCAGGCAGATTCATGCATCTGTTAAAAACAAAAAAACAAAACCATCATGTTCGAGATAGGCAACTATCATCGGGAATGAAAAAAAAAAAGAAATTTACACTGGACAAATAATATATTTATTTTTGAATAGTAAAAAAATTAAAAATTAAAACTATTCTTCGGTTCAGATAGATTCATGCATTTGGCTGGATAATAAAAAGTCAGCATCAATCCATTCTCTTCAATATATATCAGTCTAGCACCACGTTCAGAGAAAAAAAACACTGCACATGAAAAAGATCTGGAGGTTAGTCAATTACTGGCTTTTTCCTTCTGCATATTATTCTACACTACAGGTGATTTTCTGAGAAAAGAAGATTTGCTTCTTAATTTTATTTGTAATTCCTTCTTTTTTCCATTTATTTTATGTTTTAAGTATAGTATTTTCTGCATTTTTTTCCCTTTTGGTTGAGTGTGGACATTTCTGCTTATAATCTTTATAGTGTATGTTATTTATTTTGCAACGTCTTTTGTTATAATATAATTATTTCCCTACTTTATGGAATTGTGAGTGTTTTGAAGAAGTTATTGTCACAAACTGTGTTTTGGACAAGTTTTGACAGAAATGATTTTTGTCACAAACCAAGCAAAACATTCAATATATACAACCTAACATTAATTTTGGGTGTATCATAAAAATCATCTAAAAAAACATCTAAAAAACAATTCTCCTATGGAATTTTCTTTTTTTGAGTTATTATGTTTCAGTTTAGTACTGTGTTTGTGGCTTCGTTTAGCAATTTTTCATACAAGTGAGAAATTTTTACTTTGCTAAATATGTGATCAGCATTCATTAATATATGTTAAGATTCACAAAAGAAAGAAGAATGGAAAAAAAATTGTAGCTTGCAGATTCATTCTAACAATGCGTTTCAGTGTACATGTTATATATAATAACATGTTATAATATTGGGTTATAATGTGTCCTAAAAACAAACCTTCTTTAATATATAATAACATGTGTCCTAATAGGTATAAAAAAAAGGCAACAGAAAAATAGACAACAAACAGAATAAAAAAATATAGCGAATACTGGAGTGAAAGTAAAAAACAAAAATTAAACCGAATAAAAAATAAAAATCCACTTATTTCTTCAACTACATCCAAACACACCATAGCATAATATATGCATCAACAACAACAAAGTTTTTTCCTGTTTATACATTTTCTTTCCATTTGATATCCTTTTCTAGATCCAGTATGTAAAGCAAACTCACAGCTGTTTCCATTTATGTTGTAAAAAGTTATACTAAAGATAAAAGCAAATAATTTTTTGCCGTCAGTTTTGTTGAAAACCCAATAGCACAAAACACAAAGACAAACCACACTTTCATTACTATTATTACCTTCTTTTCCATTTCCCTCTATTTTTCTCAACAACCAAACATTGGAGTAAATAAAGTAAAAAATTAAAATAAAATCCTGAATTATGAACTCTGAATATTTAGATTGAATTTTTCGATATCCAACTTCAACGAATCACAATTGCTCCAATTGCTTTTGACTCATTTTCTTAGCAACCAAACCAAAAAGTGGATAATTCAGAGTACAGGAAAAAACAGATATAACAGTACACATTGAATTTTTTTTTTTTTTTTAAGAAAAACACATTGAAGTGTTTTTTTTTTTTTTTTTGCCTTCTACTAATAGATCACATTAACATGATACATATACTTAGGAAATACAATCCTTCAATAAATTTAATACACAAACAAAATTATAAGAAGGCAAAAATAATCCCCACAAAGAGAGACTCAAAAACAATCTAATTAAACTCAATATTGGAAACCTAAACTCAAAACATAACATTCAATGGAAGCCAATAGATTGGATTAGACCAAAACAACATAATCTCGTTAAAAACAAAAAACAAAACCAAAAAGTATTATTTTTACTTGGCCAGACATTACTTTTCCATTGGTGCCACTATTGTTGATGCCAACATATAGATAGTCTTTGTTATGAGCCTACATCCAAAATAGCATGGCCAAATGCCTTGCAGCACCAGCACCAAAGTAGTATGGTCCCTGTAATTAAACAAAAAGACTTCCACTTAAACCATGTATAAACAACAAGGAGACTTGTATTAATAGAGAAAAGGAGCATGTGATAAAATCATCACAACAAACAAGCGAACAAAAATAGAAGGAAAAAAGAAACAATAAATCAACATCTGAGAAATAGTAAAAATCAACAACAGATCTCAGATTTGTGTATTGTCAAAAAATATTTAGAAACGAGGACACAAAGTTAATCAACATGCATTAGCTTTAAAAAAAAAACCAAATCTAAAAGATGAGCTTTCAGATTCATTAGATTTAAAAATTTCTTTCTAAAAAATCAGAAAATTTAAAAAAACATATTTGTTCATTTTTACAGATTAGGGAAAAAAAAAACAGGAACAACAAACCAACGCCCATCAAACATCAACCGAGGTGCTAAAAAACAAGAAAACAAAAATAAACAGAGGTGTTGAAAAAGTGTAGGATGAAAAAAATAAAATAAACAGAGCAGGAAGAGCAAACCAACAAAAATCAACCGAAAAAACACAATAAAAAAAAAATCATATTCACACAACAAAATGAATAAAGATCTGATGGTCCGAAGAACAGATCTAAAAAATAAAGTGAAAACTAAAAAAAAAAATTCTCGATTCTATATATCTGATGTTGTTTGCGAAGAACAAGAAAAAAAAATTAAAAACAAAGCTTTCAAGCTGGAGAGAAAAAGAGACGAAAAATAAGTTAGGGTTTTTACCTTGCGTCTTAGCTCCTTCTCAAGATGAAAAATGGAGCGCCGAAAATTGATAAAGAGTTGAGAAATCCACTCTGTCCTCTAGACCATTGAAACAGAGGGACAAAAAGATCGAGACGAAAGAAGGAGTTGATTTTCAATGAGAGAGAGAGATCGAGAGACAAAGGTCGGGACGGAGAGGAAGGAGAATTGGGAAACCGAAGAACAGAGAGTGATTTATGCGGTGTAAAACTGATTTGGGAAAATATCCCTGCCACAACATCTCCATCACTGAAGTGGTAAAGACTAAATTGGCCTCTTGAAAACAACAAATAGAAAGAAAAAAGACTTTTAACATACAAATTGAGGAATAATTTATTAAGGTGAGAATTAAACCCTCCTGCAATAATGCTTGTGCGTACGTACCTATCCATCAAAAACTAAATCGTCCACCGAGCCAGCCAAGTTAATTAATTTCAAAGTTTGAGAAAAAAGTTAGCTAGCGGCTTTGACAGTGAAAGAGACATAAATATATATATATATATATATATATATATATATATAATATTTGTGTATTAGCCGATTACTAGCCACATGTGCGCATTAAACACACACCAATGGCCGCTAGGGTGTACATTGTTTTTTTTAAAGTTATTTTTTATATAGATATTTTAATATTTTTAAAAAATAAAATAAATTTAAAACGTCATTAAAAAATACTTCTTTAATCAGAAAGTAAAAAAAAAATCAATAAAAAATATTTCCTTAATTACGAAGTAAAATGATTTTTTTTTATGAAATTTATTTTACTTGATGATTAAGGAAGTATTTTTTAATAATGTTATAAATTTTTTTTAAAATATTTAAAATTATTAAAAAAATTTATATAAAAAAAGAATTTAAAAAAACAACATAAAAATACACTTGCTAGACCCCGGGAGCTCCCAGCTGGGGATCTAGCATTATTCATAAAAATATATATTGGATTGTAAGATATTTTAAACTAATGTTTTTATCTTTTTCACTATATCTTAAATTATTAAGTGAAATCAATTATTTTTATAAAATGTATAATATTTTTTATAGATAACTATATCATAAACTAGGCAAACGTGAATACAAAATAAAATAAATTATTTATAAATTACAGTAATATATTATTTATAATTATTTAAAAAATACATTGAAATATTATTATCTAAATAATTATTTATAATTTATTTATATATCATAGTTTGTAATTATTTATAAACTAAATAAATTTAAACTAAACAAACGTGCATTGCACGTTATTTTCACCTAGTATATATAAAAAGTGGCTATCTAACAGAAATGGTTGTTTTAATCTTTTTTTTCTGTTAAAGTTAACACCAAGTATTTAAGCCCTGTTTTTCCCGTTAACTTTGACCCAACACAACAGTTCTTTCACTTGCACACTGGCACGCACGTCCTCGGCGTGCGGTCTCGCGGAGAAGACCATAGCAATAAGAGATAGAAAGCAATAATTCCCCACAAAGATAGATATAGATATAGACTTCCAGATTACAAAAAATGGCGTTGAACCAAACGCTACAATCCCTAGTACCACTATTATCATATTCATCCACGATCACTAGAACAGCGGCTACAACTTCGTTTGCATAATACCCAAAACCCAATTCGCCAACCTCAATGCACCCTCTCTGCTCCCATCTTCATCCACTAATCGGTGCTTGCGCTTGAGATGCTCAATGGATTACCACGACCAGTAGCAATACAATTACAGCACCCAAGTGGCGTTCCCTAGGCCGACAGAGATCCCATGGAGTAAGGAGCACAGTAACACGGTGCACCTCATAGGCATTGTCAGCACCCAGAAAGATGAAAGATGAAACCGAAGAAAGATTTGTGGGGTCACTCGGAGAAAATCCCAAGGAGCACAATTACAAAACTAGTGAAAATTTTGTGGAGTCACTTAGAGAAATACATGACAACTTCCACCATGTTCTCCTACTGCTACTCATCGACGATCAAACCCGCTTCTCACTCCTCAGTTTTCCAACCATCCCTCCACTCTATCAGCTCTTCGTCCTATCATCTCAGCCAAATCTTGAAACTTTATTTCCCTCAACGAATCTTCTTCATTCCACGAAAATTCAATCTCCATTAATACACAAAATCTCTGCATCGTTTCCGCCTCTAAATTGGACAATGGATTGCAAGAATCTTCCTTTCAGGTGGGATCGAGTTTTCTCTCTCTGTTTAATTATGCTCTTTGGTTGAATTTATGTGCAACTCATAGGCTTTATTTCTTTTCAGCATGTGGAGAAGTTTTCGGAAGAAGGATGAAACTAGAGAATAAGAAGCAGCGAACGGCGCGCTGGAGTAACAGAAATAAAGCCCTAATGGCTATGGCCGAAATGGCGCCGTTTAGAGAGAAATGGAGAACTGGGTTGCAAGCTAGGGGCCTGGCTTCAAATCCGAATGGGCTGGGCCCAAAAGAGAATAAAACACACTAAAACAAGCCCAGTCCAAAAAAGAAGGGTCTAATAAAATTAAAAAAAAAAACACATTAAAATAAGAAAATCAATTTCACAACTTAGTAATCATAAGTACTAGAATTTTATAAACAGAACCACAACAGTGAAATATCCTCAACGAAGTTATACAGTTATCTAGCAAAATATAATACAAAGCCAAAATATATAGGAAAAATGAAAAATAAATCTCATTTGGCGCAAAACATGCCATTAAATACCATCATCTTGATGATACAAACTCAATCACCTTGTTAAAATACTGATCATAGTAGTTAATTTGTTTGTTAAAGTTCCTTTATAATATTCTATTAATTATATTACTTGTATAAAAGTTCAAGAAATGTCTTTTTAGCTATATATGTCATTAACTATTTTTACAAGTTTTGTAAAAAATTATATTATTTTTATAAAACAACTATTTGACTTAACTATACAAACATATTTTGCACGTTGCTTTGATGATATATATATATATATATATATATATTTATCTAGAGAGAGTGTGTCAAAAGAAGTGGACTACGAGAAATTTTCTGCTAATTAAAGAATGTAAACGACAGCCCAACATCCCGGATTAAAATTATCTTTATCAGTCCCGTCCTCATCTTTATCAGTCGAAAAGTACATCTTTGAATTCTTTCCCCAATTGTCCTACACTGAGTACCTGCCGTATATTATAACATAACCCTCTAATCGCTCCATCAAATGAGGTTCTTATTCATGAGCTAATTAACGCTTCTTTGATCCATTTTATAATAAATTTAGAGTTGAATTTCTTTTATTTGCCTTACTATAACTCCATTTTCATATTGTATATTCGTTGGTTGGTTCTAATATCGTATCTTTTAACTTGATATGGCTTTTATCTTTATTATTAATTTTTATTAGATTGATTTGTACATGTCTCACCTAATATGTTTATTAATTATTTATTATCGAATCAACTCATTGTGATGTAACCCATTTGTAGCAAACATAAATTCATTTATTTAACATTAAGATTACAAATCGTGGCATATATTATTACGTTTAGAGCACTAGTAGTGGGCTCAACAAAATTAAATTTTAACTAAAGAATAGTCAAGGTGTAAACTAAAGTGTAACAATGGGCTCAACAAATGAACAGTGATTTTAACTTTAGGTTATCTCACTAGTTAAATTTGTTGAGCCAAAGAGACTAGTCAAATATTATTTTTGGACTAAAATATTATGTTCGCACCATCTGCTTCTCTCCCGTGCAAGGTATGTTATGTGTACTCAATTTTTGAACTTCTTTTGCTCTCAACAGTTTTCAAGTCTGATCATTTCCCGTAAACACAGCCCCTCCAGGCCACTCGTTCTCCCCTAAAAAATATGCTTTCAACTCTGGGAAAGATTCAAAGATTTTAATTATGTTGTGATGATGCATTTCCATTTTATAATCAATCAGCCAATTTTTGTGGTGCACAAGGTACGTGTCAGTGAGTTTTCATCAATTTAATAAATGTATCAAGGCTAAAGAAATATAATTGTTAAAAAAATATATTCATTAGAAAAATATAACTGTTAAGAATATAGTCGTTAGAAAAAATAAAACTTTACTACAACCATATATCAGTTGAAAAATAATGCTGTTATAAAAATAAAAATAAAAACCGTTAGAAAATTTTATCCGTTGGAATAATATGAACGTTAGAAAATTAATGAATAGTTTTTTAATAATGAATAAATATTCAAATTATAATTAAAATAAATATAACCGTTAGAGAAATATAACCGTTAGAGAAATATAACCGTTAAAAATATAACTATTGAAGAAATTCAAATTATAATTAGAATTAAAATAAATGAAAAGTTTAAAATTAATATTTTAATATAATAATAAAATATCTATTGATCTTATTATTTGATGTTGTAAAATTTATAAAAATAAATTTTTTAATCAAATTTTAACTAAAATTTATTAAATTCACTATTAATACTCTTACATGGACATGATAAAAACCAGAAGCAGGTACGTGGCAGCTGAAGGTTATGAGCCGCCTCTTTTAGGCTGAACTTTTCCAACAATACTCTGTCCCTCCATTAATAATTTTAGCTACTTCTCAATATTTTATATTTCTCCTTCTTTTTATCACTATCCGGATACAGACCTACAAATGCACGTTCCCAAATTACCCCTACCACTATTTTTAGCAATAAAAATATAGTAATTATTGACTTATTACATTCCTATCACTTTTTTATTACTCTATAATATATCAAAAACTCTACTTACAACCGGTTGAGAAAATCCCGCATAATCGGGCTCACTTTTTATAAAAAAATTATTTTTTTTACTTCTCTCTCTTCATTTTGTTCAACTCCACGACTATTCATGTTTATCTGTGTTTTTCAAAAATCTTTTAAGTTGCGTAAAACTAACAAAAAAGAAGAGAATTGAGAACTGAACTCTACAGAAGCATGAAAAATCAAAAATCAAAAGAATGAAAAGTTCCTCAGTAAAAACGAGTCAATGTATGTACCCTTAAGTCCATTCAGATTCTTTTGTCATATTGCCATCCAAAAGCTTTTCTCTTTTTACATAAATCCTCAAAACTCTTCTACTTCTTCATAATCCCTCGAAATCTCAGTCGAAAGCCTCTTTCTTTCTTTTTTCTTCACATTTCCAATGAATATGAGAACTCATGTTGAATTTTATTCTTAGATACCTCACCAACTTACATATAATTTCTTTACTAATTTCTAAGATAGCATGCACACACTCAGCACCATCATCACCACTAACTTCGCAATAGGACAATAGAAGTTAATCCGTTTGGTTGTCGAGAAAATATAGGCAAATCACACACTAGTCTGCAATAGTCTGTAACAATCTGTTTAGTTGTCGAGAAAATATAAGAAAATCACGCAATAGGCCTTAATAGTCTGTTTAGTTGTCGAGAAAATAGAGAAAAATTACAACAATAGTCCGTAACATTCTATTTGGTTGCTGAAAAAATAAAAGAAAATCACAATCGAATATCCTACAAATATGATATTCGACTTTTTCTTCTTCCTTCATTTATCAACAGAATCAGAATGAGAATTTTTATCTTACTTAATTGAGATAATGAGAAGGCAAAGGACTCTGAAGCCAGAGAGAGGGGGGTATTTAAATAGAATGAAATTTCATTCGTCTGTTTACTTTTTTTTTTAATAATATATCGGCTCAGCCGATTCATTCCCCACCCCGGTTGTCCTTAGCAGAGCTGATAATATATTAAAAATTTTATTTTTTTATTATTTTCTTTTAAATATTTTTTAACGTCTTTAATCATTAAGAAAAAATTTAAAAAATATAAAATTTCACTAACAGTCACTTTCTTAATTATTAAGTTAAAAAAATTAAAGAAATAAAAGGAATAGTAAATAAATAGTAGGAAATAATAAACCTATCATTATCCATAAAAATAATAAGATTGTTTTCCTAAAAATAATATAAAGAATTAGTTGGTTTTTCTAATTTTTTCAGAAAGTAAATATACAAAATAGTATTATTTATTTTTTAAATAAAATATCAAAATAAAGGTTATTATTTTCATACGTGAAGTTTTAAATTTTTTTCGAGTGATCTCCAATTAAATGTTACGATTTTTATACTATTATTAAATCTTTTTATTTGCATATACAAATTTGAAAATTTAATATTATTATTAGATTTAAATCTATAACGTAGCAACTATTTCAGCTTTATATTCTATTTTTGTTACGGGTAGATAAAGTAGGAAAGTTTCTCATACTCTTTTTTAAAAAAATATAAGACATTGTTAGAAAATAAATTTTTTTTTACATAGATCTCAAATTTATTTATTTATTTTTAAAAAAGATTTTGCTATACAACCTCCACCACACTCCATATCTTTTTAAATTTTTTAATATTTTTTATAAAAAAAAATAAATTTATTCTTTTTAAACTATTTCAAATTTTCTATTCACTATTCATATAATAAATATTTAATAAAAGAAAAAATTTTAAAAAAATATGGTGTGTAGAGTGTGGGTGAATAGTAAGAAGTTGTGAAAATTTTTATTATATTTTTTGGTCTCACTATTCAGGTAGCATGCTTCAGTTGCTCATCTATCTTATCTTAAAATTTTTCATCTTATTTTTTATTCAAACATGTTTAACTACAAATATTTTTTAATTTTAAATCTTTAATATTTTTCAATTAATTATTATTCAATCATTATAATTTTTACAAAATTCTAAATAAAACATAAAAAATAATTTAATTTTTTCAAATCTCAAAATAAAAATAATATTAATAAATTATATTCAAAAAATATTTTAATTTTATAATATTTTTATTCAACTTTTTTTCTTTTATTCCTTAAAAATTAAATAAAATATCTTAACTTAAACTATTTCACTATTATTTACAAACAATTTTACTACTATTCACAAACTATTTTACTACTATTCACAAATTTCTCACCTTATTTTCTTCCCCAAGCATCCACTTAATCTTGAATCGGATCATATATATATATATATATATATATATATATATATATATATATATACAACCCATATTGTCGCCATGAGTATGTTGAGATCTAGAACCGTGTGACTGTCACCCTCAACAAAAAGACTTCAGATCAATCTTGCAATTAGGAACAGAGCTGTGAGTTCTTGACTCAACCTCATACTCCATCTACCAATTCTTTAAATTATATACATCTTCCTCTTATTTCTAATTTTATATACTCCACCACTATTTATTATTTTCTTATAATTTCTTATCTATTTTTAATACTTTTTATTATTATTCATTACTATTTAATATTTTATCATTACTTTTGACATCACCTTGTTATAATCCAAAAGCAACCTAAGTACTCAGGACTTAAGTTTTAGCTTTCCGACATTTTATTGAGGATAAACACCATCCTGGAAACTCGGCAACAACCTCAACAACTCAAGAGCCAGTTTCAAATTAAGTTTATCTCGATAGATAGAACTTATCACTTATCTATTAATTCAAATATTCAAACAGCAGCTATTTTGTGCTCATGCAAACTCTTTATATAGATGTATCAATCAACAGAAAATCAATAAGAAAATATATTCTTCTCAGTTTTTTATATGGTATCAGAGAGCCAATCTGACTAACGTCACTATGTCTTCCTCTGTTTCCTCTGCATCTCCTCCTATCTCCTCCATATCTCCCCTCATCAACATCCCACAACCAGTCACTGTCAAACTTGGCAAAGACAACTTTCTACTGTGGAAAGCACAAATTGTTCCTTTTCTACGTGGCCAGGAAGTTTTTGGCTATCTTGATGGTTCTACTCTGACCCCTTCTCCCGAACGTACTACGGATGGCAACCATACAACAGCGTATTTACGCTGGCTCAAACAAGATCAAATCTTGCTCAGTATCCTTATGTCTTCCTTGACAGAAGGAGTACTTGCCCAAATGATCGGATATACCACCTCTCGTGAGGTTTGGCTAGCTCTTGAGAGAATGAACAATAGTCATTCTCGTGCACGTATTATTCATACTCGCACTCAGTTGGCAACTTTGAGGAAAGGAAATTTATCCATTCCTGATTACTTTCAGCGTGTGAAAGGACTTTGTGATATCCTTGCTGCTGCTGGACATTCTCAGACTGATGATGAAGTTACTTCCTTCATCCTAGCTGGTTTGGGTTCTGATTATGACCCCTTTGTGACATCTGTCACCACCCGCATTGATCCCATGAGTATTGAGGAGCTCTATAGTCATCTCCTCTCTTATGAAATGCGTCTGGAGCACCATCATAATTCTATGCATTTGCAAAACTCCTCAGCGAATATGGCCTCTCGGCAATACTCAAACAGAGCACGTGGTCAACGCTATCCAAGTTCTGGACATCGATCCAGGGGGCGCAACTCTTATAGAGGTCAAAGTTCTTCTCCCAACCCTTCAATCATAGGAAGCTCACGTCCTACATGTCAAGTTTGTGGAAAATCTGGCCATATAGCATTAAAATGCTTCCATCGATTTGATCCTTCCTATCATAATGACAGCATCTCTCAGTCTCCTTCTCAAGCCTTGCTTGCCACACCTCAACAGTTTTCTGAAACTGATTGGCACCCTGACACAGGAGCGACACATCATCTCACTGCAGATCTCAGCAATTTGAACCTAAGGTCTGATGAGTACATTGGTACAGATCAAATTCAGATTGGAAATGGCACAGGTTTGCCTATCTCTCACATTGGTTCTTCTAAATTCCTTGCTTCCAACAATTCCTTTATGCTTAAAGATATCTTACATGTTCCTGCCATCTCAAAAAATCTTCTCTCTGTGCAGAAATTTGCCAAAGATAATAATGTCTTTTTTGAATTTCATGCAAACCATTTTCTCATCAAAGATTGTTCTTCACAGATGGTACTTCATCGAGGACCACTTCATAAGGGTCTCTACTCCATGCAACTGCCCTTGCATTCCTCTTCTCATTGGGGACTTCTTGGTGCTCGTGTTTCTCTTAGAGATTGGCATCGACGTCTTGGTCATTCAGCCTATCAAATTGTGTCCAAAGTTGTTTCTAGTTTTCATTTACCTTTGTCTTCAAATAAAAGAGATCCTATATGTTCTGAATGTCAAATGGCCAAGAGCCATAATTTACCATTTGTTACGTCTAAGTCTAAATCCACTAAGCCTTTAGATCTGATTTTCACTGATGTATGGGGACCTTCTTCCATTATATCTCATTCTGGATGTCGTTATTATGTAAGCTTTGTTGATAACTTCAGTAAATTCATCTGGCTATTTCCCATTAAACTAAAATCTGATGTTATGACAACTTTTCTTCAGTTCCAAGCTCTTGTTGAACGTCAATTCAACTTAAAAATAAAATCCATTCAAAGTGACTGGGGTGGGGAATATCGACCTCTTAAATCATATTGTCAAACAAATGGCATCATACACCGTCTTACATGCCCACACACCCACCAGCAAAATGGATCCGTTGAGCGTCGCCATCGACATGTTGTTGAAATGGGCTTATCTCTTCTTGCTCATTCCTCTATGCCTCATCAATTTTGGGAAGAAGCTTTCACCACGGCTTGCTATATAATAAACCGTATCCCCACTCCTATCTTAAAAAGTCAATCTCCTTTTGAGGTATTATTTCATCAAAAACCTACATATAACTTCCTCCGTGTTTTTGGGTGTGCGTGTTGGCCATGCTTACGTCCATACAATAATCGTAAGCTTGAATACCGTTCCAAAACCTGCATCTTCATTGGATACAGTTCATCTCATCGTGGATATAAATGTCTTGATGTCTCTTCTGGCCGTGTGTATATGTCCAGGCATGTTGTTTTTAATGAACAACTTTTTCCTTACCTTACTCTTTCAAATATGAACACATCCTCTACAGCCACCACTTCTTCTTCCTCTGATCTCTCACTTTTACATTCTTTTCCACCAACTAACACCTTTGTGCAGGACACCTCACACCCACAACAATCTGATTTATCTGTCCCAAGTGTGCCTCATCACTCAGGTTCTGCCCAAGGTTGCTCAACTCCAATTGAAGATTCAGCCAGTAACTCCAGCAGCAACATGTCTGCAACTTCGACTTCTTCCTCTGCTGCTCCATCAACCCGTGTTCATCCAATGGTCACAAGATCACAGAATAACATCTTTAAGCCAAAGCATGTCACTGATGGAACCATCCGTTATCCTCTACCTCGTGCTTTATTGGCTGCTTCTACTGATGTTCCACCTGAGCCAACTTGTTTTACTGAGGCTGTTAAATATCCACAATGGCGAGAAGCCATGAACACTGAATTTAATGCCTTACTTCGTAATGGCACATGGTCTTTGACTCCTCCTAAACTCAACAAAAATATTGTTGGTTGTCGTTGGGTCTTTCGCATTAAGCGACGTGCTGATGGATCTATAGATCGTTACAAGGCAAGACTTGTAGCCAAGGGCTATCACCAACAACAAGGTCTTGATTACTCTGAGACATTCTCTCCAGTTGTCAAACCAACCACCATCAGAATTGTGCTATCTATTGCCATATCCTCAGGCTGGTGCATTCGTCAAATTGATATTCAGAATGCATTTCTCCATGGCATATTATCTGAAGAGGTGTATATGACACAACCTCCTGGTTTTTCTCATCCTCAGTTGCCTCACCATGTTTGCCATCTCCATAAAGCATTGTATGGTCTCAAGCAAGCCCCACGGGCTTGGTTCTCAAGATTGAGCAGTCGACTTCAAGCACTTGGTTTTGTAGGTTCAAAAGCCGACTCATCCCTGTTTATTCTCAAAAAAAACTCGGTGGTAGTCTATGTTCTCATATATGTCGATGACATCCTCTTCACTGGCTCCGACACAAATGCAGTGAACTCGATCATTAAGCTTCTTCATGCTGATTTTGCAGTTAAAGATCTTGGTTCACTCAGTTTTTTCCTTGGCTTGGAAGCTCTTCAATCTACCAATAGTCTATTCCTCACACAACGCAAATACATAGCTGATCTGCTATGTCGTAGCAAGATGGACCATGCTAAACCTTCCCCAACTCCAATGACCTCCACGTGCTCTCTTTCTGCTCATAATGGTGAACCATTTTCTGATCCAAGTCTTTATCGCAGCATTGTAGGTGGCCTTCAATACCTCTTGTTTACTCGACCTGACATATCTTTTTCAGTGAATCGTGTGTGTCAATACATGCACAATCCTTTGCTTCCACACTGGCAAGCTGTTAAGAGAATACTCAGGTACTTGAAGCACACTATATCCACTGGTCTTTTCTTCTCCAGATCCTCAAAGTTCTCTCTACAAGCATTCTCTGATGCAGATTGGGCAGGCAGCACAGATGATCGACGATCCACTGGTGCTTACTGCATTTATCTCGGCAACAACCTCATTTCCTGGAGCTCTAGAAAGCAACAAACTGTAGCTCGTAGTAGCACTGAAGCAGAGTACAAGTCGGTAGCAAACACTGCTGCTGAACTTCAATGGATACAGTCATTACTTCGAGAACTTCATCTTCCCGTTACCACTGCCCCTGTTTTATGGTGTGATAATATTGGTGCAACATACCTCTCCTCCAACCCCGTGTTCCATGCTCGCACAAAGCACATAGAAATTGATTTCCACTTCGTTCGGGACTTGGTAGCTCAACAAAAACTCTCAGTTCAATTTCTGTCCAGCAAAGACCAAATCGCAGACATCCTTACAAAGCCACTGTCACATGCACGTTTTCAGCTGCTCAGTAACAACCTTAGCGTTCGTCCGCTCCCGCTAAGTTTGAGGGGGCGTATTGAGGATAAACACCATCCTGGAAACTCGGCAACAACCTCAACAACTCAAGAGCCAGTTTCAAATTAAGTTTATCTCGATAGATAGAACTTATCACTTATCTATTAATTCAAATATTCAAACAGCAGCTATTTTGTGCTCATGCAAACTCTTTATATAGATGTATCAATCAACAGAAAATCAATAAGAAAATATATTCTTCTCAGTTTTTTATACTTGCAGATAGTTGTCTCTCACTCCATGCCACTGGGAGTGATCTTGACGTGCAGACGAATTAAAGACTGCTGTTCTGAATAATATCGATCGGATGTGGTGGGAGAGAGATCGGCAGTTTTTGGAAAGACAGGAAGAGGCAGGGCATGCAGTTGGTCTTGAAACATTATGTGGCATTTATTTTCCTCCTACATACATTGGCAGCCAATTAGATCTTTGACTCGTCCCATTTTCTTTCAAGGACGATACGTGCCATCCCGAATTTGGTGCATGCTTCCCCTGTTTGGTGTGTTTTCACTTTTCCTTCATTTTGGGGTTATATTATAGAGAGGAATAATCGAATCAATATAGCATATATAAATTTTTTATTCACTATTCATATAAAAATATTTGATAAAAAAAAAATTAAAAAAAATATAGAGTATGGAGTATGGGTGAATAGTAGGAAGTTGTGAAGATTTTTTATATATAAAAATACACTATCTAGCCTTTTAAGAGGAGACCGGAGAGTCACGAGTTGTTCATAGCCTTATTATGCTACTAATTTATAAGCATTTTCCATGCAACAAAGTACCACAAAAATACTGCATACTAATTCCCAAACAAGCTGCACATGCACAAACTTGCTGAAAACAGATTATTCTAGGCAACCAAGAATATATAGTTTAAAGGTCTCTCTAGCATTCATAGAGTTTGGAAGAAAGGCGCGGAGTGAAGACAACTTCTAAGGGAGTTGCCCCGACCAAGGTGCTTCCTAAGCCCTCAGTCATGTCCACTGGCTTGTTCAATGGCGTCGTTAACTCAAATCCCTGAAGCAAACGAGCTAGTGTCAATTGCGATACTTGCAAGGCAAACACGTCTCCAGGGCAAGATCTTCTTCTAGACCCAAATGGTATGAATTCAAAATGTTGCCTTGAAACATCCGTACTTGCATGGCTTGAGAGAAACCTCTCGGGCAAAAACTCATCAGGCTTCTCCCAAATCCTTGGGTCTCGATGCAACTTCCATATATTCACAAACAAACGAGTTCCCTTTGGAATGAAATAGCCACAAACTTGACAATCTTCCATTGCCTCGTGTGGAGCTGATAAAGGGATTGGTGGGTATAAGCGCATGGACTCTTTAATTATGGCTTGCAGATAAACCAGATCTTTCATATCGTAATCTTCCACCCATCTACCTCTTCCAACTTTGAGATCCAGCTCTTCTTGGGCACGCTTCAAATCATGTTTATTGTTTAATAATACAGATACGAGCCATGTCAGATTAACAGAAATAGTGTCAGAACCACCCAAGATGAGAGTCTGCAACATGAAAATGAAAATGGGGCTATAGTTAGGCAAATAAAAGAAATTATTAAGCTCCAAATTTATTAGACAATGGGCTAAATAAACGTCAATTAGCTCTTGGACAACAACCTATTTGATTAAATGAGGTATGCGATTCTATCAATTACGCTGATGGATAATGACGCGTACTCGTTATACTAGAATTGGGGCATGATTCTATTCTACTGTAAGATTTAGGCGTTTACAAAAACATTACAAATATTATACATACCGCTGCAATTGCCTTTATAATGGTTTCTCGGGTATAACCAAACATGGAATCCTCCTCAATTGCCGATAGCATGACATCGATGAAGGATTATAACCAAACATGGAATCCTCCTCATAAGCCCCGTACTTATTATTATATATATTACGAAGGATTATTATTCTAACTTTTTAACGTTGATCATGCGCTAACCTCGAAATAATTTTAACAATTTGTCGTCTTTATCTTTTGAATTCGACTCGGTCTGTGAAAGAACACCGCCCCAATTAGGATCCGCGCTCTCTCTCTGTAGATCAGTTTCTCTCTCTCCTCTTGTAGTTTCAACCTTTATGAAATCCCACCTAACCTCCCGTGACGTTTCCATATCCACCCTTCAGTATCTTCTGCCAACCATTTTTTCCACATCTCCCAACCACCTCGTAATAGTGACAAAAGATAAATGTAAGCTTTAGGTTAGATTTAAACGTTGAGATATTATTGGGATAAAAATTAAATAAAATATTATTTTTTAATATTATTATTATTATTTTAAAATTTGAAAAAATTGAATTGAGATTTAAAAAAAATTAAATTATTTATTATATTTTATGTAAAAATTTAAAAAAAATTATAATGATAAAATGAAATGAAATGAAAATTTTGTGTTTTAAAAAACTTCCAAACCTAACTTAATGATATCATCTTGGTCCTGGCTTGTGAGACTACTACAAAGATCTCTAATCATGCTATCATCGGTAAGTTGGTCTCGACCAAAGCTCTTAACAAGCATACTTTTCACTCTACTATACATGCAATTTGAAACTTTGTACTCGGACTTAACATCAAAGATCTGGGTGTTGTATTTTTATGTGTGGACTACTATAGTCATAATGTGAGCTCATAATAAGCCGAGCTATTTATTAAGTACTTGAGAAAGCCATTACTCTCATCTCATATATATATATATATATATATATATATATATATATATATATATATATATATATATATATATATAAATGGAGTTGGCCCATTAGACTTTATTCTAGAGAGCCATTTGCATCATAGATAGAAGAGAGTAAAAGTCTTCTCAACACTCGAACATCATTTTCTTTTTCGGATTCACGAAGGCGATGTCAAGCTCATCTTCTAAATGTGGAGGATGTATGTTTTATTATATTCATGAGTTTAAGCATGCTATGATAATAGACAAACATAATCTTTTTAAATATTTTCATCAATTGGTATCAGAGTATTCTGTCTCATTTTTATTACTGTGTCAACTCTATCTTTACCTCCTTTTTGTTTTCTCTGTTGGTTGTTGAAATTATGAGATTGTGTATATTCGCTTTGTTGTTAAGCCCAGAAGTTGTGTACAAATTTCTTTTGGAGCACTAGTATTGGATTCATCAAATTCATCTTCAAAATTTGATGAAAAGTACATATTTTTCATAAATGTAATACTTTCACATCTATAATCTCACATTGGATTAGTCATTAGATTCATCAAAATAATAATATAATATTATTTTTTTAATAATAATATTTTTATTTTTTTTCATATTTTATAATCACACTAATCATATGTTAATTAATAATTTAATTTGATTCTTACATTATTATTACAAGATGGTTGGAGATTAAATGTGAATAGAAAAGACCTTTGGAGATTAAAAGTGAATAAAAAATAGATTTGATGAATGAATAGTAGCCCTTCAAATTTGAAGAAACCCATAGATTTACTGTAGCTAAAAGTTTCATATTTATATATTTAGCTAATCCAATGCAGCTCTTTTTTTATGAGATTTATCATATTTTATATTTGACTAGGTTTTTGATGAAACCAATGCTAATGCTCTTAGTAAATTTGAGAAATGAATCATCTTTTAAATAATAATAAAAAAGTAGAGCATGAGGGGAGACGGAGGTCAAACTCTAATATATGTGTTCTCCTTTACCTTATTCATTGAGAAACTTCAATCGACGCTAGTATGGTGGCTTAAGATAAACGCTTATTTTGGATTGTGGTGGGAGTTGAGACTCGACCAAAACACTCAATTACATATATGGAGTGGTATGGGTGACCCTGGCATGTTGCCATGGGGAGACATGGCGTGCTCCTCTTTTTACTTTTGAATATATAGAAGTTGTCTTTTACTTTTTACAAGGGAATGTTTAAAAAAATGTAAAGCTACCTTTTACTTTTTGCACAGGAAAGTTGAAAATGCAAACCTAACTTTTACTTTTGCAAGAGAAAGTTTTTATATATTTTTTGTTTTTGATAAGTAAAGGCTAAAGGTCAAAGAGCAGGGAGGCGTGATCAGCAGGAATCACTTTATGTAATTGCTTTATGGACAAGTTATGTGAAATTGTCTTTTTAGCTTCAGCTCTGCTATACACAGTCGCCCTATACAGGCGCCATGCAGTCGGTTAGGCCACGTTACATTAAAAAAAAACATTATTCAAGAGTATTATTCCTACGAAAATGGAGAAGCCTTTTTTGGAAGGGTTTTGTTATTCATCCTCTTCACACTTCACACTCCACACTTTTTAATATTTTTTAATATTTTTTTAAATTTTTTTTTGAATTTATTTTTTTTAAACTATTTATAATTTTTTATTCACTATTCATATAAAAATATATTTGATAAAAAAATTAAAAAAAAAGATGGAGTGTGGAGTGTGGTGTGAATAGTAGGAGGTTGAGTAGAATTTTTGTTCTTGGAAACCTAACCCATTTCACTGCGCAAAGACATTTCTAGAGAAACCTAAGGCTGAAGGCAATGATATTGATGGAGGGTCGTATCGGCACTCTGTGATCATTCTTCAGCATTTTACCTTCCCATTGAAGAAAAACAGACGAGAGAGAGAGAGAGTCAGGCAATTGCTCACCAAGGAAGGGTTGGACGCAGCGATGGGCCTGGGTGGAGATCGACAGTGACACGACTGGGTTCGACGACGAAGGAGCCCAAGAGAGCGACGTGCGATGGAGTCGACGGCGGGCACTGAGTATGGAGAAAAGAGAAACGATGTGTGTCGGAGTTGGGTTGAGAAAATGCAGATCTGAGCTGGCATCGTCAGCTTGTTCTTGGCTTCATGGTGCGTGGAGATCCTTTGGTGTGGCAGTTTGATGGTCCGTTGGTGGCTACTTGTTTGTAGTGGCAGTGACAAAGTGGAGGTCGTGGGGCTAGGGGTTGAGTAGTTCACAGTGGTGAGTCTCTCTTTCGGTGGTTTTTCAGCATGATCATAACGATAGTTTCTGTTTCCTGTGGGGAAGACGTGGGTTGTTGGGTTCGACGATGGTAGTGATGGGTGCGACGGATCTAAGGTGGTTGACGGCGGATTGGTGGTTTACAATTTGAAGTGGTGATTGGTTGTAGCGTTGGGTGTTCGTGGTCCACGTGTGGCTGGCTGGTTCACGAAAAACACTACAGCGCAATGTGGTTTGTGGTAGTTTTCTTATGAGTTGGGGTGATTCGACATGGATGAGGATATATCGTGGTTTGCGTTCACGGTAAAGGAAAGGAGTGCTACTCTGTTTCTATGGTGTAAAGCAGGGGTTGTTGCGGTAGTTCAGGTATGGGTGGCAGCGTGGTGATTAAGCTACGATGGCGTAGTGCGGTCATCTAGCGTGTAAGGGCAGTGACAACAGAGAGATGTGGAGAGAACAATCGAGAGGAACTGAACACAAAGGGGGAAAGAGAGAAGTTGAAGCTGGGTAGGCTTGGGTGGTAGAAATTTCAAATTACAGATAAGAAAAGAGAGAGGGTGAAACAAGAGAGGGTTGTTGGGCAGAGAGGTAAAGGGAAACCTGGGGGAGTGGTGTAAATGGGGAGAGAAATAGGAGGAAGGGAGAGACGGGGTGGAGTAAAATTCGTGAGGGAAGAAACTGTTGGGGGTGCAAGGGAAAAGAAAGGAAGAAGACTTATCAACAGACGTTTCGGAGGTGCGAGGGAAAAGAAAGAAAGGAAGAAACCGTTTTGGTTTTTATACAAAACTGTGCATTTTATTTTTTCCACATATGCAACCGTTTGCCCTATGCGACTGTATTCAACATTTTTCTTTTAGCTTTTCTTCTTTTAAATTCAGTGCATATATTATATTTTAGGGAAATTTCAAAGGCTACTATTAGCCTTTTATTATTTTACTTTTATCCACATATCATGAACAGGCACGCCGGCAATTTTATGTTGAGCCTATATATTTATATATATATATAACGATTTCTTATATGAACATGTGTATATATATATCCATTCTCTTGTGACAAAGATGATTTAATTGGTTATGTTCTTGCCTAGCATGGGACTAATTATGATAAATTGTTGGATATGATAGAGATTTATTTAAATATATATATATATATATATATATGTATATATAAATGGGCTCATTGCTTGCGGATGGTAACTTTACTAAGTTTCATATTTATTTGGCTGAATACTTAGGATGATAAATAAAATTGTTAAATACCTTGTGCTTGATGGCTTGATTATATCCTTTCGATAGCTAGTCATCTTACGTCATCGTATTTAATTATTTAGCTTTATCATACGAAATGATCCGTTGTATATTACGGACCCTAACATAAATTTGAGATGAAATTCGTGTTTATGTGTCTATTTTGTATTATGGACCCTAGCATAAATTTGAGATACATATTTTAGATTTGAGGAATGAGGATAATTTAGATTTGCATTTTCACATGCTTAATTACTTTCTTTTGTATTGTCCTCAGCTTTTGGGAATCCCAGATTGTCTCTTCAATTCTCTGCCATCAAAACACTAATGGGGACTAATTATGAAGATTGGCATGAGTCCCTCACTATTAACTTGGCAATTATGAATCTGGATTTGACCTTAAGGATTGAGATACCCACCAAGCCTACTAATGAAAACTTTATTGAGGAGAAAACTCATTATAAGCGTTGGGAGCACTCGAATAGGACTTGTCTTATGATAATAAAGCACACTATTGAGAAGTCAATTAGGCAGAGCATTCACCAATTATTGAGATGCATGGTTACTTAAATCTGGTTTAGTATAAGGAAAGTATGAGTAAGATAAGAACGTTCCGATTTGTTTGCATATATACTATTTAGTGGTTACTTTTACTATTGATGAAAACATTTAAGAAGATCATGTATGTCTATTATCATAGCATGCTTAAATTCATGAATAGAATAAAACATACATCCTCCATGGTTAGAAGGTGAGTTTGTCATCGCCTTCCTGTACCCGAAAAATAAAATGGTGTTCATGTCTTGAGGAGACTTTTACTCTCTTCGCTCTATGACGCAAATGGCTCTCTAGAATAGAGTCTGATAGGCCAACTCTATTTATATATATATATATATATATGGAGTGAGAGTAAGGGCTTCCTCGAGTGCTCATTAAATAGCCTAGCCCATTATGAGCTCACATTATGACTATGGTTGTCCACACATAAAAATATAACAAACTCCCACTTGGACAGCAAAGTCATCCACGCATGAATTGAATTTGAACTTGCATTCAAAGAAAACAATCTAGATCAAGTGCATTTCCAAGCAACAAACTATGAGTACACCGATAGGATGCACAACACAAAACAAGTACCTACAATCACGATATCCAGACAAATAATATGCAAGTACAATACACATATCAATACAAAGGTAATTGCTAGATTCTCAAATGAAGTCCAATGAGACTATTTCATAGTGTCTCACTTTCAAACACAAGAGATCTCATAATTAATACAAAATATATGCACAATGAAATGTAGGAACCAAGTGCTCACAATAAATACAAAGATATATTTCCCACTAACTTAATAAAATAGAAGACTCTAACAACCCCATATGAGTCATATGCTCTCGAAACACTGTGGGAGCTAAACCCTTAGTCAGTGAATCAACCAACATAAGATTCATGGGGATGTACTCCATAGAAATATGAGATTCCGCTACTTTCTCCCGAACAAAAAAAATATTTTATATCAATATGTTTGGATTGTGAAGAGCTTCTAGTGTTCCGAGAGTAAGAAACAACCGCAGAGTTATCACAAAACACTGTCATTGGCTTCTTAATGATATTCACAATAGCCAACTCTGAGATAAAATTCCATAATCATATAGCCTGACATGTAGCCTGATAACAAGCCACATACTCTGCTTCCATAGTTGAAGAGGTAGTAAGTGTCTGTTTGTCACTTTTCCAGAAAATAGCTCTTCCTGCCATCATAAAAAATATCCTGAAGTAGATCTCTTGTCATTTGGACATTCTGCATAATCAACATTGGAATATTTAACAACATCAAGAATGTCGGATCGTCGATACATTAGCATATAATATTTAGTGCTTTGCAAATTTCTCAATACTTTCTTTGCAGCTTTCCAGTAACTCAAACCTAGATTGCTTAGGTATCTACCAAGAACACCCACAACATAAGCAATATCTAATCTTGTACATATCTGAGCATACATCAAACTACATGAAGCAATACGGAATTGCTTGCATCTAAATCCTCTCATCATCATTCTGGAGACATTGAGACTTACTAAGTGTATCACTGGTGAAGAGCTTGTTTAATTTTCTTTGTCAATGTAGCGAAAAGTAAATGTATATATACCAAACAAGGGAAATGATCAACTGTGCCGACTGGTGATTGACACACATAGAGAAAGAAAAATTCTACTCATCACATCTATACTATACACCTATTTTTATTTTTATTTTTTTTATTTTTTTCTTAATAAATATAAAGTGTAAAAATGATGAGTAGAAGAATTTATATAAAAAAAATGGATTAATAGAGTATTCTTTTTCAGCTAATTAAAGGTCGAAGACAAGATCCCGGATTATAATGATCTTTTCATCAGTCCCAAGTACATCTTTAAATCCTCCTTTTTTAAAAAAGAAAAAAAAAGTACATCTTTAAATAATTAAGCATGCATTCATCTTGTCACAATTCTTCTATATTGAGTACATTTAGTATATAACATTACTCTCCAATCATTCCATCAGATACTTTTTTGTATTGCAATTAAGTCCATTTATAAACTTGGTAATTGATATAATCTCACACTTCATTTAATCAAATAAGGTTCTTATTGATTACTTAATTGATGTTTCTTTAACCGACTCTATAATAGATTTGGAGTTTAACTTCTTTTATTTGTCTAACTATGGCCCCATTTTTATGTTGTAGATTCTTATCTTTGCTGGTTCTGACACCTGACGTGGTTCCTATCCTTATTATTAAACAACAAACATGCTTTGAAGCGGGTCCAAAAAGAGCTGAATCTCTAAATTGGAAGGAATAGAGGGGTGCAGGAAAATTAAGATATTAAAGATCTGATTTACCTCCAAGCCATAGTCAAAGAATCTTTTAGCTTATAACCACCGTCCCCTTTATCATTTCCACGTGAGGCAATAAAATATTATCTAGTTTGTGACTATTACATTCCAAAGCGAACTCGTTTGTTTGTGAATGTGTGGTAGTTGCATCGAGAGCAAAGGGTTTGGCACGACCCTGGTAATGTCTTGCATGAAAGGTTTCTCTCAGGCTAGCCATGGAAGTATGGAGGCCTTATGTCGACATTTTGAATTCATACGAATCATACCATTTGGGTCGGGAAGAAAGATCTTGCCCCGGAGACATGTTTGCCTTGCAAGCACGTATATGCCTACCAGCTGTCCTCACTCCGCGCCTTTCTTCCAAACTCTATGACCAAATGCTAGAGAGACAGTTTGCTGCTAGGCTGTGCAACTTGTTGGACAATTAGCTAGTATGCAGTCTTTTTGTGGTACTTTATTGTATGGAAAATGCTTCTAAAGCCATTGATAGCATAAATTTTACAAACATAAACGTAATTCCACGCTCCATTGCAGAATATCCCTTATCTATTTTGAATTTTTTATCCTTCCTTCTAAAAAGTATAAAACCAGAAAAAAAAAAAAAAAATACAGCCAGCCATGTTTTACTGAGCAATTAATGCAGAACCTTCGTCCGAAAAAAGTCAAACTTATGCCATTAAGAGCCATTCATTACAATCAAGCAACTGCTAACGTTTACTACCAAACCTGGATTTATTAACATGATCTAATACTTATTCGTCTTTAGTTTCCCTTCCCTGGGACTAGGGCCGGAACTTCCATCAAGCGAGTTAGGCTTGCCTAAGTCCCTAATGGAGGAAGGCTCTTCAAAATAAAAATATATATAAATAATTTTTTTTTTAAATATATACCTAATAAAAAACTTGAATTAACTTAATAAAAATAAGAATATAAACAAGATCAAATAGATATTATGTCATTATTAATTTTTAAAAGTATCATATATAATAATTATTTTACTTATTTTCCTTTTAAGAATACATTTCTCTTTTGTCATTATTAGTTTAATATAATTAATATGAAAATTATAAATAACAAAATTTAATTTTTCAGTATTCATAAAAAAAATTTGTATAATCCTTTGAAGAGGCAAGGGCTCATTTTTTTTTAAAAGTGTAAGTTGTTTATAGAACTTTATTGACAATAATGATTATAATTGTGTCTAAGAGTCTAAAGTACTTGTAAAACTAGATTTGATAAAATTCTCTCTAAATCATAAATTTCCTAATAAAGCTGCCTCGTTTGTTTTCAGTAAACTTCTCAACTCATATCATCTCATCTCATCTAATCATTACAATTTTTTCAAATTATAATACAAAATAAAATAAACAATTCAAAATTTTCAAATCTCAAAATAAAAATAATATTAAAAAAATATAATCTAACAATATTTTTCTAACTTTTTAACTTTAATCTCATCTCATCTGCAAAAACAAACAAACAAGTTAGTTATTAATTGAAAATTTGGTATAAAATCTTAATCAATAATTTTACTTTACAAAATGATAGGAATTATTTTTAAATTAAAAATATAATATAAAAATTTAAATTTAAATTTATTTAACTGTACTTTAAAAAAAAAGCCTCACTCAGAATTTTAACCTTAGGATCCAAAACTTATTGAGTCGGCCGGACCAAAGGCATGATTATTTATTTATTTATTAAACTAGAGGTATAACTAGGTTTGTTGGCGCACAAAAAGCTTATTTAAAAAAAGAAAAAAAAAGTTAATTTGTGTTTATAAGTCATGTTCGTATCATGTCAATTCATAGGTATTAAATAATGTGGATCAACCTAAACATGACCTGTTTAATTAAATGGGTCAGATCTTAAAATTTTAATACGACCTATATAAATAACAAGTGACACGATATGTCATGTTTAATTGGTTTAATAATTAGCTTCCATCGGGTTAACCTGAACATGACCCATTTAACCTGTTTCAACCCATTTCATATATAGAAACGGATTAAGTTTACCCATATATTTATTTTTAATTCAATTAATATAATTTCATATATAATATAATGATAACAATATAAGTCATTCATAATAACAAAAGATCCATGATATAATATTTTATTATCAATAACATATAAGAAAATTAATATTTTCATAAAATAAAATTATATATTAAAAAAATTAATAGTTGAAATATTAAGTAATCAACTACTAATATTAATATTACATCCACAGTTCCCAACAACAAAAAATGTATATAAAACTAAATATTTATATAATTTAAAAAATAAGATTTATTCGTACGTGTTATACGGATTGATTGCTAGTTTTGCAAGGTGACGCCCAATTACACCGTTTATTAATCATTTATTATCAAATCAACTTGATCCAAACTTATTTATAATAAATCCAAACCTATTCATTATATGTCAAATTCACAAATCGAGTCCTCTATTAACACCCCTACATGCCTATCTCGTTAAAAAAATAAAAACAGTAGCACGTACATAGGCAGCAAAATGTCAACATGAGCCCTTCTTTAGGCTGAACATTTAGCATTATATATTTATTGCACCACCATTACTAATTTCAGCTACATTTTATCATTCTTGGGCGAATCGGCCTGGCAAATATCACCGCACAATATATATATATATATGTGTGTGTGTGTGTGTGTGTAGCTGAACATTAAGAAACTACCAAACTTGAAGTGGGAAAGTTCATCCTGACACCATGGAAATCTTTTCTCATCTACTTGCAATTGCAGGGGTTTTAGTATTGGTGCTATTGTACAATCTATGGAGAGCAACTGTTAGTCATGATACTAAGGGTATGTTTGCCCCGGAACCATCGGGTGCCTTGCCAATTATTGGCCACCTTCATCAACTTCGTTCCAGAAACACAATCGTCAGAACCTTGGCTGCCATGGCTGATAAACATGGTCCCATCTTCATGCTCCGGTTTGGCATGAAACGTACACTTGTGATTAGTAGTCATGAGGCAGTCAAGGAGTGCTTCACCACAAATGACAGGGTTTTCGCTACCCGCCCTATGTCTGTCCGGGGAAAGTACCTTGGTTACAACTATGCAGGATTTGGATTCTGCCCTTATGGACCGTATTGGAGTAAGATAAGAAAGCTAGCAGTTTCTGAACTCCTCTCTAGCCGCCGGCTTGAGACACTAAAAAATATGCAAGTCTCTGAGGTGGATACTTTTGTTAAAGATTTGTACTCTGTTTGCAGGAGCAACGAACACAACCCAGTTAGGGTGGTGATTAGTGAATGGATTGAGAGCCTAACCCTGAATATAATAACCAAAATTATAGCGAGGAAGAGATATTTTGATTATGCCAATGGCCGTGGAAGTGATGGAGAGGCAGCAAGAGTAGGGAAAATTATAAGTGAATTCATGTATTTAGCTGGGGCTCCTGCCATGTGTGATCAAATTCCATTTCTTAGATGGTTTGATTTGCAGGGCCAAGTGAAATCTATGAAGCGTGTTGCAAGAGAATTCGACTCTGTAATAGGAAGTTGGGTTGAAGAGCATACTGCGAGGAGGCTCAAGAGTGATGAACAAAACCACGAGCCAGACTTCATCGATGTCATGATATCACAAATTGAAGAGGATTCCATGTTTGGTCATACTCGAGAAACCATTATCAAGGCTACTGCAATGGTATGTATAATGTTAGCTAGTAACGTTTTTGTAAACGCCTAAATCGTATGGTAGAATAGGATCCTGCCCCAATTCTACTATAATGAGTATACGTCATTATCCATCAACGATTAAATTTTTTAATTTAAAAAATTGGATGTGGTCAAGTTTATCGAGAGTGTAGTGCATAAGATCAGTCTCGAATCATTCCATCAAACATTTCTCCTCATTGCAATTAAGTCCACGTTTATAAAATTGGTAATTGATAGAATTGCACGCCTTATTTAATCAAATAAGATTCTTATTCATAAGCTATTTGATGTTTCTTTGACCTATTTTCTAATAAATTTGGAGCTTTATTTCTTTTATTTGTCTAACTATGGCCCTATTTTCATGTTGTAGATTCTCATCTTGGGTGGTTCCGAGACCGTATCTCTTAACCTGACATGGCTCATATCCTTATTATTAAACAATAAACATGCTTTGAAACGTGTCCAAGAAGAACTAGATCTCAAAGTTGGAAGGGATAGATGGGTGGAAGATTACGATATTAAAGATCTGGTTTACCTCCAAGCCATAATCAAAGAATCCTTGCGCTTATACCCACCAGCCCCTTTATTACTTCCACATGAGGCAATGGAAGATTGTCAAGTTTGTGGCTATTACATTCCAAAGGGAACTCGTTTGTTTGTGAATGTGTGGAAGTTGCATCGAGACCCAAGGGTTTGGAAGGAGCCTGATGAATTTTTGCCCGAGAGGTTTCTCTCAAGCCATGCAAGTATGGAAGCTTCAAGGCAACATTTTGAATTTATACCATTTGGGTCTGGAAGAAGATCTTGCCCTGGAGATATGTTTGCCTTGCAAGTATTGCAATTGACACTAGCTCGTTTGCTTCAAGGATTTGAGTTAACAACGCCATTGAACAAGCCAGTGGACATGACTGAGGGGTCAGGCGTCATCTTGGCCAAGTCAACTCCCCTAGAAGTTGTCCTCACTCCGCGCTTTTCTTCCAAACTCTATGAATGCTAGCGACACATTCCAACTATATATGCATGGTTGCCTAGAATAACTGCTTTCAGCAAGTGCGCGCAACTTGTCTGGTAATTAATTAGTATGCAAGTCTTTCTGTGTTGTGGTACTTCATTCTATGGAATTTCGAAAATGCTTATAGATTAATAACATAAGAGTTATAGTATTCTCAAGTAGTGTGAGAGCATACTATCTACATCACTTAAATTATGTCATCAAAGTAATGTACTAGATGTGTTATCCACAATGATTTATAAATAAAAAATTTCATAACAGAATAAGGCTAAGTACAACTCGTGACTCTCCAATCTCCACTTAAAAAGACTATGCTAGTGTGTTTTTATATATTCTATATAAGAATTGTTACAGACACAAAGAGATTATATAAAGTAAACTCACAAACTGATGTAATTTTATAGAATCTGTTAAATCTATTTTATAATAAAAATAATTTTACAAGCTAACGAATCATATGAAGCCACATCAATTTGTGGGTTTACTTTTGTGTAATCTATTTATGACTAAAGTATTTTCCATTTTATATTGAACCATTGATTCGATTATAATTTATTCCCCTCCATAATCTAACCCGAAAATGAAAGGAAAAAAAAAAAAGTCAAAACGCATGGGTATTAAATCAGCAGCACCAAACAGGGGAAGCACGCACCAACTTCGGGATGGTATATACTGTCCTTTAAAGGAAGAAAATTCGACGTGCCATCGTACTCAGGAAGAAAATAAATGCCACATAAATGTTTCAAGTTCAACTGCATGACCTGCCTCTTCCAGTCTTTCCAAAAACGGCTCTCTCTCTCTCTCACACACACACACTGACACACCACATCCGATCGATATTCAGAACAGCTGTCTTTAATTTTCTGTATCCGATCGACCTGTAGCATGAGAGAGAGAGATGGGGAGGAGGAGGAGGGGGAGGGGGAGTTATAGTCTGTGAACGAGTTGTTGGAATGGGTGAGGAGGCTGTCAATGAGGGTTAAGATTTCTCTCGGAACAGCGCTTTCTCTTTGTGCTTTGGTGGCTTTGAAGTTGACGATCAAAGATCACAACTACTTCTTCATTGCCTCGGATGCCGTCCACGCTGTAGGGATCATCGTCTTGGTTTACATGCTCATCACCAAAAACACCTGCTCTGCTATTTCTGTACCCATACTAGTCCTTTTATTATCTAATTTAATTGAGGAGCATTCCCTCAACTATCTGCAAGAAATGTCGTAAAACCAAAATTTAAATCCTAGAGTACTGAATCTCATTCATTTTTAAAAATTGGTAGGTATATGGAGTACGAGGTTGAGGTCTCTACTGATAAACATCATGCAGAGCTTTATCCTGATCAAATGGCCTACATATCTACTGATATAAAAAAAAAATGGCCTAGATATCATCATGAAAACCAAGGCCATGTTGGATTAAAAAATCGCAATCCCAATAAACTATTATCTTCAATACTTTTTTATTTTTTATTTTTTATTTTTTATTTTTTTAAAAAGATGAAGTACCTTAAATTTTATTAATTGCCCTCATTTATGACGAAGAAACACCCTGATAACAAGCAAGACACTTGAGATTTACAAAATATTCAATAAAACCATCCTAGGTATCAAAAAAACTAATAAAATAAACCAAGCTATACAATAATCTAAAGAAAAATAAATCAATAAAAACCAATCTAAACATGCCTATTTATAAGCCAAACCAAAAAAAAAAAAAAACAATTAAAACTTGAGATTAGGACAACCCAATTTATCCAGACGAAGAATACCTCTCAAGATCCGAGGTAAATTTTGATGACCCTCGTAGATAAAATCCAACCCCAACTCACCTTGTCGCGCTAGAATATCCACGGTTTGATTACCTTTCCGAAATTGATGTACAACCAAATAATGAACCCCTGCTAGAGCAATAAGAGCACTAGCATTGGATTCATCAAATTTATCTTTAAATTTTGATGAAAAGTACATGTTTTTCATATATCTAAAACCTTCCTATCCATAATCCTACATTAGATTAGCCATTAGATTCATCAAAATAATAATATAATATTTTTTTTTTAATAATAATATTTTTTTTTTCATATTTTATAATCACACTAATCATATGTTAATTAATAATTTAATTTGATTCTTACATTATTATTACAAGATGGTTGGAGATTAAATGTGAATAGAAAAGACTTTTAGAGATTAAAAGTGAATAAAAAATAGATTTGATGAATGAATAGTAGCCCTTCAAATTTGAAAAAACTTATAGATTTACTGTAGCTAAAAGCTTCACATTTATGTTTTTAGCTAATCCAATACAGCTTTTTTTTTATGAGATTCATCATATTTTACATTTGACTAGACATTTGATGAAGCCAATGTCAATGCTCTAAGTAGTCCTTCCCAATAGTCCCATTAATACCACAAAGTACACCTTTCGGCACAAAGCCAATCTACTATCACCTTAGAATCACTTTCAATAATTACATTAAAAATATTTAACCGTTTACACAAAACAATCCCATCTGCCCTTAACTCAGTCTCATTATTAGTACCATGACCAAAATGAACTGAGAAAGCTCCCCACACAGTACCGATCTCATCTCTTATCACTCACCTCCCCCAGAGTTTCCCGAGTTACCACGGCAACTTCCATCGTAAATCACTTTAAACCAACCTGCAGGAGGCTTCTTCCAAGCTACCATAAATTGCCGACGTTGCCACTGGGGAGGAAAAACAATATTTAGCTCCTCCAAAATCTTCATGTCCTGCATGGAAAGAGAGCTAGAAAAATTATTCACCCTAGCAATAACACGAACCCAATATTTCACAGACCACCAAACTCTTATAGCACTATCTTGCACCCCTTCTAGCTTTGCACTTTCTTACCCAAAGTTGCCAAGTGATCAAACACGGTAACAAACCAGTGAGGATGCCATTAACAGAAGCCTTTTTTGCACAACAGAACCACACCGAAAATCTAGCTTTCCAAGTCATTTGACGCATACAAGGTACGCCCAATGTAATGCTAGCATTCTCCCATACCTTTGTAGCCAATTCTCCTTAGCACAATACATGGTCAAGTGTCTCAATAGATTTCTGAACACAACAATCACAAGAAGACGCAAGAGCAACTCCTCTAGTCTGCACCCTCTCATCAACTGCTAGACAACAAAAATAAGCTTTCCATACACAAATGGAAACTCGTTTAGGCAACAAACGGTGCCAGATCCACTCCTTGCATTGCAGCTGATCACCTCTCTTTCGAATCACATCCCATGCGCTGGACGTCGAAAAACTACCATTATTTGATAGTTGCCACACAAATAAATCAGGCCATGTTTTACCTGTATAAGAGCTCTAAATAATTTCCAAAGTGGCCTCCTCCCCAACGAGTTCCGGCAAACATCCCACGTCCTAATTGTTCTCCAGCCAACATTCATTCATGCGAAGCTTGGAGTTGGCAATGGCCCCGATGCTGGCCACCTATCATACCAAAAAGATGCATTCCCTCCTCTCACCAGCACATTGACATTATCGGAAGCCTCAGTTAAAACTGACAGAATTGATCTCCATAAGCGAGACCCCCGGTAATTTGCAGTGGCTAAAGAAACATGACCATCCTTAAAATAATTTTATAAATACCAAAACTGTTAGGTCCTGATACATGTTTTGGTAGTTTCAATAATCAGGTTTTACTGCCTTTTTCAGGCCTCTCACTGAAGAGTCAAGAACTCACAGCTCTGTTCTGAATTGCAAGATTGATCCGCAGTCTCTTCGTTGAGGGTGACATTCACACAGTTCTAGATCTCACCATCCTCTTGGCGACAATATGGATTGCATTTATGATCTGATTCAACTTTAAGTCAACCTACATCGAGGAGCTTGACAACTTCCCAGCTTGCACTATGTTGTAACTTGTAAGGACATTGCTGGGTATTCTGCTCTTAATGTTGTGGAACACTGTCGAAGCATTTTGCCTATATTCATTCCTTTGCATTTAGTAGAATTTCCTATGCTTTATCCTTGCTACACGAGGATTATTCGTAGAAAAATAAGCAAAAAGCAGTTGAAATAAAGCGGCCCTCTTTTTTACTATTTCTGCTGGTTTATTGCATGGCATGTAGTTCCTTATGCTATCATTGCCATACTTATCCACCCTTACACAATACATATTCGCTTGTTTAGGGTTCTATGGGCATTTGGTGTGTATGTAGAGTCTGTTTCAGTGTTTCCTCAGCTCAGTTTGATGCAGAACGTAAAGGTTTAAGCTCCATTCCTTTCTCTGCTTTACATCCAGCAGATTGTCAAGCTCTGAAAACTAATACTAATCTATTCCATTCTGGTTACAATTACTCAGATGATTCAACCTTTTACAGCCCATTTTGTTTTTGCACTGGGAGTTTCAAGGTTCTTAGACTGCGCCCATTAGATAATTCAGGTTAGTTTTAGAAATTGTAAGGTTCCACAATGTGTCACTCAACCTGAGCTCATTTTGGCCATCCACATTACATGCTAAGGGCTCAATTAAGAAGAGACTGGCAGCTTAGTTATGTGTATTTGGTGTTTGATTTAATTGGTTCGCATTTGGAAAGGGTTCAAGAAACTATTTGCTACAGCCTACAATGTTCAACTTTTGTGATATAAAGCTGCAGATTATTATACTTTTAAGCATTTACAATTAATTATATAATGTATTGCTTATATGGCTCCTAAGCTGATTCTGTTATTTTGAGATTAATCATGAGAACCCTATATAAAAATTGTCAATTTATCATTCACTCATCCATTTTCAAAAGTAGCGAGCGCTTGAATTTTAGTAAAATTAGAATTATGATTAAGAACTTTTACTCCGATACTATATATATTAAATTATTAGTTGTTTCAAAAGTTTAAATTGATGGAAAGTGATGAGTTTAACATCTAGAAACCTTAATTTGTTTAATCATTTGGTATACTTATTAAAACTAATAACATTCTAGATTAATAGTACTTTTAATTTCCAATAAGGTAACATTCTGTTTTTGATGCATGCATACAAATTTACAAGACCAGAGGGAGGTATCTGTTTATGGTCAGCAACGGGTACTTCTTCTGATTCTTTGAATATTGTTTCGGTTTCGATGACCGTTTTGGTCGAGGTATTGAAACAAGATATTTCGATACCAATATCGTTTCGGATAACGTTTTGGAATAATCTATATATGAATAAATTATATATAAATATATATAAATTATATTCCAAAATAATAGTCTATACATAAATATATATTATATATATAAATATATATAAATTATAAATAGTTTGATCTGAATTGGGGGTCCAAAAATGAGCTTGCAATTTGAAGAAATTAAAAAAAAAAAAGAAGTAAAGGGCGAAATCTGTATATCTACTGGTACCGGCCGATACGGTCAAAATTCTGCTCGGTATGAAACAATGGTCTTCTATATACCGGCTACTCAGCTGGTACAACATATTTCAGCAGTACCGGACAATATGAAACGAAATTCAAAACATTGTTCTTGCCTACTTTCTTCTTGGAAGTAGTCTAGACATTTATCTTGACTGGCTTTTGCCATTATTACATCAAAAGGTAAATTCTACATTCTTTCATTGTCCCTGCAAATCATATTTGCTAATGTTGAAAAAATACACAAAAGAAATAGTCATTCTTGGTCCACTATGACGATTTAGATCTCAATCGGTGTGGTCTGGAACTCTTGATAATGGTTTAGTGTGACAGTGCATGTGTACGTCCATGATAGTGAATGAGAAATAAGTGCAAAGAAAATAAAGAGACAGAAACACTCAAATTTATATGATTCAACATAATGCCTATGTCTACAGGAGTTTGAGGAAGAGATATCTACTATAATATGAATATTTTACAATTAATCTCTTATTTCTTATTGTACAAAAGAAATTGACGATCTGTCTATTGGAGGAGATCTTCTTCGTAGAGTGTTCGTCGAGAGGTTGAAAAATCTCTCTCTTTTAAGTCATCTAGCCGCTTCCTTTTTTTATCTGACCCTCTTTTCACGTGCACCTCGACAGTGATGAGGAACGTCCGTTTCGTGTGTCTAACATATTTCCTTCATTTTCACTTTTTCCTTTCCCCCTTTATTCTTTCTTGTCTAACATCTTCTCTGTTATTACCCTTATTCCCATTTCCTCTCTCTCATCTTCTAGTAGTGGCCTTTAGATAGGCTAGGCCTGTTCTTGAATCCCTTTCAATATTCATACCAAATCCGTAACACGTCTCTCTCGCTCCCCTCCTATCTTTCTTCGATTTGTAGTTTCAACTTTCATGCGAGGCCAACTTGTAATGACGATGCAAGTTTAGAAGTCAGGGTTGGATAGCACAACAGTATTTTCAAGCTTATCCTGAGCCCGCATCAAAGCCACTGTTCAAAATTTGACGTTTCAATCAATAGTTCTTCTGGGTGCAAGCGAAATTGTGTACCAATTTTGTACCAACCGTCTACGTGGAAAGTTTTGTGAGATATATTAAAAACAAAAAACAAAAAAAGAAGAGGAGAAGATAAGAAACAACCAAGGGAATAAAACATCTTCAGAGGAAGCAAAACAACACAGCCCGCATTCATCTCCCCCAAATCCCTTGATCCTCGACGCATTATCAGCCTACTGTGTTTAATTTCTATCTTCATTTTCAGTTCCTTTACTTGAGAGGCAAACCACATTTTCTCTACCCGTCGACTCTATTCTCACTCCACCGCAACAATTGTTGACCTTGGATTTCACGGCCATCACGAGCAACCGTCATCATGTTTATATTCTCTGCAAGCTTTTTCTAATCTTTTTTGTAAGGTTTTATTCGGCATATTCCTCTTCAATATTCCTCTTATCATGTTTACATCTGTCTTCTTTGGTTTCAGTTTCAATATTCCTCATCAATTCTTTGCTAGGTGGTTTTCAATGTAATCTTTTCCATGGTTTACGATGAAGGCAACAACGGCTTCGAGCTGGTTTTTGGTTGGACGTGGAGGCTTCCTTGGCTGTGTACAGTGGAGAGAGGTGTGTTGTTACTTGGTCAAGTTATACACGACAAGGGCTTTGGAAGTGGTTTGGACTGGGTCGCTTGGGTGGTAGTGCAACGAGGCTGGACTTCTATTGTGGAGAAGACGTTCAACTGGCGGACAGCGGCTTGGTGTTTCACAGTGCACATGGCCGAGTTTTGGAGGTAGTTGTCGTGCTTGGAGATGACCTCAATGGCTAGAGCTTGGTTCCCTTTGATGTGGTCTTGGTTTCGTTGACTTGGGTCTATTGAACAGGTCACTTCTTCCTCGAGCACAACGATGGCTAAGCAAGGCTCCACCATTTTATCCAACTGTCCAGAAGATTCTGGAGTCACGTAGAGCAGACTTGAAGACACCTTTGTGGTTGTGTTGTATTGTTTTTTATTGGTTGTACTATAGTGTTCAGGAAATATTCTAACCAACTTTGCCATGCCACTTGTACAACAGCGCGCATCAGCTGCTTGACACTATGCGGATGCCAATTCTGTTATGGCTCTACATGTCCATAAATACTCTTTTGTAAATTCTTATTATACAATGAGAATAGAATATTTACAGAATACATTTTCTTCCTTCTTTCTCAAATCCTATCAGAGTCTACTATAGAGTTGACATACGGTGGTTTAATAGTGGTGGACGACCGTGCAGGGTGGAGCTTCACAGTGTGGGAGAGAACAGTTAGGGTGCTCTGTTTCGGATTCTTCAAATAGAGGAGTTCATGGCTTGCAGTACCTGGTTGTTAACACAGTGACTGAACTTGGGAGGAGCCGGAGAGAGAGAGAGATACTGGTGGTAGCAGCTGTATTCGCGGGAAAGAAGCGCAACGAAGGCACGCGGAGGGGCTCAAACCAGAGAAGACACGCACGCAGAGGGCCCAAACCAGAGAAAAGAGAGGGAATGAAGAGAAGAGAGAGGGCACTCTACCTTGCGTTTTGTCAAAACTTTTCGTTCAACTTCAGATCTCGCCCAAACCTTCAGCTCCTTCAAGTAAAATCAAAACGGTGTGTTTCATTAAGGGTGTGTTTGGTTACCAAATCAAACTCATCTCATCGAACTCATCATTATAATTTTTTCAAATTTCAATATAAAATATAATAAATAATTCAACTTTTTTAAATTTTAAAACAATAATAATATTAAAAAATAATATTTTAACAATATTTTATCATCTAAACTCAATTCAACTCAGTTTAACATCCAAACGTACTTTAAATGTCCATGTCAACACTTCGGTGCACTTTGGTACTCACTTGAGTTAAGAGTTTTCCTTCAATTAATGTCTCTCTCTTTTTTCCCTTGTTTTTGTTATATTTAAAAAAAAATGCGTAAACTTTTTTAAACCAACATCTAGTTGCCTTTTAGGCTAACTTTGAATACTGAATTGAGATAAAAGAAATTAAAATTAAAATTAAAAATTAAATAAAATATTATTATTTTAAAATTTAAAAAAGTTAAAAATATTTATTATATTTTGATATCAAAATTATAATAATAAAATAAGATAAGATAGATTAACAGTATTTCTCAATCCAAACTTTATAAGGTTTTGATTCAAGTGATCAATTTTGATGGGATTTCTTGAATTGACTAACACTTAAGAGCATTGGCAATGCATCTTAATATTTTGATTAGGTCTGAGTAAAATCTTTTATATTGAACAAACTAAATCATTAGAGCTCAACATATGAGCTACAATAATGAAACTCTCTAGTCATCAACTATATACTATTCACTCATCAAAGTAATATTTTAATCATTTCCAATTATATTTTAATCTTAGATCAATGCGTGGGTTTTGAAATTTTTGACCCACCATATATTATATACATAAATGTTACTTTCCATACCCTTTCTGTTTTATAATATTTTATATCCATTTCAAAAATCTATACGTTATTTTAATGTCTATATTATCTAATTATTTTAAAGTCTATATTATCTATTTCAATTTTGATAAATAATCTGTTATTTTTTACTTTATTCTATTTCATTAATAATAATTAAATTATGAAATTAAAATTAAATTATTAATTAATATATAAAATATATTTATTAAATATTACAAAAAAAAATTGTATAATATTATATTATTATTTTAAAATTCAATGTACCTAACTTAATATAGCTAAAACTTAAAGTTGTAGCTAAAATTTAGAATTGACGCCAATTCTAACGTGGCACAACAAACATCCCACATAATCTACTTCCCCGAGTCACTTGCGACACGTGTATCGACATTCCAGCTAAGAACACGTCGACACGTCCACATCACGTACCATAAAGGTTGGTCCTGCAACTTGACATGCTGAGCTGTTATACCTGAGTAAGTACTCCACTTGTCAGTCCCAGACTTCAAAAAAAGAAACCCCGGACCCACACCCTATAACAATTACACGCGTCAAGGTAATGACGAAGTACGTAGCTTTCTTTGTCTCAAAGTCGGGATTCGCGGGGACAGCAAGATCTCGCACCACGTGTCCGTAATTCTGCTAGTTTGTTGGAACGTACAGCTATTACCAACGGGTAAGAGAGACGAACACGTGTCGAAGTTTCGGCTCTTCATGCACGTGCGCCACGTGGTCGCTTGAGAACTCGAAGAAAACCTTAACCAATGTTTAAAAACATTTTGCTAGGCGGTTTCGGGCCGATCACACGACCCTAAAATCCGCGTTTCCGCTGAATAAATTCGAATTAATTATGGAAGATAGTGCCAGCAACCGCCCTCCTCACCTTCTCGGCTTCCGCCGCGTGGCTATTCCCCTTTGCTTGTTCCCCTTCCTTCTATTTCTCCCCTCCCTCTCTCTTACCCCGTAAAATCTGAACCCAAACCCTATATTTTTTAAAGCTTGGATGGAAAACACGACGATGTTCCTTTCTTTTGTGTCGCTCCAATGAAACTTTTCTAGTTTGTGACTTTTGTGTGCTTGAGTTTTGCGCAATGGTGGAGCGTTCGGAGAGTACTGGTTTGAAGGAGGAGGATGATGAGATCGAGCTGGATCTAGGGTTGTCAATCGGAGGGAGTTTTGGAAAGCCAGAGAAATTGAAGCCGGTGAAGAAGATTCATGTTCTTTCGGTTGATTCGAAATCTGACGGGTATGGTGCGGATGTGAAGGAAAAGCATCCTGGTTTTTCAAGATCCAGCGAGTACCCGGGTTTCGCAAAAGATGCGGGGACTGTGGACTCGCAGGCGAAGCGGAAGATGCATGCGTTACGGAGGTATGAAGCGAAGAAAAAGAGAGAAGATAAGCAGCAGCAGAAGAGGGGTACGTGTAGAGCGAGGAATGGACAGTACCGAAACGACTGTCACATAGAGGAGGAGCAGCCGGCTTGTAAGAAAGAGCGGACGGATGACGGTATGATGAATGTGAATCTGAATGAGAGCGATGATGAAATGCAAATGCTGCTTCAGCAGCAGCAGCACAGGCATAATGACGTTCCGAATCCAGTCCCGTTTCAAGCCTTGGCGGCGATGGTACAGTATCCGTACGCGCCTGTACAGTACGTGCCGTTCACTAACACGAACACGAACGGGCGCTTGGGTCTTCCTTGCGTAATGCCGTGTTGGGCTCCCGTTGGTGGCGGGTCAGGGCCATCGGCGTCGTGCCGGAGTTTCAGGCCGTACAAGGGGAATCAAATGCCGGGACTCAAATTGTCCAATGGGTGCAAGTTGGAGCTAAATGGCGAGAAAGATGGAGGGGATAGGAAAACGTGGTCGTATAGCTCGCCAATTTGCAGTTCCTCTGCAGGTTCGGAGGAGCGCAGTTCTTCCCACGAAGGAGGTACCGATCTCCTGTTATTTCTTTTCTTTTGTTTTTTTCCCTTGAATTTACCAAGAAAATCTATCACTATGCCCATAGTTATTTATTCGTTACATTTATTTTTAATGTTTTAGGCTACGTTTGGAGATGAGTTGGGTTAAGTTTTAAATAGTAATATTTTGTGAGTTTATATGAGCTTAATTTTTTTTTTAATTAAAAAAAATAATGAGTTTTATCAATATTTAATTTAAGATGAATTGAGATTATTTAAGTTTGATTTATCAATCAAACACAATCTTAATGTCTTGAAATTGGCACTTGAAAGAATACTCATAACCATTCGATTTGTTTAGCCCCAAAATAAATATAGTGAAATTTAGTTATCATTTGTTTTTATGATTTCTTTCAATTTATTTCATATCATATTATCCAATCTTTACAATATTTTTAAATTTTTATATAAAATAAAATAAAAAATCAGTTTTTTTTAATTCAAAAAAAAAATAATGTTAAAAAAATATTCTAATAATTTTTATTTAATTTTTTATTTTAATTTTAACTTAATTCATTCCATCTCATATCTTCTACGAAAACAAATGAGGCTTAATCACATCTTTTCACGATTGGGTCCTTAGAGTTTTAGCATTGACTTCATCAAATCATCTTTAAATTTTGATGAAAAGTATATATTTTCTATAAAGGCTTTGCTATACAATCTCCCAACACTCTACACTCCATACTTTTTTAAATTTTTCTTATTTTTTAATAATTTTTTTAAATTTTTGTTGAGTTTATTCTTTTTAAATTATTTTAAATTTTCTATTCATTATTCATATAATAAATATTTAATAAAAGAAAAAAATTAAAAAAATTAAAAAAAATATGGAGTGTGGAGTGTTGGAAGGTTGGGAAGATTTGTTGTTTCTATAAATCTAAAATCTCTCTAATCATTACCTAACATTGAATTAGTCAAAATAATAATATAATATTATTTTTTAATAATAATTTTTTTAATTTTTTTTTCATATTTTACAATTACACTAACTATATGTTAATTAATAATAATATTTCTTTATTCATCTATTTCAAAACAGAACACAAAAGTAAAAGTGGAAGAGCGATTGGGAGAAGTGAAAATTGTGAGAAATGAAAATTGAAAAGCAAAGCAATTGGGATAGTTTTTATAATTAAATACTACTTTTGAAGATGAACAGTATACCTTTAAATTTAAAGATATATTTGAAATTACTATAGTTTAGTTCAAGTTTTTACTTTTTTAAAAAGTTAATATAGGTCATTTTATTTATATTTCTTTAAATTTCAAGCTTGGCTTCACGCCAGTGCTCTTTACATTTGAGAATAGGAAGCTGTTTCATTTCAAATGGGAGGTGTCTCTGTTACTCAGGCCTAGCTAGAAAGATTAATGAGTAATTCCATATACGTCTTTTCATGATATGTATTCCCGTGCATTCTTTTTTAAAGCAAGTCAAATTTATTATTAAAAAAATAGTTTTTTTTTTTTTATGTAAGTTTTAAATTAACTTCAAAATAATGAGTGTGCAAGCCCTTACTTACTAGAACTGCAAATACTGTTTTCTAAAAATATTAATGTGTATAAGACCTAGGGGAACTTAAAATTTTCATAAGAAAAATAAGTAAATACTAAAGATGAAAGGGAAAAAATGATATTAAAAAGAAAAAGAAAAAACCTTACTTGTTTGGTATGAATCGTTCTAGCCAGTTTGAACTGTGCATGACAGAAATCAAACCAAGCAAGTTTCTGATGCATAATGTTGATCAGTCAATCTGAAGTACTCCCTAAATTGATCATCGTATCATGTGTACGTAGGACTAGGATTACTTTTTCCCGCTAATAGCATCTTCTCTACTCGGAACCTGAAGCAACCATATAGATTCGTGCTTTTGGATGTACTTAATTTGCAACCTCCTATTGCATTAGCTAATTCTTGGAAATGATATTTATAGTTTCCACGCTTCTTTTTTAAAAAAATAAAAATTGAATAAATCTGAAAGCATATGAAAAAATTATTTTGTAAGAGTGGATCTACGCACCCTAAAATTACATCTAATATTACTATTCTTCCATAAAACACAATTACTGTTCATTTGAGCATCCAAAGTATATGTCCATTTTAGCTAGTAAGAAGAATATCAGACTTCCAAGATAGGTTTAACCTATTGTTCCTTTATCTTTCCAGGTGTTGGTGGCGGCAGTGACTCCAGAAGCCGGTCCAGTACTCACTCCTCCCCAGAGAAACTTCAGTTAAAGGGTCAGAACGCAAGCCATACCAAGGGGCAGTCAGAACACAGTTCTTCCTCTGAACCTGTAGAATCCGACACTGGCAATATTAGTGATAGGACATCTATTCCAATTGAGAAAATGCTTCATTCGGATACTGCCCATCAACCTAGCCCAGCTAGACCTATGGAAGAAGCCATGCCAGAAGCTGAAGCAAAACCAAGTGATCACAGGCACATTTCAAATGCTGAAAATGGAAACCCAAATTATCCAGTGAAAGAAGCTGCCAAGACAAACATGGCCAGAAAGCCTCCCAAACCAAAGACTGGTCATCAGAACCAAAATACCCCTTCTCTTCCTCAAATGCCATATGTATCAACCACTGGGAATGGTCCAAATGGGAAAACCATTACTGGATTCTTGTACAGATATACAAAATCGGAGGTTAGTATCATCTGCGTCTGCCATGGAAGCTCATTCTCACCAGCTGAGTTTGTGCAGCATGCTGGAGGCACGGATGTCTCCCATCCCTTGAAACATATTACCGTCATTCCTTCTGCCTTTGGATGATGCACTACCCTGATGGATAATTGGTATGGATTGGGATCAATCAGAATGCAGGATATTAATGGGTATATATACTCAAGTTGGTGGAACCTAATTCCTATAAGGAATGGTAGAGAGACTCGCATCTATTGCATTTTGATACGCCCTTTCTTTTTACTTCTATAACATCTAGTGCATTTTGTAGAGTTGATGTTCTATTCAAAGCATGAGGTCCGCAATTCTCTTCGCGCGATTCTTGGTTTTGCGCTCACCTAACCAAGAAAAGGACCACATGCAATCATTTAAGATTACATTCAATCCCAATAAAATAGTCTGAAAAGGATCTCAATTGTTTATACAACTTATCACTTCACATATGATCTGTGCAAATTTGCATATTCTACTAATAATTTATGCACAAAATCTCCAGGTTGACCAGAATTTAGCAAGCGTGTTACACCCACTAAAGCATCACAAACAAACACATCTCTCATATATACCTGCAGACCACTCAGCATGATGCAGACCAATTATTTAGTGACATGATGGTCTATAAACCAATGTATCAACTATTCATCACTGAAAATTAATTGAATTAGAAAGGGGTTTTGCTATTCATCCTCCCCACACCCCACACTCCACACTTTTTAATATTTTTTAATATTTTTTTAATTTTTTTTTGAATTTATTTATTTTTAAACTATTTATAATTTTTTATTCACTATTCATATAAAAATATATTTGATAAAAAAATTAAAAAAAAAATTAAAAAAAAGATTGAGTGTGGAGTGTGGTGTGAATAGTAGGAGGTTGAGTAGATTTTTTCATTAGAAAGACCTATATATAAAAGTTATATATTAAGTTAATTATTGAATATTAAAAGGTTTATTAAATGAGTTTGGTTCATTATATTTTGTCCTCATAAAACTCCTCATTAGAGCAATATTCTCACCCTAAATCATTAATCTAATTATTTGGCCAAATATAGAAAATTATCTCGAAACCTTTCTTACATCTTGTTCTCTAATGTAAAGAGCACTTAATTTTAACTTTAATTTTAATAACAAAGTTAATTTATTTCCCCATTTTATATCTCGACCGGGTTTTGGCAAATGGCACTTTGAGAAGAAAAAACAAGAGATCATCAACTACTGTACGTCATAAATGGGTTTTTATTCTAGAGTTAGTCTACATATAGTCTCCAAATGAGGACTGAGCCCATACAATTATGTTTAAAAAAATTTTAAATTATAATAATATCTTTTTTAAAATGTTATTTTTTTTCTTTTTATCCTAATTTATCAATGGACTACACATGCAGTCCCTCTCAGGATTACAAATAGAATTTTTCTTTATTATATGTTTCGGCGGAGACAGTAAAGAAATTTTTTTCTCATTTGTCATTATTTATTAGAAATATGTTAGTTTTCCTTTAGATGTACAATTACATTTATGTCCTTGTATTTTAGTACATATAAATACTTCTTTTTAATTGTAAATGGACTACAAAAATATAATACATCTCAAGTGAATTTTGTTCAAATATCTCTATGTGTTCTCGAACCCTAGTTGTGCTTCTTCATCAGATCGATCATAAATCCATGGCAGAACTCCAGTTTTGTCATGGTATCAGAGCATAAACCGCTGCTCTGCAAGATTCGCCATGGATTCTGATTCATCCGATTCTGTTTCCCTTTCTTCTACTCTTCTCCTTCTCTTGATAACCCCTCAAATCCTTATTTCTTACACCATGGAGAAAATCCTGGTGTTATGCTTGTTACCGATCATTTAAATGGTGATAATTACCATTCTTGGTCACGGTCCATGTCCAAAGCCATCAGTGCAAAGAACAAGACCGGATTTATCACCAGAATTCACAAAAACCAAAGTCTGAAGCAGATCCACTCTATTTGCCATGGATTCAATGTAATGACATGGTAGTTTCGTGGATCCTCAATTCCGTCGCAAAGAACATTGGATCAAGTATTCTATACATTGATAATGCATCTGATATGTGGAAAGACTTACAGGACCTCTTCTCACAAGGTAATCGTCCACAAATTTCTCAATTATATAAGGTGATTAGTTCATTAAAGCAAGATCAGAAATTTGTGAGGGATTATTACACTAAATTGAAATCTTTATGGTATGTGCTAGCAAATTATACGTGATTGCCACAGTGTTCTGTTGAAACCCTAAGGTTTTTTGAAGAAATTCAACAAGAGGAGTACGTAATGCAGTTTTTGATGGGGCTAAGTGACTCTTTTAATAGTATTCGAAGTCAGATACTATTAATTGATCATTTTCCTTCTATGAATAAAGTCATAGCCTTGGTCTTATAAGAAGAGAAACAAAGAGAGATTACTTTGGAGACTTCTGTCCCTAGCCTTGAATCGGTTGCTGCTTTGACAACAAAGCCTACGAAAATTGGTACTAATGCTTATAAGCAAACCAATTCTTGAAAGGATAAACCTGTGTGCAGTCATTGTGGATACATAGGTCACACTTCTAAAAAGTGTTATAGGATTCTTGGCTTTCCTCCTAGTTTTAAATCCAAAAAAGGAAATAATACTTCAGCCAATCAATCTTCTTCACCTATGGGTAAATCAAATGATGATGCTCCGAAGTTTTCTTTGTCTCAAGATCAATACCAGCAGCTACTTGCCATGCTCAAACCACAATCTATTTCATCATCAGTGAATCAAGCGCATTTTACCAACTCCACAGCCACCTTCCACTGATCATTTTGCAGGTAATCTCGTGCCCTGAATAATTGACACTAGAGCAACAGACAATATGGTCAGCTCCATTGATCATTTTTCTTCCATAACTTCTAACCTTTCTTCTGTTGTCAAATTACCAAATGGTCATTCAGTTCTAATTACACATACTGGTACTATCCAACTACTAGACAACTTGACTTTGAGCAATGTTCTTTGTTCCTGATTTTTATTTTAATTTGATATTTGCCAGTAAATTAACCTTTGACCACTCATGCTGCCTTGTTTTTGTTTACAATCTTTGTTTTATTCAGGACCTGCCTACATGGAAAACGATTGGGATGGCTGAGGTGAAGGCTGGCCTCTATTACTTAAAGCAAAGTTCTTTGGTTGGTTGTTCTATTTCTTCTCCTTCAATAAATCAGAACGTTAGTCTATGACATTATAGGTTAGGCCATATTTCTTTTTCCAAATTGAAATTTCTTAGCAGTAGTGTTTCAGATTTACATATATCAAAATCCAATAATTCTTGTACTTGTACAATCTGCTCTTTAGCTAAACAAAAAGGGTCTACCTTTTCCTTCTAGTGAATCAAATTCAGTTTATCCATTTGAATTGATTCACTGTGATTTGTGGGGACCATTGTCTATTTATGCTTTAGATGGTTCAAAATATTTTCTTACAATTGTAGATGATTACTCTAAAACTATTTGGGTATTTCTTCTACAACATAAATCTCAAACCAAGCCTTACTTGCAATCTTTCTTCCAATTAGTTCAAACTCAATTCAATTCTCAAATAAAGAAAATCAAAACCGATAATGGGACTGAATTTCACATGCCAGAATTTCTTTCCTCCCAAGGTGTTATACACCAGAAAAATTGTGTTGAAAGACTATAACAAAATGGGATCGTCGAAAGGAAACATCAACATTTGCTAAATGTTGCTTCTTCCCTTAGATTCCAAGCTTCTTTACCATTAAATTTTTGGGGTGATTGCATTCTTTTTGCTGTCCATTTAATAAATTTAACACCAACTCTATTACTCTCACATAAATCTCCTTATGAGCTTTGTATTCTAAACCTCCTTCTTATAATCACCTCAAAGTTTTTTGTTGTCTTTGTTTTGCTTCCACCTTGCATCGTGATAGATCTAAATTTGATCCAAGAGCAAGAAAATGCATCTTCATTGGTTATCCTTTTGTTGTAAAAGGATACAAATTATATGATCTTGAAACACACAAAACTTTCATATCTCATGATGTTGTGTTTTATGAACATATATTCCCTTTCTCTTCCACTTCTTTTCCTATTAAACCTTGTAGTTCTTTCGTTTTTCCTAAACCAGTTTCTGATTTTCCAGATTCCATATTTTCTCCTTTATTTTTTGACAAATACATTATCCCAATTCAACAAAATTATCTCCAATTTCTACACTTCCAGATTCAGCACCTTCCATAGATAACTCTCATTCAAATTCCAACAATTCCAATGTTCTAATTCGGCAATCTACAAGAATCAGAAAACCACCAAGATACTTACAAGACTATCATTGTCAGCTGGCCTCTCAACATTCATCACAATCTATTTCTTTGCAGGACAAGCCTTCAGGTATCAATTTCCTCTTTCTACTAACATTTCTTATGATAAACTCTCCAGCTCTCACAAACACTTTGCTTTCACCACTTCTTCCATTTCTAAACCTCAAACTTTCTCATAAGTAAACCAAATCCTTGAGTGGCAAGAAGCTATGAATGTTGAAATCAAAGCCCTTGAGGCAAATAAAGCTTGGACTCTCACTACTTTACCTATGAGAAAGAAGCCGATAGGTTGTAAGTGAGTTTACAGGATTAAATATAAAGTTGATGGTACCATTGAGAGGTACAAAGCTCGTTTGGTTACAAAGGGGTACAACCAAATTGAGGAACTTGATTTTCAGGAGACTTTTTCTCCAGTTGCTAAAATGACTACAGTGAGATGTCTATTGGCCATAGCAACTGCCAAAAATTGGAATTTATATCAATTGGATGTAAATAATGCATTTTTGCATGAAGATTTAAATGAAGAAGTGTATATGTCTATTCCACCCTGATATGCCAAATAAGGGGACTCTTGAGTTTGTAAATTACAAAAGTCTCTTTAGGGGTTAAGGCAAGCCTTTAAACAATAGTTCTCCAAGTTATCCACAATCATTATTGAATATGGTTTTCAGCAAGCCAAATATGATCATTCTCTCTTTATTAAGTCAGAAAACAATTCTTTCATTGCTTTGTTAGTCTATGTTGATGATATTATTCTAACTAGCAATGATTTGAACTTAATTTTTGATTTAAAAACATTTCTGGACAATAAATTCATAATCAAGAATTTGACCACCTTGAAATATTTTCTTGGGATGGAAGTTGCTAGGTCTTCCAAAGGCATAACATTGTGTCAAAGAAAATATGTGTTAGATATTTTGCAAGACTCAGGTTTTTTGGCTGCCAAATCAACTACGTTTCCCATGGAACAAAATGCAAAATTCTCAAGTTTAGATGGTGAACCTTTAGAGGATCCTTCTTTATATATGAGGTTAATTAGGAGGCTTATTTACCTCACTATATCTCGGCCAGACATCTCCTATTCTGTGCAAGTTCTAAGTCAGTATATGGATAAATCAAGGCAGTCACATTTAAATACTCTACACCGAGTGCTTAGATACTTGAAGGGAGCACTCGGTCAAGGCATTTTCTTTCCAGCCAGTTCTGATTTTCATCTTAAAGTATTTTGTGACTCGGATTGGGTTGGTTGTGTGGATACTAGAAGATCAATTACAGATTTTTGTGTGTTCCTTGAAAACTCTTTAATTTCCTGGAAGTTTAAGAAGCAATAAACCGTTTCAAAGTCCTCAGCTGAAACTGAATATAGGGCTATGACCTCTACTACTTGTGAGATTTCTTGGTTAATTATATTGTTGGCAGATTTTCAGATTACTCATGCCAAACCAGCTCTATTGTTTTGTGACAGCAAAGCAGCCCTTCACATTGCTGCTAATCCGATTTTTCATAAAAGGACAAAACACATCAAAATTTATTGTCATATTGTGAGAGAAAAGCTCCAAGAAAAGATGATCAAAACTTTTCATGTTGCTTCTCATTCTCAGCTTAATGACATTTTCACAAAGGCACATGGATCTCAACAATTCCATACATTGCTTAGCAAGATGGGTGTCCTAGATATATACACTCCATCTTGAGGTGGACTATTAGAAATATATTAGTTTTCCTTTATATGTACAATTACATTTCTGTCCTTGTATTTTAGTACATATAAATGCTTCTTTTTAATTGTAAATGGACTACAAAAATATAATACAACTCAAGTGAATTTTGTTCAAATATCTCTCTGTGTTCTCGAACCCTAGCTGTGCTTCTTCATCAACTCGATTATAAATCCATGGCAAAACTCCAGTTTTGTCATTATTCACAACTCCACATCTCACACCATATGATAAAAAAATCCATAGCTATGAAATGTGAAAGTGAATAATAGGTTATGCATAGAATTCCTCGACAGTAAAAGGTGTGGGTAATTTTCATATTTGATTAATTATATATCGGGTTAAATATTTCTTCATTTCATCGTTACTTTCACTTTTAACTTTTAACTATTTGAGTTATTTTTCACTAAAGAACTTATTTCCAGAACTTTAGTTAGTATTTTCTAAGGGAGTACAAGATCAACTTCATTATCCTCGTTTATTTTCACAACTCTTCTCAATTCATCTAATTATTATAATTTTTTTAAATTTTTACACAAAATAAAATAAATAATTCAACTTTTTCAAATCTCCAAAATAAAGATAATATTAAACGATATATTTTAATAATATTTTATTCTAAGCTGATGTATGGCTAGGACAGGGGGCATGTGGGCGAATGCTTGTACGCAGTCAAAAGTCGAAGTGGGGCCCAAGCTCGCCCGAGGTTTACCCCATCCATCCATCTAGCTCATATATATATCTTAAAAAAATAATTTTTTTAATAAAACAACGCCGTTTCAGGATTAGGTTTTGTTTAAAACCTAACCCTTCCCCTTGTGGCGTCTCTCTGTCTTCCCTCTCTCAGTCTCTTTTCATCTTGCCCAAACTCTCGCCGCCCAACCATTTGTCTCTCTCTCTTTCTCAACGACGCCTTGACCTCTCGTCCCAGGTATGTCTCTATTTCTCTATGCTAGAGTTTAATGTTGGATTTGTTTTTTCGATTAGTTTTAGGCAGGGTTGATGGAGGGCCAATTTGTCCCTTAGCATCCGGACGAAGGCACCCACTCATAGGGGGTAGTGCCGAGATTTGGGGCCCAATTTGTCCCATCACCCATTCAAGGGTTGGGGGCGGGACCAAGGTCATTCCATCCGGGAGTCCGAGTAGCAGCTCTAATAGATAGTATAGGAGTTTTGTTGAAATCCTACCACCTAGAGTTGAAGAGAAATCAGCACATAAAAAATATCCTATAGTATTTAATATATATATATGGAATATTGCATTGACAATAATAAATACTCAATAAATAACTTAAAATCGAATTCAGGCAATTAGTTTTCTTTCTCATTCTAAAATCTTATGCAATAATTATAGGGGATTTGGATTTAAATCTCTTAAAATCTATACGTGAATTTAGAGTCTAAAATGGAAGAGAAATATAACTTTTTTGTTTTTTTTTTAATGGTGGAAGATGGGCTACAGGAAACGTGGCCCATAATAGCTGTTGAACATATAATGCTATTTAAGAAATGTTTTTCCTCGTTCTAAAATCTTGTGCAATAATTATTTGGGATTCAGATCCATTTCAATCTCTTAAAACTTCGTGTGCATAAATGTCGGAGTCTAAAATGGAATAAAAGTAGACTTTCTTTTTTTCTTTTTCTTTTTTCTTTTTTTATAAGTGGAAGATAGATTGACTGTACATGAAACGTGGTCTATAATATTATTTGGATTGGTATTACTTGTACTTCTATTTTTATTTATAATATTTATTTTATTAATTTTTTTTAAAATTTAAAATTTAAGTTTTAAATTTTATGACTTTTAGTATATCAATAACTGACATGTGAAAAAGTAAATTTGTTGTAAGTTTTTCTTAAAGCACATTTAGTATTTTCTTTTCGAAAATTGCTATAGTCATAAATAGATTATATAAAAGTAATCTTAAAAATTGACGTGATTTTATGTGATTTGTTAGATTTATTTTACAATAAAAATAACTTTACAATCTAACAAATTATAAAATTAAATTCACGTTAGTTTGTGAGATTAAGATTAATTTGTGTAATCTATTTATAGCTAAAATATTTCTCTTTTCTTATTAATCATATAACGGTCAGTATTTATCTTTTCTCATTCTAAAATCTCATGCAATAATGGAAGACAGACTGACTTTTTTATCTTATCAGCGGAAGGCAGATAGACAGTTCATGATGAAATGTGCCCTATAATATTTATTTAATTAATCATATAGACCACTATAAACACTATAAAATTAACCTAATTCATATATTTATTTATTTACTTTAAATCCTAGAATACTAAATCCTGTTTAATTCCGGTTAATCCTAATCACATGTTTATTTATTTTCTTTTTTAGCATATGTGTACGTTAAAAGAAGAAAAAAATAGTGTTACATTTACAAAATAACTTCATAAAATTAAATAATATAGCTTAATACGTGACATTTATTTTATAATAGAAATAAATTTATAATATGATTCACCACTTTAAATTCATAAGATTATTTTATGATAAAAAAAATCTTATTTCTAATCCATAGATAATACAGCTAGCACTTATGTGGGATTATATGGGATAGAAGTTAGAGCAACTCTTTGCGATATAATAAGGCTGTAGCATGTATTTGATTGGCAGGTATATTTTAATTTATTTTAAATTAATTATTAATAAAATTAATTATTATTTTAATTTTTTACTATTAAAATATTACGATTTACGTATCAGATCTAAAGCATCTCTTTCCTATTACAAGTGCTCCATCTTTCCGCCCTTTACACTGCTTTCTTAAAAAACCCTCTATTTCACTCTATCCCTAACACCGTCACGCACACTCTTCCCTCTTCAGTCTTCAAGATCCGGAAGGGAACCCTAATATAAACCCTGGAAAAAAAACCACCTTGGGAGGTGAGAGAAGGTCGCGGAGCTACTATTTAAATACCCTTCTCTCAATCTCCGCCCTATCAGCACTCTTCGATCCGGTACTGCTGTCGTTTCCTCGATCACGTCAATAGTGTTATTGGAGTGTTGTTTTGTTTTGTGCTTTCTTAGGCCCTGTTTTCATTTTTTGGGAAGATTCTACATGGTAAAATTTTGTTATGAACACGTATCGAAAAATCCTCTGATGGATCGTCGTTACTTGTTAAACAAAAACCAACTTTTTATTTATTGTTTCATTTTCATTTCCTGCTCAATTTGTTATTTGGGAAACTGTTCCCGTGAAAACGGAAACCGTTGTGGCTTAAAATTCAAATAATTTCTGAGGTTTTAATCTTATAATTCTCTCCAGGTTTACGCTGAAGTAGGCTGTAGCCAATGGGTCTGTAGGGTTCTCTGTTTGTTTTGCGGGGTGGATGATGTTTGCTCGGTGAAGATTACCGAAAACATTTTCCCACCCACTGTCGATGTATAATTCTCTTGTGATGGTTGTGAAAAATTTATGATGTCTTTTCAAATCGCCTCAGGAGAAAATGCTGAAATTTCTTCAAATTTTACTACTTTTTTCTTACAAACTGATGTCTCATCCAATGTGACACTTTCCATGTCTTCTAACCCGCTGATATGGGTAATCTAGGTGTAATAAATGCCATGTCATGCTGAAAAGAAAAAGATAAAAAATAACTACAAAAGAATGGGAAGGAAAAAAAGGAGTCAGTTTTGAGGGCTGTGGCTGGCATCCAGCCACCCTCTAGGGTAGCAGATCCATGGCAGTTGTGATTTTTTTATGTAAAGTAATTAGTGTTTTTTTATTGCTTATCAGAAATCAATTCGGTGATGGCATCTTCAGAGCCGGAAGTCTTAGCTGCAGCCTGCACTCCTGCTGCTGATGTTGTATGTATTGTTTTCAGACTGGGAAAATTATTAAAGTTATTGTGTTTTTTTGGGGGTATTAATCTATTTTGGATGAATTTGTGGTCAAACCTAGGTTGGCAATGCCTTTGTCCACCAGTACTACCTTATCTTGCATCAATCCCCGGAGCTTGTTCATCGATTTTACCAGGATACTAGTAAGCTTGGTCGTCAAGAAGAAAATGGGGTGATGAGTATTACAACCACTATGCAAGTGAGCTACAGTCATTCTCTTTCCTCTCTCTCTCTCCCTCTTTTTTTTTTTTTTCCTTTTTTGTTAATTTTCCTATTCATCTACACTTGCAAAGCCTAGTTGTCTGCATGATGCGGCTTGGTTACTGTTACCAGTTTGCTTTATGCAATTAAATAGGCTTCAGCTGCTGAAAAAATGGTTTTGTGACTAGATAAATTCTCTGGTTGATAATTAAGGTTTAAAACAATTTTTATAGTTTTTTTCGCAGAGACCAAACAGAGCAATCTAGAAAATCTGACTATTAGGGTGGTAAAGTAGGTGCAGTTTGAGAGTTAAACAAGGGAGTGATTCGAGTTTTATTGACTCTCTTTTTATTACATTTTTGGTTTTATTTGTATGGTAAAAATGTTTAGGAATTGGCAGGTGTTCACCTTCAAATGGTGAAAATTAGGAGTGGAAACCTTGATCCCTCTCTATATGCTGACTGATTTTCTTTGAGCAGGCAATCAATGAGAAGATACTCTCGCTTCATTATGGTGAACTAAGTGCAGAAATCTTAACTGTGGATTCACAAGATTCTTTCAACGGGGGAGTCCTTGTTCTTGTTACTGGGTATTTGACTGCAAAGGATAGCTTGAGGCGCAAATTTACTCAAACTTTCTTCCTGGCTCCTCAAGACATAGGCTACTTTGTTCTGAATGATGTTTTTAGATATGTTGACAATGGGAACGAGGGTCTCATTAATGATGTCGAAGAACCTCTTACTTCTGACCTTGGTAATGTGAAACACACTTTACAATTCAAAGCTTAGATTTTTGGCTCACGCCAACTGACTTCGTGGATGTATATTGTTGCAGATCCTTCTCCTGTGCAGGAGAATCATATTTTAGAGCCAGTGACTACAGTGCCGGAGGTTGTTGATGAAGAGGAAGTGTCTAATCCTCCTGAGAATGGACACGCTTCAATTGAAGAAGAGGAACCAGCAGTTCCTGAGGTCGTTGACAAAGTTTCAGACGGTTGGCAGATAGTGGTTGAATCTAATTCTAAAATTGAAGAAGCTCCCAAGAAGTCATATGCCTCTATTGTAAGTGGCTATTATGTAAAATCCTATGATTTGGACTTATTTTATCATTTCCTTGGCAATAATGGTTTGGATAATCTCTAAATGTGGGGGGCTAATTATTTAATAGCAAAAGGACCAAGATTTGGGAACAAGTGGTCTTCCTTTAACTTTTTATTGCTAGTTTATTTTATTTTAACGTGATCTTTTTTCTTTTTTGTAAATCCTATATATTTTGCTATTACAGGTTAAGGTTTTGAAGGAGAATGCTGCTCCATTTTCAACCCAAATGCCAGCACCTTGGAAGTCTGTTTCCAAGAGCCAAGAGCAACTAATGACTGCTGGACCTCCTCCTGCCCTGGTGTCTCAGACACCAGTTTCCAGCTCAAATGCTGCTGAAAATGGTGGTGAGAAGGAATCTGAAGGTTTGTAGTTTGTTGTTAAACTTACCATGTGATCTGCATCCTGGTTGTGTTGGTTATTCTGTATGATTGTATTTATTTTCTATATGTTTGTGTTTATCTGCAGCTGATGGTCATTCTATTTACGTAAAAGGCCTCCCTGTGAATGCTACGCCTGCCTTGCTTGAAAGTGAGTTCAAGCAATTTGGACCTATTAAGATTGACGGTATTCAAGTTAGAAGCCAAAAGGTATGCCATAATGTAAACTCAAATTGTTTATTGATCGTCTCCTCAGTAATGTTTTTAGTCCATGAATTATTAAAAAAAAAAATGTTTATTGTCCATGCATCAATACACCAGGGATTTTGTTTTGGCTTTGTGGAGTTTGAGGTGGCAAGCGCTGTGCAAAGCGCAATTGAGGTACGCATTTGGTTTTTCTGTGCTGATCTGTTTTTTTTAGCATATAAGCACTTTAGTTATAATCTAAATACAATTGGTCTAGCGAATGTAGATACAAAGCCAGCTGTGGCATGCTTGCCTCAAATTCAGGTCTTGCAGTTTGTCTTCACTAACAGAATCAGCAGGATAGTTTATTTCAGTACAAATTGCAAGAACTCTCTCTCTCTCTCTTAGGAAATGTGGGATCTCATTCATCATCATTAGACTTAATCGGGCGAGTTACTTGATTACATCCACCATGACAATTATCTGCAGCCTTGTGTTGACACCTACCTTCATTTTTAGCGACATCATTATCTTCTAACTATAACTGTTGCTGTGTTATAGTGGTTATTTAATAATTTTTTGATTCCATGCCATTTCTGTTTTTACATGCTAATCTTCGACCAGACTTCACTTTGATGCTAGGGCTAATTAATACTAAAGTCGAATTTTAAAGTGAATGAGACTTGGAATTTTTTTTTTTTTTTTTTTTGATCGGTAAACCTTGGAATTTTTTATGGCTCATTTGAATTTTTATTACTGTTATACATGTTTATTATTTTTGAATCTCTAATTGTTTTTGTTCAATAAAGGTCTAGTGACTTCTTTCAAGTTCTCAATACTTACCTCGTTGAATTAGTGAACATGATATGATCATACTTTTTTTTTATAGATAATAAGAGAATTTATTCCAAGTAAATAGGCATAGCCCAATTACACAGGAAGTATACAAGTGAGTACATGTAAATACAAGCTAAAGCAAAACAGAACTAAGGCAAAACATTACAAATATAGCCATCCCTTACAAGGTTCTTCACCCAAAAACTTATAGTGCTAAAGAATCCCTGAATTCCCCCATAGAACATTTGCAATCTTCGAAACACCTCCCATTTCTCTCTAACCATAAGCACCAAAAAACACAAGGGGATCATCCTCCACACTGCTGCACTGCCTCCACATCCCACTGAACCTTGCCAGCTAGCCAAAAAGTCCACACGCAAAGGCATCACCCAAGTAATGCCCTTGCAAAAATCTCATTCCACAGCTTCATCACCACCTCACAATAAAGGAAAAGATGGTTAACAGACTTGCCATCTTTTTTACACATAAAACACCAATCAATCACAAATAAACCTCTTTTCCTCAAATTATCCATGGTTAATATTTTCTCAAGAGACACCAGCCAAGAAAAAAATGCAACTTTACTAGGTACCCTTGCTCTCCAGATACATTTCCAGGGGTATACTTTATCACCATGACTATTTAACACCTTGTAGAAAGATCACACTGAGAATCTGGAATTATAATCATGCACCCACAGCAGCCTATCCTCCCTATTCTGATCGATCTTCGTATCATATAATTTTACAAAGAAATCAGCATCTTCACACACTTCCCAGTTCTGTAAATCTCTGGTAAAGTCCACATTCCAATGGAACATATTATTAAAAACTGATAAGAGTCAACCACTGCAGCTCCTTTGTTTCTAGCAATCCTAAAAAGATTAGGATAAACATATTTAAGAGCTGAATCGCCGCAACAATTATCATGCCAGAAATAAATATTTTCCCATCCCCCACTTTGAAATTAATGTTTTTGTCCTGTCCCCCAATGGTCATACTTTCTTGGAATTTAAAAGCATGTTTCTTTGCTCCCACCGTGTAGTTGCCTCTTCACCTCAACAATTAACGAGATCGAGTATTCATACCTGTCTTTCCTTGTGATGCACACACCTACTTGTTGAGGCTAATTCAGTTATATTGATCATATTTGTGTCTAACTGGGTTGTGCTTGTTCTTGTTTGATTGAAGATTGATTGCTGATAGTCCTGCCTTTTTCTATCTGGTCAATGGTTGAATCATTAAATTCGGTGGATGTAGAATTCCCTCCCTTCTTATGGGGGGAGGTATAGGGTCGATTTTCATTGGTGTTCTTCAATGTTGATATTTGCCAAATTACCCGGCCAAATTTAGTTTGCAGTAATTCTTCATTAATTTATATTAATAGAAATTTGAAGAGAATGTTGTAATTATTTACTTTAAGGGGCCGTTTGAATTTATAACTCTTCTCAACTCATCTCATCTTCATCATTACAACTTTTTTAAATTCCCACAAAATATAATAATCTTTTTTTTTTCAAGTCACAAAACAACTTTCCTAAATTTCCGCACAAAATATAATAAACAATTCAACTTTTTTAAATCTCAAAATAATAATAGTATTTAAAAATATTATTCTAAAAATATTATTTTCTATTATTCACAAACTATCTTAACTCATCTCTGAATCCAAACGACCCCTAAGAAAGATCTTATGTTTACTCTTATGATGCCTTATTGTAAATGATTCTAATAGTTCAAAATTAACAAATGTTGTAGATTCCTCTTAACTAGGGTTTCTCTTGTATACATCCAGTGTGCTCAGGCTTTGCGTGGTCTTCTATTAATAAAATTCACTTTAAAAAAAAAAAAAGGAAAAAATATATATTGTAGATGTTTCAACCTCTTCCTAATGAGTGGTTTGAATAATATCTTTTTTAATCCAATATTGTTGCCCTTAGCTTCTAATGTTATATTGTATATTGTTATTATGTAATAATATTTCCATTTATCTTTCAGGCTTCACCCATCATCATCGGTGGACGCCAAGCTGTTGTTGAGGAAAAGAGATCTACCAATCGAGGTAGGTTGGGTTTTGTGGTTGAGTTTACTTGTTTAAGATTTCTTTGAAGGTAAATACTATTTTTCATCACTGGAAGAGAGATCAAGAAAGCAGTGTTTAGGTATCGCAATTGTTTCTGTTAGACCTATGTCACTTGAATCGATGGAGGGATGGGGATTTGCAATATGTTGATTAGACTTTGGTGCAAATTGTAATAAATAGACAAATAGGATTTTCATACCCTGTTTGACCTGCAGATTTGGGCTTATCCGTTAGAGGCTCAAGCCACATCTAGGCCTATACTCCAAAAGGCATAGTTAATAATACAATTGGAGTCCTATTGGAAACATTATAAAGGGCAAGAAATTCTCATTCCCAAGCAATGCAGGATTCCATTTTTTTTTTTTATGCAAGATTTCATATACTACCTACTCTTATCACTCAGTACACCTACACTTATCACTTAGTATGGGGTATCATAGTTAACACCTTGATATTGTGACATTTGATGGTGGCTATTTTTCAATTTCCAGGGAACAGTAAGGGACGATTTTCATCTGGAAGGACAGCTGGATATAGGCACGAAGGAGTAAGAGGGCGTGGAAACGGAAACTATGGAGGTGGAAGGGGCTATGGCCGTGGTGACTTTAATGGCAGGACTGAGTTTGGCAGCAGGAATGGGAATCGAGGTGGATTTTCTAGCCGTGGAGAGGGATATCAGAGGGCTGATCACACGGGCGGCAATGGCGGGCGTGTGAATCGTGCTGGTGGCTTGGCTGTAAATGCAGCAGCCCGAAGTACAGCTCCACGGATAACTGCTACTGCCTAGGAAGCAAAGATTTTCAGGAGGATAGCAGTTGAAGATTTTTCTGTTGGTTAATCAAGTGATTGGATCTTTTTTGAGCGAGGTATATGAAATTTATTTATGGTTTCGCCCATCTGTCATTTTCATTGATCTCGGGTGGATAATTGTTTAAAAATTCTATTTAGTCGTATGTCCTGTCCATCCTCCAGGAGAGTTTGCTCGATGTGGTCCATGTAGGCCACTTTAATTTAATTTTCTTCCGATCATAGTTTTTGGAGTTTGGGGCTGGGAGTGAGGAGCATGCTTGGGCTATAGGTCATCTTTTTTTCTTAATGGCAAAAACGGCTTATGTAGTAGACCTATTTCGAGTCCCTATTCTGAGCAGTTTTAAATTTTGAATGTGAAAAAATGCGTGAATCCGGATTTACAATTAATTTTCATGTTCTGCAAGTCGAAGAAACTGTTGCAAAGCCATGCGCCATTAGATTTGGAAAGTGGCTAATGTTGGGTCATAGTCTGTTTTGATGCTTTTGTACCTTGTGTTCATCTTGATCACGAGAAATCAATAGGTTCGTTTAATTCGCGTCTACTTTTCTTCGAAGTTTTTGTCTCATTAATGCTTAAGCAGCATACAAATTGACAATATACGTGCTGGAAGCAATTTCATCCATCACAAAATGGATCTCAGTGAATATGAGAAAAAGTAAGAAAAGCTCTTTTGAGAGCGCATTATCAGAGAATTAAAGAAATATACAGAAACATTCCACAAACAAGAATATGCTGCAATACACTGAACTTACAATTTTCACAGGCTCTGATTTTTATAAATTGATTCATAAAAGTCAACATTTTAGAGGTGAAATAAGGGCAAATGAGAATTTGAAAATTGTAAAGCTAACCCAACAAGCTTCTTGTATGAACAAATTAGAGAAGAATCTAAAGCAGATACAGCTAAGCAGCATTTTACACTTGCACAGAAGAAATTTTCTTCAGTATTGGATAAGATGACTTGGTTAATGTATATAAGCGATAGCAACAGAATTATGGCATGGATGCTTGCGGCTAAATAAGCATTACCCAAATTCCTTGGAGAGAGGCTTCGAGTATGTATGGCTCCTTGTTTAGAGACCGAAATTACAAGCCTGGACAAACTCCAAATCATAGTCAACATACTTTGTCCAAAGTGGCCTAAACTGATTCATCGCAATGTCGAGCCACGGCTTCATATTTCCATTGAAGTGTACCACTGCGGCATTACGGATCTCATCCATGCTAATGCTTGGGTTATAACCAAGTCCCAAAACATGCCACGATTTATCCAGAGGCTTCGTTGTTGAGTAATATGTAATTAGACCTGGAGGCAATGTGCCCAATTTCCACAAGGTGCGGTTCTCATTCTGCAACAAGATTATCTGTTAATACTAAACCTGAGAAAGTTCCTATAAATAAATAGTAGAGTTCAGACACCTACAAAAATGCATAAGAGAAACAAATTAATGACTGCGCGTTCATGATTTTCAATAAACAAAACTTTTTGTTACAAAATTGCAGCCTCTAGCAGTGTTGATATCCCCCCCTCATTTACGTTCAGTAGAAACTACAAAGTAATTCTAAGACAACTACAGGCAGGGCGTTTAGAAAGCATGTAAACAAGATCAATTGGTTCAAATAGTGCCTCGTAATTTGAAAGCAAACAGGCATAATAAAAAAATATACGAACTTGATACTGATTTAAGGGACCAAATGTTGCTAAAGCATGTTAGAAAAGAACATAATTAACAGAAAAGAATCAAGCCATTACCAGATTCTGCCAGTAATGGTACTCTTCCGTGCACTTCTCCCTCCTCCAAGCATCCAAATCAAAAAAGTTCATTCCATAAGCCCACGCACATGCTTTGGGGTTAAACCTCGCCTTAATCAAAGGGTGGGAGAAATTCATGTACTGTGCATAGCGATGGAATGACCCAAAACATGTCTCGACCGCCCCATTCACCTTCCCATCCATATCTATCTTCCACAGCCCTGTCAAGTCCCTCTGAACCACTATATCATCATCCAAAAACAAAATCCTATGCAATTTTGGGTACATTTCCGGCAAATAAAACCTCAAATGATTCAATATGGACAAATACTTTGGGTTCCTAAACTTCATGTTCGTAGTGTCCTTTGTTGCATTCTCAAGCTTATTCTCAAAGTAAAACCTCTGCAAATTTGCAGACTCCAATTGTCGAAGCACCGGCACGTATGAAGAATTCAAGAACTTGTAATCCTCAACTGCCTTCACTTCAACATGCGCTCCATTATAGTCCTTCAATTTGAACATAACTTGCATTGCCCCAAGATTCATCTTATCAGTCACAACATGGAAAACATGCTTCGACGGCTCCTTTGAGTTCTTCACTGCCGAATTGACCACCACTGATGCTGCAATCACATTATCCGAGAAAATTGCATAATGGTACAGCTTTGGATCCTCAAACACCGGTAGAGTTGGCTTTCCCTCATCCGAATACTTATCTGGATTAGCAATTCGCTCTTCCATCAACCGCATTGCAAGACAATGCAAGCTTTTTGGGATTGATTTTGCTGCTATCAAGCTTGAGAAAGCTCCTTGCTTCTTAGCCTTTGTTAATTGCTCATTCACTGCAAAAATCGTATCCTTCAACTTCTGAATCTTCAATTGATTATCAAACGACTCCTTTGCTTCTGCAATCACTTGTCTCGTCACTTTAATTCGCTCCTTCACTTCCTTCTCGAATTGCCTCAGAACCGAATCGTCAGGGTAGAGTGCGTCGGATTCGGAGAGAGCACGATACGTGGGCTTGTTGAGGAGATCGGTGTAGTTTTGGGAGAGATCGGCGAAAACTCTAACGAGCTTGGAGTTCTCGAGCTTGAGTTTCCGCGCATAGGAGGCGTAAGCCAGAGCCAAGGACCGGTGATCGTCCGCTTGCTTCCGGATCTGATCCAGCCGGGGCTTGAGGGGGTCCGACTTGAGGGCGAGTACGGATCTTCTCGTAATTCCAAATCCATATGAACCAGAGCTGAAACCCTGATCCACAGAAATCCATTAATTAACAGCTTGTTTCACCTATATAAACTCCCTGCATTTACATTACAATTCTACAATAGAAACACGTTTGCTTCGCGAAAAAACAAAAATATTTTCCCACAAGCGGATCCAGAACGATAGATAAGGAACGGAATTTAAACCCAATTAAAGCAAGGAAATCTAATCACTTCAATTCTTAAAAAAAAAAAAAAAATTGCTTTGCATTTCGTCTATAAAGAAAACGGAATCAGATCTTAAGAGAGAGAAGGACAAGGGGATACTCACGAAATGGTGGAGGTCGGCAGTGTTGTCGTCCGTGCGGGAAGTGAAGAGGAAAGAGAGAGTGAAGAAGAGGCAGAGAGCGATGGCGATGGCAGAGGCCAAGAGTCGGAAGATGAAACTCAGGCTCCGGATCGATCCTCCCACTCCGGTTACTCTCTCGGCAGTGCGGGCGGTCCGAATGCTCGCCATTCTCGTGCTCGTTTCTCGCTTATCCGAAAACTCGACTTCAGTTAATTGTGTTTTGTCTGAAAGACAGACACGGAGAAAGAGACAGAATCTTCACTGTTCTCTCCGAATAGAGCCTCCCAAAGAGAGAGAACATTATCGGAATAATATTTATATAGTAATTGTTTTATTATAATTAATAGGACAGTGCGTGCGGGCCGTTCAGCACTTACGCGGACTGTTAGTTTTTTTTTTCTTTATTTTAATAATATTTTAATATCTTTAATTATTAACTAAAAAAATAAAAAATAAACAGTAACTTTAAGAGACTCTACTAGCATTTACTTATTTATAATGTGTCGGTCGGCTTTATTAATTATAAAAACTAGTTATACGGGAATAAGAATATTAATCTTAGTACATAATTTTATGTTTAAATGTATTTGATTTATTTTAAGCGAAGAAAATATCTCTTTTTGTTTTTTTTGGAAGAAAAACTTTGTCAAACGTTACGGCTAATAGGTTTGGTCCTCACTCACTCACTCACGCACTCACGTCCTTTGACATTATGAAGTTCGAAAATGATATTTTGAAGTCAAATTTAGGTAAAATGTCTAGGATGTGTTGACTTTAATTTCTTAAATAAAAAATTATATTTAGGCCCAAGATGCTCTACTTAGCTCAAATTAACATTGAGCTATTGAAGGAGGAGGTCATGAAGTTTGGATATAAATAAGTTATTTTAGAGGTTGATTGTTGATAAATAATTTCACATTGCCTGTAGATAAGGTGTTGAGCATGTTTATAAAGAATGATCAATCCTCTCTTATTGAACCGGTTTTATGAGATGAGTTAGACTCATGAATTTTTTCATTAATCTAAAAAAGGGATCATTGTGTATATAATTGGATGAACAAGTGGAGGAGTTTTACCTATAAATATAACACTTTATTTGAAGGTGCATAGACCTCCTCCATCAGGATCCCTCCTCCAAGGAATAATTAGTTTAGGGTGATTGAGAAAGTTCAAGAAGAATATGAAACTTCTAAAAGAAAAGAATGATATTCCACTCACAAACATCCTACAAGAAGCATGCTTGGGTTGCTTTTTCTAGGATCATGATTAAGGTTGTTTCCCTGTTCCAAAAGGAAAATGATTGAGGTTTATTATCTGCAAAGTTAATAGCATACTTCTTTCTGAATTTAGTTAAATTTGAGAAGATGAATAACTGATAGATGATTTGTCTATGAATATATATGATATGTTTGATTTACAGGGCGGCATGTTATAAAGTAAAGCCTTCCTAACTTTCTCTCGACGAAATTGAGAATTTTCTTGAACCAAACTGACAAATCCCTCATGAAACATATACATGTAGGCTGCCAATTCTCATGTTTTCTCATACCTAAAACAGAAACTGGAAGATGAATGATCGTCATACAAAACCTACTGCAAGTTAAAGGACTGAATTCTTATATTGTTCTGGTGGATACCACCATGCTGCTCAACTTCTTTTTGTTAAACGTATCTTGTTGGAATTTAGATCTGATAAAAAAGTAGAGGCTTTCAGATCAAACAAAGAAACATGACATCCTTGGACCTTGGTTATGCCTAGGATGCCCACGTTAGCCGTGTGAAAGCAGGTAGTAACTAATACCTACTACAGTTTACCAAATATCATATACATTATGGCTGTTGGATGCAACGCCTAGCTATCTGGTTATCTCCCAAATAAATCACAGCTTAACGCGTGACATGCATTATAATAAGATTAAAGGGCCCTAACACCATTATTATAAAGCATGCATACTTTACCATATATCTCTGATCACTCTTTTTTTTTGGGTGGGGCGGTTCGGAGGCAAAATGCTGGAGCCTCTCTATAATACATCATGTACCCCCCTAGCACACTTATTGCTGATTGTGCAGAATGGAGGGCCTCTAATCTGGTAACAATCTCACCCATCATCTCATACCCATTTCCACCAACAAAATCAGAGAATAATAATCCAAGCTCTGGAGAGAAGTGATCTTTTGCCCTGCTGCTCAGCCTCTCTATACACAGTTTGGAGATTTAATTTTTGCAAGCACACTGTCCCCAGATTGGAGGGAACTAGGAAGAAAACATATCAATAAAATGTGAAACAAGAGGCAATATTTACTTGTGATCCTTGAACATTACACATATCTGCTATTGCCAATATGACATTGATAAGATAAAATCTCGATTCAATGGTACACTTTCTTGCCACTCCTGCCGAGATTGTGCAACCATCCTATACCTTTCAGCGCCTTGGAGATCTTGACAAGATTAGGCCTTCCCATTCCTAAGTTCATCTTCCCTGCTGAGAACTTCAAAGCCTGTAAGCAGCACAGCTGTGCATCCATGTCTTCTTCTTCTTCATCCTCATCCTCATAGTCAACCCCGCTGTTCTTCCCCTTCTTCTTGTTGCTTTTTGCCTGCACCTTACTCGATTCTGTCTCGTATGTCTCCCAAAGTAAATCCATCCCTTCACTTCCATCCACATTGTGTCGTTCCTCGAAAAGCTTGCATGCCAATGTCCTTCTCCACTCCTTCTCTTTCCTCATGGAGCCAAAACTTCCCAGATTTGAGTCAAATGTTTGATAATTCTCCATAACTGGGGAATTATACCCTCCATCACTACTAGGACTCTCCATACTTGCACCCAGTTTCCTGGAATTCACCCTCATTTTGGAATCCAGCTTTCCACCATAGTCAGTTTTCACAGTAGTATCATTTGTTTTATTACACACTGCCTCGGATCCGCTTCTCGTGGACAGTTTTTCTGTTCTTTCTTCCACTTTATAGGACTCTACGCTTGGTTGTATGACTTCTTTCTCTTCCTCCATACCCCACATAGTTTCTAACTCGTTCTTTTCTTGAAAAAAGCATTCTAATCTCTTCACATCGACAATCTGCTGAGTGATTCCCGGCTTTATTGTCTCAGCCGGATATGTATCTGAATTGTCTGTTAGAGATTCCAATCCACCAAGAAAATTGCCCCCACAATCCAAACTCTTGTCAACCGGTGCATCATATGCTTCTGAGCAAACTTCTTTAACTTCCAACTCCAAAACTTCCGCAGGGTCCTCTCTAATTTCAAACGTCGATGTGTCAAACACAATCTTATACACTTCAAGATCCTCAAATTGTTGAGAATTTTCATCCTCATCGTGCCCTTTAGACTGTAATCTTTCGAAAACAGATTGACATGTACCAACAAGAAAACCCAACCCGGATTCTGACAATTCGGAGTGAGAGTGTTCTTGGACAAGGTTGGGAGAAAAAGTGAGAAGAACAAGGAGTAGGAGAAAGGTGGTGATGAAGAGAGGAGACAGGAAAGACAGAAGCTTGAGAAGATATGGGGAGAAGAAAATGAAGTAAGAAAAGTAAAGAGGGTGAGAGAGGATGAAGAAACAAATATGGAAGAAGTCAGAGAGGAGAAGACTAGAGAATTCTCTTTTCTTGAAGGTGCTTGCTGAGAAAGAGAACTGAGACATTCTCTCTGTTGGGATCTAAGAGAGAGAGTGAAGGGAGGCTTGGTTGTGATATTCTGTTTCAGCAATGGTAATGGAATGGGGATACAGGAAAGTTTTCTCCTTGTTTTTTCTCTCCTAGCAGTGGAAGAGAAAAGCATGAGATTGGAAGTGAGAGCGGCGTGAATAAAGGGAAGAGACTGGGAAGAGAGAGAGTAACTACCGCTAGAAAGAAAAAGCACCTTTAGAAACTTTTTTCCTGCCTGTCCGTAACCACCATGTTTTCTTTTCTTCACCTTCTTCCTTCAGATTTTCATCAACAAACCCTTAAGAGTCAAGACCTCGTTAATAATTACATGGATTCTGTATAAACTAAATGTCTTTTTCAAAGAAAATTACTTCCAATCAACTTCTGTCGTTAATCAACCTCTGTAACTACCATCAGGTAAAGAAGTGGAAAATCTGCTGCTAGATGTCGCACTGTACCTTTTACCAATATAATAAAAATCGAGCTTCGCTTGAAGCATCTTCTGCATGCAAATAACAAATCAGAGAGTTCACGACAAGGATTTACTAACTAACATGTTCACGCCATCTCTCGCTATTATTTGTACAAGACAAATAAGAACATCACATCAAGAAAAATTTTGTTTCATATATTTCCTGGAAACCACCTATTTACCGAGGAAGTTGCTGTGAGTTTTCGTGTTACCACCATGCTTGTACAATGTTTATCATGGTAAACATCTTATCGTTTTAAGGATATTAAAGTTTAGAGTTTAGAGGTCGATTCCCAGCTATCTTTAGGCACCATTCCAGGCAAAATCGTGTGTTAATTTCTTGCACTAGATCTTCTTTCATCCCCAATGAACCTCAATTAATTACAAGTTAGATTAATTAAGAGGAATATGTATGTATGTATGTATGTATGGGTGGGTGGAATCTAATGGAACATATTGGTTGGACTTTTCTTGATCTCTTTTGTATCAAATTTCATATGCCCATTTGGCTGCAAAAGTTGTCTTTTGACCGGGATGGAAAGTATTGAAGCAATCAAAACCCTGATTTACAACGTATATTTCTTTCAACAGATTGGCATAATGACATATGTGAAACATGGTCATTCCACCAGTCTGGCTTCCCCCCAAATGCTTTGGTCTTCGTGTTGCTACTGCTGTATACAAAATGTTATGCATACGAATCTACCTTCAATTAAACTCAGACTGTTCTTCACATAAAATGGAATTCAGATCCTTCAAATTTTAAAACTTAGAACATGAGATATGGACATTTGAAGTTGGTCCTACAACCTCGCATCGATTCGATGCCTTTTTTTCCCTCTAAAATGGTGAAAAAAACTAACAATGCTATGAAGATATAACTCAAATTTGATGTGGATGGAACACATCTAAACTAGAAAAGTGGGAGTGGGTGCCTCACACATTGGAAGATTGATAATAAGGAGACAGAGAGTGATTGAAGCGTTTGGAAGGTAAGATGGAGTGCACATGGGAAGCCACTCATTGCCACTCAAGTTCATGCCCTGCATGCACCCCCCTATTATATATATGGTCCATGGCTTTTAACCTCTCAAGGGACCCACTCTGTCTGCTTGCTGGCTAACCTTTTGGGTCCTCCGGTATGCTATCACTCTCAGAGGAACCTTTGGCAGATTTCCTTTCCCATCTCATTTTGACCAACGTATCGATACCAAAATGTACCTGATCTCCTTTTGTATGTCGGTGGCATTTGCACTTTCCGATCGTAGGAGCAGAAGAGAACAAAATATAGGCAGGGACAGCTTTGTTTCATCCCAATAAATATACGCTAATATTTTAGCTCCTGATGACTCACTTTTGCCTCTACGAGTCTCTCAAACCTCGATCCCTCCAAACATAAAATTTATTGACTCTATTTTCCCCCCAAAACTTTTAAGTATAAATCTTTAATTTCCTTGGGGCATTTGTTATTCTTATTTGCATATGGATTGATTTTCTTAGCACCTCAACACCAGTAGCTTGCCACGGCGAGGTACGGACGGCAGACACCCACCGAGGTTGACGATCAACTCAGGATTCTTTTGCAGGAAGAAAAGGCCACAACAACCTAATAACGGATTTGGCAGTCCAAATTGTCCAATGGAGCAGTTATGTTCACAACATTGCAAGCTCCCACAAGTAGCTAAAGCATGTCATAATCTCTATTTCATTGTCATCCAAGATTTTAGCGAAACAGTCATATGAAGCTTGTGTTTCGTGTAGCATATATATTGATATTTGCCTCTGGCCACAAATGAATAGACACTGACCCTACTAAAACTCAAATAGGGAGCTATCCATTCATTTCAGTACAGACCCCACCTTAAAGTCATGTGCTTAGCTGATTACAATTAGGGCCTACTGTTGACAATTTCAGCATCGTAACGTGCAAAGGCAGCATCTACCTTCCAATTTTATCCTAAAGGAATAGTCTTTAACTTTTTAAGTCAACCACCAGTCCTTTTTCATTCCATTAAAGAGAAGAACCTAAAGAAAATTAGGGAAAAAGAACAACAAGAAGTACAAGAGCCACATGCATAACATGTGGCTTGTCTTTTTTCAAAGGAAAGCTATGGCATTAATAAATAGAGATAACATCCATGTCCAAACAGAGACCATTACAAATACAAACTCAAAAGTAAAGTCTGTAACCGTGGCTTGAGACAAGAAATCGCAGCATGGTTTAATCAAGTAACCACCAACACATTTAAGACATAATAGCCCTAACAGATATCATTCTGTCATAATAGGCTTATTCTCACTTGCTTTGGGTCTCTGCTCCTTTGGTTTCTGCTCTTCCATTTTCCTGAAACCCCAACAATGCAATGTAGTCCATAAATCAGAACAATTTCGAAGGAACAAGATCAACAAGTATCACTTAAAGGTCATTACATATAGATCAACTGATTTTAAATCGAAAACAAGAATTATGCAAGCATATGTGCTTTTTGCATACACCAAATGGGTGGGTCTAATGCAAATTATGCAATAAGTGTTTTTGCATACACCAAATGGGTGGGTCTATCGCACATGCATCAATGTTAACAACAAAACCAAGAACTTTAACACATAATAAAGGAATATTTACTGGGAGCTAGAGAGAGAGACAAACGATATGGGTATAACTAAAGAGCATAGATACCTCTCCAAGCACTCCATTATATAAGTATTTATACACATTCATGTGCTAAAATCAGATCCTACTAAACTAGATGCACTGGAAATATAATGAATGAGCTGGCAATTCGTTTATATACATATATAATTGAATTCCATCCAACACATTTAGTATTCAAAAACAGATGTGGTTGACTCTAGAGATTAATAGAGGAGTAAATATCAAAATCACCCATGAGTTGATTTCCTTTACGAATACAATATTTGTTGATAGCATTCCAGTGAGGTTTAATTGCAATAAAAAAGAGCCCTTTTCGTATCGTTCTATTCTCCTATTGGGTCAGAGTTAAAGCAGCAATCTGCAACATATTGTCCCCAAAATAATTTACTTTATCCAACCCCTTTGTGGAAAGCTTTCAAAAAAATACCCCAAAAGGCACTTATTCGATTCATGATTTCACAATTTCTAAGTTTCTAACAGAATCAGAACCTAACCATCAAAATAAAAAAACCTACAGAAGATTCAAAGCAATCACAAGGCATATAAAACCAAAGATACGCATACGCATAGAAAAAGCTATTTGAGGAAGAACCTCTTGTCGGAGGAGCCACCCTTCTGGCTAAGGAATGAGCGGAAGAGGGGTGAGTTGACGTCGTAAATCATTGTGGCCGATCGGATTCGTTGCCCTAAAAAGTTATGTTCTTCTCCAACGCGAAAAGGAAAAACCCTAATTCTCTCTCTCTCACACAGTTGCGGAGTGCGGACCTTCGGCAAAACGACACCGCCTGTTATATGGTATTTGTGAAGGTCGAGTGACCCAAATCAAACCCATATTTGGATCCAATTGATCAGCTCGGTCCGCATGCTTTCAGACATGGTCCCAGAGAATAGGCAATAACTAAAGTTTTCATCTTATAAAATTAAAGTTAAAAAGTTAAATAAAATATTATTATAATATATTTTTTAATATTATATTTATTTTGAGATTTAAAAAAGTTGAATTGTTTATTTTATTTTGTATAGAAATTTTAAAAAGTTGTAATGATAGGATGGGAAGTTTTTAAAATTTTGAATTTAGAGCAGCTATATATTGGTTTATGCATATGTATATGTAAAATCATATTTACATAATATGACTATAAAATTATCTACATTGACTTATGCATATGCATAAATTTAGCTAGTTATGAATGGTTGCTATCCAAATTTGGATAGCAACTGTTCACTCAATCAAACATATTTTAATTATTATTTTTTTCTCTTTCCACTCTTTCTCTCTCAATTTTTTCCTCTTCTTCCTCCCTCAACAATACAACAAATCTTCACATACACATTCATTTTATTATTATAATATATTATATTTTTTTTTTCATTTTATTATATTTTTAATATAATATATATAAAAATTTATATTTTTTTATTATTTCATTTGTATTATTAATGTCAAATGTATGTAATGAATGTTAATTACAAAATATATATATAAATTTTGATTTTAGAAAAAAATTAATAATAATAAAATAATTTATTATTATTTAGTTTCAAATATGCATAAGCCAATGTGGGAGTTTTGCTTGAATAGCAAAATGGTTATACAAAAGAGATAATTTTGCATATGCATATGCATAGACCAATGTTAATTCTCTAAGGCCGGTTTAGGCTCAATTTTGTAGGCCCATCTAGGGCTGTAAGCGGACCGACCGGACCGAGACCGGACTGGACCGAGTTCATTCGGTCCGGTTCACGGTCTGAATTTAATAGGACCGAATTAATTCGGTCCAGTCCACGGTCCATGTCTTTTTCGGACCGGACCGGACCGGACCGAACCTAAAAAAAAAAAAAACAATTATATATAATTAATTATATAATTTTCATCTAACATAATCCTATCACTAACTAATATATAATTATACCATATTATAATTAAGTATAGATTATAGTTATACATTTATACTTATACTAATATTACTAATATATAGCTATACTATATTACTAATAGTCTAATACTTTATACTAATTCTATTATATAGTTATACTAATCATGATTCATAATAACTAATCACTATAAGTCTATAACTATATATATTTAGTATCAATATATTAATATATTCTTTAATGTATTATTAATACTATTAAGTATTAAGAGTTATAGTATAAATTAATTTAGTATTGTAAATAAATTTTTTTATTAATTGATGTGAAAAAAGAAAAAAAAAAAAGGGGCCGGACCAGACCAGACCGGATCGATGACTACCGGTCCGGTTCGGTCCCTATAGGAGTTCGGTCCGGTCAAACCATGGACTGAAAAAATTCGGTCCATGGCCGGACCGGCCCGTTTACACCCCTAGGCCCATCCAAATATATAAACATTTTATTTTTTCAAATCTTTTCCACAAGTTTTTAAAAAAATAATAATAATAATTGTTTAATATAAAATTACCTAAATTTATAAATTTATTTTTATAAAAAAAAATTTAACTAAAATTAAATAGGGGTGCTACCCGCACTACACCCCCTCCCCGCCCCCCGCCCCGCCCCCTGCCCTGTGGTGTGGGGCAAGATATCCCATCCGGGTACCAGGGTGTTGGAGCAGATACTCTATCCGTCGCCCCTTACACCCCCAAATGGGCCATGGGCCCAGAAGTTATTTTTAGCCCGAAATAGCCCATAATCTATTTTTTGGCTAATTTTTGGCCCATTTTAGTGTTTATGGGCCCATCAATAAAAAAATGTTTAATTTGTGAAATAACAATAAATTGAATTTATTCAATAAAAATACAAATTAAGACAAAAAAGATTAAAGAAGTACTCCTAAGTCCTAACTGCTAAGCTATTATAATTTACAATAATAAGATTTATAATAAAACTATAAGAACTAAACTATTACAATAATACAAATTAAGATAAAGCAATTACAAAATCACAAACATAAAAGGGACATTGTGATTGTATCAACATTACAAAGAATTGAATATGTATAATCTAAATACAATTGAACATAAATGATAAAAGTGACATGGGAACTTTGAATTTTGACTTTGACATTTGGGAAGAATGGCCTAGGCCAAGGGTGGAAATAGAATTCAGTGCTGCCTGTTGTGAGTTGTGAGATCATAAAATTTGAAATATTAACAATTAAATAAGAAGATAAATTAGAATTATAAACAAGAAACAAATGAAAAAAATTACAAATTAAAATCTGATTAACCAAGATGAGATGATGGGGACCAATATGTGACATTGAGAATATATCATTTGAATTTCGGCTTAGAATTAAGATTGAAGCTTGAAGTGCGCATATGATAATAAGATTATAAAAAAAATTAGATAAAAAAAAATTAATTAATTAAATACAAAAAAAAAAAAGTGACAATACAAATTGTACAAATCTATGGCAAAGTCGCAAATGGCAATAGTGGGTCGGGATCCAATATGGTGAAGTCATAATGCAGCGAAGGTAGATGTATCATGTATGACTACAACAATTAAATTTGAAATTAATAATTTAATACCGATGAAATGAATATAAATAAAATAAAATATTGAAATCAACAATTACCAGATCTAGGCTGATTACCACCCTCTTCCTCGTCAGTCTCATTATAGTCAAGAACATTCTGAACATGAATTTGAGTCAATTTGATCCAATTATGCGTTCAAATTAATGCAGTGGTAGGGGATAAAAAATTCCAGAATGAATTCAATTTGCGCCCTCTGGTACTAAATGCCAACTCAGAGGCTACGATACTAATAGGAATAATCAAAATACTGTAGATTATTTCTCCAAGAACGAAATACTTGACAATATTGACAAATGACGTTGTTTGATCATATGTTATTAAAATAATGTCGTTTCATGCCTGTAAGATTTTTTTTATATATAAATATATATAGATATTTATTTATTTATACATTATATATATAAGCAGGGCGGGAAAATCCGGAGCGGGACTGGGCCCCCTATCCCCGCATCTGCGGAACGGAGACCCACCCCGCCAATGCGGGGAGGACAGGGGCGGGGCACCCACCCCTAAAATTAACTGATATACGATGATTTTATATGACTCGGAACCAACAAAGCAAACACTCTATCCGATCGAAAGCAAAAAGACAGAAGAGAGTGGAATCCTACGATGTGGATGGGGACAGAAAGCACAAATCAATCTTATTTATCTATTTTAAGTCTAAACCAAACACGTCGATGTAACGGCAGAGGATGAGACTGAATGCCAAAACACGTCGACGCGGGGACAAAACAATGAAGCATTGAAAATGAAGGTAAAAGGCCAAGAAAAAATCAATGAAGGGTAGAGGAGAGTAAGAAAATCAACAAATTAAATAGAGAGAAATGGAGATGAGATTAGAAACGGACGCTGCAGATAATTTTGCTGCAGATGATGAGATATTTAGCCTATGAAAATCAAAACAAAAAGGAGTGAAAGAGGTAGCTGATAAAAAAAGGTTTTTTTTTCACTATCTATCCGATGGCGTATATTTCTGGAGCTTACCAACGCAACTACCTCTTTGTTCATCTTCCTAGCCCAAAGAATCTTTTTCCCACTTGCATTTCTTCTTCAAGACTGTCTTCCTTTGGGTTCTTTTCTTGGTTTCTTTTCTCTCTCGACTCTTCTTCATTCTCTGCCTTCAGTACTGGTTTCCTTTGGTAAATTGGTAGGTTTTAGTTTTTGAGTCAAAATTCACAAATGGCTATGACTGTGGCTTCCTTGGGTGTTGGGACTCACCTCAGTGATAATAATAGTATTCTGAAAGCCTCTGAGAGTCGCAGGTCAATGGGGACTTTGATCAGGAGCTCCTTTGGGTTTGCCACCAAACCTTTCTCCATTCTGCATAAGAGACAGTAAGCCCTCCACCTTCTTTCTTCATAAAGTCTCTGATTTCTATTGCGTTTTATTCTTTTATTTTTTTATTTTTGGAAAAAAATATCATCTCCTAATTTAGTTTGATGCAAGTGTCGTTGATTCTCATTTGAATAGTTCGAGTTATTTGTATTTTAAGATTCTGTTTTTATGTCATGAACTTGGATTTATACGACGAAAACTATTCAAAAGGAAAATTTTAACTATTTCGGTTAATTATGCTTCACTAATATGTTCTAAGATTGTTTGACTATTTATTTCTTCAAATTATGAAATGAAAATAGTCTTTCTAGTTTTTTCTTTTTGTTTCCCGTTTTCAATTAAGAATAAGTCTTCATGGGATAAAACTATAAAAGCAAAGGAAGAATACCCCAGCAAACAAACTGTACAACGAGGAAAAAACAATATAAGCTTTGTAAAACAGGCCTACATAGGGCAACGGACAAAACACTAGCTATTAGATTACGAAAGAGAGAATCAGGTTGTTCCTAGCTGTCTGAAACCAGAAGTTCTCCTAAAGAGTATTCAATCTAATTGAGAATCTGGCAGTAGTGACATACTCTTTGATGCTATTGTCCGTGTTGCTTGGAAATCCCACATTCCTCACAACAGGCATAAAAAAACCCCATCTCAATGAATCACAAGCTTTCATCAAGGTCGCCGCTGATGACTGCGTGGGAGAACCAGTCTCTGAGAGGGGAGGATTGTCACTAGACTTGGAACTGCTGTACCATTCGCAACCGTAGAGGCACTGTTATGGTTGATCCCACTAGCATTTCTCTTATGATGGCCCCCCTCCAAACCCATTCCTTTTCTTGCTCCCCTACAAGCATGTTTTGGCACTTCTATCTCTACCTCTACCTTCCTCCCTCCTCACGTGAATCTAAACACCATGAGAACTGTAAATCACAATGATTTGTATTTGCTAATTTTTTTTTTTCAAATTTTCAATCTCTACTTCCAAAATTTTCTCCCACGAAGCACCAGGCATTCCTGTGGTTTCCAAATTCTCTCTAAGCATAACATTTTCTTTATAATTCCAGAGACCAATGATAAATGGAACAATAATCTCATTGGGAAGGATTTCGCTGGATAGAATTTTAGGAAGTCTTTTGCATAGACGATCTTGTGATTGTCTCATGATTCTGTTTCTGCATTGTCAGAGTTAGACAATTAGTTTGTTTATTAATTCAACTTGGCACAGCTTCATCTTTTAGGGATACTTACTTAGAATGAATAATGAAATAATTTAATCTTGGTACTTAATACCCGTGGTCACAGACAGCCACCCATCCACACTCACACACACGCACACATACATATATGCTTGTATGTGCATGAATGTAACCTCAGAGTACACTGAGGCATTGCATTGTTGCCATTATTTGTGTTAAGTTCCTGTGTGATTTTTGTCAGAAGGTTATCTTCAGTGGCTACAATCACTCCACGAGCATCATCGGCTACTGCTGTGGAGGTTGAACAGTTTTTTATCTATGTGTTTGGGAATTTGGCATATTAACTCGCTTACTTCTCTCATTGAACTTGTAAAAAATATCTTCTCTTGTTTAAAATAACTTATTTTTGTTTCTTCTGGGTTTTGGATTTGGAAAATGGGGTGGCTAACAGGATCCAAGTCACGGTGAAACTGATACCATTCCAACTCCTGTAGTTATTATCGACCAAGACTCCGATCCAAGTGCAACTATTGTGGAGATAACTTTTGGGGATCGGCTTGGAGCACTTCTTGATACTGTATGAAGCTAGTGACCTCCTCCTCTACATGATAATGTTACCTTTGTTATTTGTTTTTGTTGTACTGATGTTTGAGTCTCTAGTATATTGAGAATTAGAAGATTTGTGATTCTGTATGATCTTTCTCAATCTCTATTGAGAGTATTTCAGCTAGTGAACATTAACCATCAGCATATGGGTTTCAGATGAATGCGCTTAAAAATCTTGGACTCAATGTTGTAAAGGCAAATGTTTTTTTGGATTCTTCTGGAAAGCACAACAAGTTTGCCATCACTAAAGCGTAAGTTATTGTGCCCTACATGTTCATATGGACTGTACTCTGTATTTAAATTGTGTCTACCTCTGTTCATATATTGTGTTGACAGCTCCCAAATTTGCAACTGATACAATTGATTTTTTTCCCCTGATTTCTACCATATCCACTGGTTACTCTAGACTGGAAAGAGATTGGAAAGTTCAAATCTCTGTTGTCCTGTAAAGAGATACTTTCTTATCTTTTCTCATCACTGAGCTTCCTGACAGCTGGTGGTATTTGAATCACAAATTTTACAGCCCCTTGTACTAATGCAAAGGCCTAAAGATAAGAGAGAACTTTGACACAAGTTCATGGATAACAACGCAGCTATTAAATTGTGAGATGATTGCAAATCTTAGTTTCCTAGATAACTCTGAAAACCATATGAATTTGACATGTTACTTGTTCCTAGTTGTGAATCTGTTCTTACTGATAAAAAAAAAGGTCGTGAATCTGTTCTTGTAATGGCTGTTATATGGTGATTTTGATTGATTTGTTCCCTGAGCTTGTTTGCAGAGATACTGGTAGAAAAGTAGAAGATCCAGAATTACTCGAGGCAATTCGCCTGACAATTATAAACAATATGATTCAGTATCACCCGGTATTTCATTTTTAACTTTACTTTTGTTTTATTAATTTTCTTAAGATAACATCTGGTAGAGCACTTATTCTAGAATTCCTCTCTTTATAAGCTTGCTGATCATGTTCCAGGAATCAAGCGCCCAATTAGCAATGGGAGTAGCCTTTGGAGTAGTGCCACCAGAACAACAGGTTTTAAAGCTCTTTATTGTTATATTTTTATTTGTAAACTTTCCATCTGTTTGGAGTATGTTCACCGTGGTGGAACACTTCTTGTTGCAAAGTTAACTCTAGGATTAAATTATTGTATCTGGAAGATTAATGCTAGGTTTACGTATCTTTAGTTAAGATGTTTGCAATGTCTTTCATACTTGTGGTTCAAACCTGTGGCTTGAGGTTATGTGGTATGTACACGTGTACACTCTGCCTGTGCTCTCTCCTTGTGAACACTGAATATGCATGCGCAATTGTGCATGTAGCATTGATTTGATGATGTCAATGTTTTCAATTTTTTTGTAATGACTATTGCCTTTTCCATCTTGGTCATCACAGAAATAATTTTATTTAAGAAATGATGATTGGATCTGCTGTTACAGAAAGTGAAGCCACCCCCTTCCCACCCTTCCCTGGAAAAATAAATTTTCAAATATAATAAAAAAGGAAATGCTTATGAATAAAATACTTTTCTGCACTTCTACATACCTGATGCAGTGGATTGGAACTTGTTTAAGCAGTACTTTGTCAAATTCTCAAAATGTTGATTCACTATTATGTAGAGTTGCTAGTGCCATGTCATGATTTTTGCTCACAAGTGGGTTTTCATGTCTCATTAGGAATATATAGTGTTTATGCGTCCTAAGGGATTGGAGGGAACCAATAAAATATATGCCAATTGTTGAAGACCTACACTTTTGCTGGATTCAAACATGTTGTGGTGTTATTCCCCAGGTTGATGTGGATGTAGCAACACATATAAGAGTCTATGATGATGGCCCTGACAGGAGGTAATGCATGTATTGGTGCTGTTTTCATGTGTGATTTGCACCTGCACTCCAACAAGGGTTGCTCTTATGACAAGTTTTTAGGCTGCATCCCCCATATTATCAAATCTGCCTAGCATCAATGATGATATCTTTGCATGAGAATGCAGCTGTAAAAAAAATCCCTGCCACCTCCCCCTTCCATAACATAATATTATTTTTGCAGTTTGCTCTTTGTGGAGACAGCTGATCGCCCCGGATTATTGGTGGATCTCGTGAAGATCATCACTGACATCAATATTGACGTTAAATCAGGAGAATTTGACACAGAGGTGATAAAATCTCTGTTACCATCTATTGGCTTTGATTTGCCATTGTAGGTCAAGTATAGTAGTTTATTCCGTACATCTTGTTTTTTGGTGCTAGGGGTTATTGGCTAAGGCAAAGTTTCATGTAAGCTACAGGGATAAAGCCATTATCAAGTCTCTCCAGCAGGTAAGCCAGCATTCTGGCAATGATTATGCAGCATCTGCTTTGTTTTTCGAATTATCAGATAAACTTTAAGTACCTTCCGAATGACCATGCCATGATGCCAGTGTGACTTGAAAAAACATTTGTCCCAGGTCCACTAGCTTTGCCCCTATCAATGTTATTTTTATTTTCTTATTGATACAAGATCCAAGACCGTAAACTTTTTGCTTAAGTTATTTTTTAAGTGCTACCTTCGTCCTCATTTTTATTTTTTAAATGCTACTAAACCATATCATCGTGATGTGCTTGGCCTGCACCCTGTAAAAGCTTGAGGCCCGTCCAAGACTTGACAATATTTGGAGTCTGGTGCAGCTCTTTTGTTGCAATACTGATGTAGATTTTACTCCATCCAATTTGGCAGGTTCTTGGTAATAGCCTGCGATATTTTTTGAGGCGACCAACAACTGAGGAGGCGAGTTTTTGATTCTCATAGAAGACCAAATTCGGGATAATGTATTCAAAGGATTGAAGGCATTGTCAAGGAACAACCTCTATTTAAGATTCAGAGAAACATGTTGCATGTTGGGGATAATCTTTAGACAATATTGATACGTCAACTGCAATCAAATCCACTTTTAAGATGCTGTAATCTTTAGCCAAGATAGAAATGTCAAATTCCTTGGACGAAAATAAAAAATAAAAAATGCCTTGGATGAAGCCCACATCAAGCAAGAAGGCAGTCAAGAGAGAATGGAGTCTTCAAATCTGGCAAATACCTCAGGCAAAGCTGAAAGTTAAAGGTAGACCTGGGAAATTAAGCATTTTTTTAACAGATAACTGTTGTTCTCGTACCTTTTTCTTTTTCCGTGTTTATTAGTCATCCATGGCTTGATAAACTGGGAAACCAAGCATTTTCACTAGAGAGTTATACTGCTATGGCGGCATGGACATTATTCTCTCCCCAATGGTAGTATAGTGAGATGGCTTTTCACCAGCATGACATACAAAATTCATCGTAGGTGCTTGATTTTAGAAGTATAGCAATCATTACCTCAACCCTTTTCCTGAATGTCAAGGACCTCGTCACATTCTCCCACCCGTATCCAAATTCAAAATCCTAGCCTTTGGCAAATCATTCAGAAACTGATACATGCTATATTGGTCCAATTTTTACATCATAAAAAACATCAAAATCGAAAGATTGTACTTCCCACTATCAGAAACTGATAAACAGTATATTTGTCTGATTTTGCAAGTGGATGGAGATATGCCAAAATGGGTGTCATTGAGAATCTTGAGAGTTGGATTTTAACAAAGGGTACTGCACATTGCAAATTTTTAGTAGTTAGTTTGAGACGTTCTATGGTTGAAGGGTGGAAACTATAGTTCTTTCCCCTTAAAATCCCACAACAGAACTGAAATTATTAAGAGTAGATTTGGATTATAACGGGAGAATTATAGGAAAAATAAATTATAGAATAATGTTATTATATCACCTCATTTTGATTGTTCATGCATTTTTTTATTTTATTTTTACTTACTGATTAATGAAGTGACTATCTAGATATCTTTTTCGTATATCTATCGATGTTTACTTCAAGTTTGCTTAAATGAGATAGGAGAGAGATAGACATATAATGATATTTTATAATATTTATAGAGTATTTAATGATGTAAAAGAAATTCACGTTTTATATCTCTCCACTTAGAGCACTAGCATTGGTCTATGCATATTTATATGTAAAACTATATTTGCATAATATGACTCAAAAAACACCAACATTGGCTTATGCATATGCATAAATTTGCCTAGCAGTAAACAATTGTTATCCAAACTATTCACTCCATCAAACATATTTTAATTGTTATTTCTCTCCTTCCACTCTTTCTCTCTCAATCTTTTTCATTTTCTCCCTCCCTCAACAACAAACAAATCTTTATATACACATTCATTTTATTATATTTTTAATATAATATATAAAAAAATTATATTTTTTATCATTGCATTTATATTATTAATGTCAAATGTATATAGTGGATGTTAATTATAAAAATATATATAAAAAATTTAATTTTAGAAAAAAAAAGTAATATTTTATTATTATTTAGTCTCAAATATGTATAAATTAATGTGAGAGTTTTACTTAAATGATAAAGTGATTATACAAAGAGATAATTTTGCATATCCATGTACATATATCAATCCTAATGATCTTAGGCTCCTCTAGGAAATCCAAATCCTCTTGTAAAATAATTCATGTTAAATTTAGCATTTGGACCCTTGGATTGGATGTGGACTGGACACTGTGACAATACCTTGACAACATTGAGTGAGTGGATGAAGCTGCTTTTACGTGATGAGCTGTCAAGAGCGTAGAGGAGGTAGATCCATACGCCTCAAGAAGAATCGACAGAAAATTTAAGTGATTTATATATTTATCGAAACGGACGATCTGGCCTTATGGCTCTATGATTATATAAAATAATTTTATAAATTTATATGATTTGATATGATTACTCGTCTTCATATTATAAAATCAATTATAATTTAAAAGAATTTCAATTATAGCATTAATTATTATTTTAAAATATAAAATCGAGTATGAATTGAGCTCGAATCACTCTTTTAAAAAGTGGATGAAGTGGCTCCGCAGGAGTTACATTATCATGGCTAAATACTGACGATGGATCGAATAGAATTTTTTACTTAATTGATGAATAATTTCCAAAGCATTAATCACATGCAAATGCTACTTTCAAATGATTATACATGTTTGTAAGAAGTTTTATAGTCACAAAGAGACTATATAAAAATAAATTTATAAACTGACGTAGTTTCGTGCGATCTATTAAATTTATTTTATAATAAAAATAATTTTATAATCTGATATATCATATCAAATTATATCAGTTTATAAATTTATTTTTGTGTAATGTTCTTATGACTAAATTATCAAACAGAATTTGTTAGGCATCATCCAATATCACATAATATATATTTTAATTTTTTTTATATTTTTATTAAATTAATTGAATTTTTTAAATAATAAATTATATATTATATGTGATATAAATGTGATCTTATCAAATTTATAAGAGGGTGACAGCACTTGTCCATTAAAAACAAATAAATATGGTCCCACAAGTGTTGAACAATTTAAAGCAGCCATAGCCACTGATTGGTTGGTCCCCCGGAAGTCAGGGAATTATTTTCAGCAGCCCAGGCCCCAGGCCACTTTCTGTATTTCCAAGCTGGTAAATTAAAAGTGAAGCAGAGATGCATCCAAGGTAGGGTTCATCCAAGCTGTTAAATGAAAAGTGAAACAGACATTCTGTATTTCCCTCAATCTTTCTGAGATCTTTCCAAGTTTTGTTCACAGTCAATGCCAGTCGTGTTTCAGAAAACAGAAAGAGGAGGGCAAGGAGAGCCTTAGAACAGAAGGAAATTTCCAAAGTTCCCTCTTTTTCCTTTTTCTCTGAATTTCCCAGCAAATAAATAGGACCTTCAAAGAAAGATAAAGCCAAAACGACAAAAATTGTATAAAGAATAATGCCATGATCCATCCTTGTATAGTTCAAACATATTCCAACGCTTGTGACATGTTTCATTCAACTTTTACTAGGTCATTGGTACACCACTCTCATAAAGCAGAGGGAAAGTTAAAAGGAAAATAACAGATATATAATAATTTTTATAATTGTTTATACAAATATGTTTTAAATGATGGTTATTTTTTTAAAATAACTTGCAAAAATAATATCATCTTATATAAATACCCCTATTTTAAAATATAATTGGAAAAAAATTTAAAAATGATTATATATATATCATTACTCAAAACTAAATGCTATGTTTTCTTGTCTTTTTATCTTTATTTTTCAATCTAAACAAATCAGGATATGATAGATATAGAGAATATTGGAGGTTCACATAAGAAAAAAAAACATATCCATCTTTTATAAAACATTATATTTTTATCTTATTCTTTTTATATTGAAGTAAAATTATCTATTAATTATTGAATTTGTTACTTAAATTAATTTTCTTTATTTTCAGGTATTTATTTTATACTTATGCCTCCATTCATATTAATTATTATCAATTCATATTTTTTTCCCAAAAGCTTTTTAACACATTCTTGAATCAAATGTGAAGAGGCAGGTCTATACCATCTGTTAGATTTTTAACACATTCTCAAAAACATATCAATTTTTCTTTAAAAGTGCTTTTAAACAGCTAAAATCACTTTGATGATAATCTTTTCTTTTTTTACACTAAATAGAATGAACTCACCACTCATCAACTTCAAAGGGTGTTTGCACAAATTGGCTTACAAAGTTCATGTTTGCTTATGGGATGTTAATTAGCTTCAACATGGAAGCTGTGTGTGACATGATTATCTTTCCTAATCTTAAACCAACCAAACTTCAAAAGTCAAGTTGATAACCCAAGATCCATTAAGATTTACTGTAATTTATAACCCAAATACTTACTATAATTTAAAGAGATAAATTTTACTGTTTTCGGGGTGTGGCCTTCCGACGTGAAGGGACATCGGATCCGTCGTGGTGGCCCCCCTATAAGCCGATGACATCCTTCGCGGCTACACCATATTATAATATATTGACGTACGGTGGCATGTAGCAATAATAGCATCCCCAAATAAGCCTCCACCTATGTTTTTTTCGATGTATCATTGTAAAATGTGTAAACATTATAGGTTAACTTGTTATATAATAAAGAGTATTGTTATATACAATTTTAGAGTGTATAAATTTAAAAAATTATTTTAAAATATGAATGACACAATGCCTTCAATTATTTTATTTATATTATTTGAATAAATATTAATTTTTATTAATATTAACTACAATTTACCAAATAAAATTTAATTTATAAAATTTAAATTTTATAATTTAATTTTAAAATGAAATTATATCACATAAATAATATACTATATAAAGACTTTATTTTGATTAACGAGTAATCAGTGAATCAAGTCTTGTTTGGTTACATTTTAGATGAGATTAGATATTTTGTTGATAATTAAATAAAATATTGTTATAAAATATTTTTTAATATTTTTATTTTAAAATTTTTTAAAAATTAAATTATTTCTTATATTTTATATAAAAATTTTAAATAATTATATAAAATAAGATAAGATAATTTAATTTTACGTATACAAATGTCCGAAGAGAAGCCAACATTGAATTTGCAACCTATTTGCCAAAGAAAAACAAACAAATTGCCAACTAGTCAACACGTGATGCCTGATGAAAACATGTGGGACCCATTTGACTTATTTTTTAGAAGAAATAAGAACTTTTTACGATTTTATCATCCAAAAATTCTACTCAATCTCTTATTATTCACACCACACTCTACACTCCATCTTTTTTTTAATTTTTTTTTTCAAATATATTTTTATATGAATAGTGAATAAAAAATTATAAATAGTTTAAAAAAAATAAATTCAAAAAAAAATTTAAAAAAATATTAAAAAATATTAAAAAATATGAAGTGTGAAGTATGGAGAGGATGAATAACAAAACCCTTTATCATCAGCTCACGTGTTTTGTTTACCGAGGTTTTTTCTTCTTTTTTGTCGGGAGTTTACCGAGGTTATTTCTACACGTTATTACAAGTTTTGAATTAAATAATTTCAATAGAATTTTTATATCAAATTTTTTTAACTAAAATTTTAATTTAGTATTTTAAAAATAAACCTTTTTAAGTGCTTAAAATACATTTTTAAATTGAACAAGCATATCTTTTTTATTTTAATTTTTTTAAAACTTTCAAATACAAACGCAATTGAGTAAAAAAAAAATTATATTAATCATCTTGGGCTGTTATATATTATACATTATACTTTTTTTATTTTACTAAATATTTAATATATAGGTGGTGAGTAGAATAATTTAATTAATTTAAGAAGAATAAAATTAATTTTTAAAAAAAAATATATATATAATATGTAAAATATTAAGTTGTTTTGTTTTCTGCGCCATCCGAGTGAAAATTGATTTATATTATTTTTAAATTATATGTCAGCTTCATGTTCTATTCAAGCAACCCTACTCGCAAAGCATGTGGAGGAACAGAGCTTGAATGATTCGCATCCCTTCTTTTTTCTTTTTTCTTTTTTTGTGAAAAGAAACATTTTATTCAAAAATCAATCAATACAATGCTTTTCTGTTGAAATAAAGGAAAGAATCTGTGGAGGACTTTCCTCCATCCACACATGCTCATAATCTAAAGACAAGGCCAATTTTGCAACTGCATGAGCACAGCCCTGTTACCGCGCCTACTATAATAAGAATAAAAAATTTTCTCAATTTTTATTATTTACACCACATTCTACACTTTACTTTTTTTTTAATTTTTTTTATCAAATATATTTTTATATGAATAGTAAATAAAAAATTTGAAATAGTTTTAATAAAAATATATTTAATTTTTTTTTTAAATGTTAAAAAATATGAAACATAAAATATAGATAAATAATAAGAGATTGTGTAGTAAAACACTAACAAGAAAGTGACCAAAGCATGTTCTATTATCAAGCAACCCTACTCGCAAAGCATGTGGAGGAACACAGCTTGAATGATTAGCATCCCTGATTGATTGATTGCGACTAAGGCTTCGTTTGGTTCCTTAACCAAACTCATCTCATCTCACTCATCATTACAACTTTTTCAAATCTCAACACAAAATATAATAAACAATTCAATTTTTTCAAATTTTAAAACAATAAAAATATTCAAAAATAATATTTTAACAATATTTTATTATCTAAACTCAACTCAACTCAACTCATTTCAACAACCAAACGCACCCTAAGACTTTTAAATAGATTAATATTATATAGTCGTAGAGCGTACTGCGTAGAATGTCTAGATTTTATATATTATTTTTTTAAAATAAATAAATTTAAAATTTAGATAAAAATATTTTTTATTAATAAAGTCAGTTTTTTTAAAAAATAATAATATTAGATACATGAAATATACAAAAGTCTGTGTAATTTTTTTTAAAAAAGAGTGAAATTTATTATTAATAAATTATTATTATTTATATAAATTCAATATTTACTTTTTTTTAAAAAAATTACACAATATTTAGATTATAAATATTATTTCTCTTTTTAAAAAATCATGTAATAAATTTGCACATCTAATAAAAATATCATTTATTTTTAAAATATTATATGGTTGGCATTTTCTTTTTTGTCGTGCTGTATTATTTTTTGCAAACAAAGGTCTGCGTTTATATATATATATATATATATATAGATAGTATAATAGTTGAGAAAAAAAAGATTGTATAATAATGAACGGAGATGGTACACTTAGCAACCTGACAAATGGGACCAATCAATCCCACCTAGCCATAATTAATACGACACTTCTCAAGTCAAGCTTTTACTATATCTGTCTTGTGAGTAATAAATAAACGTGACCTCCTGCAAATCAATGTGGCCAATCATTTATTATTATTATTATTATTATTTGCATTTTCTTTTGTTGTAAGGTTGCGAGTTTTATTTCTACTTTTCTTTCTTCTGAATGCAGACAGACATCATGTTGGCCAGTTCCTTTGCCATCGAAAAACAATGGCAATAACAAAGGAAAAACCTCGTCGTATCCTCATAATTTCATTCGGCTGACGCATGCAATGATGCCAGTTGCCGCAGCCAAGATGGTCCTTTCCTCTCGTGTTCTTAAGCTGCAGAATCTGACGTTCTTGACTCTTTAAGTACTTGCTCGGAATTCCCTTTAACCAAACTGTGACGAACGAGGATTCTGAAAGCATATAGTATGTTTTTCAAAGCTGTTTCTATGAATATTAACTCCAACATATGTAGAAGGAAAATCTTGTTTGCTTGCTCCTGAAGAACACATGACAGTCTTGAAATCATTTTTTTTTTCGTTTTATTTGCAGATTGGTGAATAGGTTTGGAGAAGAAGGGAGGATTGTTTTTTTTTTTTACCGATACAAGGACTGAGTTTGAGGCATTGCTGCTGGCATTTCGGGCCAAAGTATCGTTATTTTGACTCGATCAAGAATGGCAGAACCTTGTACAGAGAGGCTGCTGAAGAAGAATTACTACGAGAATTGTCCTGGATGCAAAGTGGATCAATATAAAGAATTACACCGAGGTTTTCCCATCCGAGAGCTTGTGTCTACATGGGTTGTTGTGCTTTGTACTGGTAACCACTCTCACCCAATAATCTGTGCCTGTATTCATGCGCTTTTCTTACTGGCGTTTACTTTAGGAGCATGTTTCTCTTCTTTTGTTAAGAACAGGAAAATTATCCTAAAAGGATGTAATTTTAAGGGGAAAAAGTTTGCTGGAAACTCCCTTAAACTGAGATATTGTTTGCAAGCGTGCATGCAACTGTCATTTGTGGTTGAAACTGTACCCTTTAATGTGATCCCTACTAAATCTTCATGTTCTTAATTTCCAGCGCTGCCAATATCATCTCTCTTTCCGTTCCTTTATTTCATGGTGAGTCCATCCGCTTAACAGGGTATTTGCGCCTTACAAAATGCTTGATGATCTAACCTTTCAACCTTTTGAACTTTAATCATTAGGAACATTATTCAAGAATTTAAGCTCTGCTGATTTTCTATTAATTTCTATTTGCAGATTAGGGATTTTCATATAGCAAAAAGGGAGGAAGACATTGGCTATTACGCCGGTTATGTGGGTGAGAATATTTGCTCAATTTATTCTCCATTGGCGATACCTTTTTTCGTAATCTTGAAGAAGTAATCCTAACAAGCCACTCCATATCTTGAAGGGTCTTCCTTAATGCTTGGCAGAGTTTTGACATCTGTCTTTTGGGGAATTGTGGCTGATCGATATGGTCGAAAACCCGTTATAATTATAGGGACTATCACAGTGTTAGTACCCACCATTTGACAATTCATGTTTATGCATTTGAGTTTGAATATTTTCTCAAATGCCTCTCGTACTTATCTATGATTTTTTTTTTTTTTTAAATTCTTGAAACAGGGTTATTTTTAACACACTGTTTGGCCTTAGTGTCAATTTTTGGATGGCTGTTACAACAAGGTTTCTTCTTGGAAGTTTGAATGGTTTGCTTGGACCAATAAAGGTACAGTGCATGATTTACTGAGCACTGCAATACTGGAAATATTTCCATTCTGTTCTTGGATTGCAAATCATTTTGCTTTTCGTTTTTGGACTGCTTCCTTCTTTTTGCTTGGTCTAGTTTTCCTACCACATATACATACATTAACTTCCTCCCCCTACCAGGCATATGCAGGTGAAGTTTTCCGCGAAGAATACCAAGCTTTAGGGTTATCAGCAGTAAGTCTCGTTGACCCATGTATATTCTATTGAGTTCTTTGAAGTGTTGTAGATTATCAACACTAAGAATTACGATTAATTTCAGATTACTACAGCATGGGGCATAGGGTTGATTATTGGCCCTGCTTTGGGAGGATTTCTCGCACAGGTACTTCTATTTCTTGGTCTCTTGTGGGGAAAACGTATCTTGAAAATGCAACAGTTTTTTCACATGAACTGGAGAAAATTTTCTAATGCAGGAGGTATGAGAAAAAGGATAGAAATTGAATATCTAGGATAGTGTTTGAGAAAAAGAGTAAGAGAGAGGAAGTTTGAGAGAATTTTTGTGTGTAGGATCGTGCTTCTTTCACACACCTTCACTTATTTATGTTAAAAACATTAGCAAATACAGTGCATAATTGCTCTTATTGGAATCTCCCAGAAGAGAAAAAATATAGAAAAACACAACAACAACAATATCATTAACTCGAACTCTAAGAACTCTCAAGCTGGGCATAGAGATCAAACATGCTCAGTTTGGATACAAAGACTACTGAAGGAAGAATGAGCCAATTGTTTAACGACAATATCACCCAATTGGTCCATATGCTGGAAATAAGGAGTGACTCTCTGCTTTTGCATTAGGAGATCCGAGATAAAACGGCAATCAACCTCAATGTGTTTGGTACCTCATGAAACACTAGTGGATTGATTGTCATAATTCAGATCAAATGATTCTCTATTTATGCTTCTTTTAACTGCAGAATTCTCTATTTATACTTGTTACTGATTCCTCTATTGTTTTTGTTGCACAAATTTGCTATTCAGCCAGCAGAAAAATATCCAAATATATTTTCCAAGGAATCTTTATTTGGGAGGTAAATTGTTTCTTTTGAGGAACATTTAGGTAACATGCAGAGGGACTGTCTTATTTCCACTACTGGCTGATGTTTATACTTTCATTAACATTCTAAAATTTATAATGCAGATTCCCATACTTCTTGCCCTGCCTTTGCATATCACTTTTTGCATTGGCAGTATCCATTGCTTGTTTCTGGCTTCCGGTACTTTCCTTGTTTCTAATGCTCTGTAGTTTTATTTTTCTACTTTTTTTCATAACTTATCATCACAAATAGACGTTTCTAATAGCCTCAAATTCTCTAGCTTATTACGATTCAACTAAAAAATTTTGTTGAAGTTTGGAAGCCTTTATGTTTTAAATTAAAAGTTGTTAGAATCAGTACTTTGTTTTGCTTTTAATATCTTTGGATTCCATAATGAACTTACACTGAAAATTGTTCACGAGCTAAAGTTGCTATTTGGAAAAAATATTGTTGTTTTTGAGTGGAAAAGCAATGATTGTTCAAGAAAGGCTTCTTGTTTAGCTATCACTGCAAATGGCGCAGGTCGACAACTAATATAATTGCACTTGCTTGAGAATTACTTTCCTGGACTATTATTGTCTAGTTAGCACATATTTGTCTAAAAATAGCTGGATTGTACAGGAAACGCTGCACATGCATGGTGGAAAGACATTACCCGATGACTTAGATGAGGGTTTAGAAACCGGGTCCTGCAATTCTAACATAAATGAAAAAACAGAACAGATTGAAGGAACAGGACCAACTGCAAAGGAAAACCTCATAAAGAATTGGCCTCTGATGTCAGCTATCATTGTTTATTGTATTTTCTCACTTCATGATATGGCTTATACGGAGGTATGAAAATGTTTTAAATGATTTCTTTATAACTTGTTGTAGACTTATGAACATTATCATGATTTGGTTGGTCACTATTCTTGCATATTAGTTTTCCACGGATATTTTCTGGTTGATCTATGTTCTCACGAAAGTGAAATATCTGGTTTTTTCTTTTTTGTAAGATGTGTGTAGTTGGCTTGTGTGTCCATTATTGGATACATACAAAGTTTACTGTTCTTTTTCCTCTTGGTTTCTCTGAAAAATTGGAATAACTGTAGTACACAGTCAACAAATACGGTGTATCTTAAAGTACCAATTTAAAAAAAAATCCACAAATTCTATTTATGATTAGAAGCTCCACTCACCAAAGGTAGAGCTATCCTTCTCCTGCTGGATACACCTTGTTAGACGTAATGGTTACATCAAGGGACATCCTGACATGCACTTGATGTTTCTTTGTGATGGTATATTTTGCTGAATGAAAGATTTTCTAGCAAGAGTTAGATAGATCACCATGTAGTTTTCAGGTACCGACAAATATTACTCTTTTTAAGGCTTACGCGAAGGAGTCATTTGATAATCGATTATGTTTTATTCTTTTAGTTGTATATTCGAAAAAATAATGAAGGGAAGACTAGAAGTTTTAGGGGAATCACAGTTTTTATCTTTTAGTGTTAGTCTCAACTCCAAATTCATGTAAGAAGATGATAAACAAGCCATTCAGTCCTTCACACTCAAAGCCAAGAATAAAAAGTCCCTCATACTAAAAAAAAGGTCCCAAGTCCTATTATGTCAAAGTTCAAGCTGGGTGTCTAAACAGATAACCCAAGTACAGCCGGTCCTTCGAATGTAGGCCTAAATATGCTGAAAAGAGGATGGACCAAGTTCAGACGAGCAGAGTTCGCTTGAGATTCCGTTGAGATTTTCACCCCCTCTACCCAACCCTTTGATGGAAGTGAAAATACCATTGGGATTCCAATCGGATGATGGCTGATTGGGTGAACACTTCTGGTCCAGAGTCCTTCAGAATTTTTATGACTCTTGACGAGCATTCCCAAGGCACTATATGATCTTGATGTCTTAAATTCTTAATGGGGTTACATTGAATGACAAGTTCTCTGTCTCCCATAGTTTGTTTACTCTACTACTTCCAGCAGGGGTCTTCTTCTTCTTGGCTTCCCTCCCTTCATCTTGTCTAGATGCCCATTATTCTTGCAGTCCTCCATGAAAAACTTTTGACTTTGATATTAAGGCTAATTCTACTTTTATAAGCAAATAAACGATGTTGTATAACTTTTTTCAATTCTTTCTTGCCTTTCCTGTCTCTGAATTTCTAAGTTGGTGATATTACTAAACCAACATCTCTTTTAGATTTTCTCCTTATGGGCTGTCAGCCCCCGAAATCTTGGGGGTTTGAGCTACTCAACCAATGATGTCGGCGAAGTTCTTTCATTTTCAGGTATTTATTTTATACTTATGCCTCCATTCATATTAATTATTAATCAATTCATATTTTTGTCCCAAAAGCTTTTTAACACATTCTTGAATCAAATGTGAAGGGGCAGGTCTATACCATATGTTAGATTTTTTCTTTTTTTAAAAAGAACTTGTTTTAAAATGGTTGTTCTATCTCTACTACTAGGAAACGCACTTCTTTAATGGATATTGAAGGAGTTGTGTATGTTTCTACCAATATGAATCTCTAGACGAGAAATTTCAAGGATTGCATCATCCACTCAATCTAAAGATATATTTTCCTTTCAACCTTTTAATACAAAATTAAGTATGATGTTTTAATGTACAGTCCATATATGGTTTCACAAACAATTCAAGAGTGGAAGGATAATACACTTGTGCACTTAAATTGCCCCCTTCAATTCTATGGAATTTAGCCTTTACTTTTGCACTTCAGCTTTGTCATTGGTTTGTAATGCATCCCTATAATCATATTTAAAACAAAGTTATATGCATCTGCAGCTTCATTGCTAAACATAGTGGGTGTTTCCATAAACATAGATACTTTGTGCTGAAACATCCATCACTCAATACAATTGTTGGATTATTGTTGATCACATACATGAATTTTTAGGTTTTGGCCTTCTCGTTTTTCAATTTTCTTTATATCCATACGTGGAGAGATGTATTGGGCCCACAATGGTAATGCGCATTGCTGGTGTAAGTTTTCAAATCTCTGTACTTGATCTGTACCTCGTTTCTGTATAATCATGTCTTTCCTCACGATTTTGGGCTTATAAATCCCATATGCAGGTTTTATCCATTCCTTTGTTAGCAAGCTACCCGTTCATGACCTTCTTATCTGGGTTCAGTCTCTCCATCTTGCTAAATTGTGCTTCTCTGTTCAAGAATGTCTTCTCTGTAAGTCCATATACGTCTTAAAGAACTCCTTTTAATTTAAAAATTCACCGCCACAATCTCAAGCTTCATCAGTAGGCTGATCGGAAGATGCCGAGATACATTTTGATTATCTGAAAATGAGAATCCACTTGTATTAGAAGGTCTCTCTAGGACTAATTACGTGTGATGCAAGTCATTCAGATAGACTTTTGACTGAAATATATTGAAACTCAATATATGAAAATTAGATTTTATTGCTTGTACTAGAAGGTATTGCTTAGATATTCACAGATTAATGTACCAAATCAAATCGGCATTTGTAATATCCTTACATTAAATCAACACATGCTTCTTGTTCACAGTTTGTTTATTCTTATCACTATCACTTTGAAGATGGACAATAAAAATCGAACGTCGTGTCACTTCTCTAGTGTTTTGTTGGCTGGTTACAAGAAAGTATCATAGTTTTGAAAATAGGTATTAAACTCTTGATATATTGGTTATATTGGTATTTCTTTGTGTAGCAAGCCATGTGGCCAAGTGAAAGGATAATGTTAGTGGGTCATGTGCTAATTGTTTAATACATAAGTGTCAAAATCTATGCGAGTCACGAGTTAGGTTTTACATAGAGCTAGATGTAAGCAAAAGGAAGAAGAGAGCATTTTTAAGCAGTAGTTTTTGTTAGTTCTTTAGATGCCATACTATTTATGCGTGCAATAGCAATAACGTTGCGCAGAATGGAAAGATGAAAGTATAAGGTAGGGCAATATTTTCATAGCTGATGAGATAAAATATTTCCATATTACTCATACTCAGTCAAATTTTTTAGATTATGCGTTTTTGAAGTTTCTAATGTTTCTTCATAAGCAGGTGTCCATTATAACAACCTTGTTCATTCTGCAAAATAAAGCTGTGGTATTCCTCTTTCCTCATTTTGCATAATGTAATTCCTTCTCTTGATATCTTTTGAAGTGGTAGTAATCACAAAATATTTTTATGTCAACTCAATAGGAGCAAAACCAAAGAGGAGCTGCTAATGGTATTTCTATGACCGCAATGTCTCTATTCAAAGCAGCTGCTCCAGCTGGAGGTGGTGCAATGTGAGTGTCCTCTAAATTTCTATGGCGTTTATGTTATTTTGTTGGTGATGCAGAAACCCATTTATGGATTATAATAGAGCCTTACATTGTTAAATGTGCATTGTCAACAATTTTCTTAAACTACACTTCATATTTAGTAATCAGATTTCATATGAGACATAATAAAATTCTTTTTTTTAGCATTATTTTTCCCATAATTTAAATCTATGCTTGTAAAAAAATGTTAGTAATGTGGTCATAAAATGAAGATCAAGATTGCCACGAAGTAGCCAACGTTAGTTTTGGCTGAAATTGATGCCATCCCTAATGCTCTTGACATAAATATGCTAGGAACAAATGTTTTGCTAGCCATTGAAATACAGCCGTGATCCATTTCATTGGAAATATTTGTATATGGTTAAGAAGCATGGAGTCTACAGTCATGCTCCCAGAGCCTTGTTGCTGCAGGACCTTCCTCCTATACTTGTAGAGATTTTAAATTCCATTGCAAATGAATACATGCATTGAATACGATATATAGAAGAAGATTTCTTATATATGTATAAATAACTATATAGGTCCTACTATATAGAAGTAAAAACTAAATCTAATTTTATGTCATAACTGTTACCTAGTTTGAGAAAAAAAGGAGCATAAAATTACTAAATAATGGTGTATTTTAGTAGCATGTACCCACTGAATCAGTCATATCCTAATCTTTTAAGAAATTCTCCATGCTAATATTGAACCAGTTCACATATCCTTCTTCGTGCACCCTACCCGTGATTGATTTTAAATGATGACGATACCATGACCAATCTATTGGAGGTATTGTAGAGCATGAACATAATTATTCGTGTATGATATACGTTATATTGTTTTGTACATTGCCATATTTATATTTGAGAACAGTATACTTTTGCATCCATGGTAGTTTGGGGGTGCAAAGTGTATTTATCCTTTTATATTTTTACTACATTTTCTCTTATGAGGAACTCTAGACTTCTGATTTTTGCATTTCCTTCGTCTGTGTAGATTTTCTTGGGCACAAAAGCGTCAAGATGCTGTTTTCCTCCCAGGTATGTTGCTGCACTCATCTAAAACCATATTTACTGAGATGATTTTCGTTAATCGGCATCAACTTATTTCATCAGCATTCAATACAAAGTTCGTTAGTGTCTACTTATGCATGTGATTATTTCACCAGCACAATGAACAATAATAGTTAATCTGAACTGAAAATGTGTGAGCTGAGCTTTGCAAATGGTGTTGAAGTATAGGTGACCAGATGGTTTTCTTCGTTTTGAATGTGATCGAGGCGATTGGGGTGCTGATGACATTCAAACCATTTCTTGCTCAGAAGTAAATGCCATGCCATGGTTAGAGAGAGAAGTTGAATGTAAAGAAATCTCAAGAATGGTTAAATAAAATTCTTGGGATGATTAATGATTCTTTCTTGTGTTGGTAGATCAGTGCTTGTGCGTGCATTGTATTTGAGGCTGACTAATTGGTCAGCAGCAATATATTACAAGGAAAGAAAGCAATCTATAACCATTTCATGATTTAAGTACTGGAAATACTCCTAAGAATATTTTTCCTATATGCATCGTTGTTGTTAAATCTGGGGCTGTCTGTATTCACACATGTTCCATTTCCCACCTCAACTTGAGTGCTGTTGACGCCACGCCAGCAATGTCTGTCAATAATTTGGTGGAAAGCATAATGGGAATCCCGGCCTTAAATTAGGCGGAAACTTGCATCTCTGCATTATCAAATTGAAAACATGTCAAAATAAAATAAAATAACTTCTTTTTTATAACTATTTTGGGACCCGCGTATGGGAATTTTTATTTGAATTCTCTTCTTGGCTGTTTCGTTAAGTTGAGTTGATAATCTGCATTATTTAGTTAAGTTGACACCTTTGTCCCTTGATTAGAGTTTAGAACCATGTATTATTAGGGAGATATGGAGAGACCCATCTTAACCAATTGATCAAAAAGTGAGAATTCTAACATACAGAACTTAGTAAATGGGTAACCTTGAACCTTGATTAGAATTTCAGATCCAAATTATAGCACCTTCCTCATAAACCATAACATTCTACAGCTAAAAGTTCAAGAAGAACATTTCAGAAGGTCTAAATAACAAATTCCAAGAAACCCCTGAGAGAGAGAGTAAATCATGTGTGGAGTTCATAATACTTCTGGGTAAGCCCAAAAATAGCAGGAGCAACTTCAATTAGAACCTCAATAAGCAAATTATCAACAAGAACCGATGAGCCAAACTTAAGATGATTAGACCATGGCTGGGAGAAAGAGGCTATATACCAAATTTCTGTCAAAACTCAATAGTGAATGTGAAATAGTACAAAGAGTGATGGAAATTTTGGTGAATGATTTGACACAGAAATAGATACAAGCAACATCCCATAATAGGGAGGAGTAAACCATCCACAAAGATGCAACAGACGGTTGATTCAGAGGGAGATTGGGCGAGTGCTTTCATCCACCTAACAGTAAACTAAAACGAGCATCCCAAAATGCATCATGTCTACATACTTCCATGAACGAATACAGATGTCAGATTGGGGCTGATGATGTTCTGCGAAGCTGATACTTTGGCTCGGGAGGAGGTACAGATGGCAACATTTTCTCTAGCTCCTGCAAGACAAGGACCAAAGTTACTCGTCACTTTCATGAGTACTCCATTGTTGAGGGAAAAAAAGTATCAAACCGAGTCTCCGACAGGCATGACAATCATAATTATCAACTCAGAAAACAACCCTAATCACAGCAACATGTCATGATGACATCGCCTTTTCTTCTCTTTTTTCTTTTTTATGGAGGATAAAAAGCCTCAGGAAGATGTAACAAACTAAAGAAAGAAGAAAGGGAAGAATAAATTGTCCCCCAAATAGTAACTTTCAATATTATCTTTTTCTTAAAGGTGTGTATAATTTTCTAGGAAGCACACAACTTTAGATTGGATTCAGAAAGGTATGGATCGAAATAAATCCTATTTGACCACTGCTGCCCAATTAAATGTAACCCATATTGCTTGTAATAAAGGGAATCTCTATCTCTTACTTTCCCACACATTTGAATGAATGAGTGAATATCTGAGTAAAAATTTTGTTTAATACATTCTCAGATCAAAATGGGCTGGTTGAATGAAAAACCTATATGTATCATAACTAATATCATTGATAAGGCAGAGTCTTTGGTCAATTTCCTTTCGACAGAGTGACCAGGGAAAAGGTAAGATAGAAAATATGAGAATAACTAATATTTAATTACTTTGTGATGATATGACATATAAGAGCAGCAACTCTGTAAGAGTAAACTGGGTACAGAAGATCATAAAGCCCAGAAGTCACACCTAGCAGACACATTTCAAAGCTTTCAACTTATTTTTTTCTCTTTATCTCTTGTTCTTTCCACAACCAGAAAAAGAAAAAAAAAAAAAGGTGATAACTAAAGTATTCTACTAGAGAATCCCTTAAATTACAAATTTACAAATGAATGATCCAAAAACAATTCATAAAAGTAGAAGGCAGGCTGCCTTTGATAGACACCCACCGAAGCAACGACATCATTTCTCAACTACCCAAAATACGATGATAAAACATTAAAGGTTAGCTGGATGTGGGCTTAAATAACAAACAAGCAGCCAGCAAAGAAATTGAGCACATCTGAGATGGAAAATTGATGCCAAATGCTGTGAGATCAGCATGTGGCCCAATGTGCCATGTCGACATAATAAAAACATGTGTACAAAACATGCCCACTAGATCAGCAACTTTTGTTCCCATAATAACAACAAGACATGGTAAGAGTAGCCATTAGGGGTGGCGGGAGGCAGTGTCCACTGCCCCTGCCCTGCCTGGGAGGCGCGGGCAACCCCACCCACAGGCAGAAAACCCAGCGGGGGTGGGGGGCGGTCTGGTCTCAGGCTCGCCCCCCTCCACACCCTGCACCCCGGGCCTGGGCTTTAAGCCCAGTCCAAATTAATATATAATTATGTAAATATATATAAATCGTTACCAAAACGACGTCGTTTTGGTAACGAATTTATTTATTTTTATTTAAAGACAAACGACAAAACAACGTTGTTTTGGGGGGGTTAAGTTAAACCCCCCCTCCCCCGGCAGTCTCTCTCTCTCTCTCTCTCTCTCTCTCTCTCTCTCTCTCCTCTCTCAGTCTGGTTCTTCTCTCAAAGCCTCTCTTCTCCTCCTCTTCTTTTCATCCTGTACTTTACTGTAATTTTAAGAAGAACCTTTATTACAATGCTTATAACTTCATAGCATTGCAGTTTCATAGTCCCTTTACTTTAATTTCTATATAGATGGTTTACTCATCAAAAAGGAGAAACATAAGTATACCTATCCACCGAAAAAAGCCCTTGTGTCCAAAATCCTGGACTAGAGCTACAAAGTCATAAACATGAATGTTTTCTTCACTTCTCAAGAATTTAGGATATCTGGTGTTTGCTAATCTAAATTTGATAAACCTTCTAGAGTAATTATATATATATATCTACTATAATTCGATAAATGTTTACACCATTTCAGCTCATTGAAATATGCTTACATGAGTTCAAAGTTAAACACAATATCAGCTTGGTTCTGAATTTTGTTGAACAAAACCAGCCTCATAATCTTACCACACTGCCGGAGAAAGAATAAAATAAATAAAACCACCACACAGCCCTTTTTCCTTTATTCATGAGTATGACCGATTCTTTAAATTATATTTTGAAATGGAAATTAAGGTTGCCCTTCAGAAGAATTAAAAGGAGGATATTGTCTCCCACAGGTTCATGTCAATTAAACCATGAGCTGAACAACAAGACCTATACTTCCCATTGTAATAGCTAAATGATAATGCCAATGTAACAAAATCACCTAACAGGTTTAGAGTTAAAAACAACAATAAGTTGACAGTCTCCCAAAACTTGTGGAGTTATGATGCCAAAAACTCAGGAATACATCATCAAATTTCCAACTGAAAATTGAGTGACAAAAAAATCCACCTGTGACATGATACTATATACATATATGCACGAAGCCAGCAAGCAGTTTTTTTAGGGATTTTATTTTTCTTTTGTTGGGTGGAACCGATTTTAGGGGGAGCAATGTGAGAAAATTAATTAAAACCTCCTATAAACTTTTTTTTTTAAATTTTGGAGAGATAGGGGTGCCAAGGCCCCTCTGTGCCCCTGCATATATGGACAATGAATTTTGAGAGGAGGTGGAAGCAAAGAGGATAGAGAAGAAAAGTTGGCCTCGAGAAAAAAAGCATCACTCGAAAAGAAGGTGGGGGGGGGGGGGTTTAAACATCCTTCTTCCAGTTTTTTTTTTCCCAGGCTCCTAATTTCTTCCCTAGGCAAAACAAGAAAAAAAGTAATTTTAGAGACATGAAATTGTCATTAGGAATAGGCATAGTCCAAGCTATACAGGAAGTATACAAGAGGTAACAACTAGTTAAGAGGAAGAGCTAGAAACAAGAAAATATGAAAATCTAGCCCATTGATCTTACAAAATGTTAAGACACATGTATGGTATAAAATTATAAATTTTACAAAACTCAGTTACTAAACCATGCACTCCTACAAGATTGAGTCTATGGCCCACTATACACTTGTTTAAGAGGGCAGGAGTCCGGGTATGGTCCAAAGAACCATGGCTAAAAATTTCAGTCATTTCTAACTAGCTAATTGACCTCCAACACTCGTATTAAAATTTCTCATCTCCACCAAGCTATTGGTGTTTAAAAAATAATCCACCCAGATCCAAAATGGAGTAGTAAATTAGGTCTCCAACACTCAGAGATGGTGCGCCTGAGTGGGTGTTAAACAGCCATATAGATGAAACTGTTTAATCTGCTGAAGGAAAAAATGCCCTTGTCTGTTGCTTACTGAGCCTTGTCTAAAAACAATTGTTTTTTTTTTTTAAGTAAAAAGATTTGTGTAAAAAAAATAAAATAGTGTTTCTCATCTTAAAAAAAAACTCTAATTTTCTTTCAATCATCAGCAGAAAGGACATGCTTTTGACACAGTAAGGTATTAAAGAAAATCAAAACAAACAACAGCTTAATATCTCAAATGAAGAACCTAACCTTCCGTTTCCGGAGCAGTTCATTTTCCTCTTCCAGACGTGAAACTTTGTTCTCCAGTTCGTTAGTGTAAGCCTGTTTACATTGTTATCTTTAGGGTCATTGGAAAATCAACACAATAAAAAACTGGAAAAGGCAAAGAAACAATTCAAGGAATTTGAAATAACCAACACTTTTGAGAGCCAACCTGCTTCCTTGCTCGTGAACGGGCAGCAGATTCTCGGTTCTTGATCATCCTCTTCTGCCTTCTCTCAACAGTCCTCTCAATCATGTCCTCTGGGATGCCTCTTTTCCTACTAGACATCTGTGTGTCCGACAAGGTTCCCATCAAAGGTGAAGATAATGCTACCTGATTCTCCGGATATGCAACATCCATCACAGAACCAGCCCCAATGTGCAGTGGCTGTGGTATAGGCTGGCCGGGCATGTAAAGCCCCATCATACCTTGTTGTGGATGTTGATATTGTTGTGGTGGATACTGCATCCACTGACCTTGCTGTGGAAACTGTGGGGCTACATTCTGATCAACCACAACAGGACCAGCACCTTTGTTCTCTGAAGATGTTTCAGCCACAACTCCTGCTTTCACCAAGAAATCCTCCAATGTCATCTCTCCCAAAGTAGGCTGCCGCTCCCGAGACTTCTTTTCCTCGTTATTTTTACTTTGCTGAATATCTCTCCAAACCTCATCCACTGTCTTCTTGCTCAGAGCACTAGTTAATGACAGGCTAGCCTGATGCTGCAGTGTAGTTTGATTGGCCTGTGCTGTGCCCTCAATGTCCATACCTGTGGACTGGTTGGCCTCAGCAGTCCAAATATTTTTTAGAAGCTCATCAAGGTTCATGCTGCTAAGTGGCTTCCCCAAGTCACCTAACTGATTTTGAACCTCATCGAGTGTAAGACTGTACATTGAGTTTTGTCGCACCAATGGCTGGAATTCCGACTGTTTGCCATTACTATCTCCCACACCTTGAGACCCCATTGTCTCGATCCCCATCCGCTAACTCTCAGTTAATATAATCATTCCAATCCCAAACTCAAATGCCTATAGCAACAACTATGAAGACTCTCAAACTTTGCTACGAAAGCTGCTGAACCAATCTTCAATACTGCCCCATTAATCAGAAACCTGAAAATCCCAATCGAAAGTTCAAACCACCCAGCATTTCATCAGAGCTCAGATTATCTAAAAACCTTCATATAACTAGATCACATGCAAAATACACTCTACATATATTTCAAAATACTTCAAAGACGAGAATAATGGATAGAAATCTTTACTGGAATTTTCTTCTAGAAGTATAAATCCACGATATATTTCATGCAAAAGCATCTGTAGGCATGCATGGAGCCAGAGCTATAGCATCCATTTCACCAGATAATTTATATAACCCTGAACCTATTAAAAGGAATAAAAAAATAGAAAATCATTACATTCAGAATTTAAAATCCCTTGAAACCATGAGCCTTCCAAAAAATTCGCAGTATTAAGAGCCAAAACATATTCAGACGATCCATAGACAGTGAATCCCCTTACCCATACTCATTCTCAGAAGAAAAGGTGATGAATCCATTGCATGCAAAAGGAAAGGGCATAGCTCTAGCCTTCAATGACCAATTCCTTCGAAACCCTAAACCCACTACTCTCTTCTTTTTTCCCTCGGAAACCCAAAACTCGCAACTCAAGCCCAAAAAGATTGACCCACAAATTGCTCCCCTTAAATGCTTAGATTAATTTGCTTTGTATTCAAGAAACAAAGAAACCAGTGTACTGGTATATTATGGATGGAAAAAATAATACTTTTAATTACCATAAAATCAAATAACTAATAATACCAAACAAGATCATCGCATTACAACACCACAACCCGAGAAGGCGATAAAAATTAGAAAAACAAGAAAAGTAAAGGAAAGGGTCTGCATGCAAGAAAATCAGTGTTCTTATTGGAGCCCAAAAAACCTCATAAATTAAGAATGAAAATCTTCAAAAAAGAAACTCAATGTTCTTATCATGAACCCCCTCAAGAGGTCCCCAAACGTAAAAGCAAGACATAGAAGGAGGAACAGACATTGAAGGTCAAGAAACTCAAGAAAAATCAGAGTGCGACTTACTTGATCTGAATCTGAACTATGTAAGGAGGATTGAGTCTTTGAGAAATAGGAAATAGACTCCCGGTTCCAAGACTTTGCTCCTCACTTTTTCTTTAAGGAGGAAAGGAAATCATCACCAGCATGCATCCATGTATAAGTTTGTACAATGTCCACGCTTGCAGAGGGACAATCCCAGGTGGGTGTCTCACAGAGAGAGAGAGAAGGAGGGAGAGAAAGTGAGGAAAAACCAAAACGCCCAAATTGAATATATAGTACTGCGAAGAAACGACGTTAATTGGCTCGTTTTATTGTTGTTTATAGTCTCCAATGTGAATAAAATAATAAATGCTATCATGTGGGACGCCTCATAGGATAATCATGAACTCTCCCACTTGTTTGGTTGGTTTATTTAAAATTAAATTAAATTAAACAAAAAAAATTGGCACACCTCACGATAAATGTGTCTGTCTTGCTTTGCTTTGGCATTTGCAAATGCAAAGCTCCAAACTCAAAAAACTACACTCCACCTTAAACCTTTTGAATTTATAGGCAGTCCCATGCACTTTCCAATATACCTCTTTTTTTCCTTTTTAAGAAAATAGTGCTGATATCATCTCCATTTTTTTTATTATTACCTATTTAAAAATTATTTTTTTATATTAAGTTTATTATCTTAATTATACTAATTAATATTATAAGTTTAGATAAAGAGTATTATTATTTCAAAATTATTTATTTTTATAATGGATTTAGTAGTAAAATTCAATTTCAATAAATGATATTTGCAGTCTTAATATATACAAGTCACGCATATTCTCTTTAAAAAAAATACATAAATTTACATGAAAATTTATTTATTTTAATGACAGACTCAACTTTTTTTTAAAGAGAATGTAAGTGACTTGCACATCTTAAAATTGTATATAAAACTACTATTTACTTTTATAAGATTTGGCCGATAAGAGATGAAGTTTTTAACATGTTAGTGATATTTTTATCAAGATGGTATGTTATGGTATCCTCTTGTAATAATGCAATCATTAATCACAAGAAGCACTTATTCGTGATCAATAAGTAAAATAATTACTTGACAATACTTAAAAAAGCGAGAATGATTAGTGAGAGAATAGCCTTTTTCTATGCTTTTCTCTTAGTACTTTTTTTTAGGGGTAATAAGAGAGATGTTTTTCAATGAAAATTTTCTAATTCGGCTGAAAAGGACTGTACATCTACTCAAATATAGAGTGAACGCATTGAAACATTGCTCAAAGGCATAGAAAGACAAAGGAAGCGTTTGAATGGAATGGAACCCAACACAACTGACAAGATGTTTGTCCACTAGTCAACTTCTCTGCAACTCAGGATCTCTCTCTCTCTCTCTCTAGAGTCTAGAACACCAAAGATGCTTGTGGCAACACATGGACATGTTAGGTTCGAGTTTCATTTTTTTTCACCTTTGTTTTCTTTTTCCCCCAAAATCTTCTTCTGAAGAACTCAAGAATTAGAGAGAAGTATTTTGGAGTGACTTGTGCAGGTTTCACAGTTCTTTCCATTGAGAAGAAGCAGGTTTTTTTTAAATAAGATTGATGAGAGAAAAATAAATGAGTGAAAAAAATGTAAGTTGGCTAGCTAGCACAAGCAGCATCTCCCCTGCCCAAACAAGGAGCAAGCCGCATGACAAAGCCTTGCAAAGATCCTAAACACAAAGGCCTTGCAGTAAACACAGAACCTAAGTTTTAGAGCGGAGCAAAGCAAACAAAAGGCATCAGCAGCTCAGAACACGGCCGTCAAGCTGTAAAAAAGCAAATTAAGCAGCACCAAAGACAGCAGCCACAACACTGCAACCAGCAGTACAGTTTTGACAGCATCAACACAAATAATAGCAACATAAACAACAAACAACAGCAAACTTATATAGCAAGTAGCAAACATCCCAGAACACCACCACCACCACCACAACCACAACCAAAGACAGCAATATGTTTCTGTTTTAGACCAAAGATAGCAGCACATGAACAATGATAGAAACAGTAAACATCAGCACTAAAAAAGGTCTTAAGGCATCTCGGGCAGTAACCAGATAGCACCAACTAAGAGGCATGCAGCACATGGCACCAGTTCAGAAAGTTCCAAGTAGCAGTATTTACAGTTTGAGAACGCAAAGACTATGATCGATATAGTCGCATCGATATCAGGGAGTGATGGTGAGGGAGATTGAGGATTAACTGCATGGGCCGCCATTCAAAACATCCTGGTCATGTCATGAAAGGTAACTGGTATCAACATTTGGTCTGTATATCGCATCAAAGATGAGACATCAATTTTATCTAAGGGAACATTATGGCTAATATATATCAAATTATCTCGATTATCAGTAGCTTTGGGTCCGTCCAAGGACACCCTAATTGCCTGTAGTTTTTTGTTTGAATTCATTTGGACAGAGAATCATGGAGATCTTTGTTCTAGCAGTTCCTACTTTTTTTATACAACTTGCAAATCCGACATGAGTTTAATCATGTTTGGACAAACTCGATAAGATCTCATCCTCCTTTAATCCAATCATTCAAACAAAATTTTGAGAAGTTAATTATTTCGAATTTATAATAAATGAGTGAGAAAATAAATGACAAACATTTTGTCAAAAAAAACAGGCGACAATGCGTGATTGAAATTCAAAACCCATCGGAAAATGCGTTGATTAAAATTTAAACCCATAATGTTATTTTGTCAAATAACATGAATTTTATTAACCTATATAATCATTAAAAAAATAGTTAATATTGACTCATTTATTACTCAAACCCAAGTCATTGAGATAGGAAATACTCTTATATTTCACATTAAATTTATAATATTCATTTCACTTAAAATAAAAGAAGAATCTTAAAAAATTTATTTAAAAAATATATAATTTATTTAAAAAATTATTTATTAAAAAATATAAGTTAAAACGACGTTAATTTATTAAAAAAGATTATTTTTTAAAATATGTATATGGGCGGGCTTCCCAGGCCCTGCCCTTGGCTCCCGGCTACGTGCGGGCATCCACCCTACAAACAAGGGCAGGTAGAGGCGGGATGGGGTGGGGAAAGGTGGTGGGTGACAATGTCCACCGTCCAATTTTAAACGATTATTTAAAATCACAGTGAATTTATAGATTATCTTATAAATATAGTATATAACGTTATTTATTAAAAATGATAAAATGACATCGCTCTAAAAATACGGAGAACGGGAGAACGGATCGAAATCCACAATGGATTTCCCAGTCCCTTACACGTGGCCCCACTCACTCGGTCATAGGACCGTCTTTTACATTTTAAATCACCGAAGCGCTCCACAGGTCCGCGCCGGTTATATTTTATTGTATTTTTTTTTGCAATAATATATATGGGGAAACAAATTCAGAAGAGCAGCCTTTTTCATTATTTCTAAGCGTTATTTTAATTAAGAATGTGCTTTACCCGTTTTCTCTGATCTGTGTTCAAGAATTTGAGAAATCTGAGGCCCCATCCCAAATGTCGGCTTCGACCGTATCCATCACGGCGAACCCAGCGGTTCGGCGCCGACCCGTGGTGTCGACCGAGAGGAAGACCACTAACATCGAGTTACTCGGCCTCAACGAAGCTGCCGCTCCCCAACTGAGTCCCAACGGTCCGGCGGGAGGTGACGATGTAGGTGCTGCCGGAAACGGCAAGGATCTCAGCAACCACTCCATTCGCGGTGAGAGATCGTCCAAGGAATTGGCGCAGCAGGTGAAGAAATCCCTGGGAAACAACAACTCCAACGTGACTCTTCGCCGCACTCGCAAGGTGCTTCCTCACAAAACGGAGCACCCTCGATGGGTCACCGTTCTCAGAGTGTTCGCCAAGAATTTCGTCCTCCTTGTTGTCCTCGCCGGCCTGGTTCACTTGATTCGTAGACTCGCAGTGAAACCTGGGGAGTCCGTGGCGGGGACAGAGATGGGGTTTTCCGAATTAGAGGGGAGGATTGCGGAAGTGGAGTCCTTCATGAAGACCACGGCCAAGATGATCCAGGTCCAAGTTGAGGTCGTGGACCGCAAGGTTGAGAACGAGATCGGGGGGCTAAGGAGGGAAACTAAGAGCGAGTTGCTGAGATTGGAAATCAAAAGCGAGGGATTGGAAAGGTCCTTAGGCGAATTGAAAGCAGTGGAATGGTTATCGAAGGAAGAATTTGATAAGATATATACGGATTTGAAAAAGGCCAGGAGTAAAGAACAAGGAGATGGAGATGTGAATTTGGACGAGATAAGAGCATACGCGAGGGAGGTGATTGAGAGGGAGATAGAGAAGCACGCGGCGGATGGGCTCGGTCGCGTGGATTACGCCTTGGCGGCTGGCGGGGCGATGGTTGTGAAGCACTCGGAGCCGTATTTGGTGGGAAAGGCCAGTAACTGGTTCTTGAATGGTGCCAGAAATTATGCTCGTACCAATGCTGACAAGATGTTGAGACCAAGTTTCGGGGAGCCCGGTCAATGTTTTGCGTTGAGTGGGAGCAGTGGCTTTGTGCAGATTAGGCTGCGCACGGCTATTGTTCCTGAGGCTGTTACTTTGGAGCATGTTGCTAAGGTGATGTTGTCTATTCAATATTTAGTTTACTGCTGAATATTCATGATGCGAAGCTTATGATATAATATCGTTTTGTATATAGATGCGTTATTTCATTGGATTTGCTTGCATGCTCTACCTGACGCTGTTGGATTGTTTGAATATCTGAGATGTTGAATTTAAGGTTTCACATTTTGTGTAAATTTCACAGTCACAACCTGTACAAACTCTACTATTAAATCTGGAATGTTTTGAACATGAAATTGGTTTTTGGGAATAATGGGTGCCACTTCGTGGGAATCAGGTTGTTCAATAACTAATAGTAACTTTAGGATTGGGGTGTTTTCACCCTGAAATCTTTCAGCCAAGATAAGCCTCAATAACTTTTTAAATGCACAAATTGTGGGGAGTAGGAACACCTACTTGTAAGCTTGACCTGAAGTATTTGAAGTTTTAGAAGACATGACAGTCTACCTGTTGGAGTGTTATTCTTGCATGGAAACTTAAGAGAAGGGTTGGACGATGCCAAAGAGCCCTTGCTCAAATGGAATTTTCTCATCTCCTAAAAAATGGGGCATATGTGAGGTAATGGGTTCACAACCCACCGTGTGCGTGCATGCTTATTAATTATTAATGGCTTTTAATGGCAAGATCTATTGTAACTTACCATTCAAGTAGACATATTTGTTCGAGGGTTGGGGTAAGGCCATGTTAAGTTTTATTCATTGATAGATTTGGCTTGAGTAGCAGACCTCAAACTTGTTAGGGCCAGATTTCTATTGACCAAAACCAGTTACTTGCCTTAGTGTTAGGGATGCTTGGGGAATGAGATGAGATGAGAAGTTTATGAATAATAGTAAAATGGTTTGTGAATAGTAGTTAAATGGTTTGAGTTAAGATGTTTTATTGGGTTTTGGGGAAAGAGAGAAAAAAAATTGAATAAAAATATTAGAAAGTTAAAATATTGTTAGAATGTAATTATAGATTTGGCTTGAGTAGCAGACCTCAAACTTGTTAGGTTCAGATTTCTATTGACCAAAACCAATTACTTGCCTTAGTGTTAGGGATGCTTGGAGAATGAGAATGAGATAGGATGAGAATTTTATGAATAATAGTAAAATGGTTTGTAAATAGTGGTCAAATGGTTTGAGTTAAGATTTTTTATTGGGTTTTGGGGAAAGAGAGAGAAAAAATTGAATAAAAATATTATAAAGTTAAAATATTGTTAGAATGTAATTATAGATTTGGCTTGAGTAGCAGACCTCAAACTTGTTAGGGTCAGATTTCTATTGATCAAAACCAATTACTTGCCTTAGTGTTAGGTATGCTTGAGGAATGAGATGAGATGAAAATTTTATGAATAATAGTAAAATGGTTTGTGAATGGTGGTCAAATGGTTTGAGTTAAGATTTTTTATTGGGTTTTGGGGAAAGAGAGAGAAAAAATTGAATAAAAATATTATAAAGTTAAAATATTGTTAGAATGTAAATTTTAATATTATTTTTGTTTTTAAATTTGAAAAAGTTGTATTACCTTTTGTGTTTTGTTTGAAAGTTTGAAAAAGTTGTAATGATTAGGTAATGTTTATATGAAAAAGTTGCAATTTTGAAATTGAAAAGTGTTGGTGTTTGAGTGATGTTTGGGAAGGAAATTATGAGAAATTTTAAAATGAGATGAGATGAGTTTCCCAAACAAGCCCTTAGTATTACATCACAGTTTCCTTTGCTAGAGGGATCTCATCTTGGCTGATGTGTTTGAATTTATCAGTTGACCTTTTTGATGGTGGCCTGTTGAGGAGTGGATTTAGTATTACACCTTTAGGGTTTGGTTGAGAATGCTTTCTGGTACATCTTAAGTAGCTATACAGCCTTGTATTGATGAGCTCAGATATTAAGGCTTTGATGTTGATGATATCCTTTGCTTGTTTAGCCAGAGAAAATATTGTATGTTTGTTGATGCTCGGCATGTTAACCCCCCTTTTTGGCATGTGTGTCTGTGATTGCATAGGACATGCAAGATAAAATAATTTAACATATATGTTTTCTCTATAAATTGCTGCCATCCTATTAGACTCCCTTTCTTTGTTACAATCTTGTAGTGCTGGGGTTGATTTGCCAAGTTGAATTATCTGAGATCATTGCTCTCTCTCTCTCTCCCCACCTTCCATCTTTCCTTCTCTTGGTGAACAGTTGATAGTATGTAACATAAGAAATTGGTGGAATAGAAAAATAGCATGGCATTTGCTTGCTCTATATATTTTGGGATGTCAACATTATGTTATTTCATGTTTATTTTACCGATAAAAAAATGTTATTTCGTATTTATTTTTTGTCTGAAACTTGTAAGAAAAATTGAGGAAAACTATATTTAGCAGATTCTACATTTTGTTTATTACTTAAATGATACTTGATACGGTGCTTTTGAATTTTCTGTGAGCTCTTGCCCGAATGGCACCTTTCTCTTGTATGAGCAGGGGTGGGTTGAAGATTAGTGTGTGGGTTAAAGAGGCATGAGTGTAACTCATTAATTAGTTGTTTTATTTTAGCAGAATGCAAACATTCAGAATCTATGTTTTGTGCCCTTGAGATGAGTGGGGTTGTGTAATAAGGAACAGTTTTAAATTTTGTTTCCATTTCTGGCCAGAATATCCGGGTCTTCATATTGGTATAGCAACCAGTACACTTTACCTCTGTGTTCCATTTCGTTCTAAACCCCAGTCTGTTTTGGTTTGTTTAGGCCATTTTGTTCTTTTTCAGTTTTTCCGGAAGAAATTTACATCCCAGCTCGGAATGGGTTTGCAGTTGTATTTATTATCTTTTTTCTTTTTTTGGTGAAAGCCAGCCTTTCGGTAATTTCAACCAGACTCAGCAGATTGAATATCCTTTGCTCCTTTGCTTTCCCAAATTCTTGATCTCGATTCTCTACTCTCTCAAATCTCAAAGCCTTTCTTCGGACACCCGGTGCCAATAAAAAAAATAAAAAATCTCAAAGCCTTTCTCCACTCTCAAATCTCAAGTATTGGTATTTATCTTCACTCAACCATCAGCGTTTCTTCAGTCCCATCAGCTTTTCTCCATTCAATCATTATGTTTGGTTTGAAAAGGTAAGTCTAAAGAATGTTATAAATAATGCTGTCAATGATAAAATTGAAATTTGTGCAAGTATTATTCTGGCTCTTAGATCGCTCACAGTTGGTGCCAACTTTATAAGTTTGTTGTTCTCCCAGGCATGATTTTTTCTTTCCTCTTACCTGACAACTTATTCTCTCTTGCCCAAAGCAGATTTGAGAAACAGTTGGCTCACAGTGTGCTACAATTTTGTTAATAGCGTAGAGATTAAAGCTGCATAAAATCATGTATTCTATAAATATGTAATCTCAACAAATCATTTGGAAACTTGTGCTCGATCCCCCTGACACAACCTGTAAACTATCTGCTACAACTTTACAAATACTGATCTTTGAGAATATAGTATGAATTTTACTTACACTCACACAAGAATATAGGATCCATGTCCTCGTGTACATGTACGGTTTTTTAGTTTACTTTTTTCCTTCATTGTTTGTTGGCTAGGAAATACAAAAATTTGTATATGGGATTAATTCTGAAAAGGTACACCTGTATACGTTTATACCAAAACATTCCATTCTTTGGCCTAAACCAGTAATTGTGTTTTGTTTTTGGACGGGTGTATGGATTAATAGCATATGCACACACAAGCCAGGCATTTAGGTTTGTATGTTTTTTCTATTTTGCTGAGATTCATATGATCCTTAGTTTCTTTTATCACTGATCTGCTCCATCTGTTGTGGTCATTCTTGCTTTGGAGTTTACTGCATGTTAAATCAACACATATCTGAGAATTAGTTACACGAGATATAATTGCCTCTGGTATTACAAAAGAAAAAATGCATCTGCTATCATGTCTGTTTTGGAAGATGACTCGCAATGTGCTCTTCCTTGTTTACCTACCGCTACCTTTCTGAAGTGGATAAGCTTATTAGGAAACCACTGCTAAGATTTGCATATGTTATGCTTTGTTTCCACTGCTGGTTCGTTGCACAACCAGTATGAACAGCCTTTGCTCAAGGCTATTTCATGCTGGTTAGCCGCAAGTTTCTGTTACTAGTTGTCTGCCTGTGTTATTCTACCTCTTTAATTTTTTTAATAAATTGCAGCACCATCTGTAATCATCTGATCTATCTCTCTTTAACTTTTCCAATTATGCTAATTAATTGTTCTAACTGAAATTTGTTTTTGAACAGAGTGTTGCATATGACAGATCCAGTTCTCCCAAGGACTGTAGGGTCTCAGGATGGCTGCAAGGGCATAACATAGATGCGGCAGTTGATACTGAGAAGCTGTTTCTTTTAGCAGAGTTTACTTATGATCTCGAGAAGAGCAATGCTCAAACCTTCAACGTGTTGGAATCAGTGGGCTCAGGCATAGTTGACACTGTCAGGCTTGACTTCACGTCGAACCATGGAAGCCCTTCCCATACTTGCATTTATCGCTTCCGGGTCCATGGTCGGGAGCCCAACTCTGTTTCTACAATGGAAATGCAGTCTTGATGCAACAACGCTGGCGGCATATGTGTCCCTCTTTTTGTAGGCATCTGTGTCTCTCTTTTTGTAATTGTGGTTCCTACTTCCCCATATTCTTTATTTAGATGTAGTGTCAAAAATCCCAACTTTCTAGTTACAAGACACAGACTCTGCATAGAGAGGAAAAAAAAAACCCTAGATAGAGACATCTAGTCATCCGTGTTTAAAGTTCACTATTTCCTCGAATTAGTGTTCATAAAATAGATGTGTATCTTATCGTATGATTTCTGACTAGTTATGAATGAGCTTATATATATATGTTACATCATTAAGGTGAAGCAAATCGTTTTGATCTTTTTATATGATAGCTGCCTAGTTATGAAGGAACCTAGTTATTGATTTTACTTAATTAAATTGCGTTAAAAATCATTTTAATTTGAGAGTAAATACTTTATATGAATGCAGGAAAAATGTTGAAGGTTGAACTTGAATAAAGAGAGTGAAAGAAAAGCTCGTCATGCATAGAGAATCATAACAATTCATATATAGGGGTATCATGTGGATCATCAAAATCAAGATGCTTTGTTTTGTTATGATTAAAAAAGAAATAATCAAATCTCTTATGGACCTATGATCATGGGTCACAATCATGATTGTATATATCCATATCAGCATGCTCTTTAGACATCCTTCGATTGCTATGGAGTCAAAAGTCTTACCACTTGAAAACAAAAAAACAAAGAACATTAACCGATGGAATGAGATAAAGGTACAAGATAATGTTCTTATGAATGTGCTTTTGTTGTTTTGTTTTTTACCTTCTCTTTGGGCTGAACGTTTGCAAGAATGTCAAAAGAATAAAAAGGTAGAACAAAAACAAATGAAAAATGCAAGAGTCTGATTGGTTTAGGGTCATTCAGTAGGGGACACTACGTGGTATCAAGCCCCTATTCATTTGTTCCTTGTTTTTTTTTTTCTGGGTCCACTCAAGCACTTAAGTTTCTTGGTTAGGGTCGACTGCATTTGCATTTGCATTGCAAGCACGCACGGCTCAAAGTTTCACATCCTTCTAGTTTATAACGCAATCCTCGCTTCTTTTGATTTGACTGTATATATGTGGGGTTTCACAAAGAAGATATGCATGCATGGTTAGCCATGCGAGGAATGAATGTTCACAAAGAAGGGAGAGTTTTGTAGCAAACACAAGCAGACCACCACCTTGATTAACTCAAAGCCTTGAAAAAGAGAGACGAACACAGTTAAAGAATGCATATAGACTAATGCTTTGATGTTGATGGGATGCTCAGATTATGCATTTCTCAAGCTTTTGGGCCAAAGAGAAGGGAACGAACTTGTCTGAGATGTTTCTTTTTTAATGTCAACCAGATTAATTAAACACAGATGGATTGGGATAGAGGGTCATTGAGGAGTGGGGACTGCTCCAATCCAAGTTTTTGGAGCACAAAAAGAGGGAAATCCAGAACATGATGTCTTGTGAGAGCCCCCCACTTTGCCAATTGAAAAAGGGAACCGGTCTTCGCCAATTCTGGGAACTGTGCACTTTTCCAACAGGCAAATGCCGACATCTGCTGTGTCCTGTAGCTTGTTCTTGAAAAGAATACCTCAACAAAATAATTAGTATCTTATAATCCTTGGGACCAGGCTACCAGCAGGCTTATGGGCACCTTTTCAATTGATTCTATTCCTTGTGCTGGGATAAATATTATTCCTTTCTACTGGGAATGGAAAATTCATATGCTTTGTGGTTGTTTGACTGACACAGATGACGATGAGCAGGATTTTGTGTCTAAGGCTTTGAATTTGACTAAAGTTCTGCAGTTGGCGCCTCTGATCCATAAATTGGGCAAGACCAATTCATCGAAGCAAAGTTCTTTTCGTTACTCTAATCCTAAACATATATGAGACCCACAAGGATATTGTTATTAAGGTGGTTGGTTTAAGAGTGACATTTACGGCAATCTTTTTTCTTTTTTTGACATGACATATTGCAAGCTTGATATGTAATAATATCTTTACCGTAAAAGTTATTATAATTTATAAAAAATTTATCAAAATATGAATACTTTTTAATGACAGATTAATTCTAAGTTAGTATTGGTGAGAGAGCATACATGATATGATTTTATATGATACGTTAGATCTATTTATAATAAAAATAATTTTATAATTTAATGTACAATATTAAACTAAATCGATTTGTAAATTTATTTTTATAAAATTTACTAAATTACTCCTGATTTAAGAATAAAATAACACATTTTGCTTTCTAAGACTAACTTAAAAACTGGGGACTGATATGGGTACCATGCAGCACTGGAGTGTCATAGACGCATAGTCCCGGGGGAACCAAAAGAGCCCTAACTAATTTGACAAGGACTTCGTAGAATTTTGCTTTCTGCACACACACACGTGGGCTCACTTTCCCTGTAATCATTGATCATCTTCTCTTTTTTTCTGACACACACTCCTTTCCAGTCTTCTCTTCAATTTAAAGCTCAAAAGCCACCCAGAATGCAGATGACAAAAAAGAAGCAGAAAATAACTCCAAAAGGAGTTAGAAAAAGAGATCTTTTTTCTGCGGCAATAGAATAGAGAGAAAACAAAAACGAAGTATTAAAACTGCCCAATCACAGCGTTTGACGAGTAGTGTTAGAAGTTAGGACTTTGAAGGGACGTGTGAGGTTGTATTTCCATTCCCACTTTTTGACTGTTTATTTTTATTTTCTTTAATTTTCCCCTTGATTCTGAAGAAAATCCCAAGTCCCCGTTGCACGTAAATCTTACGGCTTCTTTGGTTTCGTCCATTCAGTTCTTGGAAGAAGACCCAGTATTAAGCCATTAGTTCCATTGTCGCCATTAGACAGACTATCGTTACTAGACCATCGAATATTCAGGTTCTTTTTTTTTCCCCTTGTCTCCCCACATCTAACTCAATTTTCTATGTATGCTACTATGGTTCCAGGAAACTAGCATACACTATAATATTGCCTGTTTATAATAAACGAATTGCTTGCCTGGGCAGTTGACTTTCTTGGGAAAACTCATTTGGGCTGTCAACCTCTCTCGTGTGTTGCCACCCTCTCCTTTTTTTTCCTTGAAATTCTCTGTTCTTCAAGAACGCAATAGTGAGAACGCGCAAATTCTTCTTTTGTGGTAATTTCTGATTCTTTATGTTAAGAAACGATTGGGTGTTATGCCTTCTTTCTGAATGTGGATGTTCATGTTCTTCTTTTAATCTTTCTGTGGTTTGAAGCACATTATTTCTCGGCTTCAAAATGTACATCTTCTTTTTCTTGATTTGGTCTTAAAGCAATGTTTTTTTGGTAGTCTTTAAATGAAGTTAACATCTTTCTCAAAAGGACTAGATGGGGATTTTAGATGTTCTGATCTTATGCATATTATAATCAAATTTTCAATCAATTATCAGTGGCTGTATTTCTATTTTCTTAAACATTGCAAGTCTGAACAATTGAATGGTGTATATCTTTGTTTCTGAAGGTTTATGATTTGGGGTATGCCAGATTGATGCGATTTCACAAATGACTCTAACGAGCCAAGACGGGAAGAAGAAGGTATTTATTCTTATTTTAAATCTCCCAGACTTATTTTTTGACATCCTTTTGGTTTCAAGTTTCTTCTCCACAATGGGTTTGTAGAAAATGAATGATGAATGGGCAGGCACCTTTTATCTGTTTTATGTATAATAGATGTCATTCATTCTGTCATTTATTCTTCTCCCTGTGATTTCAGTCATTCATTCGGAATATGTTTGCCAGAAGGGAGAGAAATGATAGGGAAATGAATAAAGGCACATTTGATTTCCCTGGTGAGTGCCATGACATTCCTGCTTAAGAGATTGGCATATCATCATTATATCCGTTTTTTTTTTTTTTTTTGAAAGCATATTTCTGTGCGAATCCCTTCGTAAACGTGAATGTAATCTCTTTGTTACACGATAGACTCGAACATTTTTTTTCCTATATCTAGAAAGTGAATGAATTACTTTTCCCCTTGAATGGATCTTTTCTTCTATTCTTTGTTTTGGTAATTTAATTTTGAAAAAATGCTCCAAAACTGAAACAGCTTAAATAGTAAGGACCTCTTTTAAAAATAAAAATAAAGAAAAAGAAAAGGGAACAGAAATGACACAGAAAAAGAGGAGCATGATGCCACTTTGTTTAAAAATGAAGAATATATTCATGTTGTAAATTTAAGCTAGTGTAAGTAAGGAATCAAGTTGATCTTATATAGTTTCTGCTGTCAGTCAAAATTATGAGGAGTTTGAGAATAGCTGGTTTTTTCAACTACACGGTGGGACTTACAAACAGTTTCTGTCTCAAATTGCTTCAAGTATTATTAACAACCGACTTTTTTATGTCAATCGTCTTTTTTCATCATTTAATATTCTTGTTTATACTTGCAGAAGCAGAGTCTGATCCAAGGCTTAAAAGTCTAGTTTTTACTGGCACGGGACATCCGATGCCTCTTAGTCAAGATGTTCAGACTTTTAGGTACTGAAAAGATGATCTTTTTCTTCCTTTTTGTGAGTTTCTTCATTTCATGGAGCAGCAGTGATATTTATGCACACATATATGCATATGTTTTTAAATTATTCTGACCTGAACATTCCATTTCTTGTTTTTGTATTTAGAGTCTTTGTAGCAACATGGAATGTAGGTGGGAAATCGCCCAATAGTGACCTTAACCTGGATGATATTCTTCACGCAGATCAATCAGATATTTATATCTTGGGGTACTCGCTCTCTCTCTCTCTCTCTCTCACTCTCTCTCTCTCCCGTTTGTCATTTATTCTAAAATGATTTTCAACCAAATATATCGTTATGTTGTTTTTTGAAGCTTGAATGTATATCCTATGAACCAATTCATCGAACCCCCCCCCCCCAAAAAAAAAACAAAACAAGAAATGAAAAAAAAATGAAGTCCTTTGACAAGTGGAATCCTCTGAGCCCTGATGAAAAATTGTTGACAATACTCAATTTGGTTGTATGGCACTTGTTTTGATGGGTGGACATAACAAAAAAGGAAAAAGGGGGAGAAGGAGAGAGATGTGGACTGAATTACACAATAGTTTAGAAACAATCTACTTTGAGCTCATAAGCGGGGAATTTTTTTTTATTTATCATAATTGAATTATATATTTCCATGGTAATTACTGTTCTGTCCTGTAATCTGATTGTTTGTTTTTTGAATTTTCAGTTTTCAGGAAATTGTTCCTTTAAATGCTGGAAATGTCCTAGTCATAGAAGATAATGAGCCTGCAGCAAAATGGTTATCCCTGATTAATCAGTCACTTAACAAATCGTCGGAGGTGGCATCAAGAGGATTAAAACCCACTTCCTCCCTGGGTAGTTCCTTGTTCTTCTCAAAGTATTCCCTTAAAAAGATCAGTAAGACTTTTAGGACGGAGAGCAGAAGGAGGCTGAAGACTTGCAACTGCAATCTTGAATTAGAAAGGAAGCAGAGTAAGGATCTCTGTTTTCGATGCCAACAATCGCATATAAGCGAAGATGATTTTTCTTCAGAAGAGGATGATGATGTACCTAGTGGAATTGACATTGCGGGAATTTCTTTTCCATCAAGTACTATCCAGATGAATTACAGTCTTGTAGCCAGTAAGCAAATGGTGGGAATTTTTGTCACTGTTTGGGCAAGGAAGGAGCTTGTTCAGCACATAGGCCACTTGAGGATCTCCTGCATTAGTCGTGGGATTATGGGCTGCCTTGGAAACAAGGTATTGTTGATTATCTTATGTCTTATATATGGTTTGTAGATATTCATGTATGTTTATATATATTTATAATATATCTGATATATATTTGGGAATGTCACATGCTTACAATACCATGTATGTCATTATACTGCTGATTCTATGGTGTCAGGGGTGTATTTCTGTGAGCATGACATTCCATCAGACGAGCTTTTGCTTTGTCTGCAGTCACTTGGCATCTGGAGAGAAGGAGGGGGATGAACTTAGAAGAAATATGGATGTCATTGAGATATTGAAAAACACTCAGTTTCCAAATATCTGCAGATCAGTTCACAGTAGGGTGCCAGAGAAAATCCTTGAACATGAGTGAGCATCCATGAAATTATTGATTAAATAGTGTCTTGGTAATTCTTATATCAAAGCTTGTTACTAAATGTTTTCTTTACCACTTGGAAAAATGCTCAGTCGGGTCATTTGGTTAGGGGACTTGAATTACCGAATAGCTTTGAGTTACTCGGACACAAGAAAGCTCCTGGAGGAGAATGCCTGGGATGCACTTCTGGACAAAGATCAGGTAGTTGACTTTGGTATATGAATACAACAAGAATTCGGTTTGGAGGTTGGACAACGTATGGAAGTCCAAATTTTGTTTCCATGTGCTTTATACAAATTGGACAGCCCCTTGCAGTTCTTATTACAATTTTGTTTCTGATTCATCATTACCTTTAAAAGAGCTATTATAGAGTATGGTAGTAATCAATGCATCTTCCAGGAAAATCTGGGGTCATATCATGGAATAGGAAACTGCATTCCATCACCTTGCTGATAATTTCCATTTTGCTATCATCAACCCTGAACTTGTTCCTTCAAATGCATTGTTAATTACGGTTTAAGAAGATGACTTTATTCTCTGTAATCTTATTGGCAGAACCTTATCTTTTTGTATCATTACAACAACCTAAAAAAATCAGACCAATGCTACACTTCATCCAAAATTTTATCATCCTCAGTCACACATGCCGATGTGGCAGATTTTAAGTGGTTGTCTATTTAAATGCTAAACATATAAAGCCACTTAAAATCTGCCACATCGGCATGTGTGACTATGGATGATGAAGAATAGGATGAGGAACTCATTTCTCAAATAATAACAGTTCTTGGAATATTGAAGATTATAAAATGAGAAGTACTTGGCTTTAAATGATATGATAATCAATATAATACTTCATTTTACTTTAGATAACAAAACAAAGTATTTTGTTTTTTAGATCAAACAGCCTGGTAAAGCTTGGCTTGCCGGGACTTCAAACAAATTCTCTGAGCTTTTGACTGCCTCTGTTGCCGCATACTTTCTTTGTTGCTTCATGTGCTCTACTCATTATTGTTTATTTACTTTTATAGCTAAAAATTGAAAGAGAAGCAGGGAGAGTATTCAAGGGATGGGAAGAGGGTAAGATCTACTTTGCCCCCACATACAAATACTCTTGCAATTCAGACACCTATGCTGGAGAGACGAAAAAATCAAAAAAGAAAAGGAGAACTCCTGCTTGGTATGTATAGAAAATAATTTGTTCCAACATAATTAAGCATTTTGTGCAAAAATCTGAGAAGTTAATAATTGCAGGTGTGATAGAATACTATGGCATGGAACTGGGATACGGCTGCTTTCTTACATACGTGGGGAGTCTAAGTTTTCTGATCACCGACCTGTTTGTGCAACATTTTTGGTGGATGTTGATGTTGTATCAGGTGGATTAAAGAAGGGACTATCTGGCTCTAACATGAAAGTTAGGATTGAAGAGCTTTTACCTCCAACTAGAAATCTGTTCATTGAATAAGGTGCAAGTTCATGCACAAAGTATTATGATTTTAGTTCCGTTAAGTGGTGACTTTAAGGAGGGGTACCACAATACCGAGAAAAAGCATGCAGAGGCTCAATAGGTAAAGAAAAAGGAGTGCGCTTTTCTTGCTATCTTTTGTGGGTTCTAATCCTTATCATGGAGATGGAGCCTGTTTTCTGAGATTAGAATTATATAGCATGCATGGTTTAGTTAGTTTCAGATCTTTTAGTGTTAGGAATGTTGTTTGATTATTTATCATATCATCAGGTACTGGTGCACTTAACACAGTCATCAAAAGACTGAAGTAACATTCTAATTTTGTTTATCATGTGAGATTAAGTAGGAAGAAAAGCATAGAGATTGGTGCGGAGTCAATGTCAGTTGGGAAACCTGTACAGCATTTTGAAACTGTGCTAGTGTAAATAGCTCTTCGATAAGTAACGTGTTTATTGAGAAATGTACCTGACTATTAGTGATTCTGTTTTTTGACACTTAGAGGCAAATGGTTGGTGATGCTTGTGTATTGGAGAGATTACACTTTATGCCTCATTATATTTGTTATGCTACTTCAGTTATATCTTAATGGCAGACATGGGATAAAAGCTTCAAGGAGGTTTTCATCCATTTGCATTGCATTTCGGATATGAAAGCAAAAAAAAAAAAAAGATGCCTCTTGTGTAACTCAAAATTCAAATGCTTGTCCTCACTTGGTTTGATTTTAGGTTTACAAGTATTGACTAGACCTGATCTGTGTTGAACCGTTATTAATTGTAAATACAACATGTTCATTGTCAGAGTAATAAGAATCTGCTCAATTTGAATAAGGATGACACTTTGAATTGAATCATAGGTGAACAGAACCGAGTATTGATTATTTTATGAATGAGAGCATTTAGTTTCAAAGTTCTCTGTCACTTGCAAGTTGGACTAGTCAGATTATTATCTCTTTATTGTTCCCTGTCAAATTTTTTGTCGTTCCTGCGTCATTCACCATATCTTGGCATGCCATTTTAATGGTTGTAAATTAGTTAGCAGGTAGAATCCAAAGTCGACAACCAACCATTTGTACCTAAATCACGTGCATTATCACATGATTGATTGTGATGTAAACCAATCTCTGGGAATATAGCTTTGGAAATTGGAAGCTGCAATAGTCAAAGATTCATCACATGACAAACCTGCACTAATCTCAGTTTTTAATTAATAGGAGTTCCTCGATCCTAAGAAAACTTGGGAAGCTTTATTAGAAGTTGCCTCAACTCATCATTTCCCCAAGCATCAGCAGGAAGATATCCTCTAGAGCCTGCAAATCATGACATCCTACTTCAAATCATTGAGTGCAGTAATCTTTGCCATTACATTGATGGTTTCACTTGCAGTTAACATAGCTCAAGCCAGGGTTCATCCATCTTCTATGTCTTCAACATTGCCTTCATCTTCTCAAGACCTCCTGCATTCACACTCGGAACAGAAGAATCCGAGTACAACTGGCCGGCCTGTGGTTGACAGTCTTCGAAGAATACCTCCTAGTGTTCCCAATCCCACGCAGAACAAGTAATCAGCTTACCTACCTTCGCGAGTATGCTCATGGCTTTTTCCAATAAAATTTACACCAAGTCATGTTTCTGTTCTAGGTGGCCCAGGCCGAAGCCTCGGACAATAGGCTGAAGACTTACTACGGTCGCTAGCTTGAATCTGTCAAGGCTTAGATATGGATCTGCTAGATATAATCTGCACTAATTATTATTATTTTTTTATATTTAGTTATGTTAGTTTAGAAGTAGGCTAGCTATCTGTGTCTGTCTATCTATAACTACTTTTACTAGGCGAAATTTAAGATTAGGAACAGCAGAAAGAACAATGCAAAATGGCATTATCTTCAAAAGCAATGCAGCTAGCTAGGAACAACAGGTTTTGGTGCTTTGTAAGATTGCTTGTAGTCGTCATGTAGGTACGCAGCTTATTGTGCTTCAGAGCTTTTGTAACTTTAAAAGTTATGTATTCATGATTCATCCAATGTAATGATCAGCAATATGTTTAGTTTCTGAAAAGTTCGTCAGGAAGTTACGTGTGTGTGTGTGTGTGTGTCGTTGCCAAGACCTCGTCTGCCACAAATTCGATCGTTGTCACCTAGCTAGGATGTTCTGATAACCCTGCGAAAATTGGGATTTTTGCCGAGGCAAGTTTTGCCAAAAGAAAATGGATTGGCGACTAACATTATTTCAATCATCACTAAAGAAAGCTCGTAGTACCCTATATGCAGTGTGAGAAAGAGAGCTTCGCCTCATGAGTTAGAAGGGCTACGTTCAAACTTTGTGGGGGGTTAATTACTAAAATTAAAAACATGAGTACTACTACAATAATGCTTCACTTTTTGTTAGCTTTTTAGTACTCTCTATAGCATAAAACATAAAACATGAAACATCATGTGACAGATGATGCAAGAATTTGACCATAAAGATTCGAAGCAGTCCTCTGCCAAAAGACGCAGGAAAACTCTTAAGAGTCCTGGATCCTCAATACAACTCAACTCAACTCAACTCATCATTACAACTTTTTCAAATTCCAATACAAAATATAATAAACAATTCAACTTTTTCAAATTCTAAAATAATATTAATATTAAAAAATAATATTCTAACAATAGTTTATCATCTCAACTCAACTCAACTCAACTCAACTCAGTTCAACATCCAAACACAGCCTGAGAGTATCTCAGATTCTCAAAAACACCAAAGTCCTAACAATCAAATATACCTCGGTTTGCAGTCTTTCCAAACCCCTTCTTCAATATCTTTATATCCCCCATGCACCCATCCCCTCTCAAGTTTCAAGAACCCAAAATTTGATTTTGTCACTAATTCTGGATCCCATTGTAACTCCCTAATTAAGCTTACTTGGACAATAATTAATAGTAGTACTACATGAATGAGTGATCTTCTAGGAAATCCGATCCTCATGTTGCAACATTCCTTAAAAAATAAATAAAATTTTTATTTGGATCTAACAAGCTGCTGCTAAAAAAAGGTACGTGGTCCATGGCCAAGGAATTAGTGCTACTTGAATTTGTTGCATGATCTTGCATGTGCCCTTAAAGTAGATCAACATGATCACACACATATCCTCTAATTTTCACCCTACATGCATCACATGATATATAGTGAGATACATGGGCTTGTCCAGATCATTTTAAATTTATAAAGTGCATACATAATCTTTTTATCTTTGATTCACCCATGCAATCATCATCTGATCCACACATAATTTGGGGATGTCGTTTTATTTCATTGAACCCATGGCGCACCCATGCATGAGAAGGACAATACGATCGAGTCTAGTGAGAGGGAGTAGCTAGTCACGAGTCTAGTGACTCTTTCGGACTTAATTGGGGGCAATACAAGGGACTGCATAGTGCTCGCTAACGGTATTGGTGCCTGCATTAACCTCATGATCTTGAAATTTGCGCCTAGATAAAAGATTAGCATGCATGCATGGAGTTCTCATCACTTCTTCTAGCTATCTAGGACCGGGAGTGGGGGTTTGAGTCTTGATCGATCTGTACCATATATGTCGTAGTTTCTTTTTCACCTTCATAAAATGTGGCTTTATCCTGTGAATTATGATCTGATGATGTACTACTGGAGATCAGGACTATTTTATTAATTTGGAGATTGATATTCAATTTCTCCATGATGTTGGGAAGTGAATAATTATTAATGGACATTAAGTTGATCATGCTTTTACTCTTATAGAATATTTTGAAGTGAATTAATTAATATTTAATCTTGTAGAATATTAGTAATTAATACATGATGGGAAACAACTATATATTAATCGATGTGAATACAAATCATAAATGATTTAATTCTAAAAAATCAATATATAAGCTTGAATAATTCTTTTCATCAGTTACTATTCACCATTTCACATCATACGAAAAAAAAATTATCTAAATATGGAGTGTGAGAGTAAATAATGATTGATATATAACATTATTCTATAAGCATATCTTCTAAACTTTATAATATTTAATATTATTTATTTATATTTTTAAATAATATAAACGGTACTTACTACATGAAGTACATAATTAATTTGATAATACTAATGTCCAAATGGAACGTAAAATTTGAACAGAAAATTATGGATCAGGGTTATCTTGCCATAACTACATTATTGATTGTCCCATCTTTGAATTCTCAAATCGACACGCAAACCACCCACTACTTGCTATTACTTTCACGCGCATTTGTACGTCCTTTTCTCTGGCTTATCTATACTACCTATATATATACAACTACTACTCACTGTCCTCCATGCCAAAACCAAGTTGTAGCAGTCTTGTGCAGAGTTTATCATCACAAACACAATGCCGAAGCCACCATTTTTCCTGTTTAATCTCTTACTATTTTTTCTTTTTTCAGTTTCCTTGGCTCTGTATGGTACCTCGGCCCAGTCCTCTCCACAGTCGCCTTCTGCTGCATGCAAATCTACTCTCTACCCCAAACTCTGCCGTTCCATCCTCTCCACCGTCCGCTCCTCGCCGTCCGACGCTTACGGCTACGGCAAGTTTTCCGTGAAGCAATGTCTGAAGCAAGCACGTAAAATGTCAGACCGGATCGGCCACTACCTCAACCACAAAGAGAGACGCTCGTCGATGAGCCACGCTGAGACTGGAGCACTCGAGGATTGCAGGCAGCTCTCCCAGCTCAACGTGGAGTACCTGGAGTCCATCTCCGCCGAGCTCAAGTCAGCCGAGTCGATGAACGAAGAGCTGGTGGAGAGAGTGCAGACGCTGCTGAGTGCGATAGTGACGAACCAGCAGACGTGCTATGAAGGGCTCGAGGATTCCGAGAGCAGCATTGTGGGCGCATTGTCGGAACCGCTGAACAACGTGAGTCGGCTGTACAGTGTGTCACTTGGGTTGGTGACACATGCATTGGATCGGAATCTGAAACGAAACAAGCGGAAAAAGGGCTCTCATGGTGGATTTACGTCGACCAAGGCACACCCCAATCGAGAACGACTTGAAACTCTCATCAAGGTAATCAATTTAATTATATTGCGCATGCAATGCTGATCATGATCATCTTGTTCTCCCTGCTTGAGTGCTTGGATAATTATTTTTATGTTCAGTAAAAATATGAAAACCTTGAAGCATAGGGTTTGAGCTAATTATAAGTACGTTATACACAGTTTAATTACTTAATTAAATGCTTTATATTAATGTATATGCTTTGAGAATGTTCAAAACCTAAACGTAGGCTAGCTCAGCTCTGATATCACGGCCAGTAGTTGATCCTTTCAATCACATTCCCACCTAAATTAGCTAGTTTGTCTAACCGCGTCCAAATTATATGATGAATACTAATTTAAAATGATTAGTTAATGATATAATTAAAATTTTATTAAAATCTTATAAAAAGTGAAAACTTTTCTTTATCAATTAATACAAAATTTTATACACAATTTACTCTTATTTTTATTATATGACATATCATGATTTGTCACATGCGTATGCCAATAAGACAATCAAATAAGCTCGAGAATTTAATAATAAAAGAAGCTAGTAATTTTATACGCACCTAAAAAGTAAAATACTGGTCAATAATGTGGGTCGGGTTAAAAGTCAAACAATGCGATGAGACAGCTTGGCACTTCTGCATGGATAGATAGTACCATGCACATGGGTTTTAATTTCAACTTGCATATTAATTCAGGCACGCACTGTGCACGTATGTACGGCGGTGCCATTCTTGTAGAGCTTTGAGCAGTACTGAGCATCGTGTACATGACTTGCTGCGTTCAAAGGTTACTAATTACTTACTTTACTATATTAATTAACTTTAGTTTAAAGATTTGCGTTCGGTGGGGTAAGATTAATATCTATGGCCACCAGCCTGCAGAACTGCCGGCGGCCGCCGATGGATTGACACCTTCGATCTGAATATTTTAAGGTGATAAAATAAAGCCGTATATATGTAGCTAAATTGGCTGTGATGATCAGTAGCAACTTCTCGTGTCTTATCTCCTGTCCTAACGTACATATATATTCCAAAAATAATAATACAAACACATGCAGTGAGGATATATCAGGATATGATCATTTTACCCATATCCGTTCCAGAAACGTCTGATAATCTGATTTAACTCCTCATGCTAGCTGATCATGACGTGTACATCTCATATGTCTGGTCGTTTTCTCTGACAGCGAAACCTCTTTCTATTTATTTTCCCAAAATCAATGGAGTTTTTAATAGCTAGCATATGGGCACTATCTCGGAAATCTGTTCCAAAAACATATATAGTGATACATATATATATATATATATACGCGTTCCAGCTATATATATAGGGTTTGGTGGGCGATGGGGGATAGGTAATTACAGTTTTGACCATTTTTATCTTATGAACGTTGGATCAGGACAATGTGAGCCTTCGGGAAAGCAAAAAAAAAAAAGAAAAAAAGAAAATCGGAATATTAGATGATCGAGAACAAGAAAGGGACAACGTAACGTGCCCACACTAGCCAACTTGTTCAGATTCCCCATTCCGCCTGGATTAGAAGTTGCAACGTCTTCTACGTCTCTCTATATGTTTAATTAGCCCAAAAAATAAATTAAAACAAGTAGAAGATTGTTACCATTATTCAGTGTTCATATTAATGACCACTTGATGATCTAGGACTTATAAATATTATGATATTGATTAATTAAGACCTTACATTATTTAAATACCAGTTATCGATGCTTATTCATTATTATTACTCTGATCCCTAAGTTTTAGGTATTATAAAATTAGAATGGAGGTAATTTTTTCTAGTCTTCTACTCGTCACAAACTTGTGAGGAGGAGACGACAAAGAGTTTATTTGTACGAAAAATTTAAATTTATTTTAATATAACATGTTAATAGTAAAGGTAAATACTTTAGTCATAAAGTGATTACACAAAAATAAATTTACAAATTGATGTGATTTGATATATTACGTCATATTATGATAAAATAGATTTAATGGATTCCATGAATTCACGTTGGTTTTTGTAAGTTTATTTTATATAATTTCTGTAGCAATTCTCGTTTAGTTCACAGAGATGCTGTTCGCCTGCCTTAATTGGCTATTGCCATTGTCACATGGATATATACAATTGGTGTGCAGTACTGCATGCGCCCAATTACAGCGAATACATGATCATTGTTACAAATTCAAAATTCTAATTAAGCATGTAAAATGATCGAACTCAAATATTTATTTGGGTTTTCTTTTAGATTAGAAAGAATTAATAAAGTGAATCAATACTTTAATTTATTGCTGTAGGTACTGCGGAAAGACTCCTGCAAAAAATCAAAGCAGCATTGCCCCACGAAGGAACGGATTCTTGGTGAATTAATGGAAGACGGTGGAATTCTTGTGAACGATACTGTAACTGTCAGCCTTTATGGTAATGACAACTTCACCTCCATCACCGAGGCTATCGCATTTGCTCCGAATCAGTCAAAGCCTGAAGATGGATATTTCATTATCTATGCTAAAGAAGGATATTACCAGGAGTATGTAGTCGTACCCAAGCATAAGAAGAATATAATGTTGATTGGAGACGGTATCAATCGCACTGTGATCACAGGAAACCATAGTGTAATTGATGGCTGGACAACCTTTAATTCTTCAACCTTTGGTAAGTAAATTACATCAAACATGATCTCATATATCTTTCAATAAATGGTACTTAATTCTTTATATTGAGTTGACTCAAACGAATTGCATGCCTTGTGATGCAGCTGTTTCTGGAGATCGGTTTGTAGCAGTAGATGTTACGTTCAGGAACACGGCGGGTCCAGAAAAGCACCAAGCAGTAGCTCTGAGGAGCAATGCTGACCTCTCCACCTTCTATCGTTGTAGTTTTGAAGGCTACCAGGACACTCTCTATGCTCACTCTCTTAGACAATTCTACAGGGAGTGTGACATATATGGGACTGTAGATTTCATTTTTGGGAATGCTGCTGCTGTCTTTCAAAGTTGCAATATATACGCTCGAAAGCCATTGGCTAACCAAAAGAATTCCCTCACAGCCCAAGGCCGGTCTGATCCAAATCAGAACACTGGTATTTCCATCCACAACTGCACAATTGAAGCTGCACCAGACTTGGCCATGGCTTTGAACTCCACATTAAATTATCTGGGCAGACCTTGGAGGGTGTACTCCAGGACTGTGTACATGCAATCCTATATTGGTAGTTTGATTCATCCAGTTGGGTGGCTGGAATGGAATGGAACGGTTGGTATAGACACACTCTATTATGGAGAGTTTGAGAATTATGGGCCAGGTGCAGATACTGGTATGAGAGTTCACTGGCCTGGTTATAGTCTGATGAATGCTTCACAAGCTTTGAATTTTACAGTGTATAACTTCACAATGGGGTATACTTGGTTGCCTGGTACTGATATACCCTTTTCAGCAGGGCTTGTGGAGATTAAAAACTAGATAGAGTTCCATTCATTTTTCTGCATGTGCTGTAATTTTGCAATGATTTATTTGACTTGAATTATGGAAGTCTTCAAGTGTTCTTTCCTACAAAATTGACTTGGAATAAAAGTACTTACTGGACTCATATTTTAGAGGTCTATAGAATCTTGCTTGTTTTCAAATTGAGAAATTTTTTAGCTACAAAGGGATTACATGAAAATAAATCTACTAAATTACGTGATTTGATGTGGTATGTTAGATTGTATAATTACTTTTATTATAACATAGATCAATAAATTGCACGAAATCACGCGATTTTATGGGTTTAATTTTGTGTAATCCCATTTGTATATGTAATCCTTCTCTTTGAAATTTGTTTGTTTTGCCCCATTCATTTGTGGATTTTTTTTTGGTCATTGATATAGTTTAGTAATGCTAGACAGAAATTAGAATGATCGATACAGATGCTGCATTATCAAATAGCATATGCATGGAAAGCAGCATCGATCTCCTCTGTGAAAATTAAAGCTTAAGATTTTACCAAAACCAAGTTAGATTGTGTATTGATCTTATTCCAAATTCTTTTCAATCAATGAATCATATAGTAAGAGGTCAAGAAATAAAACAAATAAGACTGAAAATAAAACAGTTATAAGAAGGGTGAAAAAAAAAACGCTGAAGATCTACAGAAATAGATCACCAAAAACCAAACATGATCTCTTCCCAAACGATGGAAAGACTGCAAGAAAATTATCACAATCACAGGCCATATTTGTAGGGTACACCTGCGGCCTCTATCCAATAGTTCCCTTGGATGAATGAACCGACTGTAAATTTGCTGGCTATTTGATTGTTAATGGTTCTCAACCCCTTCCACTTGACTCTATTCTTTGTGTAAGAACTGGGGCCATAATTTTGATATTCCGAATAAAATATGGTGTTTGGGGCTGATGTCCCTATCCATGGTAACCATCCGTTGGGATCGATTAAGCTTCCTAGGTTGTTTCGGAGGAACACAGTTGTGGAGTAGTCCTTCCATGGCCGTCCAAGATATGTCTGGACAGATTTCAAGTCTCCAAATGGTGATATGGTGCAATCTTGTATTGTGATTCCAGTATTCTGATTAGGGTCAATCTTCCCTTGGGCTGTGATGGTGTTCTGCTGGCCTGGCATGGGAACCTTGGCGAATATATTACAGTTCTGCAACACAACAGCGGAATTTCCAAAGATGAAATCAACTGTCCCGTAAATGTTGCATTCTCGGTAGAACTGTCGATTGGCGTGTGCATAGAGGGTGTCCTGGAATGCATCAATGTGACATCGGTAGAAGATTGATAGGTCTGAGCTTGACATTAGAGCCACAGCCTGATGCTTGATTGCACCCGCGTTGTTACGGAACCCCATATCTCGTGCAATGAAGCCCTTGCCAAACACAGCTTGTGCACGGAAAAAGAAAATATAATACCTAATAAGTTAGGAAGTATCTCACATTTTTGCATTAAAAAAAAAAGAATCTCTCGAATTTTTGTTTGAAAGAATCTAAATTTAAAAAGAGAGACACCGTGAAGTAAGCTCAACAAAAACTCAAAAATCTTTGCTCCCATTTTCACATATCAGGTTAAATTATCTGTATTCGATAATGATTGCTATGATCACCAGAAGTCTTACCAAATGTTGCAGTTGAAAAAGTTGGCGTCCCGTCTACAAAGTTGAGATTCCCAGATACAATTGTTGCAGTCATTCCATCGCCAACTATCACCACGTTCCACTTGTTCTTGTCGACCTGCACTTTTTCGTAATAAACTCCTCTCTTCACGTAGATCACAAACCTCTTGTTGCTTTTCTCCGGAACATCCTTGAGCGCTGCAGTAATTGTTTTGTACTTACTAGATCCATCTTTCGCCACAACTATGTTGGCAATCTTTCTCAAATCGGCCGAACTTTGAAGCAGCTTCCGATCTTTTGGATGCAGCCACTCTGGCTCTTGATCATGGTGCTGCTCAGGGAAACTCATTAGCCGTCTTAGCTTCACAGAGCCAAAGACTTCCGACATCCATTTGGTGATGGCGAGGCTATTGCTGGTTAGTTCAGTAGAGTTCTTCAGGTGATTAGTAATGGCGGTCTTTAACGCTCCACTTGCACTCTCAAAGCCCTCTAAGCACGTTTGTTGGTACGTACCTGCAGAACTTAGCCATGTTTTGAGATCATCCATTACTTGAAACAACGATTTAGAACCAGCCGATAACGTGCCATTGAGATGATCCAACGCAAGACTCAGAAGTTCGTGACAGTTTTCGAGAGCCGTGGCCGTCATGTTTTCATGGATTCCATCAAGAATGCCGGACTCAGATAAATGTTGAGCAGCATTGGACAATTCAGCCATGGCTGATTGGACTGCCAACTTGAAGACTGCCGCAGGCTGGATCTCCTTGGAATTGTCTAGAGAACTGAAGGTCCTTTGGCATGAATCCTGGTACAAGGTAACATCGCACATTGCTTTTATAGAAGAGGCAAGTGGTAGGTGGTCTACGCCGGCTTTTTTGGCATCAGAACGATTAGAAGTAGTTCCAAGTACCGTAGCAACCACAACTCCGACGAGGATTATCGAGCATAAGCTTATGATTGCTATTCTCTTTCGGGTTTTCCGGCGAGCCTCGAGCCTTGCTTGCTCGGCTTCATTTAATTTGGCGTAGGGACTCAAAGAAGACATGATATTTGTGTGGTTTCTGCTCGTCTCTGCAATTGCAACAAGGGTTTTGATATATCTATATATATATATATATGTGAAAGCAAGCATGACGAGATCAAGCACAAACAATGGCAATTTAACGCGGGTGATCTACGTGCGAGGCACTACCACCGCGATGGAGGATAGATGCAGCCTAGACTTTTTGAAGGAGCTCGTTGGAGTGCTTGTCATGTTATAGCTAGCACTTACTTTTTGATGATGATCAACATTATCCTAGGCTTTACTCTTCACGTAGAAATTATTATTATTATTTTGGAAATTAAATATAAAAACTGCCAACTTGGGGAAAATTGACGTCTCTATAGCGTTGGCCAAGAAACTCTCTGCGGCAAAAGAAGAACAGTGGTGGGTGAGGCACGTACGGTATGTTCAGCTGTGAATTGTTATCTAATTTCAGCTAGAGAGGCAGTAAGAAATTAAATATGGTTGACAAAGCTGGTGGGATATTATATATATATATATATATATATATATATATATAATTTTAAAAAAAAAACATAACATCACCAGCTAGCTAGCTCATGTGAAATTCATGTTACCTAATTCGAACAAATTAATATTGTCGACATATTGCTAATGATCATGTTTAGTCTGTCAAACAAGTAAATAACTAGCTAGTAGCCTATTACGGTATGTTCTGATTAATTAATATATATATTATCTATTTTTTAAGCTGATTAATACATGTTTTCTTATAGTCGTCCTCGTTCGTTATAAAAAGTCGGACTCACTATTATGCTACATTATATATGAGTTTTTAACACACCACTTGTAGTGGGAACTATTTAATTAACTTTAAAAAAACTAAAATACAATTTTTTTTAACAAAATTGATTTGAAAATTTTTTATGTCAACAATTTGTTGGGTGCATTCAAAAAAGTGTGTTAAATAGATTTTCTCATTACATATATGTACATATACTCACACGTCAGCGACAACGAATAAGTCATTTTTCATCAAGAAAAATATTTTAATCATAAAATGATTACAGAAAAATAAACCCGCAAACTAATAGACTTTGATATGATACCTTAACTTGTAAAATTACTTTTATTGTAAAGTAGATCTAACGAATCTCATGAAGTCACATCAATTTGTCATGTGTTTACTTTTATGTAATCTTTTTGTGTCTATATATGATAATTCGCTTTCATCAATGCTTTACACCATAATGTAATTGGCCTCATTTTCTTGCTATTATTTTATATTCGTTACAAATTACAGATTTTAGATCCTAAATATAAATATTCGACGAAAATTTAAGTGATCCGTATCCAAGTTTATGTTTCAAAAGTACTACATGATATCAATATTATCATCAGAACTTATTGATCAAGAAAAACACTGCACAATTTGGGGCGTGAAAATCATTCCTAGCCTTTGACGCCATGAATTACACAAAACCAGCAGAATTTTTTGCTTTTCCCATAATTGGATTTAAAACAACAAATTTTTTTTTTTTCCATGTTTTTTTCTTGATTCAGTTTCTATCATTCGTGTGCTTATAATTAGCAATCAGGGCCCGGCCAGGAATGGGTCGTATTGTGGGCTGAGTCAGAGCTGAATCCGCATATATTGTACTGTGGGCCGAGTTGAAGATTTTACACACACACATATATATATATATATATATATATATTAATTAGATGTAATAATATTGACGTGATAAATATTGATATAACTGACACAATAATAATTAAAAATAATTATTACTTTGACTTACTGTCGCCAAGTAAATATTGATTTATGATTATTATATGTAGATGTCGTGGTAGAATTTTTTTTTTTTTTCTGTTTATTTGGTATTGATTTTTTTTAAGTGTTTTTTAATATTGTGGGAGATGTTGCCCGGTCAAAAATATACACGCGGTTTAACGTGTTGAATTGGACCGGACATGGACATGAAGAATTAAGGTACATGAGAAGGTCATGTTGGAGAGATGGGAAGCTAGCGGCCAACTCTATTTGATCTTCTTGGTTTAACAACAAGACATGTTGAAATCATTTCTAGTTTATTTCTTTCACCTCAATCATTGACCATTTACATTAATCTAACATGTTTTCTTTTAGACTACTTGAAGGGTTAGGGTTGAATTTGTATTCACCAAATGAAAATTATTAATAATTAATTATTGTTATCTTCCATAATAAACAGTTCACACATGATTTAAATCTTAAGAGAATTTGTAATATTTTGAAACTTTTATATAATCCAAGCAAATCTCAACACATGCACATATGAAACTTTTATGTTTAAGCTCGAGTTTTGTAGCAAAGAATAAACATCTCACAGCAAAGTAATTTTGGAGTGTGATTTGCGTTCATGTCAATGCACATGGAAACCCAAATAATGGAAGGAAATGAATGGTGATAGGACTATTCCATGCACATAGTCCAAAAAACACATGCTAGCTAAGAATCCAAGCACTGTTGTGATCATATAACACCCCTCTCACACGCTTCATGATCACAAGTTCCCACATGCGTGAGAAATAATAATAATAATAGTAATAATAATAGTTAAAGGTAAGACGAAAGTGTAAAGCAAGCAATGATATGGGGGATTATAAGACACAAGAAGAGGTTGGCGAAAAGAAAGCATCTATATTATAATGTGGGTACCAATGAGCTCCATATATAAGCATATAATGGGTAGATACGATGCATCAGAGTTTTTAGGAATTTTAAGACAAGTGTTGTCTTGTCACAAATTAACTCAGAAAAAGGTCAAAAGTCTCGTACAATTTTTTTTTTAAATATTTATAAGAATAATATTATTTTACCTACTTAATTTGATATGTATTTATTTTTTTTAAAAAATTATTTTACTTAATAAAGTAAGAAAGTGAATATTAATATATTGATATTTTTATATATTTTAAAAATAATAAATAAATATAAATAAATAAATTGAAAAAAATGAAAAGGTAAATTTGACCTAACAATCGCTTACAGCAGACAGATACAAGTAGCAAAGTAGTACCACACTATTTATAACCCGACGTGAGTGTTATATATTCAATAAAATTTAGGAACGACCAAAAGTTTCAAATACTTCAAATTAAAAATAAAAGTATTTATAAATTAAATAATTAATGAAGTGTTATGAATATATATAAAAGTAAATTCAAAAAATATATATAGATTCATATGATATAAGATCTAGTTTATGATAAAAAATAGATTTATATTATAATATATTACATTAAATCATATCAATTTATAAATTTATTTTTAAAAAAATATTATAATTAAAATATTTTTTAAGTAATTATTTAATAAAACTTCCCATTATTAACATGACAATAATTAATTTGAAATTTGAAATTTAAAATTTAAAATTTTTAAATTTTCAAAACACCAATAATATAGAAATAAATAAATAGCTCGACGAGGATGATCCGCACAAACGAGCACGGATCCATGGAAGCTCTTTGGAGGTTTCGTGGACTCGATCGTGGTATCTTGCTCCGGGGGTATGCAATTGAGAGAATTTATGTATATATGAGAGAGAGAGAGAGAGAGAGAGAGAGAGAGATGATGAATCAATTAGGTGGAATGGGAACGAACAGGATGTTAAAGTACAGCTAGCTAGGTTATTAGCATCAAAGCTATGAGTACTCGAGTGGTCAAGATATGATATTATTCTCTCATTATGGGAATAAGGGATTGTGATTGCAATCAACTTAATTTGCAACGTATCTTAATTCCATTGAGCCAAGTCCAGCCATAAATTGCAATCACCACAGAAAAAATGTTGTTTGTCTTAGAACAGGATTGTTGATCTACACATCATGAGGTTTTAGGATCGCCGGTGGATTAATGCGTCAGAATCATTGGTTCTGGACGTGATCAGAGTGCTTCGGAGGCGCAGGATGAGGCCCGTTTGATCAAATGAGGGACCTTCCATTAATTCCGTTTGAATGATTGTTTTTTCTTTTTCTTTTTTTTTGTTAATAATGGTCAAAGTTACTGACCGACGTGGCATATAGTTAATTAAAAACAAAACAAAACATAAAATCAAGCTGGAGGGAGAATTTCATAACTAAGATCATGAAGTAATTGATAACCATTGAATTCCATAATTGCTTACTGAATCAAACTTGCAAAAAATTTAAAACAAGATGCAAGAAATTACTTGAAAGCATTCGCCATGCACGTACAAAATTGTTCATGATGATCATTATCAAACCCTAGTTACCAGCTACCAATTTTTAAGAAACAGATCATTGAGTACTACGCAGTACTATCAAAAGAACAGGCCGCACCAAAACTGCATCAATGTATTGATGGTCTACTCATTGTACTCCAAATCCATAACCAGCACTACTACTTCCGACAACATAGCCACCACTCCCAGGCGCAGTAGTACTCTGCAGATTACTACAAAACTGAAAATTCCCTAACCCAAAACCAGTAGAGCTAGCTCCAAAATCACCACCAATTTCACCCCCACTACTCAGATTACCAAACTGATAATTATTGATCCCTAACCCAAAACCACCGCTACTAGTACTTCCAACATCTTCTCCAGTACCGCTAATTCCACTCAGACAATTATTACCATACTCATGATGATTATAATCCCCTAACCCTTCATCATTATTATAACCCAGTCCCCCATGATAATTATAATCTGATGTCTGCAATTTGTTTATTGAGTTTCGCATCCTCAAATACTGATCTGTTGCCTTTGCTCTCATCTCTTTCATGGCTGCCAAGTACTGCTCGAGCTCCTCTATCCCCATCTCATCGATTGGCTCGTCCCACAAGAACCCAATATTATCGTTCCCCATCTTCTTCTTCGACGTCAGATCCTGATCAATATCTGCCAACCGTTTCTTCTCATCCTCCAACTCCTTGAGCGACTCCGCGTACTCTTTATTAAACTCTTCCACCGGCCAAGGATTCACGGCTGAGTATGCAGGGAGAGCGTTTCCTGTGAGATAAGAGTTGAGGACCGTGTCGACGTTGGGGTGGCCGAAGGAGTAGGCCTTTTCTCCAGGAGAGTAAGCTATGATAGCTATATCGACGCCGCACAACACGCACAGCTCGCAAGCCTTCTTGAAGAGGCCTGCCCGCCGCTTGGAGAATGTGACGTGCATGGTGCTTTTATTTTCCAGTTGCTTTATTTCAATCTTCCGTCGGCCTTGAGTGATTTTCTTGATTTTCTGATATGTGGTAGCCATGGCCATGAACGAAAATGTGTTCAAACCGATTTGGGAGGGGGGGGAAGTAACAGAGGCTGCGTACGTGCGTCGACGGTTGTGGTACTGGAGTTGATGTCTTTAAGGTTGCCGGAAGTAAGCAGAAGTACCTTTAAAAAAATAGTTTTCTATAATAAGATACAGACCCAACGTAAAAGTAACCTACTGAAATATAACTTTAAAATTGAATGTTTTAAAACTGACGGCAAAATTGTAATTCCCTAGAACTAATCCTTCCTACCTCCTACGCAAAAGGCCTTGCATAAAAACAAACATAACTTGGTTTGCAAGAGGTATTCGCTAGACCCGGGGTATTCGCTAGACCCAGGGTACTCGTGCGAAGACTCACCGTGAGAGCAGCTGCTTGGTGGCGGAAACTCGGGCGGAGCTGGCGGCTGAGCACTGAAAGAGAGAGAGTGATGAGAGAGAAACCAAGTGATGAGAGAGAGAGGTAACGGAATGAGCAGGCAAAACGTGAGAATGAGAGAAGAGAGATGAAGCTCACCGTGAGACTGAGGTGGAGTGCGGCGGACCGGGGGTGACGGAAAGTTTTCTCCGGCGGTTTCTGTGGGGTCTCTACGTGGTGGAGCTCTCGGTGGTGGTGGTGGTTTGCAGTGCTTACGGTGGAGAAGTAATGTGCCCTGTTTTGAGAAACCAAAAACAGGGGCCTTGATTCGGTGATGACCCGCGGTGTTCCAAGCGGGTTTACGGCGGGTTTTGGTGGTGTGGCCGTATGTATGGATGGCTACGGCTTCGTATGGGGTGGACAGTGCTATGGGTGCAAGAGCAACCTTGAGGGGGTGTGGTTTAGCTGCAACAGTGGAGAGATCGTGAGGGTGCTTGAAAGGTCGTGCGGCGTTGCTGCGAGGAGGAGCAAGGTGGCTCGCATGGAGAACTTGGCAGTGGTTGTGGGTGCAACGACGTGAATGGGATTTCTGGAGCTACTATTTGTAAGAGATTGAAAACCCTAGTTAGAAAACTATATAATTTTTTAAAGGCAGTACTTCTGCTCACTTTTAATAAACAATAAATCTTCTCAATCTCTCAATATTTCATATTTTTTTTAAATATTTAAATTTTTTTCTTTTATTAAATATTTATTATATGAATAATAAATAGAAAATTTAAAATAATTTTAAAAAATAAACTCAAAAACAATTTTAAAAAATTATTAAAAAATAATAGAGTGTAGAGTGTTGGGAGATTGTATAGCAAAACACTTTAATAAAACCCTAGTTAGCAGCTACTATTTCTAAGAGATAGATCATTGACTACGTAGTACTGTCAAAATGTTAGAATATTACCACACTTTAAAGGTATTCATAATATTCTAGTTTATTCTCTATCATATTTAATTTACTTTCAAAATCAATCCATATCAATTAATATCATTGATAGATTATATTTCTATTATTTCTCTAGTCTCAATTAGTTTATTCTCTATCATATTTAATTTATTATGTGAATCAATCAATATCAATTAATATCATTAATTAATTGTATTTCCATTATTACTCTAATCTCAATTAATATCATTGATTGTAGACTTTGGCATGAATCTTGGTACAAGGTAACATCGCACATTGCTTTTATAGAAGAGGCAAGTGGGTGGTGGTCTACACCGGCTTTTTTGGCATCAGAACGACTAGAAGCAGCCACAACTTCGACGAGGATTATCGCGGATAAGTTTATGATTGCTATTCTCTTTCGGGTTTTCCGGCGAGCCTAGAGCCTTGCTTGCTCGGCTTCATCCAATTTGGCGTAGGAAATAAAAGAAGACATATTTGTCTGGTTTCTCTTCTTGTCTTCTGCAATTGCAACAAGGGTTCTGATCTTATATATATATATATGAAAGCAAGGATGACGAGATCGAGCACAAACAATGGCAATTTAACGCGGGTGATCTATGTAAATTGGTTTCAACAAAAAGAGCGTCTCTAGAGATATAGAGATGATATGATTTGAGATCAAGACATTTATAGCTCTTGTGAGATGTACTATAACCAAGAAAGATGCATGGCGTGGACCGAAAATCTAATTTGTGACGATTATAAGGGCGAAGATTTGACCAACACTCGCATCCAAAAATTTTAAGAAAAGAGTAATCCAGTGGTTTGTAATAGACCATAAGATATGGAGATTTATTTTTTAGAACCAGAGTGGGAAGTAAGTTAATTAAGTAAGAAGTTGTTTCGAACGCATCATCCCAAAAAGAAAATGGAAGAGAGGCCCGGGCTAAGAGAGTAAGCTCAGTCTCTACAATATATCTATGTTTGCGTTTGATAAGCCTATTTTGTTGGTGGGTATGTGAACATTAAAATCGGTGAGTAATGCCAAGATTTTTGCATATGGGAGTGAGAGAACGGAATTCCCCACCAGCATCGGTTTGAAGAGTTATTATTTTATTATTGAAGAAACGTTCTGCAAAGGTAATAAAAGAAGTAAAAGTTAACAAAACATCTTATTTAAGTTTTAAAGGAAAAATCCATGAGAACCTTATGTAATGATCAACTATGGATAAGTAATACTTAAACCCATTTCTAGACACAATAGTAGCTGGGCTCCAGACATCGGCCCAAATTAACTCTAATAGCCTAACAGTGTGAACTAAACTAGAGGAAAAAGGCAATTGCCATGCTTTTGCAAGTAGACATTCTGGGCAGGTAAATTAAGACTCAATGGGGAAATATGGCAAACGGTTGGAGCGCAATACATGGGAGACCAAATCAAGAGTGGGATGACCAAGTGGCCAATGTCATTGGCTGAGAGAAATGCGTTCATTGAGAAGGGCTGTTGGGGAAGAAAAGTGCAACGGATGCGACGGAGGTGGAAAACCAATATAGGCCATCATGGGTTGAGCCGCTGATGAAGAGCTTCCAGGTTGTTTTGTCCTTGACATTGAAATGGTTGGAATGGAATTCAAAAAGGCAACTATTGTCAATGCAAAATTGAGAAACAGAGACCAAGTTTTTTGTAAGAGTTGGTACTTGAAGCAAATGATGTAAATGAAAAGAGGAGGAGTTAGAAAGAAAGGAGGAGTCACCAATATTTTGAATAGGCAGTCCATTCTTGTTGCCAACACAAATTTGGTCATGTCCTGTGTATGGTTCGGAGGAGATATTAACTGGGAAAGGTCATGGGTGAGGTGATGGGTAGCAGCTGAATCTGGATACCAAGTTAGGTTAGCAATTGAAGTGGAAGAGGTGTAGTTTGCAGTGAATGATTGTGGTGGTTCATACTGGTAAGCATGGTCAAACCAGTAGTGGCATTGTAAGGCTACGTGACCTGGTTTAGAACAAACTTGACAGATGGGGTGGTTGGTGTTTGATGGAGAGTAGTTATTTTGGAAAGTGTTTGATGGTGGGTAATTTTGAAAGGGGTGGGAAGAACAACCTCTATAAGACCCTCTATTTCTACCACGACTCCCCCTATAAGTGCCTCTCCCTTGTTGATCACGGTGTTGTCCAGTACTCAAATTGACCGAAAGTTGGAGAGAAAAAGTGGAGCTAGTGTTACGAGAGTTATGAGACAGCTTGGTTTCATGAATAAGAAGAAGGTGATACAATTCATGAAGAGTGATAGGATCGGATCTGGTAGTTATTGAAGTAACAAAAGACTCATATGAAGGGCCAAAGACCATTAAGAAGGTAAGTGAGAAATTCTTTGTTAGAGAGAGGGCTTCCAGTAGCTGCAAGGGTATCAGCTAACATGGAATTCTTTAGCCTGAGAGAGGGAGCTAAACATTGATTCTAGAGTGAGCCATAGCTCGCTTGAGGTAGTTGCCGAGACAACATATCCTATGACAGACTCTGTAGGAGAAGAAAATAAAACACTAAGGATGAACTGGTCTGTTTTCTGCCAAGATAGAAAATCAGGATTGCTTTTGAGTGTGGTGGTAGCCTCGACAATGGGATCGATTGGAGATATTTGAGAGGAATGACCTAAGTTCCATCGACAAAGAAAAATAGGTATTATCCTTTGAGGTAAGCGGAAATTTGCACTTTCCACAGCAAGTAATTATTCTAGTTTAATTTGATAGTGATTACGAAAGAGGAAGAAGGAGGTGTGAAGGTTGTCATGGTGGGGTTGAGGAGTGGATCGAGAGGACTTCTAGTCAGCAACTATGATACCATGTCAGAAGAAAGAACAATGTAGAAAATGTAGAACACATACTGTTCTCGATGAAATGATTTCCTCACACGCAGTATTCAATATCATGTATGTCTTTATATAGGCATTTGGTTACAAGCAGAGTAATGGACGTAATACAACAGAGAGAATAAAAACTTGTTACAAAGGATTGTACTAGCTAATAGAATGTACAACTAATGGTTTATTCCTGAAGACTCTAAGACTTTTGTTGAGGTAGAATCTTTTATTTTATTTATGTTAATATGAGGCACTACCTATATATATCACAAAAGAATTATATAAAAACAATCCCAGGAAACTCTCTAGACTTTTTGAAGGCTCATTCGTTGTAGTGCTTTCTCATGTTATAGCCAGCACTTACTTTTTGATGATGATCAACATTATCCCAGGCTTTACTCTTCATAAGTACGTAGAAATTATTATTATTATTATTATTTTGAAAATTAAATATAAACACTGTCAACTTCGGAAAAATTGACGTCTCTGTGTAGCGCCTTGGCCAAGAAACTCTCTGCGGCAACAGAAGAACAGTGGTGGGTGAGGCACGTACTGTATGTTTAGCTGTGAATTGTTATCTAATTTCAGCTAGAAATTAAATATGGTTGACGAAGATGGTGGGATATTATAATATATAATTAAAAATAATAATAATAACATCATCAGCTAGCTAGCTAGCTGTGAAATATTCATGTTACCTAATTCGAACAAATTAATATTGTAGAAGCTGTATTGCTAATGATCATGTTTAGTTAGTCAAACAAGCAAATAACTAGCTAGTAGCCTATTACGGTATGTTCTGGTTAATTAATATATATATTATATATTTTTTAAGCTGATTAATACATGTTTTTTCATAGTCGTCGTCAGCATTAATATACTAATGGTCAAACTTTCATTTAAAAAAGAAATTAAACTCTTCGTGCAATCTATATGCATGCATGGCTCGTTCGTTCTAAAAAGTCGGACTCCTGTTTAAAGTTAAACTCTTATGCTACATTATATATAAGTTTTGCTACATATGAGAATGTGTGTTTAACACACCACTTATTGTGTGACCTATTTAATTAACTTTAAAAGACTAAAATACCAAAGTTTTTAGCAAAATTGATGTGAAAAAACTTTTATGTCAACAATTTGTTGGGTGCATTCAAAAAAGTGTGTTAAATAGAGTTTCTCAAAACAAGCAGAAGTTTTTGTTTTTCCCATAATTGGACTTGAAATGTACAACAATTTTTTTTTTTTCCATGTTTTTTTCTTGATTCAGTTTCTACATTCGTGTGCTTATAATTAGCAATTAGGGCCCGGCAAGGAATGGGTCGTGTTGTGGGCTGAGTCAAAGGTGAATCCGTATGTGGGCCGAGTTGAAAAATATTTATATATATATATATATATATATGTATATAATTAATTAGATGTTGGTTCAGGAAATTAATATGATTGTTATACCATTGAACGTGTGCAAGGTTACACAAACAAGAAGAAAACTAATAATAAGACTTTTGCTACGCATGACATACTACGTAACATTTTCTTCTTTCTTTGTTTCCTTTTTTTTTTTCTCTAAAAAAGTGTTGCTTGTATATTTCAAAGGATTTAAGCCTCATTTGATTACGCAGTTCAGATGAGATAACGTGTTTTATTAAAAGTTAAATAAAATATTATATTTTTTAATATTATTTTTATTTTAAAATTTTAAAATATTAAATTATTTATTATATTTTATGTGAGAGTTCTTTTAAATTATTCAATTATTTTACTTATCAAAAAAATATTTTATGTGAGTTTAAGAAAATTATAATAATTATATGAGATAAAATGAGATGAGATAATTTAGTTTAGCTTACATTAATGTAACAACATCCATATATATTAACGCGATAAATATTGATATAACTGTAACAATCATAATTAAAATAATTATTACTTTGACTTACTGTCGCCAAGAAAATATTGTTTTATGATTATTTATTGTAGATGCCGTGGTAGAATTTTTTTTTTTTTTTTCTGTTTATTTGGTATTGATTTTTTTTAAGTGTTTTTTAATATTGTGGGAGATGTTGAGCTGTCAAAAATATACACGCGGTTTAACGTGTTGAATTGGACTGGAAATGAAGAATTAAGGTACATGAGAAGGTCATGTTCGAGAGATGGGAAGCTGCCAACTCTATTTCTTCTTGGTTTACAACAAGACATGTTGAAATCATTTCTATTTTATTTCTTTCACCTCCATCATTGACCATTTACATTAATCTTATAAAATGTTTTCTTGTAGACTACTTGAAGGATTACGGTTGAATTTGTAATCACCAAATGAAAATTATTAATAATTAATGTTACCTTCCATAAAAAACATTTCACACATGATTTAAATCTTGAGAGAATTTGTCATATTTAGAAACTTTCATATAATCCAATCAAATCTCAACACGTGCACATATGAGACTCCATTTCTTCCTTGGTTTAACAGGACATGTTGAAGTCATTTGTGGTCATTTCTTTCACCACCGTCATTGACCATTTTCCTTCTGTCTAACAAGTTTTCTTTAACTTCTTCAATAGAAATACTCTAATTATGAAGAGATTATATAAAAATAATCTCACAAATTGACGTGACTTGATATGATTTATTAAATTATATATTTATTTTTATTATAAAATAAATTTAATAAATCATAGAAATTCGATTACGTGATTATTTTAAACACGTATCACTTCTCTTTCTTTAATGGTTAGGTTCGAGTTTTGTAGCAAAGAATAAACATCCAATTGAAGACTAATTTTGGTGTGTGATTTGCATTCATGTCAATGCATATGGAAACCCAAATAATGGAAGGAAATGAATGGTGATAGGACTATTCCATGCACATAGTCCAAAAAACACATGGTAGCTAGGAATAGTAATAATAACACCCCTCTCACATGCTTGAGAAGTTCCCACATGTGTGAAAAAAAAATAGTAATAATAATAATTAAAGGTAAGACGAAAGTGGAAAGCAAGCAATGATATGGGGGGGTTTGAGACAGGAGAAGAAAGCATCTATATAATGTGGGTACCAAAGAGCTGCATAGCATTTCATAACATAATGGGTAGATCCGATGTATCAGAGTTTTTAGGAGTTTTAAGACGAGTGTTGTCTTTTCACAATTTAACTCCGAAAAGGTCAAAAGTCCCATACAATTTATCTATTTTTTTAAAAAAATATTTATAAACCGACGTGGGTGTACAGGTCCTGTTTAGATTAGAAAGGAGTAAACATGATTTTAGATTACGTGTAAAAAATATTATTTTTTATATTATTATAATTTTAAATTTTAAAAAATTGAATTATTTATTATATTTTATGTAAAAATTTTAAAAAATTATAATAATGAAATGAGATGAATTGATATGAATTTTCAATCCAAACAAAACCTTAACACTTAAAAAAGACCAAATTTTCAAATAATTCAAACTCAAATAAAATTTTAAAGAAGTGCTTTGAATATATTATAAAAATAAATTTATAAATTAATATCGATTCATATAATATATCATATTTATTTTATAATAAAAATATATTTATATTATAATATATTACATTAAATTAAGTCAATTTATAAATTTATTTTTTATTAAATTTGTTGTAATTAAAAAATTTCTTAACAAATTATTTAATAAAACTTCTCGTTATTGCGTCAGCTTAAAAAATTAAAATGATTTTTTTTTACAGATTAATTATTATCATGTTAATAACTCTGAAGTTAAAAAAATAGTAGTATTATATGTACTTAAATTTGTATTTATAATTTTATTTCTAAAATTTATTTTATTAATTTTTAAAAAAAATTAAGAATTTTATAATTTTTAATATATTAATAATGTCATATGTTGAGAATTAAATTTGTTATAAATTTTAGTAAATATATTTAACATTTTTCTAAAAGAAATCTTAGGGGTTGTTTGAATTGGGAGGAGAGTTGAGATGGTTTGTGAATAGTAGAATAAAATGTTTTATGAATATTATTTTTTAATATTATTATTATTTTAAAATTTGAAAAAGTTGATTGTTTATTATTTTTTGTGTGAAAATTTAGAAAGATTTTTTTGAAATTTAAAAAAATTAAATTATTTTTTATATTTTGGTGTGAGAATTTAAGAAAATTCTTTTAAGATTTGAAAAAAAAATATTATTATATTTTATATAAAAATTTAAAAAAATTATAATAATAAAAATGAGAAGAATTGAAATGGATTAAAATGAATTTTGAAAACAAACATCTCCATAATTTTCCATTTGGGTCGGCGGACGAGGATAAGATGGAGGGGATAGAGCAAAGAGAGGCGTCGCTTTCTCTTAGTATGGAGGTGACGTGTTCTCAACAATTTGACGACAAAGGTGGGACCAACGACGGGACAGATGGCTAGCTGTTGGACAGAGAAGACTAATTTGGGTGCACCACATTGGGTGAGCACTGCAACTGTACGCTCTCTCTCTCTCTCTCTCCCATCCCGGCGGCTGCATCCCGACTCTCCCACCCAGAAATACTTTATTATATTATTTATTTATTAATTAATGATCAACAAATTAATAAATGCATCCCTTAAAATTTAAATACACACAAATACTATTTTAAAGTTTTAATTTAAAATTATTATCAGCCACAAATATATTAATCTATTTCTAATTGAGAATAAAAAATCTAACAATTGTGTCGTTTCCAAATAAAAAGAAAGGAAAAATAACTTGATGAGATAGAAAATTAAAAGAAATAGACCATCTTGATTTTTTTTTCCTCGTTAGAATTTATATTAAAAAAATTACTTAATATGAAATATATTAATTCTGAGAGAGACGCATTTAAATAAAATATTTATATGATATAACTTGATTTGAAAGATAAATATTAAATATTATAAATCAAGTTTTTTTATTTAAATAATATAAATAAATACTTTTACATCCACAAATAAATTATAAAAAAATAATTTTATAAATTGACGTAATTTCATCTAATTCATTAAATCTATTTTACAATAAAAATAATTTTATAATCTGACAAATCACATCAATTTCTAAAATGATTATTTTTATATAATATCTTTATAACTATATATTTTTTATATAAATAATATATTCTGCGCATCAAATTAAAAATAAAATAAGTCATAACAAAAAGGAAAGAGACTGTGTATCAAATAGTTGTCAATAGACGACCCTTGATTTACGTCAAGGCTCCAAAGTGACTAAAAAAAGGTGGGGAGATGCTAATGCCCACGTGCGTAAAATAATTCGGCAAAGAGGAAAAGGCGGTGCGAGAGAAGTCCTTTTCATGAGTATTTTTAAATTATTTTTTTAGAGTGATTAGTCGGTTTCTTTCTTAGAAATATTTAGGGGAATAAATAATAAATAATAATTTCAAATTAAGATAATGAACAGTGTTGACTTTTTAATCGTTTTATTATAAAAATTAATTATGTTTTACGTGGTCTATCGATCGTGTTAGATGGAGTTACCTGTGTACTTGGCGTACATCTCATAGGAACAACAAAAAAAAATGATTTTACATTTAATAAGAATAATCTGATTAGGAAGTCGAGTGTCTGACTTAAATTATATAGAATGACCCTGTTTGGATACAAGAAATATTTTATTTTATTTTATTATTATATTTTTAAATTTTTTTTTACATAAAATATAGTAAAAAATTTAATTTTTTTAAATTTTAAAACAATAATAATATGAAAAAATAATATTCTGTCAATATTTTTATTCAACTTTAAACTTTCATATCAACTCACTATCTAAACGGCACCTATTTATTTAAAATTCTCGAGACTTATCATAGATAGACAAATAAAGAAATGTCTAAATTCATATGGTAAGACTCACAAATTTTTTTTTTTTTTTTTGGGGTTAAAAAACCCGAAATTTGTTATCCAAAGTAGTCATTTTTATAATATGCATTGATTTAAATCACGAGGGCTCAAACTTTCCCGTAATCATTAGGAAAATAAATCTCTCTCTCTCTCTCTCTTTTTGAGAAAAATGGAAAGAAATTAATTATAAAATCTAGAAAGAGATAAACTTTTAAGTCCTTAATTGCTTCTATATATCTGGAATTGGGTGCAAAATTGGGAATTGAATGGTCATAAGGGTATTGAATCAAACACTCATTCCACACATTCTGGCTTTCCTTTCCTTCCTTAATTGCTCTCTTCCACCATTACTCACACCCCTTCACATGTTTATGATACCAATCTAATTACTCCTGTTTTATTTTCTAAGTTTATGTCAAAGACCTTTGCGAAAATTATTTGTGATCGTTTTTCTTAAATTAATTCATGTTTTTCATCCGACACATAAGTAAAAATATAAATATATACGATTTTTCTATGGTTACTATTAGGGCTTTAATACTTGGACCGTGAGATATTAAATATATAAAATGATTATACTTGGGTTTTATAGATAAATTTAAGATTTACGAATCTAAGTAAGATCGATTCATGATCATGAGATCATTTTTTATAAGATAGGAATGACGGTTACCTAAAATGTACTTATAAGTAATTGCGATATGACGATAAATAAAATAATAATTAAGAGGAGATAAAATTCTTTTTGATCATATCATATATTTAATAAATGTGGACAACTCACTTTATATATTTACTTTTTTTTCTATAAATAAGAAAAGATTTTGATAGAAAAACCTTAAATATATTGAGAAAAAAAGCCTAGGGCAGCCACAGGTATAGTTCGTAGGAGGAAATTAGAAGTTGGGTGGTTCCACGAGGATGGGATGTGTCTTTCTTTCATGTCTTGCCATTTGAACTCTATTTTATGCAGATTCCTTGGTAGCACAGAAAATGATGAGATCATGACCAGGAATAACTTTCCTCGTTGCCACGTGTTGGTCGTAAGAACAACGACAGACTGTAAGGTCATGAGACAGGTGAGGAGAGAATAATCACCCTCCTTCCTTCTCGCTTGTATGGAAAAGATTTCGTTCCAAAATTTTTATCATTTTTTTAAACATAATTCAAATATAAATATTTTTAAATTAACTATTATAAATATTTTTAAATTAATTATTATAATTTCTTTTAAATTTTAAATGAAAAAGAAAAATAATTCAATTTTTTAAAATTTTTAAATAAAAATAATATTATAAAACTATATTTTAATTTAATAATATTTTTTATTAAATTTTTTTATCTCATTTTTCAAAATCTAAAAAATATTTAATTCAGACTATCTCATTATTATCTACAAAATTTTCATCTCGTCTATTATCTCTACAGTCCTAACTCTTACCCACGACTTAATCACGGTTAATTATTTAACTTAACCATGGTTAAATACGACCACCTAAAAAATAAAGTTTACTGTTCCTTCCTCCTATCCCATCTCCACTCTCTCAGGTGTCATCTCAGACCCACCACCCTCTCTCTCTCTTCTCTTCTCTTCTGTAGAAAGGAGAAAAGAAACCACAACTCTCTCTCTCTCTCTCTCTCTCTTTCCCTCTGTCTCTCTCCGTTTGTAACACGGCAGAGGACCTTCAATGGCCGACGCGAAGAAATAAACATTCGGGTAATATAAATACTCTCCTGATATATTTTTTTCACTTCACTTAAAGAACAGAAATAGTACAAGTACTTCGTTTATTTTTTCTGCTTACTAGTTTTTTTTAGAAAGAAAGAGGATTACAAATGAATGTTTTATTTGGGTCTTGATTTGGGTTGCCGTGTTTCAAATTGATAAGCATTGTTTTCTGCTCTTTTTCATTTCGGTTACGCAGAGCTGCTCCTGTCGTTTGGCAGTTCGGTTCATCTTTCAGTTTTTTGCGTGTTATAGTTCTTATCTTGTTTTTGGGTCTTAATCGTTATTTGTCTAAAAGGGATGTGGTGGATGGCCGAGACTCTGGATCTAGTAAAGGCGGCTGCGGAACCTTTCGAGTGCTCAAACCCATGAAGTCAAATTTTGTTTGATTATGATTTCAGCTTTTGTTCCTTTAATGAGTATATTGCGGTAGAATATTTGAAGGAGGAAAAAAAGTAGCTTTTCTTGCTTGGGTAGGAGAAAAATTGTTTGAGTTTTGTTTTGGAAGCTAACTCAGATCGTATGTGGCGTCGTTTTGACGGAGAAATCTGAATCTTGGGCTTCAAAATATATTCTTTTTAGAACCAATGAAATAAGTCTTAGTGCTGCGGATCTGAGGGCTGCTTCTTGTTTTCGTTTGTTGTTTATTTATTTTTTATTTTGCCAAAATAGCTCTCTTGAGTGTTTTCCATTAATGGCTTTTATGGTAATTATCTGATCGGATTATTGAAATTTTTTTCTCCTAGTTTGTTTATTGGTTTGTTTCTGTAATTGGGGAAGCCCGAGTTATTGCACTTCTTTTATGTCAAAAAGAAATGAGGCCTTGTTGGATATCTGTTCATGCTAATCGGTGGCTATATGAATTCAGGATTCCTGCTATTTCGGTCTATTTTTTTGAGAATCTAAATGGTTCCTTGTTTTCTGTACTCGCCTATTTAATGAATTTTATGTTATTTTGTACCCTATTTCCTTTCTATTTAAGTACAGTTATTTCCAATTCCATGCACGTGGTGTATGGGGACGTTATTATTATCTCAACTTACTTTGATTCCTTCTTTGATCAAGGCAGACATCAATTGGAGTTCATCGGCCTGACTCGGTTGAATATTGGAAAGGCCAAGGATTTCAACTGATATTTTCATAGAGTCCGGATATTGATTACAGAGTGAGAGAACAACTGCACTGATCTTTGTGCGCTGGGGTGAATGGGAACCTTTGAAGACATGGGTTTTTTTGGCAATCTAGAATTTCTTTCAGCTCCTCCTGGGGAAGGTGATGTAGTTCCTGAGCGTGAAGCAGAGGTGACAGTGGAGGAGGATTACACTGATGATGAGATGGACGTTGATGAGTTAGAGAGGAGGATGTGGAGAGACAGAATGCTATTGAGACGGCTCAAAGAACAGAATAAAGGAAAGGAGGGGACCGACAATGCAAAGCAGCGTCAATCCCAGGAGCAAGCCCGAAGGAAGAAGATGTCTCGTGCCCAAGATGGTATCCTGAAATATATGCTGAAAATGATGGAAGTGTGTAAAGCACAAGGTTTTGTGTACGGGATTATTCCCGAGAAGGGCAAGCCGGTGAGTGGAGCCTCTGACAATCTGCGGGCGTGGTGGAAGGAAAAAGTCAGGTTTGATCGTAATGGTCCTGCTGCAATTGCCAAGTATCAGGCTGATCATTCGATCCATGGAAAGAATGAAGACTGCCAAGCAGTGGCATCCACTCCCCACACCTTGCAGGAGCTCCAGGACACAACTCTTGGGTCACTTTTGTCAGCTCTGATGCAGCACTGTGACCCGCCCCAGAGGCGTTTCCCATTGGAAAAGGGTGTTTCACCGCCATGGTGGCCCACCGGGAATGAAGAGTGGTGGTCTCAAGTGGGTTTGCCTAAAGATCAGGGGCCTCCCCCATACAAGAAGCCTCATGATCTGAAGAAGGCTTGGAAGGTTAGTGTTCTCACAGCTGTGATTAAGCACATGTCCCCTGACATTGCTAAGATCCGAAAGCTTGTTAGGCAGTCAAAATGCTTGCAGGACAAGATGACTGCCAAGGAGAGTGCCACTTGGCTGGCTATTATAAACCAGGAAGAAGTTCTGGCCCGAAAGTTGTATCCTGATAGATGTCCACCTTTATCAGCTGGTGGGAGTGGGTCTTTTGTCGTCAGTGATGCTAGCGATTATGATGTTGAAGGGGTGGACGATGAACCAAATGTTGAAGTAGAAGACTGCAAGCCTTGTGATGTTAATCTCTTCAATATTGGGGCTGCTGGATCAAGAGATAGGCTTATGATGGCACCAGTAGATCACCAAATTAAGGGTGAGCTCATTGAAATCAACTCAGATTTTACTCAAAAGAGGAAGCAGCTGGCTGATGAGCCGCATACTATGATGGATCAAAAGATATATACCTGTGAGTACCCCCAATGCCCATATAACAATTACCGCCTGGGGTTTCTGGACAGGAACTCTAGAAACAATCACCAAACGACTTGTCCATACCGTGGTAATTTTGCCCAAGTGTTTGGAACATCAAACTCTCAAATCAACAATGACAAGCCAACGGTCTTCTCTCTGCCCTTTGCTCAACCTAAGCCAGCCACTCCACCTATGAACCAGACAAAGCCAGACTCCTTTCAGTGTTTCAGGACTTGGACTTCCAGAAGATGGGCAGAAAATGATCTCTGAGCTTATATCATTCTATGATACTAATCTTCAGCGTGGTAAAAGCATGAATCCTGGGAACCTTAAGGCTACAGAAGATCACAACCAGCAGCAGAAGTTTCAACTTCAGATGGACGATAACTATTACAACCAAGGGGTTATTATGGGGGGAAACATGTCTGAAGAAACCAACATGCCCATTCATCCCACAGTGTTCCCCACAGCAGAAGTTCAGTTTGATCAATGCAAGGCATTTGATCCTCCATTTGACAACAACCCCCCCAATAATATTGCCGACTTCAGGTTCAGCTCTCCGTTTAGCCTTCCATCTGTCGATTATACAGTGGATTCAATGCCAAAGCAAGACATCTCCCTGTGGTACCTTTGAAGAAAAAATCAGAACCTGTATCTTAGGCTTTATTTGGTCGACACCGCCAGTAGATATGGAAGGCTGTTCGAAGGAGGGGGCTTATATCTTTAGAGTTCCACATGCTGGATGGATGCAGCCTCTTCCTTTTCTGATTCTAGTTTTGTAATATATATAAGCTTGTTTTACTGAGACGTTTAAAACCCACCTGAACTTGATGCTAGTTTTGCAAGGCTAGGGTGTTAGGATGCTTTCAGTGCAGTACTGAAAAGGGCCAATAAAGAACTGGGAAGGACCAATCCAATACCGTACTGCTATTGAAATGTTTAGAAGCATAATCATCTTCCTGTTGCAAAAGTTGATATTGTTACAGTCATATTGATCTTTATATATATGTAGATTGTTGGTTGCTAAATTCGTTAAGATGCATTTTGCTTGTTTTGGGCATTGTTCTTCGGATATGCTGCAGATGCTAGCTTGTTGACCATGTTTCTAGTTCCCCACGAAATGAACTCAAATACTAATTTAAATTGCTTGCATGAACCTCATGCTCATCTCGAGCATCCAGCAGTGGATTATCAAAAGTTGGTGGAAGTTGGGAAAGATGTGGCTTTCAAGGGATAAAAAAAAGACCCTGTATTTAGAGTCCCCCACAAGAAGTCTGGACCCATCACTTTTTGTCACGGTTCTGCAATGTCCAGGTACCGAAAGTTCCCTCTGTTTTCGGGCAATCAAATGTGAAAGAAAAAATGAGACAAGAACGTCCCAACGCGGTTCGAGGCTTCTTCCTGTGATAAGAACTGCCTCAGATGCCGCCTAAACTAGCGGTGGAAACAGTTCCATCGTGTTCAAACATAGAGGAAAGTGACTCCCCCTAATTAGATAAGATACAAGAATAACATTATCAAAAAAATGATTTCTATATTTTCTTGATCCTAGTAAATTAAAATAGACACATATATATACATAGCTTTAATTCTTATTCTTAGATTATTTTTTTGAAATATATATATTTTTTGTAATTTCTAAATGGATAAGTTTCTTTCCATGTGAAGATCAGTGTCAAAGAAGCTCTGACCGGGAAGACTCCTTAAACTTGTCAAGGTTTTGTAGGTTTGCTGCAATTATTGATGTTTGTGGGCATTCTGACGACTAGTCATTAGATTTTCAAAGTGGTACCCACGTTTGGCATGGGAGAAAACTCGACACATGCTGAACAATTATATAATATATATAATATGTTGCAGCACAAACGACAACCCTGAATAAAGAAGTGGTCAATATAGTGGTTCGGTTGAAGTTAGGCAGCCTTTGAAAGTGTTTGTCATTGTCGACACATATCGTTCTTCAAACTTTCTTTAGATACTTCCATTTTCAATACAAATCAAAAAGTCCCTACATTTAAATGTGTCCAACATGCATTTATTGTCCATTGATCAAAGGCTACCCTTTTTGCTAAATATTCCAATACCTCTGCCGGGTTTGGTTACGGAATTTAGACCAGATCAAATAAGATATTTTGTTAAAAGTTAAATAAAATATTATTATAATATTATTTATATTTTATTATTTTATTATATTTTATATAAAAATTTAAAATAATTATAATAATTATATAAAATGAGATGAGATGAGATTTTTTAATTTTGTGTAAACAAACCAATAGTTCATTATAAATAAACATATCGGCTTACTGTAAAACTAGAAACAACCTTAAAAAAATGTCAAAACACAAATATTAAAACGGCATTTAGTTGCAAGACTCAACTGAGTTTAGTCTAATTTTAAGCTGACTCTAACATCCAAACACCCAACTCTCAAATTATTAAACTCATCTCAATTCAAAACATACTTTAAATTTAGTTAAGTGTGTCTTAATTTAATATATCTTTATACGTGAACCTCATAACTTTTTTTAATTTTTTATAAAAATATTAAACTCATCTTAACATCTAAACACACTTTAAATTTAGTTATGATGAACCTTACATAATTTTTTTTACTACTCAATTTATTACTATTTATAAAGAATTGAGTTCAACTCAACGTTCAAATGCAACCTTAATATATGCTAAACTTTTATATCAGCAGTACGTTTGGTCTGTCAATCAGTTGAAAATATCGCATTAATTACTTGATCTCAACCTCAACTTACTTTGCAAAACCCGTTTTCAAGGATTAATTACCCCAACAAAACCTTGACACAAAGGTCATGAGTTGGAGTTGTTCAGCGTGATAGCTACACATATACGTACTGGCATGTTAAGAAAGAGAAATCATATTTACAGTTATAGAGTGAGAGTGTGTAAGTATTGTTTAATCATTTTTAAAAAAATAAATAAATATGGGACCAATATAAAAAAAAATATATATAATATTTTAATAATAAATTATTCTATTTTTCAAAGCGATTATGCGATATTTGTACACTTTACGACTCTACGTAACATTACGAATTACCACTAATTTGCCATTCCTTTAACAAGACGTTTCCATATTTCATGAATAACGTTTAACCTAACCCAACCCTTATTTGGTAAGTACTTACATATCAATCATGTCACCATGAACCTAATTTGTGGGAGGGTGAAACTGATGATCAACCATATGTAGGTTTTTCATGATAATCACTGGCAGATTAAAATTCCCTTTCACCCCCAAAATATATATAATATAAAAGAAATAAATAGAGAAGCGAGGGGAAAGAAAGCATGACACTAATCTTTAAAAGTTACCATCAGTTGAAACGTCACACGTGAGTAATGTTCACTCTTAATTTTGAGTTCAGTATCTTTAAATAATTTAGAATGTTGACAGTAATAAGAGAGTGTCGTGAAATTCTGGGAAATTGAGATGTTGAGTAATGGTTCGTACAAATACTAAATATAAAAGTCTCGCATAGGCTCTTTATAAAAAAATATAGTCACTTTTTTGTATTTTTTGTACATTCTATTGATGTGATTGGTCAAAGTAATTTTTTTATATTAAAAGAAAGTAACGCAACCAATCACATTATTATAGCGTACAAAAAATACGTAAAAGTGACTGTACATAAAATTTTTGATAAAAAAAAAATTATCCCTACCATTTAATTTTTTTTTTCTTAATAGAATCCACATTTTTACAAAATTCATAAGACGTTACTCATATTAATATAATTGTGTCGTGGCAATTATAAGCTGTAGTACCTATTAGGGCCTTACCCAATAGCAAAGGCCCAATCTTAGCTTCATTTGAGTAATTTTGAAGAAAATTGGGCCCGGCCTAGAAGAAAAAAGGTCCTCAAAAACTTTTTGTTGGGCCCCTAAGGAGTCCATGAAGCAATAACCATAATTTCAAGCTTTGTTTTTGTTTTTTTTGTTTTCTTCCAATTTCAAACTTTGTTTTGCAATCAAGGCGCTGATCCTGAAATATCATCAAATTAAAGATTAGTCATTTCTTTATATTCCTTCTCATGTTCATTTTTATATTTAAAGATTTAAAAAAAAAATCAATTACGTTCATAAATTCTCTGGTTAATTACATAATTAAATATACATATAAAGTTTATATAACCAAAAAGACACAAGTTATGAAAAATTAAAAGGCTACTATAAAAAATCAGTAATTTAATTATTTTTTTATTCAATAATTTTTAAGTTAATAGAATATATTATTTATTCTCAATTAATAAGACTAATACAATTGATGTAGTTTGATAGGAGTAATTTTTATTTAATAATCTTAATATAATGAGATGACTTTTAATAATTAAAACGTAGTTGGATAGTTGATGATGTGTCTTCATAGAAGCAAGAACCTTAATAGAAATATATATATATATATATAGAGAGAGAGAGAGAGAGAGAGAGAGAGAGAGAGAGACATGGAAAAAATTATATATCTTGCATTGAAATAAGATCGAGTCAATGAAGAAAACCAGCTCACTTGACCTATTGTACTACCTCCCTTGCAGAGATGTGTACAGTAAAAACTGATTATATATGGTCAGTTATTTGCAACGAAAATAAATATTTCCTATTAAAATGAGCTAATTCTTGATACAAATAATCATTTTTCTTGGAAACATGCAAATTGAAGGGTGGATTCATGTGAAGGTTTAACCTAATGGGATATCCTTCATGAATTCATAAAATGTGTATTGATGCGCAATTAATTAGATATTTAATTGTTGATATATATAATTAGAATTATTTTCATGCTTGCATGCAATTCTTTTCATATAATTAGAATTATTTTAATGTTTTTTAGTTATAATTATGAGAAATGATATTTGTAATCGTGGAGTGCGTAAGCGGATCGAGCTGCTCAATCTCTTTGAAAAAGTTAATAAATATGAGATTCACATGAAAAAAGAAACTAATTTTTTAAAAATAGATCAATTTTTTTTAAAAACGATTCTGTAGCATTTGCACATTCTGCAATTGTATTAGTTTGTATGCAACATTACTCTATAATTATTGATTAAACTATTGTTATAACAACGTACATAAACGTCATCTGTACGTTCAAAAGATGGCCTTTGGAGACTTCAAAGTACACATATGCATGCTAACGATCGATCGAGCTGTTTTAAACTAATGTGATTTGGTCTCAATGGGAAGAGGTTTTTGGCGACATGCAGTACGTATCTGATCATTAGGGTGTTCTTGAAGTACTGTCACATGAAATACTAGATGAAGTAGCTTCCAATTATTAATACAAACTCAAATAATAAATTCGATGGTATTTGAAGGAGATCATCTGGATCTAGATGAGGAGAGAGAATATATTAGAGAAGCTAAGGTTGATCATGGAGATCAGGAAGAGATAAAGCTGCCATGCATTTCTATGGGGGAATATTTAAAGCTAGAGACTTGGAAACTAGTAACGCAAAATGTTAGTTGACTATCGTGTCTTTGTCTCTTCTTCTGCACGCAGCGCCTTCCCTTAATACTTTATCTCTCGTTTCCATCCGAATTCCGTTCATATTTTATGGTATAAACTAATGCAGAAACTGTCCAGATGCTGATGTCAATCCCTGTCATTCCGTCTGCAATTCAACTTCCTCTTCCCTATCATTGAACTTTAAACCTACTCTTCTTCATTCTCTGTGATATATTCTTTTTCCCCGAAACTTCCCTCAGTTGTCAATACTCCATCTCTCTTATTGGCTCTTGGCAGTTGTTCACGAGAGTTTGTGATTGCTGATCACCATGAAACAGGAAACAAAAAGACTCTCAGATGAATACGAGGTATCCGATATTTTAGGGAGAGGAGGATTCTCGGTTGTAAGAAGGGGTATAAGGAAATCAAGCGGTGGTGAAAAAGCCATGTAGCTATCAAAACCCTGAAAAGGTTTGGCCTGTCAAGTTCAACACCAGCAGGAATCCCACGGAATATTAATTATGGCGGTCAGAAAAGCTTAGGCGCTTCCATGGGATTCCCAATGTGGAAACAGGTTCCTGTATCGGATGCTTTGCTAACAAACGAGATCTTGGTTATGAGAAAAATAGTGGAAAACGTCTCGCCTCATCCAAACGTGATCGATCTCTACGATGTCTACGAGGATCAGAATGGTGTTCATCTTGTGCTGGAGCTTTGTTCGGGTGGCGAACTGTTTGACCGGATTGTGGCCCAGGAGAGGTACACGGAGGCTGGCGCTGCAGCCGTGGTGCGGCAGATTGCGAGAGGGTTATGGGCTCTTCACCAGGCGAATATCGTCCACAGGGACTTGAAGCCAGAAAACTGCCTGTTCCTGAACAGAAGTGAGGATTCCCCTTTGAAGATCATGGATTTTGGACTAAGTTCTGTGGAAGAATTCACAGACCCAGTTGTTGGATTGTTTGGTTCCATAGATTATGTCTCCCCGGAGGCCCTTTCTCAGGGCACGATTACTTCTAAGAGTGACATGTGGTCTTTGGGAGTCATCTTGTATATCCTGCTCTCTGGGTATGTTGCTAATTATAATTACTTTTCCTTCAATGAAAATGGTAAGACTGCCAGTACTTCACCACAATCTGCTGCAGCATTCAGGCCAAACTAAATTTTATTTCTTGATCTTGATCTTAGTTACCATCATTTCTAAATCCAACGTTATAGCCATGAATATGATACATTCGTGTAACAAGCTTCAATCATTCAACCAGACAAAAACAGACAAGAATTCAATTGGCAACTCAAAAAAGGGGCTGCAATATTATATCAGGCGTTCTAAAGTGCATATATGTGCCTGACAGATTCTTGATTTTTGTTTTTTGTTCAAATCATAATTTTTTACCCTCTTCTGTTATGTTTTAGGTATCCACCATTCATTGCTCAGTCAAATAGGCAAAAGCAACAGATTATAATGGCTGTAAGTGGCTTTCCCTGAAAATCTCATACCTACATACAGGGGGATATTGGTTTATATCTATCTATTTGCCCAACTCGAGAGAAATGCTTGTGTGCAGGGAGACTTCAGTTTTTATGAGAAGACTTGGAAGAACATTACTTCATCAGCAAAGCAGTTGATTTCAAGTCTCCTGACAGTTGATCCACATAGGAGACCTAGTGCTCAAGAGGTATTTTGCTCTCTTCCTGATTAAATGAACCACAGTATAATGCATGTGCCTGCAGATTTTGATATCAGTTTGGTATGAAAAATTGAGATTTTACTAAGAGAAAAGAGAGAAACGAGATAAATGAACCACAGTATAATGCTTGTACTGGTTGATCATCACAAAGGTTGTGTATCTAAGGGCAGAGATCACCACAGTCAGAGGGAGGATCTTCAATAACTGATCTTAGGCCCCAATACACTCGAAAAATGCATCAAACGCCTTTCATGTAATAATCTTTACCACTTAGGCCAACACCTTTGGTTTGGTAACTGCACACTCAAACAAATTTGAGAACTATTGAAACAATTAATATATGATTACAAGTATTCTAGCTAATAGCAACAAGCTGACTTTACAATCATTCTGGGTCCACTCCTCTCTGTCTACTGCTTTTTCCCATGATTTATAATTCCAGACAACCAAACAGTATCAGATTCTTGAATTCCTTTGGTCGTTACTGATCACCATGTAAATTAATATTTAAAAAAAAAATGCATGGAAAAACAGCTTCTGGATCATCCGTGGGTCGTTGGTGATTTAGCGAAGCAAGATCAAATGGATGCAGAGATAGTTTCACGATTGCAGAGTTTCAACGCGCGGCGAAAGCTACGTGCAGCAGCAATAGCAAGCTTGTGGACCAGTACCTTTTTCTTTAGGACAAAAAAGCTGAGATCTTTACTTGGGTCCCATGATCTTACTCAGGAAGAAATCGAGAACCTCAGACTACATTTTACCAAAATGTGAGTTCGCTAATCCAATTTCATACTTCCACCCACTTTGTTTTTACTAAAGGAAAATAATCTAGCGATAAGGGACGATATAAAAACAATTTTACAAATTAATGTGATTTAATGTGCTTCATCAGATTATAAAATTATTTTTATTGTAAAGTAAATCTAACGAATCAGATGAAAACATATCAATTTGTAGATTATTTTTATATAATTCGTTTGTGGATGTAGCAGTATTCATAGATTTAACATATTACATAAAATCATTTTATTATTTTAATAAAATTTACAGATCTAACTCTTCTCTTCGCAAAAACAAACAATTAAAAAAATAAACTACTTTTCACAAAAGCCCATATATAAGAACACTTGGCACGTAAATTTGAGTGGACCCAATTAAACACTTTGACAGTAGTTTGACAAACATTAGAAGCACAACTCATCAGTAATTGTCAAAGTGCAGATGTGCGAAAGGTGACAATGCCACACTATCTGAATTCGAGAAGGTGCTGAAAGCAATGAAGATGTCGTCTTTAGTCCCTCTAGCACCACGCATCTTCGACCTATTTGACAATAACCGCGATGGAACAGTTGACATGAGAGAGATACTTTGTGGCTTATCCAGCCTCCGGAATTCAAAAGGGGATGATGCTCTTCGTCTCTGCTTCCAGGTGCACTTCCTTCATTTTCTTTTTTATTTTTATTATTGAGTTATACTATTATATGTTACACTATCATTTTACTTTCATCGTGCTATACCGAGATGGCATTACTCTCTACTTCAAACAATTCATTATTTTCTAAAATAATAGATATAAGGGTTGATGGATAATACCACATCATCACAGTAGACATGAGCATTCAACGGAGCAGAGGTTGATCCACTAACCCAAAGGCACATTTTCAAAATCCAATTTTTCTCCTGTTTTCCTTTACCTTCTGGGAAAAGCACAAAACTTTCAGAGAGACGGATAGAGCTATTTGAAAAGCCTTGAGGAATGCTTAAGCAGATGATCTCTTATAATCTAGAACTGAGCTCATTCTCTTGTTTGTTTGGCAAACAGATGTATGATACAGATCGGTCTGGATGCATCACCAAGGAAGAAGTAGCATCCATGCTTAGAGTAATGTCTCTCAATCTTTTTTATCTTAGTATATTTCACCTGGCAGCTCGCTTTTATATCTGCTAATGTAGTAGTCTCATCACCCATTGATTCCGTCGAGCAGGCTCTGCCCGATGACTGTCTTCCAGGGGATATCACCGAGCCCGGGAAACTGGATGAGATATTTGATCTGATGGATGCCAACAGCGATGGAAGAGTAACCTTTGAAGAGTTCAAAGCTGCCATGCAGAGAGACAGCTCTCTCCAAGATGTAGTCCTCTCCTCTCTTCGCCCATTATAGTTTTCCTACTTCCTGTCAACTCTCCAAATAAAGTTCTGGACTTCTTTTTCCTTTATTGAACATTTATGTCATACAAATCAGAAATGATCCAATGAGGAGAGGAGATAATGCATCTCTAATTTTTGCCTTAAAAGTATTATTAGGAACTGTTATCCTAAAAAATGAAAACAAGGGAAGCCAACTTTTCCAATTTGAAATGAGTAAAACCAGGCTGAGCCCTGATATAGCACCCTTCCAGGGTGGTCTTACCAACAAGCCTGCGAGACTCTTATTTGGCTATTGGATCTCCACGACCTTATTCACTTTTCTCCTTCAAATTATTTAGCAAAGAAAAAAAAAAATGCATGATGTTCCATGGGGAAGTCCCAAGGATGATAAATTAAAGTGGGCTTGAGGTTATACTTGATGGACCTTCTTCACACTCCTTCAAATTACTTTGAAAAAATAGAAAAAGACACTTGCCAGTTTTCACAGCCTCATGGGACAGGGTATATTACTACATGCAATATCACTTATCAGAAGATATGAATCAATTATCATGCCGAAAAACAGATGATTTATCCATGTAAATGTAATCAACCATATGAGGAGTCTGAAGCATGTGTATATTTCTTTAAACAAAAACTAGAGAGTTCAAAATTCGAACACATAAAATTTAGGATCATCATCACATGTGATATACCTCGTGTCGCATGTCAACAACTACCATCAGAATGCCAATGCTAGCCAAGTCCAAAGGAAAGCAACATGAAAATCTATATTTGGATTATTTGTTGCTAGAGAAGATCCCGATCAAGAAAGGTCCAACATTCATTTGATAAGTGTGGAGTGCAAAGCCATTTTTTTATCCTCTACATTTTCTTTTAATAGGGGGAAGGCTTGCTAATGAACTAGCTGAATTCTGTGTTGAAGAACAAAAACTTTGTGGATGGAAAGTGTATAATCACATAGAAATTTCAGCCCTCGCTGCATCAGCCAGCTGTCCCATGCTTAAACACAAACAGGCAAAATTTTTAACTTCCGAATTCTGCTAAACAATATAAGACTGTCCATATTAGTAGATTATACTGATCTATATAGAGAAGAGAGTTGAACAACCAAAAGATTCCAAGCAGTTTGAAAGTACCATTAATTATCAATTGACATGCCTAGTTTATATCTTTGAGCAATACATCCACACTACAAATCATCATTGTCATCCATACCTCTCATGTCATCACTATCTCTACCATCTGTGCTGTCATTACAATCATCTAGATCTTTAAGTTTGTGACTCACGAAAGAAGTCTCACTGGGGACAGTTACATCCATCCAGCTCAGGTCTTCACCCTCCAGTACTCCTGGGTCCTCCACCCAATCTCCCATGTTGGCATCCATAGCTTCTAAGCACATAGGGTCGAGAGTACCTCTTCTAATCCTAGCTTTGCTTGCTTCTGGCCGCCTATTGCACAGAAAAAGCCAAAGGAACAAGTTGTAAGCATTTGCAGCATAACATGCTCAGAACATAAATGATAAGTGCTACATATAACAAAGGGAGAAGTACAGAAGAAAAATACACTTGCATAGAATGTAATAAAAAGTGTTCTTCTCATTTATACCATCTTTTTTTCTTATCAAAACTGGATTTTTATAATTGAATTTTATTTTTGTTTTATTTTTTGGGGGGGGGGGGGGGGGGGGGGGGACGAAGTTTTCATCCATAAGCCTTACTTCCCTTTTATAATAGCTTCAATAATTTGCAGAGGACAGTCACTCAAATTCAGAAGATCCATAAGAAACAGACGGAGGAGAAAGATATGCAATTAGATTACACCATCTATATTGTATGAGTTTCAAGATTTAGCCAGCTTTCAGACTTTTAACCATTTTTTTGTTAAGTTCTATAAGCACCTAATGGGACTTCAACCAATAACCTTGCTCTCCAACCTCTTTCTAACCAGGGGAGGAGGAGCCATTTGAGTCCTTTGCTCCTCTCTTTTTTTGTTCTCACCAATTCAGCTCGGAATGATTATTTCCAAAGGACCATAAGGATATGACAGTTAATGTAATAAGTGTAAGAAGGAACTACACTAGGAGTTGCCAGATGGTTTTACAAGGGACCAAAATCTCCTCTCAATACCCAATAACAAGATCTGAATGCAAGCTTTAAGTCTATGATAACAACCATGCCATTCTATCATTTCCATCACCACAAAATTTCACAAAGTATAGGAGACCAAGATAGGATGACACCAAAGGTGACTAATCACCTTCCTTTCAAGCCTCCCATGAGATGAAAATACCATCAGACCAACCCAAACAACTTGCCAGTCATAACGTAAGTACATTGCAGTAGAGAAAAAGTTCTAGAAACAAAATTTCCTAAGGAGCCTTTCACCAAAAAAATTGAACAGAACTAACATCCCTAGAGTCTTATACCAAATATTAGATACTCCTCTCAATCACAACAATGTATATTCTGCAAACCCACTCCTTTGCGAGCGTCTAACTTCATCAAAGCAACAATGATCCCACGCCAACCCAAACTTCACATCCACTATCCTCCAAATATGGTCCCTCACCGTTGCAAAAATCCAAAGCCCCTTACCAAATAAAGCAAATTCTGAGTCAAAACGAATAATGGCAGAGGACCAGCCACAATGCACAATTAAATCCGGCGATTCTTGTAAGTATCATTTGGATCAGTCAAATCAAGACTTGCTCAATGACTAAATAAAGAAAAATGCTGAAAATTTAATCGTGCCTCATTGTCAAATAAAGTTCATTCCTTGAACATACAAATAGAATAGCGATTATATAGAGTCCATAGTTCCAGCCATATAGTATTACAGATATACTTGGGAAAAGGTTGCCAAGATTTGATAAATTACCTCTCTTGAAGACGCAAGTTATAATGGACGAAGATGAGGTCATTTAACCTTTGATGCTCCAAACGGTTCCTTTTTTTTAAATGGATACGTTCAAACATGCTCCAACTCCGCTCACATCGGCTGATACTGCAAGTTTGACTTAAAATTCTGACAGCTAAGCGTTGTAAATCTGGGTAATCAGCTGCATACAGTGACCACCACGTAGCTGCAAAAGGAGATTGGTCATTTCTTAATTATGAACAATTAAGGACTACAAATTTTGAAAGAATAAATGATTAGATGGTAACCTGGAGCCAATGATTCTCGACCTCGTAATGCCACAGGCCGACCAAAATCCCCTACAGCTTCCTCATAGAAATTCACATTGCTTGTAATCATAACTTGAGCTGTTAAATCAGGTTCTATGGTTTCAATGCAATCAAGTAAGCCCTTTTGGATGACTTTATTAGAGGAGAAACTGGGGTTATAGAATATAGAAGGGTTCAGGTAGTATGCAGCTGCATGTAGCGGGCTATGAAATTCCTCCTGCCAAATACGATTAATAACCTCCAAATATGGCAAGTAGTCAGATTCCTTGTTTTCAAAGTCAACAATGATGGTTTTCTTTGCTTTTTCCATTGCATCATATATGAATCCTACAGATGGCTTCTCTCCAGAGTGCACAAGCTGTAAAACAGAAAGTAATGGCTTTGTCACCTTTAGAGTCTGATCAGACATTGACCAGAAAAGTGGGTCCACAATAATTTCTGCCACCTCAAGTCCCACCCTTTGCTTAGAGAAATTCGAGTTCATCCAAGCAGCTCCAGTAAACATCTGATGGAGATGGCCCTTCAAAGATACAATGCTTTGTAGCGTCAGAAAGATTGAAACAAACCTGGTGGTTGCATGCTGGATAATATCTCTTCCACCCGTTTTCTTCCTCATTAAATTGAGGACCCAAGCATTGTTATATATAAACTGAGTTACCTGTCTGGCCTTTGCCAAAACCTCTTTTATTAGATCAATTTTTCCAATTTCCTCAAGGATTAAGTCAATACAATGTGATCCACAGGCAGTGCAGAAGAAGGTTTTGTATTTCTCCATTAAAAGTTTTCCTGCTTCTTTATAACTCGGTGAGGTATCTGTCAGAAAATTGACAATATTCTTTTGCCCGACTTCTTGAACAACTCCATCAAATAAATTCAGAAGTGTCTCAGGAGATGTGATGTCTGACGCATCGACAGATTTTAGGAACATGGTACCCTTTGGACAATAAACAAAGAAGTTTATTACTGTACGACCAGTTCTGTCCATCCACCTATCAACCATTACCGAACACCCTGTCACTTCCCAAGACTTTCTTAGCTCTTCTACATATTCACTTACATCTTGAACACTCCTGTTAAGCAATTTACCCCTCAAAGAATGATAAGAAGGCATCTTATAACCGGGGCCAACAGCAGCAATAGCATCAGCCATCTCTTGAAAATACTGGGAATTGGCAGCAGTGAACTGTATGCCAGCTTCGTATAAAAATCTTGCAACTGCCATGTCAGCTTGATCCATGCTCTCCTGGGAAGCAAGACTCTGGTGTATCGAATGAGCTATAACAGGTGCAACAGTTGAGAAATATTGCTTCTTGTGTCTCTTAGATCGATTGGAGATTCTTTCCACAACCTCTTTTCCCCTTCTCTTACCACTGCCTCGAACCGAAACCATATTCTTAATCTGCACTGAGTCTCCATCATCTCCTTCTTCCTTATCCTGACTATATGACATAGAATCCTTGCTACTTTTCATTCCTTTCTGTCTCTTTAATCTTTCCAAAACTTTAAAACCTAGATGTTGTTGCATCTGTAATTTAACATCTTCGGGTACTTCCTCACATGGGGCTACATTTCCTCTTTCCCCGGCTAAGTGTTGCTTCAGTCTAGAAATTCCACCCCCAAGCATAATTTTGTGACAGTATTTGCACTTAATCTTTTGGCGACCCCCATTTACCATAATTCCATGGGCCCAACCAGGATCAGAAGCTCGGGGAGGTGCCAAAACCTAGTTAGAGATATGTGCAGTCAGCAGTTAAACACAGAAGAAATCTATAGTTGTGAAATATATTGATAATAGGACAACTGGGAAAGAAATGCAAACATATAATACATACTTGATTTTCCTTGTGTTGCATAGCTGGGAACGCACTGAAAGACTTTTCAGTTTTCACCATCAGCGGTCAATACTCTATTTCCATGCCACCAGAAAACCAAAAAAATTGGAGATCATAATTAATGAGAACACAAGAACACAGATTTACACTGAATAACGAGCAAAGATACTAGAGCCAATAAATTTGCAAAAGGGTATAAAGTATTGGAAGTTATAATTACATTGTTGAGCGGGGGAACATGCGGGAGGCTAGTCCAAACCAGAAAACTTGAAAGATTATTTAACTACACATCAAAGATAAACCATGAACTTATATGTATATGCATATGGAAAGCAAAGTCTGAGCCAGACAGTGGATGACAATGCCATTTCAGGGATACTTGTCGACTACAGAATTATGACTTGGCATATACCCTTGTTCATTATCAGCGTGCTCCCAGCGACACTTGCACTTTAGTCAGGGTCTGACTCTTGGATTCGTTCATAGGCATACATCATTTATATCATCATTTCAATTAGGTGAATGACTTAAAATAACAGTTCTTTTTTTTTCTCTGTCATTTACTCTGAACATTCAAACGAACAGACAGATCATTCTTACAAGTATAATATTATTGCAAATGTGGGTAAATGCAATCATAAGTAATTCAGAATCTCTAATACACCTACATATTTCTTTTGCAATGTAATCCACAAACTGTTTCCCTTTCTTCAATAAACCAATATAGCATAGCAGGAATACTTAAGTTTTGTATTTTCAAAGCTTGTTGATTCTTGACTTCCAGAATATTACCACCAACATAATACTGTCGAAACAAATTGTTTCTGTATTATTTTCAGTTTGTCACTCAAAACAGAATTCTTTAAGGTAAGGTGAGGCGAAAAAGTCAATATGTATTTACATGCAGTGCACTGACCAGCCATTACAAAGAATTTAGTTGCTTTATTGACCAGAAAAGCAAAAGCAGAGAAAATATTAAAAAATAAACAATATACATGAAATAAATAAAAAAGGGAAAATATTCTTTATATACGTATATCTCAATTCCTGTGAGCAGAGAGAATATCCAAGGCAGACCAAATATTGTGTTAAGCACAACTTAGTGAGTCAATGATACCAAGAAAATCAGAATTTTAAAATTTAATAATTTAATTGCCTTCACATTTTCTCTGAAACCAAACAAGTTTTTCAACAGCTAAACTCGACCAATTACTAAAACCTGAGAAAATGAAAATTCAGAACAATGTCATATAATTAACCCCAAATAAAAGGATTTGCCTTAATCTGATTCGTCTAAACTAAAATAAATGACTCGATGTTGTTATGAACTAAGAAATCGATGCAATATCTTACTCGGAAAATTTCCGAATACCGGTACAAGACTCAAGTGCCGAAATATCGCAATCGTCGTCCGAGACATCAGATCCCAAGCTCGGAAACAAAAGGACCAGAAGCGAACGCGAGCAGAAGAACCGAACCAGTAGAGAGACTGATCGGACTAGAACAGTTTCGGAGAATCCGAACTTCAGGATCGGCGTTGGTTTCTTTAGTGAGGAGCGAAATTTGGGTTTTTTTATTTTATCTTTACAATCGGAAAGCGTGTCGGCAAATCGTGTCGGCTTGAGAGTGGAGATGAAAAAAGAGAACCACCACCTTTGCTGATAATTTCGCTTTTCAAAACACAACTGTTTTTGTGCCGTTTCGTTTCGTACGACATTTGACAAAACTGATTCGGTCAACAGTTCTTTCCTTTTTTCTTTTATTTTAATTAAAAATAGTCTTTTTATGGGGTTTTTTTTTTATGAAATATTTATATAGTATTTTAGGTAATATAATTTTTATTTATGAAAATTAAAACTTATAGAGGCAGAGATTGGCTCTCATCCAACATATCAAAAAATAAAGTTTTAAGATATTCGGTGATATTCCCCGAAATTCAGTCATATATTCCTTTCTTGTTCTTCATTTTTAAATTATATGCAACTGACAAACATAATTGATATATAATTGTTTCTTTTTTCCTTGCATGATGGATTTTTTTTTAGAGATTTTTAAAAAATATGAAAAGAACATACATAATAATTTTGGAACACATCTCAATAGGAAAAAAAAGAGAGAAAAACCAGCAAGATTTCGGGGTCAACATTGATGTTCTTCCTTCTTTCTTTCTTTAAAGCTGCTGTTATGCCTATATTATAAAGGCTCTCCCCTGAGGCCACTCTTCATAACTATTTGCAGGGGAAAATAGAAAATAGATCATGTTGTCAACTGGTTTACACAATTCACTGCAGGTACAAAATAGCTCATGTTGTCAACTATGTTTAGCGAATTCTTGAACTCTTTCTTTTTAAGGTCTCAAGCAATCAATCTGTGTTTATGATCGATATACAAAGTTTTAAAATCGTATCCACTATGTCCCGAGTCCCGGCACCGGGCACTCTACGCTTTCCAGGTTCATAGAAGCAATGGAAATCTTCAAGTTTATGATAAGAAGTCAGTTCACTTTGTGATCCTCAGAGGCATCAATAGAAGAACAAGACAGGATTATCTGACATATGTATATACTATTTTCTTCTAGGCGGATCCCGGCTTAGTCCATGCTTCTTTAATATTTTGATATAATTTTTCATGAGGGTAAACTTGTTACTCCCAAGATGATAGAAATAGTCCCACGGATATATTCCAGTTTTATGCAAATCATCGAAGACAATCCTGAAACATCCACCCGATTATCAAAGCATCACATCATCAACATGAAAAAAATGCCAATAGATTTGTCTCTGAAGAAAAAAGTTTAGGGAGTAATGCCAAAGCTTAAAGTACCTTACCCCATAGTTTCCTACAGGTTCTGCCGACATGATTCCCACATGACGCCTTCCTGATATTACCTGGTTCAGGTAAAGTAGTATTCATGGATGAAACATAAAATGTGATAATCAGCTCATTTGGAAATTTCCCAAGTTTCTGTGTGGAAATATCAGCATAAATTAAAAAAGAAAACTCCATTGCAGTGGTGCACTCCAAAAAGCATATCAAATGTCTAGCTCCAAAGCTATAAGAAAATATCAAAACGACCTTCTAATTGAGGTTCTTTCCCTCAGTGAAAGGAGCCTTGCTTCAGGATATGCATTTCAAGAGAGCAAGTTTGACATGACTAAAGCATCAACCGCATTATTTGGCACCCCATTGCTCTTGATAGGGTTCATCCATATTCACATATATTGGTGAGATTAGTTATAGATCAAAACCATTAAAATAAAAAAAATAATAATAAATATAGACGTCTTCCAAATTTGGTTTGAATTAGTGGAACCATATGAATTACATTTGTTCTTGGACTTAAATGTTGGCACATACGTACAAGGACAAAAATAGAGCAACTCTATAGTCCACATAAAAGAGCGTTTGACTCGAAACTTCCACTTCGATATAACTTTTATGGACGAGACCCACATGTCAAATGGATGTCACCCACTGTAGTTTATCCCATTTTTTAATACATCAGATATTTTAAATGAGCAGGTAAAATTATAGCTATAGATAACTGCCACTTCATTTGGAAAATTCCACCAATACAGGGAAAGACCAACAGAGAAGCACAAATTCTATTTTTCATACTAGTCAAGGAACAACAAACTTTTTCGAAGTATAAAGATGAAGATTGTACTAACAATCACCTTTTCACCCCCAATAGACCTGATCTTTCCGTCAACAGCTGGGCTGCTAACTCTTAGAAATTCAGCTGACAAATTAAACACACTACCATCAGCAAATCCCACCTCTACCTGAAATAAAGGTTCAGAAACTTAAATAACGGAAAGTAACATAATTCATCACGAGCCTCAACACGCCAGAGAATTTAACATAGCCATCCTAGCCTAGCACTCCAGATATTATCAAACTTCCCACATCATCTTATAAAACCTATAATTCTTTTTGAACTACTAAGTCATCATTCAAGAGAGTGATACCTAGCATTGAAGTATGTCTGTAATTAAAAAATTTATAATATTTCATATACGAATCCATCAGGATTCTAAAGGTTTCTCTTAGATTCCCAATTTCATTTTTTATTGAAAATTCTGTAAATCTAGTAACTCGTTGAAAGCAAAAAACAAAACACCAACTGCAGTATCTATCAATCGGGACCAACCGTGAGAATTTCACAACAGTTTTAAAACCACACGAACTGGAAAATAATAACTGAACATCAAAAGGATTTGCTGTAACAGATAAAACTGACGCAGTTATATTTTTGTCCACAGAAACTCTAACCTGTTTTTGCCACTAGAAATGAAAGTCAAAAATCAGCAGTAGAATATGCTGTAACCTTAAAACTTCTCATGTAGACTTTAGTTGTAAGAATCAGTTAAAGTTTGAATATATTCTTTAGTTATAACTCAACAATCACAATGTGTGTGTGGCATGTCAATAAATAATAAAATTAAAATTAAATTGTGCGTAAAACAATATTGAAACACATGTGAACCACGATATGGAATTAGAAAAAAAATGGACCAAGAAAAAGGGACACCAGGAGAAAAAGCTTACACATTTAGGAGCATGAAGCGCAAATCTAGTGAGGCGTGGAGCATCCACAGCAGTGTGGATTCTTCGAATTGCTCTCTCTATTGCTAACATTGTTTCTTGGTGCTGCTGAGTCTCTACTCAATTTGTACGTAGGAAATCTGCATCATAGGTTAGTTTGTGAATTTGAATAGTATGATAGGTTTAGGGGTAATTATGCTTTTGAGGCTTTTTTTCTTTTTTTATATTCACTTTCTTAACATTCTTCTCCAAAACAATGCAAGATCACTTGCTAACCTGGGTTTAGTTATTGATTTAAGCTATCTCCAAACATCATTTAAACAAATAAACATTCCTCTAACAATGCCGAGAACATTCTAGCGAAATAACAAAAAATGACAAAAATGATACCCCAGCAACATCTCACCGCGTTGCATTCCTTTCATCGTATTATCATAAACAACCTATATTTCCTAAATTACAACCATTGCATGAACTGTCGACATTCACATTTGAATCAGTCACCAACCTAAGCCCAACCAATTCACACATAAGATTGTTTCATGTTTTTCATTTCCAAAAAAGTACATATTTTTTCTTTGCATTAATTGGATAACGTTGTCGCACTTAATTCTTGGATTGCCCCTAGTAAAACACAAAAAGCAATTGAAATACACAAAAAAATGCATTATATACGATGAATAAAAGAGAAAACAATAAAAAAACCTAAAAACTCAAATACATCATACATGGGTATGAGACTTTCTGTAGTGTGCGATCACCAGGTACAAACCCAGTTGGTGGAAAAGATATCAATCGCCTTTGCAAGTGGACTCTACCCCTACAGGCTACAGCTGCTTTACTGCTAACCTCCTTTTCAAAGATAGCTAGTTAGGAACCACTTCCACTTTCGCAACCCATTTTGTTCTTCAGGAAGATTTGAAACTAAGACCTACCCTGATGCAACCCTAAGCTTCGTATTGCATCACTAACGTCTGAATAACTTTATGCTCGCGAGTATGGATGAGAGCGAGAGAGGGGGTGGGGGTATTTTAACAAACTAGACGAGAGAGGGGATGGGGCTATTTTAACAAACTAATTTTTTTGAAAAAAAGAGTAATTGCGGAACTCAAATAAAAAAATAATAATAATAATAAATTTTTAATAACATATCCTATTCTTTTTCAATTCTCATTACTCTTAATTCAATTCTCATTAAATATATACTATCAAGGGTGTGTTTTTCACCATGAAAACATCAAAATCATTAACCTCTGCAACTGGTTCCGACGATGAACAGAGTGAGAGAGAGCCGCACCAAGGGTCGCGAATACAGGAGAATTTAAAAAGCGTGTGCCAGTGGTGGAGGTAGAAATGATACCGATGTTTTCTATGTTCTGGACCTTCTGGTTGTAGTTGGGCCTGTCTCCATCGTCTAACCTGGCCTACTCGAATTTCTAGAGCTTGGTCCTGAGGCTTTGGACAACAGAGGGCCACACTTGCATAGCCCAATCAGATCTCGGGTCCAGATTGGGCTCGATGAGACTTGACCGAACTGGTCGGCCGAGTGTTTTTCCTTTGCCATTGTTTTTTAAGAACCGGACCTAGCGGCGGACACAATTTTGTTAGGAGACTGATTTTTTTTTTTTCGTCTGACATATTTATATAAAATAAAAAATAGATTAAAAAATTAAAAATTATATATAATTATATATTAGAGCTCGATAATTTACTGCATACGCATCAAAAATAAAATTGTACAAACACAACTTAATATATGTTTTAAATTTATGATGATAATGTTTTATGAAATAATATTCATGTATTATTATTTTTGTAATTAAATATTTATAATTTTAGCAATACTATACATCACACTCCCATCTCGCTATGTAAGATGTAGCATATTTATCACAATTGGATAATCTTTTATCATCTAGTTGTGATAAATATGTCACATCTTATATAGCAAGATGAAAGTGTGATGATAGTGTAATGTATAGAATTTTCCTTATAATTTATATTTTTAAAATTATTAAGTGATCTTTTAGAATGTCATCTTTCATTTAGTGTGTAATTTAATTTATTAAATTTCATATAAAATCTATATATTTTTGTGTCGTGTTAAACATATAATGATATAATTGAGACATTAAATAAATTTTTTCTTACTTAATGAAAGAATACAACTTCTCAACTATTTTTCATATAGATCGTCAATCTTAAATGATTTTTCTTATATTTTCACTTTAGATTCCATATAAAAAAACTTAATATTGTATACTAAAAAACTTTGGGATCCATTTTATTTTAATAAATTTATTATTTATCCTAAACTTAGTTTAAATTAATCTTAGTGAGGCTACATCTTTGAAAATAGATAAATATATGAAAATTATACAAAATTTTGGAATTATAGGAAAAAAAAAACTGGAGAGAGCTATTTCTAAATATATTTAAATTTTATGAAATTTTAGAGAACATATGGAGATTATAATTTTTGTTGGGGGGACATTCTCTATATTTATAGCATTATAAATAAAATTTAGGAGGCATTTTAAAATTTCAAAAAATTCTGGGAGTCCGCCACTGACTGGATCAATCAATTTTGTTATTCAAGAAAAATAAAAAAATTCAGTCAGCTTGTAGCTATAATAAAATAGGATGACAATTTTATTGTGTTTGGCTACTGTATGAACATCTGAATTATCTTCTCTGGATAAATGTATACTAAATTTCATACTATTTGCATTAGAGTAGTGCCACATATACTTACATTTTTATTTATATTTTTACTTACAATACTCGTTTTTTTTATTTAAATTTAAAATTTGAATTTAAAATTTGATCATTTTAAACATATCAATAACTGACATGTAAAAAAATTAATTTTTTATAATTTTTTCTTAAGTTCATTTAGCATTTTTCTGTATATTATTATCCTCTATACTTGTCCAGATTAAACTCATTTTAAGGTCGGACAAACATGTATATATACATTAATTAATGCGCAATATATCATGTAGACTTTAACAAATATTGTGGTTTTGGTAATTTTTCTCTTAATTAAAGATTGGTAAAGATGATCAAATGTTCCACATTTTTACCTAAAAGCATAACTAACAATTGGGAGCTTTTGTGGGAAAGAGCCAAGACGAGAATACATATAATGGGAAAGATGCAAGATCAAATGTCTCACGAACTGACGTAGTTTTATCTGATCTATAATATCTATTTTATAATAAAAGTAATTTTATAATCTGACGAATCACATCAAATAATGTTAATTTGTATGATTACTTTTGTGTAATTCTTTTGTAATTATAATATTTTCTGTTATATTGTACCATCAAAACATAGAATAAATAGTTCTATCATAATAGTTGTATTTTTTGTGTATAGTTGTATTTTTTGTAAATAGTTCTATCACAAGAATTACTTTTGTGTAATTCTTTGAGTTTGAAAACAGTTGTATTTTTTTTTTTTTTTGAAAATAAACTTCATTTCATTCAATGGAATCAAGGTTACAGCTGTGACTAATAAATACAAGAAAAAATTTAGATTACAAGCCAAACTACTTATATGTTTAGGGCACACAAATTTATTTGTGACGAGCACTATCTTAACTTCAATAGGCTTTCTAATGACAACACCTTATAAGATATGAAACTCTGTAAGAACAGATATTTCAATCTCGGTTTGTCTGAGATAACAGCCTCCATCCTTCAAAAGAGAAGAGGGAAAACCACCCCCATCCTCTAAAAGAGGAGCGAGAAAACCATCCCCCATTCTCTAAAGGAGGAGAGGGTTTTCTTACTATGAAAAACAAGTCCAATAGTTTATTTCTTTTTTATTTTTACATAACACAAACAACGTAACAGAAAAACATAGGAAATGCCGAAAAGATATAAAAAACAAAAAAACTTTAAAAACATTGAAAATCGAAAAAAATGATGAGCTAGGAGGCCGTAATTGCGTGTGAAGGACACGTGCCACACTAAAAATGTGTTGGACCATCAATCTTGAGCTATTGAGATCGTTGACCCCAGAAAATGCCGTGTGTGGTGGCAGCAAACCATTTGTGTGGTGGCGGGTGGCGGGTGCACTTTGACCCGTGCATGTGGATCTTGCGATGCTTCTTTTGGTGAAAAACCTTCAGTGATCTGAAAGATCGGTGACTTAAGAACCCCGCGATAGGATGCGTGGTGGTCACTAGCCACCGAAAAACATCAAACGCCACTTCTCCATGCTTTGATTGGAAAAAAACAAAAATAAAATCGAAAACTCCGACTAACAAATTAAACACTTGAAAAAAAACTGCATCTAGGAAGAAGCTGAAACCACCACTCAAGATTTCTTAAAAAAACGGTGGGACCAAAAGAAGACACGTTCTCTTCATATAGATCCTCTCATCATAACAATGCATGCATGAAACATGTTATTTTTATTTTATCTTTCTAGTATGCATGGGAATCTGATATTTAATTAGAAATTCATGCATTCAACAAGAACGTACTAAACATATCAAATTATCCATTGAAAAATTATAATTAATCGTATGCATCAAACCGTAACACACATGGCACGAAAATAGGGTTAATAAATCCCAATATTACTCATTTTTCTTAGCAACATGGTTACTTTTCATTTTTTTCCAATGTTTTATTGCGTGTTTAGTATTATTATTTGAAAATAAGTAAAAATAGGTTTCTATATAGAATGAATATTATGAACAACAAGAGAGTATGTTTATAGAGAAAGAGAAAATAAAATAAAAAAATCAATACAAAATCTTCTAATAAAGATAGTATTTTAATAAAATACTACTTTTATAACAAATAAATGTTATAACACCTTTTTATTTTATTTGTTCATCTATGTCTAATCTAAATTTCGATGTTTAGAAATAAAAAATAAATAGCAAGTAATGCATTTTTTAAAATTTTTTTTAAATTTTAAATTTTTATTGAGTAAAAAAAAATTATTTTGTTAAAACTATATCTATATATTTATATATATATTAATTTTATATATAAGCCTCAGCTCTCACGTCACTTCGGACACTTTCTCGCCACAGGATCTCAAATCGTTCTCTCACCCAAAAACCCTAACCCAAATGATAAATCTGTAATTCCCAGTTCGACCCCTTCCTCTCATCTTTGAATGAATTAGATTCATTTTCTAGGGGTTAGACTCTCTCCTCAAATCCTTCATCCATGGCAGAAGTCATGAACATGCCCCACGACTCTATCGACCAGTCCCCCAAGCCCTCCGCCAATGACGAGCAGCCGCCTCCCCCACCTCCCCCGCCGGCTCGTAGAAGGGAGAGAGACTCGAGGGACAGGAGGGACGAGAGGGACCTGGATCGCCCCCCGAACCGCCGTGATTACCACGACCGAAACATGTCTTCGCCCCCGCCCCCGCCTCCTCTGAGGGAGAGAGACAGGGACTACAAGCGCCGCCGCAGCCCCAGCCCCACTTCCTACCGCGACCGCCGGTACTCCCCTCCTCGACGCTCTCCTCCGCCTTTTAAGCGCTCGAGGCGTGGGAGCCCCCGCGGTTATGGACCGGACGATAGGTAGGACATTAATGTTTTTTCCCCTTGTATTCATCTTCCTCAGTTTTTAATTATCGTTTTGTTTGAGTGATTATGTGCTGCTTTTTTTAATGTTCGTGTTTGGGGATTATTTTCTCCGTTCATGCATATGTTACGCTTCTGAATAGAAATTACCCATCATACCATATCAAAGGGCTCGAAGTGCCACGTTGGCTACAACCATTGGCCTACTTGCTATATGTTAACAACAGTTCAGGGTCCTTAGGGACGGGAACAGACAGTCTGTGTGCAAAGTGGCAGTAGGAACGTATTCTCGTTTTATGATTCATGATTATCCTTGTCATCATTGGTTGGGGAGAGCTTGGATCTATCATTATGTGCCCATTGACTGTAAGAACCACACAATGCTTTCCACTTTCTTTTGGAAATGTCAACCCTGCTTACAGCTAAAAAGGGGTTGGAGGGGTCGGAATATTGTTACATGCATTGCCATAAGGCCCTGTTGCTAACATAGATTGGTTATGACCTCTGCAACGGATGAGCAAACATGGGCGATATTTTTGATGAGTATTAAGACAACTTTATTGACAAGTAAATAGGCATAGCCCAAGTACACATGAAGTATACGAGAGAAAACACCTAAATACAAGCTAGGAACTAGAGTGGGCTAAAAGCAAATCATGAAAGTTCTAAGCCTATTCCCTTTTCTCATCCCCTTTGTTTCAGGTATATGTTCAAGTATACTGAGAAAGTTCACGTGTTTCACATAGTGGCATTGAGTTGTTTCCAACAATCTTGTGATATCACTTGTTTTCTTATTTTCCCACTTCATGTTTTTTATTTGAGGTCTTATTCCATAGACAAGTTGCACTTCTCTATTCTTATGGCGCACATCATTTATTCTTCAGGACTGATTGTTAATCAGCCTTTAATCATGTTAATTAGCTTTTAATAAATTAGCTTACGAAATAATATTTAATTTAAGTGGACCAATGTTTTGAAAATTTTTTTTGGTTATTTTAATGATGTTTCAGGTTTGGTTATGATTATCTTGGTGGATATGAACGTGGGATGGGAGGACGACCTGCGTATGCTGACGAAAAATCTCATGGTCGGTTTATGAATCGTTCAGTAGGCACATTTCAAAATGGACCTTCTGGTATGTAAGTTTTGGGTATTGATGTAGTTTATGCACCTTCTTGAAAATAAAAATCTCTGTTTCACGTATATCTAAGTCAAAACCAATATGCAAAATGTGCAGTCTGTCTAAAGTTTAAATGTAAAAAAAAAAGCAATTATAAGTTGTAGAGAACGAAAAGCCAATCTGGATTTATGGAAGTTCCATGAAATAACGTTTGTGTGTGTATCAGTTGTTTTGTCATGCTTATCATATTATTTTCTCATGTCCTCATGTTTTGTGTCTATGTAGTTATTCTTTCTTTTATTTTTTTGGGCAGACTTTGAATCAAACCGTGCTGGTTATGCAGATTCATCAAACACAGGGAATACACAACGGTTAGATTTCTATATGTTAGCTTTTGATCATTAGTGGAACTACATTTAGCTCCTGTGTTTCTTTTTTTGCTCGATTAGATATGTTCCTGTTTTGCTTTGTATTAAGAAAGTCTTGGCATTGACCTATGTCATGCTATACCCATTTGTGTTGTTTTGACAGAAAGGCTGAGGCAATCAAAAAAATATAAGAATGGTTGAATGCCACATTACGCTAGTTTATTTGCTTTTTTTAGCAATTGTCCTGGAAATATTTGCGGCTACCTTGAGCCGCACAGTCAGGCTTAAAATTTCATTGCATGATTCTTAAATAGAGGTTTGGAGCTATTGAAGGTGTTGGCATAGACTTTGGCATATATCGGTGCTAGACTGAAGTACACAAGGGACTTGGAAACCTAATTAGTCATTTTTTTTTTGTGGGGTGGGGGAGGAACCGAGGAAGGTACTTGTTCTTGATTTCAACATTATTTGTTCTATTTTTTTAAAAAAATTATGAAAATTTGTAAGATTTATTAGGAAACATTGAGTTATATGGCACACAGAATGTGTGCTAAATTAATCCTGAGGATTAAAAGCAAGATAAAACTGCACAACAAATTTTTTTACACAAAAAAATTGCACAACAAATTTTAGAGAAGCACTATGAGTACAGCCGAAAGCAATCATCTAAATAGTGAGCTCTGCTCTATTAGAAGTCTGAATATTTCTTTCCTCTATAATAACTCTATATAGTTATTATAGTCCACATTCTTATGATCAATAAAATATTGTTTACCAGTCAAAAATGTTACTCATGATTTTTTAGGGTTTAATATTTATTTTCATAAATGATAATAATAATAAAAAAGAATCATAGGCCCCAAATGTATTGGGGGTGCATTACAAGAGTCCAGGTAACTGGGTTGAAGGCATATTGCATTTTCACGTTATTCGGAGTTCCTCGCCATTAAAAAATTAAAAGAATCACAGGCTTCAACGTATTGCCAACATGGAACAATATGCTGATGGGAAAACATTGGGTGTTAAGGTGCCCCATGAAAGGTGCACTGGAAAAGATCCTCTCGTTTTGGAACTTTTTGAGAGAAGATTAATGTTGGCCAGTCTTTATGTGTAAAAGTAGCATTGAACAATCCATATATTACCACACTAATAAGATGAGGGCAATTTTCGGTTGTAGAGTTTTGTGGTCCTCCAGCAATGTGAAGACAGTTGTTGAATTAGTTTGAATCAGAAGGAGGAAGTTGAAATGTATAGCTGTACTGAAATTGTATACTAGCATTAGATGTGAACATTCTAATGGTAAAAAGATTATGTTGATATTAGAAGTTGAGCTTCCCTCTCACTAAGCTTTAAGGTAATGTATTCGATAGTATTTCTCAACTGGGTGGCGGGCAGGTTGCATTTTTTATTTTTTGGAAAATTTGACCTTTTATTTTACTTGTAACTTGTCTGCATATAACTTTTTTGTCCCCTAAAAACTATAAGTATATAGCTGCATTGGAATTTTAAAGGCACTTTCCTCTGGTCTGTCCTGTCTTGCAAAGACTTTGTGAATTATTTTTGTTGAACTCAAACAGCGGGAGTACCCAAGACCTGACTAATTTTTTTTTAACTTCTAGAACCACAGTGGCCTGCACTTCATGTGGTCTAGGTTAATGAAGATTTTAGTTGGCCGGATTTATATATCAATAGGGTGCTATATAAATATTGTTTCTGCCTTTTAATCTTTTAAGAAAATCTTTGATTACTTCTTAAAAAACAACATGCAAATTGTTTCAGGGAAGGGTTGATGTCCTATAAGCAATTCATTCAGGAGCTTGAGGATGATATCTTACCTGCCGAAGCCGAGCGTAGGTATATTCTGGAAAGTAAATAAGTTTGAAGCGGTTTTTTAATCTGAGCACTTGCTAATTAATTGGCTGTTGATTTGGTCAGTAAAAAATTTTCTTATTCCATCATTTAGGTATCAAGAATATAAATCTGAGTACATTTCTACTCAGAAACGTGCTTTCTTCGATGCTCATAAAGATGAGGAATGGTAGGTTCTGTTTTTGTGGGATTGATTTTAGCTGGTTCATTTTTGACCGTTTTGGTTCATCCATGTACTAGCTTTCCAAATTCAACTGTGTTTATAGATTTAATTATTTTTTCAATAATTAAATTTATCTTTTGATGAAGGTTGAAAGACAAGTATCATCCAACGAATTTACTTGCTGTCATTGAAAGGTGAGTCATACTAATTATCTTCTGGAATAAGGAGAAACACAATGCTTTTGTCATCAATTTATCTTGGAATGACATAAAAAAGTGATCTTAGTTTGGTTAAAGGGTATGTGTGTGTAAAGGGTTTTTGTCTCTGCATGGGTATTAACATGTGCACGTGCATACATGTATATTGGCTATAATGTAATAATTTGTGGGCTTAATAACTGTAGAGGGATTTGTCGGGGTGAACTCATCCAACAGTCTTGTTTGGTCTTTTAACTTCTATTCCTTATAGGAGGAATGAATCTGCTCGGCGGGTAGCAAAGGAGTTTATGCTTGATCTGCAGAGTGGAACACTTGACCTGTACTCTCTCTCCCCCCCTCGAAGAATTTTTTTTTTTAAAAAAAGAAAAGAAAATGTTAGAAAACAGCAATTTTGCATCCTCCTAACTATGATTACATTTTGGGTTTTGTGATGCAGAAATCCTGGTGTTAATGCTTTGTCATCAAACAAATCAGGGCTAGCGAGTGATCAGAACTCAGATGATGAAGCAGAGGCTGGTGGTAAACGAAGAAGACATGGAAGGGGACCAGTTAAAGAAAATGATTTTTCAGCTGCTCCAAAGGCCCCCCCTGTCAGTTCTGAGCCTAGACGAATACAGGCAGATATTGAACAAGCCCAGGCCCTTGTACGCAAGCTTGATTCTGAGAAAGGAATTGAGGAGAATGTGTTACGCAGTATGGATCATGATAAAACCAGCAGTGATAAGTCGCACGGTGGATCTGTTGCTCCGATTATTATTATACGAGGCTTAGCATCTGTTAAGGGCCTAGAGGGTGTTGAGCTTCTGGACACACTTATTACGTATCTTTGGCGCATACATGGTTTAGATTACTATGGCATGGCTGAAACTAATGAAGCCAAGGGCTTTAGGCATGTAAGGCCAGAAGGAAAGAGTTATGAAGAAACAACTAAATCTTGGGCTGACTGGGAAAAGAAACTGGACTCATTTTGGCAAGAAAGACTGAGAGGTCTGGATCCCTTGGAAGTAATGACTGCAAAGGAGAAGATAGATGCAGCAGCTGTTGAAGCTTTAGATCCACATGTAAGGAAAATAAGAGATGAGAAGTATGGATGGAAGTATGGCTGTGGAGCTAAGGGCTGTACAAAGCTTTTCCATGCTGCTGAATTTGTGCATAAACATCTGAAGCTTAAGCACCCTGAACTTGTGATGGAATTGACTTCAAAAGTGCGTGAGGATCTTTATTTCCAAAACTACATGAAGTAAGTTTAAGTTTTTTTTTTTGTTGATTTTATACGTCAGCAGTATTTTATCAATGAGATGATGTTGCTTCATTAATATGCAGTGACCCAGATGCTCCGGGTGGAACACCTGTCATGCAGCAACCTCAGGTATCCTTTGCTTTGGCTGTTTCTTATCTAGGCCCAATAAAAGTACCTTAAATATATGATTCATTGTCTTGTGTGATTGACCAAATGCTTCTTTACCTTATATCATGAATTACATGTATGATTTCAGAAGGACAAGCCACAGAGGCGGAGATTGGGTCTGGAGGGTCGACTGAGAGATGATCGTGGCAATCGGAGGGATCATGAACGGATTGATAGGGTTAATGATGGCGAACGGTTTGATAGGTCTGAGAATTCCCCTTCCCGTGATCGACAGTCTAAACCTGGCATCCTCGAAGTGGGGAATCATGACGAGTCAATGTATGATGCATTCAGCGGGCAGGGCATGAATGCTGTTGGCCCCTTTCCCTCAGATATTACTCCACCAGTATTTATGCCTGTTCCTGGTGCCGGGTTGGTTGCCCTCTGATCCAATGCTTTACCTTCTTGTTACGAAAAACTTATATTTAATGTTGCAATTTATCTTAAACCTTACATGAACTAATTATTGCAGGCCTTTGGGACCCTTTGTTCCTGCTCCCCCAGAAGTTGCAATGCAGATGTTACGTGAGCAGGGGGGCCCATCCTCGTATGATGGAAGCGGTAGGAAAATGCGGCCTGGTCCTAATATTGGAGGGCCAACACCAATTCTTGTTCCCCCTGCTTTTAGACCCGATCCTCGCCGGATGCGAAGGTGTGTATTTTTTTTGGACTTTCTATGTTTCTGGGCTGTCAATTAGCCCTTGATAAAACCAATAACTTTGTTGCTCAATCCCTCCTGTATGAATGCAAGCGATGCTTTGTTGTATTATGTCATTGTCAGAAAATTAATTGATTAGGGGATAATAATTAAATTAATGTCAAGACCAGTTTCATACTTTACCAATGTTGTGAAGAAAGTGTTCTCTCACAACTTTTTGGTGTCAACCACCATTGGCAAGAAGCCACTACTGGTGATTTGTGCACCTTTAGATTTCTTCTTTTAGAACTGGGCTCTTAATGTTGCTGCCAAAGAATCTAGTGCAGAACTTGGGGATGGCACCACTAGATTGGTAAAGTCCATTAATCTAAAAAAATAGATTTTTTTTTTTTTTTCGTGGCCCGTGATTTGTTAACTTGGCCCGTGAGGATGTGCTTCTTTGTATTTTACATGATTGTGGTGGTGGTGGTGCAGTTATCAAGACTTGGATGCTCCGGAGGATGAAGTCACAGTGATAGACTATCGGAGTTTGTAAAGCCTCAGTAGATTAGTCTTTTCCCCCAAGTGCAGGACTACCTGGGATCTCTTCATCGAATTATAGAGTGATCTTCTTTTGACATTAGAATTGTGTGGCTTCAATCTGAGAGTGGTAGCTCCTATTTGTACCAATAATTTATCGCTTCTGTTTGTTTGACCTTCACTTACAGTATTTGGGGACTTGAGCTGATGACTTAACATATACTACCAGATTTTTCCAGATTGTAGGCCGTTAGATTTCTTAATTTGCCATGTTATCTGGTAAATAAAGAACATTATAGATTATTCAATGTGTATTGCACTAGCAGGGTTTGTTGATTTCAGTTGATAATTCAAAAATTTTTGTGAATGTCTGGCCAGAAATGAAGATATTTGTGAATGGAGGAGCTTTGTATATTGTTTGATTATTTTTTGCGTAGTGGGATTGATACAATCTAGGGTTAGTTGTCATGTTGGAGACACAGGAAGAATTGAGAGGGTAGAATAATCAAAAGCAACATCAGCCATAAATGGCAACCACTTTCAAAGTCCCACTCACTCCCAATCTACTCATCTCCTTTCCATGCCATAAGAGCGTTCATGCAGAATATCCTACCAACATGATTCAAATCGGTTGAGATAAAAATTGAATAAAATATTATAAAATATTATTTTTATTTTAAGATTTAAAAATGTTGAATTGTTTATTGTATTTTATACGGGAGTTTGAAAAAATTGTAATGATTAGATAAAATGAGTTAGGGGTTATCTCAATCCGAACAACCCTTATGAAGTGTCTTCTTGGCAGCTCTTCGTTCAGGGCTCCAAACCTTTCTTTTTTCTTTTTCAATCTGTCCAAAAACATAGGGATATGTATGTGCACTCAAAAGACATTTTTTTATAAATGTGAATTTTTTAAACTTTCCTCGTCAAAAATATATGTCTAGTCCTTAATACTGAGAACCCTGTTGTTTGATGACTCTGTTTTCTTGGAAGTAGCAGTCTTGATAGTGATACATATTTATAGATGGTTCGTTTTACACATATAATTTGCTGAATATAAACTATGCTTCTTCAAGTTAAAGTTATTGAAATTCCATTAGTTTTTTAGAGCATTGGAAGCATTTTGGTCAAACTTCACAGATGCCCTCTTCATTAGTTTCTATATATATATATATATATATATATATATATATATATATCTGAGAAAATTGGATTAAAAGAGTTGACACCTGAAGAAGAGAACCTGAAGCATCACAGGTTCCAACGAGAAAAACATGTTAAAAAGTCTCCAGCAGCCGAAATACAGAATATATGCAATGCTCATTGGGTAAAGATCTGGATGTTCATAATTACATATACATGTGAGATTCCAACACATGCTTACATGGAAACCGTGTGTCTTCTAGTTAGGGATATAACTGACTAAGCCTAACTTACTCAAATCCGAATGTGGTGAATGGAAAAGACGTAACAAACCCTAACTACAAGTAAACCAATTCCTTCAATGGAACACCTAGATGGTATTAACATGGTACATGAATGTTATAAACCAGGAGCACTTTCAACATTCCTATTTCTACTGCATTTTCAAAGAATGATAGGTCTGGAATGATTACTGGTCTCAAGGGAACTTCCAGACCCGTGGTGAGGATTTTGCTGCCGTTGGAATGATGAACTGTAGCCATGGCACGAAATTAATCATCTTACCAGGTAAAAACTTCTTTGTCAAACTACATATAAAAGGCCCAAAGAAAAGGCATATTGTTAAAGAGTGGAGTGCACATATAAAAAACAAGAACATTATTTTTGCCAAGCAAGAGAAAAAAGAGCAGAAAAGATATCCTTCAAGAGAATTCACACCCATTAAATCAACCAAATTATGGGGCAACTCCTACCTACCTAACCAAACAGGCTTAACTAGGCAAAAATCAAGTTTGAAGGTCTCGTGACCTAGAGTATGGGTAATTTAAATATTTGAGCCAAGCAAAACAGATCTGCACCTGCTCCATACTGGATCATATAAGTAGTTCAAATTCAAATAAATAATTCTAAACCAGAAAAGAGTAATCACACCACAGTCTCCAAAAAAAAAAAAAAAGGAAACGCGGTGAGGGCGGCGAGAGAGACAGAGAGAGACAGAGAGATGCACTTGGTCTTTTTTTTCTTTCCCCCCTATTCTCCCTGGACTGGACAGTTCATTTTATGGTTGCAGAATCTTGTTGTATAGTTTATCAAAACCCACTTTAGTAATGTAACCTCTAATTGTCATTAAAGTGATTTAAGGTCCAATGCAGGCTTTTACACATGTTTCATAAGGATTCAAGACTCCTCATTTTTGGGATATCGAAAAGAAGGTACTACATCTTGGAGGGCTGGAATTGGCTCAGGCCTGTTAATACCCTGCTAATATAGAGGGGTAAAAATAACTAGCCTTACTCCGCATTTGTTCTTTTGGGCGAGAAAATAGAAGAGAAGTCAACTAGCTTAGAACTTTTTGATTGGTAAGTAACTCGAGCACTCTGCTAAACTAGAACCAGTGACCTCATCTAACACCCCATTCTAATTAGGATTGGAATATCCAAACGTCATTTGAGTAACCACTTTTTTAATTCTGATATATTATTTTAATAATCAAAATTCCTATGCCAGAATGTTGCTAGATACAATGATCTTTTTTGGGAAACAATTCTCATGAACAAATGAGAAAGTACAACAGTGACATGGACCAACAATAATCCAAAGCAATTCATGGCAAATGAATATTGAAAGAAAAACTGCAATACTGTATAATGCTGTATGCTCGCTCCAGGTAGTATATCAATTGCACTATGTTTTATATAAGGCACTAATTAGAGAAGCAGAGAGTCAAAATGTGTTGTTTGTTAAAACTGGAACTGCTAAACTTGGTAAATTTTATTTGATGATGTCCATCGAGTCATCCCCAATGTTGTACATGATGCATCCAACGCCTCTGGAACTCACTATCTTTCTCTAATAACTTTAGTTTTTTTAGCAATACATTTAGTTCATGAAAATTATGTATATCATAATTGAATAAGCCATATAGACAACCACCAAATCATCCTCCAGGACAACTAAACAGTAATGCTCTTTATTTGACCACTAAGAGTTCTGAGAAGAATATGCTTACAGCGTTCAAAGCTGCTCACGGATATAGGCCATTGATCTTAGCATGGAACCTAGCGTATCTTTGGACACTTGAAATTTCACCTCTGTTTCCCCAGAAGTTGTCTTTGTGTCTTGGAGCTGACCAAGCACAAAAACAAGATTTCACACAGTACATAGCACTTGAAAGTCATGCAACTATTCTAAAACATGGAAAAAAAATGTAGTCTGACATACAACTAGAGAAAGTGAAACATTATGAACTCGGTATATCTTAAAGCAATAAAAGAACACTAGAAGACATAATATGTGTGCCTTTGTGGAAAAGATGCCTCTAACTGATTTGCAAGTTCACCAAAGTATAGCTACGGATACACAACCCCATGGGAAGTGGTGAAATTCACCAAAATTTTCTGTTCTTAGTTTCACCATGTGAAGCAAACTGCTAAACAAGAAGATAGATATTCTCACATGCAATTACAATTATTATGTCAAAGCATAAGAAACAATTAGCTTGTATGGCTTTCGAATCCCAACACGTATGGGTGGTGCCACAGTTCATGACTACCTGGCCAATTGTGATTGGGAGCCAGATCAGGATCCTCTCACCAAAATGAGGCACATTTTCATTACAGGACATGAAATTTCACCATCTGAAAGTTTTCTTATGCTCTCCCTTTTTTTGCTTGGTTGAAGGTATGATATTAAATGTAATTTAAAACCATTTAAGATTACAAAGTTCTTTGGAAAAGAAGAAGAAGAAGAAGATACAACTCAAGTTAATATAACTACAGGCTACCTTACAACATTCTAACGTCTAAATAAACAATCTATGTAAACTGTACACAAACCGATCCCAACAGTACCATATTATGGGCTAAATGGCATATTACATTACCATTCCCAATCTAGGTAACATAGGATTGTAACCACTGTCTATATAGTCTAGACCATGTACATTTTCAATGAACATTAGCACTGCAATTTGAAACTAAGCAATTTCGAATTGCAACTCATAGTGTATACTGAGTTTCTATTTAATAGAACATAGTGGGGAAAGAAATCAACATAAAAACTGGCACCTTTAAATTTATAACGGCAACTTTATTGGCTGGTGCTGATAGCTGCTGACTAATGTAGGCCATGGATCTCAACATAGGCTCAAGTGTGATCCTTGTTACTCTAAATTGTACCTCCGTCTCTCCCGAAGGGTTCTTGCCATAATCTTGCAACTAATGCATAGGAAAATTGAAATTACAAAAAGAAAGACAATAACATTAAGAGCAACATATAATAGTTCATCTATTATGCATTTGGAGTAAAGAAAGCAAAACCACGAAACATTCATTAAAAGGTTTAAGGTTTAATGGAGACCGAAAAAATATTAAACAGTTTCTTCAAGATTACTAATCTCTTCCAAAACTAAAGGATACATTTCATTCCCAAAACTATCTTTTACAGGTACAGTTTCAGTCTAAGACTGTAAGTGTGACAGATATATATTAACAAGTTGTGAGAAGAGTACCTTCAAGTTAATGACAGCTACTTTACCAGCTGGAGCAGAATTCTTAGTTTCTATCACCCAAGTCATGGACTTGAAACAAGTCAGAACCACCTATATAAATAATTGACATTTAAATATACCTATCATCAGAGTATACTAAAAAGTTCCTTTCAAACAAGAATTCTGTAGATCTCAGGTGATTCATACCGTGTTATCAGGGTTACCACCATCCCGTTGAATGGAGACAGGAGCCATACTGGGCTGGTTTGAATCATCAACAGGAACTCCCTTATCATTCAGATTGAAGCGATGTGGCATTGCATCTTGCCAAGGCCATAATGATGGTGTCATTTCAGGAATCAACTTGGGGGTTTTCTTGCTACTGTCTTCCTGTATGGATCCACTGCCATGAGAACTTGGAGGTGCGGCTTTAGCAGCACTTTTCTTTACAACAGCAATCTTTTTCCCACCCTCCCTCAGAACACTCAACGCTGCATTATAAGTCTCTACAGCAATTGACCCTTCCTCTGCATATTTAAGGGCTTCTTGGCATAGATTGTTGAAGCGCAAGGTGAGAGTCTCAATACCTTGTGGATCTGCATTATGTTCATCTAATCCAGCCCCAGATTTGGCATTTATTGTCCATCGCTTCAATATGTAATGCACGGGAAGGGTAAGAACATTTGTTACAGTGAAGACAGTCAATATATGTCTACAGAGTATGCCCGAGTATTCAAACATCTGACAGCTACAACCTGCTTTCATCTCAGAAACATCTAAATTGACTATGTATGCTTTGTGATCATGCTCATATTTTGCAACCCTGTATTTACTGACCATCCCATCACCCTCAATATTATTTGCAGTGTATGCAAAGGTCTCAACTAATTCATCCTGAAACTTTGCAAAAACTTTTCTGGAATAGAGGTTTGCTGCTTGTTGTTCCATTGGTGATGGTGTCTTCAGTACTGGTGTGGTGGAAATTGTATCATAATCTGCTTCTATTTCTTTTTCTAATGAATGTTCCAAAGCTCTTTCATACTGCTTAAAGAAAAGAGGTATGGTAGTCTGCTGATTAACATAACCATCAAAAAAGGAGCTAACACCTTGGCTTGAAGAAAGAGAAGCAAAGAAAGTGCCGCGAAAATATACTGGGGCCCACTGCTTGCGAGCATTATACACTGCCTGAAGCCACTCATTTTTTCGCAGATCATATTTATCAAGGAGAGTGTCCCATGATGACTCAAAATCCTCAATCGTCTCAGAAAAGTTGATGCAGCTATACAGCTCTCCATAGAAGGAAGGATGAGCAAGGTATACATGAGCCAACCTTTCTTGGCCTTCCCTTAAGATGTGCCATTTACAAATACAGTGCCGAGTTTCTGGAAAAGCCTGAGCAACCGCTGCTTGTATTGCTCTATCTTGGTCTGTGATTATAGAAACAGGAGCCTTATCATTCATTGCGGATAGCCATGTTTTGAACAGCCATGTGAAGGAAGACTCAGACTCATCCAGAAGTAAAGCGCAACCAAACAACACCATTTGGCCATGATGATTTACACCAGTAAAGGGAGCAAATGGGACCTGGTACTGATTTGGTCTATACATTGTATCAAAAATTACTGCATCACCAAAGTAATTATAAGCATTCCTTGATCGTGCATCAGCCCAAAAGGCATTAGTCATGCGGTTATCATCATCAAGCTGTATCGCATAATAGAAGCTGGGGTTTTCAGCTTGCATCTTCTTGAAATAGTTTAGAAGATTTTGAGCATCTCTACCAAGGGTCCTCTTTCTGGTAGAAGGTCTAATGTAATTTACAGGCCCAAAACCTCTGGCTGGGTGATTTGGTTCTACGGGGGAGGCACTCCTAACTGCTCGATGTGGTTCATAAGGTGCATTATTGCCATCCGCAGAAACGTAAACATCACTAGTGACATCCAACGTATCAAAAACATTCTTGGTAGTACCAGCAAAATGCCTATGGGGCCTAGAGGGATGGACCTTACTAGGAGACAACATGGAATGTTTATGGTCCTCAACAAATTTTGTCACCACCCAACTGTTTGAATCCCTCCTCTCAATCCTAAGCATGGCATTGCAGCTTTCTACATTCTTCCTTTTAAAAACCTCCCTGGAACATGCATATTCCCAAGTTACAATTGGCCCATCAGGCTTACTCCGACTGAACTGACCAACATGGGTGCTGAAACCCACGCGCCGGGCATATGTATCATACAAAGTCTTTGCAGCATCTTCAGATTCAAACTCCATGCCCACATGTGGTTTACCAATTGCATCATCATCCTGATTTATTACTTCTATCCCTGTAGAATTCCGAGTTACATTCTGTTTCTCACCTTTATTGGGTTCAGCATATCCAGGAACATGATTTACCCCATTCTCTCCATCAATATGTACTTCTTCAATATCCATGCTTGTTGAGTTTATAATATAAGCACTTATGTAGTCTCCTCAGGAAGACTACAAACATGTCCTCATGATTATCCCCAACGAGGCAAAAGTTTAAGCATCCTGCAGTACCCCCATTAAGCAAAGCAAAATATTAATGTAAAGAAAACCATTGGCCAAAGAAATATTTTTTCATTGGGACATGATTAAAAAATAACTACAGAAAAAAAGGCCAGAAATCAATTTTGATGACTGCTATTGTCTTCAGATATACTTTAAGGAGGAAGAGCAAAAAACAAATGACAATAAAAACATGTAAGTATACATACATACATATATATATATAATCGGGACCCTGATATGAAAATCTGAGGAACCGATTTCAAGACCACACTTATTTCGATCTATACCTTCGAATTACAATTGGATCCAAATTGATAAAAGCCAATGCCATATGAACAGTAGCACCAAGGCCTGAACATTTATATTTGATAATAATTATTTTCAGCAGTTCGAAGTAAGCATTATCCGAGTCTCCGCTTTAATTAGTTACAATACATTAAATGCTTCCACGTACACATTGTAACTTCAGACAGTCGACACAGACAGCACCTAGGAAAAGATTTCCCCAAGAAGTCTACGAGAAAAATGAAATATCATGGCACTTAATCCCAAGTCTTTGTTTTCACAAACGCGTTTCTTCTGCTTCCAAAATTTTTCAAAAGTAGAATTCCCACCCCTACCTTCAGTTCTGAAAAAAGGAATAAAAACGAATGCGTTGCCCAAAACAAAGTCTTTCAGCTTGTAGTAAACAAATGAATCCCAGTTGCTAAGATTCCGAGACACAAAACGGGTTCAAACTCCAAAGAAATCCAGGAAACAAAACAAAAAAAAGAACTCACCTGCGTGTTGCCGGGTAAGAGCGCAATTGAGCCCGGTTTTGGGATTTGTATGAAACGCTTGCTTTGTTGTTCAGTATTTTGTGGGTACGTACGTCAGCTGTGCTAGGGTTTACAAATTGTGGGGTCGGAGCTCCGATCTCACGGAGCAGCCGAGGAATGGAGAGAGAGAGAGAGAGAGAGAGAGAGGACTAGGAATGAGAAGCCAGAAAGGCACAACTCTATTCTCGTTTGTTAATTCACTTTTCGTTTTCGGTTGACGTTTTCACCACCACGCTTTTACTATTTACACGTATATATCGTTTCATTACGGCATTACCGAGTCCGGGTCGGATACATGGTTTTTGTTTTTCAAATATATATTTTTTTAAAAGCTACTAAAGTCTTTTGTTTCAAGATAAATAATATTTTTAATTTTAAATGTGTAAGTCTCGTGTATTTTTTTTAATAAAATTAAGTAAATCTAAAATTTACATAAAAAATTTATTTTTTTAATAATAAATTTCATTTTTTTGACTTAGCTAGGTTTGAATACTAAGAATACCTTAAGTACTCTCAAATACTCTTATTATTATTTTTTATTTTATTATTATTTTTCACCTACTTTTATTACTAATTATTACTTTTTACTATTATTCAATATTCTATTATTACTTTTTTATTACTATTCACAAACATTATCAAATATTTTTACTACCCAAACCAACCAGTCTAAAATTGTATATGTCATGACTCTTGTCTCAATTAATCTATTGGCTATGAGTAGTCTTTTTATTTCACACGTACAAAATAGTTGTATGATCAAGTCGGATTTGAAGATGGTGTGGAGAAAATTATTTGCATCGATTTTAAAGCTTTAAATTTATTCTGTACAGGACACTTGTCAAGACTCGACTTGTCACTTGAATTTCCCTTTAAAATAAAAAATAATCCTTTGTTAGAAATGATAATACAAACCCTCCAAATTTAATTCCAATAGGTTGCATAAGAGATGTTGGACAACAATAATTTATTTTCTTGTTCTTGTTTCTAATAAAAAAAAAACTATTATTTTTAAAAAGAAAATGATATTATGTCGCTTAAGTTTGCACCCTTAATTTGACTGCTCATATATTTTATTTATTAATTTATTTTATTTAATGGTTTAGAAAGTGACTATTAATATATTAATATTTTTTATTTTTTATTTTTTAAAGATATTTAAAAAATATTTTTTAAAAAAATAATAAAATGTGCAATTTATACTAGAGGCACACCAAGTGATATAGTAGCACTATCCTTTTGAAAAATACATTTTGGTTTTTTTTTGGTGGGCCACACAGAAGTTTTAGGTAATTAACATGGTCAAAATATAATAATTCATTTCTTCATGAGTCATGACAATACTTATAGAAAAAATGAAAATAAAAATTAATAGCAACCACTAAAACCGAACCCAATAACCAACCATGAGCTCAACTGAAGTCTCAAATCTCAACGGGTCAGAAAACAGGTGGCTGAACCCAGCAGTATGGACCTAAACCTCAGGTCCAGGCCAAGCCCAGAGACTTATGGGCTTGGCCCAACTGAACAGTATGGATCGCGGACACGAAAAATAAATAAATGATAATAGTCTCCTGTCACTGGTCAGGCTTTGAAAAACCTTGCAAGTTGTTAAAAGACCACTTTGTATCCCCTTGTATTAAATTATTCTCTCTTTTTAAAAAAAAAAAAACATTTGAATAAAGGAAATGACCAAAACAAGAAAAAAAAGCCAAAGAAAGACACAGAATCTTTCGGATCCACCCAACCACAACAGAACCCACCAACAAACTCGAACCAAATCCCAACAATCCCCCACAAACAGCATGCTGAAACAAACGACCAAAATCTTTGAGCAGATCAATAGATAAAAGAAACCGATGTTGTTGTTGTTGAAGAAGATGGAGAAGAAGTTGGAAAAGACAACAACCTCTGCTCCCCATTGTCCCCACCCTCCACTCTCCTTGAGACCCCAACAACCTGCTCAGCCCCACAGCCTGCATCATTACTGCACGCTGCTGCTGCTTCGAATATCAGATCGATGTCATCCTCAAACCCGGTGTGGTCAAACAAGTCCGTCAACTCACATGGTTTTTCCAGCGGGAGGTCAGAAACTCGGAGGGGAGCGAAGCCCGTGTCGAGGAAGCTCCAAGGATCCTGCTCATTGGCAGGGTCCAGAGCCACCATTGTTGACGTTTCCATGCTGCATGGAGGGAGTTGGGTAAAATTATGAAGATGATCTGCAGCAACTTTTTGAGGTGGTTGTTGTTGCTGATCTACTTCTACTTCTGATTGAGTGCTGCAACAATTGGGAAGTTGATCTGCTGCTTCTGGTTGAGTATAGCTGTGGAGATTGAAGCCAGGGATTTTCTCCCTCAAGCGGTCAATGTAGTTGCTGACATCAAAGTTGGTCACTGCATTTGCTCCTCTGTACTCTAAGGCTGCCATATCATATGCTGCTGCTGCCTCTTCCTGCGTGTCTTTGAAAGCAAAAGATTCAAAACCAGCATTAAAAAACGAAAGGGAGATCGGATAAGCTGTGAATAAATTTGTTAATCAGATAAACAAAGACATGACTTTTTGACGCACAATATATATAATAAACCAGATGCTTTAAAAAAGCTTAAGATGGATTGGAATTCACGTGTCCATGACAGTTTACCAAGTTTCATGTTTGCGTATCAAGTTTACATCCCAGTTTTTTTAGCTGAAACTGTAGCTTTAATTGTCAACATATCGCATCAAAATGAACAGCATACGCTGCATACCCAACTCAACCACATTGTGCCTTGATCTGCCTCAATTCTAATAAATTAATATACTTTTCAACATCTTTGACCAGCACCCAATCTTATTTTTAATCCATCAAATGACTTGAGCACTATATATATATATATATATATATATATATATATGCATTTAGTTCATTTAGTATATGAAAAAAGAGATAATTGAGATCCTTTCCAATTGCCTGTTTGAATTGGATGATCTAATGTAAAGGATGATAAATACAGCATTAGCCGCTCAAATGAGTATACATTGCACCATTAAATGCTGCATAATCATATGATATGTCTATTTTTCTCCGTGGATCCCACGACTTTGAAAGGTTTTGGATTCTAGCTCTATAATACAGGCCATAAAAGGTCAATTAATAATTATGGAGAAGACACATAGATTATATAAAATAAACTTACAAACTAATGTGTATTCATAGAATTTAGTAGATATATTTTATAATAAAAATAACTTTACAATTGACGTACGATATCAAGACACATTGGTTTATGGGTTTACTTTTATATAATCTTTGTGAGTAAAGTATTTTCCATAATTAATCATGAGCGGCCACCTAAGATGTTGAAGAAGTAAAGAACTTGTACAGCAATAAAAAGGTGCGGCAGTACTTCACTTGTTTCAACAGCCAGGCGTATGCAAGAAAGCAAGACACATATACCCTGAAACTCCTTGTAGTTGTTGCCAAACACATGCACACAAAAACACACACACACGAGCCCTCGTGCCTGTCACTTTCTGTCTTTCTAAAAGGTGTTGGAGTAGAAACTGCAATCTGCAACCTCTTTTCTTGAGATGGACAAGCATGAGGTGTCACGTGCCCTCACTGCTGTCTAACTCTTCTTCTCCCAAGTTTATGACATTTTCTTTCTTTCTGCATTATATATATAAATATATATATATATATTTTTGCTGCAGAAAAAAGCCAAATCGGGTCTAAAATACTGGTGCTGCTCGAGCTATTACAGTCCATGCAAACTGCACAACTCACACACGTCCATCACCCCCAAAAAAGGACTCCGAAACGAAAGCTGAAACTTATGACATTAATTATGGGACTGCCATTTTTCATATGTGCCGTGAATTCTACTTTTATAAATACTCTTAATTTTCTCTTTCAATGAAAATTTATTGGGTGAGCACCAGTTTTTTTTTTTTCTTCCAGACTATTTTTATTTTTGTCTCTTTCATGTTAAAGTATGGTGTATGTGTGATTTGGAGTAAATAAAAAAAATGATTTTTTTAATAAAAAAGAAAAATCACCTAAAAATTTATTTTGAAAATTAATATTAAATATCACAATAGAAAAATTCTATACATCAGCCACTATTCACTTTCGGCCATACCTCACATCCTAAAAGAAATACCTCCACACCCTATAAAGAAAAAAAAAACTATAAATATGAATGTGAATAGTGACTGATGCATAGAATTCTTCTGGTAGGTGAATTGAATGATAGTAAAAGTTGTGATAACTTAATATTCTTTTCTTCTATTTTTCTTTTTGGAATTCATTGGAAAGAGAAATAAAAAATAAAAAGTTTCAAACGAATTAAGAAAAGGTCAATGGTTAATTAAAAAGCTTTATTGACTAATTTTTAAATGAATTGGGGTTGCAGGTCATAGTTTAATTACTTATATCATAATCTCCATATAATTTCAGTCTTTTTATAATAAAAAGGAAATCAAGGAATTAGAGCTTACTGTAGGTTCCCAGGTACAGATATTTGTTGCCAAAAACTCTTCCAATTCTTGCCTCCCACCGTCCATTATGGTGATGCCTGTCAAAATTCAACTCTCCAATTAATATTTACTTTTCCAAAATTAATAAATATTTATTTTATGAGTGTAATATTTTTTTCTTTTTCTTTTTCAAAGTAGAATGATCCCCACCTAGCCACCCCACGATATTTAGATACTCCTCTGGAAAACCCACTGCTCCGCCGTCTCAATGATGCCAAGTACTCTTCCTTCGAAACTTTCTGCATTTCTTCAACTTCCTTTGTGTACGTCTCTATCTATATCATACATATACATACATACATACATATATATATATGTGAAAATTACATACATTATTAATAAGTAAATGAAATTAAAAAGGAGGAAAATAATAATAATTATAAATTAATGTACCGGGAAATTCAAGGTTGTCTCGGGGCCCCAATACTTAAGAGCAGCAAGATCATAGGTATGTGCTGCAGCCTCCTCATTATCATATGCCCCTACACATTAATTGCAACAAGCTGTGAATGCTACGTCCGTACATTATGACCACATCATTAAAATCGAAAAGAATATGTTGTTTTTCTTCTCCCTAACCGGAAAAAGAAAATCCAAGATAAGAGTAGAAAGTTTAAGAAAGAAAGAAAAGATTATAAAGGATTGAGATCATGGAGTAGTAATGGCGACTTACCCAAATAAACTTTAACAGTGGCAAAAGAGGAAATGAACGTTGCAATGTTGACGGGGATGGAAGGAATAAAAAGTTGAAACATGGTCAGAACACTGAAGAATAATTATAAATAAATTGAAAAAAAAAGGTGAGTAATTTAATATTGCAGAAAGATTGCAGATCTCGTTGATCATCTCAATTTTTATTTTTTTTGGATTATTATATTATATTTCATGGAAAGAGGAAATTACCTTGTCGTCCCTTCTTGTTTTGTATGTTATTCCAGGTACTCTTATCCCAGAGGTGAGCCTCAAACCTCCCAGTCCATCTGTGCCTGTTGGATCAAAAAAACAAGAATTTCATACATGCAGATGAATACCCAATAAGGAAAAGTTGAGAAAGGGAGGCTAGAGAGAGAGAGAGAGAGAGAGAGAGAGAGAGAGACCTGGTGACTCCTCTGTAAATTGAACTTCTTCTGCCAGAGGTTGGGCTGTTGGCATCCTGGCATTTCTCTGGATTGTGGTTTTTTCTGGCACGTTTGGCCTTGGGCTTCTTCTCTGATATGTGTGGGAAATCATAGCCAACGCAGGAAGATGAAGAAGAACAAGAAGAAGTTTGAGGAGACCTCTTCATCTGGGGTTTTTTCAATCTCTCCCCAACAAATAACAGCACAATGAAGAAGAAGATCAATTTGCTTATTGATGAGAAGAAAAGGGGTTGCTCTCTCTCTCTCTCTCTATCTCTTCTCTTTATGAATGGGGACTTGTAGTAGAAATAGTAGCAGCGTCTTGGTAACCTAAAGTGGTTTACCAAAACAGGAAGAAGCATGGAAATGGAGGATATCTGTTTAAAAAGAAGGAGAAGAAGAAGAAGAAAAACAGCAAAACCATTATGTGGGTGAAGACAGGGTTTAACCTTAGGTTAGAGCTGAAGCTGGTTAATTAACCATGAGTTGATTAAATGCCTAACACTTGGCTTTGAGGTGCAGCCATGCCACCAATGAGATTTCCTTCGTATTCTGGCATTTTCTAAGTTTTATGTTAAAAAAAAAAAAAAAAAAATGAATCTCTCTGCCCTCCATTTTTTAAAAAAGAGAAAAAAACTTTTTACCTGGCTTATCTGGATTTGAGATACGTCAGTTATGTTGTGATTTTATGGCTTGTGAATTGCTTCAGAACGTGTGAGTAGGCAGCTTAAAGAGTGGCGTGGAAATGGAATATACCTGAATTCTCGACTAAATTACAGCTAAAAACACAAAAACAAAAGAAAAACAAAATTAAACCGATAGAAAATAAATCAGTCTGGCCTTAATTGGAGGCAGCTGGTTCGGCCCACGGTTTGGTACGACTCTGTTGAAATTTCTTTGATTTGGGTGAAAGTCTTAACTAATTTGAGTATACCATGCAACGGTCTTGTGGAGGGCCCAAGATTATATACTTCAATTTGTGCTTAACGACGTCTTAGATTTAGTTTGGGCAGTGAGAATATATCAGGTATTATTAAATATATTATCATTATTTTTTATTACTATTTATAGAATATTTGAAAATATCTCACTATCCAAACGCCACTAATTCACTTTGGTTAGTCTAAAGAAATCATTTAAAATGCTTCACGTTAATAAGATTATTCATGCAAATATCCTGTTGTATTCTTTTTAGTAAATTATTTACCATGTCAATACTCCTACTGTTGGACAGAGACGCCGAATTCTGAGAAATTCCAGCCATCTTGAAGCAAATTATCACTCAGATTCCATCTGGGTATTTGCATTTTTTGCACCTATTTCTCGTTCGGGATCCCCATGACCGTAGTTTGGATGGAAAAGAAAGTGCCATATCTCATCATTTCAAGCTCATATTTCGATGGAGAAGCCCTGATGTATTTCATTGACATAATCATTGATGATGGTCAGATGGACGAGGAAAAATAGATCAAGCCAACACTCAAGTGGCTACGGAGAAAAAAACAATAACGGATCTCCACTGTGTTAGCCTCAAACCAGTTTGTTGCCATGAAGGAAAAAAAAAGGATCTCAAGTGAAATCTAGCTCGATGAGTACAAACATTGGGTTCGAAATCTCTGTATTAAACATGAAAGAAGTTTCAAGTAAGATACATTGTCTGGCCAGGCTGTGCAAAAGTAGATCAAGCCAACACCCCAACTTCCCATAACCACAGCATTCAGGTGATAGAAGCAAAAGGAGAAGAACATGAAATTGTGATACCACCACCGCACAAAAGCAAACCACCAGACTCGATTCTGTTTTTTAACATGACCCTATCACACAAGAAGCTTTGTTCTGAGGCCTGCAGATTGTATTCATCTGCATCGTAACGGTTTGATCTTGCAATCTCCGAGTCAAAGTCATGTTTCTTAAAATTTATGATGTACTTTTGGATGTCCTGTTGAAGCTCAACAGTTTCGGCTGTCTTTCCAGCAACGGAGAACTGAAATTTCCAACTCTGTTCTGCAATGGCACTGTTTGGACTAGCTAGATCCAAGTTGGGCTCCTTACTGCTGGTGACGGCTGTTAGTCCTGGTACATCATGGCCATTCATCATCTGCCCTTGCATGTATGAATCCTGTGAGTTCGAAATTTTGTTTCAGAAACGCAGTGCCAGTAGTATACAGAATGTTCTATATATATGAAAGCGTGTATTTCTCAACCTGTATACTTGCTTAGGATTTGTGTTTAAAAGCTTCAACATATATATTCCCATTCAAATACTGACATATCTAGACAGCGATTTAAGAATATAATAGGAAAAGTAAATACTAGTTTTGAGGAGATTGACCTGTTTAGTATTGATGAAAGAACTCTTTGTGAAATTGGTGGTTGAAGCGCTTGAACTTGCCTGGGATAGAGATACGCCGTTACCTACTGGGGTAGCAAGATCAAGAGGTGGGTCCTCTGGTGATGAGAAGTCAGAACTGTCAAATGTTGACAGTGAGATGCACTCATCGAAATAAGCCATGGCTTCTTCTTCTAGACGTTTGGACATCTTTCTTCTTTCAATGCTAGACTGCCATTGTGTCATTGGAATAACTTTTAGAGAGACAAATCAAAAGGCGCAGTTGACTCCTATCTAGACAGTGACTAAATCCCCAGCGTTCATTGCAAGGAAATGGTTATTTTCTACCATATTTGTGCACATAAGCCCGTTATCTACAGTAGGGAAATGGACTAGACCAAACCTGTTTAAGTCACAAGATCATAACTAAATATGATAATTACCGTGGAGAGAGAGAGAGAGAGAGAGAGAGAGAGAGAGAGGATCCTGTGAGATTACACTCAATATTAAGGTACATAAAGATTATATAAACTCAATTCTGAAGTCGAGCTAAACAAAATGAAATTATTTATTTCCAAACTCCATACATAAGGTGAACTTTTGCTGGTGAATTATTCTCTCTATAAGAATAAATTTAACCTCATATGAGGCAAATGAATCCCAACTCCCAAGTACTTCTCACAGATTGTGTAAAAAATTAAAAGTGCATCGGAATATGATTAAAAAAAAACCTACTTTTCTTCCTGGACGAGACTTCTGCACACTAGGGGTCTTAGGATCTGGCAGTATTTCCTTCAGAATTCTACTCAGCTCATGTCCACGGTGCTCCTCAACAGCCAAGTCTGCTTGAAGTTTTCTAGCCCGTTCCAGGGACTGCCAGTCGAAGAGAAGGTCTATTACTACTTTTATTTGAATGAAATGGAGAAAAGAAATAATAAAAAAAAAAAAGATAAACAAGGCAGAATAGGAAATTTAACAACGAAGCATGATTAGACACCAAATGCTTGCAAGCCAATTCAGAAATGTCTCTTTTCTAAAGTGGCATTCGAGACACAGGACCAAGAAAAACAACATTTCTTCAACAAAATAGCAACAGAGAAGTTACTGGACAAGCTAAACACTAGGCTATTGAGACCAGTTTCCTATTTTATCTTAATCATAATTGCTTCAAAATCTCATGGCATGAAAGCAACATTTAGTTGTATACATTGGATTAGAAAGTGACTGAATCTGTAACTGACACTTATGTGTAGAAGTTGGACAGCAATGAAGACAATAAACTAAGCTGTGGTGAGTCTCCGGACTACTAAGCATGACAAGACAACTCTGGTTAAACTGTATCTCATCTACACTTACAGCAAGGAAAACGCACCTGCTCAAGCTTTTTGGCATATTCTCTTCTGTAATTCAGAACCAATTCAACTGCGCCTGGGTTTACCAAGTCAGGAGGGATATCAGCTACATTGGTAGTTGCAATATCAGTAGCATTATTCCTTCGGATAGCCTGAACTTAAAAGAAAAAACAAACAAGTTATAAGCTATAAAGACTGGTTGCCTGTAGGCATTGTCATAAGTAACCAATATTAAGAGTAGGAGCAAAGCTAGAAATCCAAATTCAAAGATACTGCAAGATATATAGAGCGCCTACGTGGGTATGAATACAACGATATGTGTATAGACAATCAGCAAGATATCTCAAGTTCAAACACAAAGAAAGAAGTGGCTATTGCTTAATGTCAGAGTCCACAATTTCCTCTTCCTCTTCTACAAGCAGCTGTAGCTACCCACATTTTATGACTGCCCCATAAATTGCTAAATTGAAGCCGTGAATGAATTCTTGACACACAACCCATAAATTGGTGGTTATCGTTCCCTTACAAATGTATCGGCTTGGTTATTATGATTCTCTCCAAAAGAACTAAACATATACGGGATTTCAAAGTGAGACGCTGAATGTACATTGAGCACTTCTCTTCTTAGTCTAAGTTCCTAAATTTTTTCGATCGAAAAACTATATGACTGAACATCTGAACATGGAAACACATACATAAAATGTGTAGCTTCTGCAAATGTCTCCGGTATATTTTTCACATCTTTTTCCTTCTTCACATTTCCATTTTCCACATAGATTTTTTCCACAGATTATTATCCTTGTGAGCATGAATAGGCTAGATGACTTTCTGGTAATCTGAAAATACAGCATCCTATTCTGTAACTAGTTTGTTGTTGATTATGCTCATTGAATGGAATCAAATGCAATCAAGTGCCATTAATACTAGAGAACCCAGTTTATATGAGAAAGGGAAGGTCAAATTTCCATCATATCCTGCATAAATTATGTTAAATACAGGCGTTTTGACATTCATTTTGTTAGTGATAGCACTATGATATTAACTTCTTATTTTATCATAATCACAGCCGAAATGACTTACAATTTCAAGGTCATTTTGGATTTCAGAGATAGCACGCCTCACTTCAGCACGAACAGTTTCATATATGCCACCACCAGAGGAATCACACTCCACATTATCCCCTTGGACTGACTGCAAATGAGGTACAAACCAACTTTATATTGCAGAACATCATTTTTCATCATCTTCATTAACTAATTTTCCACAATAGCATTCGTGTTTTTGCTAACTAGCTCACCACGTTAAAGCTTCCATTAACATATATCCAGATATATGACCAAAATACAGTCCAAACCTCACCTTCATCTGTTCACAAACTGGCTTAATGCTTTTATCTTCAGCTTCAGATAAAGAACTCGCCACCGACACACGTTCATTTGTAGCAGTTTGCCAACAGGACTGATAGAGAAACATGTAAAAGGGCAAAATCATCAATGAATGTGTTTCCTTTCCTGCAACATCATATCGTATCTCCAAAGAAAATGAGTCTACCCAGTTTGTACCAAAGTTGTAGTGAAACCGTCTGAAGGCTCAGCTTCACTCTGACCAGACCATATATCAGAACCACTTCTTACTAAGCCGCCTTTTTTCGCATTACTAGAGACTACATTCCGGTCACTCCGGATCTTGAAATCCTCTGATAAGCCACGGTCGTGCTCAGCTTCACTCTGCCCAGACAATAAACGAAAAAAATCCTGATTCACTTTCATCTCTACTTCATTTATTCCCCACATTATGATAAAAATTCATTAAAAAAGGAACCCAGCCAACATACGAGCAACGAATGCAAAGACTCAAGAAGTCCAAGATAGCTCATAATCTTTTATAGGTAAAAAACAAGTCCAAGATAACTCATAATTCCATTACAAAAAAGAAAAAAAAAAGTCCTAACCTCAGACGTCGCAAAATGCTGCCTCGACACCGACCGGTCGCGGCGGCCCGTATAGACCCTCGACAGACTCCGAGCGGTCTCCTTCCCACTTCCCGGACCTTTGTTACTCCCAACACCTGCAGTCCTCGCAACCGAGCGCCCCCTCCTGTTATCCACACCGCCATTGCTCACAGCACCTGTATCCGCATTCGCATTAGTATTCGTAGTCGGGGATTCAAGAGAACCACCGCTCCAAAAGAGAGGGTTATCTCTCTTATTCAAGAAATCGTCGGAGGTGGAGGGAATCTCGGCGTTGGTCCTCCTCCTTGGAAAAGCACTGACGCTCCTCGATCTTCGTATTGGGGCTTTCTTTGGTGGATTCTCTTTGTCGAAGCTTTCTCTCCCGGCAGAGTGTGTTGTAGTCGTTAGGTTCCCTCTTCTTGAGGAGGATTTGAAGGCCGCAACCGCCATTCGAGATCATACAAATATGATACCAATTGAACTATGTGATCCGAAACTCGAAATCTGCAAATCCAAAGGGGGCTTTGATCTAATTCAATCAACATAAGACAAAAATGTAGAACTATTATTGTTTATTCCGCCATATCTGCCTCATGGCCCCATGGGTCCCTTCTTCTTCCGTTTAGTTTCCCTTCACACAAACAGTCAAATTAAGTTGTCTGAGTTTAGACTCAAATGGTTAAAACATAAATTAACTTCATTGATTTAATAAAGACAATTTAATTATCTTAATTTTTTAAATTATTTTTTATACATTTAATCGTTGAATGTATTATATTCTTAAAAGATATTAGAAAATTAATAATTTTCTTTTATGTAGACTGACGCAGCAAAATCTACATTAATAATATTTTTAGAAATAGACATATCCATTCACCACAAATCTAACATTTTTTAATTTTTCCCTTTAGACTAATTAATCGCAATAAAATTGTTTCAATTTATTAAACTCTTATTTGAGCCTGTGAGATGCATGTTTATTTCTTATTAAAAAAAATTATCTTTGTTAATCTAAGTATTCATCATGAACATGCTAAAAGTATGGGCTTTTAAAAAAGAATAATGCTATATACAAGTTCAAATAGGCAAGCTTTTTGTAAAAAAGTGAATCCAACTAAAAAAATATTTTTTACAATTTTTTCAAAATAAAGTAATTTTTTCAAAATAAAGTCTACTTTTTTACAAAAATTTATGTAGAACGTATCTATTTGAAAACTTGTATAATTCATTTTTCTTTAAAAAAAAATGCATCTTAAGTAGGGGTGAGCATCGGGTAGTTCGAACCGAGAAAATCGAACCGGACTGGACTGGTCTGGTCCACGGTCCAGAGCCTTTTCAGACCGGACCGAACCGAATGTAAATAATTTATATTTTTTTATAATTTATATATATAATTAATTATATAATTTTCATCTAACCTAATTCTATCACTAACTAATATATAATTAAGTATAGACTATAGTTATACATATACAATTATACTTATACTAATATTACTAATATATAGCTATTCTATATTTAATATTACTAATAGATAATAGTCTAAAATTTTATACTAATACTATTATATAGTTATATTAATAGTTATATTAGTTGTTATATTAGTTATACTATATTATAGTGATTTAGTATACGTATAAGTTATAACTATAGTCTATATTAATATTAGGATTACTATTACTATATCACTATAGTTAATAATATCATATAGTGATATAGTATTAGGTTTTAGTATAACTAATACTATAGAAGTTTAGAAATGTGTCAGTGCTTAGAAGTTTAGAAATTACCTATTATATGTTAAGTTATTAAGTTTTGGATTATAATTTGTAATTTGTAATAACTTTTGTATTTTTTTTTTTTGGTTCTTCTAGTTTTTTATATAGATTAGTTTTTATTTTTATTTTTTATCATTGTATTAGTATATTTGTATTTTTCAAGATCAAATATTTTTTTTTTTTAGTATTTTTAGCTAAAACAATGTACAAAATTTGAAGTAGGCCAAAAATAATTGAAATTGAGTCCAAAAAAACCAGATTTAGATGGGCTAAATGGCCGATTTGGGACATGTCCAGACCGAATGGACCGATCCTAGATCAGACCGGACTGAAATGGACCGAACTGGACCGGTCCTATATATACTCGGTCAGGTCCAGGGTGATAAATTGACCGAATAGGTCCGGTCCGGTTTGCAAAACCATTTAAGACCAACGGGACTGGACTGATATCACCCATAATCTTAAGGAACACTTTGTCCTTGAAAAAAAAAAATCAAATAAGTGAAAAGGAACATTGATAAGTGAAAGATCAAATTAGCCTTTCTTTCATAATTGTATTATAATTGTCAGCAAGTCATTTGAAACACCGCATCAACGCCAATAACAGTTTGCTTTATTTAACAAATTACCACGGGTCCACGTGTGCTCCATGTACATATATAACACTAAAAAAGTTTGAAATAACATAAAAAGCAAACAATTAGTAATAGTTTAAAAAATAATTTATTTTAAAAAGTAAAATGTATTAGATAAAGCAAATATCAATCATGTGATCAAAGTTTGGTAATTATTAGAAGTTATAAACCGTTATTGTTATAAATTAAATCCCATCTATTTAATTTAAAACAAATTATTAATGAAATATAAATAATCTCACGAAACAAAGTACCTTAAAAAATATGAATTTTTTTATACATAAATCACTATTCATTCTCACACTTGATTTTTTTTTTATGAAATGTGGGGTGTAGATAATAAATAATGACTAATGAGAATAATTATTCTAAAAAAATATATACCAATACATATAAATGATCAAGTTGCTTGAAGAATTATAACTATTTGGCGTCCTGCATTCTTCAAGCGTGATTGTTCGATCAATTTTAGAAAATAAATAAATAAATAAATAAATAAAAAATTAAAATCAAAACATGATGATGAGGAATATCGACATGATAAAATAACCATGACCCACCAAATTAAGATCCTTGATCATGATTTTGTGTTAGGAACAACATCAATCAAGCCGTACGTATGCATGCATGCAACTTATTCATTAGTACGTATATATGGCAATTAGTCGAATTTTCCTCCTTTGCGAGAATATTTCCAAAGCTTAAAACTTTCCATTATTCAACATCGTCATCATGCAATATTGAAAGCTGGTTTTCTCTATAAATCACAAAACCCCAAACCCTAATTTTTCACAAAACCTTCATTAATTTCAGGACCTAGCTTTACGTACGTAGGTAGGTCATGAAGAAAACTTTCTACTACAAGTTTCTTCCAACCAAAGCCGGAGAAGAAGAAGCCGCCAGCAAGTCTCGTAGTACTTTGCTGCACCATCTTGATGATCCCGTTCTGACAGAAATCAGAGACTGGCATCCGCCTGTGGCGGCAGGGACATGGATCGAAAAAGTCTTTCAAGTAAACAACATCACGACCGGAAAACTCTTCTTTTCGCACAGAGAAACATTCGAACATGTTTTCCGACACTGGACTTTTGATATGGCCCAACACGTAGTGAGTGGTAACAAGTTGCATGTTATGATAATGGATATTACTGATGGGAATAACCCTTTGACGCACCACGGCGAGAACTTGTTCTTTGAGAGAGGGCCAGCTCATCGCCATGGTGATCATGATCATCGTGATTACTCCTACGCTCTTGGATGCAAAGATCTGGTGGAAAAGCAGAAGCTTTTCCGTTTGGGAGATGAATTAGGGTTGCGCTGGAATGCAGAATTTGGACTTTTTCAGTTGAAGATCATCAAGAATCGAGCAGGATTAATTGATGATCAAGTTGGTAATATTAATGCTAATTGGTATGACGAGGATCAAAATTGTCTGAGAATATGAATATTATATAATGGTTATTGTTACGTATGGCCAAAAATAAAAATCCATTATTTGATTTTGTTTTTTATGTTTTTCGTATTTTCTACTTTAACTTCATGATCTGTTTTGTGTATACTGTTTGGAAAAATAAAAATAAAAACCGATTGAGACACAAGATCATTATAAAATGTTGAGTTTTGATATATAGAAAAGTTGGTCACGTGTGTTAGCTAGCACACCCCTCATAGTGAATTAGTCCATTATAACTTTAAAAAAATCAAAACATCAAAAAACTCTTAGCATAGTTGATGTAGAAAGTTTCCACATGAGTGGTGTGCTAGGTGCGAACAAAATAAGATTTCTAAATGAATTTCTATAAAACGCTATACGTACCCATTTGTTTTGCCAAAGAGAAACTGATAGATATATATAATATATATTACGAATAATGCTACATATAGTTTTAAGGTACTGTGCAAGCTACTCCACATACTTTATTTGAAAAAAGTATGGTCTACTATTAAAAAATAATTTTTTATATGTAATAACTTTAAGACTGTATCTAACATTACTTGTATCAAAATAGTTTCACATCATGCATAGATATGTTGATTCTTATTATTATGGCAAACTTCTAAACCAAACTTACCAGAGTATCCTAGACACAACAATAATATTGATCATAAATATATAGTAGCATGTAAAATGATCAATTTACAACTACATATTAAATGATGGGTACTTTTATAAAATTTAAATTCATTTATAGTGAAGTGGCATGCTTTTCGTACTGGTTCTTTATGAAATGAATCATAAAACAGTTGTAAAAAAAATTGCAGATGTATCATTACCCATAGTAATACATATTATGTTGACACGACCTTATAAAGTTCCACATACAAAATATTGATACACCATCTCATACTTTTCGACAAATTGTATCATTTAATAATAAATCATAATTGTACGTTCATGAATAACTCGTACAATAAAATAATCAAATCGAACTCGAGTTTTTCTTTCAATATTACATGACATGGTCCCATTTTTATAGCTAGGTCAAGAAAAAACTTTGGATTTGATACAACAATACTTGCATCACGAATATTGATTGTTCCAATTATTTTCATGTTTGTTCTCTTTCTTTCATCAAATACTATATACACTATAATACTTGTTAATGTATGACCAATCAATTCCTTAAAATGAAAGGATTTGAACACAAAAAATAAATAAATCTCCAACAACCATATAATAAATTACAAATCGACTATACAATTTTAAATGTAATAATTATTTGTGATGAAGTAGTACCTAGAGCCGAAGGGAAAGGTGAAGCAAGTTAGACAAGAAAATGTGATCCCCAAAATGGCAATTGCAAGCCAAATTGCACCCATGTTACCACAACACCTGGCTAAAAGACCTGTCGTTCATCTTGATCCACATAAAAAGGAGCTGTCAGATTTCATCACAGGAAGCTCAATACGATTGCAAAACAAAGATGTGAATGATGTGAATTAGTCACTCAGCTTCGAGAGCAGCGATTTCGTATCTAACTTCTTCTAAATGTTCATTTATGGCGGTCACTGCATCCTGCACACCTCTAATGGCCTCCTTGAGAGCATTATCGTACTCAGCATCTGCTTCGGCCTCTTCAGTTCCAGCAGCTTCAGTTATCTCATGCACGTGTATACATGCATGCTCCATTGGCTTCTCACATCTGCAGTTGTCATGACTCACCAGACGTTCTGAGGGACGACCTTCCTTCTTCAACACCTGAATTGTAGCTGTCTGGAAACAGAATTGTGGTTTTCAGCAAAAATAGAAACAAGCACCAGTAGATTCTGAGTTGCAATGAAAAAAAAACAAGGGATCAGTAGAGAGTAGGCTATGTTTGATTACACAGATGAGATAAGATGAGAAATCTGTAAATAATACTGAGATATTTTGTTAATAGTAGTAAAATAATTTGAGTTAGGATTTTTATGGGATTTTGGAAAATGAAAGAGAAAAAGTTGAATAAATTATAAAGTTAAAAGAGGGTTATAATATATATAATTTTAAAATATAATTTTTGTTTTAAAATTTGAAAAAAGTTGAATTATTTTTTGTGTTGTTTGAAAGTTTGGGAAGAAAAAGTTGAAAATTTCAAATTGAAAAATGTTTGTGTTTGAATGGTGTTTAGATGTTGAGACAATATGAGATTGGATGAGATGATTTCAAAGGTTTGTGAAACCAAACCAGGCTAACACTTCACACTTTCAAATGTCCCTCCATTTTAAAAGAGGACTTTTAAAGTTAATAGTCACTTGAAAATCTCCAAGGGGCTAGTTTTGTCAAACTAAAATTATGCAAGATCAAATCCCAAATGCATGCTTGCTTCCCATTAATTTTTTTTTTTTTTTGTTAATGACAGGGGAACCACCCCATAGTAGAGCCCTTAGGACTCACCCATAGAACCCAAACTCTTGGAGAGACTAGCATGGCAACCCACCGTCACGACCTCCCACTTAAATCGCAATTTGATCCCAGGGGAATTGAACCTGTGACATGGGGCTCATACACACAAGTTCACCCCTACCACTTGACTACCCACGGGTGGGTACTTCCCCTTAATTTTTTTCATCTGTGAATATCAAAACCAAGCTACTACGTCCAAAGAACGTGCCTTCACTTGAGTTGCTCAATAGAGGTACAACATAATTTTAACTCCGGTCCAGTCTTGGTACTCCCATGCAAATATTTACAATTATGAGTTCACTATGTGAGTGAAATCAAGGTTCCTTTTCAGATAAAAAGTAACAAGCAGTGGTTTTTTCTCACTGGGATGGAGAACCTGGACCCATTCCCAACTCGAAAACTAGAGACAGGTGGCGTAGCCTTCAATTAAACTTTATGGGATGAAAATCTCCTCTACTTATGCCTCTTCTCCATATTGTTGTGGCCAGATGGGACCTTTCCTTCTCTTATTCCTTTTTCGTGGGTTTATAACTCTGAACATCTGGTCATATTGCTCCCCTCAAAGGTGCTTTATTTCCCCCAAACACATTTCCAAGAAAATGGCGAGCCAATTGGAGGGCTTTAATCACGATGATCCGTCCTTTGGATGGGATCTAACATATTTGCTCCTCACTTTCCCTTCTCCATCTAAAACAATACAAGTAGTTATAGATGAAGAGAAGATCTCCATCTCCCAATCCAGGATTGATCAAAAGTGTCATTCCATTAGGGCATATTATCGGCAGCAATTATTACATTTTCAGACTTGGAAGAGACTAGTAAAAGTATTATTATAAGCAAGTAGGGATCACAAATTCTCATGATGGTCCACAGGGAACTTCTTTATACGGTTATACCCCACCCTTTTTCCTCTTTCTTCATAAAGCTTGTCCTATTACTAGACAGGGAAAATGAAGAAGGCCATCGGCACATTAAGGATCTTAGTACAAAGTAGTCCAAAGGAATGGAGCGACTCCTTAAAAACTTTGGTCTCTGAAACTGCATTTCACTCCAAATTCCTAACTACCACATTGTTTAAATAACATACCCTGACCAGTAAAGCAAGGGAGCAAAAGCGTTTTGGGTTTGCTAATCAATTTAAAACTTTCTTTTGGTTCAGGAAAATACTACTAGAGGACATAGCTAATGAGATATGAAGCATACCAGATGCAATTTCTGCTTTTCCTGTTCTTGAACAGCTCTGAGCAACTGAGCTAGATCAACTCGGCAGTGATCAGGATTAAGTAATAGCGACTCCATTTCAAGAACCTAAATATGCGTTTGAAAACCCACTAAGATTATTTGTCATTATAATTACATGGAGTGGAAAAGGGAATGAAACAAGTACTTGTTTGGAGCAATCATTGAACTCTACAGTGATCTCACTGCAAAGTTGTTGATAAGCTAATTCCCCTCCAGAATCCATATGCTCAGCAAACCCACTGAAAAAAATAAAAAAAACATTGACATGAAGGGAAAAAAGTAGAAAAACGGAACCCTATTTCTGGTAACTCCTGAGAAAAAATCATCCGGGAAAAAGAGACTTACTTTTTGAGCTTGGCGTAGGCTTCGGCTCTGCGCTGCTGTATTGCAAGGAACCTGCGAAGTAGATGGAAGATTTTGGAAGAATCGGAGCCACCTACGGTATTTTCGGCCTCCATTGGTTCCGTAATAGAGACCTTCTCGAAATCTTCCATGATCGTCCTTTGTGATTCTTTCTCCTGAGATTTGAAGCTAATGAATAATCTCAGAATCGGGATTCGGGACACCCTTTTTCCTTTGAAAAATTCTAATTACCATTTTATACACCACTAAATAATTTTTTTTTTATATTTTATTTAAATACATATATTAATATATAAATATATATTTAAATAATAATATAAAAATAATAATTCAATACATGGTGTATAGTATAGACTATAGAACCGAGTAGCAGCATTGCTCTTTTCGTTTTCTACGAGCGGCGGAGTTGACAAAAATATTACGCTAATTAAACCGACAGACGATATTAAACTAAGGAAAACAGCTTTAAACATTACATTATCTGCTAATATTCTATATATAAATAATCGAAAATTTCATTAAAAATAATATAATTTCAGAAGTGTTAGTAAATTTATAAATTAATATAATTTTATTAATACATTAAATTTTTATAATAAAAATAATTTTACAATTTAAAATACCATATCAAACTCATTAATTTATAAATTTACTTTTTAAAATCTCTCTATAATTAAAGAATAATCTTTCTACCAAAAGTTCATAATCTTTCTAAATTATTTACAATCCGAACAAAAGATGGTAGATAATTATTTTTTTTCTTTTTCTCGTTTTGCATAAATGTACATAAAAAACATATTCCACAATGGCTTATAGATTATAAATGAAATACCATGATTTTATGTTTTTATAAGAAACTATTCTCGATTTTGACATTGCTTCCTCAAACTTTTCTTTCTTGAGCACGTAATTAACAATTTAAATAATTATTAATTAAAAAAATAGGTAAAAAAGATCTATACAATTAAAATGTACAAATCTTGTGTAATATCTTTGAAAAGAAGAAAAAAAATTTGAGACCAATATAAAAAATTAACTTTATTTTAGAGTGGATCTCACTTTTTAAAAATGTTTGTACATGACTTATATATATTTTAAAATTGTATCTAACGCTCTAAAAAAAGATCATGCTAGTGGGCGGCTAGAGTTTACCGCTAAGCATACCATTAGTTATAAATTTTTTGTTCTTTTTCTTTTGAATTTCTTTTAAGTATTATTTAAACATCTTTAATCATTAAGAACAAAATATATACAATTTCAATAATAATCGCTTACTTAACCATTAAATAAAAATAAAAAAATTGAAATGCATTAATGGTAAAATTGAACGATAAGCTAGAGGAACTCTACTAATATTTTCCCCCTAAAAAAATATAAAAATACTTTATGCACAAAATAAGTATTTTGTGCACCAAGGTCCAAGACTACGTGAAGAAAGGCACAAAATGGCTATTGCCCATGTGATTTTCGTGCATTTCTTTCGTGTGTGTAGCATAAATTCCAAAAATATCCTAAATAACGCCCAATATATATGTAGATCATCTTGATCTAGAGTTTGTTTAAAGAATAATTAAATTGAGAATACATAACTTGCTCTAATTTTTTGAATAATCACAGCCTCATTAAAAGAAGATAAATAAATCAAGCCTTTATTGTACAATAATAAAATAAAAAATAAAAAATAAAAACACCTTAATTTGAGCCGTCTGTGGAGAGAGAGAGAGAGAGAGAGAGAGAGAGCACGCAAGTCCACTGCTACATCAATGGCCGGAAAGTGGCTGGCGACGGTGCAGCAAACGAGCAGCGGGCGGCCGGTCTTCTTAGAGAACGAAATTGAGTGCTCCCTAGTCTCCGCCGTTGACCTCGAATGTGATGAGCTCTCAGACTTCCCTTCTCTCAAGTCCGGCCTCCTAATCCTCACCACCCACCGCCTCCTCTGGCTGCCTCCAGATTCCTCCACCTCCTCCCCATCATCCGCCGTTTCCCTACCTCTCTCCTCCGTCTCCGACATCCACTCCTCCAAGAAGTCTCTCAAGTCCATCTTCCACTCCCCCCGGGTCCGCTTCCAGGCCTCCCTCAACCCGGGTCCGAGATCGGTGGCGATCACCATCGTCATGAGGGGAAAGGGCGACTGCGACGCGTTTCTGGGGAAGTTCTTGGAGAACTGGCGGGCGAGGGCGTGGGAGAAGGAGAGCGAGAGTACCCGGTCGGGTAAGGGAGGGGATTCCCAGTCTAGGTCTGGATCGGCTAATGTTTCTGGCGGGTTTTATACGAGGGAAGGGGCGGTAAGGATGGTGGGGGTGTCGGGGATACTGAGGAAGGAGCAGGAGATGTGGGAGAGTACGGACAAGAGCCTGCAGGACGCGTTCCTGGATTTGAATGCTCTCATGGTAATGTGTCTCTGTGTCTTTGTTCGTTTATATTTATGATTAACGATTTATGTGCTCGTCATGCTCTGTGATATGAATCTCTTTGGTTGCTTAGAAAGTCCGCAGAAATGCACGAAAACTTTTGGATGTGGTTATGCGGGAAAATTCTTTTGGAGTTATTATTATTATTATAATTATTCAGTAAATATTTATTGGAGACCAAATAATGCAAGTATGCTTTTCTTTCCCTAAATTTTTGAGAAAATACAGGAAAAGAAAGTAGTTCGAATTCTATTAAATTTTCGTATATAAAAAAAAAAAAGAAAATAGTTCGAATTCTGAGTTTAAGAGCGATGAAGCGGTTAGTAGTTGTTGCCATGATATAATTTAATTTCTTTGCTTTTTCCATTATAAGTATTAGAACCATATTGGATTTTCAGAGTAAGGCTAAAGAGATGGTGATGCTAGCAGAGAAAATGAGGCAAAAACTTCTGACTGGCTCAAATTCTCAAACTGGTACCACAAATGATGAAGAGATGGGTTCCAAAGAAGAGATGCAAGATTGGCTATTGAGTGTTGGTATAATATCCCCGGTTACAAAAGAGTCTGCTGGGGCGCTATATCATCAACAGCTGTCCCGTCAGGTTGTATTCTCTCTACATTATGTGTTATTTGAAGATAGTCTTATTAGTATCCTTTTATCAGAAAGCTTTCTGATTGTATTAGGATGGTATCAAGAGTGTGATATAAACAAATAGAATCGAGGATTTAAATTAGAAATATGATTCCTTTTTCATTCCTATTGTCAACTTCAGCACTTGCCTGTCATTTTTTGTGAATTGAATGTAAATAATAAATATATATGTTGAAAGCTGAGCTGATGCTGGAAACTACATAAAGTTGTTATCGAGTTTTAACAGAATGAAAGGGAAAGGGAGAAATGTATGGACACTGCTCTTACTTTGACTTCTTTCATTGCAGTCTTTAGTTTTCAATTATTTTAATCAAACCTCATGAACATGTGTCTCGGGATTTACCCCTTTGTACTTGGGTTGTGCTTTTTGCACTTATTAATACTTTTTACTCTTATGAAAAAATGGGTTTTGGGATAATGTAAGTCAATCCATTTGCTGTTAACAATCTGTGTGTAGTATGTGACTTATAGACAAAAAATTTCATACCAGATGCTTAATAAATAATGTAATCTTCTCTATTATTATGCCGTTGTAGAAGAAATTATTTTTTAAGAATGATAAACAAAAGTGAAATAACACAGAAGATGGATCTCTGTCTACTTCTCTCTCTTTGTCTTTCTATTCTACATCTTTGTCGTATACCATTGATAAAGAGCATTAGAGATCATGATTGTGTTCTATCATTCAGTTGCTAACTTCTTGTGTTGATATTGGTTACCTTCTGGTTTATTTCGCTTGAAAAGAAAATTTTAACCTTTATCTTTTAACACTTAGTTGGCAGATTTTGTCCGAATTCCACTTGAGAGAGCTGGAGGAATGATGAATCTTATAGATGTCTATTGTCACTTCAACCGTGCTCGAGGCACAGGTTTGCTTAATTGTACTTTTTGTATCTTGTTTTTCTTAGGAGCATTGTCCTTTTTAAAAAGTTATTGATATATTGTCCATTTTTTAGAATGTGAAATATGTTTTTGTATCTCCCTTTTTCACAGAGTTGATCTCACCAGAGGATTTGTTGCGGGCATGTTCTCTCTGGGAGAAGTTTGATGTGTATGTTGAACATTTATACAATTTATTTATGTTGCAATCTGCCGAATGGTTGTGATAAGGGTGCAAAATCTGAAAGAATGTTTTATAGATTGTTGTCCCTTGAGTTCCTTTTCATTTATTTTAAACTTATCCGTAAACATTTCATGTAAATTTGTCAGCAAGTAAACCAAAGCATTCTGAGGGAAATGGACACTCTTTTATGTAGCTCTTAGGTGGGGTTTGAATAGTGAGATGAGATGAGATGGTTTTAGATGAAAGTTGAAAGTTGAATAAAATATTATTAGAATTTTTTTTTAATATTATTATTATTTTGAGATTTGAAAAAGTTGAATTGTTTATTGTATTTTATGTGGAAATTTGTGAAAATTGTAATGATGAGATGAGATGAGATGGGTTGAGATGATTTTGGTATCCAAACTGAGCCTAAGCTGTTCCTTTCCTAGATAACTTTGGATATTTTAATTATTTGCTTGTATAAAAAAATGTCTTTCTTGCACAGCCCGGTGATGCTTCGGAAATTCGATAGTGGAGTCATGGTCATCCAGAATAAGTCCCACAGTGACGAGGAGGTGAACTCCCCTCACCCCCCCCCCCCCCCCCTTCCTTTCTCATGCTCCACTTCTATTCATAAGTTGAATAAATTGATCTCTGGATATGCCATTGTACTTTTCTGTTAGTCTGACACTTCCGTCTTTGATGTTTGAACATATCTATATATAGAGGTGGCTGCCAGTAAAATTCATGTAAAATTAAATAAGTATATGGAAGTGGGTAAGGTTCTAACAGATAACTTGTTCAAACGAAAGACTTCTAATATTTCTCTTTGTAAATTTATTTTAAGAATTCAATCCGAGTAATTTACAAATGTATATGGAAATGGATGTGCTTCTATATCATCTTAACACATGTTGAAGTGAAACCCCCCCCCCCCCCCCCCAAAAAAAAAAAAAAAAAGTTAAATGTATGCAGCAAATCAAGACAATCAAATTTATTAATTGTACTGCTGCTTTTGTATTTAATATACACACTTGGCAAAAAAAATCATCAAATTTATTTTCTTTCATTGTGTTCTGCACAATGTCCGACTCTATTTGAAATATCATGACAAAATAGCCAACTTGTGCTATAACATTTAGGTTTTTGCAAGAATCAAGGCCCTTGTGACAAATCCGGATGCCCTCCGAACTGGGATAAGTCCAAGTGATGCTGCAATGACATTAGGAATTGCTCCTGGCATGGCAAAGGAACATCTTCTAACTGCTGAGAGCAAAGGTAAGCTACTGCAAAAAATTTAGCAGGGATGTTACTGTTGTAGTTGTACTTTTAACTGACCATTCTACATGGCAGGCTTGCTATGCAGAGACATAAGTCCTGATGGCTTTCGCTTTTATATCAACCTCTTCGCTGACATCAATACAGATGATGTTTACTTGTAAGTGAAATATTCCTTTTTTGAGTTTGTTTCATGATCTTTCTCTTCATCTCTTGGATGCTATTTGTCCCCTCTATGGCCACAACACTTTGAGTTGACTTTAATATGCCTACATGTTCTCATAGTCAATTATTTAATTGATTTTCTCTTTTACAGTATATTGTGTGCATGCCTTTGGTTACTGATAAAAAAAAAAAAAAAAGATAAAGTGGCATAATTCAACATAGGATAAACTAGCATGGTTGTGGAATTGTGTTCCATCAGATATTTCTAGAAACAGTGAGATAAACTCACTTTCTTAAAAAGACAAATAGTTGAGAGAACCTTAAAATTGAGCACTCAGCCTTCTAACCTGAGTGAAAAAAACTATATTATTCTTGTCTAAACCACAATTTCACTGTCTTGATCTGGCCCCTTTTATCTTTGTTTGTACCTTTAGTTGCTTTAGTGGGGTATTTCACTTAATTATTTAACTTAAGTTACCATCTTCTGTTTATTGCTTATAAATATATATTTTATAACATGGAAGCTCACCGATGCAAGGCCCTTTGGACACCCCCCCCCCCCCCAAAATGTATTAAATCCTTGATACATACTGATAAAAAATGTAAATCCTGGAGAACCGTGTATTAGATAATCCAGGAGAACTCCTAGTTTGAAATTGAACCCACGATATTTGAGTCTACAGCTCATCCCCAGTCCAGCCTTCGACTACTAGGCTGCACCTTGATGAATGTTCATAAATAATGAGTTTTTGTTTCAATTATAGTTAGGATGAGGATTTGTGATCAAATTTCTTTCCACTGTCATATCACTGAAGCTTTTTGATACTATTATTTTCTCCCTTATTTCTCTTTAATATTGTGTCTGATGTATTTGTGCAGGATCAAAGATCATAGTATGTATGCTACATGGGTTAGGGTAGCCTCTGCTTCTAGGTAAGGGAGGATGCTTTCTCGAAAAATCCCTTTCTAATTTTATATGCAATAATAATCAAAAGAAATTACAACCGGCTTAGTTTTATGAATTCCTGAGGAACTGACATTATTTTTTTTCGTTTGTTTTGATGTTCCAATTAGTTAATTTCAAAGTTCTAGTTAGGAACGATTGGATAGAACAAGGTTGTCCAACCATGGACCGGGCAGATAAGAAAAAGGAAAGGATTTCATGCTCAAATGCCCTCTTCTACATGCTGCAAACTATATTATCAACTTTGGTGTCCTGCAGAAACCTGGGGAAGTGGGCGATGCAACTGTTTTGTTTGTAATTGCTTATTGTGATATATAGTGAAAAACTCAGCAATTGGAAGCGATGATTACATGGAAGGAGGTGATTTCTTCTTCAGAGAAGTATATTCATTTTTTATCCTATGTGGTTAATGGATCAAATGAAGCAGAGCATCTTGGAGATTTGTAGAGGGACTTCCTGGTTTAGAGCGGCACGAAACTGTTTTAATAATATCCATTGAGATAGATGGCTCATTTTTCTCAATTATCGCATTTGATAATACTGTGCTATCTCGTTAGGCGACAAAGAATAATGATAGAGATAAATGATTATGATAAAAGCATATCCATTATATAGTGTCAAGTCTTACATTAGTTTCTTGCGTGGAAAATATTTTAATCACAAATAGATTATATAAAAGTAAATCTATAAATTGATGTAATCTGATATAGTACGTCAGATTGTAAAATTATTTTTATTATAAAGTAAATTTAAAGGATTTTATTAATTTATATCAGTTTGTAAATTTATTTTATATAATTTCTTTATGTTTGTAACAATTTTTATTTGTAATTTTTTTGTGGGATTTTAAGCAAACCCATTAGTACTTACAAAAAAAAAAAAAAAAGCAAACCCATTAGTGATTAGAAGCATAAATGGAAACTTTCTACCATTTAGAAGATAATTTTATGAAAGGGTAAAGTCTAATTATTCAAAAAATAAATAAACAGTGTTGTTTTTAAATTAAGAGAAAATAATACAGATAGAATACCTCTTTACAATTCTCAAAATATTTTTTGAAATAATATTTTTCTTTTAATTACTTTACAACTTGCAATATAAAAAAAAATCCAATCATTATTACGAACGACTTTTGCGTATTGTTTTAAATATCATACTGTATAGACCATTCATCCAATATAGACATTACATATATTTCGTACATGCCGATATTTCAGTTGGTATTAATTTGTATTTCGGCCCGTATTGCTGATATTTTTATCTTTAATTTTTTTTTTAAATTACAAGTTTATTTTTTTATCCTCAATTCAAACTAGACTATTTATAATCTATATATATGTATTTATATATTTATATATATATAGTTTATTTATATATTAACCGAAACGGTATCGGTATTTCAATATTTCGTTCTGTCTCAATCGGTAAGCGTTCGGTACACTATTTAAAACTTTGCTTTTACGCAACTGCAATCATAAAAGCTAAAACCCTGATTCCACTGACAACCTAAAACCCTAAACATAGTCACTCTTTCAATACCTTGAACTTTTACTTTGTTCTCCATGCTCAAAGATGCTACCTCCCTACAATTCCTTCCCTCGCCTTCCCAACCAAAGCCAGCAAACTAATGCTCTCTCTACTCCGCCTTCTCAACAGGTAACTCTATTTCCTTCTTTCTCACTCTCTCTTCCGATGATCTCAGACAGTATCTATAAATTAATGCTTTTATCCAATCTCGAGCTGATTCTTCGTTTCTAATTCTTTTTATTTTCTTGTGTTTAATTTGTTCGTTCATCAGGTTATGCAATCAAACCCTCCCCTTGTAAATTCAGGTAATTTAGTGCAAAACACCATGCAATTTCAACGCCAGTTTGGCATGAACAATTCTCAAATTCAAGTCCCCCCGAGTAATTCTAATGCCCATTTGAACCCCAACATGCGGCCTCCCATTACTCAACCTGGTTTCATGAATGTACCTAACCATGTTCTTCCCTTGCAAAATAATTATCTGGGTATGCCCCATTTGGGTTCTCAACAGGGCCTACCCCTTGTGGGGTTTGGTTCACAAAACAGCGTATGCAATATGAACCCCGTTGCAGGGTTTCCTGCTAATGGGCAATTCTGCAATTTGATGCAGAATGCAAATCAAGTCAATGCGTCACAGCCTCCTTTTGTCCATAATTTTCCAAATTTACATCAACAACTCAATCAAAATATGGGTTTGCTGAATGGGCAGTTCGGTTTTCCAAACATGTTGCAAAATGTGAACCAACTTGTGCCCTTGCAAATGCCAGCTTCTTCTCAAGTTGGTCCTTACGGTATCCCTTTATGTCCTCCACATATGTTGGGAGGCCTCAATCAACCAACCCAGGCCACAGTTCCTCAAAATCCTTCTATTTTTCCGAATATGCATTTTGGTCCTGTACATTGTAATCAGGTTGGGCAGCAAGATAACCAGAATCAGCAAAACTTTGCTCCACCTACATTGAATGGATCTGTTGCAGCTCAGCAAGTGAAAGGGAACTCGTCCACACCACTTAATTGTTGTCCGGTTCAACCACCTCATACTAAAAACCTGCAAACTCCCGTTTTCACATGGTCACAGGTATCTTTATGTTGCACTCTATACAGGAATTAATGGAAGATTTTTTGGCAAGAGTAATTTTGTGGTATCTTTTTGAAATATTTAATGCACTCAGTTTTATCAATTATAATAGGGCAATCCTACTAATAAGGGTGGGAGTAATATTCCGAGCTCCAACTGGAAACATTCACCCAACAAAAAATTCACAAGGAATTCAAAAAGTGGACTCTCTCAAGTGGGGTATATATATATTTTTTCTTTTATAGATTACCCTTTTCCATCATTTTTCTTCCAAAGTCCTGGATTGGTTGCTTACAGTTTGTGTCGATTTAATATATGCAGATCTCACAAGTCTCAGTCTCATCGTATGAAAAATGCAAAGAAAAAGTCTGGGTATCCTTACGAACACAAGGGGAAAGGTTTGTGCTTTTATACCTTGCTGCTATACATTATGTTCAGATTTTCTCTGCACCCCCCAGGGTTGGGAATGGTTCAAGTTTTCTTGTATCCTTTTTTGATAAGGTTAAGTTTTTTTGTATTCTTATGAGGTACAAGTGAATAACATAGGATGAAAAGATTAGCTTTATCTAGAGATTATCAAATTAGCCTCTATTAGAAAACTAACAAAAGCATGTGAAGAGCAGTTTTGAAGTTATTCAAAGGTGAGAGATATTAGGCAGTCCAAGATTATTGAAGATGATCGATATCTCTCTCCCCTCCTACCTGCCCTCTTGTCTCTCCTTTTGTGGCTGTGTGCTTCAGTCGGGATTCTTCTTTCCCATGGAAAAGCACTTTTCAAATGAATACTCCACCTAGACATATGAATAAGGCTTTTGCAATGCAAAGCCCTGGTTTCCCACATCATTGGGCCTTTAATTAGCCTATGCTCACCATATGGCATTTTGGTGGCTATGGTTGTCAAGTAAATCTCATCTTGAAATTTATATGACCGACTTTCAATTTTGTTAACCACAACTGGATGGTTATAAATAAAACATTGGACCCTGCAATGTTGTCACTTTGACGAGTCTAAACCACCAAAAGTGCCCGTATGCAAAAGTGCTTGTTGGATGAAGCTCAATTTGAAAAAAAAAAAAAACTGATCTATTATTATGGTGCTGACTGCCTTGTTCTCTCTCTTTGCTTTTAGAATATTTTATTCACATGCATTTGTTCAACCCTAGTTTGATCTGTTATATTGCCTTTGACAACCATCCTCTCTCTCTCTCTACTATGGACTGATTGTTTCTCCTCCCCCCCCCCCCCCCCCCCCCCACCACCCAAAAAAAAAAACCCAGGTCTGAGCAATGAGAGGTCTGGACAATTTGGTACAGCTAATTCTACCAACCAAGCCAGGGAGCGAAAGAGGTAAATTGCTGCTTCATCTTGCTATATAACACATTACAAATCACCCATTCAAGTTGTAGACGTTATTGTATATGGAGATGCTAGACTTTAAGCCAATTGCTGCTTGATCATATGCTAGTCCCTACATTCCTTCATTTTATTTGTTTCTTATTTTTTTATTTTATTTTGTTTTTGGGGTGGGGGCAGGCATACAAAATGAATTAGTTCCTACTTATAAAGTTTCTTAAATATCTAACTTGTCCCCCGGGTTTAGTCGGGACGTTGTTCTCGGACAACTGGTGCCAATAAAAAAATTTCTTCTTCTTTTTGTTTTATTTTTTATACAAGTGTAAAAAAAAAAAAAAAAAAATCTAACTTGTCACCATGTTTCTGTGCATGGGCATGTTTTCCTTAATGTTTCAAACAAGAAGATTTCTTTCTTGGACCTACTCAAAACAAGAAGTCCAGCTGTGGCGTGAAGCACGAAAGAAGAATTACCCATCAAAATCCAACATAGAGAAGGTTTAATTTATTTCAGGACCTCCCTGCCATGTTTTTCCGTCTGATATCAATGTTCTGATGGTTTGTTTTATCATCTGAAGAAGCAGGCTGCAAAGCTTTCAGACTCTGGGGGCATTGATAGAGATGCCAAACTACGAAAAGTGGTACAATAACTTACTTTTCATCTTTCTTTTGTTCTTTTTCCTTCTGGTGTCTTTGCATGAGATTTGAGCAGTCTTTTAACTTAATCTTACGACACTTTGGCCAACTAAAACAGAGCTAGTTACTTGAAAGAAATAAAATATATTCAACTTATCAAAAAAAGAAGGAATAAAATATATTCAATGAGACACTGAGCAGACAAAGTGTCATCTCTCTTAATCATTTGGTTGGAGTGCGAGGAAGGACAGGGGAAATGGGTGAGGAAGAGAAAGGTGTTTACCTTTTATGGTAGGATGGAAATGGAATGAGTAAATGGGAGAATGGGTTTGGTGGTATGGAAAGAAAGGCTTGCTAGAAGAGAGTTTATTTTAAAATCTCTTTTGGGGTATATGCTTATAGAAAAATTTGTTTTAACGTATTTGAACCCACCAATTACTTTCTCTAATATTATTCTTTGTGCGGACAATAAACTCATGAAGAAAAGGTAGTTTCCCTTCCACCCTCTTTGCATCCTGCTCCATTTCCTTCCCTCTGACCAAAGAGTTTAACATCTTAAAAGAAATTCATAAAAAGAAGAAACTGGAGAATAACTAGTTACTGGTGTTGGAGCTTGATGTGCTTAAGAGTTATAGTGATCATAGCTATGTTTCTTTGATTTCTTATAATTATTCACTACCAATATGTCATAATTGCTCAGGGAACTTGTTTTTATGTCTCACAAGATGATACCAAAAGATTTCCTTTGGCAATCTCCAGTCTCACTCTGAAGTAGGTTCTTACCATGCTGTTTATGTTTGTTTGCTTTTTCTTTTCTTGTTCCCTAAAAAATTGTAGAACCTATAGTGTCTCATTTTACGGATAAAGATATTCGAATATTAAGGGTCCTCGGCAGATTGAAGACCCAAGGTAATCTTTCCCCCTCTATTGATAATGTCAATTTAATTAGAGAGCCCAGGAAATGACATGTATATTGCTTTTTCATGAAATGTGTAGAAACTATATTTCTCTTCCTGAAAGGGGGAAAAGGAAAGAGAGAGAAATGTCTAAAACATCCCTACTTACCTTGGCATTTCATTTTCTCATTGATCTATGTTAGTTTTATTTCTGGTTACTATTAGTTTTCAGTTATACATGCATATAATATATATATATATATATATATATATATATTTCTATAAACTTGTTTCCTGTATAGAATTAAATGTCTTACAATATTAATTTCCAGCAACTGAAGGAGATTTTAGCGAAGCAAGCTGAATTGGGAGTTGAAGTTGCAGAGGTACCATCCCACTATCTGTCAGATACAGAGAAGCAAGAGCATGGAAGGGAAGAGAACAAAAGGCAGTTGACTAAGAAGGGGAGATTCCAAAACAAGTTTAATAAAAGGGGAAGACGCAACAAAAAAGATCGGTTTGCTAAGAGGCAGAGGCTAGCGGAGAAGGATTCATCTGTTGTTCACAATGAAGACAAGGATTTATCTAACGTCCCTTCTTTGAACAAGAGAATGCCAACACTACTGCAGAAGCTTCTGAGTGCAGATATAGGTAGAGATAAACGCCGCTTGTTGCAGGTTTTTAGGTTCATGGTGATGAACTCTTTCTTCAAAGATTGGCCGGATAAGCCACTCAAATTTCCTTTGGTAATATTTAATGAAAGTTGGTGTGAGGATGATGCAATTGAAGAGAAATCATCAGCTGTGGGTAAAGATGCTGAAGAAGATGATGGTGAGAGTGAAGATAGTGATGACGATGAAAACGAAGACAACAACAATGCTGATGTAAAAATTGATGCAGTGAAAAAAGTGTCCTGCTTTGTTAGGAGAGAAGGTAGTATTGGTGTGGGAATTGAGATTCCCGAGGAAGAAGAGGGTGAAATCATTGACTAGAATCGACTCTTTTCCTTCTTGAGCGTAGTACTGCTATATGTAGGTGCAGGTTGTCTTAAAACGTTAAGAATGTAGTAGAACTGGGGATGAAAAAATATAGCATGCACTGGATTAAACCCATAATCTGCCTCAAGAATGCTACCTCTTTCTGTGTATATATGGATGCACAGACGACACACGTTTCTTATTTGTTTGTATGTGATTGAAAAATATCGGCAGTGTCCTTTATCACGAAGTTCGCTGTCACTGCACAATATATAGGATTGTTGGATGGAGGTAGCTCTTATCAATTAGAGTTTGCATATCAAAAGCTTCTTCCCACATTAGAGACACAGAAGTGTGCATCTTACATTTATATAGCATTTATAATCTCTTTGCTAGACGAATAGGTAGTTTATATCTGTCAAGTTTTCAAGGGAAGATTCACAGCATGCATTCCAATTGAAACGGAACAACATATTTCTTCCCTTTTTTGTGTTGAAAAAGGCTCCATCAATCTTGACTCAAACCAGTGATAATATATGCTCTTGATAGCTTGTATTTTCTTTAAATTCAACGAGAAAGCTGTAAACTTACGAAGGATGAACGCTCCAATCTTGTCAACTGAATAATCAAGAGGTATAGTCCAATGGTTGTGGCTGCGTTTGCATCTTTATATATAAATATTGCGTTGTCAAGAAAAAGAACAAAAAAAAAGAAAAGAAAGTTGTGTATTCACGAAATGATGAGACCTTGAATTACTCTCTATGTATCAAAAACTTGTGAGCTGCTTGGTATCAAATCGATTGGGTAGCTCAAGTTGTAATAGATGAGTTATTGTTTGGTTCGCCTTCACGTTGAGATAGGGTCTTGATGGGATTTGAATCTTGACCTTTGTTCAGTTTCTAAGAAATGGTTTGGAAAAAAAGAAAGAGTACAACTCGTGGAGTATCTATTATTTTTAGGCTTTCTTGGTGGTTTGGAACTCAAACTGCCTCGTGATTTTCATGCTTGCTGGCTTTGGAACTTAGAACGGAGATAAACTCACTTCAGTATAATTTTAAACTAATATCTAAATACTCAATTTTTAAATTATTAAATTCATTTCAACTCAAAAACTCTTTACACATGAGACTTACAACCTTTTTCAACTCAACACCTCTTTACACGCGGGATTCACAATTTTTTTCAAATTACCATAAATACATCTAAACTCATCTTATCTCATCTCGTCATTACAACTTTTTAAAATCTCCATACAAAATATAATAAACAATTCAACTTTTTCAAATTCCAATTCAACTTTTTTAAATCTCAAAATAATAATAATAATATTAAAAAATAATATTTTAAACTTTCATCTAGAACAAAAAATTTTCATTTCACTCCCCAAACCTAATCTTCAAACACATTTAAACTTATCTTAGGTGGCTCCACAAAATTCACTCCACCATCTCAACTTACTACTATTCATAAAGAACTCAACTCATCTCAGCTCAGCTCAATATCAATCGGAGCCTTAACCAAGTAGACAGATTTTTTTGTCAATCATCCCTTGGAATATAATTAACAGAAAACATCAGAATTGGTATTATTTTTTTTTCCCTTTGGCACAAGGTATTTTTGCAATCAGAAACAGGTTTATCTAATTGCAAACTTATTCCACGAGTTGTTCAATTCACACTTAGTAATCATTCTTTACGTGATGCTGTTTTTTAGTGACAAAGCACGAGCTAAAGTGTCGGTTGTACATAAGAACACATGAAAACGAAAGAACAAAAGAGGGGAAGTAAATTAGAACTCGAACTGCATGTCTGATGTGTATTCAAGTGCATCAAGGTGAGCTTTCATGGCCTTGTTCATGGCTGGTGGACCGCACCTCAGAATCTGTAAATGTTTTAGCCGAGTGAGGAGTGCAAGTTAGAGAGCAAGTGTCATGAGAAGAGAAGGAACTTTTGCAAGTTTTCCTTTGAAATAAATATAAAAATTGGGGAACTAACCTGAACATCTGGGGCTGGTGCTGGGCAATGGGTTTGAATCATTTCTTTGGTTATAAACCCAATGCCACCATTCCATGGCACAGGAGGCTGGCAATTATGGCATAGAATGAGCATCAATGATAAAGATTTGACACATACTTACACACAAAGGGGATATCTTTTTTTTTTTTTTTTAAATCAAGTGGATATCTTTTGCAAGTGTTCCCTTAGCACATCTAAAAAGAGAAATTTGAAGGAAATGTTGTATCAAAGGAACTGACCTGATTCAAGACATAGAAGACTTTGAAACGATTAGGAAAATTTCTAGCAAAGGCATCTAGCTCTTTCTGCAAAAAGTCCATAAAAAAATGCACTCTCATCATTACTACATCAGAGAAAATAATGAATCAAGAGACAGTTAACTTAAGAGACTTGGAGAAAGAGATTGATGTGTCTGATATTGAAAAAAATGGTAGAATGATAAAGACCCTCATGTCTATCATATGTAACTTAAAGTGAAACTCTGTGACCCGCATTCTTTGTTTTTATATGTGCTACATCTTCTTTTATATGCAAGAATTGCAGAAAAGGTAAGTAAGATATAGTTCTAAAAGAAAATTTCATATTATGAGTGATAACTTGGATGCAGAACGAATCAACCAGACTCTGTCAAAGCTAAGGAATTGCTATTGCCGTTTCCAATTACATTTAGTTTGTTTCCATTGATGTCTTTCTCTGTGTAATTTGCCTTGTCTTATTTATGTTTCTGCTGTCTGGAGTGCCCTGCTACAAAGGTCTTGTAAATGATTCTGATCGGTGTACTATCTGTTTGGTTGAACAAATTTTTTCTAATTCATCCAATAAAGAAAAACTAGTGCACTGCACACGCATCTATAAGGGAAAAAAATGAAGCAAGCAAATTACCTTCAACAGAATGTCATCTAGGGTGACATTGGCATAGATAAGATGCACATTGGTCTTATCTTTCCGGTTTTCTAGTATGGCTCGAATGAGCTGGAAACAAAAAGAATAACAAAGAAAGAGAGAAGTAGAGATAAGAACCTTTAAATCAACAAAATGCTTGATAGGATCAATAATACCAATCAGAACACTAAACAGGAAGAAGAAGAAGACGAAATTCCGCTTTTTAAATGCTCACATATGTACCTGAAACATTGGGGTTATGCCAGAGCCACCTGCAAGCATTCCAAAAGCTCGAGCTTGGCCAGGTTTGTATTTAAAGCGCCCCTTTTAAGCACAAAATTTTAACTCATAAAATGCAAAAACAGAGAATTTGGAAATCTTGGTTCTAATGAGTATGCAATACATAATACCAACTGATTTAGGCATACATTTATAGCTTCCACTGTTACTTGAGATAATAGGGTAGGATCTAATGTAGAACCGAAGTGGATATGGTCCAAAATGAGTAGCTTAAATGATTTTGTCCACAACATTTTGAAGGCAAATCCATCACTACTAGTTGTTTAAAATCTACATATGGTAAGAGTTCCATTTCAACAGTCAACAGTGTGATTATGAAAGGTTTTGCAATTATTTGCATAGTCCTCACAACCATATTTTACAGGAATCTGCAATGAAGGGTAACTGGAGTTCATACCTAATATTATCACCAACTTCAAGGTGTCAAGCCCATACACATAACAGAAGTTCTAAACAATCTATCAGCATTTCCATAGCTAACATTATTCTTTGTATTAGAGACCAACATTCACGTGTATGTATTACATTGCTTAACAAGTGGGCATCCCCCAAAAGATAGAAGATGTACCTTGGGGCCCTTCACAGGCAGGTAATCGCCTTCTCGCAGCTCTCTGAAATGGTGGGACATCTTTCCCTTGGGATACATCTTTTAAAGAAAAATTCAAAATAAGAAATTGAGTTCTGCTGAATAACATTGAAATGAATGAATAAAGACATGTTCTTAGATATGAAAGGGAGATGATGGGATATTACCTTTACAACCAGTTCAAAGTAACCCACATTAGAGTCCAAAGTAATTGGTGTATATGGTCTAGTCACTTCTTCACCTTGGTTATCCTTTCCTCTGCTTAACCAGGGAACACTTGTTAGGCTTTAGTTTTTGTCACCGGTCGCATCAACTAGATGTCCATTATTTGTATATACAGACAAAGTTTTGAGGATTTACTTCTTGGTGAGACTTAACTTTGGGAATTGATTAAAGCAACATAAAGAGAGTTCGAAAAACTGTTGGAACAATCATATTCAATAAGCTTAACTGGAGAGATTAACAAAATGAGCAAACAAATAACTCAATTTATCAAAAGATAGTTCAAACATTATGCACCCATGATCTACATTTCAAGAAGGTTTCAAAGCCTCAGAGAACTTTTGAAGTGTTTATGCACAACAACAAAGCATTAGAGTTATGCAGAAGATAAATGCATTGCAATTCTGAAATCATTGACACTGACAAAATCAGCTACTTGAACCTGCAAATTATATGTTGTCCGACAGGAAGACCCAATACTGAAGTGGGTGTAGGAAGACTAAATCTGAACCTTGCAGAATTCTGGCTTAGCTGAGTTTTCTTAACAAGTTTGAATTCGTTGAACTTGTCAGGATTTAAACAACCTGAACAGACATCACTAGAACAGTCATATGACAGGCAAAGAAGGAATTCAAGACCATAAGAAAACTTCAAAAACGAAAAACAGGAAATTATGTTTTGCACATCTGAATTACCACCGCTATCTCAATTGCATCCTAAACTACCAAAATTGTCAAATCTCAGCCTTAGACCATCAAATTTGATAATTGACACATTTGGTCAAAATCTGACTATTCCCTTCAATGAAAAATAGTACATGTATAGCACAATCTTAACAGTTAGATCATAATGAGTATGCAAATTGTTAAAATTTGATAATTTATCGTGTACATTGACAATTTTGATATTTTAGCATGCAAATTGAAAAATAATGATAATTCAAGAGTACAAAATATAGTTTTCCTAAAAACTTGCTTGATAAATAAGCTCACATGCATTTTTTTATTGATTATCAAGTATCAGGAATAATCAAATTTCAGTAAAGTTGACAAATGCATGGATCCTTCATAATTGACAATTTCTATGTGCACGAAAATATATTTCAGAAAGGAGGTAAGTAATGCTATTGGTGTTGGTAAACTACTTCAAAGTAGTAGTTAGATGTTGACATCCTTGTAGGGATAGGTGAAGTGGAGTGACTAGTTTTTAGAAAATTGATTAATGGAGGTTTGTTGTTTTGCATATGAAATCATTGCCAATTTGTAAGTATTAGAGAGGTAATGATAAATTGATAATTTTCTGTTTCAGTAAATAACCTGAGTGCAAGTAATATTTATGAAATAAAGACTTCCCTTTTTGGGAGTTTGGAGTTTCAAACTATAAGTCGGTGGATAGAATTGAACCCATCACCTCCTATCTACACCTCTAGGTAATCAACTTTATCATTGAGTTAAGATGTAACGTCCCAAATGGAAGGTCCAAGCCACATGACTTATACCTCAAAAAAACTGGTCATCAATACAATTAGAGCCATTTGAAACATTATAAAAAAATAAGAATTTTTCATTTCTAAACAATGTAGAATTGCATACATCACTTATCTTTATCACTTATTAAAATAGGATATCGCAAAAAACCCTTTAGTAGTTATTATGTTAAGTATATATTTATGGAGAAATGTCTACATGCATATATTATTAAACAGTTTTAATTTAGATGACATTTTGTGATAGAATAAGAGTATTATGTTTCCATATTTTGAGAGTACCTAATACTTACTTTGTTAGAACATTATAACAACCTTTTTTTTTTTTAATCAATCTATGGATAATTAGAAGAGACTTAATCATACCTTTGGGTTTATTGGAGAAATATAAATAGGTAGCAGATATGGCCATCAAAAATAGAGCAATGGCTAGCCTGAGCAGGTGGGCATGGGGAATTTGCAAGAGCTCCATTTTGAGAGACTCAAAGGTCACATTGTATGGTAACTCAATCATTTTTGCAAGCAATTTTTTGACGGATTACATCAAAGATGATGGGTATTAAATAGCTATGTCCATTTTATGCTTTACTTTGTTGATCCCCTCATTCTTCTCCCTTCCCTTCCATGGACTCAAGGTAGGTTTGTAAAATCGTTAGAGAAAGAATCAAGTAAGGGATCATCCATATAAAGAAAAAGTCTTTCACATTTCTTTTCTCTCTTTTTAACAAAAACACAAAATAAAAATAAAATCATGTTCATGAATTTAGGTTTGGGCATGAAATCAAGCCCAACTGGGTTTAATTGAATCCAATCCACTAACAATGAATTCTAAGCCAAGGCTAGGTTAGGCCAGATCCAACTTTTAAAGTGGGCTTGAAGTGATATTTATAATTTTTTTTAATTATTATCTGATTTTAATAACTAAAAAATTATTTATTATCATATTTTTATATTAATAGGATGATGATAAATAATATTTTTGTAGCTTTAAACTACTACTGTATGAAATTATAATATTATCTTGGAGATCACGATATTCATTTTATTTTATTAATTTATTATAATTAAGATGATAGTAAATGATCTCTTTATTATATTAAATGAGATGAGATCTGGAATGGACAATAATAAATGTTCTGGGAAATTGAAATAATAGCTGTATTGTGGGAATTGAAATACTGGCTGTGGAGTCATTCAAACATATTTTTGTACAGAGATGTGGTCAGACCAACACGCCATCTTTTCTTTGAAATGGTCAAAGTTGATCTCCTTGTACTCCAAATAATGATGCAATAGAATAATCATGCTTTGTCCATACGCAATAGAATAATCAAGCTTTGTCCATACCCTTTTGCCTACGCATTATTTTGTAGGTGCGCATAAAACGTGTTTCAAGTGCCGATTGTTCCTACCTTCCATCAACTTTGATTCATAAACAAGTCTTCTATTCAAGAGAATCAAAGTTGATACACACACACAAACACATACATATATATATATATATATATGACAATGTTATTTTTCATCTTGATGACTTTATAACTCTACCATTTAAATGAAAAGTTACTTAAAATATGACATGTTAACTGGCAGGGCCGGCTCAATAGTAAGGTCATTTAGGCCATTGTCTAAGGCTACTATCCTATGTAGGCTCTCCAAAAATAAAAATGAGGTTTTTTTTTTAATACAAATAAAAAAACATTTCATTAAATAAAATTTTAAATAATTTTTATATCTTTTAATGTGCAAGACCCCATAATATTAAATCTAATATTTAATACAATGAATTATTTATATTTTAAAGAGTTTTTTTAAGATCTTGCTAAATTGCAGTACAAAATTTGCATTGAAACCTTATCTTACGTTGTTGTATTAAATATAAATTCAAAAAAATATTATTTAAAGATTTTAAATAAAATCTTATTTTATTGAAAATTTTGAAAATTATTCCATATAATAATTTTTATTTTAATATATTATAATTACAAATGACTCACTTAAATTTTATCTTAGGTTTCAATTTTTATTGAGTCGTCCCTGTTAACTAGTATAATCTTAGATGATCTGTGAATAGTAATGAATTAATTTATAAATAATAATAAAATAATCTAAAAATATGTAAAAATAATTGTGTTTATATTTCTAAACAGGACCTAAAAAAAAATTATAGTATCTTATTATTAATATTATTCAAGGATTGTTGACTTTGCAGTAGGCCTCGCACATGGTCTAAAAGACCAATGATGCATGGTTGTCTCATTTAATCATATAAAAATGTAATTTATTTATCCTTTAATAATTAGTGTATTAGGTTGTAATTATCTAAGTACTTTTTGTCTGATGTACGTAGGAAAGATGCGAATAATTTTATTAAAGAAAGCTAAAACGATTCTTCCCTATCGTTAATACAAAAATAAAAGATCCTCTTCATTGAAAACCCATTATTATATGTTCAAATAAAGCATTCGAGTCACGCACCAATCTAATTAGTAAACCTAACCCATTATGTAGTCATGAGATCATTATTTCACTATATTTTAAATGCTAGTCGATAAAACAAAAAGTAAAAAGACAAAACATTTTATAGATATATTTATAAAAAAATGATTTATACAAATAAAAGTCTCGCGGATTATCTTTTAAAAAGTAGTCAAACTTAGAATAAACATGAAAAAATTCATTCAAATATTTTAAATAAATGCGACAAATTTGTACACTTTAAAACTGTATTTATCATATTTATGAAGTAAAAAGTAAAAAAAATCCACTAAAATTGTGATAATTTAGGTCCTTTCGTACCTATATATGTATATATATATATATATAAAGTTATAAATACACAAAAATCTATATATGTAGACCATAATATTGCATTTTGAAACTGAGAAAGAATATCCATCTGTTTTAATATCCTTAATTACATAAGATGCCATCATTTTGTCGTTTTTCGATGGGGGTGAACATTGGTGGAATCAGAATCAAAATCAAAACCTGAGATTTTATTAAATGCTAGTGTTTGAATAAGTCTTTATCCATCTTATTCGATCTAAAAAGTATGAGCTTTGCTATTTTCGTCACCCAAGTGTATGTTCGTGTAACATTATTGACGTGATAAATATGTATATACCTATCATATCAATTACAAAAATATTAGTTTGATTGTCTGTCGTGTCGATAATGGTATATATAGGTGTTTCAAGTAGAATTTCTCACTTTTTTTTTTAATCAAATCTTGTATGACCTACACTATAAATATAAATAAAATGAAGGTTGTAAAACTATTTATTTTTAATAATAAAATTATGTACAATTACTTTTGCGTACTCTACAGATATAATTGGTTGTGTCACTTTTTTTTTTAATATAAAATAATTCATTTGGCCAATCATATAAGTGGTGTGTACAAAAACTGCATAAAAGTGACTGTATATAATATAATTATTTTAATAATTTGAGGGTATAATGTATCGGTTTTGATAGTTTGAAATACAAAATACAAAAGTTCTAATAGATTAAGGTTGAAAAGTGCACCTTTTCAAAATAAAAATCTATTCTAAAATTAGGATAAAAAATTTCAAGAGATAAGATGAAAAGATCAACTCATAAATATGAAAGATGCCCAAGTAACTCCAAATTATAATGTAACAAACTAAGGAAGCCAGAAGCCACCAAAGCATACTTCAATGGTGCTGTTGAATGAAAAAGAAAAAGGCTTGAGGTATGGACACAATAATGAAGAGGAATAAAGAGGAAAAAACAGCTCCGAGAAAAGAGAAAGAGGAGGAGGGGAAGGAAGATGATGAGAAGCTTAGCACCAACTCCTCTCACAGATTTGATTTCAAGCATCTGAAGTGGGAAATAAAAGAAAGTCCAGTCAAATTCAGACAATCCAATAATATCATTCAAATATTATTATCATCCCCACCCCCACCAGTCCTTCTAGAGAGAGCGAGTTTTCTCTCCTTCTGATTTTTTTTTCTTCCTTCGAAAGATTACTTTTTTTTCCTCATGCTCACACATACAGAATTTCGATTTCTCTTTTTTTATATGATTTTTGATGCTCGCTACCCCAATACGACTTCTTTCTACTTTCTTTGCAGTCGCCGCCCTCTCCCTCCCTCCATCTCTCTCTCTCTCTAACAATGCCTTTGACCTTTTACAATTCTTCTTCTTGTCCATCAAAAACACGCATTCGTTAGATATTATTGTGGCACCACACCAGGAAACGGTCTCTTTCAGCTCAAAGCCTCAAACCCCTCTTCTCCTGCATTATTCTCTCTGTCCTCGTCTAACATTTCCTGGTGTACGAGCAAATAAGTTCTGACAGCCTTATTTTGCGCAAAGCAAAGGTTCTCTCTTACTCTCGATTCCTGTTTGTACAGTTGATATCTAGCATCTCCAGCTAAACATTTAACTAGGCTCGTCTTTTCCTATTCGTTTCTCGTCCATACACGACTGTTTTAGTCCTGGGTTTGCTGCTTGTCTTGAATTTCTGCTGTTGTTGTAAACTTTCGTGGCAATTGGTCGAATCGCCTCCAGCTATTTACTTATCGAAAATAGCAAAAAAACAAAAAAAAAATATCCTTTTGGGTATTTCATGACTTAGGTGATTGTTAACTCTGTGCTGTTCAAGAGGCGTCTAATCGTCAGATCATGGCCTCTGAGCGTCCCCTTTTGATCCCATCTCCGAGAATTCCAAATTCCCGAGACATATATACTGCACCCGTCTTGTTAGATCTAGCTAAACTAAATTCTGGCCGCCCCGGATCTTTTGCCGAGATGGAATCGAAAAACCCATTTGAGAGTTCCTCTAAAGTGGAACCCAATTTCAATTCCTCATCCCAACAAAGTGTTTTTTCCATTCAGTCCAAGTCAGCCGGGAATTCCATCAGAGAAGTGAGTTTTGGTGATTTGGGGTCGAAGCCCGTGAGATATGGGTCCAGAGGGGCTGATTCCGAGCCGCTTAGCATGTCCCAGAAGGAAATCAGTGATGAAGATGCGAGGTTGATTTATATAAATGATCCTGCCAAGACAAATGAGAGGTATGAGTTTGCGGGAAACTCTATAAGAACTGCAAAGTATTCGATTATTACATTTTTGCCAAGAAATTTGTTTGAACAATTTCATAGAGTCGCATACATATATTTTCTTGTAATTGCTGTGCTGAATCAGCTCCCACAGCTGGCCGTTTTTGGCCGGGGAGTTTCAATTTTGCCGTTAGCCTTTGTGCTGTTAGTTACAGCTGTGAAGGATGCATATGAGGACTATAGGCGGCACCGGTCCGACCAAATTGAGAACAACATGTTGGCATCAGTTTTGGTTAATGATCAGTTCCAACCAAAAAAATGGAAGGACCTCCGAGTTGGTGAAATCATCAGAATTCAAGCAAATGAAACACTTCCTTGTGATATGGTGCTGCTCTCGACTAGCGACCCAACTGGGGTCGCATATGTGCAGACGATTAATTTGGATGGGGAGTCAAATTTGAAAACTCGCTATGCGAAACAAGAGACCCTCTTGAAGATGCCTGATGAAGGAAAATTTAGTGGGTTGATCAAGTGTGAAAAACCAAATAGGAATATCTATGGGTTTCATGCAAACATGGAAATTGATGGAAAAAAGCTGTCACTTGGACCCTCCAATATTGTCCTTCGAGGCTGTCAGCTGAAGAATACTAATTGGGCAATTGGGGTTATAGTGTATGCTGGTCGTGACACCAAAGCTATGCTCAACAACTCAGGAGCTCCATCTAAGAGAAGTCGGCTTGAGACCCATATGAACTCCGAGATCATCATACTTTCTATGTTTCTTGTTGCTCTGTGCGTGGTTGTTTCTGTCTGTGCCCTCATTTGGTTGCTGAACCACAGGGAAGAGTTGGATTACTTGCCTTATTACAGAAAACAAGACTTCTCCAAGGCAGGAGGGAAAGACTATAACTATTACGGGTGGGGAATGGAAACGTTATTCGCATTCCTCATGTCAGTTATTGTTTTCCAGATCATGATCCCCATTTCTCTGTACATTTCCATGGAGCTTGTCCGGGTTGGTCAGGCTTACTTCATGATCCGAGATACCCAAATGTATGATGAGGCATCGCATTCAAGATTTCAGTGCAGAGCATTGAATATAAACGAAGATTTAGGGCAAGTAAAGTATGTATTCTCAGATAAAACTGGCACGCTTACAGAGAACAAGATGGAATTCCAATGTGCAAGCATATGGGGAGAAGATTATAGTGGTGGGAATTCAAAAATTGAGCAAGTAGGATACTCTGTTCAAGGTAATACCATTTTGTTATCTTGTAATATAATCTATAATGTTTCTGAATTTGTTTTTACATTGGCATTACGTTTTCATCGTATGTTACCTTACTTGGTGTCAGTGGAGGGGAAAGTTCTAAGGCCAAAAATGAAGGTAAAGACTGACCCGGAGCTTTTACAAATATCAAAATGCGGAAATGGCACAAAGGAAGGCAAACATGTCGGTGATTTCTTCCTTGCGTTGGCAGCTTGCAATACAATCGTGCCTCTGGTTGTCGACACAGCTGATCCCACTGTGAAGATAATAGATTACCAAGGGGAGTCTCCAGATGAACAAGCATTGGTGTATGCTGCTGCCACCTATGGTTTTATGCTTATAGAACGAACCTCTGGCCATATAGTTATTGATATTCAAGGAGAGAGGCAAAGGTAATTAGACGTGCTATTGTTCATTTTCCCTTCCTCTGCATCACCACTTCTCTAACTAGGACTATTACGAATTTACAATGACCACACCATTGTTAGAACAGCTTTGACAGAGTCGTTGCAACTGTTCTTGCTGGATTTGTTTTTTACTTGGAGAAGGAAATTTTGGTTAGTCTATAGTGGTTTCAGAATTCTTAGAACTCTCTCTCTCTCTCTCTCCCTCCCTCTCCCCCTCTATCCCTAGCCCTGTACGTTCTTTTCAAAGTCAGTAACAATTGACATTCAATTATTTTTCCTTTGTCATAATCAATAAATATACAAACAGAAGTAAGAGGTGGCTTGTAATGATTGGAATAATTTTGAGTTAATTTATACTTAATAGTTTTAAAGTATCAGTTACGGAACTGTTGGGTAATGTAGTTGCAGTGGGTCGAGTGGTCATACGTGATTACTCCAAATGACTACCTATCATCTTCATATGTGGCTTCTTTCAAAAGATATTAGCTTTAGTATCTCTTCTTATTGATGAATTCCCTCATAATTGGCATTGCAGGTTTGATGTATTGGGTTTGCATGAGTTTGATAGTGACCGAAAGAGGATGTCAGTAATATTGGGGTGCCCTGACAAGACTGTGAGAGTCTTTGTAAAAGGTGCTGACTCAACAATGTTCAGCGTGGTGGATAAATCTTTGAACACAAGCATAATACGGGCAACTGAAGCCCATCTTCAAACTTATTCCTCACTGGGTTTGAGAACCCTTGTTGTTGGGATGCGGGAACTGTGTGCTTCAGAATTCGAACAATGGCACTCTTCCTTTGAGGCTGCAAGCACTGCTTTAATTGGTAGAGCGGCTCTGCTTCGAAAGGTTGCTAGCAGTGTTGAAAACAATCTCTGCATACTAGGTGCCTCTGGTATTGAAGATAAACTGCAACAAGGGGTGCCAGAAGCTATAGAATCTCTGAGAACCTCAGGTATCAAAGTATGGGTTTTGACAGGGGACAAGCAAGAAACTGCCATATCAATTGGCTACTCCTCTAAGCTCCTGACAAGCAAGATGATCCAGATAATAATTAATAGCAATTCTAAAGAGTCATGTAGAAGGAGTTTGGAAGATGCCATTGTCATGTCTAAGAAGCTTGTGACCATTGCTGGGGTTGCAGGTGATGTTGGAGGAAGTTCTGAAGCTGGTTCAACTCCAGTGGCCTTGATTATTGATGGTACCAGCCTTGTTTATGTTCTTGACAGCGAACTTGAAGAACAGGTAAGTGCTTGTAAACCTAATGGCTCTCTCTCTCTCTCTCTCTCTCTCTCTCTCTCTCTCCCTCCCTCTCCTAGGTCTTGGTGATGTCTTAATATGCTAATGTAGCTCATGCATCTTGAGTTGCAGCTCTTCCAATTGGCCAGTAGATGTTCCGTGGTGCTATGTTGTCGAGTGGCTCCATTTCAAAAAGCTGGAATTGTTGACCTCGTAAAGAACAGGACCTCTGACATGACACTTGCCATTGGGGATGGTATGTTAGATCAATATCTTCAGCTCCCAAAAAAAGTCAAAAGATATAGAGAATGCAAGTTTTCCTACTTATGTTTCGATTTATTGACATATTACTTGGATCAATAACAGGTGCCAATGACGTTTCAATGATCCAAATGGCTGATGTTGGAGTTGGAATCAGTGGCCAAGAGGGTCGGCAAGCAGTAATGGCATCAGATTTTGCAATGGGGCAGTTTAGATTTGTGGTTCCCCTTATATTGGTCCATGGGCATTGGAATTACCAGCGGATGGGCTACATGATATTATACAATTTTTACAGGAATGCTGTGATGGTTTTGATTTTATTTTGGTGAGTAGTAATTAGGCAGTTATATTTGCTTTGATTCTTTCTTCACATATAATGTTCCGGTTGTCATAAATATGCCATCTCCTATAGCTGGTTAAATCTATTGGAGTTTGTTATGCAGATTCTGAACTGAGTTTCAGCTTTCTCTCTCTCTGTCTCTGTCTCGCGCTTCAGCTGGAAGGGGGAGGGAGAGATTGCTTTGTGATTATGTTTGGTCTTTTAATTGCACATTCCTCTTCAGGAAAGACCTGTCATTAAAAATCTTGGTGAATATATGGGTGAAATGACACTTTTGAACTAGAATTTATAGAGATGAAGATAGCTGGATTTTGGTCCTCGTGTTCAAACCTAGATGTATCTCAATGATGGCCTTCTTATTATCACCATTGCTAAGTTTTTCATGTGCTTTGTGTAGGTATGTGCTCTTCACTTCTTTCACTTTGACAACTGCAATCAATGAATGGAGCAGTATGTTGTACTCTATAGTCTATACTTCCGTGCCTACAATTGTTGTTGGGATTCTTGACAAGGATCTAAGTAGGAGGACACTTCTACAGTATCCACAGCTTTATGAGGCTGGGCCCAGACAAGAGTGCTACAATGCAAAGTTGTTTTGGCTAACAATGTTGGACACATTGTGGCAAAGTGCAGCTGTCTTCTTTATCCCTCTCTTTGCGTATTGGCGCAGTAGCATTGATATATCAAGTCTAGGAGATCTTTGGATACTTGGAGTGGTTATTTTGGTCAATGTAAACTTGGCCATGGACGTCATCAGGTGGACTTGGATTACTCATGCAGCTATTTGGGGATCTATAATTGCAACTTTCATTTGTGTTGTCATCATCGATGCTTTACCCTCATTGATTGGCTACTGGTCAGTTCTCTTCTCTTACATATCACATTAGTTCTTACTTTCTGCAAAGAGATAATGGCATCTATACTCCTTTTTTTCCTGAAAATACGAAACACATTTGCAAGCAATTGAATGAAATTTTATGTAACACACCTCATGCTAAGGTTACTTGTTTTGGTTAAAAAAAAAATTGATAGAGCAACACATTATCCAAATATTCCTGGCCGAAATTCACAACTTACTTGACTGAAAGTCCTAAAGCCATTCATCACAAAGTAATGAATAAAGCTTTAATCATAAGTACTTGGCGTTGGTTGCACATCATTAAACTCTATGACGAATCATGATCTTTGTACTCAAGTTCTTCCCAAATTCCTCAGAAATTTGTGGATTTAATCGTGTAGGCTGGTTCTGCAAAGTCCCTCCATTTCTGGTAGCCTTGATTAGTTTTTTTTCATGTTCTTTTTTGATAGTTTTATGCATGTATGCCATCTTAAACTCCATTTCCTATTTCCCTTAGTTTACATTCTCAATTATAACGATGACTTGAACGTGTTAAAAAAATATAAAATTACGAATGTGACTTGAACCCCTAACTACTCTCAGGTGAAAATAAGACGCCCTGACTACCTACCTTAGCCCCTTTTCATATGTTTTAAATGGAAGATCTTCTTCATCTAAAAAATGGCATTCATAAGCTTCTAATAGATCATGTATCCTTTTTTTATATAGAGTAGAAAAACGTATTAAAATTATGATATTACTTTTTTTGAGACTGATGTGCAACTTCAATATAATATGACAGGGCAATCTTTCATGTTGCAAGCTCCGTGACATTTTGGTTATGCTTGCTTGCAATCGTTGTAGCAGGCCTAATTCCTCGTTTTGTTGTAAAGTATCTTTATCAATACTATAAGCCTAGCGATATTCAGATTGCGAGGGAAGCTGAGAAGTTTGGGAATCTGAGAGGGTTTGGAGCTGTACAAATAGAAATGAATCCCATCCTGGATCCACCCCGGAGATGACGAGGTGATTTTGTCCCAGTTTGCATCTCCTTTTTCTTTTGTAAAGTATGTTATTCTTTAGGCTGATTCAGGGTATCTCTCTCGGTTGCCGGGTTTTGATTATTGCTATCCAAAGGGTAGAGGTTTTCTGATATTGTATTTTGTTTGTTGTATTCATCAAGTTAATCAATGTACATTAGCCTCGGTTACTACAGAAAAAACAGGCATTCGTTACATGAATTTTACCACGTGAGTTCGATACCAACTTGTATCTTTCCTTGATGAGTGTGGAATCAGTTCTACTTTATTTTTTGGTTTGAATCAGCATTGAGTTTGGTTAATATTTCAGTAGTAGGCGGCTGATTGTAACATGTCTGGTGGCAAGAAGGTTACCCAAGTGCATATCTGTATCAACCAGTCTTTTTGGTTGAAGTTGTACTACTAAACTCTGCATGAGGGTGTTTAGAAGTCCTCTAAAGAGGTTCAGCTTAGGGATCGGTGTGATGTTTGGCATTTGAGTACAGTTATATTAAATAATATCACAAACTGATGTGGTTTTATCTGATCTATTAGATTTGCGTTACAAAAAAAAAAACTTTACAATAAGACGAATCGCATTGATCCACATCAATTTATAGAATTATTTTTGCGTAATCACTTTGTTAATAGAATATTTCTCGGCATTTATAAGCTTTTGTGGTGAAGATTTTTCCGAAGATCAGTCAGTCAAACAAGAAATGTACGAGGCTCATAAAAGCCCTTGCGACTTGCGAGTTGAAACGAATGGCCTTCAATTACTCTGGAAAACACAATTTCAATGTCTTCAGATGAAAGAAAATTCAACAAAAATGATATTTCCTTCCTTCTATCAAGACCCAAAAGCCCTGCTGTCAGAGCCAACACCCTTTATGCCGACTCATTTCCCTGCTGGAACTACCGGCAACCTGCTCTCCCGACTATCCCCAAATCAATAAATAACAATCCCCCGTTTCGCTTTCTTGAAACAATTTAAATCAAATATTTCTTACGATAATTAAAAAAACAAAATAGATATGTTATATCAGCTAAAAATTAATATACTCTGAGCCCATTTGAATTTGAAAAATATTTCATTTCATTTCATCGTTATAATTTTCTTAAATTTTTATATAAAATATAATAAATAATTTAATTTTTTAAATCTTAAAATAATAATAATATTAAAAAAAATATTTTAACAATATTTTTTTTTAATTTTCATCTTTCATCTAAAATCATATTATATCATTTATAAATCCAAACTGACCCTTAATGTAGAATTGTGATGCATTTAAAATACTGCTAATTTTTATTTATGTTATTTATAATAAATTTTTATATTTTAAGACAGTGCTACTTTTTTTTTTTAATTTTTCACTAGTGGATAAATTGTTGTGTTTAATTTAATTTATTCAAAAAATATTAAAATAATGAAGAAAAGAAGAAGAAGAAGATGAAGATAGATTATCTCATCCGGTAGTGGGTTAAAAGTGTGTTTTTCTCTGTTTCATTACTTTTGGTTTTGGAGCCTTTTTAGCTATCCGTGGCCATGTCTCAACTAGGAGATCCGGCTATTAAGCTCTTCGGGAGGAATATTCCGGTGACGGACTCTCGGGTTCCATCGGTTTAAGAAAAAGGCTCCGACTTGGAGCGTCAGACCCCGTCAATTCCTACAGTCATGGTAATCCGACAGTTCCACCTTTGGCCTTCTTATACATATTTTTTTCCTTCCTTTAAACTGCCTGTTTCCATTTTTGGAAACTTGGATTATTTGGCGCTTCCAAAAGTTTCTTTCTATTTTTGTAGGAAACAGCAGTATATGACTTTGTTTTTGCCTTTTGGTTACTCAACGCAGAAATTCTTGCATGGTTTTGGATTGTATTCTTGATTTACTTTCTAATTCCAGATTCATTGATATAAGCTAAGCTTTGAATGTTGCAAAGTCTGCATTGAAATACTACATAGGAGCTTCTGTTTACTTTATAGTCAACACGAATAAGAAGAAGTAGATACTCCAACTAAATAATCAAAGGGAACGGCGGGGAAAGTTGTGATGCGCTTATGGGTTGCAGTTTTTCTTTTGTAGAAGAAATAGGAAATTGAAAATCCCAGTTCCACACTTCACCTGGGCAAGGTAAGCGTGCCAAAATGCACAAATAAACAAAAGATACCGCGGGGCATCGGGTTAATTACAAAATTATAAACTTTTGATACAGGTAACATCCAAACACTAAATCCCTCAGCAACGAGTTATATGATCGCTAGTGTGAATACGTTTATACCTCCAAGAGCAGTAAATGACAGAGTTAAGCAACTCCTTATGGAATAATAATCTATAATTCAAATGGATTTGTGTGATATCATTGCACTTACAAGTGACTCTTTGATAAACCAGAATAGAGGAAATAGACATTGAGGAAGCAAGATGCCAATTTCATTTGGTGTCTTTGGTTTTGGGTATAAAGAACGAAACATAGATTGGTGATATTGGGTGGGTTGGACTTGTACCCGGAATTCAGGGATTTTGTGTTTTTAGTGTTAGTGTTGCTCTTTATTATTACCTATCTCTGTGGTCTTTTATTAAAGAATAACAAACCCAAATCCATCTAAGATGTGGAATAAGGCATGCTAGATTTGGTTACATAAATTTTTGTGGTTACTGCATGCCTAATTGAGGTTTAGGATTCCATTGCTGTTGCTGGTATTTTTTTTTTTTAATTCTGTATTAATGAGAATATTAGCTTCGGCAATTTGAGTGATTTACTGGTCTGTCCAATTGTATGTTCAATTACAGTATGGATGTGATGAAGCATCAATAACTGAAGTTGATGACCCTTTCATGGAAACATCTTGTGATCAGGATAGTCCTTCTGAATTAGATACTCAAAAAGAGACTGACAACCAAAATCCAACACAAGAGAACGAGGCCAAAGTAGAGCGAAATTCTGAGCAAGACCAAATTGGCAAAGGCGGTGCAGGTGGCCAAGCGAAGGCTTTAAAGAAGCCAAATAAGGTCCTTCCTTGTCCTCGCTGCAATAGCTCGGAGACAAAATTTTGCTATTTCAACAATTACAATGTAAACCAACCTAGATACTTTTGCAAGAATTGCCAGAGATATTGGACAGCTGGAGGAACAATTAGAAGTGTTCCTGTCGGGGCTGGAAGGCGCAAGAATAAGCATTCATCCTCACCACATCAACAGGTAGTGGAGCCCTCTAACGTATTACCGGTATTCAAAATGGACAGCCTTAGCTCTGTCAGCAACCAGCATCCCTCATGTGCTGGACTAGAGTTTAGCAAAGATGCTCCGCTGTGTGAGTCCATGACAAATGTTCTTAATCTCAAAGACCAGAAGAAAAATGTTGGAATTGGGCCTTCAGCTTCAGAGGATAGTAGTGACGAGCCATTACCATCTGGCTCGTCCTTGGCTGCCGCTGCTCCACAGGATTGTGAATTTCCAGAAAAGGAACTCATGCAGGTTGGTCTCCCAGGACACTGCAACAGTTTCATTCCTACTCATGGACTGCAGTGTTACCCTGTTTCACAATGTGCTTACCACTGGAACCCCGGTTGGAATGCAATGGTGTTTGGATCCAGTAGCAGTATCTCTAATACTGGTCATATGGATTCTCCACCTATGGTGCCAGTTCCTGGCTTCTGTGCTCCATCATTCTCATTTCTTCCTGCCCCATATTGGGGTTGCATGCGAAGCTGGGATGCCAGCTTGGTTGGATCTACAGGCAGCCCATCAGCTTCATCTTCTACTAGCAACGGCAGCTGTTCAGGTAACATCTCACCGACCTTGGGAAAGCATTCAAGGGATACAAATCCACAGGCTGAAGAAACAAAGGAACGGAGCCTTTGGGTACCTAAGACACTGAGAATCGATGACCCAGAAGAGGCTGCTAAGAGTTCCATATGGTCTACTTTGGGTATTAAGCCTGAAAAAGACAAACCCAGCATCAGAGAGAGCATTTTTAAAGCTTCCCAATCAAAATCAGATACCAGTTCTCGTACATCAGATGCTGATCACGTTTTAAAAGCAAACCCAGCTGCTTTTTCTCGCTGTCAATCCTTCCAGGAAAGCACTTAAAATACACTTGCGTAGTTTAATATATATGCACAATGTTTTCGTGGATTGGCCATGTATTTTGGATGCCAATGTTGTATGAAATGCACCGGAATGCCATCGTTTCTGCATCTGCTGAGGCTAGGTCTTGAGATCAATGGTTCAGAAGATGGCAGTGACTTGCGGCATCCCTCTCCCTTGCATTTTCTTATTAAATCAGTTTTCCAAAATAGATTACACCTCTAAGTGATAGATTACACATGCATCTCATGTTTAGTTCCATGAAGAGAATTTTCATTATTCAAGATTACATCATTTTGAGGAGGACTGCTACCCCAAATTCCATGGAACGATTTCTAAATTACAGCAGCTACGATCAAGACGCTCTTCTTTTCTTCAAAAAAATTTCCTGTTTATCTCTCCTCCTGGCACTGGAACTCTTGTGTGTCTTTTAAAGATACTTGTTAACTTAATATCTTATTTGTGGATTTGGTCATTGGTGTCAACCCCTTGATATTAATTTGAGCCCTTTTAGGTGCACAATTGAGATGTCTCTTATAATTGCAACCCAGAAAATCCCCATAGCGATGGTTATGGTGAATTTGATGGCTTTGTTGATCACTTCGTACTTGTGCAGCTTGGACCATTAACTATCATTCACTTGACATAGATGACTATGATAGAGTGGTTGACCTTCGAGATTCCTCATGAAACCTTTCATTTTCCTCTAAATAAATGCTGCCTGCTTCCCATTAGTTTCTTCACATTGATTACAAGGTAAAAGTTGCTTCACTGACCACAACTGTTGATTGTCAAGACTTAATGAGTTTGCCCTAAAAGATGAAGTATGGGTCTATTTGGATACAAAAACACTCTTTACCTATCTCATCTAATCTCATTATTACAGTTTTTCTAAATTTCTATACAAAATATAATAAAAAATTCAACTTTTTCAAATCTTAAAATAATAATAATATTAAAAAATAATATTCTAACAATATTTTATTCAACTCATCTAAAACTATCTTATTTCATCTCACTATCCAAACGAGTCCTATTTGATGGCGTTGAGCTAAATCAAGTCATCTCCACAATGTAAAATATCTAAGAAAAAAAATTATAAAGGAATGAGAAATCAATCCAAAGTTTTTTTTTTTTTCTTTTATGAGAAATGCTATTTTTTTTTTTTAAATAAGAACTTTCATTAATCAGGACGAAATTACATCTAACAGGAGTAAATCACCCTTAGCTGAGGTTTCGACCTCCTCGGGACCCTCTTCAAGCCAAATTGTTTCGCAAACAAACCTACTAGCAATTTGTGCTGCCTTGTGTGCTACTTTGTTAGCTGACCTATAAATAAACTTTAGGCCCCATGCTTGGTTTTGTTTCATTAATAGCTGCATATCTTCTATCAGCTGACCCAGCCATGAGTTATCTTCCCTCTTGGAGTTCATTGCATCCACCACAGTCTTTGCATCCCCTTCAAAACAGACTTGATTAAGTCCCAGCTCCTTGCAAAATTCCATTGCTCCTAGGAGAGCAACACTCTCAGCTTGAACTGTTGAAGAAATATTCTCTTTTGAGTTTGTCAAAACAGCTTGCAATCTGCCATCTGCATTTCTTATTACCACCCCCACTCCCATAGTCCATTTGTTTTTATCAAAAGCTGCATCAAAATTTACCTTGAAAAAAGGCCACTCGGGTGGTTTCCATCTAGAATTTGTAGAGCACCCTTCTGATCCTTGTATACCCTTTTGGCTGCTCCTCTTTGCTTCTTTGTATAAATCTAGATCGGCTTGAGCCCTTTTAGCTAAAGTCTCGGGTGATGAGAACTGATTTTGGAAGATAAAAGCATTTCTTCTGGCCCATAATTGGTAAAACAAGACTGAGATCACCTCCACCCTGTCTTTGCTCAGCTTCAGTTGTATTTCATTCCACAGGAGATTAAAATCAGGGAACATCCTCTTCCATTTGCTCAATGAATTAAAAGTGCACCCCCACACGTCTACTGCCGCTAGACATTCCCACATGACATGAATTACTGACTCAATACCATCCAAACAGATTGGACATTTATTGTTCTCAATAATATTCATCCTATTAAGATTGTCTTTTGTAGGAAGAATATTATTGAGACACTTCCAGATGAGCATTTGCACCTTCCTTGGAATCTCGAGCAGCCATACTTCTTTCCATCCTCTCTTATCCTCACACCTAGTTGATGTTTCCCCTTTCTTGTTGAGAAGTCTCTCTGTCTCTAAGAAATAGGCACTTTTCACTGTGAAATCCCCTTTAGCCGATCCAACCCACATTAGTCTATCACTAGCTCGACCTTTGCTTATGGGCAGAGAACATATGGTCAAGGCTTCAAGTTCATTAAAGATTGTCTTCACTAAATCTTTCTTCCACTCAGCACTTTCTTCCTCAATTAGTATCTCTACTTTGGCATCAGATTTGAGAGTGTTAATTGGTGTTTACTCTCCATACTGCCCCTTCTCTGACCAGCTCTAAACTGGAAAATAAGCTTCTCCGCATATAAGATGGATTACCTTTCAACTTTGTCTCCAGCAGATTGCATTTTTTGAAATATTTCTGCTTATAGGCCAGCTCTAAACTGGAGGTTGCTAAAGGAGCCTAACTCACTGGTGTCAATGAGAAACGCTATTCTACTATATATGGTCATCCCTAGTCACATATGAGCATTTTAAATGGTTTTATATGTCACTTACTTGTCCGACCAACCGCTAAGAATGACAAAATCTAGAATGAAGAAAATTATAGCTTTTATTATGGATGATTGATTTGGCGTATCACATACGAACTTGACATCCCAATATTCTGGTAGACCAACTATGGCCATCACATACTCATATGACATTTAATAATAATAAAAAAAAAAATCCCGTCAAATGCCCAATCTTAAGTCCAATATTCACTCCTTCAAAACAACACCAACCGATTTTGCATTTGACCAAAAAAAAGAAAGGGGAATAAAGAGGGTTGAAGGATATATTTGTGCATGTATAGGCATATACAAGAGACATTTTGGAGTGGCCATATGGATGCGTTCATCCAATGCCGTTGCATTGGACTCACATATGTTACAGCAACACTGCACACTGATTCGTGCGTGCATTAGGAAGTTGAAAAGCAAAACATCTCTCTGGAGGATGTCACAGCTCAGTCTTCATTGTTCTGGGCGTCTCCTCTCCATGAATCTTGAACCTGTGCGGCCACAAACTGCAAATTCCAAAGAACATCTTCAACAGAAGGCCTCTCAGATGGTATGCTGGACAGACACCTCACACATATCTCCATCATTGTCTTCAATGATTCACCAGAGCACTCCTTTTGAACTGTCGGATCGGCAATACTTCTTCGAGATGAATCATCAGTGGTTATGCTTGCTTGTACCTGTGGAAGTAGCAGAAGCAAGTAGCCATATTAATGTAGTCATAATATTATAGTTTCCAAGTAATATGGTTTTGTGATATGAAAGGAAATACTCACGAGATCCTTTATGATACCAACTTCATTATAGAACATGATTGATCTTCCCAAAATGATCTCCAGTAAGATTACTCCTATGTCGTATACATCATTCTTATCGTCATGTCGTATCCTGAGAGAGAGAGAGAGAACACTACATTAGCAACACTGTTAGACAACTGCGCATCTGATATATCCATCAGAGCTCAGACGTAGTTTTCGTGCAACATTAGGACAAAAGATCTTCTTACCTTGCCTGAATACTTCCTTTTGGTCCAGCAGATGAAACTCCACCTACCTGAAGGACTCAACCCAAAATATAACTGAGAGAATTAGAATTTAGCATCAAGGAAAGAATATTTAGCTGAATGAAGTAAAAACCAGTTTCTTTTGCCATACCATTCCTCTGTTTCCGGCTAACTGAGGCAGATTATTACTTCTGATTTTAACATGAAGATTCTGATCCAAAACAATGTCTGTTATCCTCAGGTTATTTGAATATAATCCAGGAAAAATCCCCGCGTGCAGAAATTGAATTCCCTTGACAACTCCGATGGCAGCTGCTATTCTTTGTGTCCAAGTAAATTTTTGTCCTGCAAATCCTGCCAAACCAACTTTTAGATGTAATATCCAACTGATGGAGACTTTAAGACTGGATTCTTGAATATAGAATTTGATTGCGATTTGCGAAGGATTGAACGCTGATTGGATTAGGTCGGTGCTAGAAGAACTGATGACTATGGCTTACTTCTCTAACCAAATAAAGTATCTGCCGGTATAGGTAACTGGTAAAAGGATTGAATGAGAATTGCTGTACCAGAGATGTAGTCTCTTAATGTCCCACTTGGGATAAACTCGAATATAATAAATAATCTGCTGACGCTTGAGTCATCCTGGTAGCACTCAAAGCAGTGTCCAAGAGCACTGACCAAATGGCAGTGTCTAAGTTTTGATATCAGCTCAATCTGGGGCATATATGTCTGGGGACTGTGTCTCTTTCTCATTTTCAAGCTTCGTATGGCAATGAGACTTCCATCAGAAAGTATCCCTTTATATTCCTGACAATGTAATGGAAGCAGTACTTGTTAATCAGAGAAAATTTGCATATATCTCTAGAATCAGAAGCTGCTAAGAAGGTATTAAAAAAAAAAAAAAAAACCTCTAGTGACTCCTCAAACAAACCAGTATTTCATTACTGTAGCTCAGAAGGTGTGGAAACAACAGCAAAGATTATTCACACTCGTGGAAATCTTGATCTTCATGGTAGACTTCTTCCAACAAACATGTGAAAAGAACTTTTTACATGAAACGGGTAAAAGCTACCGGATCCCCGAATTACTGTTACGACATTGACAAAGGAGGGCGCTCTTAGAGGTGGCTAAATTCTGTTCTCTTGTAAAATGCTTGATGTAACCAACTTCGATCTCCCCCATTCATCCTATAGGTCTATTGGGGTGACAGAACACATCACATTTTACCAAAGATTATGTTTTATTCAAGAGACATTGGTAACAGCTTGAAAAGAGGGCAGTCTTTTTCTTTTTCAAAATAAAAAAAGATAGAGGGCAGTCTATCTTAATCTAGATTAAACAGTCTGTATAAAAATGCGATAGCCATGTCCATCTGCCACAGACAGACAGGGATATACATGGTCTGGGACATGAAACATGCATTTGACAAGCCTACACTTGGAGCATATCCAACATCAAGTTCAGACAAGATGAAGAGAAGATCCACGCTATACTGGCAGTTTGATAAAATACCTCTTCAATCACGTCCTCCATTACAATTCAGTTCTATAAGATAGGTATAGATGTGCTACGTAACATGAAATTGACTTTCCCGAGGGTATTAGTACTTAATAGAGCTGCACTTATGTCATGGGTATCCAAAACCTATAAAGTATTTTAACAAACTATTGGAGTTTGTTCATTGACATGTACAGAGAGTTGCTTGAGTAAGAGAGGTTTTTTTTTATCAAGTTGCATTAGTCCTAACGAATACAGGTTGGCTATTAAATCCTTCTACAAGTCAGCCCCAACTAGGCCATATTCTCTATTAAATTCCAGGACAAAAGTACAACAATATAATGAGATACTTCTTGAGATGATTGGGATTTCATTTCTGGTTTAACTATACGATAACTGTACCTGACCACTTGACCCTTCATCTATGAGAGACGATGCATGAAAGTTATTTGTAGCCTCCTTGAGCTCCTCCAAAGCATAGGTTCGATAAGCAGGAAGGCTAGCTCCCAGCTTCATTGTCTCTGAAATATACCCTGCAAACAAAAGATTTGAAACAGGCATATTGTCATATGCATAAACAAAAAGGATACTCGAGAACTCATCTCACAGAGTTATCAGGCAATACTGCTGAAGTTAAAGCAGAACCTGATATACCATTCTGAAAATACAAGCAATAATACTGTCTACAAAAAACAATCTCTCAATGTTTTTCTTTGAAACAGGAGCTTGAATGGCATTCATATCGATTGATGGAGTAACTAAATTGGCTGAAACTCCATTTGCAAGGCCTTCTTTGATAAACAAACTAAATCCATTGAGAGAGGTTACCTCATGTAACGTCCTAATAGAAGGCCCAAACCACATAAACTTATACTCTAAAATGACTAGTTAATGATACAATTGGAGCCCCATTGGAACCTTATAAAGAACAAGAACTTCTCATTCCCAAGCAATGTGGGATCACATACACCACCTACTCTTATCCTTATTATATGGAGTATCACAATTTACCCCCCTTAAATTCCCAACGTCCTCGTTGGGCCAGTCCGTCATAGGTGGCATGGCTCAAGTCCCACATTTCTGATTGGGATAGGCTCTGATACCATTTGTAATGTCCCAATAGAAGACCCAAACCACATAGCCTATACTCCGGAAGGACTAGTCAATAATACAATTGGAGCCACATTGGAACCTTATAAAGAGTAAGAATTTCTAATTTCCAAGTAATGTGAGATCCCATACACTACCTACCCTTATCCTTATCATACGTTGTATCACACCTCACCTCAACATATATTATAGGGAGTAGAGGCAAAGGGGACTCTCAAGATTTTGAATCTGTACTATGATGAGGGTGGGTTTAGAGCACAAGGAGTTGATGGAGCATAAATAAGAGGTTGGGGAGGGAAGGTCTTGAACTGTAAGCATTACAAAGAGAGAATAAAATAATAAAGTAACACAAAGCAATAAAACTCTCCTCCTCCGGAACGAAGAAGAAAACTGAGAAAAATATCTCACTTGCATCTGAAAGTAATTTTGCTGTGTTTACTGGAGACACACGCTCGGTAATTGACCTTGTTGGAGGAGTTTTTATGGAAGGCTTAATGTATACCCTCCTGATAACCAAGAAACCCAACCCAAGAACTGCAATAGCTCCCACCATCCCTCCCACTGTACTTGATGTAAGAACTGCTTTGGCAATAGGTCTACTATGCTTTTGCTCATGTAGAGGAATGCTTACTGCCAGGGCTTCCTTGTGGCAAAGGTCAGAAGGATGCTGTTGATCGTTATCATTTGAGAAGCAATTTTTAGCATACAGCACAACCCTGCTTTTGGAGTCCAACTGCAAACAAGTGGGCAAATCTCCTACCAAAAGATTTGAGGATAAATTGACAAGAGTAAGCTCATCATTGCACGACATGTTTTGGAAGAGCTTCCCGGTGAACTTGTTTTCCGATACATCGAGATAATTAATTGAGGGCAGTGACAGCAAGGATGGCAAAAATGGTCCAACAAATTCATTCAAAGAAATATCCAGCTTTTGGAGCTGATAATAGGAGCCTATTTCGGCAGGTATGCCAAAGCGAAACCTGTTCTTTCTGAGCACAAGAGAAACCAACTTGGGAGCCAAAGTAGGGAAATGCGGCCCAAAAGAATTATCTTCCAAATCAAGAACTTGAAGGTTTGTCAAGCTGCTAAGATCAGGCACTTCCCCCGACAGATTATTCCTTGAGAGAGCAAGAACTCTTAAGGCCTGCCAAGCTGTCACAGAATTCGGCATAATCCCACTTAGTGAATTGTTCTTCAAACTCAGCACGGCCAAAACAGGGAGTGAACCTAGCCAACCAGGAACTTGACCTGTGAACTGGTTATTGTCAAGTATGACAGTTTGGAGGCTCTTCAGAGATGAAAGCTGTACTGGAATAGTACCATTGAAGTAATTTGTGCTTATATTTAGTATTTCCAGTGAAGATAAACTACCAATACTTCTAGGCAATGGCCCCCATATACCCAGAGAAACCAAAGAGAGCACCTTCAAGCCTGATAAACTAGCAAGAGCGTTGAAGAAAGTATCCGATAAGAGATTTTGAGGCGGTGGAAGAACACCATAGTTGCCAATAATGTGCAGCTGCGTTATGTTGTCTTCATAGCATGCTAGAGTCAGATATGGAGTTGGTTCAATGCTGCAGAAGTCTGCTGTGTTGCTGAAGCTACTTAAAGCCAGTGGGTCGTCAAGAAGCTGCTGGATTTTCAGAAGACTCTGAGTTTGAGAGGGTTGCAGCTGGTCTGAACGATGGGTAGCAAGAAAAACGATCAGCAGAAGAAGATGAAATGAATTCAGAACTGGTTTTGCCATTAGAACGATCAACTTTGTTGGAAGTTGGAAAAACAGCCAATGGGTATTATACAGTACTTCTGAAAAACCAAAGTTGCAGACACGCCATTGAATACAGACGAACTCTTTCTTCTGTCTCAAACCTAAGCAGTTTTAAAATGAAGGTACTCTAAAGTATCAAAAAAAAAAAATGAGGGTACTCTACAAGAAGACAAATTTCCAACTCTAAAGAAAGATTCAAGCCAGGTGTTGGGTATGACTAGACATTGTATGTTCGTTTACACCAAACTCAGAAAACGAGATGCCAACTCCTAATTGGTAAGAATTAGGCGAGTACGTAACATTTCTGTTTTACTAACCCAGTTCGCCTCCTCTCCTGTTGTTTTGCTTGTGTTACCGACTTCTTTATTAGGCCATATCTTCTCCTGACCATGTATTAATTTGAGATTTAAATGCTTCATTATTTCCTAGAAAAGTCGAGAGGAGGTCAGAGTCTCAAAATAGGTTTTGAGATGAGATAGGTAAAATGAGATGATTTTAAATAAAAGATAAAAATTAAAAAAAATATTATTTTATAATATTATTATTATTTTAAAATTTAAAATAATTGAAATCAAATTTAAAAAAATTAAATTATTTATTATATTTTATATAAAAATTTAAAAAAATTATAATAATAAAATAAAATAAAATAAAATACTTTCTTAATCTAAACGGATTCATCTCATTCCATGCATTTACATATAATTAAAACGGCTCTGAGCATTCTTTACCCAGCTTTATAATTAAAGAGACAATTAATGTGATAAGACACTAAATATAGTTTTAAAGTATATAAATTTCATATATTTTATTTAAAAAGAGTGAAACTCAGTATTAAAAAATAAGATTTTTTTTTATATAAATATAATATTTGTCAACTTTTTAAAAAAAAATATACGAGATTTGCATAATTTAAAACTATATAAATTATTTCTATAAATAAAGATAAACACCACGTAACAACAAATAAGTTTTATCAATTGGTACGATTGAATATAGTATAATGCTTTATTCATCCACAATACACGAGGGGTCTTGTTTTATATATTAGTATATAAAAGTTTTCTACTTATACTAGGTCCTTCACATAAATAGAATTTCATTATTCTTATATATGCATGGTCTTTATTTAATAATTAAAATAGTACTATGATCGAATAAATAAATATTATAGAGTAGCTTTAAAATCAGTAGATGTTTCAAAGTATATATTGAGCTTCTCCATGACCCAAAGCAAAAGGATGCACACACTGACATATAGCTATATGCAGATTCTGCAACAGTGAGTCCCACAGGGACAGACCAGTGTAAACTTCTATGGAAAAAGAAGTGCAATAACAAACAAAGAATACATATAAATAGGTGTCACATGCATCTGTCTTCTACGTTCAGAAACGAGCAGTTTACAACAAAAATAAGCGAAAAGGATCTTGGTGTTCTAACATTTTTGGAGGAATGCATGTCTGTTGTATCTTTTGCCTCTATGGCCAACAATGGCTCAACATCAGGACTAGATCAGTTGGTCCAGTTTGAAGTTGCATCTGAATTAGGTCATGTTGGGGTCACTACTCTTCTAATCTTTGATGCAAAAACATAGAATTATAAGCTTTGAATCTAGAAATTACTTGGCGTTTTTAGGGAAGTGCAAATATATGAACCAGTTTAGTCACCCTCCTGGTGTTTGTCATTGAATGTCAAATATTTATAATAATATCAGATACAGTCGTGAAATGTGTAAGCGCTACACAATCTTTTTGAAAAAGAGTGAGATTCATTATTAAAAATTTAGTTTTTTTCATATAAATTCCGTATTTACTCACATTTTTTTAAAAGAATTACGTGATACTTACGCACTTCACGACTATAAATATCATCTCTTTTTATATAAAGATTCCATTTGGTGTGCGTGTGCGGTGGAGTTCGTTTACTATGCTTTTCCCTTGGCAAAATGCTTTAGGGAGGGAGGGCATGCAGCAGCAACAGCAGCAGCACGCCCTCATATAGGTTGGCCACTCTCATGTAGATTAAGGTCCAACCTCATGAAGATGCATGTCACATTATCTGCATAGGTCCTTAAAAAAAGAACAAAAAAGAAATCAAAAATAAGTTTGGGAGGAATAATGAAAGAAGCTTGTGGTCAACGAAAAAAATCTCAAAGAGCAATGCTACTATTTTTCTTAAATTTTATTATTTTCAATGGCTTCGAGCCACTTAAATAAAAAAATAAAATAAAAATTACATAAAATATATCACATTGCTAAATATGATTAACGGTGGATGAAAAAAAAAGATTTGGTAACAATGTTTCTCAAATAGAAATAATATGAAACATATACATATTCATGGACAACAAAATTGACAATTGGTTATTGAATATCACGTTCTTTGTAAAAGGGAGAGGATAAATTTGAATTAAATTTAAACTTACGTCAAGTGGTTCACGGATCGAAAGCAGCTGAAAGCCACAGAAATGAATTTTTGCTGTGGAAAAGATAAAAATAAAAAAGCCTAGAAAGAGTGCAATACTCCTTTCATTCCAATGAAACAAACAACTTGGTCACGGGCGGAAGTACAGTGTGGGGACTTCTCGAGTTGAATGAGTGTCTCTCATACCACTGAATTATCATTTTAATATGTCAATCTTATCAATCACATCATCATTACATATGCATTTATACGCGTTTTTATAGAGAATAATGCTAGATCTACTGCTGAGAGCTCCCGCTTGGCTTTAGCATGTATTTTTTTATATATATATTTTTAATAATTTTAAATTTTATTTTAAAGAAAAATTCATAATATTATTAAAAAATACTTCTTTAATCACGAAGTAAAAGAAAAAATCATAAAAAAAATTAGTCTTCTTGTTGAGATTTTTTTTTATTTTTTAGTTTACTTCGTGATTAAGTAAGTATTTTTTAATAATTTTTTTTTTACTTTATGATTAAGTAAGTGTTTTTTAAGGAAGTGTTTTTTACTTTATTTTATTTTTTAAAAATATTTAAAAGTGTTAAAAAAATCTATATAAAAAATAACTTAAAAAAAACACATGCTAAAGCCAGCAGGAGCTCCCAACGGGAGCCCCGAGAGGTGGCTCTAGCATTTTCCTTCTATAAATTCTACATATAATCTTCGCAAGAAAAAGCTACTTTATACACCAATTATTGCCGCTCTACTTGACTGCTTGGAAAAAAAAAATTATCAAAAATACACCAATACACTTAAAATTACTTCCTTAATTATTAAGAAAAAATATTTAAATATATTAAAAATGTAAATAGAAAAATGAAAAAAAAAATTACAAAAGCAACTAGTGGCCAAAGTGAGCAAGCTACTCTCAGCAGCAAAGTAGCCCAACTCAATCTTCTCATCACACTCCACACATAATTATTTTATTTTTTTCTTTTATCAAATATGTGTTGTATAGATGATGAGTAAAAAAATTCAATTAATTTAACAAGAATAAAATTAAAAATAAATATAATTTGTGATGCGTGTGAATGATGAATAACAAATTGAATTTATAATATAAATCTCTATCTGTGAACTAAGCATCTCTGTCACACATTCATATTCTTTTTTCATCTTGATTTTATCATCGTACCGATTGATATGGTATATTTTATGTCATTTTGTAAGTTACTTATCCGAATAAAAATTACTTAAAATATATTATATGATACATAAGCCAATTACACATGATAATTATTAAAAATTAGAATAAAGAAATGTATTTCTCTTAAATTCTTGTACTTCATTATTCAGGACCTTGGTCCAGACAGATGGAGAAGCTGGGCCTGAGAAGAGCATGCTCGTTCATAATGTACCGGGTCTACCCATAGACAATCCCCTGGCTGCCCCAACTTTAATGACTTGTTATAGCGGTATCCATCTCGTCAATTGAAATGGAAATGAAGCTTTATACATTTTTATTTATTTATTTATTTTTTATAAGTCATGAAATGAAGCTTCATACATGTATCAACGAACCCGTCAGTCTTGAGCAAAAATTATAGAGAACAAATCACACAACGATCAAAATACAATGATCTCATTCAATTTCTCTCTCCCAGATTGGGGCATATTTTTAGGTCATCCAACAAACTGCAAATAACAGAGTTATTTGCTTTCTTGTAGATCATCTCAAAAACCCCTAGACTTTGGCTCAAGTGGTACGAACCTTAGTCTTGACAGTTTGCTCTCTTCAGGTCCAAGGTTATCGGATTAAAGGAAATTTCTCTTAAATTATCCGAGGTGAATTTGTAGGAAACTCATTGTCGAGAACTTGTGCATCCCCGGGATTAGTTGAGACTTTGTTTCCAAACACCAATTGCCAATAAAAATAAAAAAAGATCATCACAAAGATTCTCAACGGACAAACATGATTTACCTGAAAGACTTGGCTTAATTGTAAAGAATATAAAAATGGAAAATGATCGTGGCAATGTTACAACAAGAAGACCTGTAGTTTAGACAAGATATACAAAAAAAATGGACCTCTGAAACTTTAATCTTCAAGCAGATATCTGTTTCTTCTGGCACCAAAAGCAAGTCTCTGTATAGCAAGGCAAATAGAAAGAACAAAAACACGGTATGAAGTTTTGGTATAAATTCTTGAAAAAAAGAGGAGAAAAAAATTAGGTGTATATGTTTGCTCAAAGGAAAATAAGGAAGACAACTTTTTCACTTCTTAACTGTGAATATCTGGGAGTAGGCTTTTATCCCAGTGAGGAAACGAATGTAAGTGGGCTTCATTGATCCATTAGCAACAGAAGATCTGATATTAGGAACAAGGTAGTCTGCGACCTGTGAACTCCCAAAACCAGAGAAGGGTAAATTCAAAAAGAAAATGAACAAAGCAAAGCATTCAATTGATCTACATTAATTGACGACGTTGTCTTGCTATCCAAACACTGTTTACTCTTTTATCCCCACAAAATGCCTCTTCAACCTCCACCTTTTAGAGAAGGACGATAACAGTTAACTGCAATAGCCTGACTGACTTCTTTTTCTATCTATACCATTAATTTGACTAATTGGAAAATATATTTGTCAATCACAGAAACTTACTAACCATTGATGAGCAATGGCTTGTTAAAGACCATCAACATATGGATAATCTAATACTCATGACAAGGATGCATAGATGAATCATACCACTTCAGCAGGTTCTGCCAAAACATTGATGAAAAACTTGGCCTGCGATAAAGGAGAAAGTTTATTTCGGGGAACAAAATCCTGTGTGTGTGTACATATATAGATATAGAATTCTATTCAACCTGCTTCGTGGTAGCACCAGACATTAGAAGATCGGTTGTGACCATTCCAGGCTGCAACACCCAAAGAAAAGAATAAGGGATGATGAAAGGATGGATAAAAGAAGAGGATGACAAATGGCAGTTTTCATTATTAAATGTGTAATGAAAATTGATCAGTACTACACTACATAAATCATTAACATATTAAGGAAGGGTAAAATGGGGGAAAGAAAGGTAGATACAAATTACACATGAATTCGAGCACACACAGAGAAAGAACAAAGAAATCGCACTACAATCCACCAACCCAGTGCAAACCTGCCAGAAGATGCAGTGATAAACCAATTATATTTGGACGCTTCTTCTATTTCCAACCTTTATTGTTTTCCCATACCCTCATTCATGAGAAATGTGTCACATCATTGCCAATGCATCATCTCCTTGAGGCATCGCTATCAACTGTATTAAGTCCAAGGCTAGCTATGAAAAGCAAACTACTAGTTTCACCTCACATTTATGCATGCTCAACAGCATAAATCATTAAACTCTCAAGTACTCCACCTGATTTTGTTAGCATAGGATTAGAAAGAAATGATCGATCCTAAGGAAAGAGAGATTAGATTATACTCCTATCAGTGCAATGGCCACTTTCTCCCTACCTGGCCTCTTTGAGGCCCAGGCATAAGCACCCTACCTGGCATCCCTCCCCTTTTTTTGTCAAGAGTGATGGATCATGCATTGTCACGGTAAAAATAATCCAACTTTACTTCCTTTTCAGTCATTTTGAACACAATATTAAAAAATCGAACATGCATATGTATCAGTTAGCTGGTTTTGTAAGTAATATAAATAACTATTGCCTAAAACCATCCACCACTTGACTCTCATTTCGTGTTATTACTCAGCACTCTATTTTTATTTGTCTGGGTGATTGGGTTTTCAATTTCAATAGCAATGCAATCCTAGAGGAGCAATCCATTATCCACTAATAATAGCTTTCAACAAAGATAGTTCAGCAAACCATCACAAAATTATGAGACTGCATAATTTTTTGTTCTCACCATGAAGACTTCAACTTTTGTGTTGTTATGTCATTCACTCAACTTGCAATAATCTATTACAAATAAGAACAGTAAAATTTTCCTAGTTAATTATAATATCTTTCACCATGAAGAAAATCTCTTAGGTCCACTTATTAGTTATAGTTCCCAGTTTTCTGTGTCTAATAGTTACTGTGTATCAGCCAACACTTTATGGGATAAAAAATGATAATGAATATGGCTATTTGCTATCTAGTTCACCAGCATTCCAAGCAAGAGAAACCAATATTCTTTTTTTTTTTATTTCCACATGCTACAAATGCATAATAATGTTTTCATTTTTCAGAAAGAAACTCTTATATAATGTTTTTGTTTGTACATATAGCATTAGGAGACAGTACAAACTCACAGCTAGTAAAATTATATATTAATCTACACATTTCCAAGTAAGTTTATTAATATGTAAAATTGTAAATAATAACATCTATATGTTCGTCATCACCTAAGCATCACCAAGTCCAAATCTAATTCGAGCTGGCCCAGTGACACGACGTGTCATGAAAACAACTTAGCCTCACAGTAGAAACTTGTGTGCAGTCTATTTCTGTTCAATGATTTGATATGGTGAATGTCTTTTCTTGCAATTTTTCTTTCACGAACAATGATTAGCATATGAAGTTAAGTATAAGGATTAAATAAGCACAACAAACCATACCGACAAATTATGCACCACCACATTTTTAACGTCTTGCATCCGCAGTTCTGCCTGTAAAAAGATCAAGATCCATATAAGAAACACAGAAAAATATTTCAAACGGTACCATACATTTATCTGTCCAATTTAGATTAAACACAGAGAGAGACGGGAAGAACATAACTGAAGAGGAGACCGAAGGGAAGTGTAAATTCAAAATTATACCATCTCCTCACATCCAATCAAAGAGTGATATAAATCTCACTATGATAAATCATATATCACTTTTCAACCAATACATCCGGCACTCTTACCCAGGAATAATGGAAATGTCATACTATGTTAATCAACCTAAGATATTAACATACTCAGACGTTGTGGTGGTGATAATGATCAAAGCGTGCATCACCGTGCTAGTTCCAGTTGACATATATCTCATAATTTAAGTTTGAATCCTGCTACAAGTATGTTGCAGTGGGGCAAAATTTAGCTCTATGGGGTCACTGGGTATACCTTTCTCATGTTTCCTTATTTGGCCTACAGGGAGGGGGTGCACCACCTCCTCCTCTACCAAAAGTAATAATGAAAATAAGAACACACACTAGTCCTAACTAATTAGGTATTACAACTTGTGTTTTTTTTTCTAAAATCCTATATCAAGATAAATAAATAGCAAAATAAAGGTTTAAGTACCAATTATACATCAAAGATTTTCATGATACAAAAAAAATTCTAGGCAAGTCCACAAATTACTTAAAAGCATCTCTTGAACCATTCCAATTACCATTTCCAAAAAACATGTGAAATAGTGACAACTTTCATCACATGATCAAGCTGATTAGTTTCTTAGTAGACTCCTAAATGAGTTGTATCACAAGCTGAATCCTGACTTGGTAAATGGAAGCAAAACAGATTACTGCTAAAACAGTTTCAGGGATTGGCACCTAAACTAATTAAGCAGTTAGGCAACAGATTCAATAAGCAAGGTGACAAATGAACAGCACAAGTGACTTTTAATCTAAGTCCATAACCCTGAAGCTTTGCAAAACAAGTTGACGATATACCTGCAATGATTTTGTTAAATGCACCACACTTCGTTTTGTAGCTCCATATGCAGCAAATCTATCGAAACGAATAAAAGAAAAACAAAAGATACAATATGATGTTACCCAGCTATTTGATTTGAACATGTGACGGGCTAAGGTAACTATTCATGTCATCTGAAGATTCACAAAATGATATTATCTTGCAAGATACAATTGAAGCATTCTTGAAAAAGCCCAACAGCAAGCCACACAGGCACACGCACAGGTGAACCATGTCTGTAACTGTAGATATACCCAGTGATGAATGTAGAGCTATTTCAATTAAAACTACCAATAGGGCAGCTAAAGTGGCTATGGTGGTTGTGGGTGGTGTCATTAACAAGGTGGGGAGGGGGCCATGCCAGTGGCTGCATGGTGGAGGGCAGTTGCTCGCTATGGTTAGTGAAAGAATTGATGCAAGCAACATGAAGTTGACAATACTGACTGAAACAAATTCTTTAGGTTAGTATTTGGTGCTGGTGATGTTGGAAGCAAATTGAAGTCGCATAGTGGGGTGGGTGTGTCTGTGTGTGTGTGTGTGAGAGAGAGAGAGAGAGAGAGAGTGTCTTCTCAATTTTAAGGAGAAATTGAAGAATCCCAAATCTTAATTGTTTGCCTTTTTACCTTGTCTATTTCCAAAAAGTTTCATTCAAACAACTGAACCAATAAAAGAGCCAACACAACAATGCTAGAGGAAAGTGGGAACGAAAAGTTTTGGTGTTATTCTGTTTCACCTTATCTTTCCTTGTAATTTTTCCCCCATCAACTAAGCACAACAAAGCAAATATAAGTTTTTTCTGTTTCCCTTTCATGGAAACAAAGAAGGCCTTGATGAGCATGAGTCAAATATTAGATAAAAAACTTCATATAAATTTGGATCAATGGAAATATACTATTTGGGATAAAATACAAGTACTTCTGCTTTTTTGGGGATATATATTTTTTCTATAAAATTAAATATATCAATAATTATTATATAGATGGATAAATGTGGTGTTACAATTCATATTCATACTGACATGAGACAACTCTGTACCATATATGATGGTCAAATTCCTGGAAAACCAAGGCATTAAATAATCAATATCCATAAAGAGAAACAGGGTACCTAGGGGTTGGTCTTCCATCTGAACCAGCCCCATCAATGTTGAATATATGACCCCCTCTAGGTTGGTTTAACATCATATTTATTGCCTGAAGAACAAGTTAACATTCAGGTCTGACAAAGGCCTAAAAACAGGCCACTTGAGGAGAAAAGGAAAATCTACCTCTCGACAACATATCATCAACCCGAGGGTGTTTGTAGTTACAACATCACTGCATGAAAAAACTCCAAATTATAAACAACTCAGAAGATGGGAAAATATAGTGGGGTGGAAAAGTGTATGAAAGCTTACATAAGATCTTCATCTGAAGCTTCTGCCAATGGTTTATAGCTATATGCATTTGATCCTGCATTATTAATCTGCATCACTCTCAACAGAGTAAGATTGTAGCAACAGAACTGAATCTGCTGCCGATTATTACATCACAAATTCAAAACAATATTAACAGGAGAAAAAGGGAAATTTTGGGCTGAACTCATTGACACCATGGGTTTGTCAATGGAATTTTGAATCTTAGAATCAAATCCTAATGAGAAGAATGAGCGGTCAAGAATCCAACCCAAATGATTAAAATAGTAGGTGAAGAGACCAATAAATACATAAGCGCACATAACTAAACAGACACCTATAAAGTAACACCCCCTCTCACATCCATGCAATCAGACTCTATACCATGTTAAAGCATCCAATTCAAAACCTTAAGCTTGTGGGTGGAGCAGCCCAATAAGTAATAAACTTGTAACCAAGTGCACAACTAATTGGCTGTTGTGAGGTACCCTTATGGAATAAATAAATCAAATCCCCCTCCATACTAATAGAGCATATATAGTGGACCTCTAGCTGAAGAATTGTTTTCTTCACAAGCTATTATACTGCACTATACTTATCAACTCGGTTTTTCATGATTATTAGAAAGATTTACACTCCTCTAACTGTTGAAAAGACAGTCAAGGCTAATTTAATATCATTCAGAAAGTCATTTTATACCCGAAGATAGCAGCATCAGTCATTATATAATACTAAGCTTGCTTAAGTTCCATACTACCAAGTGAAATCTACGGATATCCAGCTAAAAACCATTTCCAACGGCAAGCACAAAAATTTTAATCATAAATCATACTTTTATCCATATTAAGAGAAGCAATAGTTAGAATTCAACGTCAAGAAAATAGATAGCAAAGACAAAAGATCTAACATTAATACCCATATATCAATGTAGTTCAAGTTTCTTTGTGCAAATGCAACTAAATTCTTCACATCTTGTCCTTCTCTAACATCACATGTGGTAGCCTGTAAAGGAGGAAGTGATTCACAACCAGCAGAAGTACAACAAAAGCTTCAGCCACGGAGAGAATATTAGGTAGCAAAACCAAAGGCAAACTTTCAAAAAAAAAAGAGGTCCCTGAGGAGGTACCCACACATGCTGCTCCCCAAATTCTTCTCTCAGGCTCTGATGAGCAGATTCAATCCGTTCAGCTGTCCAAAGAATTAGTTAAGCAGCTGTAAACACCAGTCTTTTGGTACTTGAATTGCAAGCTCAAAATAAGTTTTCAAGTCATATCATCTCTCTCTCTCTCTCTCTCTCTCTCTCTATCATATCGTACAATTGGACTAAATTCACCAGAAAAAGCAAAACATTCCACTAGCACGACAATATAATAACAGGAACAATAAGAGAAATTAGTAAAATACTCTCATTTTTGTGGCATGAGAGACTGTTTGACTGTTTCTACTTCCAGAAAAGGTTTACCATGAAAAGTATAATAGAACAAATGTGATGAGTAGAGCTGAATTTGCAGAAACTAAAATCGAAAGCATAGAAACAAAGTCCTCAAAAAATTATCAAAATCCTTGAATATATGTTAGTTTTTTTCTACATTAAATAATCACCAAATTATTGTCAAAGCTCCCATATAATACAGAAAATTCCCAAATTATTACCAAGTCCAGATTCATTATCAACACTAATTGAATGACTCGGTTAATAATTCTCAGCGTGTATTACTTGCTATTAGAATTGGATTATCCCCAAAGTAGCATGCATGGAGAATAAGACTTTGTTGTTGTCGTCACTTATGAAAAAAGAAACTTTGTTGTCTTTGTCGTGTGTCTATGTATCTATATATTTGTAAACCTCGCTCAATGGAGAAAACGTGTGAGCTTCTTATGTGTTCACAAGTTACTAATGAAATGAATTTTCTTTGGAGCTTTTTCAAAAAAATTCTCAAAATTGCTCTTAAATATTAAATCCATTCTTTTTGTGTCTAATCATGACATCTCCAATAGTCATAATACCCCCATATATAGTTTTGATCTCCTCAAAGTTGGATCTAATGAGAAGCAGAATTATAGGACAAAATTGATGGTATGAGAAAAATTCCTTCGGCCAAATAGTTTTGATCGTTACAGCAACAAATTATTCATCAAGGAGATTTATGTAAATCCATACCTGATCTTGAGCAAATTATGACATTGTCGCCAGCTTTTAAAAACTCTTTAGCCAGTGCATACCCTATTCCTGAATTTTATAAATATGAAAAAAGGAAAAGGGCTAGTAAAATATCTGAAAAATGCGAGGAGGTAATCTCTGCTAATACAATATGACATTGGAGCAACACAAATTCCAAAAATACTTTCGTTACTGAATTATTTGGAAAACAGTGGACAATTTCAAATCCGTTCCCTAATTTCAAAACTTCGTCCAGACGTTTAATTCTATGGGATTGAAAAAAAAAAAAAAAAACTCAAAAGGGAAGTACTAAGTTAGCAAAGCAGAACCTCAAAAACCATTAAAAAGTTCAAACGAAAGAGAAACTCAGAAGCACAAAGACTGACCTTTGGTCGACCCAGTGATCAGAACGTTGAAAGGGGGAACCATCGGCTCCCCTTGAAGAGAGGCTTGGGCCTTTACAACCCGAGAGTTCAAATTCACGGCACAAGGGTAATTCTGGCGGGAACAAACGTTAAGAAAACTGCAACAGTCAAGTTTAAGAATGGAATTTTGTGGTTGAGAGAAAGGAGAGAGGAAGGAGCCGTGGGATTTGGGGGAGAAAAGAGGAGAGAGGGATGGGGAAGCGAAGTGGAGGGAAGGAGTGATCGCCATTGCTTAAAGAAGAAACCCGAAGAGCTAAAATGGATAAAAGCTTCGTACATGGATTTCATTGATTTTAGGACCGTCGAAGGCATTTTCTTGTAGATTCCTCTCATGTCTATTAAGTTCTTTTTCTTTTTCTTTTCTTTTTTCAGAAAATACTGTAATATTAGTTGGAAAAGGATCATAAAGGACTTTAATTTTTGAAAACATATTAAATTTAAAAAATAATAATAACTGTTGTTTTTATATTTAAAAAATAAAACTGTAAGAATAATTGTAATTTTTTTAATAAAACTTAAAAAATTTTGGCCTAGCTCTGCTACAATTTGGCCTCCATGGGTGGCTTTTCGTAATATAAGAATAATTCTAAATTTTTTTATACAAAAGTTTTTATTATAGAATATTTATTCACTATTTTTGTAAACTAATAATCTAATTTTTTCTTTAATATAAAACATTTATTTAACATCTTTATAAAATAATAATTTAATTTGTTTTTATTTATTTATTAAAGATGACAAACGACAACAAAATTAATAGAGAAAAAACTAACTCATAGCATAAAGAATTAAATCTAAAAAAATTGTGAAATTGAAGAAAGAGTAATGAAATTGTAAATAAGTAATAAATTTATAGAAATTGAGGTTATTCAGTATCCATGACTACCTACAGTTAATAATTGTCAAGATTTAAGCTCAGGAAAAAGAATCTCAAATTTGAGAAGAGATGACTGCTTTTCCAACCCCCCCTCCCCTCTCTGCAATCAAGAAAATAAAAGGGGAAAAAATCCCAAATTTTTACAACCTTCTGCATCTCACTCTGCCTAACACTATATCTCAATGTAATTAAAACATTCTGTCTCAGGCATCACCCGGATGTAAATTATTAGAAAGCGATAAGGCACACTTGCTTCAAGCGATGGATCCACTGGAGCAATCAGAATAAATGCTAAAATTAATACCCCAAAGGATTTGGAATAAATGGTTGAAGGCAACAGCTCAAAAGTACGGAATTTGGAAACAGATCATCAACCGGAGCGGCGCTTTGATCTCCGCCGCTTTCCAAGAAGCTTCAACATGTTGTCAGTGACATCAGGAGGGGAGTTATCGTCTTCATCCCGACTGTTGTCAGAGGTATGTGTCAACCAGGCCAATGCCTCTATTGCCGCATCCCTCTCTGCAAGCTGCTTGTTTTTCTTGGGTTTCCCTACAAATTGCATTCCCTTGAACTCTACCAGAGCCCTAAACTCATTTGACTTAAGGTGCTTCGTTTTGTATTTAGGAGGAGAGTGTCCTGCTCTCATCAACAGTGTTTGTAGCAAGCTCTTGGGATTCGTTCCATCTTTTGTGAATCTGCTGTCATTAGACTCCCTAGGCTTCTTGCTTTCACGACCAAATACGAATCTCCCTTCACATTGGTCCCCTGACACAAGCTCTTGAACCGCAAGCATGAGGTACTTCCCCTCCTTGTGCATGTCAAGGCTAGGCTCTTCAAGCTGCATCATCGCAAGGGCATTATCACAAACATATACTCTTCATTAGCAAAAATTTCCGTACATATTATACTATGAATTAGGTAGGACATTGCAATAAATACAACATGTTGCGGAAGTTAATGGGTTTCCTAACCTTCTTCTTTACAAGCTTATCAAGTTCTTCCTTGAGCTTTGTGTAGCACTCCGCCAAACTAGGATCCATGAAAAAGTCAACATAACCTTCCAACATTTTCAAATGCCCAGCCTGAAAAAGGAAAACTCTGAATAATAAAATCCCAGAATCAAACTCATTCGACATAACAGAAGGTGCTACAGATATATGAACAGGTGAATCACCTGTACGCCACGATTAAGAGCACCACCAAAAAGGATCAGTATTGAATCTGATACGCCAGTGGAATCACGTATGAAAACTGTATTGACTTTTACTTTTTCGCCAAACACTAGCCATGGGTAAGGAATTGTCTGGTAACGGGCATTGACAGAATTCTGAAGCAGAACCATTAAAAATATCAAACAATTGCTTGTTAACAAAAGTACTGATAAGAAAGTCATTATACCCAAAAGTACTGCATTAACAGAAAGCTTAAAAAAAAAACAAGAATTTATTTTTCATCAGATTGGAGCTCACGTAATCCAGCAATTATTCAATAGAAAACCCATAAATTCTGGACTTATGCATTGAAAATCCAGCAAAGTTTTTAGGGAGAAAGATTGCAAAGAGCGGGGCACGCACGCACGTATGTACACAGGTATGCATGCATTGTCCACATAGATGGGCATATATGTTTCCTAAGTATACAAAAGATGTAATGAATTGGCAGTGAATGACAAGATGGCATTCTAGAATTAAGGAATAGGATGCAGGCGAGCCTAACATATGTAGCAAAATAAACATATGAAAGCAAAACAGTGCAGTGCCAAACCAAGACAGTAGTGAGATTAAAGAGAGGAAAAAAAAGCCAATAGTTTGGCATAAAGCAGCAACATCTCACAACATTAACTCTATTAAAAGGCACTCCACATATCCAACGAAGTACTTTCCTACTCTCCTTACGTTTTATTGATGTTTGGTCCACTATATTTATATTATGGGGGAAATGACCGAGTTTTGAAGACCGGGAACATTCGCTGGAGGAGCTTAGATCTTTTCTTTTCCAATTTTGAGAGGACGTATTTCTCAAGATATACTAGTTCATACCGTTAATTGAGTCATGTCAGTCAGGAAAAAAAATCTAGACATGTAGTGAAAATGTAGTAACTAAAGTTTGACAATATACTTATATTCTGTGAATATCTACATTTTATGTAATCTGTACATGCAAATTTCAACTTGCAAATTCCAAATTTGTAGAATTTTCCACATTCACAAATTATTCATTAGCATTCAAGCATTTGGTCAGGTTCCGGTCGCAGAAATATATAATTATAAACCCAAAGAGAAACTTTCTTGCTTATATTATTGTAATGGAGGCAAAATTAAGCAAAAGAATTGTCATTTTATCACAAACTTTCAAAATTTGAAAATTTCCTGAAGATGCACATGTTCTATATTCAGTAGAGTATGGATGGTAATCTCTAATCAAGAACTGATATACATCAACACCTATGTATATTATTGTCGAGTATGTTCTAGAATAGTAAAAACCATGGCAAGGAATTTCATCCTGCAAGTCACCATTTGTTGGCATCAAAACTGGTGTCTAGAAAGGGTCCCTCTAAATTCGATTTGTACACATTATTTCATTAACATGAAGAGAATTTCACCAATAATAGTCGGACCAGATTTTAAAGCACCAAGCTGATACATTGAACTTCAGCTAAATAAGTTCCACTTCACTTACCGCATAGAGTAAAACCTGGCCATCATCCATTGTCTTGAAAGACATGGATGTCTCTCTGTGCTGCACATAGTGTAAGAAAACGGTGTCAACTATTAAATTAATGATTTTTAATTAAAATTTGGTGGTACATTTCCAACTAGAAACCTTACCACTACAGAGGCTATGCCAGGAAAGAGCCCAGAACATATAATTGCACGAACCAATGACTGGTTGTGACTTAATCTATTATTAATACTTAAATCTGCATCTACCAAGCCAGCATCTCTTAAAATAAAGCTAAACTGCTTCCGAAGCGAATGTATAGCCTGAAGTGTTTGGGCAGAGAGGAAATTCCTCCAGCAATACTCATATGCAGATCCTTCTCTTTCTGCATCTTTCCATCCTTCATAGGCACGAACAAGGGCCATATGATCACTGTAATCCTTTGCAGAAAATCTAGATTTAGCTGTCCCTGCTAGCTGAATCAGAGAGGTATACAGAAAAAAATTCGATGATGTGTTTTCTCTTAAATTTAAATGTGATGCCACAATGGCTACATTTTTTTTTTTTGATAGGTAAAGTAAATTTTATTGAATTAAGGATACCACAATGGCTAAATAAAAATAACTATTCATGAATGTTGACAAAGCTTATTAAATATAGTTCGATTTCATTAGCACTAACATCATCTAACAAAAATGAACAGAGCACCAAAGGATGGTAGAGTGTTATGCTTTCATAGATTAAGAATGGCATGTAATGCTTGTAGGAACTACCAAAACAGATGAAAATCATTCTCTGATCAACCAGGACAAACAATTATTTTATTTTATTGTTTTTCCTTGTTGATCAGATAATGATTTTTCAGCTGTTCTGATAGTTCCTACAAGCATTACATGCCATTCTCAATGAAACTTATAGCTTCCCAAAGTGTGGATGATATATGTCAATCCTCCCCAATCATAAACCTTCTCTTTCAGGAGGCCCTAGGACTAAGAATTTTTTCCTTTCTTTCAGAAGGCTCTGATCATAAATGCATTGATCAAGAGTCAAGCAGGGAATTAGAGTTACTTGAGCAGGAAAAGAAGCTCTGACCAATGAGTCAAATTACTTGTAGTTGGAGGTGCGGGGGGTTGCCAACCTCTTGGAAACTTCCACTTTAAAAGCTCACAATATGATAAGAAGACACTTTTTTATTATCACCTTCATTTACATCTGTTCAACAGCTTTCTAGTTTCTAAGGATCTTTCTATAGAGCTTAGACTTCCATTTGACTGCTTGAAAGTATATGAAATTCTTTTATTGGACAAGTAAAGCCTGATTATGTTCAAGTAAAAATCCTTTGTCACACTAAGTAACTTCATACTAACTAAAGCATTATGAGCTTCATATTTTTTTTTATATAAAAAAAATTTAATTGAATCGAGTAAAGAGGCATAACCAAAGTATACAAGAAGTATATGAAAGCAAATTGTGAGCTTCATAATTATTGCTGGATCAAAGTTGAGTATTTCTTTTCCCAACATTTATGGAAGGCTTGGTACAAATATCAATAATTTTGTACTTGACATTTATCCATGCTTCCAAGAACACACTTCGATGCACAAAGAGGTAGCATGCTGAATTTTGTACTTACATCCTTTTTGTCTTGGGGCAAAAGGAAAGGATCCCTGACACTGAGCCCAGATACTATAGTCAGAACAGGATCAAAGCAACGAAAGATAGCACCCATGATTAGCATTTTCCCAAGCTTGGGATCCACTGGAAGTGTTGACAGAAACTTTCCTGATTATATATTAAAAGGAGTGAGGAAAATCGACCACATTAATAACAGTACACAGTTAAGTAACAAAGCTTCTCAGATTAAAGCCAAGAGACTAACCAAGATTTGTCAGATTTTCCTTCTCATCTAGTGCCCCAATCATTTTCAGAAAATCAATGGCATTTTGTACCTGTCATCCCGTTGTTGTCAATTTGTCCCATTGACTAAGATTGAATCACAAAATAAATGGTAAATAGAATTTATACCTTCTAACTATCAGGTATTTTTCACCTTGCACCCCAAACTACCAAATTAACACACAGCACCCTCAACTAACAAAAAGTTGCAATGTGAACCCTTCACTAAAATCTTACTGTCAAGATTGTGGTGTCAGGTTTTTTCATTCATCTTAACAGCCAGAATTGAACAAGACTGCTATTTTTCATTTTTTTGTCTTTGGTAGTTTGCACAAAAAGTTCTTTTTTATTGGCACCAGGTGTCTGGGAACAACGTCCCGACTAATCCCGAGGGTGCACAGGCCCTCGGCAAGGAGTTTCCCGCAAGTGCACCTTGGGTAATTCAAAGGAATTTGAACATTAGACCTAGGCAGAGCATATCCCCATGCCTAAGGCCTTTACCACTTGAGCCAACCCCTAGGGTTTAGGCCCGGTTTGAATAGCAAAGTCCTCCCAACTCATCTCATCTCACCCCATATCATCTCAATATCCAAACACCACAAACACAAACACTTCTCAATTTCAAACTTCAACTTTTTCATCTAATCATTACAACTTTTCCAAACTTCCAAACAAAATACAAAAAACAATTCAACTTTTTCAAATCCTAAAACAAAAATTATATTCTAATAATATTTTAACTTTATAATACTTTTATTCAACTTGTTCTCTCTCCTTTCCCAAAACCCCATAAAACATATTAACACAAACCATCTCATTACTATTCACAAATCATCTCATCTCACTATCCAAACCAAGCCTAGTTTGCACTAAAAGTAAAACACTAACAGTTGAAGGGTGCAATAATTTTTGGCTAACGTAGAAAATCACCTCTACTTTTTTTTTCTTTTTTTTTGCTGAATGAGAAAGGCAGAAGGCGGCAACCGGAGGCGGCTTCCCAACCTCGATGGGCTTTTAAAGAGCACAAAGCTTAATGTGTTCATTATACACCAATTCTACCAGTATTGTCCACGCCACTCTCCCTCTCCATCAGTATCACTCAATATTAAGTTTCACAATTCCCTCATATGAATTCCAAACCTTATGCCAATGCTATCATAGCATATTAGACAGGGACATGTAAGGGTTCAGTCAAGCCTCTTCAAGTATCATGATAGACCAACATATTTGGATGGCTAGGGCAAGCAAAACAGGAACTGGTATGCAATCTATCACAAACTCAAAAACCTGGTATGAGGGGTTTATAAATAGTAAAGTCAATGCATGTTGCCCTACAAAGAAGATAAATTATGACAAGATTGATTTGGATCGAGAGAATTCCTGACATTGAAACAGGAATTCAAAAGGTTCCCCAAATGACAATACCAAATTTAAATGACTTTAGAGTGACTCTTGAGTAGAAATGTATATAAAAAAGCATCATTCAAAATTTATTGATGACATAAAAGATACTACTAAAAGAATAGGGACATTCAAATGAGCAGCATAACTTACAGCCAGTGGCTCTGGCGGCTGAAGAGCAGCTGACAAGAAATTTCCTATACTTCCAACCTGCAAACTTTTAATCTGCAAGCAGAGCGAGTTCAAAGGAGTTCTCAAAAGTTCAGGAAGTTGATATTCGGAGAAAGCTGCATAAACACATTTGGGGTAAAGGTGGTAACATTCGCCTGGCTGCACACGTCCAGCCCTACCTCTTCTCTGCAATCAAACATCAAATGCCATTTTCACATTACATGTACATAAACAGACAAGTAAAGGTATAAATGAAGATTTACAGATGCAGCAAGAACAGGGGCCAATGAACTTCATAAAAGGTGCTACCATGCCGCCATCTCTTCAAACCAGTCTATCACTTGTAGTGAAAACATTAGCAAGCATGAAATGCTACCAGGTCATACAAGACTACAAGTCCTCAAACACAACCAGATGTAATCCCATGCAAGCAAACACTGCCTCCTACTCATAAAGAGACATGTTCACAAACATGCAACATCAGGTAACACGCATATCCCAAAAGGGGAAAAAAACTTACAAGCAGGTTCTAACTATGGTTAATAGCATGCATTTTAACACGGTGAACGGAAGGGAAAACCACCCACAATTAGTTCAAATTCTTTCGGAAGCGAATGTTAAATAAGATAGGATATGAAAAGACTTACTTGGCGTGCAGATGCTTGTGATATCCAAGAAGGTAGCAGACAAGGTGTATTATTCAAAGCATCATAAGAAGTCTCTTTTGCTTTTCCACAATCAACCACAAAAACTACATCATTGATTGTAATGCTTGCCTCGGCCATATTAGTAGCAAGAACTATTTTGCGGACATTTGCAGGTGGTTTCTCAAATATAAGTTTCTGCAGAAAATGATGAGAAACAGAGAAACATGAGTTGAAAACAGCCAGAAGGAAGGTAAAATAAAGTTCCAAAGGTACACCTTTTTTTATCAGTAAACAAAATTTTATTGATCATGAGAATAAGCAAGAGCCCAAGTATATGGGACATATACAAAAGCATCACCTATGGTGCTAGTTTAATGATACAATAAATTCTAAAAGTCCGTGCCACTAAATTCAATTACAACCCACCAATGAAGTATAGGATTGAAAAAGAAATTCCTAAGTTCATCCATTGACTGCTCTCGATCTTAGAAGCTTCTTTCGTTTCTCTCCCTCCAAATACAACGCCATAAACATATTGGGACCAGCTTCCATATTGCTGTAATCTGAGAATTGCCCTGAAGGCCTCTCCAAGAAGCTAAGAGATCAGTCACCCTTCTTGGCATCACCAAAGCTAGCCCCACGCAAGCAAAGAATTCATTCCACAAGGTCATGGAAATCTCATAATGAAGTAACAGATGATCAATAGACTCCCATTAAAAAGTTACACTACAAAATATATGTTTTCAGAGCTTGCAATGATATTAAAGCGCAATGAATCCTTGCAAGCCGCAAGCATTAGTCGCCAATTCGGAACCTTGGAAGTGCTTTTTTCACTTTTTAAAATCAACATAAATTATGACTAGCTGTAGAAGCAACAGCAGGTGAATACCCAAAAACAAGTAACAATGGGTGAATAAATCCTCACAAGTATGCAAGATGCACCACTTCTGAAATATCATCAATACTGAAACATACTACCAAATAGACAAAGCAAGCCACTTTTGCTAATCGATATTATGAGGAATATTTCAGCCACAAACAACCACCACCAAGTATCACTTTAACAATTGCTATAACTAAGTATCATAATCAAATGCATTTTTATACATATCAGAATAATAAAAAGGAAACGTCGGGTAATGGAGCTGGACTGGTGTTGCATGTGTAAAAAAAAGAATGGACAATTAGTCGACCATCTACTTCTACATTCCAAGGTGGCCAAGACCATGTGTGATGATTTTTTTGTGGGAATTAGATTATCATGGGTCATGCCTCTAAGACTGGTGGATTTCCTTGCAAACTGGTGAGGCCTCTGAGGTAATTTACAAGTGGCAGCAATTTGAAAAATGGTTTCTATATATGTGTTGGTGTATTTGGCGGGGGAGAAATGATAGAAGCTTCAAGGATGGCGAGAAAACAATGGATGAGCTTAAAGTTTTCTTTTTTAAAATTTTGTTCTTATGGCCGGGGACCATTTTTGTTAACGGACTAAATGTCCATGATTTTCTACCTTCGGTTGTAAACACTAAATAGGTACTTCTCATGTATAACTCCCTGTGTACTTAGGCATTGCCCACTTTTATAAATAAAACTTCTTAATTACCTATAAAATTAAAAATAAAAAGGAAATTTCCTCACTAAAAACCCCCACAGAATCAGGTTACGACTTTAAACTTCACTCTATCAATGACTTGTAAAAAAAAATGAACTTGCATCTTTGTACGTGTATTTAGTGCCGGAAATGTATACGTTTGTGTTGAAAAATCATACACTAAATGATTATCCCCCTCTTGTGATAAAATCAATTGAATGAAGCATGGTTCCAAAGGTGAACTTCAAGCAGAATGAAATTTCATGCAACTTCAGGATTTTGTCAAATTACAGATCCTTGTTGGAAGCAAGAGATATGAGAACCAACCTGTTCAGATGTCGCCATTGATCCATGGCATGTTATAAGCAGAATCCTGTTAGGATCTCCTAATAGAGGATGAGCTTTGAGTTGATCTCTTAAACAGCTAATATCCTCCCAACCAGTCATGAATACTAAGACAGCACCTGGCCGTTCCTTCCGACATATATGACATAAAACTGCCTCAATGAGGTTAAATCCCATGCAGTCAGGCATCCAAGATGCTAGAGAATCTCGTACCCTCGAGCTATAATTCTCAAAGCTTGATTCATTAAGAGCATCCTGTGCAAGAATAAAATATTCAGATTCTACAGGCTGCATTTGCCACAGTAAAGTTAGGTCTTCCAAAGCTTTTTTCAATTGAAGCAGATAAACTGCAGTCATTTCAGGTTCCCTTAGCAAGTGAAGGAAACTCAAATGACTCCAGTTTATTCCCTTCTCTCATTTCAGTTTCCTCCACTTATGCAAACATTATATACAACAACTAAAAGGAGCACATCCAATTTATTTCCTTCACTCATTTCAGTTTCCTCCACTTGTACTAACCATAATATTCAACAACCAAAAGCAGATCATTACAAGCTACTGATCAATTAACTCTATCCATTTTATGAACTGCCACTTGATTTATTCAGGTGCATACTTTCATCACAACCAATATGGTAGAAGACATGACAGATAAGAGACTGTTTCAAAAAACAAATAGCCTGTAGTTGTGCAAGTCATAAAGCACAAACAAATCAAAAAATATTTTTTTTATCGGTGCAAACAAATCAACAAATATAATAGCCACTAGTTCTCATATAAGGCTCCCTCCTCTATATAAGCACACTCACACAGATATAACTACATACAAACATACATAAATACACATACAAGACAAAGTTATATGTTATGCATACAATAAGAAGGTCATTGCATGTCATTTTTACAGTGGAAAGTACCCCAAATATAAGATTGAGAGGGACAATAATTTGTTCTACACAAACTTTAGAGACAATAAACCTTTCCCATGTTTTCCAGAATAAGATGGTGTGAAAAAATTGGACTTTGGAATTGACCCAAAGAGAGAGATTCTTTTTTGGACAAGGTAAAATAAATAGATGTTTAAAGATGGTTAAAAAAAAATAAGCATCAAAATGATGATGAATATCCTATAAAAAAAAAATTCCACAAGACCATTCCAAAACTTTTAGCAAAAAGTTTAATTTCAAGTTACACTTCACAGACTTTTTTAAATGGATAAGGTGAAATCCAAGTTTTTCAGAATAGCATGTACCTCAACTAGAGTAGTAATCTGGTTTTTTCTTTTCCGTGGTGCAAGCTGCCTTTGTGTTTTCCACATTTTTTCTTGGCCATAATCATCAATTTGGTTGAAAGAGGTCAACTTATACCCTGTCATTTCCAGTACATCTTCTAAAAACCGTGCTCTCACTGGATGTGTAAAGCCCTGAATGATACACAATGCATTCAGATCATATTGAGAAAAGTTTACATGAATGAATCTCTTATATACTTGGAGAGTACAAAATCAAACCTAATCTCAATTTTTTTTATAAGTAAAATAAAAATAAGACCAATTAACAAGAAGAAACAAGATCAATGTCTATATACAAAATGCTGGTAGCTGAAATGTGATTAAATCAGCAGCAAAGAAAAGTTTATCGATCGTTTCTGTTATCAAATTTTAAGTCTGTTTGAGACATGAAAAAGACCAGATTTGAATATTTCTTTTGTCCTTTTATTTTATCTTTACAGCGTTTCAAGTCCGAACCCCATAGCTTGTGGACAGAGCTTAGTCAGCTGTGAATAGATCTGAGATCAAGTTTCTCATAACAGCCTCATGCGAAGTATATTCGGGGACCTACCCACACTTGTAACCTTCTAGATCGAGTTCTATAACAAAATAAACAGTTTCAATCAACATATTAAAAGGTGGGATATAATTCTCAGATATAGATAATGGCCTGCATGAGCAGTAACCTTTATCCGTATTAAGAATGGCAATTTATCCAAAAGAAAAAATGTAGAGTGTCATGTTTCACAGCAACAAAAAAAAAAAATTAGCAGATAGATGCACAATCAGGCTTTCTGATGCAACTTTTCACATAAAACATTTCTCACAAGCTTTTTCGTGGTGAAAAGACACCTAGTGCAATAACAATCATATAGCAAGCTTCGAATGACTTGAAACCACTCCTTCCTTAAGGCCCAAAACAAATAAATAATATAATTACCTGACTTCAGAGTGAATGACCTAGAAAATTTTGAATACTACAAATCAATGTACAATATGAACAAACTAAAAGTTTAGCTTACAGGAATATGAATTGTTGGTGCTCCTCCAAAATAACCAGAGAACAGTTCAGCATTCAGAGTGGCACTCATTAAGACCAATCGCAAATCCGGACGGCGTGTAAGAAGATCCTTCAACACAATCAATAGAAAATCTGTATTTAAAAAAAAAAAAAGTAAAATCATGCTGGTTGTTTCTTCAGCGAGTCAGATATTTTAAATGGAAGTAATGGGAAATTCACCTTCATTCATGCCTCGCTCATGAATTTCATCAACGAAGACATGGGTTATACCATTCAGGTTGTGATCACTCAGTAGCCGCCGAAGTAAAATACCACTGGTACAAAAAAGCAGATGGGTGTTTTTTCCTTTCATTCCCTCTAATCGAACTTTATAGCCAACCTACCAAAAAATCTCTCTTGTGGTATAGCAGCCAGATGAAATAAAAAATTCCAATTCTAAAAGTATATTTCAAATAATATGTCTTTTGTATATACTGGGCTAGGCCTATTCTTTGGAGTTATGTAATTTGTTTTACTTATCAAATAATAATAATAATAATATGTCTGTGTATATGCATGTGTTTTCAGGGTGAGGACTCACAGTTTCACCGAGAGGCTCTCCTCTCTCTGTAGACACCCTTTCTGCAACAGACATGGCAGATATTCTTCGAGGCTGAGTACAGATTATGCTGCAGAATGATCCACGACCAGATTCTATTTCTGATTCTAGTATGTATTGTGGAAGTTGAGTGGTCTTTCCACATCCAGTCTCCCCAGATATTACAATTACCTATCATTTTAACAACTTGTTTAGAGTTTTCATAGATAGGAAAAATGAATAAATAAATTCATATATAAAAATTTTCATATATTTTCCATCAATTTTTTTTTTACAAGTAACTCGTCTTACAGATCATTAATGGAGCTTCTGTTCATGATTTTCTGTTCATGAAGCAGTTGATTTTACAGGAATTTAAATATCTGATTTCTTGCAAGGTTGCATAAGCATTCCAAATTGCATATCACAAGGAAATAGCTTCCATATTGTGGCCCAATATTTAAAATTGAGTGTGTGTGTGTGTGTGTGTGTATTTTAAAAAAAGGCACTTGGCAATATCAGAAGATGCAGCTTAAATATGGGAATAAGTAATAAAACAGTCCCCAAGGAAACCGCCGCCACCCTTGCCGGCGAGTGACCTCTCACCGACGACACAGATAAAGCCGACGGGCTCCGGCGACTTCGCTGAGGGCTGTCCGACGTCGGTCTTGAGGAGAGAGAAACCACCACGAAGCGTGAAAACTCTTAAGGATCCAGATCTGCCGCCACCCACCCTTGCCGGCGAGAGACACCACATAGTCGGCACAGATAAAGCCGACGGACCTCGGCGACTCCGCTGAGAGTCGTCCGGCGTCGGTCCAACCTCCGGCGTCCTAGATCTCGCTATTGTGTCTCTCAGAGTACTCCGGCGATCCTTCCGAAGGCTCTGTGGTCGTGCCGTCGACTCAGAAGGCTCCGGCGAGTACTCCGGCATCTCCTGTGAGTACGATTTGCAGCTGGAATCCAAGACAACTCTATTGCTTGCAATGAGCACGAACTGGAGTCCAGCCATCTCTACAGTGCTTGCAGCTCCCAACGGGCTTCTGATCTAGTTTCTGAGATGACGAATGATTGTGTTGAAGAAGGGGAGTGGGTCAGTAAGGGTTCTTCTATGGAGTTGGTCATAGAATTTAAATCCTTTACATTGGTGAAGGAGGGGAGCATGTTGGCCATTACTGAAAGGAGTCGAAGGGTGATATCTAAGTTGGTTCTGGGCTCAACAACAGTACAGTGGCTAGCCAAGGCCATGGAAGCGTGCACAAAGGATAAGAAACAAGATTTTTTCTCCACTGTCCGGGAAGGTCGACGCAGTTTCACGGTACATCGTTGCTCGAATGCTTGAGGACGTTATATGGCGGTGGAGGAGTATGGTGGTGGGGGGAGGAGGAATTTTATTTTCATTCCTGAAGAGGGGGGCAGTGGTTGGAAAAGGATGGGGGAGGTGCTGCATCATTTTTCTTTCAGCAAGAGAGGGAGTGAAGGCTTGGAAGGACAAGGTGCTGGAGGTGGTGTGGCAGGGAGGGAGAACATGGAGAAAGATCCAAGTACATCCTCGTGGGCGAGGCGATCTTATGCGGCAGCTCTAAAGACGGGTCATGCTTCGGAGGTTCAGAGTGTGGGGGGGCCGCAAATCATGCGGCAGGACCAGCTTGTCGATATGCACAATTCTTTGAAGGAGATGGAAACCCAACTTGTCGAGTTGAAGGCAGCGATAACTCTCTTGTCTACAAAAATAGACCGGCTTTCAGCTGGAGGCAATAGGGTGGTAAGAAACATGATAGGCCCGAATCCTTTAAACTTAGAAAAAGGAAAACGGAAGATTGGATTCGGCCCTGTCCCTATAACCAGATCCAAGAGAGTATGGCGGGTCAAAAGGAAATCAGGGTTATTTGAAGCGGGGTCTACATCGGGTATTGGCGTAGAGACATCAGTAATGGAATGTCACTCGCCTCGTGTAACACATGATAGATCGATAGTTGGTTTTACACCTTTGGTCCTAGAAGAAACTATGGCTCCCTCGTCAGAGTTGAAGGAAAAGGGTGTACTATCAAGGCCTGAAGGAGATGTAGGATCCACTATCACCCCAGAGGTGAAGGGACTTGTCGTCACCCCAGAATCTCCAATGGGGACCCCGACACCATTAGAGAGAACCAATGGAGTTACTGGAGAACCAATGGATTTGACATTGGTGCCTTATGTAGAGGAATGTCTAGAGTCGGGAGTGCAGTTAGATACTGTGGCTCCCCTGGTCTCTCTTCCTCCAATAGCGGATTGGATTTTGCCTAAAGTTAACGAGATTCAGCAGTTTGTGGGAATTTCACATGGAGGATGTGAAGACCAATTTAAAGAACTAATTACTGCGATCGAGGCAAGCCGCACGCTTGAAACCAAAGCAAGTTTCAAGAAAAACAGGTAGTTACAGCGTCTTTTTTTGACAATCAACTACGACGCTAAGGGTGGTAGCTCATCTAGAGGGAAGTCTTAAGGGAGGGCATTGTGAAGAAGGGGGGAATCAAGGTGTTAGGGTTGGTGTTCGGGTAGAGTTTTAGTTCTACGGGAAGCTAGGGGTTGGGTCGGGTCTGATGTATTTTGGGTGGTTTTTTATGGGCTTTTTGGGTCTTTAGGGGCTTGTTAGGTCATTTTGGGCAAGGTGTTTTCTTGTATACTTTTAGTGTACTTGGTTTCTCCTTTTGATATATAAAATATTTTTACTTATCAAAAAAAAAAAAAGTTTTCACCCTTTTTCAAAAGGTTCATTAGGTTCTCAGTCAAAAAACACCACCTCACCTTGTTGAGGGTGACTAAGGGGTGGTCCTCGCAGGGTTGTTCACAGGCCAACCCTCGCGGGGTGGCTCTCTGAAGGACACTCTACGCAGTGGTTCAAATTTTCTTGCTTTTAAGTTGAGGTAGCAATTTTCTAGTCTTTTAGAGCAGGCGGGTAACAAATTTATGTGTGGCTATCACTTGGTGGCTGGTGCCACATGGCATCGGGTAAATGCAGCAAGGCTGTCGTTTGTGTATTTGACTGAAAATGGACGGAAGAATCAAATTGATAAATTTTGAGCATGGCCTCAATTCTGTTCTTTCTCATCCACAAAGGCAGGTTCTAGAAGTAATTCTTTCTTGTAAAGAACCCATTTCAGAAAGTGCCGGTCTCCGCAACATTTTTTTGACAAAAAATTTAGCTTTTCAAACCTTAGGAAATAAATTGATAAAATTGAAAAGCTAGGGAGGCTTTTTGAAGAAATGTGAAAATTTGGCTGTTTTAGCTGTTCACCCTACAGTATAAAAAACAAAACTGGAAAAGTCCTCAAATGTAGCCATTAGTTTTCCTGAACACCTAAATAAGAATAAAAGTGAGGTCCCAACTTTGTTTCTCTTCTTCTTACTTATCAAAAAAAAAAAAAGTGAGGTCCCAACTTATTTACCATGTTTTTATTTAAAAACCCACCACTCACTCAAAATTATTAAGGAGGAAGGACCAAGCAGGAATTCTCACAAAATAAGAAAACACATAAATAGCTGAATGGGAGACTACACGTTCCAAGGTTAAACCTGATTCTGTGCTATTGCTTGGAGCAGCCTTTCTTTCTCCATGAATGAGGGTAGAGACCGTCGGAAGCCCAGCATCTTCTTGCCTTCAGGTGATTCCTGTAGATATAAAGGCGACAAGTTTAGAATAGAGAACAAAGTAAAAAACAAATCACTGCCACTACTTCCTAGGTGATAACAGAAGATCAAGGCAGCTTTGGAACAATAAAAATGCAGAGCTATTCCACACGGACACACATCATCACAGTTATATAAAACAGCACAGGCTCCATTGGAATTCAATGGAATGAAACAAGCACTACTTATATTCCTGGCATCATTTTCACTTCCATTGTGAAAGTCAGAAAGACTGGTCTAAGACTCTAAACCATCAGAAGGTTTGGCGCTAGCATCTCATGCCCACATAGTTACACTGGCATCATCAAGCCTCGCATAGTTATGTAGAAATTTGCACACTCAGGGTAAAATAAAACTATCTCAATTAACTCGTAAGCTGGAATCAGAAAAAGAGAAAAAATCTGGAAACCAATTGAGCCTACTGGTAATGAACAAAACATCATTTTCATTCCACTTTTCTTGTTGTTTCAATCTAAGAAAAAAAGGTCGCAAAAATCTAAGAACAAAATATATCAGTTAATTTTTTGAAATCGGCTACTTCATTATCAGGAATGTCAATTTAACCTCACTAGGTGGAGATCCACCCCACCCCCACCTTGCATGGGGCTGGAATTCCTCAAAAAAAAAAAAATGGAAACTGGCCATGAGTTTTCATACCAAGTAGCGAGATGACACCATATAAAACACTTTTTTTTATGGAAAACAGCACAGTTTAGCAAGTTATACCTGCCAAGCTCTTTGCATATTGCGCATTCGCAAACTCCTCCTCTGAAGAACCTTTTCCATAACCGACCCATCTAGGAAAGAATCTGAATTCTCATCCAGATTCACATTTTCAACCTGATCATTGGATTTAGCATCATCCAAACCATCGGCAACCTTTCCCGCACTTAACTGGACTCGATCAAGGTGTTCCTGCAGTAAACCCTCAACCCTCCTTTGCAAGCTTAGTGGGACTACGACCTACACAGATTAAGCATCAAAGTCAATGTCTAGATTGATGTCACTACTAGTTGTACTATAGACAAATGCTCCAGTTGATTTATTACCTCTCTCTGTGGCCGCTTATCATCCAAATCTGGCCTGTAGTTAGGAAGGGGAACCCTGCTTGCAACTACTACTTTTCCATATATTTCACTACATATAATGAAAACGTGTAAGGTAAATTATATATGGTACAATTTAATGTTTATAGTGCTTCCTACCTGTAGAGCCCCATCCTTTTGGCAAGATTAGAGATCTGCTCATAGTCTCTCCTATCTCTCTTATCTTTTGATACAATCTCTTGTTCCTTTTCACTACGTAATAGCATACTAAGTTTCCATTTCCACTCATCAATGTTGGCCACTGAAGATGATGCCTACAATCACAACATTGTCTTAGAACAGTCGGTTCCCACAAATAGAAACCTTGAACTCGGATTTAAAAGCGATACGATAATGAAGATTACCCCACCTGAGTAGGTGACTAGGCAATTTGACTATGATCTATGGAAGCAAAAATTTATACAGCACATACGTAGAAGGCAGGTAGTAAGATTCTCACTTTAAACTCCACAACTCATCTCCTCATAAAAATTTTAAATTTTCAGAAACATCTACTAGCTATCTCATTGTAAATGAAACATTGTAAAACAAATAGTATTTCAGTTAAAACCAAGATAAATGTCTTATTCTTTACTTATAAAAAGAAATCATAACCAACTTGAAAGTCTATTTTCCAAAGACAAGTTCAAAACATTTATATTCCAATTTATAGTTAGCTTTGTAACAATTGGAACATTACGGCTGAGGTTGCCACATACCTGCTGGGGTAAAGATACCATACCAATCATATAATATAAGAGATACTAAAACATCTGATGAGGGAGAAGCATAAAATTAACATTCAGAGCGTTATACACAAACCAATTCGCTCACTCCAGCTGCATTATTAATTTTCTAAAGAAAAGAAAAGCATTCCAAGCATCGCTTTTTCTTTTCTTTTTTTCATTTTTCCAATGCAAGAGACCAGAGAATAAAGAATCAAGAAAATCAAATTCTTTTACCTTTTTTATTCATGTTGCCTTAGTGTCCTCGAGAAAGAAAAAAAACAAATAGTACCAACAACTGAATCAACTTGGCCATTTTCTTCAGCGTCATATAAGTAGAAACTTTGTCTATCTCACGCCTAAGCCTAGAAGAAGATTAAAAACCCGGAATTCTATATTCCATTTTTCTCCCACTCTATAAATGGAACCAAACGAAAACATTACTCTACTAAAATCCATCAACACTCTTGGTTATCCGCTTAAGCAGTAGAAGTAAAAAACGACACAAATATCAAAGCACTCGCATAAAAGCCATTTGAGAAATCAATTCCGTTGGAAGAAAATTAATAGTCCGGTTTTTTTTTTTTTTGTGGTTGGGGGGGGGGGGGGGTAAGAGGTTTAAAGAAAACCTACCTTATTGTTCTCGAAATCGCACTCGTACTCGTCATCGGAGAACTGCTCCGCTGCGTACACGCAGAGACCACGCTTCGCAACGGATAATCCTGCATTAAATATGGAAGAAGTAGAAGAAGGGAGGAGTTGGAGGAGACTAAGCAAAGGGCGGTGGAGGCGGCCGTGCGAGGTTGAAAGGGAGCTCTGATTGTTGGAAATTGTCTGGGAACATCCGAAAAGGAAACCCACTACTGGCTTCGACTTACGCATTCTATGGGAAGAGGAATTTGAGGCATGGCGGTTTCTTTAGTTCAGAATGCAAAAGGAGGAGACGCTCTTACTTCGGCTCCGCGTCTAGTGTAGCGAGAGAGTGGAGGCTTTGTGCAGCATACGAAGTGGGGCATTCCCATTTTTTTTTTAAACTGTAAATAAATTAAAAATTATGCTTGAGAAAACGCATCATTTTGTGCATGTTTTGAATTAGAAAATGTCTGGGAAGCACATGCATCATGTGGAACACATCATCTGGAACTAATAAGTTAACAAATTTATCCCTAAGCAAATTGATAATTTTATCCCCAAGTCCTACGAAGTCTCCCTTCCCCTCGAATTCGAAATCATGTGAAAATTTTTGCTACTGAGGGCTGATCTAAGCTGCGATGGACGGGCTTATCGTGATTGGGGTACGACAGTGGAGGCTGCTGGGAGGTCGTGGGGCTCGGTGGTGGTGGTTAGGCTGGCTTACGGCGGCAGGCGGCGGCATTTTGAGTTACATCCGTGTGAGACTCATTTCGGGAGTGGAGAGGAGGCTGCGCGTGGAGGCTCGAAGGTGGCTGGAGGTCGCCGGTGTGAGGGGAAGCCGGTGAAGTGGTCAGTGGCATTGCTGGGTGGCCGACAATGACTGAGAGAGGCCGAACCGCGCGATGTGATTGCTTAGCGAGGAACCAGTACGCGGCGTAGCGAGGGAGGAAATGGGGCTGGAGGCTGACGATGGTGGTGGCCGGCGACTGCAGATGGCGGGGTTGGGTGAGTTGAGAGAGGGAATCGGGTAGGGAGAGGCTGAAAGCAAAGTTGTGAATATCGTACCGTACCGGCCGGTATTTTCCATACCGGTCATCGAACCGGTACAGGTACACTATATATTCCGTACCGGCTGATATTTCGGCCTATACCGGTCTGTGTACCGGCCGATATTTCGGCCTTTTTTTTTTCATATTTTCAAACTACAAGTTCATTTTTTTACCCTTAATTCAGACTAGGCTATTTATAATTTATATATCTATGTATTTATATATAATTTATTTATATATAGACTATTATTTTGAAATATAATTTATATATATAATTTATTTATATACTGAAATGTTATCCCGAAACGGTACACGAAACAGTATCGATATCGAAATATTTCGTTTCAATAGCTCGACCGGTACGGCATCCGGTACGGTATTCAAAACATTGGCTGAAAGCGTGGGTGAAAAAAAAATTGACACGTAGGGTGTGCTACGGATCAGCCGTTAACAGTGGCTAATCCGTAGCACAACTCTTTGAATTATGGTCGAAAATATAACTTATAATTTTAGAACTTATAATTTATAGTTTAAGAACATTGATATTGGATTAGTCAAATGTTAGTGAAAGTCATATTTTAGATAATATTCATTAAATCGGTTCTATATTGAATTAGTTAAATATAATTCATCTCAAATTTTAGCTACAGTAAAAATTTATCCCACTTTTCATATATGAAAATGATTGTAGCACATTTATATTAATAATTTATTATTCTCTATTGCACGGTCGTTTGGGTTTCCTTCTTGCTAGTGTATCTTAGATTCTCACGCCCCTTTCCCTTTTTCTTCCCGCGGCCATCTCCTTCCTCGCACAACTCCTCTTTTCTTCTACCCGACCATCTCCTTCACACGACCATCTCATTTCGCACGACCTTCTCTTCTCTTTTTTCCATGGCTCTCTTTTCTACTGCACATTCATTTCACACAACCTTCTCTTCTCTTTTGCCCACAACTCTCTTTTCTTTTTCTTCCCGTAAAATTTCCCATAGCTCTCTTTCCAGCAGCAATTGTGATGGAAAATATAACTTATAGTTTAGGTAATAAGTTCTACTATTAAAAAATCATTTAATATTTAGTAACCACATGTTTAAACCACTTTAAAACATGTTACATTTATTTGGAAATAAATAAAAAAAGTGATTTATGAGATAGAAATGACGATTATTTGATTTTTTAAAAATTGTGATCATATTCTTGAAAGTTTAAAAATTGTAATTATCTGAAAGTTATATAGGTATTTTCGTCCATTAACAATCTTTTTAAAATTCAAATTAAGTTTCGCATTATCCAAAAAAGCACATTTGAAGAAATGACGGTTTTCCTCAAACATACTTTGTAGTTTGTTTTTTTTCTAATCAAGCATGTATTATATTATAAAAACCCATAATACAAAGTGTTCAAGGTGGATCATTTCCACTATTAATAAATAAAAAGCATATAGCGCGATTATCTAAGAGTATGCATCAAAAAACTAAATTGGTTGTTGCTCATTGCGCCACCAAGTGCGCACATCGATTTTGGGATTAAGGAATTTTGGCTACTTTTCATTTCTGATGATAGTGAAAGATTTGTTGAATGTTTACAATGATAGGGGAGATTTGCCAATGCGGGGACGAGTCTGTGCTTTCAATGGCTGTGATGACAAATTGGGTGTCACGTTTAATTATTGCCAAGATTTGCTGATGTTAGGATGCCATATTGGAAGCTAGAAGTGTTGCTGAAGTTTTGGCTACCAAGAGATTTATGGTTTGAATTTTTTATGCTCTAATCTCTAGGATTTCCACGTACTTTGTAGTTTATTTAAGATTAAAAATTGTTTTAATATGTAACAGACAAACATCTTAATTTTTTTCCATTAAAGAATCTTTAAGACAATATAAACACTTTTTAAGATTCATACTACAACCCCAAACAGGCTCTGAATAATAAGTTCTACTATTAAAAAGTTATTTATTGTTTGGTAACCATGTGTTTAAAACACTTCCAAACACGTTACAATTGTTTGAAAATAAATTTAAAAAGTATTTTTTGGAGTAGAAACGACGATGATTTGTTTTTTTTTTAATTATGCTTATATCCTTAAAAGTTTAAAAATTATAATTATCTAAAAATTGTATAGGTATTTTCATCTATTAACAACATTTTTAAAATTTGAACTACATTCTATATTATATGAAAAAGCACGTTTGAAAAAAAATAATGAATTTTCCTCAAACGTACTTTTTAGTTATTTGAGATTAAAAAGTACTTTAATATATAACATCCAAACAACTTAATTTTTTCATTATAAAACTTTTAAGGCTATTTAAACACTTTTTAATACTCCTAATGCAACCCCAAACAGGCCCAATTTTTCCTCAAACGTGTTTTTTTTTAATAATGTGTAAGGTAATTCGAATTTTAAAAAGTCTGTAAATGGGTGAAAATATTCATACAACTTTTAGACAATTACAACTTTCAAACTTTTAAGGATATGTGAAAAAATTAAATAATTGTTGTTTCCATTTCAAAAATAACTTTTTTAATTTGTTTTTAAACAAATTATTATTTAAGCTATAAGCGATAAGTTATAAGGGCCTATTTGGGATTGCGATAAAAGTCTTAAAAAATGCTTAAATAGGTTTAAAAGCTTTTTAATATAAAAATTATGTTGTTTGAATATTACACATCAAAACACTTAATCCTGTTTGAATATTACACATCAAAACACTTAATCCCCAATAAGTTAAAAAATGCGTTGGAGAAAAAAATCAATTTTTCCTCGAAAGTGCTTTTTAGGATAATGCGTAAAGTAATTCAGATTCTAAAAAAACTGTCAATGGACGAAAATATCCATACAATTTATATATAATTATAACTTTTAAATTTTGAGGAATATGATCATAATCTTTATAAATTCAATTAATTGCCGTTTCTACATTAGAAAGTACTTTTTAAATTTGTTTCCCAACAAATATAACATGATTAAAAGTGTTTTAAATATGTGGTTACCAAATAGTAAATAACTTTTTAATAGTAAAACTTATTATTTAAGTTATAAGTAATAAACCCTGAAGTTATAAACTATATTTTCTATTGCAATCTCAAACATACATTAAGTGCATGTTTGGGATCGCGGTGGGAAACATAACTTTTAGTTTTAGGGCTTATAACTTATAACTTAAATAATAAGTTATATACTTCAAAAGCTATTTAATGTTTGATAAACATATATCTAAAGCATTTTTAAAGTTAGTTACATTAATTTTTTTAAAATATACAGTTATCTGCAGGAACTTTGGTGCTCTTTAGAAAAGTAGACTTTCAATTTTTTTAGGTGAATAAAACATTTTTTATAAATTTATCAAACATATCATTTTTTCTATAAAAGAGTTTTTAAACAGTTAAAAATACTTTTTAAACTTTCAAACTCAATCCCAAACAGGCTCTAAAGCTACAAACATGCACTGAGGATATGCAAGCTCAACGTTTAGCCATTGTTTGGATTCGAAACTCACCTAAACTCATCTCATCTAATCATTACAATTTTCTTAAATTCTCACACAAAATATAATAAATAATTTAACTTTTTTAAATCCTAAAACAATAATAATATTAAAAATAATATTCTAACAATATTTTATTCAATTCATTTCTGAATCCAAACGAAGAAAACAAAAGTGGAGTTCGTTATTACAAAAATAATTTTTTTATTATTCAACCAGATTTCCTTCTCTTCTCAATTTTATATATTATATCATATGCGTCCTATGATATCACATACTTCTCCTTTATTTTTTTTTATAAAATCATAGATTTCTACTTCTTTTTTATGATAATATATGTATAATAGCATGCTTTTATATACTCCTTTGATGCTATAAAAGAAAAACATGGATAAATTCTCTTATCTAGAGAAAGAAAATAACAATAACGTCGATGTGGACCCTTGTTGAGAATTTGGATCTACCAAATTCACCCCCAGGATCCACACTATACAGGAATATAAAGAAATACAGAGAAATAATAATAACACAAGAATTTACCTGAAAACTCTCATAACAGGAGGAAAAACCAGTAGATCCAGAAAAGAAAATACACTATATGAAAAATTATTACAATCACATAATTTTTCTCCTCATCCCAAATCACACCCACAAAGCTTCGTCACTAATAAAACTTTAACTCTCACCTCTTTCCCTTTTACAAGAAAAGGTCAATAAATGATTTCTACTAGAGTCACAATTTACTAATAAGCTATGACTTGGTGTGTAAATAACTAAGAGCCTAAGCCCTCTTATTTATTGACTTGGAGGTTTCCCCTTTTTTCTTCTCCCACCGATGTGGGATTCACTAAAGGAGCAAAAAACAACAATCTTCACCTTGCGATTTTGGCTGATCCCACAGCCATACTCCACTGCAATGAAGATCTTCATAGCTTCCGCTATCATGCTTCACCATAAAAGCATATCCACTTAGAATAAACCAATTCCAAACATTTCACTTTGGCCCATGTCAAAAATAACCTTGCTGAAAATTATGGTGCAACTTCCACGTTTGACTTTCCTGGAAGTTCATCAACCATCAACATGAATTTCCACCACACACCCTGCATCAATGCCAAACTAATGCCTGTGTGCAAACTTGTGGACCCACTAACATTAACACAACCTCTATCATGGCAATTTTTAGTGGCATGCTATGAAGATGTACATATCCCTCTTCAAAGGAAATTCTCTATAGCGAGAGTCGAAAAATTAGTTTGATCATCAGTATCTTCATTTATTGATTTGGAGCCACTTGCCGAACTTGCTCCAGATTTTGGACAATTTTTCTTGACGTGCCCAGATTGTTCACACCCCCAGCAGACTACTTTCTTCTTCATGAAGTTCTTCCTCTTCCCATTTCCAGCTGCTACCATTGCTAAGTTCTCAGGTGGACCATTTCTTCCACTAGCTAGTCTTCTCTCTTCAGAAAAGAGTTTACTTGTAATCTCTGGAAAAAATATTTTCTCATTCCTATGTATCAGAATAGGCTTCATATGCTCATAGGAAGGTAGAAGAGACCAGATGAGCCTCAACGTTTGATCTTCATTATCAATCTTAACTCCAATAGATTCTAGCTTGGAGACAATGCCATTGAAACACTTAAATGATCTGAAATAGTTGTACCTTCACCCATTCGCTGTGTATGAAACTGCTCATTCAGGTACACCCGATTCGAGACTCCTTTTGTTTGATACAACTCTTCTAGTTTTTCCCAAAGTCTCTTTGCCGTAGATATTCCATGCACATTTGAAAGAACATTCTTGGCCAGACACAGACGTATCACACTTGCTGCTCTCAAATCCAGATCCTCCCAATTTTCATCACTCATTTCAGATTTGCTTTTTATTTCATTAATCATGCTGACTATAGGGGTTGGTCTACCCTTCAACGACTTGTGTAATCCTGATTGAATCAAAACATCCTTGATTTGAACTTGCCACAAGCCAAAATTGATTCTTCCATCAAATTTCTCCACCTCAAATCTCATAGGATTTGAAGCTCTACTTCCTGACATTGCCTTGATGAATTTTTCTGTAGAAATGAATAATACTCACTAAGTAAGTTTCCAGGAAAGATCACTCTTTTCTAGATAGAATTTTAAAATTCTCAGGAAAGATTGGAGGGTCACAATGGACACACTTAGAATTTCCAATCTCCTTAGACAGAACCTACTTAGACTGTATGTATCCACACTACCACACCAAAACTCCACCCCACAAAAAAAGGATCTCATCTCTGATACCAATTGTTGGAAATTTTGACCTACCAAATTCACCCCCAGGATCCACACTATACAGGAATATAAAGAAATACAGAGAAATAATCACAACACAAGAATTTACCTAGAAACTCCCATAACAGGAGGAAAAACCAGCAGATCCAGAAAAGAAAATACACTATATGAAAAATTATTACAATCACACAATTTTTCTCCTCACCCCAAATCACACCCACAAAGCTTCCCCACTAAGAAAACTTTAACTCTCACATCTTTCATTTCTACTAGAGTCACAATTTACTAATAAACTATGACTTGGTGTGTAAATAACTAAGAGCCTAAGCCCTCTTATTTATAGACTTGGAGGCTTCTCCTTCTTTCTTCTCCCACCGATGTGGGATTCACTAAAGGAGCAAAAAACAACAACCCTGACTCCACAAAATAAACACGGCTGTTTTATGATCGAATTACCTTGTCCTTGACGTGGCAAGGTGTGCGTTCAGAGCCAAATTCGAATTCCGGGTTATTGTTTTGTAGCTCGTCGGCCTCGTCTCTCTTGCGGAACTCACTCACGTATTGTCTCTCTCCAACCACGGGCACTGAAACATAATTTGGACCATGAACGAGCCCATAATTGGTAAGCTCCTCTTTCTTTCTCTTGTTATATGATTTATGTTACATTTAGTTGGGTAGCTTTGTTTCGATGTTACAATTTTTGTCTGGTGTTGTGAAGATCCATTGCAAGGAGACTTCCGAAGGTGATAGAGGAATACTTGGAACATGGGGTCACGAAGTGCATTGCCTTCAATCCTTGCAGTACCCTTATTGTTGGTAACAACCCCCCCCCCCCCGGGGCGTGCCTTCTCCCTCTCTATGTTGTGAATAACGTATTTTCCTCAACACTATATGATGGACAATGCGCGTGCATATGTAAATTTTTATTCTGCAATGTATCTAGTTTATGATGCTTTGTTGCATGTCTTGGCTTGGTAACAAATTGTGGGGGAGGGGGATTTCAAAATTGTTGAAGAATTGCTAATGTACAATAAAAACTTCACCTTTGGGAGTTTAATGCGAGAATTGTTGTTTTTGTTTGCTTGTTTGAATCTTTCAACAAAGGGCAAGGACAGATGCAGTGTTTGTTTTTCTTTTCAAAACCCAACACTAGGAGTTTGAACCAACTTCCTGTTTTGGTAGCATTGGTAGCCACCATAATGTAATAATTAAAAAGGGATGGCATCAGTAGTCATCCTTGAAAATTTGCATTCTTGCGAGCAGTTCAGTTACTTGTGTTTATCGTGCTGGCCCTAGACAGATTAGTTAAAGCGTTTACCAAAAACTGAAAAGAGGGAAATAAATAATCTTTCATGGGTTTTGGGATCACAATGCTTGGTAGTTTGATCTTGCTTTTTTTTTTTTAAGCACAGGTTTGGGGTTGAGAAATTCTCCAAAATTCTCATCTCATCTCATCTCAACTCATTATTACACATTTTTTAAATCACCATACAAAATATAATAAACAATTCAACTTTTTCAAATCCCAATACAACTTTTTTAAATTTCAATTCAATTTTTTCAAATCCCAAAACTAAAAAATAATATTTTAAAATTTAAAACAAAATATAAAATTCTCATCTCACCCCCCAAACCTCCTTAGTGGAACAGTTGAAAACGTTCAAGCAATTTTATTTTATTTTGTTTTTGTTTCTAATCAAGCATGGATTCATTAACGAAATAATTACAAGATAGTAGGTGGAAGGTCCTTCCCGCTATCAATAAGCAAAATACACGAAGGAAGTTCATCTACGGATATGCTACAAAAAACATAGTTGGTTGCTGTCCATTGCGTTACTAAATGCGGACATCGATTTTGAGATCGATTAATTTTTTAAAAGTTTTAGTGATTTTGAGTTTTCAACACTTGAGCAATATCTTTAGTTATGTGGTTAATCTACCTGACCACCAATTCTCCTTGGATTGCTGATATCACTAGTTGTGCATCTCTTTCCATTATTATTTTGCCATTTTGAGTGCAAGTTTTGTTACCTATGCTTATATTATGACAGGTGCTATGGTCAATGTTTTGAATGTCGTATCGGTTAAGGCATTGAAATGAAATATTTCGATACCGGTATTGTTTCGTATACCGTTTTGGGATAGTCGATATATGAATAAATTATATATATATATATGTATATATATAAATTATATTTCAAAATAATAGTCTATATATGAATAAATTATATATAAATATATAAATATATCAATTATAAATTGCCTAATTTAAATTGGAGGTCAAAAAATGAGTTTATAACTTGAAAAAATGAAAAAAACAAAATAAATAAACTAAGACCGAAATATTGGCCGATACGAAACACATAGTGAATCTGTACCAGACCAGTGACTGGTACGAAAAATTTCGACCGTACCGACCGGTACGGTATGAAATTTAAAACAGTGGTTATGGTAGCATTTTCCTATGTCCAGATTTCTATACTATTACCTTTTGAATCTCGACTTACTATTGGGGTTTTGCTACACAACCTCCTACTATTCATCCACACTCCACACTCCACATTTTTTAATATTTTTTAATATTTTTTTAATATTTTTTTTTAATTTATTTTTTTTAAAATATTTCAAATTTTTTATTTACTATTCATATAAAAATTATTTAATAAAAAAATTTTTTTAAAAAGAAGGAGTGTGGAGTGTTGGGAGGTTGGGAAGATTTATTGTTTTTCCTTTGCCTTCTTTAGAGAAATAATTGCTTGGTTGTGGACTATATCATTTCCCAATTTTCATATAAAATCTATTATCAGAATTGCAAATAATTGGAAAGGATGCTCTTCTTGCGATTGTAACCCCAATTTTGCTTTGAGATTTGTGATAATCTATGTCCATTCTTGCATTGTGGTGATCGCCCTTGATGAAATATTTAGTGACTAGCAGCTTTGACTCCATAAAATTCTGGTGATTGGGCATTTAATAAAAAAAATGGAACATGGTTTCTTCTTCTCTTCGCATAACGGACAAGTAATGGAAGAGAGATTTGGAATGAAACTCTTCAGTCTTTCTTTAGTTGGTGTTATGTCACAAAAAATTTTCCACAAGAGGAGTTTATGGTGATCATGAGTTTTTAATTTCCATATTTTTTCAATTGAGAAATTTTGAAGATTTGACATCAATATACTTGCAAAATTTGTTGCAAGATGGTAAGCAGTTTGATAGAAAATTTTCCATTATGGTTGTTTATCCAAATCAGACAGTCCAATCTTTGGTTGGCATAAGGCAAAGGAATTTTTTGAATTTCCTATATGCTTTCCTGCTTGAAAAGAGTTTGCAATTTTTGGATGTTCTAGGTGTTATTTGGTTTATAAGATCAAAGACTTTAAGAGATGGAGATATTTCAGTGTTTTGGTCCAACAGTTGTGACTTGAAATTTTCTGCAGTTGGTATCCATGGGCCTGATCATACTTTTACCGAAAAACCATTATATAGATTTGGAAGCATGTACCTTTTTCTAGTAGCTGTTTCGTCTTCAGAATTCCTTTCCATAGGCATGAATCCGCCACTTTTGAGGTTACCTGCCAAGATGTATTTTTGTTCAAATATTTTTTGGTAAGTAGTGAATGCCACAAGTCTGAATTGGGTTGGCTCATTTCCCACCTTGTTTTTTGCTATGAGTGCTAGGTTCATATTTTCCATTAACGTTAATCTCAATCCTCATTTTTTGGTTGGCAAATCGATTTTCAAGATTTCGAATATAGCTTGTGCTTTTTCTCTTTTGTTGTTTCCCACAAGAAATTCTTAAAACTTTTATCTAGCTCTTTATAGACTGATTTCGACAATAGATGCGTAGACATTTGGTATGTATTTGGGCTATGCTTTTTGTTTTTGTTTTCCGATAAAATCTAAAATTACTTATAAAAAAATGTTTAAGCAAAGTGTTCCGACTAAAATATATATTCATATTTTTTTGGCTTTGTATTGGTTTTTTTTTTTTTTAAAGGCTTGTGTTAATAGTAAGTTCTTTAGCCAGCACCACCAGGAGAGAAGAAGACGATTATAGGCACATAGCTATATTCTTGGGAGTTATTTTAAGACCCTTATTCTTCGTTTTGATACTTGTTTGATTGACTAAGTGGGTGCTGTGATGGCTGGGATTTTGAAACCAGGGTTATTATTAAAACCATTAGCATTGACTTGGTCAAATGTATCTTCAAAATTTAACCAATATCACATTTTTTTATATTTACATATTCCATTTAAATTCAATCCCCACAATGGATTAGTTATTCACTCTATATATAACAATAAAATATTATTAAATTAATAATTATTTATTTAATTTATTTGTATCACATTTTATAATTCTACCAATTTAATATTAATAATTATATTCTAATTAAATTAATATTAAAAAAACCATATTTTTAAAAGTCATTTAATGCTAATAATAAAAAATATTTAATTAACTCATCTAAAATTCTATTTAAATTTCTTAATTACAAACCAAATAATATTGTTATTAGAGGGAGAAATTAATATTTTAATATTTTTTTGGAGTCATAAATTAGTATTTTAATTTTTGGTGAATCAATAGTAGTTTTCTATCTTTGGTCAACCACTGTAGTAAAAGTTTATCTTATTTTAAATTTGGCCAATCTAATATGAAATGTTTTTGACATTAATTATCTAAATTTTAACTAACTTTTTTTATTTGACCAAGTCAATATAGATGTTTGGAGCTTCGAGATAAAGATCGTGTTGCTGCCATAACAAGCGTCTGTTGGTCAAAGTATGGACACCGTATCCTTGTGTCTGCTGCTGACAAGTCATTACTCTTTGGGATGTCATCAGTGGCGAGAGGATTACACACAAAATTCTGCAGCAAAACCCTTTACAAGCTCGTCTACATCTTGGCACCTGTACTCCATCTCTCTGCCTGGCATTCCCCTTTCATCTGCTCCCATGATAGTCCTAGTTTTTTAAAACTAGGTTCAAGTTGAACTCCTCTCTCTCTCTCTCTTTTATTTTTAACATTATAATTTAAAAAAAAATAGATAATTAGTACAATATTTCTTTTTCCTAATGCCATGTGAAAGAGATTATCCAAGTCTCCCGCTCTTCTTTCGCTGAGACTTCCATTATGATTGTCATTTTTGTCTGGAAGAAGAAGAAGGCGAGGACGACATTAAGAATTGGAAAACATTATAGACACAAAGGGATCCCACACATAAACGTGGCACACTCACAGTGTGCCATGTCTCTTATTTTTTTTTTCCTTTTATTTTTCCTCCTTCGTGCATCTCCTCTCCCCTCCTCTCACTTTCGCTCTCTGCCTCCGCCTTCCCGTGGCAGCCATTGTGATCAGGGACCACCTCAGGGCCAGCAAAATCCGCCGGCAGTTCAAGCGGCATTGTCCGGCGGGGGGATGGAAGCTTCCGTGCAAGGTAGCTGGTCGCCACGAGGGAGGAGGAGAGGGGAGACGCATAGGAGAGGCAAGGGAGAGGCGCTGTCGTGAGGGGAGGGGAGATGACGGCGGCTTCTGGCGGACCTGAGGTGGTCTCTGACCACTATGGCGGCAACGGAGAGGACAGAGGCAGCGGAGGAGGCTGAGACGCACAGGGAGGGGGAGACGCACGGAAAGGGAAAAAGAAAAAAAGAAAAGAAAAGAAGGTAGACGTGGCACTGTGCCACATCAGTGTGTGTGAGATCCCTTTGTGGGATCCCTGTGTGTCTGTAGCAACTCCCTTAATAATTTAAGAAGGAAAAAAAAGAAGGGAACAACTTAAGAGCACTCTCAATGACTTTTGTATTATACAAAAAAATATAAATTATTTGAAGAATTGTTCTAAAAAAGAGTTGCATCCCATTATGTAAAAAGAATTGTAAAATACAATTAGTTACAATAATCCGCTATATGTAGTGGGTACTGTTCATTCTGTAATTTTTTGTTTACTATAGATATTTCATTTACTTCCTCATTTTCTTTTATTTTGATTTTTATCATGTAAGCAAATTCTTTTTATTGTTCATCATTTAAAATACATATATTTTATTTTCTTCTAAAAAATATCTTGAAAATATTTTTAAACCAATTTTTTTATTATATATATTTTGATTTTATTTTTAATTTTTATCAGGCTTATATATTTTTGTTTTACGTGTATAGAACTGAATTATTTTATGTTGTATATAAAAATAAATTACAAATATAGAAAAAAATATATATATTATAAATTTATTGGTAGAAATGAAATATTTAAAAAGAATAAAAAAATATTTAAATGATATATAAAAAAAGAGATAAGTTAATGAATGTTATATTGTAAAAATTAATAAAAAAATAAATTTTAATGAAAGAAAATGCACGCGATTCAAAAGGGAACGGGGAATCCTAAACCAAAGACAAAAGCAGGGCTCGAAATCAGGAAGCTATCTAGTATACAAACAAAGAAAAGGCGAATTTCATAAAGTGCCGGATGTGCTAAATAGGAACAAGGCAAGTTGCATCCACACCAGAATAAATGAAGGCTAAGACCAGAACTAATTCAATCGAAACGTAGAATCTAATTCATGTTCATGCTAACAGAAGAGCGGATCCAATACCAAGACGACTTCTTTCTCAAGAAGTGCAGCAAGTAGTTTAGGAATTTTGGGATATCATGCCCCACGAGTGAGTTGCTAAGTGCCCCCTAAGAGGGCAGTCTACCACAAGATCGAGTTGGAGCCTGAAGCCAAACCCCCTTACTGGGGCTGGGTTTAGTAGATGCCCCCCCCCCCCCAAACTAGCATCTATTAGTTTAGGGGATTAGTTAAGCTCAGGAAAAAAATTCAGGAACTCATTGAGGCCTATTTATATTCCAGCCTCCAAGGCAGTTTTTCCCTATCTTGCTGGGGAAAAGGTTGGGGAGCCCCTGTTTTATTTATTCCAGAAGAAGCTAAAAATTACTTTCTTAATTATTAAATAATTAAAAAAAATTATCAAAGTGAGTGGACCAAAATAAATGAATAAACTAACATTTTCCTTCTGAATATTAGACGTTTCAAGTCGCTAGGCTGGCATGCCATTTGATGTCTGTGATATTCCGTAAGCTGAGCCATAAAGTTGATGAGAAATTCTTAATGCAACCGGCCTTTGCGAACCCGTGTAATCGCCACATCATTTTACTGAAATGGTGTGTTTCATTTAAAGGGTAACCAAAAAAAAGTAGCATCATGTAGGATTCCTTCTCTAATTGAAATGGCGTGTTTAAATGAAAACACACCGTTTTGACTCTTCTCTCATTTGGGTACTTTCTTCCTTCCCCCTTCATTCTCCGTGTGTCCCTTCAACATTCCCTCTACGTGCAACTTTGTTAAAGCTAGCGACACTGTCCATTTCTTCATTGCCAGCAACCGACCACCCACCAAACTGTTCCCTCTCTCATTCTTAGTTCTGTGCTCTCTTTCATGCATTTCTCTACAATTAGGTCAGATCCCCATAACTAAAAAGCTGCCAAAAGTATTATTGTCATGTGAAGTTGTTTATGAAGATGATGACCATGAGATGCTACCACGTTTCTAAATCTATTGGCTAGCCACAACTCCCAACCTATATATAATACACAAATTGAGATTCCGGACCCTAGAAAGACATACGAAAGGCTCTGTAGAAATGGATTTGGGCATTTTTCAGTCACTCGAAATGCTATGCAGAAATGGGTTTGGGCGACCAAAATAGGGACTACTCAATTTCACTTTTGAGTGAAGTGTTGCTGGGTTCAGTCCGATCCTTTCTTTTTGAGAAGCGCTACGTACAACCGCCTTGAGGAATCGCTGTGTAACCGGCTTATGTAACAAGTTACCACATCATCACCTGACAGAAAAAAAATGAAAACCGATTGAAGAAGAAAGTATCGGACTGAACCCAGCAACACTTTACTCAAGAGTGAAATTGAGAAGTCCCTATTTTTGTCGCCCAAACCCATTTATGTAGACCATTTCGAGTGACTGAAAAATACCCAAATCCATTTATGCTGAGCATTATGTCTTTCTGGGGTCCGAATCTCAATTTGTGTATTATATATAGGTTGGGAGTTGTGGCCAGCCAATCAGATTTAGAAAACGTGGTAACATCTCATGGTCATCATCTTCAGAAACAATTTCACATTACAATAATACTTTTGGCAGCTTTTTAGTTATGGGGATCTGACCTAATTGCAGAGAAACGCATGAAAGAGAACTAAGAATGAGAGAGGGAACAATTTGGTGGGTGGTCGGCTGCTGGCTATGAAGAAATGTACAGCGTTCAGTGTTGCTAGCTTTAATAGAGTCGCACGCAGAAGGAAGGTTGAAGGGACACACAAAAAAAGAAGGGGGAAGGAAGAAGAGATCCAAATAAGAGAAGAGTCAAAACGGTGTGTTTTGATTTAATTGAAACACACCGTTTCAATTGGAGAAGGGACCTGAGTGATACTACTGATTTTCGTCCTCCCTTTAAAAGAAACACACCATTTCATTAAAATAATATGGCGATTACACCTTGGTTGTAAATGCCAGTTGCATTAAGAATTTTTCGATTGGCATTGCTCATGTATTAAAGTTGAAGGTTGATTGTAATCTGTACAGAACTGACAACACGCTTCCGCCTCTGCCATTCTATCATGATATCATCTCACCGCAGCTTTTCATCGTCTCCCAATGTAGGGATTCCTTTGACAAAAAAAAAAAAAAAACAATGTAGGGATTCCTGTATACTACACTTTATTCTCTCGAGTCTCCGTCTATCTTTAATGGTTAGGAGATAGTCACACCGCCGCAGCAAGTGTGATCTTAGGGTACGATTGGAAAATAAATACATCTCAACTTATAATTATAATTTTTTTAAATTTTATTATAAAATATAATAAATAATTTAATTTTTTTAAAATTTTAAAATAATAATAATATTAAAAAATAATATTTTAATAATATTTTATTATCTTAATTCAACTCATTTCAATATTTATATCCAACTTAAAAATAGATATAAGAATAAGAATAACATTACATCCACAGAAAAATTATCTAGAATGTGTCCCTCAAAAAGGATATTTTATTTTTTTATTTTATTTATGTATTTTTTAATCAATATAAACATTTAAAAAAAATAAAAAATTCATAACATCATTAAAAAAATATTTTTTTAATCATTAAATAAAAAAGAAAAAAAAAAAAAGAAAGCAGTTTCGGGGCACAGTTTTGATGGATTTAGCATTTCTGCTGGAATACAGTAGACTCTCTTTCTTATGTATTTATTTTGATTTTCAAAAGTAGTGACATTTAACTAATATGACTGAACCAGAGGGAAGTATGAACACTGATTTGTGATGAAAAATCTGTGAAGTTAAATCCGGATATTTTTTTTTAAAAAAATACTGGATTTAAAATTCGGTATCAGATGTGTGTGCCCGAATTTTGCAATTCAAATTCCGGTTCAAAATTGTTTCAGGCTGGAATCCGGGTTCCGGATCGGCCGGAAGGCTCGGATGAACAGTTCAGGATTGTAAACGTGATGAGACTGGCGCAGAAAATTCAAATAAATTAGCTTCGGTGCATTTTCACGTACGTGCAATACAAGTTCTTACATGCCTGCTATACATTACACAGTACTGGATTAATTCAGATGTAGTTTTGTATAATTACAAATCAAGCTTATATATATATGTGTATATATATATATATATAGGAATTAATTAAATGTTAGAACTAATTCTCTAACTCGGATGCACTTCCAGATCTGGAGCGATAGCTGTAGGAGAGATAAGCTCCAACTCCAAGTGCCAAAATCACGAGCACTGCTGCACCGATATTTACCAGACTCTGCCTCTTGTCTTCATTATTCATTCTCTTTGCTAGACTATTCACTCTCTGCTTAGCAGAATCCATCACAGTTTTTATTCTCACAATCCCTTTCTCAGCTTTTAAATCGGCCTCCTTACCGATCATCTCCATTTCCACCTTACCGCCAGAAGATCTCACTTTCTTTTCCTGATTTCTGTTCTCTGAAATCTTTGGCGCTGTGCTAATTTCGTGCTTCACAGAGCTCTCTGTGCTTTTCTCGCCACTTGCCTTTCCATTAATGAGCATTTTCTTTTCCACATATTTCTGATCAGATTCGTCTGTTTCTTTAGCCTTCCCATTTCTATCAATATCTTTCTTTCCAATGGACTTTTGGCGATCAACGTCCTTCTCAGCGCTCGACGCCATACTCGCTTTGCCTGTTACGTTTCTGGTGTCTAAGGTTGAAGTAGCCTCTGGGGGAGCTAAGTAGTCTTGACCCTTTTGTGCGTTAGGATCGGTAGTTGCTTCCGGAGGGCTCCGAGATTGATTAGTCTTCACAACCCATTTTCTTTCGTCTATGGCATTTGAAGACGTTGGTTTTGGAGGGATGTCTTCCCTACCCTTCTCCACCTTTCGCTCGGTGGCAACCCTCTTAAGACTCCGAGGCTGAGCTATCTCCTCCCTCCTCCTTTTTTCAACCCCAGAAGTTGAAGCGGCCGGCATAGGAGGAATAATCTCCTCTTGAACCTTTTGACTCTTTGATTGGGAAACAGACTTTGGAAGGCTTGGAGTTGGAGTTTTCTGGGTTGTTTTAGCTTCTTCAGCAGGGCCAACTCTGGCTACGATATTCTTCTTGGGGATTGAAATGGAGAGAACCCCTTGCTGAAACTTGGCGCGAATCTTATCGGTGTCGCAATTCTCTGGAACTGGAAAACTTTGATTGAAACGGCTCCATCTATCATTTACAACCGGTCGCTCTCCTCGAGCCGTTACCGTACGAGAGCAGTTCACGTATGTGACCTTTATTCTCTCCTTCGTGAAACCTGAAAAAGTTCAGAGGTTACATGAGGAACGAAGATATTCCCTAAACAAACGTGGATGATCAACAAACGCACGAACGTGGTAGGTAGAAATTAAGATAGTTGGTCATGTATTAAACACACCAGGAAGATGAATAATTATAATATTTTCTGCTGCTTCTTCCTTCCGTTCTGATATTGGTTGAAAATCCTCGTATACGAGAAGGGAATATTGTCGTGGAACGGCAGTAGTAACTTCCCCAGATCGTTGCCTCCTTGCCATTGCTAGCTGCTGCGTTAAGTTTTGATCAAATCTTTCTGTGGAGATCTCACAAAATCATGTACTGATATTGCTTTTGGATGGAAAATATTTGCTGGTTATGGGTACCATTTTATACATGTCACATCATGATGCTGTACGTTGAGATTGGATCATGCATGCTGGTAATTAATTTGAGTAGTTTTCTTATGGATGAGACTATTCCTTTTTGGTTGCATTGGTTTTGTGCTAAGTTATGATCATGGGCTTCCCAGACAATATCTACATGTATTATATATTCCTTTACTGTTTCATGGGGTTTTGTTTAATGGGCTTCCAAATGTCTCCCAAGTCATAACCTTCACAAATGAAGACAAGATTGAAGATACCTAGTTTAGCAACCAAAACAAAAGAAAAAAAAAAGGTTCTTTGTTTGGTTTCTACGCTTTGTCAATGCGTGCAGGCCGCCCAGGGTGCATCAGTAGATAATTATTTATAAAAGACAACATTAAAGAAAGGTGATTATCTTAAGTATAGTAGTTCATGTTTTATGCGTTTTCAGTAACAAAAGGAAAGTTTTGCAGTACCAGCAGTACTTGGGCATGGAATAGATGATCAGAAGAAGGAGATCGAGGTTTATTATTTTGGGTTGATGACAATAATTGCACTGGCTCGGATTGCTTGCTGATAAAAAAAGTGAAAAATATGATCTGAGTGATCGATCTCAACACGATGAAGAGAGGCATGCACGTTGTTCATGATCGTTGGGGGCTCGAATGGATGGAACAATATGCAGCTGCTTCATCTTCAGGTACTGCTCTCTCCATTAAATCCCCGTATGGGAGTCGAGAAGAGTAATTGGCATGCATATATAAATTATAAAGTACTGAAATAAATGTTTTAGTGACAAAAATGTTTTATTAAAGTAAATTTACAAACGGGCTCACATGACTTGATCATGTGTTACATTAGATTGTAAAGTTATTTTTATAAGTAGATTTAACGTATAACATCAAGCTAGTTAGTCACTTCAATTTGTAGATTTATTTTTATAGAATTTCTTTATGACTATAGCAGTACTTTTCATTGTTTAATCTTAAAAAATTTCTGTTTTCACGTGGAAATGTTTTTTTTTTCAATGGTATACACCCAAAAAATTTATCATCCATTTGCTTTAAAGTGCATGCAACTGATCATGCCGTTCTTCATCGGTTGATTTTCTTGAGCATACATGTCCCTTTTTTCCTGGGACTTGATTACTTTGGGGTTTGAGCATAAATAGATCAAGGACTCCTTGATCTATTTATACGTTAGCATTTACATATTAATACGTGTGTTTAAATAAAAGGATAAAATTAATAAATTATATATTGGGACGTGACGTGGGAAGGATAACTAAACTTTTTCATTAGTTTTATGATGTATTTATCTCACGTACGTACACCAATTGGAATTAATGTCTCGTACGCTGTGTGAAAGTGAAAATGCCAACGGTCAAGATCTTGAAGTCGAAGTGGTTAGATGATCCTATGCTAGCTAGATAGTTTGTAAAGAATAAATTAATAAATGAATAAAAATAAATAAGTGAATTGAAGTGGGTTAATTAAATTAAGAGATCTTACGGAAGATAATTTTTAAAAAAAAAACATAGACGAATAAATAAATTAATTAATTAACATGACTATATATACATATTTGATGTATCTTGCAATAGAAAAAACATTTACGTACAATCTTATGCATGATATTAAACTACCCTTAGTTTGTAAATTAAAGGTTTTTATAGAAAAATTATATGCATTAACTACTATTCATTATCTCACACCCATACTTAATGAAAAATAATCACACATCCTATAAAAAATACATCTACACTCTATGAAAAAAAACTATAAATCATGTGAAAAATAAAAGTAGCTGATACATAAAATTTTTATTTTTTATAATTCTTTTTTAGTGAAAAATGATGCAATATCCACCGAGTGGATCTGCCGACAAAAGCTACTAATTTACTTTTTCTTTTTACTTAATTGTTAAAGAAGTATTTTTAAATGAGTCTGTGAATTTTTTCTTTATTTTTAAAAACATGTTTAAAGAGATTTAAAAAATGCTTGAGAAAAACACAAAATAAAAATTGCATTTTGCACTTTTCTATAGAAGTAGTCATTAATAATCTGACATTAATTAGTAGCTATGAAAACTCCAACAGAGATTATTTTTAATTATCTGACTAAAACAAATAGTTTAATTCCGGAGAGATATACACACACACACATTGATGTGAGTCTTATAACACTTGATTTATATCAATTTTTGGGCAAATCGAACCCTCCTCGTGTATTTAATACTATATATGCGTATCTTTCTTTACATTGGACTCTTCAAATTGAACAAAGAATTAGATCTCAGTTGACTTATTTGGAGTCTAATTACGAGTTCTTTGTATTTTAATTTTTATGGACTTTTTCGAACGGAAAAAAGGGCTTTTGGCTAATTAGTATTATACATCTTTATGGGTCAGTGACTCCTAGCTAAATTCTAATATCTTGGCCACGTTCCAAACCCTTATTTGATTAATTCTCAGTGATTTTAAAGGCAATTAATTATAAATAACACCTAAAAGATGACAGAAAAAAGTTGGAAGGTGTCAACAGATCATGCATGCATCTAGATCATGAATTACCAAATCTATTTATTTATTTATTTTTAATGGGAGATATATTTACTTTTGTGCAGTTGTAAGAGAGATCTGAAGAGGAGAGAGATAAGATAAAAGAGAGAAAAAAATGGATTATATTATTATGTGTCTCACCTAATAATAGTATGATATATCTGTCTTGCTCTAATATTAATAACATCTATCTGTAAATGCAAATGATTTGGAATAATTTAATGGATATAATTATTTTACAAGAAGTTTCCTAGAAAATAGTAATTTTTTTTTTCCTATTTTATCCATTACTAAAAAAAATTGTAAAAATATTATAATTAGTGAAGTACTGATTAATATCTTATAGATATAAAAATAAATCCGATAAATGGATGTATCTCTGCCTAGTAAAAGAGAGAAAGAATATAATTATGTTCATTAAAAACAAACTGCACGTCTCTCGAGATCAAGGCCTAGGCATTGGCAATCACCTAACCGGATAAAGTGGGCTTGAGGGCAACCGTTTAGATAGGTATGGAGACGGTTACTTTACACGTTTAACAGTCAAAGGCATCAACTTCCCGCTATATAACTCGAAAAAGATATACGCCCTACCATGATCATATGTGTCTGACTCTTTTAAACAGATTTGTCTTATGTTTTTCAACACGTTTCTTCCTTCTTTGCTGGTGATCTTTTTGTGTTTTTGATCTTTTGGACGTTCTGGTTATTTGGAGGTAATTGTATTTTCCACATGCTTCTTGGGTTTTCATGGCATAATCATCTTTCAGTTTCTATTGGAAGTAGAAACTGAACAAATGATTTCATGATCTTTCATTCACTTTCTTCCATATATATATAAGCCAGTCCTTGAAGAAAAAATGTTAATGGTTCTCGTTGTTTAGCTTTCACATCACCTTTACTTCCTTTTTTTTTCAAATTTTTACAGGATTTTAGTGGGACCAAGATGGCGAGAATTCCAATCCCCTTCTTGGGATTTTTGTTTTTGGCAATATGTTTCTGCTCATCAATGGCAGAAGCTCACGGATATGTGGGATACAAGGACCCAAGGAGACCGGTTGGAGCTAGGATAAAAAATCTCTTGGCAAGAATGACTCTGGAAGAAAAAATTGGTCAGATGCTTCAAATTGAAAGGGCTAATGCCACTGCCCAGGTCATGAAGGATTACTTAATCGGTATGCATATATAGATTATAATGTTTTCAGCTTCTACTGTTGCATGTGAATTTGCCATAATTGCTCTAAATGTTCTTTCAACTCACAATAGTGAAAAATGTATAGGTAGTGTATTAAGCGGTGGAGGGAGTGTGCCTGCTCCAAAGGCTTCTCCAGAACAATGGGTAGACATGGTGAATGAAATTCAGAAAGGGGCTCTTGCTACCCGTCTTGGAATCCCTATGATTTATGGAATTGATGCAGTTCATGGACACAACAATGTATATAAAGCAACCATCTTCCCCCATAATGTGGGTCTTGGAGTGACCAGGCAAGTGCATATGCTTGCATACATACCATGAAAAATTCTACATGCATGGTCATCCTTTTGTTTTTTTTCTCTGTGGAATGTGAGATACTTGAACATCACGAACCGATCGAACTAGCAAATTTTGTTTTGTCAATGTCAATCAGTTCATCATTCTGTTACACCTCAAGTTGAATCTACGTTTTCTGTGATCTACCTGCAGGGATCCTGATCTTCTAAAGAGGATCGGTGCTGCAACTGCACTTGAAGTTCGAGCCACTGGGATTCCATATGCTTTTGCTCCATGTATCGCGGTAATTACAAGTTTTTCACCAGGATGCAATGCAACTATTGAAGAAAATCCAAAGCACCTAAAGTTCTTATTTCTCCACTGTTTTCTGTGATGGGGATCCTATTTTTTGTTGAATAATGCAGGTTTGCAGGGATCCAAGGTGGGGTCGGTGTTATGAGAGCTATAGTGAGGACCCCAAGATTGTAAAGATGATGACCGAGATCATCCCAGGTTTGCAAGGAAATATCCCTGCAAATTCTAGAAAGGGAATTCCGTACATTGGTGGGAAGTAAGAATTTACATCTTTTTTCATTATTTTGATCTTAATTTGCTTCAAACAATTTGTGCTAAACGTGTTTATTCTATTGCATACAACTACAATCTACAAACTTTGGATAAAGAAATTATAAGCCACTTTTAATCAAGCTCATGACTGCTTCTTTGCCACTTAAATTAGAATCAGTTCCAGAAATCCTGAATTTGAAGTCATTACTGGTGTTGAATGTGGGTAAAGTCCATACTTATATTTAAGATTGCATTCAGAGACAAGGTGGCAGCTTGTGCAAAGCACTATGTTGGTGATGGAGGCACAGTTAAAGGAATTAACGAAAACAACACCCTAGTTAGTCCGCACGAATTGTACAGCATCCACATGCCTGCTTACTATGATTCAATTATTAAGGGTGTCGCTACTGTTATGGCATCTTACTCGAGTTTGAATGGAATGAAGATGCATGCAAACCAGAAGATGCTGACAGGGTTTCTCAAGAACAAACTCCACTTCAGGGTACTTTCTGATTCAATGTTCAGAGTATTAAAAAATTCATGGAAATATGTATATATATATTTTTAATGAGATTAACGGAAATCCCAGAGAAGTAATGTTTCATTATTGGTTGATCCTTTCAGGGTTTCGTCATCTCAGATTGGGAAGGAATTGACAAGATTACCTATCCACCACATGCAAACTACACCTACTCTGTTCAAGCTTCAATTCTAGCTGGTATTGACATGGTCAGTAACAAATATTAGCAAAAGATTTATTTCATTCATGGTCCCAAGATTTTTTGCTAAGCTTTCAGCTGGCACATACTCCTATACCCTTACAAATCTATCTGTAGTTTTGTAAAGAGCTTCTAAATCTTTAGCCATGTTTGACCGAGTCTCCATAATTAGGTCCAAACTTCTGAGAACTCCTTAACTTTATTTCTTACTGGTTGGGAAGCAGCATGCTTTTACCTTCTTCGCATGCTATGAGATTGAGGCAAGAATGATTACAGAATCATTCAGTAACCATTTGATGTCGTCTTATTATATCTACTTTTGCTACCATAATTTGCATCTTTAAGAAGCCATGTGAAGAGAGATGCCTGACTTTCAAAATGATGCAGGTCATGGGTCCTTACAACTACCCAGAATTTATCAATGAATTGACCAATCTGGTTAAGAAGAATGTCATTCCCATGAGCCGCATAGATGATGCTGTGAAGAGGATTTTGAGGGTTAAGTTCTCCATGGGGCTCTTTGAGAGCCCGCTGGCTGATAACAGTCTGGCCAACGAAGTTGGAAGCAAGGTTAGCTAGATCATATCCCAAACTTATCTTTGGTTATTTGTTTTTGTAATGTCAAAGCACCGCTTGATTGGATTTCCTCCTTTCATTAGGAGCATAGGGAACTCGCGAGGGAAGCTGTGAGGAAATCACTTGTGCTATTGAAAAATGGAAAATCTGCAGCTGCCGGGCCTCTGCTGCCTCTCCCTAAGAAAGTGCCAAAGATTCTTGTTGCTGGAAGCCATGCAGACAACTTGGGTTATCAATGCGGTGGATGGACAATCGAATGGCAAGGACTTGGCGGGAATGACCTCACTACTGGTACATATTCCCTACCAGCATACATTTAACTTCTCTCATTAATGATATCTATTTTCCCTCATTTTTCTCTCCAGGTGGTCTGCAAACCACGTTTATCATATGAAACTTGTCTCATTGTGGTCTTCGATCATTTACTTCAAGTCACTATTGTAGTTTTACTAATTCCATCTCGAAGTTATTTAAGAGCTCTGGAGGATCTTAATCCATACTTTGGTATTCAATTTCTTTCCATTTCAGTAGCCTGTCTCATTGATAGAATGATTCATTTATGACAGGAACCACCATCCTTAATGCCATCAAAGCCACTGTGGACCAAAACACCCAGGTGGTCTTCAATGAGAACCCTGACCCTGCCTTTGTCAAGTCCAATGACTTCTCCTACGCCATCGTGGTGGTAGGCGAGCAACCCTACGCTGAGACCAACGGTGATAACCTGAACCTCACTCTCCCTGAACCCGGGCCAAGCACAATCAACAATGTATGCGGGGCTGTCAAGTGTGTTGTCGTTGTTGTCTCCGGACGGCCTCTTGTCATCGAACCATATCTTGCATCAATGGACGCTCTGGTGGCTGCATGGCTCCCAGGTAGTGAAGGTCAAGGTGTGGCTGATGCTCTTTTTGGTGACTATGGATTTTCTGGCAAGCTGGCTCGAACATGGTTTAAACGAGTAGATCAGCTACCCATGAATGTTGGGGATCAACACTATGACCCTCTTTTCCCATTTGGTTTTGGGCTAACAACTAAGCCTTCGAGGCAAAGCAACTGAAGATCCATTCCCTAGAAAAAGTTCCGAGAACAATATGTTTTAATGTTTTTTACGTACGACCTTATGTTTTCTACGTCAACTTTTAAATTCTTTATTTCCTATCTTATATATTAATATCAATGAGTGAGAAAATACAGTAGTTTTGTTAATTTCCCTATGTGCTATATTTATCATAGCATGTGACCATCTTATATACATGTTCTGCGCATATTGGGTGATTCTATTTAAATGCATGTGGAATTCGGTTCACATCTACAAACATATAGCCGTTCGGTCTCAAAATTTGTCCTTGTCATTTGAGCATACATTAGCAACATATGGATGAGTCAATCAAGCCGATTCGTGGTCGAGACTTGTGGAATGATGGGATGGAGGATATCCTAATTGAGATGCTCTACAAAGAAACGTTGATGGATAAGTTTGAGGGGAGGGAAGATCACACACGGAGACCACATTTGACTTGCTTAATGGTTGTCTACGATTGGCCCAAAGAATTTCAATTTCGATCAAGTTAAAGATAAAATTGCTTGTATTAAGAGAAGACAACGAGAATTTACAGATCTTATGAAGCAAACTGATTTGAGGTGGGACCTATAGAGGAAGGCCCTAGTTTCCAGTGAGGAACATTGGGCAAATGCATTAAAGGTACGAAATTGCTGTTTCTGAAAAAATTTATGATAGATTATTTAAACCATCTGAAAATCTGAATTACAACTTTTTAAAACTTGTTCTCATTGTATTTAATTACAATTTCGATATTAGGTGAGATCATCATTCAAGCATTTCAAGATTGGGGGATGCCCAAAGTATCAACATCTCTGCACAATTTTTGGCTGTTCAGTTGCAACTGGGACACTGCATCGGGCATCAACTGACTCAGCCCCAAGTAGTGATGATGAGCGGATGCTTTAGAAGGAGTTGCGAAACGGTGGCCGACTAGCGACTAATGATGAGTGGGGCCCATCGCAAGCGGTTGGTATGGACGTATCCATGCAATTAGGGAGGCCTTTCTCCGCCTCCTACTCTAGAGGATCTCACTGACGACAGAGCGGAGGGCCTTCCCAGCGCATGCCCCTTCAAGAGCAATTTAGCGAATACCTTGAGGAAATTAAGCGTAGTGTTGCTGCGAGGTGGAGGGCTGCTGAGAATGGGAGGTATGGGAGCATGTTCGAGAAGAGTAGCAAAGGGTCGAATAGCATGGAGTCCGATGGAGAGTTTGATCTCCATATGCATTGTATGAAGTTGCTAGAAGCAATAGAACCTCCCCTGCCTCCTCAGCATATTTAACAAGGCCTTCGACCAATTACTTGATCCGGCAGTGTAGAGATCGTTCGTGCCAATTTCGGATATTCATAGGAGTTAGTAAGTTTGGAGTTTGACCCAAGTAGGCATTGATGAGGGTATTACAAGGGGACTGTTGGATTGGTATTTTATGCTTATCAATTTGAGTGATAAGCATTATCTGACTTAGAATTTTATGTTATTTATGCTTGTTTTAAGAGTACTTCTATACACCTTCCGCTTTTTCTCATACGGCACACGAAACGTGATGTGGCATTACATTTTTTTTTTAATGTTAAACGTGTGTTTAAACCCAACCTAAAATTATACCCAATACACATTTCGAATTCCCCCCCCCCCAACGCTCACGTTCACGTTCACGTTCTTCTTCCGCAAGCCATTATCTTCTTCCCGCCAGCAGTGCCAGCAATCTCTTCTTCCTCCGATAGTAGCCATTTTAGTCTGGGACTACCGACGAGAACCTAGCCACGACGGACCCATCGCCAACGTCAGCTCACATCGACGAATCTTCCGCTCCCAACGTCACAGGTTTTTACTCTCTTTTTTTTCCTGTTTTATAATATTTGAGCCATTTATGTTTTTCTTATGTATTACAATCTCATTTTTATGTTTTTCTTTCAACCCACACAGATATTCAGCTCGCTTCCAGATCAATGCTACTTGTTTCATTCTACGTGGGGCTCTCATTTGATGGTTTACCTCCCTGTGTCAACTCTTGCAAAGAAAAAGGAGCACCGAAAGTTTGGATTTTTCTTTGCTTTTTTATTTTTTTTTATCTACTATTGTCCGAAAATGACAGTATATTTGATAGGTTTCAATATTTCTCAATCTATTTGTGAACTTGGAACTTGGGGTGGGTGTTAGTGCAAGGTAATTTTTTTTTCATGCCTTGTGCAAGAGTGGGAATTGCATTAAAAGTCAATAGGGTTGCACATATGAGTGCCATTGTGAGCTGATTTTTTTTTTTTTTTGATGCGCTGTGTAACAAAGTTGATGATAAGTAAGAGAAAATTGCATTAAAGGCCAATTATTTTTTTCTTTTAGTTTTCAAATGTATGTTGTTTGTACAAGTAATCTTTTTTTTTATTTTTTATTTTTTATTCTAGCTATATTTATGAACAACAAATATCTTTATTTCTTAGCTACATGTATGAATAAACATGCAGTGCAGGGATTCCTACCTATTAAAACAAACCACTGTAATTCATTTCAAAACTATGATTTATGTAAGAGAATATTTGACAAATAAAAAAAAAATAAGCAAGAGAAAAAGATTCATGTGGGGTACTCAATTGTGGAATGATTTATATTTTTAAAATATTCAACCACCATGCTTTTAAATTGAAGTATTTAAATTCTAGATTTAAGTTAAAGATTTATGTTTAACCACTATGCTTTTAGCGTACTCAATTGTTGAATGATTTATGCCTTTTTGTTTAGTAATTTTGTCTAAAAACTCAGTTGAAATGGCAGGATGGACAAAGAGAAAGATGAAACGGCACCTAAGCCACTACGCCTTCTACATCGATTTCATCGACTCAGGTATGAAACATATTGATCATTTGGAAATTTAGCCGAAAGTCCGATATTGCCATTTAGTTAAATGTATTTTTTTTTATAGATAGTTAAATGTATTTTTTATTTGTGTATTATAGGGATATTATGGTCCAGAAAACCTGTACTACCCACCATTTATGTTGCCTCAAAATGCATATCCAAATCCATATACATGCACTTGGGGTAGCCAGGTAGATTATTTTTAAATGTTTTTACGTTTTTCTTTTTTCCTTATATGCATTTCAAATGTTCTAACATCGTGCCAAACTACAGCTTCCATCGATGCCACCTTTTGGACTAATGATGCCCTACCCTCTATCGAGTAATCTAGAGGATTCCACACGAGTTCAACATACGGACCAGGTAAACTCATTTTAATCGTTTTTAGTTTTTTTTATTATTATTATATCCATTGAATTTATTTGAACACCGTGCCTCATTACAACATCCATCTATGCCACCATCGAGTAATCCGGAGGAGTCAATAAGATCTGAAAAGACTCCCCAACTAGTAAGTGAATCATCAACTGTGCCATTGCCATTGGGTGCTGAAAGTGAAAAGAATTTTGGAGGTACATCACACACGACTGATAAGAGCTGTCACCTGACAAACAATATTAGACTTTTAACCTAATTAGTAAACATCTAGTGTTATAATATAAATTCTAATATGAAACATACATTTTCATTTTCAGAAATTTTGGCCGACGTAAATAAAGAGGCAGAGGCCGAGGAAACTAATGAAGTATCTGATGATGATGAACGAGTTGAGGAGCCAAAACCTGGTATGGAGTTCGCCACTGATAAAGAGCTTCTTGCATATTATAAGCGATATGCCAAGCAACAAAGTTTTGGTGTTATCAAAAAAAGGACGAAGAGAGATGTATCTCGGAAACCGAAATATGTGACAATTGGGTGTACACGTGGCGGCAAGTACCATCCGAGTCACAGTAATATCTCGAAGCCACGACCAACAATTAAAACGGACTGTAAAGCGAAGGTAAATGCTCACTTGGACAAAAAGGGTGTATGGGTTTTGACCACTGCTGAGAATACTCACAATCATGGTCCTGTCAGCCCACAGAAGTCTAGATTTTTTAGAAGTCACAAATGTTTAGATGAGTATAGTCAAAGAATGCTCGATTTGAATGACAGGGCAGGTATTCGAATGAACAAAAATTTTGGAGCACTTGTTGTTGATGCGGGGGGTTCGAGAATCTTGAATTTCAAGAAAAAGATTGTCGAAATTATATTGATAAAGCCAGATACTTGAGGCTGGGTAAAGGGGGTGGTGAAGCACTTAGTGCATACTTTAAGAGGATGAGGAATATGAATGATGGATTTATTTCTATGATGGATGTGGATGATGAGGGGCGACTTAGAAATGTGTTCTGGGCTGATGCATGTAGTCGAGCCGCGTATGAGTATTTCGAAGATGTGATTACCTTCGATACGACGTATCTAACAAATAGATACAGTATGCCTTTTGCTCCTTTTGTTGGGGTAAACCATCATGGGCAGTCCATACTATTAGGGGCTGGCTTGATTTCAAGCGAGGATACAAGTACTTTTGTGTGGTTGTTCCAAGCATGGTTAAACTGCATGAATGGTCAGGCTCCAAAAGCAATCATAACAGACCAAGATCGGGTAATGAAAAGTGCCATTGCGATGGTATTCCCAAAAACGGGCCATATATATTGTTTATGGCATATCATGCGGAAACTGCCTGAGAAATTGGGATCCCACTCCCAATTCAACGCTGGGTTGAAGACTGCCATTCAGAGTACCCTATATGATTCGCATACCTGTGAAGAATTTGATGCGAAGTGGGGGGAACTAATTCAAAAATATGACCTTGGTGATAACACATGGCTGGAAGGGTTGTATGCCGAGAGATCATTTTGGGTACTAGTTTATTTGAAGGGTGTGTTTTGGGCTGGTATGAGCACTACACAGCGGTCTGAAAGCATGAATGCATTTTTCGATGGATATGTGCATTCTGGTACAACGTTGAAGGAATTTGTCGATCAATTTGACAATGCTTTGAGGAAGAAGGTGGAAGTAGAGACGATAGCTGATTTCAATTTGTGCAACCAAACCATCCCATGTGTGAGTCCATTCCACATTGAGAATCAGTTTCAAGCGGTATAGACAAATGCAAAATTTAAAGAAATTTAAAGGGAGGTGTGGGGGATGATTTGTTATAATTGCATACTTGTTAGCAAACAAGGTTGTATTTCCACCTTCGATGTGTTGGATGAAATTTTCATGGATGACCATGTCAAAACCGTCCATTACATAGTTTACTATAACAAAGAGGAATGTGATTTCAAATGCATGTGTGCACTGTTTGCGATGAAGGGCATTATTTGTAGGCATGTATTTAAAGTTTGTCAAATGAAGAAGATTCATGTGTTATCAAAGAGGTACGTCTTGGATCGGTGGAAGAAAGACTTAAAGAGAAGATACACACTTGTCAAAAGTAGCTATGATGACTTGCGAGATAATGCGGACGCACGAAAGTATGAACTTGTGGTTAAAAGATGTCTAAAATTAGCAACGCGTGTATCTCCACGTGATGACCATGTCAATGCATTTATGCGGGTTTTGGATGAGTTTGAGAATAATCTTAAAGAATTACTACTTGAGTCCGGTTCAACTAAGGACAATGAGAGCGACGTCGTGGATAAGGGTAAGAAAATATTAAGCCCTAAGGTTGTTCGAGGGAAAGGGAGACCCCCAACGAAGAGAAAGGTTCCACCTGTGGAGAAGGCCGCAACCAAGAGAAAGAAGAAACAGGTACTTGATTTTTTTTTTAATTGTATATATGTTGGACTTAGTGTTTGTTTCATTTCTAATAGATGTGTATTTTCTGACATTTTGGAAATTAGACTTGTTGGAAAATATTTGATGAAGAACAAGTTGGAGTTGGTGAGGTCTCGGCCCCCCAAGTTGGTGCTAACGTTGAAGATGTTGTTGTTGGAACCCAATATAGTATTGTCACACAACAAACACCATTGGGCAATGATGAGAATTTGTGAAGCATTGTTTATGGGTTTCGGGAAGTATTTTGTGGGGGTTCAACATGTATGAAAATCATTATTATATTTTTGATGGGTTATTTGAAAAATTTTGTGAAAAGAATGTATAGACAGTCGAATGTAGTACTTGTATAAAAATCATTATTATATAAAAAGTAGAAATCTTAAAGTATTTTGTGCACATTTATTTCGAGATTGTGGTCGTATGTGACTAGACCTTGTGGAATGTTTTGCTGCATTTCATAATTATAAATGCACCACGTTAATTGTATGTGAGTTTTGCTCATTCAGGTTGAGTTTTGCTTTGTTTTGTTGCATTTTATTATTATAAATGAGAAAAAAGAGCTTTGAAAATTTTTAAACGGACTATTGTCTTGTTTTATGACTTTCTCGGATCATGCTCGATCCAATATACTCTTTTCAATTTCGGTATACCACCTTTTGATATATAAAATTACTAGTTATTTTGTTTAAAAAAAATGAACAAAAAAAGATTGCTGCATGTACAGGTTGCTGCATGTATATACAATCTCTCCTTACAACATTTACAGGATTCTTCTTAATTAATTTGCTGTAAATTCTTGCCTGCATGTATATATTCTTGCCTGGAATCTTAATTTATTTGTTGATGCTAAAAAGCAAAGTAAAATATTAACCAAGAAACTGAACATCTTGAGTATTTTGCACTAGCAAGAGAGAGTGAAAGAGAGAATGAGTGAAAAGGCCTATGTGTCAAAACCTGTCCATAACATTCTAAAACATTAACAAAAACCAACTCATTACATCACATGTTCATTACATTTACTAAACACGACTAATTACATCACATGTTCATTACAATCAATTGTCCAAAACTAAAACAGCTTACATGAGTCAAAGCACTGCTCAACATATATGAATGTTTTGGGGATACATAAAAATTACAGTAAAAATCGCAATAAACAATAACCATGATGTCAACAACACTTTTAAGGTTCTACAGTAGCAAAGTGGCCTGTCCTATCCAAACTTGCTTTGTATTTTCCTCTTGAAATCCAAGTACTTGAACCGGTATTGGTACTTGAACTTGTCATTTGCTAAAAAGTAGATAAACATTGTCTTTCCCTCTGCCTGCATTTAGACCAACTTGAACCAAATGATGAAGGCCAGTTACATGAGATTCATGGAGACAAGCTTGCCTAACTGCAGCTCACGCATGCATGCATCTTGCTATTATTTTGCTTGATTTATGAGTCTGAAGAAGCAGTAATATCCTTTGGTTCGAGTAATAAAATCTGTACCAAAACACATTGATCAGGACCCGCAAACATTTAATATCATTTTGGATGAAATTTATTTCAGCTTCATATATTTATATGTATATTATAAGTAAGAGTAATTGTATTAATTGGCATGAGAATTTCTGCAGGCAGATATGAAAATTTGCTTGTTTCATCTTTTCTTAATCATGAACACGTAATGCTTGTCTATGTATATCACTATTTAGAAATGTGGTGCTCAATTTCTTTATAACGCTATTTATATATATATATATATTAGTGCACATGTAGCTGAAATTTACTGTGCATTTTCTTTGGACATCTTTGGAGTGTATATGTGTGTGTGTGTGTGTGCAGATAGAAAAATCATTCATATACGTGTATGCAAGCTCTCATTGATTGCATTATGTTTATTTGTCAATGATGTTTTTTGTATTGCATAAGAACTGGCAAACATGTATATTGCTCAATTCCCTTGTATTACAATATCAGTCTTTCCATATTTTTGGACATTTATGCTAATTCCCTTGTATATGATATCAGTCTTTCCATAAGCACACATAGAGACATGTATATCTCCTTATTCATATCCACCAATGTTGACATATATGCATGCATATATATCTTTTCATATGATACATGTAAATTGAGGATCATGTATAGACATTTATGTAAGCTTGCAGACTCGAATAAGCCCACATCAATACACATACGTGCGTGTAAATAACCAGTTTTATAGCCAAGTAAAAAGGTCTCCCATAAAAAGGTCTAGCCCGTGTACACAACTACCAGTTGTTTTTATGGATTTTCTAGTTGTTTTTACAATCTATCGGCTTCATATCCCTTCCCATCTACTCACTAGTTTTACAAATTATTTCAGTTGAAAGAGCTTCAATATTCCAAGCCAATATTTTCTTTGAGTCTTTTTTACAAACACTTGCTATTCATTTCTCAAAGTGGAGTTATCAGTCCATATCCCTATATATTTCCATAGCCCAGATTACAATCACCATAACAATGTCCTAAAATCACTAAAAAAATTACACGGCATTTGAAAAAATTGGAACTCAAAAAAATTACCCAACAGCGGTACGAAGCTTCTCTCGGGGTCGAGATATGTGATTTTTCTGGGAGTCGAGCTCAGTCCGTAGTCGCGGCTTTGGTAGTCGAGATCCGTCGAGTTGCCTTCGTGGTAGTGGTAGTCAAGGGAGGCAGAAGTTGATTCAGGGAGGGAGAGGCGAGAGAGGGAGTGTCGGGGGGAGTTGATTCAAGATTTGCGAGAGAGGGAAATGATTTTCTAGGATTCAGGATTTGCGAGAGAGTGAGTAGAGTTTGGGGTGCTCAATCGAGTTGCCTTGAGAGAGGAAGAAGTTGAGTTTCAAGGAGGGAGAGGCGAGAGGGAGTGTCGTGTGGATTTTTGAATTGGAGCGAGAGGGAGCGAGAGGATGAATTTTGAAGTGGACTGGAGGCTGAACACGAACTGGTTTGCCAGGTGGATTTTCGTGTGGAGTGTGAAAAGCTAAACCGGACTATGAGTAGAGTTTTCCATTATTCATGTTGAACATGTGACTTAACTATCTAGTGGTAAATTTGATGACTTTACTATTATTATTTTTGTTTACCATTTATGTTGTGGCTAATTAATCTGTGACATTATGAACATTTATGCAGTTGATAATATAAGCTATGCTCATATTTATATAAATGCATACGTTCAATGTTCATAATTTTGCTAACATGTGTTTTTTTAACGCACACACAAGAAGGTTATTCATAATGGACAATGATGGTAGCTACGAGGATATGCCCATTCGATGGAAATAAACAACAAAAATGAAGAGACATGCTCAAGTTTGTCTCGTAACAAAATTCTGGAGGTCGGCTTCGAATGCCCCAACACAATATAGGTCTCTGAGAGGATCAATATATTTAGGAAGTTTTGAATGGGTACCCACAAAATTGTGTTGAAATGTTTCGAATGGAGGTGCCCGCATTCCATTATGCATGCGTCGTGTTAAGGGAATCTATGATTATGGACCCTACAGAGAGGGTCTTGGTGGAGGAATCATTGGGCATATTTTGCCTTCTCGTTGGCCATGCACATGGTCAATGAGTCGTGGGGACCGCTTTTAACATTCAATCGAAATTATTAACCGCAATATAGGGATGTAACCGATCTGGCCCGGTCCGGTTTTGGATAAAATTTAGGATCGAATCGGTATACACTGATTACCCTCCTAAACTAGTACCTTTGGTTTTATCGGTTTCAGTCCCATTTTTTGGTTTTAATAGTATTAGTATTAGGGTGTAAAATGTAATTAATATATTAATATATATTAGTATACTAATGTATACTAATTAATTAAAGCCAAATGTAATTTATATACTAATGTATATTAGTATTACTAATATATTATGTATTTATTAAAAGGAATATGTTAAAAATTTATTAGGTCATAAAATGTTATTAATATATATTTTATGTTTAAAATATATGATCAAATAAATTTTTATGTTTACGATTAAAGTTTTATGTTATAAATTATAATAACATTATCATATATATAATTATAATTTATATTATTATATATTATATATAAATTTTCTATAATATTAAAAACTTAATTTAAAATATATAATATAGTGAACTAGTCTGGTCCGGTCCTAAAAAGTATAGAACCAAAATTGGACTTGTACCGGCCAATTTTGGAATTATAGAAATCTATTTCGGACTGGTCCGATCCAAAATCGGACCAGTCCCATCGGTTCGGGCCGATCTAGTAGGATTTTCCGGTTTAATTTTATACCCCTATCGCCACATAAGGACGGTGATGCGGGCGTTTCATGAGTTAGGGAGGACTGTAATTAGACCAACACATACAACTGGAGTCCATCTTTATATTGCGGGAAACCCCCACAATTATTCATGATTTAAGGTAATGACTTTTCGAGATTTGCACTTTCTACTTTGTTCTTTTGGTTTCATGTTATAAATATAATAGTTATAATTAATGTGTGTTATATGATAATGGTTTTGTAGAAATGTCTTGGTGCGATGGACGATACCATGATTTCAGCTGTTGCACCTGCACATCTAAGTAATGCATATAGAAATCGTTATAACCGAACTGCACAAAATGTCTTATTCTTATGTGGCTTTTCACGTATGTGTATACTGGGTTGGAGGGAACAACCCATGATGCACGTGTTTTCATGGATGCATTGAATTGAAGTAGAAATGAATTTTCATGGCCACCCCTAGGTAAATTTAATATAAATAATAATTGAAAAAACATCGTCTTTTGCTTTTGCGTAGAAATTATTTATTTGACAATTAAATAAATGTGTTGATTTATAAATGTGTTCAGGTTATTATTATCTTGTCGATTCGACTTTCCCCGTATAGAAAATTTTATGCCTTCCTATTCAAGAGAAAGGTATCACCGGTCTAATCGATACACTGGGCGTCAATTTTGGGGATATAAAGATTATTTCAATTATCATCATTCATCCATATGAAACATTATTGGACGCACATTCGTTTTATTGAAAAACCGGTTTCAAATATTGAACGACATGCCTCGATATCACCTCGTCAGGCAAGACATAATTGTTATTGTATGTTGTACACTACACAACATTATTAAAATGGTGACGCCCAATGGTGACTTCATTCAGCGTGCATTGGAGTTTCGGTTTAATAGGGAAAATATGCCTGGAGATGATGATGCAAGTGAATCCTCTCATGTGGTAGACATGTCCAATGATTTCGCCCAAGCTATGGCTGTATTGAGGGATGTTTGTGTTACCCATGTGGGCACATAGGATTGGACAATGAACGTGTAATTAAGAATAATAATTCTTGATTATTGTTAAGAATAATCAGTTTGTTTTGTTTCGTATGTGGCCGCATGTATTAGTAATTTTCTCGTTAATGATAAATTACTTTTGAAGCAAAAAAAGGTGCACGTGTTTGGAAATAAATTACAAAGCAGCATGTGTTTGAGAATAAATATAAACAAAACTTTCATAATTAATAGTGTAATTTCCATTTTATTTTCCTTTATAGACCAAATTTATTTATACATTATTATATCAACCAAACAAATTTTTTGAATTGATATTGTAATTTTTAAAATTGATTTCTGAAATTTTGAAATTATTTTACATATTAAAATATAAATAAATCAAATTAATAGTGTAATTTCAGATTTATTTTCCTTTACGAATCAAGTTTATTTTTAGTTATCACATTTACAAACTAATTTTTCAAATTGATAATGTAATTTCTAAATTATTTTTATCAATTTTTGAAATTAATTTATACATTAAAATATAAATTCATAATTACATAACATTTTTAAACATTGGTGGGACCCACCACATTTTCCGTTCCCAAAAAGTTAAATACATCTCATTTCACATTTACATCCAAACATACCAAGGGACCCATATTCTTTTTTAAAACCAACTCAAAAATCTCAACTCAAATTATCTTAACACTGTTCACATAAATCTCAAAATTTTCATCTCATCTCATTTCCTAAACCAGCCCTTAGTAATAAGAATTTTGTAAATATTAATAAGATAGTTTGTAAATAGTAGTGTGATAGTTTGAGTTGAATATTTTTTAGGTTTTAGGAAATGAGAGAAAAAAAGTTGCATAAAAAATATTATAAAGTTAAAATATTGTTAATATAATTTTATAATATATATATTTTTTTGGATTTGAAAAGATTGAATTTTTTTTTAAAGTTTGGGAAAGTTGTAATGATTAATTTGAAATTTTTTTATTTGAATTATGTTTGAGAAGGAGATGGGATGAGATGAGATGAAAATTTAGGGATGAGATTATTTCCAAACAAGCCCTTAGATTTCTCGTACCTTTCTGGTATGGTTTAATGGTTTATTGCAATCAATGCTTACCAAGCTGGACAAAGACAAGCTAACAACTTTTGTCTCAAAACCCTAGCACACCTCTTGCTCTCTCCCTTTTCTCTCTAGAGCAACCCCCTAAAATTACCGAGACCAGAGGATGGGGGTTGGAGATTTGGCTCCTCCCTCCCTCATCTCTCCTCCCTTTTCTCTCTAGTTTTTTTCTTTTATTTTCTGGCTTTGTGTGTTTTTCTTTTAAAGTAGGGTGAAATGCCGATCAGTTGTTCTTCAGAGCATAGCAACCACCACACGTCCCACCGTAAGATTCCCAAAATGCCGATCTTTCAGACAGGCGAAGAATCTCGCCGAACGGAGCGACGAGTGAGCCACACGTGCGGTCCAAAGTATGCGAATGACATTCACAAGCCACGGCAAGGGAAGCTCTACCATTTCCATGCGCGACATTTCTGGGACCAAGGCCATCGGTTTCTTCAGACTCGACTGTCTATTGTACTTCCAGGGTGGCGCATGTCCCTCACACGTCACCACAGTCCTTGTATTTGCTTTTTGATTTTCTCTAAGGTTGAAAATATGGATCTATAGCTTTCCAAGTTGTATTTCGCTATTTTTCTATGTATCATTTACGTTTTCTGTTATTTCTTTTGTTTCTTTTGTTTTAGATTAATAATAAAAAAGAAATAGTTTCTTGGGCATTTTGTCCATAGAGTGAAAGTCATCTCCTCCTCTGAAGGGTGAGATTTGAAATCTCTGCTTTAGGAAGGACGTGGTCTCTCAGACGGTTTGTCTGTAGAGAGTTATAGAAATTAAGACCATACCAGTCACAACAGAATTTGTGTACTAGTGGAGCCCTAACAGTGAGTAGTTGGCTTGTAATCTGAGTTTTTTCCTATATGTATCAGTCACGGTTGTAACTTCACTTTCATGAATGAATTAAGTCTATTTTTCACAAAAAAAAAAGAAGCTTACCAAGCTCTATGGTATATGGTAAACATGAGACTCTAAGAGAGTTGAATGTAAAACATATTTTGTCTCGCTCCCACGTGAATGAGAAGTATACGTAGAGCATGGAAGTTGTGAAAACGAACCCATGCGTTAAATTACTTGATATTTTTGGCAAGTGACAACTTATGAATTTTGACTGTTCCACCATAGGCATTGGGCACTGTACTTGGCATTTGCTTATCTTTACAAAACGAGGTGAAAACTTATGGGATATTGATAAAATTATAATTTTTTTATAATTATTTATAATTTATTTTCAATCAATCAATATAACTATTTCACTCCATTAAAAATAAATTTTAATATTAAAAATTATTGCTAAAATCTAAAGGAGCTACAAATTGCCAAATAGTCAGAAGTAACATTTTCCAAACTTCTGATGTTTGGTTTAGAGCATAAAAATGTGCACTGTTCATTCAAAAGGGTCCCAACATTAGTCAGTATAGTATCCAATCTAAATGAGAGATGGGGGCAGAATCAACCTATTTTGGTTGCTGAAAATGGGTTGATTTTCAATAGTGTCGGTGTACAGTCAATACTTAATAGTGTTGAAATTAGGTTCCACTCATTTTTCCTTCTTTACCCGCACCCCGTCGCCCCCTGTTCGTCCCGCCCCACATCTGGCCCCCCTAGCTGGGGTGGGGATGGCCCAATCCCGCCTCGCACTTATATATTTGATTATATTTATAAATATAGTAATATGTATTAAGTAGAGCTTTTATTAAGTGTGAGACTTGTATTTTGAAGGCAATCTATAAAAAGGTTACTCTACTACACTACAACTTACACAAAACATGCACTAGCTATTTAAAAACTACATAAATTTTAAATTATAGTGATATTTACAGATTTATATTTACATTTTGGGTCTAAAAATGAACTTTTGATCACTTTTGAACCTAAGAATAATTTTTGGGCCTAGTGGGCTGTAATCCATTATTGATGTGGGCGGAGGGTGGGGGTGAAAACCCCACCCCTGGCCCATGCGAGGCGGGCGACGAGGAGGGGGCTACCCTGCACTGTATGGGGCAGGTAGCACTCCTACATGATCCACTCTCCATCGCGGGAGGGGTAGAACGGCCTTCGGCCTAGTTCTTCCTTTTGGGTCCTGTAGGAGGTACGCTGTTCTGGTAGTTTGAGACTGTGTCCGCTCCCTCCCGTTGATATCGTAGGGAAGGTAAGTGTTGAGTTAGGCTAACACTGAGCCCACTCTTCTTTGCGACAGAGGTCAGGATAAGTTGTTCGGGCTGTTAAAGGGGCAGGACCCACTCTCCATCGCGGGAGGAGTAGAGAGACTTTTGACCTAGCTCTCCCTTTGATCCCTCGAGAGGTACGTTGTTCAGGCAATTTGAGACTAGCCTGCACTCTGTCGTGGGAAGGATGAAGCAGCCTTTGGCGTACTTTCCTTTTGGCACCCCATGGCAGAGGTTACTTTTTTGGACAGCGATGTGGCTGGTCAACTCTTCGCTGCAATGGGGGTCGGGATAAGTTTTTCAGACAGCCAGGCGGGCAAGACCAGCTCTCCATCGTGGGAGGGGTAGAGTGGCTTTCAGCCTAACTCTCCCCTTGATCCCACGGGAGGTACGTCTTTCGGGCAGTTTGGGACTTGATCCGCTCCCACCCGTTGACATCCCAGGGAAGTAGGCATTTGATTTGGCGATGATTTTGTCGTTGCAGATAACGTTATTTGTAGATCGCCTTGTTGGTGTTTTGTCGATAATGCGAAAGTTCGAAGTATATGTGTTGCATTGTCCTAGAAACTCATGCCTTCCATTAAATAATAAGAATTTAGAGTAGTTAAATAACGCATCGCAAAAGAAAGGGAAATGGAGCCTCCCACTGGGGAGTTTCCGCTCGTTCTGTCTCTGCCCTTAGGACCATGCACCTTCCTGTCCCTCCTCGAGTCTGGCAGGATGAGTCGTAGACTAAGGCTTGCTAGGGCTCTCCAAGCGGTGCACGACTTACTCCCTCTTGGAGGTGTCGTCTTGGGTAACCCCACCATCCTTCTGCTTTAGCTCATGGACATAGCATTCCCTTACCAAAACTTGTTTGTCTCGTATTTCTCTCACTCTATGGGGAGTCGGGAACTTCATCCTGAGGTGGTAGGTCAACGTGACAACCCGCAAACTGTTGAGGATGGGCCTTCCGATGATGACATTATAAGTCGACGGGATTCTCACCACTAGGAAGTCAACCATGATTGAGGTCGTGCAGGGAGTGCTACTTACGAGGATCGATAGGGTGTACCATACTCTTGGAGAAGCCCTAGCATGGAGGCTGGGTGCAGCCAGGCAGTGTCTATTCCCATCCTGGTGAAATTACCAATATAGTCACCACCAGCGTATCGTCGTGTGGGTACATGACTCATTCCTTGTTAGCCTCCGCAAAGGAGATGATCGGGGTCGGCATGCTTGGTGGGGTGGTGGTCCCCCCACGGTGGCGACTGAGGGTGATCTTTTTGTAGCCCTCGTGCTGGTGGTTGTCGTTGAGGGCTTTCTTCTCTTCTGTCCCAGTCAACTTGGTTCGCACTCTTTTCCCTCTACCTTTCCCTTTTTTCCTGCTCCAGTCTCCGGGTGGAGGGATAAAGTTGCCTCATCTGCTCTGCATGCTCCGTTCTCCCTTGTTGGGAGAATTATTCCTCGGTGTTGTGCGAGGTAGACCTGTGGTATGTGTAGTAACGGCGGGCAATAGCTCAGTCATCATCTTCGCAGGTGGCGGTGGTGTCGACCTCATGGATGGTAAATGTGGGTCGGTCGAATCGAGGTCCCGGCCCCCTCGTCTGAGCTTCTTCCCTCCTTTTGTCTTGGGAACTCTTCTTCGGCTTCTCGTGGGCCTTAGCCCGAGCTGGGGCCCTCACATTCCTCTTCGCTCGATCCAGCTCTTTTTTTCTTGGCTTTGTCAGGGCCTGAAGAGTGTTTTCGACTTTGATGAAGTTGCCAGCCTGATCTATGAACTCCCATAGCGTCGCGGGAGTCCTCCTTACCAGCTTGGTCATGAATTGGGATCGTGGCCAGACCCCTTCCAGAAGCGCCACCAAGGTTTTTTTTTTTTTGTCCTGGTCGTCAGTGGTCATGCACTCCTTGTTGAACCAAGATAGGTAAGACTTCAGGTTTTCTTCCTCTCCCTGCTTGATGGTGAAGAGGTACGCTGCTGGGTGCTGCCTTCTCCTACTCGACATGAATTGGGTTAGAAAAATTCAGGCCAACTCCCCAAAACTGTTTATGGATTTGGGCACCATAGACCCGAACCATACTCGTGCTGGCCCCTTCAGGGTCGATGGGAACACCATGCAAGGTTTCCAGGTGCTCAAGGGGGTCCATCCCTCCGTCGTACATCTCCATGACTGGGACTCTAAACTTTGGTGGTAAGGGCACGACCATCACCTCTTCCATGTTGGGTAGACCAGTGCTCGTGAGCAGTTGGCCCACCCTCCTTACAATCTCTTTATACTTTCATTTGAGATTGCGGAGCTAGTTCTACATGTTCTTCCTCTCCTCCTCCATATTTTCCCCAGCTCCCGTGTTCCGGGACCCCATGTGCTCGCTATCACTTGGTTTCCACCTCCTTGTCCTACCCTCGTTGAGGCTTTTTAAACTCCTCATTCTCTTTGCGAAGCGTTTGCATCTCGTCGGTTAGCTTCATCACCCATTCCTTCATGGTTTTCAGCCTTGCCTCCATGGCTTCCGCTGTGTCTCTTTTGAGCTGTCTAGAACAGGTTGTCGCAGGCATACGAAGTACATGCATGATCTACAAAGATCCCATAGACGATGCTACTGTTAATGTCGTGTTTCATATGCCTTTGGGCCATGTTCCAATAACTCAGGTTTTTAGAACCGGGCCTGCGAAAACAGAGAAGAAAGCAGCTAGGAGTGGGCGGTCTTGGTGCCGGGGAGTCTTCAATACTAAAGTTAGTATCGTCTCTTGGAAGTTTGTAATAAAGTGAGAGAGTCTAAGAATTAGAAAGCGTTTCTTGTACTTGAGAGTTGCTATTTATACCAGGAATTTGGGGTAGGGGTGAAAATCGACCCATTTGGCGCGGTTTTTGGGCAAAACCGACACTGATTGATATGTGAAAAAGGGGTGGAGCAACTGACCATAACCAATCAATGGAGAGTGGTAAAACCGACCAGCGTAGTTTCAGCCGGTTGCAGTCGGTTCATCGGCGTGAATATCGATTCTAACACTTAGCAAATTTCTCAACACTCAACAATAATATAGATTCAACAACAAATATCAACTATACAGATCCAAATAATAAACATCAAGTTGATTTCATCAACTATCCCATGAGAGAGAGAGACGAAAGGTAGATGAGAGACGGAGACCTGAGAGGCTAAGATAGAGGCTCTGAGAGCCTGAGAGAGAGATGAGAGGGAGATGCCGCATCGGAGAGGGAGTTGGCATCGTCGCATCAGAGAGGGAGGCTGGGGGGTGGCTGTCGCTGGGGAGAAACTAAGTGAGTGAGGAAAAAAACTTTCGAAATGAAGAATGAGGAAGAAGAGCTCATGGGGTCCTTTACTCTAATTCAAAACGGCGCCGTTTGGCTTAAAGCTGTTGCATTTTTATTTTTTTTACAACATTTGTCCCCAAAACGACGCCGTTTCACTTAGTTGAAGGAACATCATCATTTCTTATACGTATTTTTGAAAAAAAAAAAGAAGAAAGACAGTTGACTTCGGCCGGTTCGTCGGTTTTGCTTGGGTCGAACTAGAATCGAACTGACCTACGTTGGTTTTGCTTAATTCCTGTCGTCGGTCGACCGGCTCTCTGCCGGTTTCGGCCGATTCCGTGCTCTGGCAGCCAGTCTGAGTCGGTCCCGGCCGGTTTCATGGTTTCTTGTACAACCCTAGTCTAGGGGGCGACAGATTGTGTCTGGCCCCCATGGTATCTGTGTTCTTCGTACTGCTCCTTTTGTCAGAATCTTTTAATATGATGTGATTCTGTGACGGTGTCATTAATGTGGTATGTAGCTTGGGTAGTGACATTAATGCAGCGTGATTTCCAGATTTGCCTCACCTCACTAGCATCCTTAGTGGTTCGTCGATATCTTTCATGTCAAAAGATCGAAGGTCCTCCTTATTTTCCATCTATTATGCGGACGGGCACTCAAGGGCTGGACACTGATCGAGGGGTCTCCAGGTCGGCGAGTCTTATCCCCTGCAGTATGCTCCCTCATGAAGATTGCGTCCAGGAAAATCTACTCATGGATCGGATTGAAGAGTCCACTTGTTATGGGCTGGGCCCTCTCTTGTTTGATCAGTTGCCCTTTTCAGGGCCGAAAAGACCGAGGAGGAAAAACCCATAACAACTACGCCTATCTTTCTTTACATTGGACTCTTCAAATTGAACAAAGAATTAGATCTCAGTTGACTTATTTGGAATCTAATTACAAGTTCTTTTTATTTTAATTTTTATAGACTTTTTCGAACGGAAAAAAAGGCTTTTGGCTAAGTATTATACAGCTTTATGCATGGCTCAGTGACTCCTAGCCAAATTCTAATATCTTGGCCACGTTCCAAACCCTTATTTCGCAAACCATTATTTGATTAATTCTCAGTGATTTTACAGGCAAATAATTATAAATAACACCTAAAAGATAACTAAGAAAAAAGTTGGAAGGAGTCAACAGATCATGCATGCATGCATTTAGATGAATTACCACATCTATTTTTTGTTTTGTTTTGTTTGGGAGATATATTTACTTTTGTAGAGTTGTAAGAGAGATCTGAAGCGGAGAGAGATAAGATAAAAGAGAGAAAAAAATGGATTATATTATTATGTGTCTCACCTAATAACAAATGATATATATCTAATATTAATAACATCTATCTGTAAATGCAAATGATTTGGAATAATTTAATGGATATAATTATTTTACAACAAGTTTCTTAGAAAATAGTTATTTTTTATTTTTCCTATTTTATCCATTACTAAAAAAAATTATAATTAGTGAAGTAATGATTATCTCATATATATATATATAAATCTGATAAATGGATGAATCTCTCAAGGTTTTAAAAACCGTTCCTTCCGGTCAAAATGATAGGAATTTTTCATGCCGAAACAACAACTGGCAAGGTGTGATGGGTTGTTTCATTTCGGCTCATTCTGGCCAAATTTTGGTGTTTCGGCCGAAACAAGTATTCTGATTCGAGATTGGACTAAATTAATATTTGGAATATATTCTGAAAAGAAAAGGGCAAACTTGTAAAAGCCTCCTTCCTTTTCATCACATATATATGCACTCTTTTCCGTACAAGCAAGTTAATAAAGCCCTTAAAATCCAATAGAAAATAAATAAATTCTCAAAAAATCTTAACACATGAATTGAAGTAAAATAAATGGGTGAGAGAGGCAATTAGACCTGATGATTTTTTTGAGGTAATCATAAACAACGGATTGCTAAAAGGGGCTCATGGCAGTGTATATGCACTGTGTTTTTTTTATGGAGATATTTGATTTTTTTAGCAGTTTTTTTTTTACATCGGTTTTTTTAGCAGTGTGATTGAGAACTAATTACAACTTAAAAATATTATTGAATTTTTCATATATGCATATTTTAAAGACTTGTATTGATATTATTTTAGAATATAATATTTCTATATATATAAAATTTATTTATATATTGACTATTATAAAACAGTATAATAAAATATATTAATATCAAAATATTTCGTTCCACTACTTCAACTAGAAGAGTTATTGGAACGAAATTCTAAAATTTTGATATCTCAGCCTACTGAAAGAGAAAAGAAATGTATTTTTTTTTTTTAAGAGATAAAGAATATTATGTTCATTAAAAATCAAACCGCACGTCTCTCGAGATCAAGGCCTAGGCATTGGCAATCACCTAATGGAGACGGTTACGTTCCACGTTAAACAGTCGAAGGCATCAACCTCCCGCTATATTCTAGGAGAACAACTCGAAAAAGATATACGCCCTACCATGATCTGTGTCTCGGACTCTTTTAACAGATTGGTTTAATGTTTTTCATCACCCTATTTCAAGCAACACTTATTCTTTCCTTCCCTATTTATATCCCACCACCTTCAAACCCCTGTGCAGTTAAACCTCGAATCTTGCTGCACGTTCTGACGTTTCTTCCTTCTTTGCTGGTGATCTTTTGGTGTTTTTGATCTTTTGGACGTTCTGGTTATTTGGAGGTAATTGTATTTTCCACATGCTTCTTGGGTTTTCATGGCATAATCATCTTTTAGTTTCTATAGAAAGTAGAAACTGAACTAATGGTTCCATGATCTTTCATTCACTTTCTTCCATATATAAGCAATTCCTTGAACCTACCTCTTGACAACTTTTCCACTGCATATTTTGATACAATGTTAATGGTTCCCGCTGTTTAGCTTTCACATCACCTTTGCTTTTTTTCAAATTTTTACAGGATTTTAGTGGGACCAAGATGGCGAGAATTCCAATCCCCTTCTTGGGATTTTTGTTTTTGGCAATATGTTTCTGCTCATCAATGGCAGAAGCTCAAGGATATGTGGGATACAAGGACCCAAGGCGACCGGTTGGAGCTAGGATAAAAAATCTCTTGGCAAGGATGACTCTGGAAGAAAAAATTGGTCAGATGGTTCAAATTGAAAGGGCCAATGCCACTGCCCAGGTCATGAAGGATTACTTAATTGGTATGCGTATATAGATTATAATGTGTTCAACTTCTACGGCTGCATATGAATTTGCCATAGTTGCTCTAAATGTTCTTTCAACTCACAATAAAGTGAAAAATGTATAGGTAGTGTATTGAGTGGTGGAGGGAGTGTGCCTGCTCCAAAGGCTTCCCCAGAGCAATGGGTAGATATGGTGAATGAAATTCAGAAAGGGGCTCTTGCTACCCGTCTTGGAATCCCTATGATTTATGGAATTGATGCAGTTCATGGACACAACAATGTATATAAAGCAACCATCTTTCCCCATAATGTGGGGCTTGGAGTGACCAGGCAAGTGCATATGCTTGCATACATACCATGAAAAATTCTACATGCATAGTCATCCTTTTGTTTTTCTGTGGAATGTGAGAAACTTGAACATCATGAACCCATCGAGCTAGCAAATTTTGTTTGTTCAATGACAATCAGTTCATCATTCTGTTGCACCACAAGTTGAATCACGTTTTCTGTGATCATACCTGCAGGGATCCTGATCTTCTAAGGAGGATCGGTGCTGCAACTGCACTTGAAGTTCGAGCCACAGGGATTCCATATGCTTTTGCTCCATGTATCGCGGTAATTACAAGTTTTTCACCAGGATGCAATGCAACTATTGAAGAAAATCCAAAGCACCTAAAGTTCTTATTTCTCCACCGTTTTCTGTGATGGTGATCCTATTTTCTGTTGAATAATGCAGGTTTGCAGGGATCCAAGGTGGGGTCGGTGTTATGAGAGCTATAGTGAGGACCCCAAGATTGTAAAGATGATGACCGAGATCATCCCAGGTTTGCAAGGAGATATCCCTGCAAATTCTAGAAAGGGAGTTCCGTACGTTGGTGGGAAGTAAGAATTTACGTCTTTTTTCATTATTTTGATCTTAATTTGCTTCAAACAATTTGTGCTAAACGTGTTTATTCTATTGCATATAACTACAATCTACAAACTTTGGATAAACAGCCACTTTTAATCAAGCTTATGACTGCTTCTTTGCCACTTAAATTAGAATCAGTTCCAGAAATCCTGAATTTAAAGTCATTACTCGTGTTGAATGTGGGTAAAGTCCATACTTATATTTAAGATTGCATTCAGGGATAAGGTGGCAGCTTGTGCAAAGCACTATGTTGGTGATGGAGGCACAGTTAAAGGAATTAACGAAAACAACACCATAGTTAGTCCGCACGAATTGTACAGCATCCACATGCCTGCTTACTATGATTCAATTATTAAGGGTGTCGCTACTGTTATGGCATCTTATTCGAGTTTGAATGGAATGAAGATGCATGCGAACCATAAGATGCTGACAGGGTTTCTCAAGAATATACTCCACTTCAGGGTACTTTCTGATTCAATATTCAGAGTTTTAAAAAATTCTTGGATTTTTTTTTTTTTTTAATGAGATTAACGGAAATCCCGGTGAGGTAATGTTTCATTATCGGTTGATCCTTTCAGGGTTTCGTCATCTCAGATTGGGAGGGAATTGACAGGATTACCTATCCACCACATGCAAACTACACATACTCTGTTCAAGCTTCAATTCTAGCTGGTGTTGACATGGTCAGTAACAAATATTAGTAAAATATTTATTTCATTCATGGTCCCAAGATTTTTTGCTAAGCTTTCTGCTGCACGTACTACTATACTCTTGCAAATCTCTCTGTAGTGTGTAAAGAACTTCTAATTCTTTAGCCATGCATGACCCTGAGTCTCCATAATTAGGTCCAAACTTGTGAGAATTTAGAACTCATTTCCCTTATTTGTTACTGGTTGGGAAGCATGCTTTTACCTTCTTCGCATGCTATGAAATTGAGGCAAGAATGATATCAGAATCATTCAGTAACCATTTGATGTCTTCTTATATCTACTTTTGCTACCATAAATAGCAGTAGGTAATCTAGAAAAGTAAAATTTCATATAGATAGAGATATATAGAAATCTGAAATCATGGATACAGTCACAGACATAGATACACCATTGTGTAACAGTGTAAATGAAAAGAAAAAAAAAAAGATTTTCCTTCGTCATGAGTGAGGCTGTTACATTAATGGTAAATTTGCATCTTTAAGAAGCCATTGAAGAGAGATGCCTGACTTTAAAAATGATGCAGGTCATGGTTCCTTACAACTACCCAGAATTTATCAATGAATTGACCAATCTGGTTAAGAAGAATGTCATTCCCATGAGCCGCATAGATGATGCTGTGAAGAGGATTTTGAGGGTTAAGTTCTCCATGGGGCTCTTTGAGAGCCCGCTGGCTGATAACAGTCTGGCCAACGAAGTTGGAAGCAAGGTTAGCTATATCATTTCCCAACCTGATCTTTGGTTATTTGTTTTTGTAATGTCAAAGCACCACTTGATCGGATTTCCTCCTTTCATTAGGAGCATAGGGAACTCGCGAGGGAAGCTGTGAGGAAATCACTTGTGCTATTGAAAAATGGAAAATCTGCAGCTGCCGGGCCTCTGCTGCCTCTCCCTAAGAAAGTGCCAAAGATTCTTGTTGCTGGAAGCCATGCAGACAACTTGGGTTATCAATGCGGAGGATGGACAATCGAATGGCAAGGACTTGGCGGGAATGACCTCACTGCCGGTACATATTCCTACCAGCATACATTTAACTTCTCTCTTCAATGATCTATTTGCCCTCATTTTTCTCTCCATGTTGTCTCCAACCACGTTTATGATATGAACTTGTCTCATTGTGGTTTTAGATGGGGTGCCTATTGACTCATTGTCACTATTGTAGTTTTACTAATTCCATCTCTAAGTTATTTAAGAGCTCTAGAGGATCTTAATCCATACTTTGGTATTGAACTTCTTTCGATTTCAGTATAAACAAATATTGATAGAGACAGGAATTTTTTAATCTCACCCAACTGAGACTTGACTTGTGTCGTCTATTCCAATATATATATATAATTACGTGTATGGTAAAGGAATATACAGCTTTAGGAAACTAGGCTATACATGGAAAGACTACAATCCTGTAATGGTCTATTGCATGAATCACGTGGCCTTGTCTTGTGCACATTTAGTGAAAGCATTAATTTCCTTATTACAGTAGCCTGTCTCATTGATAGAATGATTATTTTATGACAGGAACCACCATCCTTAATGCCATCAAAGCCACTGTGGACCAAGGCACCCAGGTGGTCTTCAATGAGAACCCTGACCCTGCCTTTGTCCAGTCCAATGACTTCTCCTACGCCATCGTGGTAGTAGGCGAGCAACCCTACGCTGAGACCAAAGGCGATAACCTGAACCTCACTCTCCCTGAGCCCGGGCCGAGCACAATCAACAATGTATGCGGGGCTGTCAAGTGTGTTGTCGTTGTTGTCTCCGGACGGCCTCTTGTCATCGAACCATATCTTGCATCAATGGACGCTCTGGTGGCTGCATGGCTCCCAGGCAGTGAAGGTCAAGGTGTGGCTGATGCTCTTTTTGGTGACTATGGATTTTCTGGCAAGCTGGCTCGAACATGGTTTAAACGAGTAGATCAGCTACCCATGAATGTTGGGGATCAACACTATGACCCTCTTTTCCCATTTAGTTTTGGGCTAACAACTAAGCCTTCGAGGCAAAGCAGCTGAAGATCCATTCCCTAGAAAAAGTTCCAAGAACAATTTGCTTTAATGTATAGAATATTTTATTAATGCGTTTGGATGTTGACCTAAGTTGAGTTAAGTTGAAATAAAAGTTAAATAAAATATTATTAGAATATTATTATTATTTTAAGATTTGAAAAAGTTGAATTGTTTCTTATATTTTGTGTTAAAATTTAAAAAAATTGTAATGATTAGATAAGATAAGTTGATATGAATTTAAGATCCAAAGTAGCAAATCTTTCATTCGTTTATAAATATTTGAGTTGTTGCAATCAATGACCCTTTTTTTCTCTAATACGCGCATTAAATGTTATCATGAATGTGTTGAGAAGTCCTATACGATTTAAGAACAAACTCATCCTAGTCTTTATAAGGAGTTATCTCATTCCTCCTATTAGGCCTTTTATGAGGAGAAATTGATATTTTTATATAATATCATAGGCAGGTTAACCTATGATTGATGATGAGCTCTTGCGACCTACCCATGATAATGATATCTAAAATACTGGCCTACACATGAGGAGACGTGTTCAGAAGCTCCACACAGTTTATGAACAAATTTATCCTGATTTTTATAAGAAGTTATCTCACTTCTCTATTAAGCCTTTAATGAAGAGAAATGGATGTCTTTATAGAATGCACAGCTCTTTTAGATATTCTAACCGAGAAGTCCATTCAATTCTAGGTTCTCTGAGCTATCAAGGCTTTAGAACCAACGACTGATGTAATGATTCTTTCCCTTAAATCCAGTATTCTGTATTGCAATTGACTGGTAGGTTTGGTGCTCTCCAGACAACCTTGGCAACAGTTGACAAATTATTAGTATTTTAAGTTCGGCTCATCTACATTCTACACAGACCCTGTTCCATTCTGGTGCTTTTTGTCTCCATTCTTGAAGTCTCAAACATATCCCCAAGGCAAAAAACAAAAGAATGAAGATGTGAAGGACACAATTGTCCGGAATGAAAATTGATAACTCTTCCTGGAACCCACGTTTTGACATGATTGGAACTTAAATATTTTTTTAGCTGCAATAGCTTCTTTATCAGAACGAATGTTTTTTGCTTCATTTGTACTGCATTCTCAGGGATGCTTAAACTCCAACTCAAGGAGATTTCAGATTCGGGTAAATTAATTTTTCCACTTTTGATTTCTGATTTCATATAATGGAGTTTTTCCTCGCACTTTTGGCTGCTCTGTTTCTTTCTTCACGATTCCACAGAAATAGCCGCATCACAGAGAGAGAGCGAGAGCGCCAAAAACAGCACCCACTCAACAATGGGATTTATAGTGGCTGCAAAAGAAAACACCCATTATTGAAGAATGATTTTTCCACCAACAGGAAGAGAAAATGGCGTCGAGAAATTTCATGGAAAGCAAGTTAGAGAACTGATCGTCTCTAATTCTTTTCTCTTGACAGCTTAGGCAATTGCCTTGGATGTACAATTTGAACCAGTGGTTGTATTCGTCAATCTGCTTGTCTACTGTACAGCCGGTTTCTTATGCACATATGGAATCCAATCAAGTAATGTTGTTTGTTATCAGCAATTTTTAAGAGATTTAACAGATCATCATTATGATTTAAATGGGTAATGACTTGAAGATGCAGGACTTCCGATTTCTGCAGTTTTTTGTTTGTGCCAATGAGGAAATGCTCAATGGTTAGTCTTCTCTTTGTGCTTCCAATCCTATTTGGTTAATAGCCAAGTTGCTCTAAAGAGATTTGTGTCTTTGACATCAATGAATTACTTTCCAAATGGTATGGTTCAATCCGTTTAATATATTTTTTGATTGCCTCCACCATTCATGCAATAACTTGTATCTTAAGGCCTAGTTTGGATGGTAGAAGTGTTGTGAATAGTTGTGAGTAGAGATTGGAGTGAGTTTGTGGGTCCCATTGAAAATGTTTTGAATTATTTGGATGTATGAAATATGTTGAGTTGTTGACTTTTGGATAAGTGGTTGAAAAATATGTGTGTCCCATAAATATTATAGTGATTTTATAATAATGATAAATATTATAATAATTTATTTATTCTAATTTTAGATTATAATGATTTTATTTTATTTTTATATTATAATATTTTTTCTCTTTCCTCACTTTCCCTCTCTTTCTCTCTCCTCTGCCTGATTCCTTCACACCCGAAATGGGCAATATTTGGCCCGATCCCCTCACGCCCGAAACGGGTTTCCGCTGGTCTGGTTGCCGCCGTGCGCCGCTCGGCCTCACCGCCACCACCTGTGACTTCCTCTCAAGCCGTTGACTCCCCCAACCACCACCGATCTCCCCCACGCGCAGTCGATTCTCTCCCATGCGGTAACCCAACCGAAATGGGTGTGACCCGATTCTCTCCACTTGCGCCGCCGTACGCGGCCACCCAACCTCATTGCCACCACCGGCGACTCCCCCTCACGCCGGCGACCATCTCCCACACCACCGATCTCCCCCACGCACAGCCGATTCTCTCCTCTGCAGTAACCCAACCGAAATGGGTTTTGCCAATTTCTGTGCACTTTTGCCGCCGTACGTGGCCACCCAGGCCACCGCACCTCCACCACCTCACATCGACAACTACCTCTCGCAAACCAAACCACCACGAACCCTTCTCTCCCTCTCTGTTGCACACTGAAATTCGCATGACCGTAACTCTCTCTAGGCTCATAGTGAAATACTGTACCTGAAGTGTTTGAAAGCTACTCAAAAGTGTAACAATTACGTTTGACATATGAAGTCTCTTTATCCGTATGAAAATAATTGAAAATAGTTAAGAATACTTCCAAACTGAGCCAAGTTCTCGTACCTTATGGTTCATTGCAATCAATGCTTACCAAACTCTATGGTAAACGTGAGACTGTAAAAGAGTTGAAAGTAAAACATAGTTTGTGTCACTCCCACGTGAATGAGACCTATCCGCAGAGGATGGAAGTTGTGAAAACGAACCCATACAGTAAATTACTCGGTATTTTTGGCAACTGACAACCTATGAATTTTGACTGTTAGACCACGGGCGTTGGGCACTGTACTTGACATTTGCTTATCTCCACAAAACGAGGTGAAAACTAACGGGATATTGATAAACTTATTTTTTATAAATGTTTTATAATTTATTTTTAATCAATCAATATAACTGTTTCGTAAATTTTAATATTATAAAATTACTGGTAAAATCTAAAGGAGCTGCAAATTGCCAAATAGGTAGAAGTAACATTTTCCAAACTTCTGATGTCTAAACCACATGTTCCAAACTTCTGATATCTGGTTTAGAGCATAAAACTGTGCACTGTTCGTTCAAAAGGGTCTCAGCATCAGTATAGCATCCAATCTAAAGGAGAGATGGTGGCAGAATCAACCCATCTTGGTTGCTGAAAATGGGTTGATTCTCAATAGTGTCGGTGTACAGTCAATACTCAATATTGTCGAAATCAGGTCCCACTCCTTTTTCGTTCTTCACCTGCGTAGTTTCCTGACTGCTCAATCACACTCCCACTCACATTCGGCTAAAGCCTCTTTCTTTATTCTGCTTTCTCTGTAACTGTAAGTCTATAAGCTCTCTTTCTATCTCTCTCACACCTCTCACTTACACACGCACGCACACGTTGTTGCTCCTAAACTGTTTTTCTGCGGTGTCTGTTTGGATGGTTAAAGAAACTTAAGGAAAGGTTAAGAAAATAAGAGGCAATGCTGAATCTGAATGTTGTGCTTTTGAGCTGTATTTGCCTTTTCCTGGATTGGATAGGACCCAGAAAAAGGAACCTGTGTGATAGATAAGCTTAAAGTCCTTTATTTCTATCATTTTTCATAGTAACCAAAGAGAAAGATAATTTTTTTCACTGTGAATAATTGGGTCTCTTTGATTTAATGTGGGATATCAGCTGGAAAGAAAAAGAAGATGGTTAGGGTTCTAGTCCAAATAGTGGCCATAACGTGCCTGTGGTGGTGGTGGGCTTCATTGACAGATGCACAGTACATGAAATACAAAGACCCAAGGCAGCCGGTGGCGGTTCGCGTAGCGGACCTGTTGAGTCGAATGACTTTGGAGGAGAAGATTGGTCAGATGGTTCAGATTGATAGGACTGTGGCCAATCCTGGGATTTTGAAGTCTTACTTCATCGGTAAAAGGATTTAACGCAAAGCTTCTAATGTTGTCTTTCAATATATGTGCATTTGAGTTTATGGCATTAATCAATATCTAGTTTTAAATGGCCTACTATTTAATTAAATCTGTAATGTGTCGATTTTAATATTCGTTTGTATGGTCCTACGCCATATTTTACACTTTTTCTCCGAATCTGGCAGTTCTTTTTGTTTGTTTTTCTTTTTGAAGATAATCATTTCATATATATCTCTGTTCTTATAAAGTTGCAGGTGGAGAACTTGTGGGAACCCCTCTGGTTATGGTATCAAATCTATTGAGTTACATGAACTGTTTTGTTTATAAGTAGTTACATGAACTGTTTAGTTGTGTTTTTTTTATATGGGTAATCAAAAAGTTTTATTCGTAATAATGGGCATAGCCAAGTACAGACGTATGCATGAGTAATACCCGAGTGAGATTTACAACCGAAAAAAGAAACTCATGGACAACAGGAACTGTTTGGGAGTTACAGATAATGAATAGAGCTTTTGAGTTATAAGTGCACTTGCCAAGAAAAAGAATAGTTAAAAATTGCATTATTTTTTATACTATTATGTTCCTAAACTGAAGTAGCGTACGTAATTATATATTGATAATTATGGTGATTTACTTATTAAGATAAAGATGAGTATGAGTTCAAAGATAAACTAAAATAGGAGGATCCATTGCCAATATGGGGCCAAGAAAGTTAACCATTAAGAAGATTTAGGAAAATTATGGAAACCAAAGATAATGAAGATGAATTTACATAAAACGTGATTGACTGCAACTTTCTTTGGACTTTTTGCAGGCAGTGTATTGAGTGGGGGTGGGAGTGCGCCACTTCCAAAGGCTAGTGCAGAGGATTGGATTAATATGATTAATGAATATCAAAAGGGGTCTCTATCCACACGTTTGGGCATTCCAATGATCTATGGTATTGATGCTGTTCATGGACACAATAATGTCTTCAATGCTACAATATTTCCTCATAACATCGGTCTTGGAGCTACAAGGTAAGTATGAATTTGAAAATGATTTGGCATCTAGTTTAGAACAAATTTGATATGGTATTGGTCACACAAGGAGGTAGTGCCTTCATTGTAAATCTCTATGGTTGAGTGCCTTTTAAATGTACCAGTTAAATACCTGTTAAAATTGTGTCTCTTTTGAATAGATATCTATCATGTTGATGTACATATAGTCTTTTAACGTGGACGGATCATGTTAACACAAAACTCTTTTTGCATGATTTAGTGTTTATTTCTATTTACTCACCGAGGAGACAGTAAAATGGATATGTAGACTTCCTAAGATAAAATCTTAATTGATAGGGATCCTGAGCTGGTCCGGAGGATTGGTGCTGCAACTGCTGTTGAAGTCAGAGCTACAGGGATTCCTTATGTATTTGCTCCATGCATTGCGGTAAAAGGATAGATAGTCTGCATTTTCTAAATCAAATCATAAATTTTTAGCGAGTTTACTGCATACTTGAAGTTGTATAATGAATTCCAAATATGTGCTTCATATTTTAATATATGATAGGTCTGTAGAGATCCAAGGTGGGGACGGTGTTATGAAAGCTACAGTGAGGATCACAAAATAGTGCAAGAAATGACAGAAATTGTACCTGGATTACAGGGAGATATTCCTGCTGATTCTCGGAAAGGAGTTCCATTTGTTGGTGGAAAGTATGAACTATAGGACAACTATAATGTTTTTTTTCTTTTTTTTGGGGGGGGAGCTCTATAAAGAAAAAATAATAATTTCCTCATTTTTTTTCCTTTTTGAAAGCCTAATAGTAGGGACTATTAATGCTATTGTCTTCTTGTTGTTACTGCAAATATAGCAACAAAACTTTGAAAGGCTTAACACAAATACAGTCCAGTAAAAGCAACTCCTTGTCCTCTCTCACCCAACATAAACTGTACCAACCACTTTTCCATCTCTGGTAATAAAGAGGTCAAAATGATCAAGTACCTGTTTAGTCATCTCATACTCTTCTGGATAAAATGAGTTACTTTATGTCTGCCTTTCTCATAATTTCTTATTCTTGTTAATTAATTAAGGAGGCAGTAACTCCATAGCTAAAATCCCATACTAGATAGTGGATACTTACCAGGATTCAAAGCTAAAGAAGAAAGCTCATGGGTCATTTTATATGGATTCATGTTAATTTTATTTTAATCATTCTCCATATAATTTATAAATTTCTTGCAGGAAAAAGGTGGCAGCTTGTGTGAAGCATTTTGTGGGAGATGGTGGGACAACTAAGGGCATCAATGAGAACAACACAGTGATTGACCGGCATGGGTTGCTCAGCATTCACATGCCTGCCTATTCTGATTCCATCATCAAAGGTGTATCTACAGTCATGGTTTCCTACTCAAGCTGGAACGGAGAAAAGATGCATGCAAACCGTGACCTAGTTACTGGCTTCCTGAAAGACACTCTTAGGTTTAAGGTTAATGTCCCTCTCTTATTTACATGCTTATTACTTTTTTCTCTGTTAAACAACAGTAACCAGATCAGATGGACACTGAAGAGCAGTAACATGATGTTTGTACCCAAGGAACAGGCATAGACAGAGGGGCAAAATATGTGGCTTTGGCTGCGTATATGTAAAAAAAAAATGCTCTCTTTCATTAGATAAATCTTTCCTGTCTATTCTAAGCGATCCCTACCTAAATAGTTGAGTTAAGCGAAAGCCACCGCCACATGACTCCTCTTTCACAATCTAGCCCTAGCTAGATTCATATCCTTTATCAAACAATTGGCAGTCGGTTCATCTTCAAAGAACTTATATCGATATTCCTTCATGTATACTCTCTTGTCCTTTACAACACTTTTGATTTGTTGATTGTAAACAAGTCACTTACATATTCATCTAGTCATAGGTCTTGGAGTATATGGAACTTCTCAAGTGCATCCATTTCACTCTCTAGCTTTTATGATATTCCCCTTGTGTTCGTAGGAAGGAGAGACGGTTGGCATCTCCCCTGACAAGGATGGGAAGAGCCTTCGGGCTTACCTGTTACCACACATACGGTTAAGGCTCTCCACCTATGGTGGATCTTATACCCAATTTTAATACTTGGGCATTTTTGTCTCTCTTTTGATCAACAAAAATTTGTTTACCGATAAAAAAAAAAAAAAATGATATTCCCCCTTATCCTTGTCAACATTTTCCTTTTGGCGACATTCTTTTTTCTGAAAAGTTTTATTGACTGTGCAGCATGTAAATTGATAGGTAAATTTTGATCAATCAATAGTACTACACGTGCTAAAACAGAGACATGAATACACACCAAGTATTTGAGGAAATGCTCCAAAGGAAAGGAGAATTGTATTGCCGTGTATTTGCCTGAATGGTCATACTGTACAGTGATGGTTATTTATAGACTATGTACATAACAGAATTGAAAGGAATGTCCACTAATATTATGGCACCTACTAGCCTATTTATTTCCTCTATTACAATGAGATTCGTTTGAGATATTCCCCTAGGCTCTAGAAGGTTCTTGCTGATTTGCTGAAGGTAATGCATGTGCCTTATTATCCCCCCCTCTATTCAAGCGGCACTTGTGCAAGTGTAAGACTTGATTGAAGAAGAGTAAAGCAAGATGTTGATAGCGGTTTTGTGAGAATGTCAGCTACTTGGTCTTTGCTGGAAACAAATGCAACATGAAGAGACTTGGCAGCAACCCTTTCACGGACAAAATGATAGTCCAATTCAACATGCTTTGCCCGAGAGTGCAGTACTGGATTCATTGATAGATATGTGTCACCTATGTTGTCGCACCAAAGTGTGGGGGGTTCCAAGAGGCCAATGCCAAGTTCTTTTAAAAGAGACTGCAACCAAAGAATCTCACACGCAGTATTAGCAACAGAGTTGTACTCAGTTTCAATTGAAGACCGAGCTATAGTGGGTTGCTTTTTAGACCCCCATGAAATTAAATGATTTCCACAATAAATACTGAAACCTCCAGTGGACCGTCTATCATCATGACACCTAGCCCAATCAGCATAAGAAAAGGTAGTTAATTTAGTAGAAGAAGTTGAAGAGAAACATAGGCCAAGTTGTCTTGTATTATTAAGGTATCGAAGAATACGTTCAACATCTGACCAATGTGGAAGACGAGGATTATGCATAAATTGACAGACACGATTTACAGCAAAGGAGATATCAGGAGGAGTGAAAGCAAGATATTGAAGACTACCAACTACACTACGATACCATTGAGGATCCTCATATGTACAACCATCCAAGGCAGTGAGTTTTTCTGAACATGACATGGGTGTGGACACTGTCTTAGAGTTGTACATATTTGTTTCTTTTAAGTAAATCAGTAATGTATTTGGTTTGAGACAGAAAAAGACCCGAAGGTGTTCTGTGTACTTCAATACCTAAAAAATAGTGTAGGGAACCGAGGTCTTTGACAGGGAAATATTTGCTTAGGCTAGCAATGAACTGAGAAATAAGTGAAGAACTAGATCCAGTGACAAGAATATCATCAACATTTATCAAAAGATAAATGCAATCAGAGCCAGTGCAAAAAATAAATAAGGAGGAATCAGCAATAGAACACCGAAAACCAAGAGTAAGTAATCTATCACTAAGCTTAGCAAACCAGGCTCTAGGAGCCTATTTCAAACCATAGATTGACTTGTTTAACTTACAGACATGAAGAGGAAAATCCAAATTCACAAACCTAGGGGGTTGTTTCATGTACATTGGTTCTTCAAGATCCCCATGTAAGAACGCGTTTTGTATGTCTAGTTGGTGGAGAGCCCATTTAGAAGAAATAGCTACTGAGAGAAGGAGACGAATGGTGGTGAGTTTAACTACTAAACTAAACGTCTCAGAATAATCAAGACCTTTCTGCTGATGAAACCCTTGAGCAATCAGTCTGGCTTTATGCCGCTCAATAGTTCCATCAGCATGACGCTTGGTTTTCAAGACCCATTTTGAGCCAAGTAAATTATAGGAGGAATCGGGAGGGACCAGTGACCACGTTTTATTTCGAAGCAAAGCATCAATTTCAGTGGCCATGGCAGATCGCCACTCATGGTGTTTGGAGGTTTCGGTGTATGACATGGGTTTCTTTGGAACTGAAGAGATGGAGGTGGGCAAGAGAGGTGACTCAGTGAGAGAAGCTGTCGGCTTGGGTGGAGGCCACATAATAGTTCCATCCGTGCGCCGTCGAGGACAGAGAGAGCAAGTCTAAGTTCGGGTTACCATGGGGTGATTATGGGCTGAAGCCAAGGAACCAGTTTCGGAACTGTGAGAGTAGGGTGCGGCGGAATTATTAGTCGAAGAAGAAGAGATAGAAGATTGAGAAGATGAAACCCTAGGAGATGATCGGGAGGGCGTTGGATTAGATAGTATGTTGACTGAAGGTGTTTAGGCTGAGGAAGAAGTGTTATGTGGGCTCTCTGGTGTATAGAAGATGTGGATGGATCTATAAGTGGGCCAGAAGCACGATTGGGCTGAGTAGAGGGAGAGTGAGATGCAGAGTGAGACGGAGATGAAGCTAGTATAGTGGATACAGAGTTTGGGTTGGGCTTTGTAGAGAATGGAAAAATAGTTTCATTAAATGTGACATCCCTGGAAATAGAAGTGCAGCCCGAATCTATGTGAAGACAGAGATAGCCTTTGTGATCTGGGCTGTAGCCCATGAACACACACTCTTTGGACCTATAGTCCATTTTATGTGTGTTAAAGGGTCTTAGATTGGGCCAACAGGCACACCCAAAGACTCTTAAGAAAGAATAATCTGGAGTTTGGCCCATTAAGAGTTGAAAAGCAGATTGATTTTGGAGAAGTGGAGTAGGCATGTGATTTATTAAGTAGCTGTGTGAAAAGCCTCGGCCCAATAAGTGTGAGGAACCGAGGCATGAGAGAGCAAAGCAAGATCCGTCTCTACAATGTGACGGTGACGACGTTCCACACTCCCATTTTGTTGATGGGAATATGGGAATATGGACAAGTGAGGCGATGAGAAATACCAAGATTGCGAAAAATAGATTGAAGGGGACGAAATTCCCCCCCTCCATCTGTTTGAACTGAGACAATATTATGAGAAAAGTGATTACGCACAAATTGAATGTAGGCAGTAACAATAGTTGAGACATTTGATTTTAATTGCATTGGAAAATACCAAATAAACTTTGAATAATCATCAACTATTGAAAGAAAGTAACGAGATCCATTTGTAGACAAAGTAGATGCTGGACCCCATACATCAAAAAACAATAATTGAAAAGGAGATGTGGATTGGCCTGGAGAGGGTTGATGAGGCAGTGCGTGTGCTTTGGTCGAGGTGCATGCAAAGCAGTGTTGAATTTTAGTTGAAGTGCTGAGAGGGAGACAATATTGACGAAGGATGAGAGATGTGGTTCGTGGACAGGGATGACCCAACCTGGAGTGCCAGTGCTGGGCTGTTATACGCTGGCCAATATAGGCTTGAGGAGAAATTGAAGAAGGAGACGCTGTAGACTCTGCATCCGTCCAAAGCACATACAAACCGTTCTCAACATGGCCCTGAAGAAGCACTGTTTGGGTGCATGAATCCTTCACATAGAAAAAGAGAGAGTGAAATTCAATGTAGACATTATTATCTTGACAACATTGACGAACTGAAAGAAGATTACGAGAGATTGAAGGAACATGTAAAAGATTATGTAAGAAAAATTTGCTAGTGTTTGAAGAAAATTGAGCTGAGCCTGTATTTTGGATGGAAAGACTGGAGCCATCACCGATGCTCACTGTGTTGGGGCCCTGATATGTAGACAAGTCCAAGTTGAGATTCTGAAAATCTGATGTAAAATGATGCGATGCAAATGAATCTGGAAACCAAGTATTATTTTGAGAGGAAGATGGAGTAATGGCCGTGTAATTAACTGTGAATGGCTGAGGAGGAGACTGATAGCATTGATCAAATCGATGATAACAAGTAACGGCAGTATGACCCCCTTTTTGACAAACTTGACAAACTGATTTGTTGTAGAAAGGTGAGGAGGGGGGTCAGAAAGAATACCACGGCCATTGTGGCGTCCACGACCGGCCTCGAAAAAAATTGTTGCGACCACGAGAGGAAGAGGAGAAACCAGAGGGTGGTGTTTTGACAGTATTATTGGCTATGATAAAGGTGCCAGATAAAAGAGAGTTGGTCTGATGAGAAAGTCGAGACTCATAGTTTAAGAGGTAGCTGTAGATTTGATTTAAGGGAAGAGAATCAGGACGCGTGGTGAGAGAGGTGACCTAGGATTCATAGTCTGTGCCAAGACCGGCTAAGAGAACAATGGAAACTTCAGAATCAGCTAAGGGATGACCAGCGGCATTTAAAGTGGAAGCAAGAGCTTTCACTTTATTGTAGTATTCGGTGATTGAGTCAGAACCTTTCTTAATGGTGGCTAGTTGAAATTTCGTGTGAGTGAGATGGGCTGAAGATTTAGCTGCAAAGAGATCGGTGAGAGTTTTCCAGACCTCAGCAGCGGTGGAGCAGTCAATGACCTAGGCTAAGACCTAGTCAGACAATGAAGAGTTAATGGCCGAAATGACCAACTGATTTTGATGACTCCATTGAAGATACGTAGGATTAGGCTGACTATCAATGGAGGCAGGCGGCATGAGAAGAGAGCCATCAACATGTTTGAAGACTTGATGCCCCTTCAAATACGGCACTATTTGCGCCTTCCAGAGAAGAAAATTTTCAAGGGTAAGTTGGATTTTAACAAAATGATTTGCTGAAGTAAGAAGAGAGGGAGAGCTAGAAGCGTTGGTTGATTTTGATGGAGCCATAAGTGTAAATCTGTAATGAAAAAGAGAAGAGAGAAGAGAAAAAAAAAATTGTATGTAGGACGTGGGTCCGTTAAGCTCTTGATACCATGCTAAAACAGAGACATGAATACACACCAAGTATTTGAGGAAATGCTCCAAAGGAAAGGAGAATTGTATTGCCGTGTATTTGCCTGAATGGTCATGCTGTGCAGTGATGGTTATTTATAGACTATGTACATAACAAAATTGAAAGGAATGTCCACTAATATTATGACACCTAGCTAGCCTATTTATTTCCTCTATTACAATGAGATTTGTTTGAGATATTCCCAGAGGCTCTAGAAGGTTCTTGCTGATTTGCTGAAGGTAATGCATGTACCTTATTAACATGCAAGTCTTCTTCATTTATCTCTGTCAGTTTATGCTCAAGGTCTTCAGCAAAGTCCTTTATGAATGATTGATCACATATTTAGAAACTGTCACCATATCATATGTTTTCAGTCATCAATCTTCATTGTAATTTGTGTTCTATTTTTAGTAGATTGTTACATATCACAGTCTATTTGGTCTTGCTTCACCTATAGATTTGAAATGAAGCTTAAAATTCATTATGCTGTCCGCCATCTCTTTTCTGTTGTTATTCTACTTATTCTTGTTCTTCTTGCTGCTGCTGCTTCTTCGGTTCTTCTGTTTTCTGTTTATGCAATCTGGATTCCTGTACTTCATACTAATAACAATTACGCTTCGCTCACTCTCAGGGTTTTGTTATATCAGATTGGGAGGGTATTGATAGGATTACCTCACCACCGCATTCAAACTACTCGTACTCCGTCCAAGCTTCGATTCAAGCTGGCATTGACATGGTCAGTGGCTGTCTTTTGGGACAAATCTCAGAAAGAATCGATAAAATAACTATATGCTGCTTTACTATATTCAATACAAAATTCAAATCTGGATGAAACTATGTAATCATAAAATTCAAAGGCTTGGTTCTCTGTATTTAACAGGTCATGGTTCCTTTCAAATATACTGAGTTCATTGATGACCTTACCAACCTGGTCAAGAACAGCATTATCCCAATGGATCGCATTGATGATGCTGTGGCAAGGATCTTGCTAGTCAAGTTCACCATGGGCCTCTTTGAGAACCCACTTGCTGATTTCAGCCTAGTCAATGAACTTGGAAGCCAGGTCAGTCAATCCGTTCTCAGATTTTAACTTAGTTCGTTGATTTATGGGTTTTCAGTTGCTGTTTTACTTGATGAAATAGGTTTGCACTGTAGTTTGATTAGATTAGATGGGAGCATTGTCTCTTATCGAAAGCACATACCAAATTTATTCCTTATAATTTCTGAAATTCTTTACAGCCAAAATGCAGTTTCCTGAATTATGTGGCCTCTCCTCATCAATATTGTCAATATTCATAATATCTAGTGAAATCCTTTACAGCCAAATGTAATTTCCTGTTCCTTGACTAGGCACATAGAGACTTGGCAAGAGAAGCTGTGAGGAAGTCATTAGTGCTATTGAAGAACGGGAAAAATGAAACAAATCCTCTATTACCCCTTTCCAAGAAGGCTTCAAAGATCCTAGTTGCTGGTAGTCATGCTGATAATTTGGGTTATCAGTGTGGTGGGTGGACAATCACATGGCAAGGATTTAGTGACAACAGCTATACTAGGGGTATGTTCTTTCATATATACGAAATAGGCATTAAATCCCATTTTTAATGACTAATCACTTGGGCCACAATAATATAGAGGATCAATTTATTGGTTGCCGAGAGTTTGTCAATAGTGGAAATTAGACAGGAAGGTGTTGCGTGTGAGTAGGGATAATTGCATCTCAGTCTGGAAAATGTTTCAAAATGATGGTACTCTTCTAAATGGTTTCATATAATCCAGGCAGTATTAAGAAACATTCGATGCATGTGATAAGTAATGTAGATGAACTAAAACTTGGCTTCATAGGTTAATGAAATATTCTGTATACGGGTTTGATTTTCCTTGATTAGCATGGATTTGTCTCAGTGACTTTGGGACTGATGGACCTCAGTGGGATTCATATCCCCTTGCTTGAAGGTTTTGAAGGTTCTTTAGCAGATAGGTGTTTGGTAAGCTTCACAATAGCATGTCTTGTCTAGTCAGGATGTAAAAGCTACTGTTCTATAGTTGGCTTTTCTAATTCATTTTGATTAGTTTTTGGTGAAGCACCATTCTTTCTCATTTTCCATGTGGATGAGAATGCGAGATAATTTTTAGAAGTTAAATGCCAGTTTCCCTTTCATTGGCAGGAACCACCATCCTTGGAGCCATCACTTCAACAGTTGACCCCAGTACAGAGATTGTCTACCGTGAGAATCCTGATAGCAACTTTGTCAAGTCTGACAGCTTTGACTATGCCATTGTTGTCATTGGTGAGCACCCTTATGCCGAGAGTTTAGGGGACAGCATGACCCTCACTATGGCAGATCCTGGCCCAACTGTCATCAAGAATGTCTGTGAAGCTGTCAAGTGTGTGATTGTCATAATTTCTGGTAGACCTATTGTGATTCAACCATATCTATCCTCAGTTGATGTCCTGGTGGCAGCATGGTTACCAGGAACCGAGGGCCAGGGCGTGACTGATGTCCTTTTTGGGGATTATGGATTCAGTGGAAAGCTTTCCAGAACATGGTTCAGAACTGTAGATCAACTGCCAATGAATGTCGGGGATTCACACTATGATCCACTGTTCCCATTTGGGTTTGGACTCACAACTGAGTCTGTCAAGGAACTTGTGTCAAGGTAAATTTCTATCAAGTGCTTATGTTTTGATACCTCCATTAAGCGCCAAAGAATTTCTGGATTAGGTGTGAACATTCAACCAAGGGCTTCTCAGAAATAGTGTCTGAACCTTTGGATGCAAGAGATTGATTCAATAGGAGATTTCGACGCTAAAAGAAGTGAACCCTTGTGTTTCTTTTCTTGGTTTCTTTCCCCATTGACTATTGTTTCTTGAAGTCAATCGTAGACATGAAGAATACTTTCTGTAGATAATTCAGTTTTTTTACATGGCGTTTGCTCCGAGTTTATATTTTTTTTCTGTAGCATCTGATGTGAAGCAGTTTTATTTCTCAATTTGTTGTGACAGTTTTTTTTTATTTTTATTGAAGTTTGTGATTGCTTCATCAACAAATCATTAGATGTACCAAGGTTTCATATTGGCATATTTTCATGTTGTTGGTGTCATTTTGGTGAAATAATCGTTTTTTATTTATGAAATAACTTGTTTGTTTTTTTACCTATGTACTTGCTCTACAGGTCAACCTCAGCTGGTGTAGGCCAAAAGCCATATATACTTGCCAACATAGTTTCTGTAGTTGCAATTTTGTATTTCACAGGTATGGCTTTTTACCCACATGACCCGAACAGATTATATATTGAATTGGCCATAGGTTGCACTATTGTTGTACTTACCATTTGCCTTAAATGTTGACTAACGCCGCAGCTTCAAGGGGCTTCCGACAACCGACTTAACGGGATTTTGTGGACGGTTTAGCACTTGAAAGTACACTAGATGCTCTTAATTTACGGGTATTAGACTAGCTTCTGTTAGCTTACAGAAGCAACAGCTTCAACGGCAATTGGCTTCCAAAGCAACTAGTGCATCCCAGTGTTCCCCAATTTTTTGATGAGTATGCCAGTATTCCCTAAAGTAGACTTACCATTGCAAATCTATGTTCTGTCATCGTGTCCTCTTGGTCTGGTGCCTGGGGGGTTTGCATGTAGAGATAGATGTTAATTATGGCCACAAAAGTGGGAGAATTTGGTGTACTAAGTTATCTTTAGATGGGGCCCTGATTTTATTGTACACGTGTGAACTGCAGCCTAATTGAACATGGGATCATTTGACAGCAAAGATTTATTGAAAATTGTTGTCTGAATAATTGATTTTAAGGCGTTCCAATGGGTAATCTTTTCTAGTCTTGTTGATTTCAAGAATATGGATTTAAAAAAAACTTGGATTCGAAGATAAGAATGCTGAAAGGAGAATCAAATGGGAGAGAAGGATTTATCCAAAAGAGTTCTCGAGTCCTATGGCAATACGTGGCGTAAAAGTAGCCCTCAAAGGGATTTTATATGTACAAAAAGAATATGCATCCCGTCCCAAATACAGTCTCCTTCATATATACCATAGAAGGATGTCTCGAAATTCATTGGGATCATCTTCTCTGTTGGTTTACAGGACAATGCATGTTAGTATCTTTATCATTCTCTAGCTTTAATTAAGATTCATCGACAAAAAGAAGATATTTTCCTACATGTAAGTTGTAACTTGAGAGTACTCTATTCAATAAAGGGTTATGTTTATATTCATGTCTGTGGGTCATATCGTTTAATCATTAAACACAGATTGCACGCATTCACGCAATGTCGTAGGGAGGACACAGGCCAAAGACAAGACAAGACAATACAAGACATCTATTAATTAATGACTAATATATCATTAACTAACAACCGAGGTGCTGTTTAATTATTCATAACATTAACAAGATTTCATAAAATAAAATAAAAAAACTCAATTAAAAGAAGAAAAATACTATAGATATAGATACAAAGTAATCTTACAAAGGAATCCCTAGCACTAATATGGTAGTGTGCCACGTCTCTTTTTTTTTTCCCTCTTTCTCCCCCCTCTATCCGTGCCCTCTCCCCGTGCCTGCCATGGTGGTTGGGGACCACCTCAGGGTGGGCAGAAGATGCCAGTGGTCCAAACGGCACGACTGGCATGGAGATCACATTATTGTGAGCATGTTGTGCACGTTGTTATGAGTCATGTTATTCTTCTCTGTGTTGTAAATAGAATGGATATGAAATAGTTTGTTGATGTGTATGATAACTAGCAGAATGCACTCTAGGTGTTTACTGAAATGAGGAAATGAAACATAGAAGAAAATGGTGATGGAAATGGCTACGCTTTGGGGTATTCGAGATCCCCAATTCCTCCAAGATCAGAAAGTGTTTCAGCAATAATCTTCCAGAATGAGTCTCCCACCATTCAGGCGTGGGTTATAACAGATGCCTAGGAAATTACTAGAGTACCCTTAAACTATAAAGATTGAATATAAGTAAACTGCATCGTTTTACTGCTTTTAAAACACTGCACTACATTTAATAAAATGTGCCGTATAATAGAAATTAGCCCAAGTCGTAACTCTTTGCCTTTAAGCTCGCAACGTCGTCTCTCCAAGTAGCAACTTCAGACAGCAAGTTCCACCTCAAGTTCACAACAAACTCCTCCCCTTAAAGAACCTTGTCCTCAAGGTTTAGAGGAAGGGTGCAATTGTTGAACAACTTCCATACTAGTCCCACTGAACTTTTTCCATTACAACAGCAAACTCAAGAAACTTGCCATGCCTTTTCTTACTCCATTTAATGTAGTCCCTACTTCTACCAACCAAATGCTATCAAATATCCATCCACCGGGGTCAAAAGCAAAGATATTATTTAGACAAGTCCTTGTATGTGTCCACATCACGCATAATGGCATTAATATCTTCTTCACTGCTTGTCTCAATTATATCAGCTAAGGCATCTTGTAGCTCGTCAATTTCCATATATCTACTTCCATTCATAAGTTGAAATGCTGCGTTGTAAGCCAAGGCTTTCGATCAAACGATGCCGCATCCCTACAGGGTCACAGCAAACTCCTCCCAGAACCTTATACTCAAGGTTTATGTTGGAAATATTTTCAAAATGATTAATTATATATTATATTTATTAATAATATTTTTGGGTTATTTTGAAAGTTTTGAATTATTTTGGAAAGAGAGAAGATGTGGAATGTTTATGAGAGTTATAACATTTTGGGTCTATACAATCATCGCAAGCCATTTACTGGTTAAGTGGTATTTATGTCCTTGGATTATCTAGAGGGTTGGAGTTCGAATCACCTCCATGGCAGGATGGGTTTTTAAGTTATTTATGAAGAGAACTTCTATGCTTGCATGCAAAGCATTACATGCGTGGGGCTCAAAGGGCGTGCTGCATGAAGTGGTGCAATGCATGGGCAAGCAAGGTGGGGGCGCGTGAGGTGCTGCAATGCTTGGGAAAATGAGAAAAATTAAATTCCAATGCATGCACACGGTGATTCTAACTGGTGCCTACCAGTTAAAAAGGAAGCAAGGCAACCATTGGACTAAGTCCAACTGTTGTGTCATTTGGCAGTAGACACAATATAAATACCAATTCCGAATAGTTTTCAGAAATACAAAAAGTAATAACTTTTTGTTTGCAACTTTTAGCCATCTATAAATAGACCTATTGACCTACCATTTGAGAATCCTAGAATTCAATTTCGAACTCTCTCTCTCTCTCTCTCTCCCTCCCAAATTTTTTCACTTCTTCAAACTTACTAGAATCTATTTGTTCTAAAGATAACAGATTTCTAATTTCTTGGTAGAATAGCAAAATCTGAGGGTATTCGGAGTCTAATTTCATGTATGCATAACACAGTTAGACAAACAGATTTGTTCTGGACTTTATTGTATCTTGGAGGCAAATTCGCTTGTAATCCGTATGCATACCGTTATTGGTGAGGGAGAATATTGTCTTAAAGAAAGTGACATTGTGATGCGCCTTAAAGCAAACTTTTCTCTCACTATTATCTCTTTTGCAGCCCTTTTTGTTCCAAAAATAATCAAAAGAAACTAAGTGTAAATTGCTTTCATTGTGGAAAGTCGGGCCATTACAAAAGAGATTGTCGTTTCCTTAAAAGAAACAACAAAACTCTGACTCTAAAGAGAATTTTATGGCCATGATTTCTGAGATAAATATTCTCAAATGAGACAACTCTTGGTGGATTGACTCAGGAGCAACAAAACATGTTTGCAAAGACAAGAGTTTGTTTAAAAAGTGTGAATTGGAAGAAGATGGATGTGTTATCTATATGGGAAATTCATCCACTGCTACAGTTAAAGGCATAGGCACAATAGATTTAGAGTTCACCTCTGGAAAAGTGCTTACTCTCAGGGATGTATATCATGTACTAGAAATTAGGAAAAATCTTGTATCTAGTAATTTTCTGAATAAGTATGAGTTTAAATTAGTCTTTGAGTCAGATAAATTTGTTATGACCAAAGGGGGTAATTTTGTAGGGAAAGGATATCTGAGTGAAGGCATGTTCAAACTCAATATTAATAATAAAGTGAATGTTTCTGCTTATATGATTGATTCATATTCTTTATGGCATTGTCGTTTAGGACATATTCATACTAGAAAACTTGATGACATGATTAATTTAAGTTTAATTCATAAATATGCGAAAGATATGATAGATAAATGTAGAATATGCATGCAAACAAAAATTACAAGAAAATCATTTTCTAGAGTAGATAGAACTTAGTCTTTATTGCAATTAATACATAGTGATGTATGTGACATGCATAGCATGCCTACTAGAGGAGGTAAAAAATATTTTGTGACTTTTATAGATGATTTCTCTATATATTGCTATGTTTATTTGATGCATTCAAAAGACTAAGTTTTGGATAATTTTAAGGCATATAAAAATGAAGTAGAAAATCAATGTGGCGTCAAAATAAAATGTCTTAGATCTGATAGAGGAGGTGAATATCACTTTCCCGCCTATTGTGAATCTGTAGGCATTATTCATGAAATTACTATGACTTACACTCCACAACAAAATGGAGTGGTGGAAAGGAAAAATAGAACTTTAGTGGAGATGGTTAATACCATGCTTACTAATTATGGTTCAAACAATAGTTTTTGGGGAGAAGTTATGCTTATAGCATGCTATATTTTGAATAAAATACCCCACAAGAAAACTAAAATTTCTCCATATAAACTATGGAAGAAAAGAAAACCAAACTTAAATCATTTTAAAGTTCGGGGTTGTCGAGCCATAGTTAGATTACCTGAACCTAAGATAAAGAAGTTAGGACAAAAAGTCATTGAGTGCACTTTCTTAGGTTATGCACATCATAGTGTTGGGTATAGATTCCTAGTTGTTGAACCTAACGGTTCTGTTGACGTCAATACAGTGATTGAATCTAGGGATGCTGAATATTCTGAAAATAGATTCAATGCAATTCCACTTTTTAATGATAAAATAGTGGAATTAGATAGATCACTTGAAAATAATGGTGAATCTGGGGAACCATTTAAACCAAAAATGAGTAAACGAGTCAGAACTAAAAAGTCATTTGGACTAGATTTTGTTGTGTACTTGGTAGAGGGTACAAGAGTTTCATCTTGTAACCAAATCATAATTACACATAATGTTGAGAATGATCCTTTGACATATGAAGAGGCCATAAAGTCTCAGGATGTAGCTTTTTAGAAAGAAGTTATTCATGATGAAATGGATTCAATCATGGGTAATAATACTTGGAAATTAGTAGATTTACCCCCTGGTTTGACACCTATTGGTTGCAAATGGATTTTTTAAAGGAAACTGAAAGTAGATGGAACAATTGAAAATTTTAAGGTAAGACTAGTAGCAAAGGGTTTTACCCAGAAGGCGGGGTTAGATTATTTTGATACATACGCACCAGTTGCTAGAATTGCTACTATCAGAACTTTGATTGCCTTAGTAGCCATCTACAAGTTTGAAATCCATCAAATGGATGTTAAGACTGCCTTCTTGAATGGTGAATTAGAAAAAGAAATTTACATGGAACAACCCGAAAGGTTTGTAATACTTGGCCAAGAACATAAAGTTTGTAAATTGGTTAAGTCACTTTATGGACTTAAACAAGCACCAAAACAATAGCACAAAAAGTTTGATAAAGTTGTAGTGAGCAATGGTTTTAGAATACATGAATCTAATAAATGTGTCTACGGTAAGTTCAATGGAAACAAAGGTGTTATAATATGCTTATACGTCGATGACATGTTGATTTTTGACACTGATAATATAAGCATTGAAAGTACTAAGAAATTTTTGTCATTAAATTTTGATATGAAAGATTTAGGTATTGCAAATGTGATTTTGGGTATTAGAATTATAAGAAATAATAATGGTATAATTTTAACCAAATCACATTATATTGAGAAAATATTGAAAAAGTTTAATCACTTTGATTGCAAACCCATGGCTACACATTTTGATTCAAATTTAAAATTGTATCCTAATACTGGGAGAGTAGTGGATCAACTTAAATACGCCAGAGTTATTGGTAGTCTAATGTATGCTATGACATATACTAGACTTAATGTTGCATTTGCAGTCGGCAAACTTAGTAGGTGCACTAGTAGTGCACTAGTAACCCTAGTCATATTCATTAAATAGTTGTACAAAGAAGTTTCAAATATTTGTGAAATACCATAAATTATGGTATTGAGTACAACGGATTTCCTTCGATAGTAGGAGGATACACTGATACCAGTTGGATAACTGAGCATTATGATCACAAATCAACTAGTGGGTGGATCTTCACCCTTGGTGGAGGAGCAATCTCTTGGGGATCAAAGAAGCAGACATACATAACTGACTCTACCATGGCAGCAAAGTTTATATCATTGGTTTCTTATAACAAAAAGGCAAAGTGGCTGAGAAATTTATTGATAGAGATTTCAATTTGGCCAAAACAAATGCTACCAATATCTTTGCATTGTGACAGTCAGGCTACACTGTCACGGGCTTATAGACATATATATAATGGCAAGTCTAGGCATATTGGATTAAGACATAGTTATATGAGGCAATTACTCATAGATTGAGTAATTACAATTGATTTGGTGAGATCTTGTCAAAATTTGGCAGATCCGTTAACTAAAGGACTTGCAAGGGATTTGATGTGGAATACATCAAAAGGGGTGGGTTGAAAGCCTCTACAATAAAATCACCAATAATGAAAACTCGACTCAACTCTTGAACATATCAAGACTTGAGTTCAATGAGCAAAGTACATTATATGTTCGTGATTTGCAAGAACTGTGATATTAAAATTAATTTTCAAATTAATTTAATCATCCCAAGGTTTGAAGTGCTTAGTACTATAATGAAAAGAAGAGGTTGAGCAATAAGCTCTTAATAGACTTATAACATGGTTATTTTAAAATGTCTAGTTACAGGACACTTTCGATAAGTCTACCTATATGAGTGTCGGGGGTGGTGACGTCTCCTATGCGAATTAGGTTTTTTCTCTAGAGCACTCATGAAATCAGAATATAGACACAAGGTCAATTAACGTGTCGGTTTTTATAAACTACCCAAATAGAAGAAAATTTATATGTGAGATATATATGGCTAATCGTATAAAATCACTAGTTCAAAACATCTCTACTATGTCATTCTGGTTAGCTTTGATGTATGTTCACTATGTGAAGGTTCAAATCCAAAAGACACATTCATTTATGTATACTAACCAAGATATATTTTGAAAATGGTGGGGGATTGTTGGAAATATTTTCAAAATGATTAATTATATATTACATTTATTAATAATATTTTTGGGTTATTTTGAAAGTTGTGAATTACTTTGGAAAGAGAGAAGATGTGGAATCTTTATGACAGTTATAACATTTTGGGTCTATACAATCATCACAGGTTATTCACTGGTTGAGTGGTATTTATGTCCTTGGATTACCTAGAGGGTTGGAGTTCAAATCACCTCCATGGCAAGATGGGGTTTTAAGTTATTTATGAAGAAAACTTCTATGCTTGCATGCGAAGCACTACATGCGCGGGGCTCAAAGGGCGTGCTGCATGAAGTGGAGCAATGCATGGGCAAGCCAGGTGGGGCGTGCAAGGTGCTGCAATGCTTTCTCGCAAGCTGCAATGTTTGGGAAAATGAAAAACATTAAATTCCCAATACGTGCGAGGTGCTGCAATGCTTGAGAAAATGGAAAAAATTAAATTCCCAATGCGCGCACGCGGTGATTCAAACTAGTGCCAACCAGTTGAAGAGGAAGCAAGGCAACCATTGGACTAAGTCCAACTGTTGTGTCATTTGGTAGCAGACACAATATATATACCTATTCCGAACAGTTTTCAAAAACACGAAAAGTCATAACTTTTCGCTTGCAACTTTTGGTCATCTATAAATAGACCCATTGACTTTCTATTTGAGAATCTTATAATTCAATTTCAAATTCTCTTTCTCTCTCTCCCAAATTTTTTCACTTTTTCAAAACTTGTTAGAACTTGTTAGAATCTGTTTGTTCTAAAGAGAATAGATTTTTAATTTTTTGGTTGAATAGCAAAATTTGAGGATATTCGGGATCTAATTTCGTGTATGTATAACTCAATTAGACAAACAGATTTATTCTGGACTTCATTGTATCTTAGAGATAAATTCGCTTGTAACCCGTGTGCATACCGTTATTGGTGGGGGCTAATATTGTCTTAAGGAAAGAGACATTGTAATGCACCTTGAAGCAAACTTTTCTCTCACTATTGTCTTTTTTGCAGTCCTGTTCCAACAGTCTAGAGCATTGATAGTTTTGGGAATAAGCGGGAAGGTGAAGCTTTCCACAATTTCTTTTCATTTTCCTCTATCAAAGGGCCACAAGACCCCTTTAACGGTAATACATCAAACAGATGAGGAGAGAAATATTTCTTACACCTACAATTTCTAATAAGGAGGAAGGCATTGGCGTTGGAGTTATCTCCACCAAAATCAATAAATCCATCCAATTCCAACTTCACGGCTTCTTCATTGAACTGATAGTTATCCCCCTTTCTCGTATCTAGCAACTCCAAGATGTTGCCAACCAATGCCACGACTATATTTGGATTACCTTGTGCTTGAAGCTCTTGTACCCATTTTTTTACCCGCTCAAATGAGGCTTGGGTTGTAATATCAAACAACCCTAATTGTAGTAGCAACTCCTTTGTAGTACCTAGGAGTCAAATTATGGTATCTCTCTTGACTAGCTGTATCCCATACCTCAAATTTTACATCCAAGGTTGGTGAGAAAAAGACAACACCTATTGTTGATTCCTGAAACTCCATAATGTCCCCATCATTAAAGCGTAAGACTCAATAGACTTCCCAACTCCCACATCACAACACAACTTTAGAAAACAATTCAAGCACTCTTCATAGAGCCCATTATTTGCAAGACCAGAATTCCTTGTTAACCAACCTATAGAGCAACAATTACGAGTGGCCACTAAAACACACTTCACAAGAGTTCTCGGTTCTCCAGGTTGGACTTACTCACAAACTCCAAAAGCCCGCACTCCACTGTCATTTTTTGGAAGGGTGAAACACTTGATGAACCAAAAATTCCAATCAAAGTACAATCAATAACATAAAACAGACCTTTGATGGTGATAAAGAGAAAAACAAGGATGTACCCTCTTCCTTTATCAACAGGTTCAAAAACCACTTTAAGTGGCAATACATCTAACAATAGTGAGCAAAAAGTTTATTACCCATCACCCTCTGCATAACCTCATCAGTCACTTGAGCATATTCAAATAATGAGATTGCATCTGGATCTTCCTTAGCATCGATATCTTCCACTACGTCCGAGAATCTCACTGACCGAAACGGATTCTTCTCGTTGGAGAATGAAAGGGAAGTCCGAGCAGTTTCGTTCCTCTCACCCAGTATCTTCTTCCTTGGAGACGCAGTGATCTTGGAAGCCACCGATATCGTCGGAAACATAAAATTCTTTGTGCCTTTCGAAGAAGCTAGGGATCAGACAATCGCTACTTTAGCTGCTGAGACCCCTCTTGAACCTTGGATCCCTTCCTTTGCCGGCCATGGTGTGATTTTTATTTAGCGCGGCCAATAAATGCAAAATGAAATCTGAAAGTGGAGAAACTAATTCTTGGATTCTCAGAATAGAAGAAAGAGGCATTTCTTTGAAGTTATTGGGCACCGCCACAGATGCTTCCACCACCGCTTCCGCAACCTGCACTTGTGATTCTTCCACTGCTTCCTTCTCTATGACAATCTCTCCTAGATTGTTATGATACCACTTGTTATGAGTCTTGTTATTCTTCTATGTTGTAAATGGAATGGATGCGAAATAGTTTGTTGATGCATATGATAACTAACATAATGCACTCTAGGTGTTTGCTGAAATGAGGAAATGAAACATAGAAGAAAACAGTGATGGAAATGGCTACGCCTTGGGGCATTCGAGGTCCCAATTCCTCCAAGAAAAACAGAAAGTGTTTCAGCAATAATCTTCCAAAATGAGTCTCCCACCATTCAGGCATGGGTTATAACAGATGCCTAGGAAATTATTAGAGTATCCTTAAACTATAACATACTGAATATAAGTAAACTACATCGTTTTACTGCTTTTAAAACACTACATTACATTTATTAAAATTGTGCCGTATAATAAAAATCAACCCAAGTTGTAACTCTCTGCCTTTAAGCTCGCGACGTCGTCTCTCCAAATAGCAACTTCAGACGGCAAGTTCCACCTCAGGTTCACAACAAACTCTCCCTTTAAAGAACTTTTTTCTCAAGGTTTAAAGGAAGGGTGCAATTGTTGAATAGCTTCCATACTAGTCCCACCGAACTTTTTCCACTACAGCAACAAACTCAAGAAACTTGTCATGCCTTTTCTTACTCCATTTAATGTAGTCCTTACTTCTACCAGTCAAATGCTATCAGATATCCATCCACCGGGGTCAAAAGCAAATATATTATTTAGACAAGTCCTTGTATGTGTCCACATCACGCATAATGGCATTAATATCTTATTCACTGCGTGTCTCAATTTCATCAGGCTAAGGCATCTTGCAGCTAGCTCCTCAATTTCCATATATCTACTTTCGTTCTTAAGGTGAAACGCTGCGTTGCAAGCCAAGACTTTCAACAATTTCAGTGTGTGGGAGCCCTTTTGTGATATCCTTTCGTATCTCCAGTAGCTCTCGTTGCAGTACAAAACTCATAAAAATCTTACCGTTGTGCGGACCACTGGTATATGTCTTCATTAATTAATCCTGGTGACAAAACTGACACGGGCTTCGTACGGAGGTCCATACCAGATGAGATAAACACGGATACAAAGTGAGAAAATGTTGCTGCTAAAAGTCAATATTTGTAGCCAAGTCTCTTGTTATCATCTGAACTCTAATCTATATTGTCTTTTACACTCAAACATGGAAAAACATAAAGCAAGAAAACAATGACTTTTGCTATGGGAAGTAGACATTACAGGTCATGTGTCCAAACTCATCGTGCATTTCAACTGAATTTTATTTTACATTCTAGAAAACAAATGGAATGAGAGCCTTGACATCCTCAGGGAAATCTTCAAATTTAGATAAGTACCATCTTCTTGTAGCATAACTTCTTCCCATCAGGTAGAAGATAGTGCCCAGAGTGAAAGAGAATGCATACCATGTCTGAGATATGAATGAGATCCCTATGAAATCTATGATTTCGAAAAGATAATGTGGACATAACACTATGTCAAATAAACCACCCTTGGGAATCCTATATTCTTTGTCACCCTCTCCCCTCCTCAGTTTGGAGAGCAGGAAATGGTGGTAGAAGTTGCCACTGATACCAATAAGAAACAGCAAAACTCCAGGAAACATCAAATCAACCAATGGCTCTGGCATCCCTTGTGTTAGGTGTTGGGCATAGATCATGGTTGCTGTGGACAAGAAGTAACTAAGAGTGATGGGAATTGCAGAATCAAGAACCATCGAGCCGCTGTATTTGTGTACAAAGAGTACCTATAAAACATCACAAACAAACAACATTTAAATCAAAGCACACCTTAGAACAAAAGGCCCTAAAGCCTTGTCTTTCTTTGGTTTGTTTCTTTATGTTATTTGCTCGAATAGCTGACACCACAAAATCACCCATAACATCTGCCCAGAATATTGATTATAAGGAAGAAAAATCTGATGCAAACGCATCAAAAATCTGTTCTGGGTCAGTGTCGCGTGAGCTTCTTCCAATTTTTACACAAAATTAACCAAAAATATCTTTACTTTTACGGTTGTGTGAGTCTAAAATCTAAACCAAAAAGTAAATTTAATTATTTAACCAATATCGTTCAAGCAGAGAGGGAAACAAAATTATACCTCAAAGACCCTCTTAAAGAAATGAAGAGTTAGAGCAGAATCAAGCAGTAAAAGCCGGAGATCCTGATGTGGGAAAATCACAAAAGAGGTGAGACCAGCAAGAAATGCAGGAGTATAAAGAAGGAGCATGCCCATTCTGCTAGAAACCTTGATCTGCTTTCCTTTACTTCTTGTTCCAGATTCTGGAGAAATTACGTTCCAAAACTTGGAATATTGCAAGTGCCTTCCTCTTACTTCGGAGAACCCGGTATAAGCTAAAGATGTGAAGCTAATCACGGACATTGCCGTGACGAAAAGAGAATTGGGGGGTGGGAAAAATAATCTCGGCAAAATGGAGACCACCATGGTTAACACCTCTCTTCTGCTCTCTCTCTCTCTATCTCTGCTGTTAATGTATCAAACTGACTTAAGTCTCGTAGCTGGTTTATATACAAAGAGAGGTTCTGAAGTATGGGGCATCGATCTCTCCGCGTAGTTGATAAAATTGACACCACACAATGCATGTGTTCTAATTTTCAACTAAAAAATTAATGTGAATGAATACGGCTCTTTCAACTTTCTTTGACTCCAATATCTTATCTCTGCCATTTTCTTGTAAGACAATTGTTTGGTGTTGACATGTTGTTAGAGGATACAAGCCCACGTTTTCGTGCCATCCCTAAAAATGATTAATCTAAAGTGGTTTACATATTTTGTATAGTAATAAATATTGTAAAGCTCACTTTATGTGTCAATCTCTCTTTTTTGAAATTCTTAAATTCGGACAAAGAGCTTAAGAGGATCTTGATAGATGATATTTTGATCAAGATAGGCATCCTTAATTCCCTTGAAAGAAGATCCCATAAAATGCAGACAGAATAATCAATTTGATATAAACGAAAAGGACTTCAGGGATCATAAGATAAAAGTCAAAAGACATCATGATATTTAACTTTGATAACAGGAATGTTAACATTGAAAGATTTATTTTGAACAAAAACCAATAATGCATTTAAACAGTGTTTCACATTCTAGAAAACATAGGGAATGAGAGCCTTGACATCCTCTGGAAAATCTTCGAATTTTGACAAGTACCATCTCCTAGTGGCATAACTCCTTGCTATCAGGTAAAACGCAGACCCAAGTGCGAGACAGAATGCATACAATGTCTGAGAGATGAATGAGATCCCTATGAAATCTATAATTTCGAAAAGATAATGTGGGCATATCACCAAGTTAAATAAACCACCCTTGGGAATCCTATATTCTTTGTCACCCTCTTCCCTCCTCAGTTTGGAGAGCAGGAAATGGTGGTAGAAGTTGCCACTGATACCAACAAGAAACATCAAAATTCCAGGATACTTCAAGTCAACTGGTGGCTCTGAACTTCCTTGTGTCAGGTGTTGGGCATAGATCATGCTTGCAAAGGACACAAAGTAACCAGAAGAGATGACAATTACAGAATCAAGAACCATCCCGCCGCTGTATTTGTGGACAAATAGAACCTATAAATACAATACAAACAAGAAAACACATATGACCAAGTACAAAATCAAGGTAAAATTCATAAAAAAAAGAAGCCACTATTTTTCTGCCTGTGAGTATGCTATAAAACGCATGTTTCTTTTGTTTTTTTCTTAATTTTATTAGCTCTGAATAGTTAAAAACACAAAGCAATTCAAGAAGATTGATACAAAGGAAGAGAACTTTGTTGTTGCAACAAGTCAAAACCTCTTTTGGGTCAGTGTCAAATCAGCATCTTCAAACAGGGGAGAGAAGATTATACCTCTAAGACTCTCTTGAAGAAATGAAGGGTTATAGCAGAAACGAGCAATAAGATTCGAAGATCCTGAAGTGGGAAAAGCACAAAGGATGCGAGGCCAACAAGAAACGTAGGTGTATAAAGAAATAGCATCCCTGTTCTGCTAGAAAGAATAATTTGCTCTCCTTTTCTTCGTCCAGATTCTGAAGAAATTGCATTCCAAAATTTGGAGTACAACAAGTGCTTTCCTCGTACTTCGGAGAACCCAATATAAGCAGAGGATGTCAAGTTAATCACTGACAATGCCGTGATGAAAAGAGAAGTGGATGCAGGGAATGAAAAACTCAGCAAAATGGAGACCAACATTGTCAACTTCCTTTTGCACACACTCTCCCTCTCTGGATAGGTTTATTGAACAAGAGAGGCAGGCACATATAAATGGAGTATCCGATGTCTTAATGCTGTTGGAGTAACATGGCCTTACATCATCGACGAATATATAAAAGGTTCTTCACCGGCAGGGAATAACCAAATAATAATTTGTAACATTTTATTTAAATTAACGTCATGTGACACTGTTTTAAATGTTACAGCATCTTATTATATTAATTAATGTCCGCGACAGCCTTAAAAAATATTTAAAACAAAAAAATTCTAAATTTTTTTTTTTTTTTTTAAATCCAGGGAAGACAAAAACCCCTCAAGGGAGTATCAATTTGATGGCAAGCCACTCCAAAGTGGATAAAGTGTGAGGCGACTGAGTTGAAGATTCCGAAGAACGAGTAGCTAATCACACTGCAGATAAGTTGAGATAAGGGTGGTCTGGCCATCCATTCATTTCTTTCTATAAATATATATATATATATATATATATATATATTTTAAATTGGGGTGAGTTAATTAATTTTCATATCACTGGGTGATAATTCAGTTTGTGCTTTTTCGGATTTTCCTTTCCAAAAATCCAATTCCAAATATTGATAAAGCGATGCAGCCTAACAGATGACGCAAGGGAGGTTATGACATAATGGACTTTATGTTCACATTGTAGATATAAATTAGAGTTTCAAGCATTAGAGGAAAACGGGTTAAAAAGTCGACGAGGGCCAATCCATGCAACTTTTTTTTTTATAAGAGCAAAATATGAACAATTTTTCACACGTTTTTTTTTTCTCTCTTTTCTTCTTTTCTTTTTCAAAAGATAATTCATTAGCCAAAATGGTAATTATCTTGGATGAGACAAATAATTGCAAAGGCAAGATAAGCTCAGGAAGAACAATTTTCGGGTGGCTAGGTAGCTAGGAATCTACAGAGGACACTCACTGCATAATGTGTTGGACAGATGTTTTGGGATCAAGGCTATATGGTCTTACTTCAATTGCTTTACAAGAAACCACCACTAAACAGAGTCCTCGCAATAGGTAGCACATCCTTCCTAGTGCTCGAACAATGATTGTAATATTACAAAGGCTATTTATTCCATCCTTTAATCCCCTCAACACCTTTCTAAACTGAAGCTGATGAAGAAATTATAATTGCTGAAGTGTGCATAAACTAATAGAGGCGCGTGTAAGACAGACAATGGCTTTAGGCCACAATAACACAGCCACTTAAAAATTAATAAAGAAAAATGGCAAAAACATCAACTAATTGATAGGATTCTTGTAGTTAATTTGGGATGAGGGCCGCACCTGAGGGATTTTTTGGTAGGTAGTTCCTTTTTCACACGAAACCAGACTAAAAATATTACACATACCCCTTATCCTCTTATGCATCTTGGAAAAACAACACAACAGGATGACGATCAGACAAAAATAGGAATTAACACTAGAAACACACCTATACCCCACCCTCTATGCATCACCCACCCCCAAAAATCTTATGTACTAGATTACAATAGAATTATAGGTAAAATGACACCTACTTAACCTTAGAAATGGTTGCCTGAAAGTGAGAGACAAGTCTGAGCTATAGAACAAAAAATAGCATCAAGATTAAAATTTCTAAACACCCCCTTCATCCCCAACAAAAACAGTTACACGTATATGATCAATTATTACTCTTCCAGATACTGACAGCAAGCTTCCATTGTGCTTCAATCACTCTTTTCACAGAGCTGCAACTCCATCTGTAGGCTGGGTGTCATATATTTTGGGACCATCAGATGAAATGGAGAAACGGCCATTTTTTCTAATTGTATATTTTCACCGGCTTCTCAAATGTGTGACGATTCTGCAAAATTGAGATGCAAAGTCACCACAAAGGCTGCAAATACTGCAAATATATTACTAGCACCATCATCTTCATCGGGTTAGGGGAGGCCCTCCCACCCAAAAAAATTAATATGTAAATTCTGTTTGCTATGAAAACCTCTCAAGTATTATGATGCCAAAAGATTATAAAGAAACACCATATGCCTTCCCCTAAAAGAGAGGCAGCCCGAACCAATTAACGTATTGTGCAGATCATTACCAGTACAGGCCAGTGTACTGGGTGAAAGCAAGAGTTGTGAGCACGATCTTTGTTGATTCTCTTAATCATCGCAGAAGGTTTATTACTTCAGATTGTTCTCTAATTTGTTTAACATCTTTCTTTTGAGAAAGTTCCTTTTAATACCCAACACAATTAGAGACCTTGAAATATAATGCAAGGCAATTACATACCTGATTGGCTGCATATGACCTCTTAGGAGCATTGTCTGTGTGTTCGAGCCCAAGATACTGCTCCCAAGCACCATAAACATCCCTTCTCTACAAAATCAGAAGTGACTCGGAGAAATAAGGGCTAACAGCTTAATACCATTAAAATTTGAAATTACTGTGGGCATGTTTAGTGTTGGGGGGAGAGAGAGAGCAGATAGACACACCTGAAACCGACTAGACACAATATCAGAGTCTTGGAGATACTCTGGACGACCCAATGACAAAAATGCAAACTTCCACTGAAGAAACAATTGTTGCATGAGGGGAAAAGGTGAGATAAAATTCAAAAACAAGCTAAGCTTATGGTCTACAACCGCATGGTGCAAAATCAAATAGACACGATAGTAAACAATGTGACACACAAGATGAGTTTTTGCAAAAGTATGACAGTACCTGAGAAGACATGAAGAACATACCTTGGAAAACTCCTCATCAGGAACTTGCAACTTTTTCTGAACCCGCACTTTAACTTCAGCTAATGTCTCACCTTCGTGGATAACTAAGAAAAAGGGTTCCCCGAAATTTTGAACCTGCTGTTAGATCCAAAAGACAACAGAAAAGAGTTAAAATATAAGCACAAGAATATGTAAATCTCAGTTAAGCAAGTGACAAATAGCTTCATAGAACTATGCCAAGAAATAGGGAAAAAAACAACTCGTAGAACTAGAGGGATTGAAAAATAGTAATCCATAAGTACTCACTACCTGGTTCTGTGCTGCATCCTTCATAAAATGATAAACATGAATTAACCGGTCATGAGGACCAAGGTTTTTCTCCTCTTCAGGAATCTGCGGCAACAAGAAATCAATGTTAGACTCTAATTTCATGCACAAAGGAAACTTTCATTTAAGAGAAAATTCCACTATCATGAAATCTGAGAATCCGAATTGGTCACCACAAGTTGGTCTCACAGAGTTTTTCTGATCTATAAAAATAACGTAATAACCCAAAAAGAGACATTTCTCAAAGACCAGTACCCCACGTGAAAGATGTTCTTTCGAAGAATTTCCAAAGACCTACATGTCAAACAAGGAGAGTGGCGAGGGCTGAGGTGCCTTCTAAATTGATACATTCTTTTGTTTTTTTGATAAGTCAAGAAAATCAGTCCAGGGTCTTATCATTTCAACTGGTTCCAAAAAAATCAAATCAAGGAACCAGATTCATTCAAGCAACTAACAATTAACAAAAAGGAAAAAAAATAAAAATATGCACGCACACACAGTAAAACCTCCCCCTCATCTACGTGCTGAAATGTAAGTAACTTACCTCCTCTGCACGTAATGTCCAATATTGATCATTAATATTTTCAATCTTTTCACTGAGTGGGAAAATCTGCACAAAAAAAAATTGCAGAATTAAGGAAAGTAAAAATACATGTTGTACTTTCTAAGACACATCAGACAAATTTTAGTTAACTTCAGAAGAAGACCATTGCAAACCCAAACCCAGAATTCAGTGTGCACGAAGTAACAATATGTGCACTCCAAACTTATGCCTAGCACACACATACAAACCTTATGCATATACATTTTTCTAAAAGTAAAATTTATGCATATATATTCACACATACAAGATAAAAGGGTCAATCTATTGGAATTATGGGGTAAAAATTTATTGCCTTTTCCTTCTCTCTCTGTTGCACACAAAAAAAACCACTGCCTTGCAATAACCCTCTCCAACCAGACTTCCCAACAGAAAAATTTCCTTAATTTTATTTTATAAGCGAAATTTGATTAAAAATCAATAGATGGTGTTACCTCTTTTAGGAATAAAAGAAAGTGTTGCATTAGTAAATCACAAGAGAAGCTACAAGGGGGGCTTTATGGAACACACTAGGTGAAGAGTTCAAACTTCAATCCGTAAACTAGACCAACGTGTGCACTCCAATTTTTGAGGGAGATTTGGGAGTTCGAAACTTGCTTTTGTTCAATCATGCCCTTCTAGGGAAGTTATAATGGCATTACCAACAAGAGAGGGAGGCCTCGTGGAAGCTGTAGTAGATTTCAAATTTGGTTGTAATTGTGGTGGGTGGCATTCTAATATGGAACAGCCTGTACAAAGGCTACATGGGGTGGGATTATGGAAAAACATAAAGGAGAGGATGGAGGATTTTTTCAACTCGTGTAAGACTTGAGGTGGAGATGGCTCTAGGACTAGATTTTGGCATGATTTATGATGTGGTAACAGGCCCTCATGGAAGCTTTCCCATATGCATACAGTTTTGCATGTCTGCATGAGGTACAAGGAGCAGAGCTATTAATGTTCTCCAGCAGCTCTCCTCAGTGGAATGATAGTTTTTTCTGAGCGGCTCACAACTAGTAGGTTCAAAATTCTTCGATCTCTTGTACTCTAGAAGATTAGGTCTTGGAGGTGCAGATGATATTTTCTGGGTCCATCCTAAGGAAGTTCACTATTCAACCTTTTTACAAGGTCTATACCTTGGGATGGTAACCCCTTCCTTTGGACAAGTATTTGGCACACTAAGGTGCCTCTAAGGGCATGTTTTGATGCACGGACAGTCTCCTTGGGAAAATCCTCAAAACGTGATCTCATTGTGACAAACTAGTGTTGCATGTGTAAGAGTGGGGAATCAATACACTGCCTTTTACTCCATTGTCAGATTGGCATGCGTTCCAAGGTGACTTTTGCGGAGTTGGCTTAGGTTATGACTAGAAGGATGGTAGAACTCTTTGCAAACAGAAGAGTTATATGGTAACTCACATATGCAACAGTTTGGAAGATGATCTCTTAACTGCTTAGCTTGGCGTATTTGGAGGTAAAGGAACTAGAAAAATTTTGAGGATCGCAAGCAGACAATGACGGAGCTTAAAACCTTCCTTTTTTTTTTTTTTTGATGTCGGGGAACCTCTCCAAGGCAGGGCTCTTCGGACCCACCCCTGCAAAGTAAACCCCGGTTCCATGCACCACACCCTCAGAAGTTTCCCTATACGGAACTAGTTAAATCGATAGCTTTTCGCCAGAGGGTAAGGCGCAAAAGGATTGTTTGCACCCATGAGGTGTTGAACCTTGGACCTTGAAAGGACTGATACCCCAAGACCAAGCTTAAAACCTTATTTTTCAAATACTTTGTTCCATTGGATAGCTTATATCGATTTTAATGGGCTGAATTTCATGATTTTGTTGTATCATTTTATATTTCTAGTTAGTTAGGTGTTGTATGCTCCTTACATACTCTTTTTTTTATAAGTAAACATATTATTAATAAGGATAGGCATAGCCCAAGTACACAAGATGATATAAATAAAGCTATGGCCCATATAAATAAAGTACGGAAAAATAACGTGCGAAGTTCCTAGTGTGACCGCTCCTTGTTTTCAAAAGTCCAATCATTATGTTCTTGCCAAATGCACCACATGATGCAGCTCGGGATTATCTTCCACACCTCCTTAATTTGTGGAGCACCTCTCGGGAGAGTCCAACTAGCCAGTAGCTCCACCACTGTTGCAGGCATTACAAACAAAAACTCCACCCGACTAAACACTTCAATCCACAAGGCTCTGACTGTCTCACAATGTAACAAGAGGTGTTCTACTGTCTCGCCAAATTACTTACACATACAACACCAATATAGGATGACGACCTTGCACTTCCTCAGATTATCAGTAGTCAAAATCTTTCCTAGGACTGTTGTCCAAGTAAAGAAGGCCGCTTTAGGAGGAGCCCTATTCCTCCAAATTCTCCTCCATGGAAGCTGGATGTTTGTTGAAAGAGTAAGGGACTTGTAGAAAGAGCGAACCGAGAAAGCACCCTTACTCGTCGTGTCCACCATAGCCTATCAGCATGTTGTCCATTTGGCACCACAGAATATAATAGGCTAAAGAAAGCCTCAAAGCTGTCCACTTCCCAATCTTGCGCCGCTCTACTAAATGTGACATTCCACTGGATTTGGTCCCCAGATCGAAGCATAAGGTCTGCTACTGAGGCTTGTTGATCACATGCCACTCGGAATATAGCTGGAAATGAGTCCTTTAAGGCCTCATCCCCGCACCATTTGTCCCTCCAAAATTTTACCAAGAACCCTTGCTCAATATTAATATGGAATGGCAATTAAACACCACCCCCCCCCCCCCACCCATGCCTAATGTGCTTCCAAACCCCCCCTCCATTAGCCCCCACTTACCTCTCCGGTACACCAACCACCCCACAAGCTTCCATATTTGCAATCAACTACCAATTTCCATAGGAGTTCTGGTTCCATGTTATACCTCCATAACCACTTCCCTAGTAGGGCCCGATTGAATGTTCTCAAATTTTTTATACCCAACCCACCTTACGAGATTGGCCTGCACACCATATCCCAACTGACTAGGTGGTGTTTGAATTCATCCCCCAACCCACTCCATAAGAAGTCAAGGTATAGTTTTTCAATCTGAGGTGCCACACTAGCTGGAATAGGGAAGAAAAACAAGAAGTATGTAGGTAAGTTAGAAAGGGTACTCTTAATAAGAGCTAACCGACCACCCTTTGATAAGTACAATCTCTTCCACCCTGCCAGTTTCCTTCCTATCTTCTCGATGACTGTATCCCAAATGGATGAAGCTGAGAAACAACTCCCAAAGGTAATCCCAAATAAGTCATGGGGAGAGAGGCTACCTTACACCCAAGTATGCTAGCTAGCTGCCGAGTATTGCTGACGTTCCCCACTGGCACTAACTCTGACTTATCGAAGTTCACTTTCAAGCCTGACACTACTTCAAAGCATAGTAAAAGTGCCTTCACTGCCTTCAACTGGTTTTGATCTGCCTCACAGAATAACAGCATATCATCTATAAAAAGTAAATGAGACAAAGAAATAATGCCCCAATTGGGATCACCAACCAAGAAACCAGCCACAAAACCATTTTTAACCACCGCCGAAATCATCCTACTAAGGGCTTCCATGATAATCACAAATAAAAGTGGGGAGAGCGGGTCATCTTGAGAACTACTGAAAAAACCAATGGGGCTACCATTAATCAAAAACGAGAACTTTGCCGTTACGATGCACCAGTTTATCCACTTAATCTACTATCCAGGCCCTCATTCGCTATAAGGACTGAATCAAGGATTTGGCGACCCCGAACAAATGCATTTTGCAACTTTGTTATTCTCTTCCCCAACACCTCCCCTAATCTGTTCGCGAGCACCTTGGAAATAATTTTGTATACCCCATTAACAAGGCCAATGAGCCTAAAATCCTTAACCTCCGATGCTCCAATCTTCTTTGGGATCAGCACAATAAAAGTAGCATTTAAGCTTTTCTCAAGCTTCCTAGCCAAGAACAATTCCTGGAACACATTCATTATGTCCACTTTTACTACATCCCATCATGTATGGAAAAAGCCCAAGGAGAAGCCATATGGCCCTAGTGCTTTGTCTTTAGCCATGCTTCTTACTACATCATATACCTCCGCTTCTTCAAATGGACGCTCCAACCATGACGCAGTATGTGTCTCAATAGAGTCAAAACGAAGACCATGAAGCTTTGGCCTCCACCCCTCTCATTCTGTCAATAGCTGTTCAAAAAAATCCACCACATGATCCCGCATCAGTAGAGCCTCCTTGCACTCAATACCATAATGTTCAGCATTTCAATAGTATTATTTCTTCTATGAGAGTTAGCCACTCTATGAAAAACCTTTGTGCTCCGATCCCCCTATTTCAACCACAATGCTCTTGACTTCTGACGCCATGTAATCTCCTCAAGAGATAATACTCACTCCAACTCAGAGGCCAAATCTGTCTTCCGCTCTACTTCTTCAGGAGGGTTCTATCCTCGAGTACTCTCTCAAACTGTTGAAGCTCCTCCACCAAGGTTTTCTTTTGCTCCCCTATGTCTCCAAAGGATAGAGAATTCCAAAGTTTAAGGTCATGCTTCAAAGCTTTCAATTTTCCGACTAGAATATAGGAGGGGTTACCTTCAAATTGATACAATGACCAACATTGCCTAACCCTTTCCACAAAACCTTTACTTTTAAGCCACATATTCTTTAACTTAAAATAGCGACAACCACCTTGGATTCCACCACAATCCAGTAAGATGGGAAAATGATTTGAGCAAAGGCGAGACAACTCTTTTGACACACCTCAGGAAAATGCGCTTCCCACTCTAGGGATAGTAAAAATCTATCCAACCAGAACCATGTCTGATTATTAGACAAAGTAAAAGAACCTCCCATGAGAGGGATATCCAACAAGTTTAGGTCAAAAATACAATCTGAAAAATCTGTCATTCTTAGGTGTATCCTGCTATCTCCAGATCTTTCACTAGGGAATCTAATGATGTTGAAGTCTCCACCTATGCATCAGGGGAGATTCAACCAGCTATGTAACCCGGCAAGTTCCTCCCACAAAAGTCTTCGATCATTGTCTACGTTCGGCCCGTATAAACCTGCAAACGCCCACAAAAAATTATCTTCAACACTCTTAAAGGAGCAAACCACTGAATACTCCCCTACAAGATCCTCTATTTTCTCCACAACTCTTTTATACAACATCACTAAAATACCACCCGAAGCCCCATTTGATGCAAGGTAAACCCAATTTACGTAAGTGCAACTCCAAATGCTTCACACTATTCTCCTAGAAACCAGTTTCAGCTTGGTTTCTTGTAAACATACTATGTCCGCCCTCCATTCCCGAAGCAAATTTTTTATACAAAGTCGCTCATTTGCCTCATTCAACTCTCGGACATTCCAAGACACAAATTTTGGCTTCATAAAGGCGATACCAGCCCCTTCCCTTTGGATCTAACTCGGCTAGAGCTGTAAACAAATTTCTTGTAAACATACTATGTTGCTTAAGCTCCCGCTGCTTCTTAGAATAAGATTTCTTGGACTGCGAGTGAACCACTTCAATGGCAGTAAGAAGGGCCATAAACTGTTCTTCAAAACCCACACACTCCATACACAAAATTGAAGTTCCTTTACCTTGCGGAGGACCCAATCTGACACACAGAATTCATCTGGTAACATACGACTCAGAGGAGTGGGCTCCCCATCACCAGGAACCCACTGCAACAATATAGACATCCCCTTCTCCTCCTCCCCAAATAGGTTTCCACTCTCCCCAACGAACCACCCTTCTTCGAAAGGTATGAGCTTCTGAGCTAGCCCCTCAACCACAAACTCGTCACTGTCAGAGAGGGAGAGCACATCTGACTAAGCACACCCACAAACTCATCGATGTGCTAAAAACGAAGAGGAAATGAAGGAATACAAAGAAATGGAGTAGAGGCCCCACACCACACGGGACAGAGAGACAGAGAGAGAGGGGATGCTTTCAATATGTTACAAATGCAGAGAGAAAAAGCACCAAGAATCATAGTTGACAAAATGCTACCAATCATCACCAGTATTTAAAACTAATATGGTAATCCAAGTAGCAAAATGAAGTTGCAGCTTTGCAAACTAAAGATGGAAATATCCTTACAAATAGCCTACAACTGCTAGATGGACGCAAAATTTATAAATGAAAGTTTGAACACTAGAATAAAGAAAGTTTTAGTTGCATTATTTGTGTGGTTAACTATTAACATATTTACATGATTCTTACTAACAAGAAATTTTATAGCACATTCATTAACATTATTTCAATTTAATATGTAAAACAAAAAGAGATTGTACAAGCTTGTCATGTCGCAATAAAGACTCACAAGGTACACTCAAAATTTATCATCACCTACTTCCAATATACTGCGGAAGTAATAAATCTTAGCATTTTTTTTATTGGTCAAGTAATTAATCTTAGCTAATAGGTATTTCTATTCAAAAGGAACAATATCCAACCTTATAGATCTCTTTGTTTTATAAGTAATAAGAGATTACCTTATAGATCTTGTGATAGAAAACTTCAAGCAATCTAATTTCTGCATTGGGATGAGACAACTCCACCTGTTACAAGTAAAGGCAAATATTAGGTGATGCCTTTAATAATAGGTAAAGGCACAATCATAGGTGACGCTTTTAATTGGTGCATAGCAACATTAGGATATAGTTCACGACTATCATAGATTAAAGAGAAAATGTTCTCATTGGGATGTTAAATGCATGCCACAGTAATTTATACTGCACATTTCCAATAATAATTGAAACAGACATCAAGTTTTAAAAAACAAAGTTGCAAGGTTACCTTCGTCTTTAGATCATTAATAACATCTCCCACAGTACTCTGTTTTGGTAATCTAATAGTATGAATTACTACCTGACAACAGAACACCAGTAGTTCATTAAGTGGTACAATACTAAACATGATACAATCAAAGAATAGCTGATTGAGAGAATTGGCTCATATCTGCACTTACTTCATCCTTGGTAGCATGATGACAAGTAACTTTCAAAGTTTTTAGGCCTTGCAATTCTGGCAGAGGGATATCCAATACTTCATAATAGAGAATATCAGAAGTCTAAGAAAAAAGAACGCATACTTTTATCAGCCACCGTGACATACCGGGTATCAAAAATATGAAGGTAACAAGACCACAATAGAGCAACACCCATGATATAAATTACCTGATTGTAATGGACCAGCATGTCAGATAGATGTTCCACTCCTCGGTACTTAATAGGTTGCGGTTTAGGTTGCTGGGAATAACAGTTATGAGATGTGAGTCTGATTTTGGATGGATCATCCAAGCCAAGATGCTGAGCTACTCTTTCCACGACATCATCATAGTTATTAAGTTTTGACCTAGAAAATTCCAGAGAAAGAGAACGTAAGCTATACACAATATAAGTTAATCAAATTGATTCCCCCCAACAGAGAGAAACTGCAGAGAAAGTTCTCTGTATAGGACTAACTTACAACTCAAGACAGAATTCGTCCTCCTTGGGTTTCTCCAGAGATCGAAAGCGAACAACCTATGCATCAATATTTATAAAGTCAGTCAGTTTTAATCAATCAATAGAAATCAGAAAAAGTATAAAATAAATATGCCAGCACTTCACTATTTTATCTACTTAAAGCATTCCACTAGTAATGATACGTGAACTTGGAACACATTTTGCAGAATCAATTTAATTCACAGTAGAGTATCTCGGTCTTGTTGCAGTGGATAGACCATCATGGAATACGAACTCAATGATCAATATAAACATGACCATAGAAGATTTATTAAACTGGTACAACAGAACAGTAACAATTTTGGTAATCTGAGTTGTCCAAAAGGCTTAGCCCCCAGCAATCATGAAGCAATCCTACAATTCGACAAAAAATTTGAGAAGCAATTTAAGATGTATAGGCTCTTCTACTGTCTAAGCAGAGTAACTTTAAGAATAAGTCACAAGAACATGAGCAATGTCAATGCTTTTGCCACAGTTAATAAGCAGCCTCTAAAACTATTACATCGTTTCCTATGATTTTTTTTTTTTTTTTATAATAAGAGAATTTTATTCCTATGATTTTTAATAGGTAATACAACTCATGTACTGGCAGAAGACTAAATCCGTTACCCACCCTACACTCTTTCAATAAGACAAAGAAAGGGGGGATGCCATTTCATCCAAATACATTAGCTAAACATGGCAGAAGGCAACCACACGTGATGAAAAGAAAAACGTGCCTGATGATATAAACAGACGGTTCGGGATTTTGTTGCCCAATAAAATGGGATAATCTGAACGCAACCTAATTATCAAATAGGTCTGGTATGACCTAACATTTTTCAACCCAAAACCCGACTTCATCTGACCCAACATATACCAACCTCCAATTTCGTTTAGAAAAAACTCTGCCAACCTGCCTAAATCCAGCCGAAATAAACAGTGGGGAAATATGATTTGTCAAGTAACCAAACTAACCCAGTAACTAAATTGGTAAAGATCAATTCAAATGATTGACTAAAAACCACAGTATAACAGTTTAACTGACAAATAATGATTATTGAATAGTCTTGCAGAATTTCAAACATTTTATTTGTGTGATACCCCATATAACGTGTAAGGGTAGATGGTGTATGGGATCCCACATTGCTTGAGAATAAAAAGTTCTTGCTCTTTATAATGTTCCAATGAGGCTCCAATTGTATTATTGACTAGTTCTTTTGGAGTATAGGCTATGTGTTTTGAGTCTTCCATTGGGGCGTTACAATTTGCCATTATATATTATTTGGGCTCATTTAAGGTAAAATTCTAACTAGAGTCTAGGCTGCTTTATTTATAAAATGAGGGTCAGTCCATCAGCCTTAGAACTTGGCAACGCATGTGGCATGCCACGTTAGCAGCACCATTGAGACCACAAACCACAGTTATGCAAAAAGCTCAATAAGTACAAAAACATGGAGATCCTGGTCTCCACATTCAGGATTCATCTAGACCTGACGATTATGCACATATTCCAAAAATGAAGGAACATTTGGATAACGAGTTTGATCGCTGCTTCCAACTTGAGAAAATTTTTGAAAGCAAATGATGTCTCCATCTTCAAGCTGAAAAAAGAAAATGAAACTAAAAATAAGGTGATAGAGAAAATCAGGAGGAAATTTGCTACAGAGGACAACTGTAGAGCAAAGGCAATAAACAAAAAAAGTATACAACCACATCTGACACCTCGCAATGAAAAATATTTGCAACAAGTCATCTATGATATATACCTGACTTGCACGAAAACTGGCCTTCTTGTCAATGTGTTCACACATAATATTGGGTTCAAACTTTATTTCCTGAATATCAAAGACGAAGCTTAAGCTAACAGCTGGCAGAAGAGAATAAACCATGCACAGTAAGCAGTTGAGAAAGCTAGAAAACAGCTGAACAACAAACAGAACTTATACAGCTTACCTCATATAATACAATTTCTTCATCAGCACTAAAGCCAGCCATTTCATTTAGTTTTGTCAATATTTCCACTGGCTTTCCACTACCCTTCACAAACAGCCTCCCGACATATCTGCCATCATAGAAGAAAAGCATGAGTTGCTTCACGCAACTCTACCAATGAGGAGGGAAGAAAGAGAGAAATTACCGGAGCTCCTCTTTCCAAGGGTCATAAAGTTTGAAGAATAGCAGAATATCTTCTTTAGTCTTTTCAGAAGGAAGAACAGGCTTCAAATCCTGAATGATGATGCAAATTGGTAACAGCACAGAACAAACAAAGAATTTATCAAAGAAAAACGGCATACCACAAAACAGACTACAACCAACAATGCCGCGGGGTTAACTCTCATCGATAGGATGTACAGCATTACCTGCCCAAGTTCTACTTCCAGAAACAGCTTTAGCTCTGCATTATTTGCCTTATTAGAAACTTCTCTCAACTGTCCAACCTACAATGCAGAAAAGTATTATACCACAGATTTGCAAGCCAACAACAAGCTAAGACAACCATGAACATTTCTTAGGAAGCAAAATCGTTATATCACATGTACAAACTACCCCAAATCACAATATCCCAAAATCTGTAAGCAAAATTATAGCAAATTTCATGGCATGTTATTTCACGTCTTAACCTATGCTCAATCATGGTGTTACAAATTCATGTGTTGATATGCTTTATCCCACCATAACCGGTACAACTTCAAATATCTCCATCATTCTTAACTAGTACAATCAACAGTGTTCTTCCTCAATTCATTAGACATCTCCTAGGTCCTCAAGATGTTAATTAAAACAAAATCAAATCCCAGTATGCCCACATCACTTGAGCACTTAAAAGTTTAAAGTGGGGTTCCAGTTTGACAACTTTCCCACTTTCATCTGCTTTGACGGGTCTGAGGCACATCCCAATTTTTGGAACAGAGCAAGAGGTCAAACAATGATGAATATACAAACAACCACAAGTTCGAGAACATTACTTAGTGCACTGTGACACATGAAAAACTAAACAAGTACATACAGATTGTGCTTCCTCCTGAGGTGTCAGTGGTCGATTTGGCCGGTAGGTATGGTTTTGGCGCTTTGCCCAAAACCAGAAACGTTGACATTGCACTGGTATACCAAACTCCTTGGCAACTTCTTCCTGAGAAAAATGTAATATTTATTACTATATAAAAGAATATCTTATCGCAGTCAACTGTGAATATTTTTATATAAGAAAACTGTTAAGCATAAAGGTCGTCCAGAGTAACTGCTAAATAATAATTGTGGACCTCAATTAAAAATCCAAAATAACCATAAGCAACCACAATATGTATTAAAGGTAAAAGTTCATTTACAAATTAGAACAGAACAACTGCTTGAAAAAAGGAAACAAAAAATGTTACTATCCGTATTCTAGCCAGTGCAGCCTTTAATAGAGATAAAGTAACTGCCAATAAAACTATTCAGGGCAGACAATTAGAGATACTGGGAGAGCAGAATACTCCATTAAGCCCCAAGGTGGAGAGAAAAAAGAATTTGGTAGAGAAACAGGACTGTCAATGGAACTGTCCATGTGATTATCACAATTACGTCCAGCATCAAATTTATAAGGATTTTTTTTTTTTTTTTGATGGAAAAATTTATAAGGATTTCAGTTGGAATATCACTCTTACATGCTTTATTCTGAAGACTGATATTCTAATATACATAGATGATATATCTACAGAGTTCACACTTCTTTTTTAGCTGAGTGCAGAGTTCACACTCTTTCTAAACCAAATAATAAGATAATCCACACCCACAATTGACTGAATCCCCAACATCTTGAAAGAAGAGACAACGAAAGGCTAGCTAAGCTATTAGTAAATTTTTACTTCACTTAAATAATATTGATCATCATCAGTTTCAGAAATCAGATTTTTGAAATCAAATAAATGGAATAACAAAATTAGTGGAACATACTCACCCACTTCTATATATAAACATTCCAAGATTAGCTTAAATATGATCCCAAGCTCCATTGGAGTCAATGAAAACACTTCAAAGTCTACAACTGAGCTGGCACAGCTCTATCTATTCAAATATATATTTTATATAAGGTAAGACAACAACCCCTAGGAGTTGGCTCAAGTGGTAAGAGTCTTGGTCTTAGTGGTATGCTCCCTCTAGGTATAAGGTTTGAACCCTTGCAAAAAATTCCTTGCCGAGGGCCTATGCACCCCTCGGATTAGTCGGGACTTTGTTCCTGGAAACCTAGTGCCAATAAAAAAAAATATAAGAAAATATAAAGTAAAATAACAAATCATATAGTACCTTGAAGAGGTTAAAAGGCAACTGCTTTTGAATACGAAAACTTTTAACTTTTTCATGATCCACAAGGTCAAAATATACATCCCTTCCAATCTGTTCAAGTAGGTCCTCATTACGTGCAACCTACAGGCAACCATGGAACTGATGAATGCTGTATAGACTTTTAAGCAACAAGAACAGAGAGAGATAGGCAGCACACACGCACACACAAGAGATTTCAAAGCTGAAACCTTTATGATAGTATAAAGATGTGCCTCTGCTTTTTCCTTTCTCTTTTGCTCCTTTTCTTCTTGTTCTTTTTTCAACCTTATCTGGAATGTAATGTTCAAAGCAGAAATTACTTTGTTATGAACGAAGTGCAAAATTTTTCAAGTTGATAATGAGATATTAAACAACTTACCCTGAGGTGTTCTGCAATGTCCTTCTCATCCACATTGCAAATTATCTTGTCTTTGTCACTTTCACGTATATAAACAAGCATATATGCATTTGAATATTTAGTGAATTTAAATGGAGAGTTGTTGAATCCAGGATTTGCCGGTGGCAACTGTTGCATGTAGCAGAGAACAGGAAGGCATCAATTAACTATCAATAAAAACTAATGTACTAAGAAATTACATAGAACCAATACACAGATTGATGTTACCTCTTCCTCACCCCCATACTGCTCCTCTAACGCCCTCTTCACATCTTCTTTTGTCACCCGTTCATCATCAAACTTAAGCCTAAAGACAACAAATCACGGCATATTGATATACAACGGGCCACGGCATGAGAAAAACATCAAGGTATTGATTGAATCAGGGATGAATACCACAGAAAACCAAAGCTACTTGAGTATATGTACATGAAACTATGAAAATTATAAATTAGCTATAAAAGGATTCTTTCAGGAAAGAGTGAAGAAACACCAAAGTAGAATGAGATAAGTTTTTGATTAGTCGTAAACCTTCCTGAGCTCAGAAAGGATTAAAGCTTCATATACTTGTTAGCCTGCAGAGAAGATTAACAAGCATAACAGCATATACACATGCATTGCAAAATTATAATGATCTAGCAGTACAAATACTGAGAGCAGCAAAAACATTTGTCAACATTATGCATTACCACTGATCAGATAGGGTGGGCCTGATAAAAGCATAGTAGTGTCCACCATGCACCCCGCCACTGTGAACCAAAACACTACGAACAAAACAGTGGATAGTTACAATTTGCAAATGCATCGAATTAATAGTAAAAAAATGACAATAGGGTCATCACCGTACACTATCCCATTCTCACAGTAAAATTTACATTATACTTGGAGACTATATCTTTTTTTTTTATCGGTAATCAAGGTATTTTATTCGTAAGAGTACTTAGAGACTATATCTAAGCAATCACTGATAGGTGTGACCACTAGACACAAGAATATATAAATATATATAGATGTATGTACGTACGTATGTATGTATGGCACTCCACAGTAACGGGTTATTAAAGAAAGATAACCGTCACCAAAACATGCTATATTATCAACATCATAATTTAAGTCTACTACAACAAAGAAAAATAGACATGTCTCCACTCCCTTTTATTCATATAACAAATGTTTAAATAGAGTTAGCTAATAGGCATAGCATTGTGGTGGTGATGCTCAAAGTAATTACCCAATAAACTTACAAGGTGGAGCAAATAAAGGCATGTTTGGACACTATGAGAATTCTCAAAACTTCTCAAAATTTCATTCACAAACATCACTCAAACACAAAACACTTTTCAATTTCAAATTTTCAATTGGAAGTGGTTGTGGAGATTCCAATTGGAAGGGACTTCGTTGTGGAGAATGGTTGTGGGACAGAAGTATGGCTGTGAATTGGGGGGGTGGTGTTCTAAGTAGGGTAGGGGGTCGTATAGCGTGAGCCTTCAGAAATTTATCAGGAAGGGGTGGAAGGTGTTTGCAATACATATTAACTTTGAGGTCGGAGAGGGCACAAGAATTAGGTTTTGGTTTGATGAGTGGTGTGGTGTGGTGAGAGAGCCCTATCTTCTGTTTTTCCAGGTGTTTTCAGATTGGCTGGAAATCAGCAGGCCGCTGCCTCAGATGTGATGTGATGTGTCGAGCCAATGGTTCTATGCATTGGAATATGATCTTTTCTAGAAATGCACAGGATTGGGAAGTCGAGAAGATAGCAGGTTTTTTCAGCTTGCTTTATTCCAAGAGGATAGGAGGTAATGGGAGTGATAGAATGTTGTGGAAACCTTCGGGGAGTAAGAAATTTTCTGCTAAATCTTTCTACAAGGTGCTGACAAATTATCCAGCAACTTTAGGAAAGATTTTGACGGCTAAAAACTTAAGGAAACAGGGGATGGTCGTAATAGAGTGGGGTTACATATGTAAGAACAATGGCGAATCGATTGATCATCTTCTTCTACATTGCGAGGTGGCAAGGGAGTTATGGGATGGCTTACTTAGTAGAGCTGGGCTGTTTTGGGTTATGCCTAAAAGTGTGGCGGAGCTCTTAGCATGCTGGAATAGGCATCATCAGAATCCTCAACTGGCTGCGACGTGGAGGATGGCCCATTTGTGCATATTGTGGTGTATATGGATGGAAAGAAATGAGAGATGCTTCAACAACAAGGAGAGAACTAGGGGGGAATTATAGAATTATTTTGTACTTTCTTTGGTTCAATGGCTTTCAGCTATAGTTTTAAAGGGAGGAAATGTTCATGAGTATTTACTTTCTTTTCAGCTTTCTAATATGTAACTAGATGTCTCTTTTGTATACTTCCTGTGTACATGAGCTTTGCCTAGTTTTATTCAATCAATGAAATTTCTTACTTATTTAAAAAAAAAATTCAAATTTTCAACTTTTTCATTTAATCATTACCTAATCATTATTCAAACACAAAAATCAATACAATTTTTACAAACTTAAAACAAAAATTATATTAAATAATTATATTCAAATAATTTTTTAACTTTATAATAATATTTCTTAACGTTAAAAAGCATTTTCTTGCCCACAACTTTCCTGTGGTAGAGTTTCTTCGTCTCTCTTATCTCTTCTCTCATGTCTCTTCATCTTCATATTACTGGCGCTTCTCGCCAGGAATAATCCATAATCTTACCAGTTTCTTTCTCTTTGTTTCTTTCATTTTTTTCAAGTAAATATCTTTTTATTGGGGTTTGGAGATATTTCTTAGCAAGGTGAAGATGGCGCGTCGACCATGGGTAGAAGCAAAGCCCCCTTTTTTTCTCAAGAAAGGTGGCAATCTTTTCTTAATTTTGGAGGGCATTTCAGTATTAATCGGTTTCCTAGCTCGAGTGGGGGATTCTCACATCACTCATGCCATGACTGTCTTTTCAAATCTCATTTTTTAGTTGGATCTTATCGATTTACCAATGGCAGGTGGGGATTATAAATGGTCCAATGGGAGGGCATGGTCTAAGCTGGACAGATTTTTGGTGTTGGCTTCTTGGGAAGCTTATTTTCCTTATTTGTGTCAGAAGAGGCTACTAAGGATTTTTTCTGATCATTATCCCCTTATGTTGGATTGTGGGGCATTATTGGAGGGCATAGGTACTTTAAATTTGAAAACATGTGGCTGGAGGATGAGGGCTTTGTGGATAGGGTGAGGAATTGATGGTCTTTGTACCATTTTTCTGGTACTCCGATTTTTTTTTTGGCTGGAAAACTAAAAACTTTAAAACGAGACTTGAAGAATTGGATTGTGGTTTTTGGGAATGTGGAAAATTAGAGGAAGAATCTTTTGGAACAGCTGCAGTTGTTGGAGAATAGGGAGTTGTTGGGGGAAATTTCAGGTAAGGAAAAGGAGAAAAAAAAAAGGGATGGTTTCTGATTTAGAGAAGATCGCTCTCATGGAGGAAATTTCTTGGAAGCAAAAGTCCCGGGCTCTTTGGTAATAATGCTATTGAGGCTCTTCATGATGGTTACAGCATTCTTTCAGATCATTTGGTTATTAAGGAGAATATTGTGAATTTTTATGAGAAGCTTTTTCGGGACGAATACTCTTGGAGACCTAAGTTAGATGCTGGTGTTTGGTTCCATTGATCAGTTGAGTGTGGAGTGGCTGGAGAGAGCTTTTGAAGAAAAGGAAGTGCTTGATGTGGTTAAAGGAATGGCAAGGGATAAAGCTCCAGGCCCAAATTTTCTATGGATTTTTTTCAAGCTTGTTAGGATATTGAGTGAGAAGATGTTATGAAAGTTTTTCTTGAATTTCATTCGTTTATGAAATTTGAGAAAAGTCTTAATGCTACATTTATTGCACTAATTCCCAAAAAGGTGGGGGCTGTGGAAATGAGGGATTTTCGGCCTATAGTTTGGTCAATGGGGTGTATAAGATCATTTCAAAGGTGTTAGCTAACCGCATGAGTGGTGATGGAAAAGATTATCTAGAAATCTCATAATGCATTTGTGAGGGGAAGACAAATTCTTGATTCGGTTTTAATAGCTAATGAATGTTTGGAAAGTAGAATTAGATTGGGTGAGGCTGGTATCCTAGTTAAATTGGACATGGAAAAGGCATATGATCATGTTAACTGAGAGTTTCTCTTATACTTACTTGGGAGATATGGTTTCGGAGAGAAGTGGTGTTTGTGGATCAAGTATTGTATTTCGACAGTTAGATTCTCTATTTTGGTGAATGGCACCCTGCTGGTTTTTTTAATAGCTCCTGTGGCTTGAGACAAGGGGATCCTTTGTCTCATTTTCTTTTTGTCCAAGTTATGGGATCCTTTGAGTAGAATGATTGAAGCAGCAGTGGATGGGAGATTCTTGTTGGGATTTTTGGTGGGAGATGAGTCTCAGGGCAGGCATAAAAGTCTCACACCTTTTTGCAAATGACACTTTAATTTTTAGCAAGACCAATCAGGATCATCTTCGTTCTTTGAGTGCCCTTTTGCTATGTTTTGAAGCTGTTTCTGGACTTAGAATTAACTTATCTAAGTCTGAAATTGTTCCAGTGGGCTCTTTTCTAAATATTTTGGATTTGGCTAACATCTTGGGGTGTAAGGTATCTTCTTTACCTATGACATATCTTGGTCTTCCTTTGGGCGCTCCTCACAAATCCTTAATGATTTGGGATGGTGTAATTAAGAGGAGGTTAGCTGGTTGGAAAAGCTGTATTTATCTAAAGGGGGAAGAATTACTTTGATAAGGAGTACGTTGTCTAATCTTCCTACGTATTTCCTTCCTCTTTTCCCTTTGCCAGCAGAGGTGACAAATAGGATTGAGAGGATCTTTCGGAATTTTCTGTGGAGAGGTAATGGGGAGGAAAGAAAGTTTCACTTGGTTAGTTGCAAGAAGGTTTGTTCACTGGTTTCTTGTGGAGGATTGGGGGTGTGAAATTTGAGGCTCTTTAACAAAGCTTTTCTTGGAAAATGGCTTTGGAGGTATCATCTTGAGATGGATGTGTTATGGAGAAATATTGTTGATGATAAATATCGTAGGATGTAAGGAAGTTGGTGTTCTAACGAAGTTAAAGGAGCTTATGGGGTGGGGTTGTGGAAGTCTATCCGGATGGGTTGGGGGGAAATTTGTCAATCATATTAAATACAAAGTGGGGGATGGGCCAAGGAGATCTAAGGTGTCAATAAATACCCCTAGAAATGCATTTGGAGATCTAAGGTGACTAGTAAGGTTGTATTTTTCTGCTGGTTGGTGTCTCTTGGAAAAAAATTTACCATGGATAATTTGAGAAAGCGTGGGTTGTTTGTCGCGGATTGGTGCTTCATGTGTAAGAAAGATGGTGAATTTGTTAACCATTTATTTCTTCATAGTGAGGTGGCTAAGACTTTGTGAGATGAGATTTTTGGTAGGACGGGTATTGCTTGGGTGATGCCTAAGCAAGTGGTGGATCTTTTTGCATGTTGGCAAGGTTTTAAGGGGAGACATCATATTGTTGCCGTATGGAAGATGATCTCTTCGTGTATAATGTGGTGCCTATGGTTGGAAAGGAATGGACAATGCTTTGAAGATAGAGAACACTCGATGGGTGAGCTTAGGGAGTTTTTTTTCTAATTAATAAAAATTTTATTACCAAGAAAAGGCATAGTCCAAGTATACAGGAAGTATACAAGAGGAAATACCGACATACAGCGACTAAAAAGATAGAAAAAACTAGAATAACTCCAACACATCATCACCATTCATTACATTAGCCTTAGCCCAACTCTATGTCTATGGGCTAAGGCTAATGTAATAAATGGTGATGATGTGTTGGAGTTATTCTAGTTTTTTCTATCTTTTTAGTCATTGTATGTAGGTATTTCCTCTTGTATACTTCCTATGTATTTGGGCTATGCATTTTCGTGGTAATAAAATTCTTATTAGTTATCAAAAAATATATATATCTTATTATGGGAGTTTTTCTTTAGTACTTTGTGTATGCAAGCAAAGGCTCCAGTATTGAATAAAGATATCTTCATGATTTCTTTTTAGCCTTTTCTAGTTCTTAGCTTGTATTTAGGTGTTTTCTCTTGTATACTTCCTGTGTGCTTAGGCTATGCCTATTTACTTGGCAATAAAAATTCTCTTATTACTTATCAAAAACACTTTATAATATTTTTATTTAACTTTTTCTCTCTCATTTTCCAAAATGCAATAAAACATCTTCACTAAAACCATTTCACTACTATTCACAAAATTCTGAGATACTCCAAGTGTCCAAACATGCCCTAAATCATACCAGCCATTCACACGTTGTAAGCATCAGGTGGATATTTCAACCTAAGCATGAAATACAGGATGAAGTCCTCCATCTGACTGTCCATCTGACTGCCAATCAATACTACAATCATATTCAAAAGTCCAAATTTTAAAGCAATGCCCTTTTTAGCCTTCTGCTTGAAGAATGCTTGAAATAAACATTACTGATAAGCGGAATGATTTTATAAGGAGAGTGGTTTAAATAAATATGCCTTCATTACCGTACTTTTAGAAACTAAAATTTCAAACTAGATGAGTTAAAATGAAAATTCACAAATTCTTATCGTGTACATGTGCTATACAATCAGAATTTGTCATGTCTCTATCCATGCTCTGTAGTGAACTATTGTCATGCCTAAAGTAGTGTCCCACTCACTATTCACAATTATCCACATACATGATGCAGTACATCCAGCCTATGTTCCAAATAGCTCACATGCAACACTAAAATTTCTATGTTGGATCTATGAAACTTTGGAGAAAAGTTTTCAAATAAAGCAAATATTTTATCCAATAAATGTAATGGCATATGTCACAATCCATCGAATTGAGATTATTAATACCTGTGAAGAGTGTAAAGGTTGCGCACACTGCTGTCTGCATCAGGCGATAGGTATTTGCCATTCTCTCTATCCAGATCAAGTTGCAAGGGAAATTCATACCGGTCATTTATCTGTTAGCAATCAGTGGAAGAGGTGATTACAGTTACAGGGGTTTGAAGGCAAATCAACATAACCATATGTTAAAAATCTAAAACAATATGGCGAAATGAAAGATGCAAAGCATGCATAGAAATTTTGTGAATACCATAACAGCCAAGAAAAAGGATCCACTCCACTACTCACTTTTACCATGGTATCGCGCATAAAATCATACTCAAACCGTTTTAGCTGAAGTTGAAGGACAGGCGGAAAATCAATGAACAGAACACCTTTCCTAGCATCCTGAAATATCGAAAGTGCAAAAATTTCTTTCAAAACCATCCTCAGGAGATAGTCATTCAAGCAAAATCACCTCTTGATTAGGCAATCCAATTAAAAAGGAACAAATGGCAGCTGCATTTAGAGGAATCCAATCTTACACAAAGAAAACAGCGGTAAGAGGACAAATTACCTGGCCTACACTTCGACTACCAATAAGAGGACAAGATGAAGATTTGTTAAGGAAATAAATCCTCAGGAAATAACAAGGTAATATTTAAAACAAACGAAGTCCACCCATCTAAGAGAAATTTACCTGTAAACCATATTGTTCAGCATGATACTTATTATCACCCTCAAGACGTTCCACTTCCACATACTTGTCAAAAGAAGCATATACATCCCGACAGCCTTTTACATCAAGCTGAAGATCTACAGATACCAAAAGGATCCATAAGCCCATTAAATCCATCTCTGATAATATAGCAATTCACTATAACCTTAGATATGTACCATAGAATGATTCTTTTCTAGTTGACTTATAGTCCACATTGATGCACTCGATATAATTCATATGGTGCCCTTCAAATAACTGCTGTATTGTACCCTCCACAACAGTTCCCTGTGCCAATAAGACAAATTCAATTTAAATCACCTGCGAACATATAAGAAAGTGTGCAGAGTTAAACGCCCTAAAACCTCTACGTACCTTCATTTTGTCTTCAAGCTTCTCACAAAGAACCCTGTTAAGTTCTTGCACATCGTGCTGCATGAATGAATCATATGTGTCCCAACCAAAAGACTTTGTCAACTCTTTTGTTGCTACGCTGGTGTCACTGTACTGGAGCTTGTAAAATAAACTTTGCAGAGCCAGTGGGATGCTTCCAGACGGCATATCATTCTCAGTAGTTGGCATATGATACACAGCCTGAAACCGACAATCGTAGAAATTAACTATATTCGTAGATTACAAGCAATAAGACAAGGTACAAAGAGCAACAATGCTAACCTTTCTGAAGTAAGGAATATGGTAGAGTGTCTGAAGAAGAGAATTCATGTAGCATGTAGCTCCTTGGTTTTTAAGCCCAACAAAACCAGTTTCCTTTTTTGAGTCATGTGACCAGTAATCAACAACCCTACGTACAGCAACATCGGCTTCAACTATGCATGTATCATTTACGAGATAACCTCTACTAGGGTCATACAATTCACCAAGAGGCATGAATGAAGTGAAACCCCAATCACTCTCACGTGCATTGAACTGATGCTGTGTTTCTGCAAGGTGCAAAAGGATATTAATTATCACAACATACAAAGGTAAAAGGCACAACCCTACCCCATGAGGGGGAGGATAATTAAAAACCTAGGCAAACTCAGCCATTGAAGCACAAAAATAGAAAAAACTATATGCAAATATGTGAGACTGTATATATTTCCACTTATCCAAAAATATTTTATTCATATTTTTTAATAAAATCTCCGACAACCTATAAAACAATTTCCACTTTCTTGTCAACAGCTCCTCCCTTTATCTCTTGGTATGTGTCATGAGCAGTCAGGTTGGCACAACAGTTCAGCTGTTCTACCTCTACACTGAATTATACAGTTCTATGCATTCACATTTTAGATTTCTAGCTGCTGTAAGCACAGCAGCACCCAAAGTACTTTAGCCATATGCGTGTAACTACATCTCAGTCACCAAAAATTAACATATATAATTAACCAAAGACATTTCATAACAAATGCAAAGTTTCATCCACCTAAGACTTGGACAGTCCCCCCCACCCCCCCAGGGCGGTTATACACCGAATTATACAGTTCTATGCATCCACATTTTAGATTTCTAGCTGCTGTAAGCACAGCAGCACCCAAAGTACTTTAGCCATATCCGTGTAACTACATCTCAGTCACCAAAAATTAACATATATAATTAACCAAAGACATTCCATAACTGCAAAGTTTCATCCACCTAAGACTTGGACAGTCCCCCCCCCCCCCCCTCTCCAGGGCGGTTCTCCCTCCTCTTTCTTTTATTGGATTGGTACAGCCACCCATGTCATTCAACACAGCACTCCTTTTCATCACAAGCAAACTAAGCACTATCATTTGTCCAAGCCATTCTAAATGTCCCACTATTCCAGTTCAAGTATTTTTTATGCACAACCCTTGTTGTTGTGAGATGCACTCTTGCTTTAGTTTTTTTTTTATGAGATAGATAAATATTTTATTAATGATGAAAGAGGACCTACCCCAGTATACAGGAAGTATACAAGAGATCCACTTAACAATTTTTTTTTGATAAGTAAGAAAATTTATTGATCCTCATGATTAGGCATAGCCCAAGTACACAGGTAGTATACAAAAGAAAAATACCTAATTACAGCCTACGAACAAAAAAAGAAGCATGTCATTAACATTAGCCCCCTCTAATATCATTCTTAACTTAAACGTTTTCTTATAAAATAAAATAAAACATTAGCCCCCTCTAATACAATAGCCTTAGCCCAAAGTAACAAAGATTGGAAAAATAAGTCTCTAATCCCCCCAATGAGTGTCCTCTATTTTCAAAACATCGTCCATTCCTCCCACTCCATTTTTTTTTATAAGTAAAAATATTATATATCAAAGGAGAAACCAAGTACACTGAATGTATACAAGAAAACACCTTGCCCAAAATGACCCAAAAAGTCCCTAACCAAAATGACCCAAAAAGTCCCTAATGACCCAAAAAATCCATGAAAAGAGCAATCCAAAATACACCAAACCGGTCCCCAACCCTTGTTTCTTGTAAAACTAAAATTCTACCCGAACACCCAACCCCAAACCCTTGATTCCCGTCTTCACAATGTCCTCCCTTTAGATTTCCCTTTGGTTGAGCTATCACCCTTAGCGTCGTAATTGATTGTACTAAAAAGACGCTGTAACTCCCTACTTTTCTTGAAACTTTTGGTTTCAAGCGCGTGGCTTGCCTCAATCGCAGTGATTAGTTCATTGAATTGGTCTTCACTTCCTCCATGTGAAATTCCCACAAACTGTTGAATCTCATTAACTTTAGGCAGAATCCAGTCCGCTAGTGGTGGAAGAGACACCAGGGGAGCCACGTTATCTACAGACATCGTACATTCATCTACATGAGGCACCAACGCCAACTCTTTTGTTTCTCCAACAACTCCATTGGTTTGATCCAATGGTAACATGGTCCCCATTGGAGATTCTAGGGTGACAGCAAGTCCCTTCACCTCTAGGGATCCTACATCTCCTTCAGACATCAGCAGTACCCCGTCTTCACAAGGCACCATCTTCCAAACATCCACTACTTGACGATTTCCCCTTATTCCACTCTAACAAGCCAAAAAATACCCCACCCTCTTAGGCATCACCCAAGTAATGTCCAGCCTTACAAAGATTTCATCCCATAGAACCTTTGCCACATCACAGTGGACAAGAAGATGGTCCGTCGAGTCACCATTCCTTTTGCACATAAAGCACCAATCCATTATGAAAAAACCACGCTTCCTCAACTTGTCTATGGTCAGAATTTTCCCATGAGAGCCCAGCCAACAAAAAAAAAAACAACCTTTAGAGGCACTTTGCTTTTCCAAATGCGCTTCCAAGGGTAAACAGTAGAAAAATGGGTAGACATAGCATTATATAAGGATCTAACTGAGAAATTCTTGTTCCCGGAATGAATCCACAGCAGTTTCTCCTCCACACCACACTCCAAATTCAATGCATGCAAGGTGCTGTAGAAATCAGAAATATCTCCCACTTCCCAATCTTGAACTGCTCTGAATAATGACACATTCCACTTAACAATCAAAAGAAAAAAGTTCTACAAAATCCTAGAAGTTAGAAAATAGAACGAGCAACACCATGTTAAGCCATTATCAAATGATACACAATGCTAAGAACGAAACAGTTCAGCTCCAACACTGATATTTTGCAGTCCTCAAACCTACATTGTTTTCTCTCTCCATAGACACCGTAATACACACAATGGGATCATCTTGTGCAAAGGTGCACAATACTATTTTCCAAACTATCATTTTCAACATGTTAGAAGCTCCACCACTTAGGAAGGCATCACCCAACTAATCCCAAAAGGTCAAAGCTCATGTTCCATAGGATGCTAGCAACCTCACAACGTAAAAGAAGGTGGTCCACCATTTCAACACGTTTCCTACACATGCGACAATGATTAACCACATATCGCACTATTTCCTCACGCTGTTCAGATTAAGAATTTTCGCTAATGCTGGTGTCCATGTAAACAAAGCCACTCTAGGGGAGCCTTATTTCTCCAAACAGCTTCCAAGGGAAAGAGGAAAAAAAAAAACCCTTGACATGATTACATAGCATGTTGTAATATGATTTTACTTCAAACGTGCCTCTCCTAGATGGGCTCCAAACCATTCCATCCCACCCTACATGATTACAATCAGTCAAAGAAGTATGAAAAGAGATCCACCTCCAATTACTAGCCCCTTGTTAAAGGTAACACCCCATTGAATAGAATCATGCAAAAAATTAGAGTGATCTGCCACATTGGTATCTGCAATGCAAGTCCTTTTTAATAAAACTGGAAATGTACTTCTCAAGGATTGGTCACCACACCACTCATCATGCCAAAAGTCAATCTTGGACCCATCACCCACAATAAATCTAGTAAAAAAGAGAAGTCTTCCTAACCTCTTATAAGGTTCTTCAAAAAACTAACCCTAAAAGCCCATTTACCTCAATTGGGCACCAACCTTCTCCTTTATAACCACATTTTGTCTGTTAACGCCCTTCAAAGGCTCTCTCTTTCATAGGTATACCACCAAGGCTATTATCCCAAAAGGGCTCAGCCAAAGCTATATAACCATATTTTTTGTCTTTTTTTTTTTTTACTTATCAAAAAGAGAATTAAATGTCTCGCCCCTAACCACCTTAGATATTATCTAACAGTCTTCTTTTATAGTATGAATGTTTTATTGATGATAATACAGAAGAGTTAGGCATAATCGAAGTACAGCGGGGTATACAACAGATATACCTAGTGAGAGGAAGAAGAGACTAACACAAATAGGTAAACAAAACTAATTGTGTAAATCACCAAGATCACTGTACTTATGGTCCTTCACTTCTATGAATAAGTAGTAAACATTTTATTCTCATAAATAAAAAGATCCAAAGTACGGAAGGATTATATACACACAAATCCAAGAAATTGCAATCTGACGTGCAAACAAAATTGAAACATGGATTACAATAAAGGCTTCAAGGGCATTTATCCAATTTTATAGTTATGCCACTATTTATCACCCTACTAAATGCAGATTCGTATTCTAAAGGACAGAAGTACAGAAAGTACCTTTTCTAATAGAGTACTTATTATGTAGTTGATTGATAACAGTCAAGCTGAACTGGGCATATCTACTCCACCCATATGGCAAAGTTGCGGAATCTGCAACATCTAGATACATAGACAAATGATCGACATTGTTCCCCTTTGGGAAGACTAGAATCCGCCTGCCAAGATCAGTGAAACACAGATCATAACCATCAGTTAACAAACATAATCAAACACAAATGATATAGAGATGTTAAAAAACGTATAAAAAAAAGATAACAAAATACCATTTGTAGCCTCCAACAAAAAAAACGTCAGAGTACAGCTTCTTGGCATTAAGCCTTGAGAAGTTCTCAATTGTCCACGTGAACCTTGCTGAAGGTGGATCATCCACTGCCTGAGCATCCACTGTATTGGCCGTTTCTGCTTGTGATACTAAAAATAAATAACCAAAAAATAATAATCAAACACAACGTCTCCACTCATATGCTAAGAGAAGAAAAAATAACAGGAGTAATTTAGATATTACATATCTCCAATATTATATCCTAACAACAGTGAATATAATCAATTGTCTTAGTTGTGCCTGAAAAGAGATTTGAATTTCGAAGCTGAAAAGACCAACCGCCCCCAACGTGGGGGCTGCCACCCAGAACCAAGTACAAGTATTTGCATCAAGTAACCAAAAAGTAAAAACGAATCAAATAAATAGCAAAAAGTGAAATTCCAACATAAACCCTAAATGTCGTTACCAGTGGCCGAACTACTTCCCCATTACACGGAGGATGACTAAGAAATTAATAAAATAGGAATAAATTCCAAATTGAGGTGCGTAACATTTCAAAAGAACTTAAACATATCTATTATAGTCTATAGATATTCAACCTTTTCTTTCGTTTCCTCGGCTTAGCAACTAAAATAGCAAAACCGATAAACGTTAAACTCTCACTCGCATAGGCATTACAAGACCGAAGACAGTGATTCAATCGCACATCAACTAACTGTCAGAGACTCAGAGCAAACGCGGAACGGAACGGGAAAACAAAGAGTTTCCGGCCCTCCTCCAAATTCCGACCACATTCTTGGGAAACGTACAAGGACTCAGAAAGTCTATAAAAGGCGATTTAAAGTCGTTACCTTCCATGGGCTGAGGACCTTCGGGGAATTCCGTGTGCGGGACCAGCATCTCATCATCGTCCTGCTGCTGCTGCTGTTGCTGCGAAAATCAATAAAAAAAAAATGGTCAATCCCAGTGCTCGGATCTGGTGCGGAAAACCCCAGCAACTAAGCGTGGGCGCGCAGAGACGGCAGAAACCGGACGCCGATTAAAAACAGCACCGCGCTAGCGATACACAGAACGAGTGTGGCTTTAGGGATCAAAATTGAATTGAATAGATAGAGATAGGGAGAGCGAGAATTTGGGAATTACATCCAACGGTGGAGGAGTCATCAGAGTCATAGTTGGTCGGATTGATGCCCGTCCGATCGACGAATCCCGAAAGAGCTTGCTCGGATAAAAAATAAGATTAGAGAGAGAGAGAGAAGGAGGGAGGGAGGGAGGGAGGGGAGGGGAGAGAGAGAGAGAGAGAGGGCTATTCTGCAAGTTAGCAAAAAGTGAACGTATAAATGGGGGCCGACTTTTGGTTTAGTCCGAAAATGAAACAGGTTGGGAATTTCATGAGAACAAAGGGCAAGGGAGAGAGGGATTATTTTCGTTTGGTTACTGATCCAAACTCACTCATATCAGTCAGTATTATAATTTTTTTAAATTTTAATATAAAATATAATAAATAATTTAATTTTTTAAATCTTAAAATAATAATAATATTAAAAAATAATATTTTATTATCTAAATCCAACTCAACTCATTTTAACGTCGAATTCTTCTAACTCAGGATCTAGCTTAAAGTCCAAGGAAAATACACAATTAACAAGGGACCCTCGCCCTTTGAATTAAACTACTAGCAGGCCCACGCTGCAACGCCCATGCAATAACTCCAGGCCCAATCCCCAAAGGAAGAGCCAAGGCCCAATTTTAAATCCAAGACTACTCCAATTCTAAGCAATCATTATCTAATGTTTTATCCATGCACCCTTTTTAATAAAATCGTCCACTTGATTATTCTCAAAAACTACATCAATGAATGATAAATCACATTTATTTTTCATTTTTTAAAATTTTTAAAAGAAGTATTACGGTCACAAAGAGATCTCACAAATAAATCTATAAACTGACATGATTTTATATGATGTGTTATATCTACTTTACAATCTAAGATATTACATCAAGTCACGTCATTTTGTAAGTTTATTTTTATAAAATCTCTTTTATGACTAAAGCATTACACAATTTTTAATATCATCTGTGGATTTAGATTCTGACCCAACATGTGAATTTTTTTTTCTAATATTGGGATAGATTATCCTTTTTTCCCAAAATATCATGTGTGGATTAGTAATTAATTAATATTTGATGGTATTAGTGAAATTCTATGTCAATGCCCATTGTCTCTCCCAGCTCTTCCTGATTTAGGTTGCTCACACGGTCACACCACTCACCACCAAATTAGTACCTTCCATGCTTCGTCACCTGGTTGACCCACGAAAAAGGTCATTTCAGGAGTTCATGGACCACGCCGCCTCAAACCCAATATATTCTTTCCTGTTATGGTCGAAAAACGTTGGGCTAAAAAGATAATGTGCCAAAAAAAAGAACCAAAAACGAGAACAAACATTGAAATCTAGCACTAGCAGCATCCGTTTAAACTTTGTTGAAACCTTCTTTGCCTAAAAGATACTCGTGGATAGAGATTTCCCATCAATCAAAATTTCTTACTCCGCAGTAAGACCAGACCGAGAAACAACATCTAAAACTAATATAGTCGTACATACAACATCATGAAGTATGGCTGTTGTCTCTCACAAATCTTAAAACATAATATGTTGCTGGGATAAAATTCCAGTGACAAATTCTGCACTGTCCTCTCCTCGGAGATGCAATAATGTAAGAGAGCAATCAGTTTAAGTTTTGACACAAAGCGGCATGAATATTGAAGATAAGGCATGGTGCAGGTACATAATCTGACAATACAGCCAACACCGGGAGTGAAATTTTGATGGCCTGCAGCTGCAACCTGGGTCTCAGAAGCTACAAATCCGCCTCTCAATGCACAGATCCTGTTAAGCCCAATTTAAAAATGATTGGATTGCTGCATTTGTCATAAGGAAATTCTTATGAGTCTTAAGATAGATGAAGCAGAACAGTTCCAAGAGAATTGTTGGCATCAGAAAGTTTGACCTAAATGTTGCTAAGTGGCGTATGGTTGATTTACTCAGAACAAATGTGCATGCACACACACAAACTCAGAGGGAGGGGAGAGGGAGGGAGAGAGAATACCAACATCAATTGCCATGCAGTTATGCTGCAGAAATTGCTTGATACCCTTCGTCCTCCAGAAGTTTTGCTATTGAAATATCTCCTGTCTTTACAATTTTCCCGTCCTCCTGAAAGCCATGGATTAAAAATATAATCCAATTGAATGAAGGCATAGATCAAGAATAAATAAGCAGTAACTATTTAAAACCCATTTCAATAGCAGGAGGCGTGCCTTAGTACAGTGCACCAAAATCTGATTTATGACTATCAAATTATCAAGTTGAGAGTAAAGTTTTCCTTTTACTTTTTACAAGTTGAGTGTAGAGCATAGCTTGAAACATCAAAGTGCTGGAATAATTTCTAATGCGACAATATCATAGTAAAATGGAAATAAAAATTCTTATTTTTTCAATTCTGATGGAAACAAAATGAATCCATTCTGATTTCCATGGCACTTGAAGATGGTCCATAATCTAGAATTTCACCATTGCCTTTACTGAGCCATCGCCTAGGCAACAGCAAAGACCAAACCTAGAGCTGCAGCTACTACTTCTCCTTATAAGTTACACTTGAGCCGAGTTAGAGGCCAGCCATAGCTCAACTTGATCTGCACCCAATCCCAACCTCTCTCAACTATCTATCCTCTATTTTTCTTAACTAAAACAATAACATTTCATGGTGTCTTCATAAAAATCGAGATACATGCAAAGCAGAGACTCATATAGAATGGCAATGTAAAATTTTATAAAATAACTTTTTTCCTCCACAACATAGGAATAGGCAATGCCACATCAAACCCCCTTCCTCTCCTAGACAACCTCAAACCCAAACAAAAGCAACTAATTCTCCAAGATCTTCAAATGACTTACCATGATGTGGATCCATGTAGGCTTTACAGAATTCAAAAGACGCGCATAATGAGTAATCATCAATAAAGAATTTTTTGGAGTCAAAAGCCCATTCACTGATTCTGCTACATCTCGAAGTGCATCAACATCCAGTCCAGAATCAATTTCATCCAAGATGGCCAAATCTGCCCCCAGAACCTAGATATAAAAAAGGCTGTTAGCACAGGAGAGATGGAATAGATAATACTGAATCAAGATCGAAGAGAATTAAAAAATTTGGAAAAAAAAAAAAAGAAAAGAAAAATAAATGTGACTGTCAAAGCCACAATGGGAAAGTTAAATAAAAAAGTAACATATTAGTTAAGATAACAAGATAAAGAAGATAGCCCAGGGAAAAAATATAGAAGATAAAATATAAAAGTATTCATACTGCAAGTTGTAAAATTTCATTGCGCTTCCTTTCACCACCACTGAATCCTTCATTAACATTTCTATTAAGAAAGTCTGCCTTCATCTTCACAAGTTCAAGCTTGGGAAAAATGTAAGCATAGAACTGCAAGAGCAAAACAATGTCAGTTCTTGAGTAGGTGAGTAGCCATCACAAAATAACTTGAAACAAAATGTTCCATCTAATATGCATAGCCCATGTACACAGGACGTACACCATCTTATTTATCGGAATTAGATCTACAGTCATATAAATGCAACAACAAATATATCGGGCAAGGAAATAACATTTGTGTATAGAAGAATCGAAAAGTTTGAAGCAGCACGTGGAATGTGATTAGTGATGGAAGGTGGTTACAAAATCAGTTCCATATGTCTAAGCTCCGTATTTGATCAACCAAATAACCATGATCTGTTTACAAATTAAGAATATCATGATACATAATATGGAGAAAGGACGTTGCCCAATCAATTTCACTATCCTTCAAGAGATTTAACAAAGGAGGTTCCAAAAAATTCTACAAAGAACAAACAAATAGCCACTGTTTTAGCTCCTCTCTTGTTTAATTTTCCAGGCAAAAAGTTTGCAGTTATCTTCTTTCAGTTAAACTTCCACGAAATTAAACCAGTATTAAACTACCAGTATATGATTGTAAAAACCCAACTCAACTAAGCCTTCATCAAATTAAATTGAGATCAGCTCTATGGATCCTCGTCAACTGATCGGGATTGGCCATATGAAACACAAAATATATTCTGATTAACAGAATTAAGTCCTGCTCAAGCTTCTGCAATAGCTTATCTCAAACAGAAAAGTACCCCATCATTGGGTAGCAAGTTTATCGATATCCATACATTTCATGTCCCAAATTCTGACCCTTTTTTCTCTTCTCTTCAAGTTTCAGATAATTTAGATATCGGGGCATGTTCAAACTTACTCAGTTCTGCCAAAATATGCCCCAACTCTATTAACTTCTACCACGAGTATATTTTTCATAATAGCCTAGGTCATAGAATGATAGAAACATATATGTAACCGAAATGACATGTGATTGCAATTTATTATTGAAATTTCAATAATAAAACAAAGATAAGGCACTTGCTGAGAATATTTAACCTCAATCGGTCCAAGCTCCGGCTGACCCAGTTTTCTTCTCCGAGCATTATAAGCCATATTCAGAAAGTCAATATTGTTCACACCAGGAATCGCAATAGGGGACTGGAAGCTCATAAAGAGCCCGGCAAGTGACCTTTCATCCGGTTCCATATCAAGCAAGTTCTCCCCTTTGAATACTGCACTACCCCCCGTAACTTCATAATCTGGATGACCAACAAGAACCTACAATGTATAAGATCTCCCTGAGAGTTGCTTTTGTGATAAAGAAAAAGGAAATCAGTAATTTGCTCTACGTAATTGAAGCCAAAAAAAATCATCTTAAAAGGCTTCAGAAGCACTTTCGAAACCTTGTTTTGAAGGCAACATGAAACATGGGCACAGGAATTTATGTAATGGAGCCAAATACCCAAAATACCGAAGTTTCAAGCCTTTTGATTAATATGATCTTGCCTCCTGCATACTTTAAAGCCTAGGTGGAGATACAGAGCTGGTTATATGGGGAAGAATTGGGTCGAAATTTGCCATCTCACCCTGGAAAATATCCATCTGCAGCTACATAGATGCAATCAAAGGAATTCTGCCTATGGTTGATTGGCGGAAGCTTATGCAGTTCTCAAAAACTATACGCATAGAAAGCTTCATATATTGGCTCGCCACAGATAATAATCCATCAACCAGAGCTATGCAGGTGCATCGGTGAATTACTAGTGTGTTTTGCAGGATTCAGATGGAAGCCATACACCATCTATTCTAATGAGTGTCCTTTCACCAGAAGATATGGGAGGGAACCTTAAGATTCCTTTAAATGCAAATCGGATTGGGAAATGAGCTAAAACGGGCACTAAGCAAAATCAAAGTAAGAAGCTTCACGATTTATCTTCTTAAACTTGTATTTTGCATGGATCAGAGAATCACTTATCCATTTTATTTAATCTCCCTTTTCTTTCTATAGCATGAAATTGGTTTCTACTTCATCTTCCTTTGTTCTTAGCCATACGAATGGACTATATTTTATTGGGCACAGCAACATAATTATATGTACATTCCTTTCCTTCGATAAGAGATAATAGAAAGTTCTAACCTTTGCCAGTGTGCTCTTCCCAGAACCATTCTTTCCCATAATTGCGTGAACCTACTCGCACAAAACTTACCATCACACACAGACAAAAAATTAATTAAATTAAGCACAACAGAGAAAGCATTTTGACATGCCTCTCCTTCATAGATGGAGAGGTTAACGCCCTTGAGAATTTGTTGCTTGGATTCCGCAATCACGGCCGTCAGTTCTTTGACTTCCAGCAGGAGCTTCTTCTCCTCTTGGCTACCGGAAGTGGCTGGAGAATCTACGGCAGAGAGGGAGGCGGTGAAGACCGCGACAGGCCGCCGGTGGAACGGGCGGCAACAGAGGGGGCGGAGGGTAGGAAGCGTGAATTGGAGGAAATTGGGGGGCAAGAATCTAACAACTGAAGAAGAAGCAGGGAATGAAGGAGCCAACGGTGGAGTGTAATGGGAGCAACGGAGGGGTAGAGCCATTGGAGAGAAGTTGGAGACGACGCCACGCACTGTGCGAGACTGGAGTTGAGGAAATGGTAATACTGTGTTTTCCGGATTTGGGTTACTTTGTGATTTTCGTTTTGTGAAAATCTCAAAACCGGATTAGGTGAAAATGCAATATTTACACCATTCAACCAGAAAAAGACACCTCAACGGTTTCATAAAATTTACCGTAGAATCGCATACTAATTTCAGCAATACCGCTACTACAGTCACCGCTAGACCTTTAAAAAAAGATGTCTTTAAGAGAGCCGTTCATGTCCTAGTCATGTCAAGAACATACTCCTTAGATAGCCCTTGGACATGTTTTGGCCTGTGCCTTGTCAAGCGCAGAGCGCCCAGCATGCAGGCTGTGCGCACGCCCAGGCCACGAGCCTAGTGAGGCTAGTAGCCGTGCGCAGCCCAGCGCAAGGCCAGGCATGCGCACGCCCAGGCCAGTGCCCATGCGCACGCCCAAGCCCTCAGCGCCCATGCGCACAGCTATGACCCAGCACCCGATCGTGAGCCCAGCTGCGTGGCCCCCAGGCCACACACCAGCAAGGTTAGTGACATGCCATCCAGCGCATGGCCCCAAGCCGTGCCTTGCGGAGCAGGCCAGTGGCATGCCCACCCGGCATGCCATCCAGCACATGGTTTCAGTCCGTACGTTGCAGAGCAGGTCAGTGGCATGCCCATCAGACACACCACCCAGCGCATGGCTCCAGCCCAGACCTTGCAGCAGGCACACATGGCTAGCCACCACCAGCCGGCCGAACATGGCACCATGCCATGCCCACCAGCCGACCCATGCATGGCACTATGTCATGCACCACACCTAGCCATGCCGTGCCACTTAGCCATGGACCAGACTGAGGACCACCATGCACCATCCTAGCCGAACCATTGGCTCATGCATGCATAGCCATGTGGTCCAATGCCACTATCTTATGTGTTTTTATTTATTTTAATTATTTTTATGTCTTTTATTGTATAGGGACCTTTTGGGGGTTTCCACTTTGTAATATCTATAAATAGGATCCTTAGCATTTCATTTTCCATCTTTTGGCAAATTGACTAGAGTGAGGACATTGTTGAGAGATCATTTCAGTGTGAGACACTTGGGTTCTTTTGGGTGCAATTCATTGAATCCCAAATAGATGATTACTCCATGCAATTCATTAAATTGGAGTAATCCATTTATCTTGTTTTTTAACTTGGTGCAATTCATTGAATCCAAATTGTTTATCTTTATTCTTGTTACTTTTATCAATATATGAGATTTATTCAATCTTTGTGCACATTGTGAATTCATTGTTGAATTACTTTCATTGTTCATTCAAGTTCATCATTGTTCTTGAGTGTTCATCATTTGTTCTTGGTGTTCATCCCATTCTCGGCTCTTCCAATCCATTCAAACATAGTTTTTGGCCAACACCTTCCTTATTGGAGTTGCCTTGGTCGACCACTACACTCTCATATTAGGGTTTCCATATTTAAAAACCCTAGTTGGTTCCATCCACTCACTTGGCCGACCACACCTTACCCCTAGACACATCCCTTGTTTTAAGGAAGAGAGCTGATACGTACAGTCCGTAGACTCGGGCCCCGCGTACTCCACTTTTTTATTTGTTGTCCATGTTAACATAGGTCGAATGACCAAAATGTCCTACTCCCACAATGACCAAATGCAGTAGATCATGCTCTCACGCACCACCTCCATTTACCTAGTTTCAACTTTGAGTTTACTCTCACGCATCCGGCACCACCCACATCAACATGCACAAAGGGCTTTCGTTGTGCAGTGCACCATTGAGGGGGAATCAAGCTTTTCGACTCAAACTCGTCGTCGGCGAGTGACCTTTACAACGAATATGTGGAGAGGAGTTACAGACTTCTCGGGGTACAATACTCCACTTCTTGAGAGCGGAAAGTGGAGATTAAGAATTTTGAAACTATAATCCCTAAACAAACGTGGTTCTAGATATTGTAATCCCAACACAGAGTATAATCTGGAGATAAATATTTAAAGAACTCAACACTAATATTGTTTTCCAATCATCAACATGCAAAGAGCAAAAATTGCAGAACTTCATTTAAATAAAACGCGATTAGTACCTTAAATTTTAGAACCCAAATAGATATTGTATTCTAATCATCTACAGGAAAGGAGAAAAAACTGAAGATAACTTCATAATTAAAAAAAAATGAAAACAGTACCTCAAATTTCATAATCCAACACAAATACTGTATTTCGATCACCAACAGGAAAAGAGAAAAAAGTGAAGGGACAAAGAGGAAACGTTTCAATCTAAGGAGGAAGAAGGTAAGGAAACAACGTCGTGCGTTAGTCCATCTGGCCTTAAATGAAACGACTCGTTTCATCCACATAAAGCGTGCGCGGGCAAGCCCATCTTTAGGGATTGCAAACAGATTTTTCCTTTAAGGAAACATTCCTTAAAACACTCCACTAACCATTCGGCCACCCCCTTGTCCATAGACACATTCCTTGTTTTAAGGAAACTTTCCTTAAAACCCTCCACTATCTATTCGGCCAAGCATTAGCCGCCCCCCTCCAAACCTTCATCTTGTCTTCCATCTCTAAACCTAGCCACATTATCCAAACCCTAACCCTAATCACCAAAGTGCGCCAACCATGCAAGCCACTATTGCAGTACACCCCATGTAAGCCTAGCCAACCAAAACACTTAGACATTTTTTCCCATCACTCCTTACATTTCATCTAGCCGAAACACATAACCTCACATTGTCCTTATTGCTAAGATATAACAGTGTAGACAACAGCAAGCTGCCAAGATGCACAGCCAGCAGCAATTTCTGTTCTCCGAGGTAATATTTATGAGGCTTTTTGTTTATTAGGATATATGTGAGGCTTCGAATGTCATGCTAATGGTGGAAGGCGAATTGAAGAATGGGTTTTATTTTTCATGGGTTTTATTCTCCACCAATCTCTCGTGGGTTTCAACCTTTACCCTGCCTCTTTCTCTTTCGTACAAGAGTTCCATCTTCAGTGGATATATTGCTTTACTCTCTATTTTCTCTTTTTACTATGTTCTTATCCAGAAACCATAAAAGGGTATCTAAATTACCTGAAATGATTGCCAAACTCAACTACCATATACTTTTCTCACCTATTGTCTATGTGAAACCTATAGCAAAGCAAAACCCGTTTTGTAGATGGATTTCGTTTCTTAGCAGCTTGTAATTGGGTCTTGGGTGAGGCCCTTTGAGTTGGCAGCGTCTATCAATAATGTAGTTCTTGAGGAATAGTTATTGGTCTTCTTTCAGTAGTTCGCTTAAGTACTTTTGAGCCATGCGAGAAGGAAAGGAACTCAGGGGAGAAGGAAAAAAATGAAAAGAGGGGGGAAGAAAACCCATAGGCTAACGAAAGCACTGTTTTGATTAAAATGAACGAAACGAATCGTTTCATTTTTACACATGGACACCGACTGTGCGGCGCTTCCCCCAGCCGACTGCAACTAGAGTTTTTCTAATTTCAGTCGCTCTCTCCCCTCACTGCAAACTCTCTCTCTCTCCGCAAGAGCTCTCTCTCTCTCTCCAAGCTTTCTCTCTCCTTACTCTAAGCAAGCTCTCTCTCTTCTCACTCTCAACAAACTGCTTAGGATTTTAATAAAAGCTTAAGTTCAAGCCGATTTACGACTTCTTTTTTTGAACCATCACCAACAGACAAAAAATGATTTAAGAGAGAGAAATATTACTGGAAAGCAAAAAAAGAGAGAAATACTAAGCTCTTTGTCAACTGTCAGAATGCTTGAGGGGAGAGAGCACTTGAGAGAGTAGAGAGGGAAAGCTTGAGAGCGATGGGGACGAGCTCAAGTCATTTTTGCCGATCTGTTGCAACTGTGTTCGCAATAACAAAATTAATCAAGTGACGTGGTTGTGTTTTATTAGAGGGTGTAAATTGGTTGTGTTTTGTTAGAGGGTGTAAATTGAGATTTACACTCATCCGGTCGAAGAGCCCCCTGTTTGTTTTTCCTTGCCAAAACAAAAAAAGAATCAATATTTCTTTTTTGTTGTAAAACTAAAGAAAATTAACAAGAGGATTGAAAGACCACAATATCTAGAATTAGTTCTTCAAAAACTAATGTGTCTTTGAATGCTTTAGGATTGCCTCATTAAAACCTTGCCAAGTAAAACCCTATGGGAAAAACCTTAGCAAAGGAAAAAGAGTACAATCTAGACGATAAATTATTTCCCCTCGTAGGTATGCAAATCTTCAATTGTTCATGATGAAAGATCCTTGAGTAGTCACATTCCAATATTGCGTACCAACTTTTTGAATGTTGTAGTTGGTAAAGTTTTAGTGAATAAATCCGTCAAATTATCACTTGACTGTATTTTCTTGACATCAATGTCACCGCCATTTTGAAGCTCGTGTGTATAAAAGAATTTTGGTGAAATATGCTTGGTTTTATCACCTTTGATGTAGCCGCTTCTTATTTGCATAATATATGCCACGTTATTTTCGTATAATATTGTTGGACCACATTTGATTATGGGTAAACCACACTTTTTTTAATATACTGAATTACTGATCTTAACCAAATGCATTCACGGTTTGCTTCATGTATTACAATAATTTCTGAGTGATTGGAGGAAGTAGCTACTATTGTTTGTTTGACAGACTTCCATGAAATAGATGTACCTCCATATGTAAATAGGTATCCTGTTTGAGAACACCCTTTATGCGGATCAGATAAATAACTTGCATCTGCATATCCAATTAATTATGTGCTTGATTCTTTTGGATAAAATAATCCCATGTCAATCGTACCACAAAGGTATCGTAGGACATGTTTGACTCCATTCCAATGTCTTCGAGTTGGTGCAAAACTATATCTTGCTAATAAGTTGACTGAAAATGCAATATTTGGTTTTGAAGAATTTGCAAGATACATTAAAGCACAAATTGCACTAAGATATGGTACTTTAGGACCAAGAATTTCTTCATCTTCCCCTCGAGGTCGAAAAGAGTATTTCTCAATATCAAGTGATCGAACAACGATTACAATGCTTAAAGGGTGAGCTTTATCTATATAAAAGTATTTCAGGACTTTTTCTGTATATGTAGACTGATGAACTAAAATTTCATTTGAAAGATGCTCAATTTGTAAACCAAGACAAAATCTGGTTCTTCCAAGATCTTTCTTTTCAAACAATTTGCAGTTTTCGTGAGCTCTTCTAGAGCCACAACGAGATTTAAATCATCCACATATACTGCAATAATTGCGAATCCAGACTCTGACTTCTTAATAAAAACACATGGACAAATTTGATTATTCTAAAATCCCTTTTTTAATAAATATTCGCTAAAACGATTGTACCACATGCATCCGGATTACTTTAAACCATATAATGATTTTTGTAACTTCATAGAATAAATACTTTTGGATTTTGAATTATATGCTTCGGCGGTTTATATCCTTCAAGAATTTTCATGTATATATCATTATCTAGTGATCTATATAATTATGCAGTAACCACATCCATTAAACGTATATCCAAACTTTCCATTACTACCAAGCTAATAAAAAATCTAAATGTAATTGAATCCATTACAGGAGAATATGTTTATTGAAAATCAATACCAGGTTTCTACGATAAACCTTGTGCAACAAGTCGTGCTTTATATCTCACGATTTCATTTTTCTCATTACGTTTTCATACAAATACCCACTTATATCTAACAGGTGTAACACCTTTAGGTGTTTGGACAACAAGTCCAAATACTTCACGTTTTACAAGTGAATTCAATTCTGCATTAATTGTATTTTTCCATTTTGGCCAATCATTTCTATGTCGACATTCTACGACAGTTTGTGATTCAATTTCATCATTACTTCTGGTAATGTCAATTGTAACTTTAAATCAAAATATATTGTCGACAATAATTTTATTTCTATCCCACAATTCTCCTGTACTTACATAATTTATTGAGATCTCTTTATTTTCAGGTACCTGTTCCTTTTCAGGAGATATCTCTTCTGGAGATTCCTGTTCAGGGGATTCTTTTTCAGGAAAATTTGGAGTTAAAAGTTTGGATAGATCAATTGATTTTGTTGCTTGTTTTGTGGGTATGGTTTCTTCAAGAATACCAATTTCTTTTACTTTTCTCTTTTGGGAAATCTTATCTTTTGCATCAATAGGTTTTCCATGCTTCAGGCATGTCTTAGATTCATTTGCTGCTTGATTTGTTGATTGTTCTACAGGAACTTCAGTTCGTGCAGGGATATTAGCTGCTGGAATATGCGATTTTATTATTTTCTTACTATCAGTAAATACATCCGATAATTGATTTGCAATACCTTGTAATGAATAATCCTCTAAACTTTCAGTTTACATTGATTTGTATGAAGATCAATATGAGATAATGTTGATGCATTCCATGTTATTTCTTTTTGTATTACAGGCACATTATCTTTTCCTAATGGTAGAAAAAATGTTTCATCAAAATGACAATTTTCGAAACATGCCTTAAAAATATCATCAGTTAAAGGTTCAAGGTGTCTAATAATAGAAGAAGAATCAAAACCAATATAAATACCAAGTCTTCGTTGAGGGCCCATCTTAGTGCATTTAGGAGTTACAATTGGAACATAGACAACACAACCAAAAATACGAAAATGAAAAATTTTTTGTGGTTGAACAAAAGTAAGTTGCAAAGGGGAGTATTTATTATGGGCAGTTGGTCTAATCTGAACTAGTGATGCAGCATGTAAAATTGCATGTCCCCAAGCAGGAATAGGTAGTTTTGTTCTCATAAGCAAAAGTCCAGCAATTAATTGAAGTCGTTTAATAAATGATTCAGCTAAACCGTTCTGAGTATGTACATAAGCAACTGAATGTTCAACATAAATTCCTATTGACATGCAATAATCATCAAAGGCTTGAGATGTAAATTCTGCTGCATTATCCAATCTGATAGACTTGATTAGATAATCAGGAAATTGAGCTCATAATCTAATAATTTGTGCAAGGAGTATAGCAAATGCAACATTACAAGTAGAGAGTAGACAAACATGTGACCATCTAGTTGATGTATCTATTAAAACCATAAAATATCTAAATGGTTCACATGACGGATGTACTGACCCACATATGTCCCCATGAATTCTTTCTAAAAATTATGAAGATTCAATTACTACCTTAGAAGGGGATGGTCTGATAATAAGTTTTCATTGACAACATGATGCACATGGATAATCACTTGATAAAAGAATCTTCAGGTTCTTTAGATGATGTCTATGTGAGTTCTCAATTATTCGTCGCATCATAATTGAATGTCCAAGGCGATCATGCCAAAGTATAAAAATTTTTGGATCAGAGCATTTTCGGTGCATTACAATATTTGATTCAATTGTACTCATAGTTGTATAATATAAGCTCGAAGAGAAAGCTGACAGTTTTTCTAATATGAGCTTATGGCCCGAAATCATAGAAGTAATGTAAAGATATTCATTATTGTCTTCATTGATGGTTTCAACATGATAACCATTGCGACGAATATCTTTAAAACTTAGCAAATTTCTTATAGATTTTGAAGAATACAAAGTATTGTCAATACAAAATTTTGTTCATTTAGGTAATATTATATTTGCTCTTTCGGAGTCTTCAATTAGATTTGAAGAACCGAATATGGTATTGACATTGGCTCTATTCAATGTTAAACATTGAAAATATTTCTTATGTTTAAGAATTGTATGTGTGGTACAACTGTTTGCGAGACATACATCTCCATCAATTTTCTTCAAATTGATCAATTGATCAATAAAATCTATGCTTCTTTAATAAAAGCAAAACACATATAAAATTTTATTATAATGTATTCGAATATAATGCGATTACAAGGCAAAGAAAGAAAATGAATTATTGTATCCAAAATCATCACTAATAAGAAAATCTGTATTTTCATTAGGGTTCATAAAGAAATCAGAAACATCCAGATGGGTGTGATCCATTCCATTTGAGGTATAAGTTGAATCTACCAGATTCTTGTGATCAGCAAAATTCATTTCGACCCCCTTTTCTTTTTCTTTAATAGAGGCTTGATAGAGGTTTACCAAATGTTTTGGTGTACGACAGATATGTGACCAATATCCATTCATACCACATCTAAAACATTTATCCTTATAGTTTTTCGCAGGCTTACTTTGTAAGCCTTTATTATCATCATTTTTTGTCTCAGTGTTGTTCCACTTCCGGTGGTACACTGAATTTCTTTTTGAGTAATTTTGAGTATGGTCTCCTTAATTTTTATAGTTTTTCTTACCACGACCGTGTCCCCAACCATGCCCACGATTTCCTTTATAAAATGAAGTTCCATTCGCTTCAGGGAATAAAATAGAACCAGTTGGACGAGATTGATGGTTTTTCATTAAAAGCTCATTGTTATGTTTAGCCACTAATAGACAAGATATTAGTTCAGAATATTTTATGAACTTGCGTTCTCGATATTGCTGCTGTAGGAGTACATTCAAGACATGGAAAGTGGTATATATTTTTTCTAACATATCTTCATCAGTGACATCCTCACCACATAATTTCAACTGTGAACTTATTTCGAAAAGTGCAGAGTTGTACTCAGACATTATTTTAAATTCTTGCAGCCTCAGGTGCATCCAATCATAACGAGTCTTTAGAAAGATAACGGTCTTCTGGTACTCGTATCTCTCATTTAGACTTTTTCATAAAATCAATGGATCTTTTATAGTGAGCTACTCACTTTTCAATTCTTCATACAAATGATGGCGAAAAAAAATTATTGCTTTAGCACGATCCTGCAGGGACCTTTCATTCTTTTCTTGGATAGTATTTTTAAAGTTCATTGCATCAAGATGGATTTCAGCATCCAAAATCCAAGATAAGTAATTGTTGCCAAAGACATCGAGAGCAACAAATTCTAATTTTGTAAGATTCGACATTATCTATAACAAATATATTAAAAATTGAATAAGTAAATATTATAGGATTTAGAATATGCAAGAATTATAAACTTTATGAAGTCATATGAATTGCATTGATAATATAATATTTTACTTCAAAGAGTATTGCATAAAATATATGTTATAGCATCATTCGAAAATATACATACCACAATGATTATAAAATGATATTATAAAATTGTGGAATGAATTACAGTTATTAGAGCAATCTCACAAATAGCTTTCAATGACAATTGGCTAGAGTCTCGTGCTGATAACGTGTTGTAAAACTAAAGAAAAGTAGCAAGAGGATTGAAAGACCAAAATATCTATAATTAATTTTTCAGGAACTAAATATTATTTCTTTCAACTTCCTTATTGTAAGTCTACTACAAATGCTCCTCAAGACACCCTTTTATAGGTATGGAGGATATATGAATACATGTATCTAGGGAATGACAATACATGAATTAAATGGATATATGAACATGAGAAATAGGGATACATGAACATGGAAGAATTCTAATGGTCATCCATTAAATACAATTCATGAATTTACAAAAAAAATTTAATTATTTACATTATTGGGGTTTTTTAAGAAAATATTGTTATTTTTTCATTTACTCAAATTTTTATTTTAAAGATTGAGAGTTAATCTAATTGTTAATGGATAATTTTATATTAATACAATACAAATGAAAATGTTATTAACATAACTCTTTTGCAAAATATTTATTTTATTTTTAAAGTCTATTATGACGATTGAGACAATTTAATAAAATAAAATTTTGCTATACATGAGTAGGTGTTTTAGCGCAGTATTTATTGTGAGATTCCTTATAATTAAAAAAAAAATCAAAATAGTAATATTTTTTAGCATAGTGTTTTTTTATGCATGGATGGGGGGTTCGAGATTCTCCATTTGGACTTTGAAGACCAAGCCTTGTGTCATTTGGTTCAAAATACCTTGATATTTTTTAATATAGTTGATTTGTAAAGCTTCTACATAAACAGTGTAGTGTGCTGAGTGCATAAAAAATAGGACTTTTAAATTGATTTTCTCAATACAATATTACAAAAAAAATAGTGCTATATATACTTATATTTTTACTTGCAAATTTATTTACACTATCAGTGGTGCTACGCACAACCGCCATGCGGAATCATTGCGTAACCGGTTGATAGAAATTTTAAAAAAATAAAAAATGAAATGAAAATTGAGATAAGCGCCTAGGAATTTGGGATTGCTTTTGATGCATTTGTCTTCTCCTATTTCTACACTTAAGGCATTCTACTCTCTCTCTCTCTCTCTCACCTTAAAGTAGATAGAAGCAGTCTTAGACTGCTTTTGAGAGTGATTTGAGACCAGAACCAAAGAAGAAGACATAGATAACGCGTTGAGAGATTTGAAAGCAAAATGGGCTTCAGGATTGTCAATTTTTTCAAGGTTCTTCTCATTTCATTTTGACGTTCTTGCTTAGTATATCTTCCTTCTTCGCTCTTTTACATTCTTTACCAATTTACTTTGTTAACTCAAAACAAAAAGAGGGGAAATAGATTTTTAGGTTAATGTGATAGCTGTTGATTTTTTTTTTTTTTTTTTGCCGCTAATTTGATTCACTGATTTGATTTACAAATTTATTATCCCCTATAAGTGGGATTCTGGTTGAACAATAGTTATGGGCAAATAAATTTTCAACAACTGCTCTATACATTTCCTAGGCAAATCAACAACTACTCTATACATTTCCTTAAAAAATAAAATTGAAACGATTATGCATTAACACAGGTTTCTGGGTTAAGGAAGGAGGAGAGGCATCGATGGTTAGGGTTTGGGAGAAGGGACGCGAAAGAAGTCTTAAATAAGAGAAATACTTTAAATGAAACATACCATTTTATTAAAAATGAAATTCTCATGCATGTGAATCTATGATTTTCATCTTAGCCCTCTAAAAACTTTAAATAAAACGGTGAGTTTTATTTTAAATGATATGGCGAGTACTCCACGGTTGCAAGCAGCGGTTGTACAAAGAGTTTCTCTTACAATATTCATTTCATTAATTTTTTTTAAATTTTAATTCTAAATTTTAAATTTCATGATTTTTAAATTTTTTTAAAAAAATAATTTAACATTTTCCTCACAAGAATATTGTGTAGGCCAATTTAACATCGGAATGACAATATATGCTGTACCAATTCATTCAAGGAAACAGAGGATGAACATCATCCCTGAGACAAAGATCAGCTTTTTTCTTCAAACCCCTTGCTCGGTGTCTCATCTCCACTCCTTCAACATCCGCCATTGGCCCATTAGAATTTTAATAGCTCTCTCTATCTTCCATCTCTCCAATACACCCTCCAACTCCAACGACCCACGATACGTTCAACAGGAAGTCACATCAACATACATAGAGGGAAGGTTTGTAGAAATGGAAGAACACATGAAAATGGCGTCAGATATGGTATCGCGAGAATAGACGAGGAAAGACCTTGAACGTTACATTCTCACCCATACTCACATAAATTACAGATTTTGGAGCTTTTTCTGTGAAGTCGGGATTTGAGCATAAGGGGGCCGAAGCTCGGGCATTTGGGCTTGACGCACAAAGAATCCGTCACATAAATGGAGATAGTGTTACTGACCCAGAAACAAAAACAAACAGAAAAGGCTGTATTAATAGGGTTGGATTTGGCCTGCTCCTAACAACAATGTAATAATAGTATTTTTGAGCTACTTTCAAGCTCGTTTCCTTGAGACTTTATACAATAAATAAATAAATAAATCATTCATTTTTTGCAGGTCAATCTCATTTTGTAAAACTTACACGTCCCCAACTTGCACTCAACATTGCTCTCGTAAAAATTACAGACTACAAGCACTCATTGATACGTATGGAATAGTAATACGTGTGTGTGGGTTATCACGTCGGATGGTTACAAATATGGATGGGGGAAAATAACAGTTTAATAATATAAAGAGAAGGTGGCTGAGGGTGGCCGCGAGCTTTCCAAACAACAGTAGGTACAAAGACGACGGTTTCCACGTTCCTTCCTTCCCCCCTCTTGTTAATATCTGGATTCTGAATACAAACTCCCTCTTACAAACAAACGCTTCAAGCACCCGGCAATGTCCCTATCACTCCCATTGTATCACATAATAACAATAATAATGTTGTCTCCACGTGTTCATATAAGCCATTCTTTAGGGATGGTTTGGATAACAATACCATCTCATCACATCTTATTTTATCTAATTATTATAATTCTTTTAAAATTTTAAATAAAATATAATAAATAATTCAATTTTTTTAAATTTCAAAATAAAAAATAAAAAATTTTATTCAATTTTTATCTCAACTTACTATCTTAATCACCTCCAATATCTCTTCTTATTCATACACTAATCATTTTATTCATCATTTATATATCACACTATATATCACATTTGATTTTTTTTATTAAATTAAAGAATATTTTATATTTATCATTTATATATCATATATTTAATAAAAAAATTAAAATTTAAGAAATCATATATAGTGTGCGGTTGTAGTAACGACGAGTAAATTATTCTTCATACACAGCCGACGGTACTTTAACCTTTGAGAAAATAAAAACATAAAAATTACTTTCGGTCAATGGGTAATTTTTTTTTTTTTTGTCTTAAATTTTATTGCCTTTATTTTATTTTTTTATTATCTTCAATGAAATTTAAGTTTAGTTTGTTTTTACAGATAAGATGAAATAAATTGATATTGAAGTTAAAAATTTAATAAAATATTATTAGAATATATTTTTTTAATATATTTTTTATTTTGAGATTTAAAAAAATTGAATTATTTATTTTATTTTGTTTTCGAAAAACATTTCATCTCATCTCAATTTCATCATTACACTTTTCTAAATTTCAATACAAAATAAAATAAACAATTCAATTTTTTCAAATTCATTTCATCTTATCTCACCTAATCATTACAACTTTTCTAACTTCCAATATAAAATAAAATAAACATTTCAACTTTTTCAAATCTCAAAATAAAAATAATATTAAAAAATATATTCTAATAATATTTTATTTTACTTCTTAATTTTAATCGCAACTCATTTCATCTCATTTTATCTTATTTTCGAAAACAAATGAAGCCTAAATGAGATAAGATTAATTGAGAGGAATTATGAAAATAAATGAGATGTTATTAGCATGTCTAATAAATAGTAGATTTATTAAACCATTAAAAATATGTGAATTTAAAATAAAAAGTAAAAACAGATTAATTCAAGTAACAACGTGACCAAATCTTCGTTCAAACGTGTAACATCAATTAAATAGGACATAACCCGGATAAAATAATACGATTTACGTTGGATTCTCAGTTAAACTTTACCGTATTTTTTTTTAATATTATTATTTGACCATCTTAAATTTACCATTTGAATGATCATTTTAACGTGGTGCTACGAGATTTATTAAAATAATAGATCATTTTCTTTTTTTAACCTTATTTTATTTTAAATATATATTTTTTATTTTTTTAATAAATCGTGATCACTTGAGCGCTAAATTATTATTATTGTTATTTTACCCGCCACCGGATCGAATTCTCATCAATCCCATTTCTGTCAGATCAGACTGTCCCAAACAAGAGCACAAACAGTATTTTCATGTCGACTTTATTTAGATGTTGAGTTGAGTTGAGATAATAAAATATTATTAAAATATTATTTTTTAATATTAAAATTATTTTAAAATTTAAAAAAATTAAATTATTTATTATATTTTATATTAAAATTTAAAAAAATTATAATATGAGTTAAATTGAATTGAGTTGGGTTGAGATCAACCCTGCGAGATCTCGACTTTGAAGCCAATAAAGCCTCTTTGTTTGTGAGTGTCTTTTATATATAATAATGTTGTATTTATTTCGTCTCTGCAACTCACCAACTCCACTTTTTTCATTCCGTTTTGCCATGGAAGTCTTTCCCAAGCTCTTCTTCGTCTTCTTTTCATTTTTCGCTCTTGTTTCCGCTGATCTCCTACCCGGTGCTCATACATTGCCCGAGAACCCAATTAGTCGCTCGCCTCACGTCAACTCCAACTCAGTCCTCGTTGCTCTCCTCGACTCCCACTATACCGAGCTCGCCGAGCTCGTGGAGAAGGCCCTCCTGTTGCAGACACTCGAAGACGAGGTGGGCCACCACAACATCACAATTTTCGCCCCTATGAATGAGGCCCTCGAGCGCGGTCTCGACCCAGAATTCAAGCGCTTCCTCCTCGAGCCCGGGAACGTCATGTCCCTGCAGACCCTCTTGCTGTCCCACATTGTCCCCAAACGAATTGGTCTACACGAATGGCCCAAGTTAGCCACCGAGTCTAGTCTCCACGACTCCCTCGCCCGCGACCCAGTCGAGTTAACGAGTCAGGATTCGGGTGAGATGTTCGTGGGTTACGCAAGGGTGATACACCCGCACGCGGTGAACCGTCCGGACGGCGTTATCCACGGGATCGAACGGCTGTTAATCCCACAGTCCGTGCAGCAGGATTTCAACAACCGCCGGAGCCTTCGATCAATTTCGGCCATCAAACCAGAAGGAGCCCCGGAAATCGACCCCAGAACAAGTCGGTTGAAGAAACCCACGCCACCGAGCAAACCCGGTTCGCCGCCAGTTCTCCCTATCTACGATGCCATGGCTCCCGGTCCGTCCCTAGCCCCAGCTCCAGCGCCAGGCCCCGGAGGACCCCACCACCACTTCAACGGCATCAAACAAGTCAAAGACTTCATCCACACCCTCTTACACTACGGCGGGTACAATGAAATAGCCGATATGTTAGTGAACCTCACTTCCTTAGCCACCGAAATGGGAAAGCTCGTGTCGGAGGGGTACGTAATAACAGTCTTGGCTCCGAACGACGAGGCCATGGCTAAGCTGACCACGGACCAGTTGAGCGAGCCAGGAGCGCCAGAACAGATACTATATTACCACATTATACCGGAGTATCAGACGGAGGAGAGCATGTACAATGCGGTGAGGAGGTTCGGGAAAGTGAAGTACGATACGCTGCGGTTGCCGCAGAAGGTAATGGCCCATGAGGCCGATGGGTCGGTGAAGTTCGGTCAGGGCGAGGGGTCGGCGTACTTGTTCGATCCCGATATTTACATCGACGGAAGGATTTCGGTTCAAGGGATTGACGGGGTTCTGTTCCCAGAAGAGGAGACCAAAATTGTTTCGCATGCTAATGCTAAAGTCGCAGCAAAACCCAGGAGAGGTATGTTCGCCAATTTTTCTGTCCTCTCTCGATCGTAGTGTCGGCGGTATATCGGTATCCGATGTTTCGGTTTGGGTGAACGGTGAATGCTAGGGAATTTTTGTGAGCTCGTGTGCTTGTGTGTGTCGGTGGGTCAGATTTGGTCAAAGACTCATAGCTCATAGCTGTCCTTTTAAGTGGTCCAAATGGCGAAGGGTAATTAGTCTTACCTTTGCATGACTCTAGAAACCAAACTTGGTTCCTTGGGATATAGGTTTGGAATTTGACTTTTGAGTTTGAGGTTAAAAGCAGACCACACAAAAAGAATCCGATGCGGTCGGATCATCTATCTGACGGATAAATCAACAATTATAAATGCTTTTCTTGCATATTCTTTGGTAGGTAACTGTAAAATGAGGTTAGTACTTAGAATCACACGATTGAATTTTCACAGATAAGCACATAAATTAATTAATTATTTTAATGCGATAAGTTAGATTGTAAAACTATTTTTATCGTAAAGTAGATCAAATATCATATAAAACTATTAACAATATGTCAAGGAAGAGAGAGGCAGTCGAAAGATACGGTTTGTGTATAGTCCAATTAGTAGACTACGGAACTGCTTTATGAGGCCCCAACCAAAGAGAAAGACACTGCAGTCGACTGTTTGTATACAATAACATTGAATAAACAAAACCCCATATTGACTCGATTAGAGAAGATGCAATAAATATATATATTTTGTACCACCCAGATGCAATCTGACCCTCGTTATTGTCAAATTGGGACTTTATTATTATCAGGTCAAAAGCATTAAGCTGGTATGTTTATTGCATGGGTTCCAGTCATCAATATTAACTATATGTGGTAGAATCTTCCTTTGTAAGATCCTGCTTTTGCTTGTAATATTTGATTGCATGGAATATGATACTGTTAGCGGCCTGTTCATGATTAAGTTCTGGAATTAATTTATGCACTTGTTTATTGGAGAAATGTTGCTTTCATTGCCAAAATGATGTTAGAAAGTTGCTTTCGATCGGCAGATAGTTTTGTTTTTTTCATGAGAAAGATATGGTTGGCCTAAGTACTTTATATATTTAATTATCAATAATGTTATGCAGCAACATTGCTTGAAGTAGCTTGTCGGATGCTTGGGGCCTTTGGACAAGATTCTCATTTCACCTCATGCCATTGAAAAATATGAGAAAATGCCAGTTCCCATGCCTCAAGAAGAACACTTCAAAGAAGAAGGTAAGTTTTCCTCTGAATATCTTGAACAGATTGTAGGTTCTCCTCCACCCCAACCTTTTGTGCCTTGAAATATTATAACAAAGTTTTCTGCCTATAGAAGAACGATGAGTGCTACAATCACAAAGAGATTACACAAAAATAATTCCACAAACTCAGTGGCGGAACCAGAAATTTGTTGTAGGAGGGGCCGAACAAAGTTAAAATTATAATATAATATTTTTTATTCTATTTCTAGGTCAAAATAATCTATAAGATCAAAATAATTTTATAGAGGAAGTCAAAATAATTTTTTAGAGAGGGGGCCAACACAAGATTGGATTATTATAATCCTATTAGATCATAAAAAATTAATATATATAATTTTTTTTTCAAACTTTGGGGGGCCATGGCCCCCCTACTCCTATGTAGTTCCGCCGTTGCACAAACTGACATGACTTCATGTGATTGATTCGTTGGATTTGTTTTACAATAAAAGTAATTTTACAATCTGATAAATCATATCAGTTTGTGAGATTACTTTTATATAATCACTTTGTAACTGGAGTATTTATCTTAAAAAACACATCTTCTGGTCAAAATGTCGAGAAGTGGTGGGTTTGTGGGTCCTATTTGTAAGTTCTTCAATACTATTCAAGAGCACTTTGCTGATTATTGAGACGTAAATTTGTATAAATAAATAAATATATAAATTCAAGAGCAACACATGCATTATAATAAACCACCACACGATAAGTATTGCTCAGTAACCTTCCCTTTTCACCATTGTTGGCTGCTGCAGATTGAGTCCCTTGTCAAAGCTGAAATTCTATGCATGCATGATTGCATTGGAAGGGAAGGTTCCTTGCACAAGACTTTTGTATTCGATTTGTGTCTGAATAAGGGCGGTGCCTAGTTGTCCAATTTTAGTTGGTGAGTTGGGGAATTGATTTTGTTGATTTTAGATGGACCACGAAATGTCTATCAAGTGGGTTTCATCTCAATAAAAAAGAAAAAAATTACGAAATAAAATGATTAAAATTGCAAATTCATGGCTTGCGAGGTGAAAACAAATTTAATTATTGTAATTATGTGTTTGTGAAATTCTGTTCTTTTGCATTTTTTATCTTCCTTGAATTGTAATTATTCTGTTTGTGCAAGGCATGGACACATCACTTTTTATTACCAAAAGAGATGATGATTTAACAAAGTGCTGGACAACATGGTTCTAAGTTGCGGGATAGATGGATTTTTTGGACTGCAATAAATGATATTTGCAATTATAGGATATGCAAGTCTTACGCATTTCTTTTGAAAAAAATGGTTAAATCTAGAATCTATGTGATTTTTTTTTTAATAGTGAATTTTACTTTTTTTCAAAGAGAGTGCGCGAAACTTAGAACCTTAGGCTGTATCTAGCATTTCTCTTTGGACTACATCAATTCTTAGTTGTTTTTTGGACTAAATCACCTTGCCAACATGTAATGCTTTTTTACATTTTAGCTCAATTCTTAGATGCTGCTTTTGAGATTTCTGTTCGTTTGTTGTATTGTTCCGTTGCCTTATCTTTATTTTATTTTTCTTGAGACTCTTGCCGATGACTTTTACTGCCTATCTCATATCTGGATGATTGCTGACAAATCTTAGAAGGCAGGGTGATAGATGATAATCATGCACTTAAGGCTTGGCGAGGCATAGAACATTGGACTTAATTCAATACACAGCCGAAGGATATATGCCCACTTCGAAAGAAATTTTGCTCTATTTAAAATTAATTTCACAAGTACACATGCATTCTCCATTGGGTTACATCACAAGCAACACTCTTTTCTCACACCCTCTTGTACATGCTCAGCTTTTACTGCTTCCCTCACTTTCCAGGGACAAAGTTTGTGGCATATGCCCAGGCATTGTTGTTTACAGGATCAGCCAAATGGTCAGCCAGGTTCTCCAATGGTCCCTTGCCAGTCACAATGGCTTGGACAAAGAACCCAAACATGGAGAACATGGCCAATCTCCCATTCTTGAGCTCCTTCACCTTGAGCTCAGCGAATGCCTCTGGATCATCAGCAAGGCCTAATGGGTCAAAGCTCCCACCTGGGTATATCGGGTCTGTCACCTCACCAAGTGGCCCACCAGCAATACGGTAACCTTCAACTGCACCCATTAAGATCACTTGTGTGGCCCAAATGGCTAGAATGCTTTGAGCATGGACCAAGTTTGGATTCCCCAAGTAGTCCAGCCCACCATCACTAAAGATTTGAGCTCCGGCCTTGAACCAGACAGCCTCACCGAACTTGACTCCATTGCGGGACAAAAGTTCGGGGAAAACACAACCAAGAGCCCCAAGCATGGCCCATCGCGAATGGATCACTTCGAGCTCACGGTTCTTAGCGAATGTCTCTGGGTCAGCTGAGAGTCCAGCAGTGTCCCAACCATAATCGCCGGGAAATTCTCCTGTGAGGTAGGATGGAGGCTCGCCAGAAAAGGGGCCCAAGTACTTAACACGGTCGGGGCCATACCATGGGCTTCCAGATGAGACGGGCTTGGGCCTGCCGGCAGTTTTTCTCATGGTTACTCTGCCCTCACCAAGAAGGTCAGATGAGGAGGGAGCAAGCTTGATAACTTGGCCAGCCAGAGAAGGAGAGGAGAGGGCCATTGTCGAGGCAGCCATTGGTATGAAAAGAAAGTTTAGAACTTGAAAGCAAGCAATGTGAGGAAGAGAGTGGTGTGTTGAGGGTGCTATTTGAGTGAGGATGACCTTAGTTGGGTGCAGTCTTTATAATGTCGGAGGCAGTAGGGGACCCTTATCTCATGTGATCTATATCTCTATTCTCATTGGTGAAAATGAAAGAGGAAGATTTTCATGCACATATCTTACCCAGTTGGCAGTCCCTGCTCCACCAATTCTGCTTGATAATTTCTGGTGGTGTAAATCCATCTCAATATTAGAGAGTGGCTTCTGTAGCCAATAGAAAAAGCCCACGTGATTTTTTTTAGATGAGAAGATCACTTCTCTTCTCTTCTGAGTCTCTGACTACGTACGTGTTTGGAATGGATCCACTGAGTTGGGTTCAGCCCAAGAGTGAGTTATTTTGGTCTATGTTTGCTTTGACTCGCCCAGACCCATTTTGCACAGATCGACCCAACTCAAGTTATGTACTAAGGGTTGGTTTGATTACATATTCATCTCATCTCATATAATCATTATAAAATTTTCAAACAATCATATAAAATATAATAAATAATTTAATTTTTAAAATAAAATAATATTATTTTATTATTTTATTCAATTTTCAACAAAACATTTCATCTCATCTTATTTTATAGGAATTACATAACCAAACGATGCCTAACTATCATTATTGGTTTGTGATTGAAGTGACAACTGTGAGAACGTGTGCAATTGCTGGGACTCTGCAATTTAGTATAGTTTTATTTATTTTATAATTTCATGTAAAATTTAAGACCAAAAAAATCAGTTTAACCAAAACGTTGAAGATTTGGGACAAAGAAATCTTAAAGAATCCTAATCCTAAACAAGTTATTGATTATTATTTATTTGTCTTGAAGGCTGGGCAGGGTCTGTGGTGATCATTATTGTAAGAAAATGAGAGGTGGGCAGGTAGTGGATTTAAATGTAAGCGCAACAACTAATTTAAAGGAGAATAAATAATGTCTAAGACCCACAAACACGCACGTCCATTCTTTAGGTAAGGTAGGTTAACTTTCATGTGCTGGAGAAAGGAATTAAGAACATCATGTGGATATTATTTCTTATTTGAAACTAATTCGTGGGGTTGTCCTGGTTGGAAAACCTAACCTTGTAGCCGATTACAACTTTATTTATTTATTTATTTCATCCCCATTGAAAATTGAACAAATGCTGACTAATATTAATAATTTTAAGTGAATCAAATTAAAGCTCATAGACCAAGATTTATTTGTTAGAATATTATTTTTTTAATATTAATTTTGTTTTAATATTTGTAAAAGTTAAATTATTTATTATATTTTATTTTAAAATTTGTAATGATTAAGGATAGGTTTGGGAGGTGAGATCAGAATTTTGTATTTTGTTTTAAAGTTTAAAATATTATTTTTTAGTTTTGAGATTTGAAAAAGTTAATTTGGGATTTGAAAAAGTTGAATTGTTTATTATATTTTGTATAGGAATTTGAAAAAATTGTAACGATGAGATGAGAATTTTATAGAAGATGAATCTTCCAAACCTATCCTAAATGAGATTAGATATTTTTGGTATCCAAACAATACCCAAGTATATATCAACCTATTTAAAATTAAAAGTAAGTTCAAAACAGTCAAAATCATTTGATGACATAAAGTCTGATTTTCAAATAAAATAATTAGGTTCGAACATCTCATTCCTGTGTAGAAAATATATAAAAAACCATTAATTTCATGAATTACTTTTCAGATTGCATGCATGCCCTATGCCCTATTGTTCAACACCTGACATCTTTTTTGTCCTTAACCCGCCTCTTCTCTCACACGACCGATGCGTACACAACACGAGATGAGACAGAGAAACATGGAAAGAAAGAGTTGCGGCATGGATTGCGGTGTTCATACACGTAGTCCACAATTCTGGCTGCGTTTCTTCGATTCAACTCAATTTAATTCAACTTATTATTATAATTTTTTCAAATTTTAATATAAAATATAATAAATAATTTAATTTTTTTAAATTTTAAAACAATTTTAATATTAAAAAATAATATTCAAATAATATTTTATCATTTCAACTCAACTCAACATCCAAACTCACCAGGACGGAAACACGGCTTTTACCTATTCTGATGACAATGGACATGCACGTTGTCTGACGTTTAAACCCGCGTCATTACGTCATGCATGCTTCCACCTCTCTGCTAGCTCAACTGGCCCCTCATTATCGTACACTCCAGATTCGTAGCTATAGAACGAGGTGCGAAAACAAAACTTGCTCTGGTGAACTTTAGAATCCGTTTTTTTCAATATTTTAATGCCAAAATCACTCAAACCTAAAATAATTTTCAATTAAAATATTTAATTTTTTTATCTAAGAAATATTATATTTATCATCTTCACATCACAAATTATATGATTTTTTTAAAATTTTTTTATTATCAAATGTATAGTATATAGATAATGAATAGAATAATTCAATTAGTTTAAGAAGAATAATTCTGTATAGGAAAATTTCTGAAGGTGCGGAGCACGAGATTTAGATTTTCTCTACAAGAGTAGGTCTGAAGAGCCCTTCCTTAAGGAGGTTCATTAACATAAAAAAAAAAAGTTTAAGAGGAATAAAAAAAAATACAAATAAATATGGTGTGTGGTATAATTAATAACAAAATTATTTCATCCAATCATTACTTAATTAATTATTAAAATTTTTTCAAATTTTTAAAATAAAATATAAAAAAAATACTATTTTTTCAAATTTCAAATTTCAAAATAAAAATTATATTATAAATTATATTCAAATAATTTTTTAATTTTATAATATTTTTATTCAATTTTTTATCTCTCATTTTCAATACCTAATAGAACATTTTAACTCAAAAGAAAATGATATTTGGCCCCATGAGTTTGCTCTCTCAAAGTGACTGTTCATATATTTTATTTTATTTTTTTTAAATGGTTAAAAAAGTGATTATTTGTAAAGTGATATATTTTTTTATTTTAAAAAATGTGTAAAGATGTTTAAAAATTATTTAAAAGAAAAAAAAAATTAAAAAGTACAATTTGCACCAATTATAAATTTGAAAAGGACAAACTCATGGAGTTGAATAGTAGCGCCTTCACCTTGCCTCAAATAATTTTATTATTATTCATAAATATATGAAGATATTCTAAATATGGACTTAATTTGGACTATTCATTCAAGACAAAAACAAGTACTTCCCTACAATACACCTTTTGGTTCCCAAGTTGCTCAATTAGCCTAACGGGGTACATTTTTAATCGCGATGAACTTCAATGACATTTCGTGTTATTTTTTTATGAGAATTTTCAGATTTATTTGTCCCGATTAATCATCAACCCGAGTATCTTATATAATTATCGGATCAGATCAGAAAAGAGTGCCACTTGTGAATAAGATTTTTGATTAGAAAAACATTAGAGTACAAAGACAGGGAAAAATAAAGCATAATATAATAAGAAAAACATTATAACAGTTAAAACCGTCGTTGGGCAAAAAGTTGAGAATGGTGGGTTCGGATAGCCAACGACTTTCCGCAAGGCAATCAGCCGAATAACCCGGTTGATTAAAATTAACAGCATTCTTAACGACAAGGTAAAATACAAATAAAGCCTGCATTTGTGCACAGCGACACCCACTAAAAGCCGGCATTACTATATAGTCTATTTATTTTTTCAACATCCCATTCCAGAGACCTGGTAAACCAGAGGTCCCTTTCTTCTCTTTCCCAGCTTCTCGACTTTGTTTACACGTTCCTTACTGTTTGCTCATTTGGGTTATTCTGATTTTTGTTGAAAATTGAAGATTTTTGATCGGCTTTCAGTTTTTTCGTTGTCTCGACTTGGTTTGTTTTATTGCTGACTGGTTCTGAGATCCTAAGATTTAAGGGAAATTACTTCTTTCTGTTTGTTGTTGTAATATTTCTGGATTTCATCTTTGGTCAATAAAGATTTTTGACTTCTTTTGGCCTCTTTGGGTGTCCTTAATTTGTTCATCTTAATGTTACATCATTTGTGCACTTGTTATCTTTGTATGGATGAAGTCGGCAACTGACTACACGAAGAAATTTCCAAATTCGGTGAGTAATGGTTCCGTTTTTTATTTCGTTTTTCGTTTTGTACTGATTCAAGGTTCATATCACATGCTATATTTCAAGATTGATTTTATTATCTCTATTAAGTTTAGACAAAAATACAAGGGGTGTTTGACTTACATATGTTGCCCAGGTCGTTAAGATCAGATCCAACATGTTTGGTGTTAACACTTCCAGTGGGATGAGATCTTGGTGTTGAAAGTAGGGAGTTTATAAAGAAATCACTTTAGTGCCATATGGGGAATACTTGTGTCGGACCTAGCATTTCTAAGAATGGTTTCTTCCAATCGGTTTCTGCCGCAATGTGGCGAACCCGGATGCCTGATGATTCAGTTTCTCCTCATACTAATGGAGAAACAGTCAATGAGGCAATGCATCAACCCGAATTGCCTTTGCCGGTCCAAAACAAACCCCCAGAACAAGTGACAATTCCGAACTCGGAACCAGTGCAACCTGCAAAAGCCAAGAAGAACCCACATATGAAGAGGGTGGCTAGTGCAGGTCTTCGTGCTGAGGTGTTGAAGAAAAAAACTGGTAATATAAAGGAATTTTTCAGTTTGGGAAAGAAACTAGGACAAGGGCAATTTGGGACAACGTTTCTATGTGTGGAGAAGGCAACAGGGGAAGAATATGCGTGCAAATCTATTGCAAAGAGGAAGTTGATAACAGACGAAGATGTTGAGGATGTGAGAAGGGAAATTCAGATAATGCACCATCTGAAGGGGCATCCAAATGTTATATCTATCAAAGGGGCTTATGAAGATGCAGTGGCGGTTCATGTTGTGATGGAACTATGTGCAGGTGGTGAACTTTTCGATAGGATTATTAAGCGTGGGCATTACACGGAAAGAAAGGCAGCTGAGCTTACTAGAACTATAGTTGGGGTTCTAGAAGCTTGTCATTCACTGGGAGTGATGCATCGTGACCTTAAGCCAGAAAATTTTCTCTTTATCAACAATAAAGAGGAATCACTTCTCAAAACCATTGACTTTGGGTTATCGATATTCTTTAAACCAGGTAAATTCATATGGCTGTAGTACTTCTGAAAACTATTTGAGTTGCTACTTCAAAGTCTTTCAAAATTGATAGTTGGATGAGATTCCACTAGTTGATGATGAGATAATTCTGTATTAAGGGGCGTGGTATGCTACTTGCTTTCTGTATAAATTATAAAACACCTGCACAATGTTCTATCTCGTGACTAGTCCAAGTTGCTTGTTTGATCGCTGCAAATTATTTTCAATCACCATTCACAGTTTAAACGTTACATGCAATCCTATTTACATTGATATTCTAAAATCACCAAAATTATGACAATTATAAGTGATGTAATTCATGGTCACAGAAAGTACTGATAAGATAATGATTATTTGTTCCTAGAATTTGATTAGATGCATTTATAAGTTACTAACCTATTCTTCATGCATGATTTAAGTTCGTATATAAATAGGTAGAACATAGACATAATGTTCACTTTAAGCGTTACAGAACACACATTTACATTCAGATGCATCACATATAGTGTAATGATACTGCTTTACTTGCTGGTATAAGCATGTTTTCGACTTTTTATTCTCATTTTTAAATTTTTGTGAATTGATTGGTTAATTTGTGGTCGAGTGTGTAACTCCTTATAAGCTTAACTGCTCCACCACTCTTTGATACTTCATAGAACTAGGAGCAATCCATTGGGATTTTCTGATATCTAAGTTTTTTTCCCTTTTAGGTGAAAGATTTTCTGATGTGGTTGGAAGCCCATATTATGTTGCACCGGAAGTTCTGCGGAAGCATTATGGTCCAGAAGCAGATGTTTGGAGTGCTGGAGTGATTCTGTACATTCTATTATGCGGAGTGCCTCCCTTTTGGGCAGGTAAGAAGCTTGGAATCTGCTAGTTCTTGAAATTTTCCTGTATGGTGTCTGCATATGTGTAAATATGTTCCAAATTTTTGTTCATTTTTTTTTTTTTCCCAACATTCTTCTCCATCCTTGTCATGATCATGTAGAAGCGGAACAAGAGATATTCAAACAGGTCCTGCATGGCGATCTTGATTTCTCATCTGACCCATGGCCCAGTATCTCCAACAGTGCAAAAGATTTAGTGACGAAAATGCTTGTTCGAGATCCTAGAAGGCGGCTCACCGCTCATGAAGTTTTGTGTGAGTCTATAATTGTTTTGTATTTTGATTGATTAATTCAGACAAGTAGGCATTATTTGATTTGTATCTAGGGATGGGGTCGAATACAAACTATTTCTATTGGAATATGTATGTCCCATGGAGTCTCCAAAATTCATCTTTGAATGGTTTCGTTTTGGAGCTTTCATGATCATAGTTTTATTCCTTTTTGCACCAAAAATAGCCCTGATATCTTCAAATTTTCTAAGGCTGTCAATGATGCACTCATAATTTTTAGCAATGGAAGTATTAAACTAGAAGAATGCGGTGCTGGCGTCAGATGAATTCACTTATAAAAAAAACCTATTAAACTATAATAATGACAAATACTGTGGCTGACTTATATTTTTGTAATGTTTCCCTTCCAAGGTTTTTATTGTGAGCCTTGATGAATGGTATATTGAAGGAAAGATGAGACTTTCTTCGATGTTGTAGTAATGTTTTTTTTTGTGTCCTCAATGATGAAATAGAGAGGACTTGTTGTTCAAAGTGAGACGTCTTTCAAAATCTTGACAGATATCTACTACTGATGTGGTTTTGTTGTCTTGTAACCCAGGTTTGCTATATGAGACTCCTGTGTAGATTAATAGTTCATATGCAACTCCATTCAAAGGATCTTGTCCTTTTCTATTTTGTATTTTCCTTTTTCAAAATTTTAATTTCTTTAAAATGACATGTCATCTGCTTTAGCTGTTTGAACCATCATGATTATTTGTGTATATATAAATCCTATAATATTTATGGAATGTTTCAGGCAAGGGTTTTCTTGTTGTAGCTCATCTACAGTTTAAATTCTTGTCAGGTCATCCCTGGGTTCAAGTCGATGGAGTTGCTCCCGACAAGCCTCTTGATTCTGCAGTTTTAAGTCGCTTGAAGCAATTTTCTGCTATGAACAAGCTCAAGAAAATGGCTCTTAAAGTAAGTGTATTGTGAAAGCTGAAGGCTTTTGAATATAAGATCGTTGAAAAGCTGAATCGTTAGAGTTTCTGCTTAAATTAATAATCAGAAAGAATACAGTACATAATTCATGTTGAATATATTGTTTGAATTTTCTTTTAGATAGAGTGACTAAATTTTTTTTCTCGCTATCTTTGTTCTTTGCAGGTCATTGCAGAGAACTTATCTGAAGAAGAGATAGCTGGCCTAAAAGAAATGTTCAAGATGATTGACACAGACGATAGTGGTCAAATCAGTTTTGAAGAACTGAAGGCTGGTTTGAAAAGAGTAGGAGCTAATCTTAAGGAATCTGAAATTTATGATCTGATGCAAGCGGTAAGTATTAGATGAATTTGGATCCAAGTCTTTTGCTAAATGCTTCCCTAATTTTGATATTATGCTATTTGTGGGAAAAGAAAGAAAAAGGTCTCCGAGTATAGAATATAAAACCAAATCCCATGCGCATGTGTGTGTGCGGGAGAGAGTCATCCTAAACTACCAGAATTGACATATTGCACCCCTCCAACTGTCAAACAGTTGCTATGCCTACCCTCCATTACAATCTGACTGTTGGGTTGTGTTGCCTCACCTATTTTCACCTACTTGGATCGATAGAATCGGAGGAGAGTGTTATTTGACAGTCAGTAGTAGTTGGAGGTGCAATGTGTCAATCTTGGGTAGTTTGGGGTCAAAGTGTAAAGCCCATGTTAGTTGGAGAATGAAAAGTCTATCTTTCCTAAACACGTTATATAAGGCCAGTAGATTCTCATTATTTATTTTCTTTTCCTTTAGTTTTAGGTGTTGGTCACGATGTTTTGGAGGGTCTAAAGTGGCTCTTGATGCCCCGCAAGGAAAGGGGTAGAAGACAGTAAATAAATGTTTCTTTCTCATATTACTGACTACATATCATTATAGAAATGAACTCAAGTGATTATAATGTGGCTCTTTTGATATGTTATTATTACCTGGATAAGCTTAGTTTAGCCATGGTTGATTGGGACACTGGTTATTATTACCCGAGGGTATAAACTTTCTGTTATTTTATAAATATGAAGACTTCGATGCACTGTACTCTGTACTTATATAACATGGGAACTTGCTTGAGAAACCTCTCTAGTCTTGTTGAGATTGGCAAGATTTTGAAAATAGTTTGTGTTTCTGCCTTTGGGGAATCCCGCATGCTGTCATGAGGCAATGAAATAAAGTTGCACTAATGAATTATGTTTTTAATCCGCTTACATGACTGAATTGCAGGCAGATATAGATAACAGTGGAACCATTGATTATGGGGAGTTCATTGCTGCAACACTGCATCTGAACAAAATCGAGAGACAAGATCATCTATTTGCAGCTTTTTCATACTTTGACAAGGATGGAAGTGGTTATATTACTCCTGATGAGCTTCAAAAGGCTTGTGAGGAGTTTGGGATAGAAGACGTTCGCCTTGAAGAACTGATCCAAGAAGTTGATCAGGACAACGTGAGTATTTACTTTAATCATACTTCCACATTTAAAAATGAAAAGTTATCGAAAGATCAATCTCTGTTGCCTTACATGAATAGGTAGTTCGAGTCAAGGATATATTGACCCCTGTTTTAGAATTGGACGCAGCAAAGCATGGCCTAGTTTGCTTAGCGCAGCCACAATTTGATGCAGTAGTAGCTTGTCCAGAACCCTATCCACCTTCTTTATGTTGACTTGCAAGCTTGGAAATAATTTAAGTTGGATTTGACTAATGGTTTTCCACATGAAAATAAGTTAGATGAAGTTAAGGCAGGCCATCCCATCACAGTGATTAGGCATTTGGAGTGGTGGGTTGGGTTGAGATAAGGATTTCATTGTTAACTACTCAAGATAGCGAATAAAAAGATTTCACAAGTTTTAGTTTCTGCATGGGCCATTTCTGCAACAGAAATGGTAAACTGTTTTAGCCTATCAAGCACATGGCTGCATTTGATGGGAGAGAGCTAAAGGCTACGACCTTATCTAGAACTCCCTTAATGCCATTGACATGGCTTGCACTGTGTATCAGACTTTCCTTTCGTAGGACAAGCTTGGTTTTCCCTGTATTAGGCTTGTTTAGTATGAGCGAGTTTGTTTTGTCTTCGAAGTGGAGTTCTTTTATTTTTTTTGTTGGTTGTATTTCGTTTAGCCTTGTCCTTTGTTTATAACTGTTTTTCTCCATCATAAGTGAGGTTGATTAATAAAGTATGGAGGTGCCGCCCTCCCTTACACGAAAAAAATAAAATAAAATTGCAGTCAGCCAGCCTTCCAGTGACTTTCTAATGCATCATACATACTTGCGTATGATTTTTGTTTCTATTCGAGCAATGCCTTTAGCTTTCTGTTCTTCAACAAAATCTCGATTACTAAGCAAAAAAGAAATTTTTTATATTAATTTTGCAGGATGGACGCATAGATTATAATGAGTTTGTTGCCATGATGCAAAAAGGAAATGCTGCAGGTGTTGGTAAGAAGGGCCTAGAACACACTTTCAGCATCGGGCTTAAAGAAGCTCTAAGACTATAGTTGCATAGGCAGTGGTGAGATTCTTCATTCTTTCTTCTTTGCTTTCAACCTCTCGTGGGATCAGAGATTGTACAGTAGGAGCATAGGTGCTCATCTAAGGAGCACCAAGGCCTTTCTCAAGAGACAAAAAAATGATTGAATTTTTTCAGAGTTTCATGTGCTATGAGTTTTGCAACTACACCAACCCTTTTAATTGTATTGTATACCATATGGGTGACCAAAAATAAAACTTATGTTCCTTTGTATTTTTTGGTATTAATTATTATTATTATTATTATTATTATTTATGGTGTGTAACCTCACCAAGGTGAGGGCCATTTGGATAGTCATAATTTTGATTTTTTTGACAAATAATTATGTATATTTATATATATATATATATATAGAAAATATGTGTGTAAAGCTATAAATAAAGGGAAAGTGTGGAGAGGGAAAAAGCACCTCACAGCATTGGCTGGTGCTGAATGCTGATGCATATTTGGTAAAATTAGCTTGGCTTTCATGTTTTAAATTTGATCACCAACAGTATCATCTTTTTACTAAAATAAAGAAATCTCATATCTGAAATCACCTCTAATTCTACATCCTCAAATCTCTCTCTCTCTCTATATCATGCATCATCATTCTTCTATCAAATCACTTCTAATTTGATCACCAACAGTTAATCTATAAGGAAGTCGGGTGTGCTTTGCACACTCTCTATTTTATTGACATGACAATTCTCGATTTGTTAGAGATTTTAATTTTAAATTTTTCTAGCAAATCAAACTTTGCCAGATCAATTAAATAGAAGGTGTGCTTTACATATAGGCTTTTAAATAGAATTTTTCATACATAAAAGCTAGAGCTAGTGGAGAAGTGGGATGCCCTTCTTTTCTTGAGCACTAAATAGTTTATCCATCCATTGCTTGTGCATGCCTTTCCCCCACCACCCCCACCCCTTCTCTTTCTGTCCAGAGTTGTAGGCCTTAAATAAATGTAATAAGGAATCACACGCTCCTCCCATCGGCATACCCACTCTTTGAGAGGCTCCCACCATACACGCTCGCAAAGCCAATTATTCCTTCTCTCTCTCTTTTATTTATTTATTTTAAATATATATATAATTAAAAGTCATTATTACAATCATAACAATAGCAAATGTCCGTTACAGATTTTTATAATTTTATTTATCAAATTATTAAGAAATATGGTCACTAAAACGATTTATATTTTATATTAAAAATATTATTATTTGAGTAATGTTAATCTTTATTTAAATTTTATCATTATGAAATAGAATATGATACATTTTGAATAATTTTATGAATTTAATCATAAATAAATAAAAATTTAAACCGGATTATTGCAAAATGATAATTTTTTTTTTGAAAGTGAAAATGATAAATTTTAAGAGGCAAACGTGGGAAATTCATATAAATCAAGCTATTTAATTTAAACGAATGGCCAATTATCAAATAAGGGATTATTCGCTCTTCGCCAGTATATCGTATTTTTTCCGAATATCTTATTACTCGTTTCTTTCATTTTCTCGCTCCAGGCAATACCCCTCTCTATCTCTCTCTCTCTCTCTCTCTATTTCCTTTCCTAAATTCCAAACCCTAGTCTCTCTCTCTCTCTCTCTCTCTCTCGTATGGAGACAACGCACGAAGGTAATCCTTACGACGTCGTTTCGGAAGATGGATTGGGTACGGGCGGCAAGTTTCGGAAGCGGCCATTCCGGAGGACCACCCATACGACGCCGTACGACCGACCGCCTACGGCCCTGAGGAATCCCAGCATCGCCGGCACCGCCAACAACAACAGCTATGGTTGGCTCTCGCGGCTCGTCGATCCGGCTCAGCGGCTCATCGCCTCCAGCGCCCACCGCATATTCTCCTCCGTCTTCCGCAAGCGCCTCACTCAGCCGCCGCCCCCATTTCAGCAGTCGCAGACGCAGCCTTCCACTTCAGGTTAGTTTTCCTTGTGTCGCAAGCTATTTCTCGTTATTGGTCGTAGAAATGGAGTTCTTCATTTCAGGGCATGTTGTTAGGGTTTAACGTGGGAGCTAGAGGCTCTCTACTTTATACGGGTTCCTTTTTTTCTAATATTTATTTGAAGGCATTAGTTTTTCAGTTCATATTTAGGTCTCTTTCTTTGAGTGGTACCCGTTTGGTGTTGTGGAAGTAGCTTACTTTGTCTTGGGACCAATGTAGGGTTTCTTCACTCTTCGTAGATATATGTACATATGCAAATGTGTTGCATTTTGAATTATTTCTTCTTGAACTGAGACTTATTTTCGAAATATTTTCTATTTCTAGAAGTCCTGTCCTCTGTTGTCGAAAATTTTGATTTGTACCAATCGCATATGGAAAAGTAGTGAATGTAGTTAATTTGGCTGTCCAAATTCTAGGCATTTTCCACGATATTGAACTAGAAGAAAGGCAACGAAAAAAAAATATTTTAGGATATTTAGACTAGAAGATGATTGGTTTTTTTTTTTTTTGATAAGTAATAAAAAAATAAAATTATGTAGACTTGAAAATGATTGGTTTAGACCTCTTCTTGGCCCTGATCATCTTGGTGTGTGCACACGTGCTGGAATGAGAGAGTTGCGTCTTATAATGCAACTGTGCAATCGTAACACTTCAAGGGAAGGCCAAGCCATTTTTGGGTCACACTCCAAAAAATGGTGCAATTGGAACCCCATTGAATTCATTATAAAGAGCAAGAACTTCTCATTCTCAAGTAGTGTGGGATCCCATACACCAACTACAATCATCATCAATATGGGGTATCTCAACAATGTAGTAGTGGGAAAATTGCCAACCGTAGCCATATTATCTTAAAGGATCATAGATTTTTTCTCTTATTGATTACCATTATAATGTTATGTTCTGCATACTGTGTATTGTTGGAATTTTCTATGATAGAATGCTAAGTTAAATATTAGTGTTTCTGAAAGCTCACTCACACGATAAACATGTGAGCCTAATTTTTACTGAAACTTCAACCATAAAATGATAGATTTTATTTTATTTTTTGCTCAATATGTAGTCCAAGGACCTTATAATTCCAATTTAAAGTGGCGATCATTGTCTGTTTTTTCCCAAATATTGTTGCTTTTTTTTTTTATTTTTTATTTCAGTCGTTCCTTGATGCTTTTTCTGGGAATTGGTTGCTGTAATCTTTTATCTTTTGTATGGTATAATAATGTTATATTCTCTCTTCTTGGTTGCTGTTATATTGTAACCTCATGCAATATGAAATGTAATGTTTGTACAGAAGCGAAGCAGGAATTAAGGGATAATCACCAGGGTGCAAGGGATCTGCACCAGGATGCAAGGGATCAGCACCATGAAGCAGTTGTCATAGTAAGTCGAAATGCGATATATTACTCATTGCTTGTGATCAGGTTTCTATTTTCACTCAGATGCCATAATTTAATTTTTTGATTTCAGAAAAAAAGTTGTTACAGATAAAATTGTTGCATATTTGAATTTTGCCAATAAGCTTCATAGCTAAAAGTTTCTGGTTGGTTGACTTGGTGAAGCCTCTTGGTGTGGTACCAGATATTTGGGACCAAATTCCGCCTTGACAGCTATTTGGTTCTGTAAGTAGTGGAACACAGTTCTTTCCCAATGTCTACCATATGGTCCTTTGAGCATCAAATGCGACCCTCTTTTTTCTTTTTCCTCTGTACAACAGGGTGCTTTCTCTTGTATACACCCAACGTACTTGGGTTGCGCCACTTTGTGCTCTTAAGAAGATTGAATTATTTATAAAAAAACCCATGTACTTGAGCTATGCCTATTTCTCTCATCAATAAAATTCTTGTTTACTGATTGAAAAATTATATAATAAATAGAAAATGCCCCCAACCAAAAAAAGGGTCACATGGCTCATTCTTCTGTGACCCTTCTGTAAAGTAAACTTCTTTTCTGTTTTTCGAATTTTTTTTGTTACTATAGTTGTGCGATTAGTTACGGAGTTTACTATTTTGGAACAAAGTAAAAAGGTAAAGAGCATCTCCTGTTTTTTTTTTTTAATGTGGGACTGAGGTGTTACAAAGGGTAATCAACAGTTCACATTAGGTGGGGTCTACCTGTTTGCTTACATGGGTAGCTGATATTTTTTTTCTGGAAGAGATCCTATTGTTTTGTTGGCAGGAGTGTTGGAAGGTTGCTATTGCTGCAAAATGAATCACCATTTATTGTTTTAGCTGGCGTAACTGGTAGCTTTTTTTTTTTTTTACTTTTTTTTTTCCCTGGGGGGAGGGGAATAGAAAACGTTAGTTTTCCATCACGGCATGTTTAAGGAAGGATAACCTACAAGGGTTTTGGTACCACTCATGTTAGGTTGTAGATGTCAAATGCATTCTAATTTCTGATTGGGTGGCTTATTACTTTTGGTGAATTATTTATAGTTTGTCTCAATGTTGACTGGTTTCTGTTCTTCTGTGATCCATTTGGTCCTGCAGGCTGTATTCTTTAAGTGGATTAATGTGTATACAACTTGACATTTAGTATATATATATTGTTGATCTGTAACTTGACATTTAATATATTTAGGTTCAGTAGGCTGATTTTTCCGCAATATTTTTATCTGCCATGTGTATCTTGTTGATGTGTCCTTCTTGTATGTGCATTTCCCTGTAAAGGATTCTCCTGGTATGCAACAAAGAGCCAATGATCGTGGTGACAAGCCAAGTAGTAGTTCTGACAGAGGCGGCTTGACTGAGCTTGAGCAAATTTTAAAGCAGAAGACCTTTACCAGGTAATCTTTATAAAATTAATAGTGGTGTCTTACTCAAAATACTTCCTGATTTGTAGATTTTGTAACCTTTAATAATCTACATCACATCATCATCTGTACAATTTGTGCAATATGTCTTTGTGTTTTATCTAAATATGAAAGATACAATGGAGAAATTCTTTGGTGCTTTGTCTAATTCTGATGCTGTCTAAAATCGGATTTTTATTATCCCTTTTTGGCAGTTAATATTCTTTCATGTCATGCAGATGCATCCCTTTTGTTAATTGTCACATCTTTGATAATTGCTCTGCAGATCTGAGATTGATCGTTTGACAGCCTTGTTGCATTCAAGAGCTGATGATGTACCTATTGGGCATGAAGAGAAAAAGTCTGAACTGCTTCCACCAGAGCCAGTGGTCTCTCATGATAGAAAGGAGGAATTTCCAATTGCTCAAGCTTTAGAAAATAAGATTGGGAGCAGCCTCATTTCAACCCCTGTCATTAGTTCAAGAGTGAGAAAAACTTCTCATAATCTCTGTATGATTGATCATGTGGTTTACACAGTTAAAATTGCTTTTCGGTGGTTTTTTATGATTCCCTAGCTCATAATAAGTAAAACATCTATTTGCTTGCACTTCTTTCACATGTAGTGGCTAAAAATGTCTTCAGGTCCTTGATGAGGATGTTGCTTCACCTGCAGAGCTTGCAAAAGCTTACATGGGCAGTAGGCCTTCAAAAGTATCACCATCAATGCTTGGTATTCGCAATCAAGCATATGGGGAAGAGTCCAATATGATAAGCAGTCAACCTTTTCCACCAAAATCGTCCATTATGCCTCTTGTGGCCCGGTCTCCTGGTAATGCTGGGTATCCTGAAAATGGATTTACAACACCTAGATCTCGAGGGAAATCTGCAATATACAGCATGGGTCGAACTCCATATTCCAGAGTTCATCCAACCTCTACCCACAAGGTTTACATGCTAGGGGATATAACTCTCTTTTTAATGTCAATGTTACTCTAGATTTATGTTCTTATATTGTTTACTTATAAAAAATGTTGTTCTTATATTGTCTTCCTCATTTTCCAGGGTGTCGGGCCCATTGTTGCTTATGATGGGCCTTCATCATCATCTCCGGCTGCAGCTGCATGGGAGCAGAATAAACTTTATGGCTCTAGACAAGGGGTACCCCCGCTGATCATTAGATACTTGGTCTATTTATGGTGTTCACCACCAAGATCATATCACTGAATATGTCATTTTTCCCTTTGCAGGCTTTGAAACGCAGAAGTTCAGTCTTGTACAATGATATAGGACCTGTTGGTCCTATACGTAGAATCCGTCATAAACCCAGTCTTTTATCTTCAAGAGGCTTGAGTTTTCCAGTTTCTGATAGTGGAGTCATTCCTGGCGCTGCTCAATATCCTTCATCTTCAATGCAGAAGCCACTTTTATTGGAAAAATCTAAGGGGAACTCGACAAAGATGTCAAAAGAAAATGGAGATAACAGTTTACCAGGTAAAAGTTTTACCCCTGTTCCAACCAAGTCCAGTGAGATGGCTTCAAAAATATTGCAGCAACTTGAAAAGTTGGTTTCACCAAAAGAGAAATCATCTTATCTCAAGGTAGCTTCTGTGAGGGACAGCTCACCCACTAAATTGTTGCCATCTATGTTGCATGGAAGAGCTCTCAGAAGCCTGGAGACTGTAGAATCACCTAAATTTCTGGAGAATGTACGAGATAATAGAAAATTGGTTGTATCACTTGACACGTCGTTACCCGATGCTCTAGACACCACTTCTCAAAGGCAAAACAAAGATGAAAATGCCCTGGTGAAGCTTGTTGCTCCTTGTGACAGGTCGGTCTCTGTAGTGAACTGCATAGATTATAAATCTCCAAACAAGGACACCTTGCCCAGTGTCAAGACTACAGATTCTGCCGTGATGAATTTTGTCACCCTTCCTCCGCAAAAGAAACGGGCTTTTCAGATGAGTGCACATGAGGTATGTGTTTTTTGTCATGTATCTTTTGGTCTGGGTATGGTCTAGTATTGTTTGATAAATGTATGGTCAACTGGCTTCTTCTGCCTTCCTGTCAGATACAATCAAATGCTTATTATTTTATCAAACTTATGGTTATTGATGAGGTTATGAATACAAAATTATATAATTTCTTACATTGGCACGATTGGTTTTTACACCCTTCAGAGGTTTCTAATGCATCACTTTCATGAACCATCAAAAAGATTTATTGCTATGGATCTGCTTTGTAGGATTATTTTGAGCTGGATGACGACTCTCCTGATGGGGCAGCACCTGTCGCTTTGGTTAAAGAGAGAGAAAAGGTTGATGTTTCTGTGATGGGGAGTAAGATTCTTGATGCTAAAGCTGTAACACTGGAGGAGCCTCCATCTCTGATGGGATTTAAGCCCCCTTCAAGTTCTGACGGGCCTGTAGTTGCTGAAAGGGGTACTGGCTTTGCCTTTTCAAATGCCACTTTTACTAACACGACTGTCCAACCTTCTCTGCTAGTGACACAGCCAACCTTGACATCTGATAAATCTGTGTCACCAGAGCAATTAAATGTTGCACCTCCAATGTATGGCTTGGAAGATAAAGTTGCGTCATCCAAGGAACCAAATGCTACATCCCAAGTTGCTAGCTTTTCATCTGTTTCAAGTGCTGACAACGTTCCGAAGTTTATATTTGCTTCCACGTCTTCAGCTAGTGAATCCACTAGTCTCAAATTTGGTGTTTGTTCAGGTCAAAAACCAGAAATCTCAAACAGGTATGTATATCTGTTAGTACTAACCACGTGAAAGGTTTTTTTTAAAACTTGTTTCTCCTTTTTTTGTATTTTTTTAAGTAAGGGGGAGGGGCGCTTGTCTTGTTTGAAATATATGATCATTGTCAGAAGCTATATTTAATGTTCATGTGATTTTGTATATTTTTTTTCTTTTTTTTTTAGAAGAAAGGGAATTCCTTATTACCGGAACATATGGTAAAAATAGGTAGGGATTTTTCGAAGTTCTTTAGGACACAGATTCAAGAGTAGAAAGATATAGTTCTTACATCTGAGGGGAATGGGTTGAAATCTCTCTTAGTTACTTTTGGAGTACCCAAGGACCCTTGAGGTTGATTTTTGACCCATTTTAGTAGGCAGCATCAGTAGTTTTCTCCTTGGTTAAAATAATTTTGTTGGATCTCATTTGGCTTTGATACTGGTTTGTATGATAGAAGCTTCGAAAACTGCGAGAGGACAATGGAGGAGCTGAAAGCCTTTTTCTTTAAAACATTGTTTTCATGGATGGGGGCCATTGTTTGTAACGGACTAAGTGTCCATAACTTTTTACTATTGTTTGTAAACTCTAGTTAGGTATTTCTCATGTATACTTCCTGTATATTTGGGTTTTGCCTACTTTTATAAATAAAACACTTTGATTACCGATAAAAAAAAAATTATATATCCAGCAGTTATAGAGTAGGATTCATAGATTTTTTATTTTTTATTTTGAAAGGCAAGATCATGCAATTAAAATCTGCCACCAAGGTTCTGGGATATAATTGAGACCTTTGCAGTTTTGCCCAGTCTCTGATTATTTAAAAAAAATTTCTATATCGATTTATTGTGTTGAGATTTTTTTAAAAAAAATTTTAAGGTCTAGAAATTATCAATTTTTAGGCAGTGGTCGTCACTGGAAGTTCTGAGTTGAAAGCTACTCTTATTTTTCATATCCAGTATCACCATGAGTTGGTTATGAAATTATTCAAGAACTACTTCCATTCATGCAAAGTTCTAATTTGAGTGTTAACTTTGGGTCTTATATGTTAGTTGCCAATACAGAAGACATCCCAGATGTTGAGACAGCTTTTTTTATTTCAAACCATGATCTATGCCCCAAAGCTGTGTTGCCTTTCACAAGCAAACATTTCAAGAATGTCCATGGTTGTATGTTTAAAAATTGAAAAATATGTGGAACATTTTCTCTGAGCTTTAACTCAAAGGCATCTTCTCTCCTTGGTAAGAAAGGAGTTGATGCGAGCTTGTGGGTTCAAGACCCATAGGGTCTGTGACTAACTTACAAATTTAGGGAAAAAGAGGAGGTTGCGCTATTAATTGCTTGGAGTATATAAATTTTGTTTACCGATAAAAAAATGTTTAGATTATATGAAGATAAATTCCTTGTAGGCAACACCTATATGCATGTGAAGCGTTTAATTTTTCAATAGCAGTTCAGTTTTTATATCCTTTGGAGCTGAAGGGGTATGAAATGCATTACGTAGTCTAAGTTAGGTTTGAATAGTGAGTTGAGATGAGATGAGTTCAGATGAAAGTTAAAAATTGAATAAAATATTGTTAGAATATTATTTTTTAATATTATTATTGTTTTGGGATTTAAAAAAATTGAATTATTTATTGTATTTTATGTGGAAATTTGTAAAAATTGTAATGATGAGATGAGATGAAATAAAATGGGTTGAGAGTGTTTCTCAATCCAAACTGAGCCGGCCTGGTTTGGATAGAGAGATGTTTCCATCTCATCTCATCTCAATATCCAAACATCACAAAACAAACACTTTTTAATTTTTAATTTTTAAATTTTTCATCTAATCATTATCTAATTATTACAACTTTCCTAAACTTCAAAACAAAACACCAAAAATAATTCAACTTTTTCAAATCCTAAAACAAAAATTATATTCTAACAATATTTTAATTTTATAATATTTTTATTCAACTTTTTCTTTCTCATTTCCCAAAATCCCATAAAACATTGTAACTCAAAATTATTTCCAATTCATTTCATCTCAACTTAAATATCTCACTATCATTCACAAACCATCTCAACTCACTTCCTCTCATCTCAACTCACCATCCAAACCAGGCCTTAATTGTAATGCATATTTATAATCATCTACTTTAGTGGTGCCTCGACATATTCTGTTGACTGAGTTATAATATCCTTTGGAACTTGGGATACAGATTGCCTTAGTTACTTCTTCGATTTGTGAGGCCTTCTATGCAGTTTTCTCTTCATCAATTTTACCCCCCAAGTCAAAGCCTGGTGTCTAAAACATTAGAGTAATGTTAGATATAAGCCCCAGATGTGCAAGCCTAGGGCAAGCCCTTTGAACAAAAAGTGGGACCCACCAGAAAGATTCTCATGTGGGGCCCGGCATTTTTTTAATGGGCTTGCATGCCCGGGGATTTCACAAATCATTTCCCAAAACATTACGTTTGACTTCTTAGATTTAGAGCTAGTAGTCTTACATTGAGTACATGATCTTTCATGAACCTGAACTTGGAATTCTTTTGATGTGCAGCTTTTTAACTGTTGGTGCAACCAATTCTGTACCAAAAGTACCTGAATTGGATAAAGCTGATAATAAGAATAATTCAGATGCTGGAGTCACTTCTAGGACAGCAGAAATTACACTTCCATCTGCTGCATCATCACCAACGGCTACTTCTAGTATTGGTGCCAATGTCACTGCCAATAATTCTTCCTTAAATAATGGGTCTCCTGCCTCAAGCCCTTCTTCATTCTCTTACCCCGTTCCACCTCCTGTTTTTAATAATGTTTTCAGTCAGAATCCATCCAATAGCTCTACACTCACTGTTACTTCCACCAGCGGCGGCAACAGCAGTGCCACAGCCCCCACCACTGCCTTAACATCCATCAATGGCAGTGTCAGTCTTTCTACCTCGGCTGTAGCAGCACCTTCATTCTCGGCAACTCCTATTTTTAAATTTGGATCCACTGGTCCATTAACTTCAGCATCACCAGTTACAGATACTTCTGGAGTAGAATCAGAAGCAGCCAAGACGAGGCCAGAGACCAGCTTTGGCAATCTCAAGAGCTCTCCCTTTGTTGGCACGTCTGCTGCAAATGCCAGTTCAGGGAGTAGCATTTTTTCTTTTGGTGCTGCAGCCGCTACTTCAACAGCTAATAATCAATCAGGTTCTTCTGTTTTTGGCACTGGCAGTGAATCTGTGCAAAGTGCAAAGGCATCACTTACTGGGACAGGGGTTTCATCTCTTACCAACAGCATGCCCGTGCAATTCAGTTCATCTGTGCCCTCGTTTGGATTGGCTGGGAATACAGCTTTCTCTTCTGGTAGTTCCCTGTTTTCTGCTTCTACTACTGCTAAACTTTTCAGTTCAGGTTCTGCTTTCTCTCCTGAGGCAAACTCCAGTAGTGCCATAGATGGTTCTACTTCAAGCTTGTTTGGTTCCAGTTGGCTGCCTGCAAAGCCTCCTATTTTTGGTTCAGCAATTACCTCTATATCTGCCTCAGCCGGTTCATCCTTCTCAACATCTACAGCTTCTGTTGCTGCAACTACATCCCCCTCAACTGGCTTTTCCTTCCCAGCATCTACAGCTTCTGTTCCTGCAACTACGTTACCCTCATCTGTGTTTTCCTTCCCAGCATCTACAGCTTCTGTTCCTGCCACTACATCACCCTCGACTGGGTTTTCTTTTGTAGCATCTACAGCTTCTGCTGCTACTAAATCATCCTCAACGGTGTTTCCCTTCACAGCTGCTGCAGCAGCTACATCTCCCTCGACTGGGTTTTCATTTGCAGCATCTACTGCATTTGCGGCATCTACACCTTCTGCTTCTGTTACAGGCAGTGCACCTGTTGTATTTGGATCGTCTATTGATGCATCATCTGGCCCCACTTTATCATTCGCTTCGGCTATGGCTGCTCCCTCATCACAGCCCGTCTTTGGTAACCCTAATTCAGGCTTCACATTTAATTCAGCTTCCTCAGGAAATAATGATCAAATGAATATGGAGGACAGCATGGCGGAGGATACCTTTCAAGCACCCACGCCTACAGTTCCAGTATTTGGTCAACCTCTCGTCTCACCTCCTCAATCCAGCTTTGTGTTTGGTTCAACAACTCCATCGGCACCCAATAATCCATTTCAATTTGGAGGAGCCCAACAGGGTTCAGTCACCTCACAGAACCAGCCTCCATTTCAGGCTACTAACAGTTTAGGAGGGAGCTTCTCAGTGGGTGCTGGTGGTGGGGACAAGTCTGGTCGAAAAATTATACGGGTTAATCGCAACAAGACTCGGAAGAAGTAAACGCAGGGACCATTACAGACGACCGGTTTCCTTGTCAGGGGCTACAGTTGCAACCGATGGGCAAATAATTATATAATGGTAAAAGGTAAAAAGCTAGAGAGTGGTGTTTCTGTTGGTCACCTGGATTTGATTGGTGCTGGCAAAAGATAAATGAGCCTGGTAAGTTGCAAAATCTGATGGTGCTCTCTGCCCGCACACAATTGTTCTTGTATGCATGGTTGCGATGCAAGTCATTAAGTATTCACAATTTTGTATCGTTCCTAGTAAATCTGAGAAGATCTGTGCTGTACTAGTTTTAGTCTTCCATAGGATTTTGAGGTTGGCAACTATCTATGCCTTTGATGGTGATATTGTGTACACTTATTTGTAACATAAATAGAGAAGGGCCTGAATCTGTTTTAAGGAAACAGATTTGCTCTCAGTAGGACTTCTCTTGGCCGAATATGTGACGTGGCTATTTTATGTGGCCATTTTTTTTTTATGAGTTTTAATATGCTTATATCAATCAATGGAAAGAGGCAATTTGCAGGTTGATTGAAGTGGGAAGAGGCAAGAATTTTACAGGCGACTGCCAGGATTGTTACTGTATTTGTATTGTCCATGAAGTGGTGGTTAATAATAAAAGCTGGGTGTAGAATAACATCTGTGCACGTGCCCGTGGTGCATACAAGCTTCCCTTGAAGCCTAACGAAAGGTCTACAGCAATTCAAACTGTATCTTTCTTTCCTTGCCATTTCTTCAAGGGAACCTCCAAAACCGGCCTAAGTGGAGGTGGGAAACATTTATAAAAAGTGTTCAGAAATTTTCTTAAAATTTACAATAATGTTGTTTAAAAACATAAAATTTACAATTCATGCTATTTTTTTCTTTTTACCCTTGTTTTCTAATAATATTTTTATTCTACAGGTTTTTTAGCTAAATTTTTTGCCCTCTTCTATCATTACCATTTTTGTCAACTTTTTTCTTTTACTTTTCGATTTATTTTCTTATGAGTAAGATTTTTTCTTTTAAATTTTTCTATTTTTAATTTTACATCTTTACGTCTTTTTAAGGGTATATATATATATATATATATATATATTTTAAATAATTCAGTCAAATTCATTAACTTCATCAAATTTGGGATTTTTATGATACTAATTACTTTTAGGGGACTTTCTTTAGTTTCTCTAACAATACCTTTTATTTTGTTTGAGAATTTTTGCGTAGAAGTTCTATACACTCTTTAGAAAAAAAGAGAGGGTAATACTAAATACGCAATTTATATGAAAAAATTTTAAACAATAAATCTTATTTTTTTAAAGAAAATGCACTCATTAGCATTACTCTTTTTGTTTTTATTAAGATTAATGCTAGATACAACTTTAAACTGTCAATTTTGCACTTTCATTTAAAAAAAATTAGATGAATCATTAAAAAATATATTTTTTTATATAAATATCAGATTTATCTATTTTTCAAAAAAAAAAAAAAAAAAACGCAAGAGACTGTAAATATAATTCCTTTTTAATTTTATGAACCGGATCGGTGGATCCTTAGCAGGTGGCCTTACCTTGATACCCTTCGAAGCTTGAGCCGCTCCTGCTTGGGACACTATTTATTTTGCGACTGGGGAAGCTCCGAACTCCATTTTGTGTGCAGCAAGAGACCGAACAGTTTACGGGCAATGTGGAGGAAAGTACTGGCAGCCGCAACCGGCAGTGTACTTCAACACCCATGGCGCACAATAGCTTGCCGTCACTCAACCAACGTCTCCTCTGCCGTCAACTCCATGCTCCTCCGCTCCCTCAAAGATCACTACCTGGAAGTCTCCAAGATGTCCCCTCCCACTGTAATAACCCCTATCAATCTCGCTCAATTATATTTACATACATATAGATCCTCTCTCAGGGTAGGGCTTTAGAAAGAGGCTTTAGTAGGGTTTTAGAGATGTGGGTTCTTTTTTTTTAAAACCCATTTCTATATGGATACAATGAAATGTTAAGTTGAGTTTATGTAGGTTACATGGACTGGTTTTAATTGTTGTGAAATCTGAAATTTACGAGACAGAAGGTGAGCCCTCCCTCGCCGTTCACTATCGTGAAAGGCGCGCTGGACGGCAGTGGTCCTGTCCTCAAGCGGAGCTATGGCGACCACGAAGAAATTAGCATTTCCGTGATGCGATTGGCTAGTATAATCCCCGGTGGCGCTGGCGAAGATGATGGGGATGATAGCATTAATCAGTTGTTTCTTCACGTGGACGTGTCGAAGCCAGGGCAGCAGGATTCTTTGCACCTTCTGTGCGGGTTGTATCCAGACGCATTGGGAATTCACTCCATTTCGATGCGGCCCAAGGCTGAGAGCTCAGGGTTCCTCATCCTTCCGTCTCAGTACAATGGGCCGGTTTTCGAGTGAGTAAAAACTCATCCCTTTTTCAATCTGTGCTTCTTTTTTTGTTTTTTTATATGGAGCAATTTACCTTGTTGGCATTCTCATGATAGGATCTTTTTAAAATGACAAGTACTAGAAGCAAAACTTCTTTTAATTAAGATGAGTCTACATAATTAAAATTTAGCGATAGAATTATCTGGGGTTATTTTTAGGTGGGAGAGCCGAAGGCAGCGTAATGTTTTCAACGGTGCAGTATAGCAGTTTCAACTTAAAACTCTCTTACTTGAGAGCAGGGAGTGATTCCTTCACATCGGTGTGGAGAATCTGTTGATTTTAACCAATTTAGTGAGGAAGTTCTCTAGAGGCTTGAGCGATCATATTAACAATGCTTATGAAATTGCATGTAACTGAATTGATACTAGTCATATGCATGATGTCCAAACAGATATTTTATGGAGCCTATTCTAGATAGGCTCCCTTGTATAGATTGCCTTAAATCTTTGAGTTTCATGTTTGTTATATGTTTATTTGATTTGTTTCCAAAAAGTAAGATTTGCCGTTAGCTACTGTTGGTAACAAGGCCCTATGGGTCCAGGACTATGTTCTTGAGGTTCAAATGAAGTTAAGGACTTGTTAGTTAGTTTTTGTCTTGGGTTAGTATAGTTTATATTTTTAAATTGGATTGATCTCGAGGAAGAGGGTAAATGGAGCGAAGATATCTTGTTAGGATGAGGGATTGAAGGAACGTATCACTTAATGGTGCAGAATGTGACTATAAGACTTGGGATGGTGTACTTGGGATATGCCATTTGTGTTCTTGAATAAAATCTTCATCAACTTATGAGAAAAATGGGGGACATCTCTTTAATTTCACTTGATTGCTAAACTTTGTCCATCTTTTGCAGCTATGGTGATGTTTGTAGGGTGGCTAGTAGTGAGCTATGAAAGGACAGATAAAGACTTGAAACTGCGTTTGCTTTAAAAGACAATAGACCTGGGATTTTGTTCTAGAAACTCACCAGAAAGTATTGTCACTTTTCTTTTCTTTTCTTTTTTAAGATAAGTTATACATGAGTCTGGTGGAGGGGGTGTCAGTTGAGACTGTTGAGTTAAGAGTTCATTGGCAAGAATTATTATCATGTTTAGCAGTTGCTTAATAAAACTGATTTCGGTTGAGAACAGTGTCTAAATTTTTTCAAAACATGGGAAACAGGCTCTCTTTTCATTTGGTGGCAACATTGTTGAGATTTTTCTGAAAAATATATTACTTTTGGAGTTGGGATTATCTTTTAAGGAGGCCTAAAGGGGGTAAATCTCTTCCACAAAGGATGTTCACAAAAGATAGACCAAAAGGCCCATTAAGCCTGCAAGATAAAAGGGTCTAAAAAAAGTGTATGATCAGAAAGTCTTGTATAACCATGTGGCATGGATATTTCAAGAAGTAAACCACACTCTTATTGCATATGCTTTTTATTGTAAGTAAACTCTTATTGCATATGTATTGGAAGATAGTTGAATATGTCAAATGTTTCCTTGGGTATACAATAATAATGTGTGCTGTATTTTTAACTATATTTGAAACTTCTTAAACACTATCTATACTTCACCTATTCTCTTAAATTAGCATCGGATGATGCCATTGTTCTTTGGACTAGATCTCATCGTCTCATTCCATAACCAAGGGTGGAGGGTGAGGTCATTGGTTCAGTTTCGTTCGGGTGTGCGAGTGTTTTTACCTTGCCTATCAAGAAGCTTTGTATTGGGTGGTCTTTGCGCTATGAGATATGGCCATATTCAGTATGGAGTTTTTTTTTTATAAGTATATTCAGTATGGAGTTGCTATAAATGTAACGCAAATGGTAAAGAAATAATATGATGTATGTTTCGACTAACATACGAATAATGCATGCTTGCTTGATTTATCATTCTTCATTCTCTATTTTACTTGTAAAAAAAAAAAATGCTTCATTTTCTATTTGAAAAAAAAAAAAATCATTTTCTATTTCATTGAAGTGGCTCAAAGGGATCTCTGAAATGGTTGGTCTTGTACAATTCATGGTCCTTGCATGTTCTAACATCAAATATCTTCGTTTTGGTTGAGTTTTCTGTCAAATTAGTATCCCCATGTGTTGTCAAATTTATCTATATTTGGCCTGAAATGTTTGTTAATATTGACAGAGACCTTGATGAAAGGATGCGAGATGCACTTCACAGTTACATAGAAGAGCGAGGAATAAATGAGGATCTCTTTCCTTTTCTTCAAGCATGGCTTTATGTGAAGGATCACCGGAATCTCATGCGTTGGTTCAAATCAATTGGCACATTCATTAATGAAAAAAAGTCGGCCAAAGATAGTTAAAGATAAAAGTGGTTTCAATGTCCAAATTAGTCGTGTGTCCTATTTGTTAAGTGGTGCATGCTATATTTAAAAGAAATAGTTTTGTAAGACAATTGAGGGTGGGGATTCTACTCTAACGCCATGGATGGACCAGGTAGATATAGTGTCCTTCAATACTCAATTTATTTACATATCAATGCAGTTAGTTGAGTCCACTAGTCTTTTGGGGCCATGGATTTGCTCACTTGTTCATTGTTTTCATTTTTGACTTACTGAACAGCTGAAGCTTCGACTCCATGAATGGCACTCATCATCACTATTTGTGATATCCAATTGCTTTGCCTCCTGAAATAGCATCCTTTCGTGGGATTCAAAAGGATATACTTCTAGATAGCTCAATGCAATCAATCTGTACCTCCAAATGCTATGTAGGATTGATGCTTTTGACTTTTTTAATGATGCGCAACTGTTTCCACAGGTGTGATGATGGGCTGCAAATGCAATTCTAATATGGGCAACACAAAGTTGGTTGACCTATGGGTTTCTGTATCATATAATTTATATTAGATACCTAATCCAACTGGATGTGATATGGTGGATACAATGTGTAAGGGTTAAAGTCAAAGATTTTCCCTTCTTTTTTGTCCGCTTTATATGTTTCTTTCCTGAAATAAATGCACCCTATTGGTCGGGAGCAAAAGCAATGGGCGGCTGAAAAGTAACTGTATTATATGCAAATATGGGAATTGCTACATACACAAAGAGATTATATAAAAGTAAACTAATAAACTGACATGGTTTCATAAGATCCGTTAGATCTTCTTTACAATAAAAATCATTTTACAATCCGATGTATTACAATGAGTCACGTTAGTTTGTGAATTTATTTTTATAGCTAAAGTATTTTCCAATCTGAATTATTGTTCCCCTCCCAATTGTTTTCAAAGTCGAGCAAGCCCCATGTCAACTTTACAATGTTTGTTTTCCAAGAAAGGTCGAAAAAGTAGAAAAAGAAAAGAAAGAACTCTCGAGTCTCCACCACAACGGTAGCTTTGATCAATTTCGAATGCCTAAAAGCTTGTTTCGTTGTCAACTCGAAATGATGGTCTTGTTGGGACACATTACATTTTATCAATGTATGGTAGATTTGCCATATTTTTATTCATTGCTTGCCCACTTTGTGTGAGAAATTCTAAAGCTGAACCAAAGGGTCCACTCAGTTTCTTCCCCCCTCAAAACCCACCTTTTAAATATATATATATATATATATATATATATATATATATATATATAAATATATATTTTGCACCATACACTACCGCCCCTTTTTGTCATGTACAATCTAAAAGCATCCTAAATTATTAATACAGTTTATAAAATATTTTTTTTATAATTATCTATGTGGATAACATATTATAGCTAGCACTTCCACATGTCACGTTAATCATAGTCTAAGAAAGACAAATTAATAATAAAAATTAAATAAATAAAGATAACCAATTAGACATAGGAACGAATTTGGTAGACGATCAAAATCCTGATTTAATTAAAATAAAAATTTTGGGTCATGATCCGGTAACGTGGATGAAGATTAAAGACCAAAGAGATTTTGGGTCAATTTCCCAAGCTTCAAATATCCAAAGATTCCAACCCAAGAGAAACAGAAAGGGAAAAAAACATTAAAACATCTTTATTCTTTATGTGATTATAGACGTAAGATTTGGCTTTATGTAAGAAAAGGGGGAAAAAAAATAAACACGTACCACCAAAATTTGAAGCCCGGTGGGTTTGGTCGGTTGTAGCCTTGTTAGGCATCATTACGCAGAATAGTCGGTTCACGATCTCTGTATTTTCTTCCTTATTTTTTTTTTTTTTTTAAATTTGGTAAAGTGGATCCTAATTAATTAAAAATAAATGATGTATATAAGTTCAAATGTACAAATCTCGTACAAATGTTTTATAAAAACATTGATCTAATTATAAAAAAATGTGAAAAATTCATTTTTTTTCTTTATAGAACACACATTTTTATAAAAAAATTCATGCAAAACATATATTTAATACTTATACTGAACATTTCTGGTTACTTAAATAGTAAAAATTCACAAGATTTTGGCATGATTTAGGTTCTTTGAATTCAAAATCTATTTCAATTCATCTTATTATTATAATTTTTTAAAATTTTTATATAAAATATAATAAATAATTCAATTTTTATAAATTTTAAAATATTAAAAATATTAAAAAATATTATTTTAATAATATATTATTTTACTATTTATAAATCATTTCAATTTATCTCTAAATTCAACCGAATATAAGAATACCGGAAGCACAGCGTGCCATATCATGTACCTCCGGTGTAGAATGGTAGGTATGGGTGTAGAAAGAACAAAGATGATGAGTTTGCTATTTTTTATATCTGTCTTTTCTACGTGTCGTACGACTCATTCATTCATTCATGAAATATTGTTTTGAAAAAAGAAAAAAAAGATGTCATGGCATTCATCTCTAATGTTTCGTCAATTTCTTTTGTATGATCACGTATAGTTTAACTAAAGAGAAATATTTTTTAGTCATAAATTTCATTTTATGAAGTGAATTCTCGTATTGGTGTTACTTGATTTGGTATGTTAGATTTTAAAATTATTTTTATTATAAAATATTAATTTAATCTAAAAAAATATATAATTTATACAAATTTTAAATATACAAGATTCCCTTTATAAAAAGAGTGGACACAATTATAAAAAAGTATAAAAAAAAATTATTATTTTTAATCGTAAAGTCTACTCTTTTTTCATAAAAGACGTGTGCCATATAAGTGATTTTTATGAAAGAATTTTTCTGACTGAAAAACTTATATCTAATATTACTTACATAAAATCATGATGTGATTGTATTCTACAATCTACATCGCCTACCCATGATTTAATGAGCCATTAATTATTGGCAATCCAAGCGTATCACAGATTATTCTGCTTACATTCTATTTCCTTTCAATGAAAAAAAAACAGAGAGGAAAATATATCAAACACTATCTGAATTTGATTCTTCAATGATATATCTTGGAAATTCTGGTAGACTAAACACAAAAAAAAAAAAAAAAAAACAAATATCTTCGACAGTTACAATATTGTACTTCCCACCTTGTTTGCCAATTTGATAAAGATGACAGAGCAGAGTACCATAAAACAGAAGAAATCTCTCTCTCCCTCTCTCCTTCCGTAACCATCTCTCTCACTCCAATAAATCTGATTTTTCGAAGGATGAAGAGGCTTCGGCTTTCTCGTCGTTTTCTCACTCTTTCTCTACTTTTTAATTTATTTTTCTTCTTTTAAAGTTGAAAAAATCAGATCTATAATTTTTTTTTGACAACAATCGAGAGATACGTGTAACACAAGAATATTCTCAAGCCGCTCACAACTGTGCGTGTCCTCATGCGCCATCCCTCTCAGTAAATCACCAAAACTCCTATCACCAAATCTTTTAAATTTGATTTTTGTGGCTTATAAGAGACAAATTTGTTATCTTCATGTTTCATCAAAGTCTATCAAAATTAGTTCAAACTATAATATATTATTTTTTTTATTCTTAATTTTCTTATTGTATAGTAAAAATAAAAAAAGAGTTCATCTCTTGGACTGTCGTGTCCGTAAAGGTTAAGTCATCCTTTTCTAATTTTTATGAAGGGTGAAGTTGAATTTTCGTTTAGAAAAAATGTTATCTTTTAAACGTTTGTCTATAAAAAATATCAATAATAATGAAGTCTAGTCCAATCTAACAGTATACTAATAGAGTTTCAAATGATTGATATAAATATATTCTTATATGTATCTAGTCATGAATATAAATTTCTCCTAATAAATGAACGATGACGTTTTTATTAAAAATAAATAAATAAAACAGAAGAACATAGGGTTAAATGGTTGAACATTGTGAACGTGTGCGGTGATAAAGATGTCAGTCTTGAGCATTTAACACACATACAAGTGTCATGGTTACACCTTCCAAGAAGATATGCAATGACCAAGTCTTTGTTTCTCCTCTTCTTGGGTCCTTTCTGTTTTGGAATTTGTTATTCATCCTCCCCACACTTCACACTTCATATTTTTTAATATTTTTTTAAATTATTTATAATTTTTTATTCACTATTCATATAAAAATATATTTAATAAAAAAAATTAAAAAAAAAATTAAAAAAAAGATAGAGTGTGGAGTGTGGTGTGAATAGTAGGAGGTTGAATAGAATTTTTGTTATGTTTTATGGATGCAGGTCAAACAAGACTCTTTCCCCTAACAAATTTAGGCAATGCCTAATTTAGGGATGGTGTTTTCTGTTTCATCAATATTTCCACTAATTTTGCTCGACAAATTTAGGAATGATGTTTACTTCTTTTAGGTATGGTGTTTTTGCATGGAAAATGCTAACTTCACCAAACAAAAATGTCCGTCCCCTGAAATGGCATCGACACGTGTCACTATCACGTCACCCAATAAGTTATTTTTTGGCATCTCTGTACATAATAATAATAATAATAATAATAATAATAATAGTAAAAAAGTCAATGATAGAGTTTACAGCTTTAAAGTGAATGGAGCACGAAACTTGTCGATATTTGACAATTTCAATATAGAAGTGAGTGAAATCTGATTATGTGTACAGGAAGTCAGCCATATCTTTCTATTGACTAAATGCTTTGAAATACCTACTTCAAAACTTTTGAGATACCAATAGCTTGGATTGCATGTTTTCCACCTCCTATTATACAAAAAGAACCATTTTATCTCTAAATCCTTCATGATTTATTTTATTTTATTTTATGTTATATTATATTAATTCTGTTCACATCCACCAATTTCTTTAGGTTTTTAGAATATTATACTTAATGATATATTGGATGGTAAATGAAAATTATTTAGATTAGAGTGAAATTTGATATGCATGACAAAAATGTTGACTTAATATGATGATGTTAAAAATAACCATTTTGGCTATGTGTATGAATATATAGCAAGGAAATTGGTCCATTTGGGGTCTTAAGATCACTTGGTCACATGAATTAATAAGATAAAAAAGCATGCACACCACCCATATATATCAGCGTTATTATTATTTAAAAAAAATGATATTTGTAGTTTTAGAATGTGTAAGTTTAATGTACTTGTTTTAAAAAAAGTATATGAATCTGAAATCTACATGAAAAATTATTTTTTAATAATAAATTTTATTTTTTTTAAATGGCAGCGTGAAACTTACACACTATATGACTGTTCCTAATATTATTCATTATTTATTTGTTTTTTTTAAGTAAAAGGAAATATTTTGGGGTTGGTGGTGATGCACCCTTTCCATCTAATTCTTTTACTCTCATTTTGGTTTTCCTCATATTTCAAAGAAGATAGGGCATGAGAATTGCACGACTGCGTGAAGCAACGTCACATTCATATTTTCTATCAAATCATTTAGTCGCACTTTGAAAAATAAAGAATAGCGACACTCTTTTCATTGATATTAATTGCTTTTTCTTTGTCCATTTGTTGTTTTATTTGCTAATACCGAAACATAGGCTTTAACATAATATCCACATATGAGTGTGTAACTTATTATTATTATTATTTATATATCTTTGCTATCAATTAAAAAGTAAACATTTTTTTACTATAACTCGAAGATAAACTTTAAAGAATAATACTAGATACAGTGAATGTTAAAAATTTCGTGTGAGTCAGTGATTTTTTTATTTTATATAAATTTCAATTTTTGTTTTTTACAAGATTGCGTAAAATTTGTATATTCTAAGTTTATAAAAGTCATTTTCGAACTTTAAAAAAATGAACCATTTAATCATATTTTGAAGTTTGAAGAGTTTTACAATTATTTTACAGTTGTATAAAAAACCATTGTAGTATTGCAAAATTAAGATTTATTTATAATAATTGAAAAATATATTAATGAGATTGTTTTATCATTATCCTTATGCGATAAATACACGTTTAAAGATAACTATTTTTTTTTTTTTTTTGAAAAGGGCGTTTAAAGATAACTAGATAAGAGTTTTAAAAGAGTAAAGAAAATCCAAGAAACACGGAGAGAGAAAGAGAGAGAGAGAGAGAGAGAGAGAGAGAGTTGACAACTTCACAATGAAATAAACAAGAATGCAAGGACATATTTGCTAAAACCATTTCGTAGGTGGAAACTGGAAAGAGAGACGTTGGTTCTTAGGCAAATTGCAGTGCCGGCCCCTCCCTCCCTCCCTCTCTCTCTCTCTGTATGACAAACGGCATTTCCAATAATATATATATTGCTAGCTTTTCACCCTTCATTCTCTCCTTGAATCTTCATTCAAACTCTGAAATCTAGTTGTCATTATCTCCATTAACGGTTTCTCTACCAAACCCCGAAAACTCCAACCCCTTTCATCCTCTGTTCATTTCTAAATTCAAACCGTATCACAGGGCCTATTTTAATTTTATTTTTATCTTTATCCGCTGCATGTCAGTACCCATTTCCTCAAATTTCTCAGACTCTCTTATCTTTACAAATCGTTGTTGTCTTTTCCATAATTCCAATACCCACTTGCTCAAATTCCACAAAATCTTTGGCTTTCATCGTCTTAGCCAATGGTGGTAAAGCTGATACGGTGGCCATCACGGCCCCCGTTGCCATCGAGGAAATTCGAAGCCATAATTTTCATTCACCGGATCGAAGGTCTTTGTTTAGCTCAATCCGAGGGAGAAAAGGCATTGGTGTGTGAGATTAAGTGGAAAGGTCAGAAGGGAGCTTTGAGCTCGTTGAGACGTTCTGTAAAGAGAAATTTCACCAAAGAAGTAGGTGTTGGAGATGATGGGGTGGTGGAGTGGAACGAGGGGTTTCGGAGTTTGTGTAGTTTCTCGTCCTACAAGGAGGGTGTGTTTTTTCCATGGGAGGTCTCATTTTCAGTGCTCACTGTAAGTTTGTCGTCTTTTTATAATTATTTATTTTCTTTTTTAGTTATCAATCCTTTTTCCCCTTTAGATTTTTTGGGATTAATTCATAATGATGGTTTCGTTCTTTTATTGGGTTTTATTTTTTGTCGTGGCCGCCCTCCCCCCCCCCCGGGTGGCCGCCTTCGGAATTGAAAATTTTGAGTTGATAGCTGTGATCGTGCATACATTTTCTTTTATTATATTTTTAGTTTGTGGACTATTACCTGTCATTTAAATTGATGCGTGTATGTGATTTTGGTGCTCTGCCTTTTTTTGTTGATCCTTTTGGAGTTTGAAATTTCTGTAGCATTTTTTTTTAACTATCAGCGCTGAGATCTGTGGTCACTGTTTTACATCTGGGTCGCTAGACGTTACTTTCATCCAGATGTTTGACACGCATCTATGAATAATAAGCCGGTATATTCTCTGCTCCAAAATGTGGTCAGTTTTGTTGATTTAGACTGTAACAGTATGTGAGGAAACGGGTGCTAGCAACTTGGACATTCTTTATCATCATCGTCGTCGTCATCTTACCAGAGCCCTATTGAGACTAGTATCATGCATAGGTGTTATTTGAAAATTTGTGGCTTGATCTGAGGCTTGCCATGAATTCTACAGTATTCCACTTTTTAATTGAATGTTGAAAGTTGTCTCGACCAATTTAAGGGCTATATATGTCCAATTTATAATGTTGCTTCTGGAGGTTCATTCTTTTCTCTCATTGATTAACTGGTTTGTTGCTGATACTTTTTTTTTCTGATTGTTAGGGTATGAAGGAAGGGTCCAGGAACAAGAATCCTGTTGTTGGAACTGCATCATTGAACTTAGCAGAACATGCTTTTGCAGCCGACAGAAGAGAGATTAAAATAAATATTTCTGTCAAAGTCCCTGGCTGCGCTACTGAGACCAGTCCCTCGCTCTGTGTGAGTGCCTGTACAAATTTTTTAGTGTGATTTCTGTATGCTTTTCTCTTATTGTTGATCTCTTTTCTTGATGTTTGTTAATGGAAAACTTGTTTATATTATCCCAAGTTCATCCATAATGCAGTTATCTCTCAGTTTATTGGAATGGATAACTGCTCTAGAACCTTCGGAGACGGTGCAGAAATCAATAGTGTGCCTTCCACTGTCACCCTGTTATGCAGAAACTCACCCATCTGAGAAAGATGAGTTTTCGGCTCTTAAAGCTGGTCTGAGAAAAATGAAAACGTTTACAGATTATGTCTCAGCCGGAAGAGCAAAGAAGGCAAGCCCTGAAGAAGAGAGCAGTGATGGCAGGTGCTCTGACAGAAGCACAGATCCTGAGTGCAATTATCCCTCTTACGGAGATTCACCTGATGATGGCGATGCCGAGGAGCAATCAGAAGAGAGTAAGGATGATTCTAGTATCCAGCCATTCAGTTATGAAACACTGGCATCTGCAAACTGTGCTGGTGCCAGAGGATTATCATACTCCAATGCGATAAACGATGGCCAAGACGAAGTCTGGATCTACTACAGCAACAGTAAATTGGATGTTGGATGCTATTATCTTGAGAGTTCACATGCATCAATTTCCAAGCAAAACTTGCAGCTAAATTCAAAGCGGAATATCCTTTCTTGGAAGAAGAGAAAACTAAGCTTCAGGTCTCGTAAAGCCAAGGGGGAGCCTCTTCTGAAAAAGCATTACGAAGAGGAAGGTGGGGATGATATCGATCATGATCGTAGGCAACTTAGCTCCTCTGACGAGTCCAGTTCTGGGGTATGTATCAAACCTTTTGCTTAACTCTTCTGTCCACTATTACCCCATGTTTATTGTCACTGTTGTTCTTTTCTTTTTTCGGCTTTAAATAAAATAAAAGTATGTGAAGGTTTTTGTCCTACTGACAATAATGTTTCTGGCAGTGGAATAAGAAAGAAGGTTTCAGTTCTGATGGATCATCGATATCTGAATTTGGGGATGACAAATTTGCCATAGGTAGTTGGGAGTGCAAGGAAGTAACCTGTCGTGACAGACAATTGAAGCTCCAAACTCAAGTCTTTTTTGCGTCAATTGATCAGAGGAGTGAACGTGCTGCTGGGGAGAGTGCATGTACAGCTCTGGTCGCAGTTGTTGCTGATTGGTTGCATTCCAACCTAGATGAGACTCCCATCAAATCTGAGTTTGACAGGCTAATTAGAGACGGATCATTAGAATGGAGAAATCTTTGTGAGAACGAGGCCTACATAGAACAGTTTCCTGACAAACACTTCGATCTTGAGACCATTCTCCAAGCTAAAATCCGTCCACTCTCTGTAGTTCCAGAGAAGTCCTTTATCGGATTCTTCCATGCAGGACTGGCAGAGGAGGATTTTGACTTCCTACATGATGCCATGTCCTTCGACAGCATTTGGGATGAGATCAGCCTTTCTGCATCAAACTGCTCGAGCAATGATGAACCTTTGGTCTTCATTGTATGTTGGAATGACCACTTCTTTGTCCTAAAGGTGGAGGAGGATGCTTACTATATCATCGACACGTTGGGGGAGAGGCTGTATGAAGGATGCAACGAGGCATACATCCTCAAATTTGATAAAGACACAACTATTGTACGATTAGCAAATGAGGGTCAAGCATCGGATGAAAATCCAACTAGTGATAAGGTGCAACCTAAAAACGGCCAGGAAACTTCAGCTGAAGGGACTCTACTAGTCCAATCAAATGAGTCAGAGAACAGTGAGAAAGAAGAGGTAGTTTGTAGGGGGAAGGAATCATGCAGGGAGTATATTAAGAGCTTCTTGGCCGCAATACCCATAAGGGAATTAGAGGTTGATATCAAGAAGGGCTTGATGGGATCAGCAACTTTGTATCACAGGCTACAAATTGAGTTCCATTACACCCGGTTCTTGCACCCGATGGCCGAATCTCCGGTGGCCGAGGAAACAGGTGATATACAAGCAACCACGTTGGGAGATACATAAGGGACTTGTTTTAAAATGTAGAAAGTTTTAGCATACTAACCATATGTTCTGCCTGTTTTTCTTATGGTGGCTGTTTAGGTTAATGGTCTGGAAAAGAAAAGTCCATTTTTCTTTTTGATGTTTTTCTTTTCTTAATGGTGGTGCTTTCAGTTCTAATTGTAAAGCAAGGAAATGGAAGCCTCTCCCTTTCGTATTACATGTTTTGGAGCTGCATGGCTCTTTTTTTCTCTGTTCTTTTTCTAAATGGTCAATCTCCCATTTCTGATTGGGTTATGTAAATGACTCGCTTCACAGTACTAAGTTCTTGGATATAGAAACTATTACTCCTAGTAAATTTTAAAATCCAATTCAAACGTTCGAATTCTTATACAGTGTCAAATTCATTGTTGCCGGGATTGATCACTTCGTGCGAGCTCTTTTCTTGGCTTGATTTTTCTCTAATAACCCTTTTAATTTTGACGTCGTTCCTTCAAATTGGCTTCGAATCGCTCACTTGTTTATGTTAGCAAATTGCCTATAGCCAGAGTGAGGACCCACACCTTAGAGACTCCTTGTGGTTTTCATGTAATCCATCGACTTTGATAACTTGCAATTAAGACATTTTTCATTAGAGAAATACTATTCTTGATCATAAATCTTGGCCATTTTTAATCAGACTTGTTGATGTGACATATTTTAACTGTTGTTTATTAAGTGATCGACACATTAAATCATTTAAAATATACAACATCAGTAACTATGACTAAGGATAACATGATCCAAGGTGAAGAAAAAATCACTTTTTTCATTGATCTCTTTCGTAGATTTCCATAAAATTTAAGTCGATTTTTTCTGATTTAAGGTGTTCAATCAACCACTCTGATCTAAAGGGATGATCTCTCTCAACTATTGCTCAATCCAAAAAGAGATTTGACTTGTAAAAAAGTTATTGTATGAGGAGCCCACGAAATTGAAATCAATGGTCTTTTAATGTGTTGTCCAACAATATATTTGGTTGTCGAGCAAAGCAATAATCACACGACGTCGTTAGAAAGAAAAGCAAAGACACCCGCAAGACAAGACTGCCCCCAGCCGTAGCAGTCCCAAAACTCGAGCTCCGATATTGTTCGCTCACAGTTGGGAAACCCTAACTAAGCGGCTAAGTTGCCGATACCCATTCGCCAACCGCACCAAAAACCCACCGTCCTTGAAGAGGTCGGTCTCAGTTATTTGATGCTATCTGCTTTCTGATATCTCTGTGAGCTATTTGCCATATTGGGTAACATTTTCTTTTCTTTTTAAAATTTGTCCCCATTTCGGTGCACTCCTTCATTTATTTATCATTCCTCTTGCTCTTTATATTTCATAAACTTGAGATTAGGTGTTGGTTGTTGTTAATGGCGGTTCTTTCTATGCCGATTGTTGTTGTCATTGTTGCCGCTAGTCTGCTTTGTGCTTGGAAATTGTGTTTTAGTGATGGCAGCCTGTCTGATGATAGTTGGGAATTGTGAAATTTGGGACTTTTTTTGTTTGTTTATGCTTTTAAGATAAGGATTATAATAGGTTAATAGTTTATTTGAAAGTTTTCCAGGTTTTTAGTAAAATCTGCCAATTTGAATGAGTTTATGCCAATTTGTGTGAATTAAATTACTTGTAGTCATAATCCTCTCACTTCTCTAGGTCTGTCAATGGTCCAGTTTCTAAAACCATGGTGATGCATACCTTTGAAAATTCTCTCCCTTGTGTCAAATAAAGAACTTGTCCCACCCTCTTCCTCGCTTTCTTCTCTTTTCAATTTCACAAGAAGTTTTGAGTCTGAATCCAGTCGATCTATATAGGGTTGGTGTTGAATTGGGAAGGTTGACTGTTTGCAAGGGATGCTTGAATTTCTAATGAAGGGTGTGGTTGAGGAACTGGGTTCTCAATGTTTGGGTGCTGCATGCAGTGGTGTTCGTTGCTATGAGATGGTTCTTATTGAAAATTATATGTTACTTGCTGTTGGGGTTTGGTGTTTACTATTTTGGAGCTGAAAGTAAGGGGTTTGGTATGGACACATGGATATGATCTTGGGTGCGTGGTTGTTATGTGGACAGGGAGGAAGCGGCGGCTGTGTGGTGTTGTGGTGGTGGAATTTCGGCAGTTCAGTGGTGGTAGGTGTTGTGAGGGAGAATATTAAATATGAGTTCAGGAAGCCAGAGCAGGAGCAGGAGCAGGAGCAGGAGCCCATTGGATCGTAAGATCCGTTCTGATCGCTTTTCCTATCGTGATGCACCTTACAGGAGAGATTCACGTCGGGGTTTCAGGTTTTCTGAATATGTATTATTTATTTTATTCTTTTACTTATAAAAATTATTTATTTTTTCTGCATAATTAGTGTGCTAGAGAAGAAAAAAGTAAGCTCTATGCTTCACTAAAGACAATCTCGGTGTGAACTTGTCATCCTGTTTGGGTTGACAAGACTGATACTTGAATTTATCCTTAAAACCTTTAAAGTTCATATTTTATAACTTTCTTTCTTATTATGTGCTTTTGCTTTGTTTTCGAACTATTGTTTGGAAATATTGTAATTTTCAAGGCCAGTGCCAATTCCGGTTAGAAATTTCAACTCATGTGGCCACGTGAAGGTGATAACACACGAGGCTATAGAAATGTTCCCCTTCCCCAAATTTTGCTTCACAAATAAGGATTTTGAATGTTAGAATTTGTATGCTGGGTTATACATATGTTGACCTCCTATAAACCATATGGATCTTCCTTGAATCTTTACAGATTTGCAATGTGTACTCGGTGTAGTTTATGTTTCAAATGGAATCCCATTGCATACTTTTATTTGATTATATATTTTAAATGTATCTCTCTCTCTCTCTCCCCCTCCCACACACGCACCCCATTCTTACTCTCATGAGCATACACTAGTATTCAATAATATGCCTATTGGCTTCTTTTGCTGAATATCAATATTTATTTGTTATTGCTTTTTTGTTTGCTTAGATGTATCTCATGTACGACCTGGGCACTTGGGCAACACCTCATTTGATCATTGATAAAACTTAAATAACTCATTTGATCATTGATCATTGATAAAACTTAAGTAACTCATACAAAAAAAAGGGAAAGAATAAAGAATATCAAGATTTATTGTGAATTTGTGATGCAATGCTTTTCTATTCTATAGGAATAGAAATAGGTGACTGAGCTTATAGAAATTGGATTTTGGATGTAGAATTTACTATTTCATTATTTTCTATTTAAATTTTACTGTATCTGGTTTTGTTTCCAGCCGCGACAATCTGTGTAAGAATTGCAAACGTCCAGGTCACTATGCTAGAGAATGCCCTAATGTGGCAATTTGTCACAATTGTGGCCTGCCTGGGTAAGTAAACTTCTGAACTGCTTTCTGATTGAAACATTATGTTCATCAAAGTTAAAGCTTGTGTTTGTAATTGAAGGCGTTACTCATTTCACAGTCCTAGTTAGTTTTTCATGATTTCCCAAAGAGTATACATCATTCCGAATCCCGACACTAGAGATTAGCCAGTTTATGCTTTCACTAAAAACATGTAGACCTGATATCTGCAAGTTTAATAGCCTTTTTGTTACCGCATCTGACACTTCCACCTCCACCTCTAACTTAACCAACTTTCTGCACCCGCTGTTACAGCCTATGTAACCACTGAAAACCAAAACTCACCTTACGTCAACCACCACAGGCAAATAGCTATTGCAGCCCCTGCATTGCATTTTAGATACCAGCACTACTTCCAAAAATTACCAACACCTTCACTATCTTTATCTGCACACCATCTGCTCCATCTTCACCTTTGAGCCACTGCCACCGTCACTGCCTAAGCTAGTGTCATTACTCAATTCATGACACAAATATGGTGTTACCTCCATCTTGTCACCAGTAACACCACTATTTTCACCACCCCCATCAAATTCTGCCCCCTGCTGCTCCATTTCTGTTCCACTTCACTTTTGCCTTAATCTCTGCCTTATCTTTTCAGCTACCCTCATCAGCTTAATAAACAATGGAGGCCTTTGACCTAACACTACATTTAAAAAAAAAATTTATTTCAAGCATATCCATTGAGGCGTAATGCCACTTTTTTCAATAGCAACCAACACCATATCATTTCTATTTCTAGGATTGCGATAGGACGACACAGGGGCTTTCTCGATCTATTCTCTTTATCTTTTGATGAATGCTTATGTTTATTCTGTTTCTAGTTTTCAGGACTTTCTTCGACTTTTTTTCTTTTGTTGATTAAGTGCATATCTTGTATACTTCCTGTGTACTTGGGTGGCACCCTTGTAGCTTTTCTTTTGTTGATTAACTTACCTAAAAAAGAGCATAAGTTAGGCCAATCTCTATGAAAAACGATGCGATCCTTAAAGGATGAGAACAAGAATTCCAAGGTTTGGATGTTCCATTAGTGGAGCTTGGACTTCTTAAGAGTTTCAGCTAATGGAGAGCAGGACCTCATGGGAATAAAATTTTCCTCATCTAATGGTGTTGTTAACCCTTTTGATTTTTATATCTTTTAACCGTGACTTTTCATTCAATATTGATAGATTCATCTGTTCAGGCATGTTGCTTCTGAATGCACTACAAAGTCGCTATGTTGGAACTGCCGAGAACCTGGCCACATGGCCAGCAATTGTCCAAATGAGGGCATCTGCCACACCTGTGGTAAGGCTGGACATCGTGCTAGAGAGTGCACAGCTCCTGCACTACCCCCTGGGGACTTGAGGCTTTGCAACAACTGTTATAAGCAGGGTCATATTGCAGTTGACTGTACAAATGAGAAGGCATGCAACAATTGTAGGAAGACAGGTCACCTGGCACGCGATTGCCCAAACGATCCCATCTGCAACTTGTGCAATGTAGCAGGGCATGTGGCTAGACAGTGCCCGAAATCCAACGTTATTGGCGAGCGCAGTGGTAGTGTTCGCAGCAGTGGTTACCGTGACGTTGTATGCAGGAACTGCCAGCAGCTGGGTCATATGAGCAGGGATTGCATGGGCCCCTTGATGATCTGTCACAACTGTGGTGGACGTGGACATCTTGCATATGAGTGCCCGTCTGGCAGGTTTATGGATCGCTATCCCAGGAGATACTGATATGGATGACAGATCATGTCTGGGCAATATTTTCTTTATTATGCTTTTACCTTTGGTTTGGAGCAATTGAAGGTTGGAATTTAATAGATTACAAGGAGTGGATTTGGAACTTCATTTGGTAGGGATGTGGTGATATTGATGAGGAGCATTTATTTGTATTCCATACCACTTATTAAGTATGACTGTGCTTGTGTTTGGATCGGATTTTGCTGTTAATAAAAACTGTATGCCAATTGTGTGACCAGATGATGTATAATTGGCCCTCCAAATTCATTGAACTCTTTATTTGTATTAGGTGTTCTATTTTCCACGGAATTATAAGCAAATATAATCATTGTTAGAGACTCGAGATTATCTGTAGCGTAGAACTGAATGTCTATTGAAAAGGTTTTGAACCCTATTTTATGGAGATTTTGGCGTTGAATCCCTGTGTGAAATATTTTGTGATGAGACAGGAAAATGCATTCAACTTGTGAGCTAGAAAGACATCTCCTTTGTCATTTCCTGAAACTTTTCTGGCCGATAGATGGATGAATGGTGATGTTAAGCGATGCTTGATTCCTTGCAAATCTGAGCTCTGTTGTTTTATCCAAATCTTTTGATAAAAACACTGAGAGAGAGAGAGAGAGAGAGAGAGAGAGAGAGGATTTCCATCTGTGTCCAATTCCAAGATTTCCATCTAAGATTCCCAGTTTTTGTAGACGACGCATTATCAAAACAAAATGGAAGCTGCTTTTGCTCCCAAAAGCAAATGCTCAATTTCAATTTATTTCTCTTTGAATTCTACTTGGCAAAGCTATGAAAACGCTCAATTTAATACATGTATGTAGCCAAGGAATGTTCATATTTCAAGGAATGTAGCAGAGCACCCCAAATGAATGGAAAGAATGTTCAAAACACCCAAAGAAAAAGAAACTATAAAAACAAAAATAGGCACTCAAATTGTAATAGATACAGAAGAAATTATATAGCAATCTCAGATGCTTTTTCAGCAGCAAAAGGGGCATATAATTAAGCCATTCTCATTACACACCTCGCACTTATTCGACTGTCCATCATCGTCAACGACTCTGTGGCTGCCATTGCAGTTGAAGCAGAGCACGAACCGGACTCCGGCGCACCCTTCACACGCACCATTGGAGTTATCCATTGGGACACCTTGAAAAAGCGGCCGGAACTTCCCTTGCTCGTGCAACGTCAAAACCTCTTCGGCTCCGCCGATATATCTCCCCCTTATGAAAAGCCTCGGAGGAAGTGGTTTGCCGTCCAAAAGCCTCCACATCTCTTCCTTGAACTCCATATGCATCGACACGTCCCGCTCGTAGAATAGTACCCGAAAGCTCTCTAAAAGAAAGCGAATGCTTTGGCATTGTTCGAACGTCTTTCTTACCCCTCGAAGCGTCGTTGTGTAGAAGATTACCGAATCTGTACCCCCCTGCGGGCACTTCTCTTCGAAGCCTAAAAGCGGGTCGTCTTCCTCCACGCGACGTGCTTTTAATGGGGGCTCCTCTTCTTCTTCTTCTTTCTTTTCAAGGCTCTCTTGCTCGATTCTGGCTATTTTCTCTAATTCACTAAGTCGAATATGCTCTTTCATCGCTTCCTCAAAGGCGGCAAGTAGGTTTGGGTCGAAGAGGCTGCTGGAGTTCAAGTCTGGCCGCCTGAAAGACGAGATGTCAATCTCAGATAAAGGGGTTTGTCGGCATATATCAGTTCCCAATTCCGACGGTTCCAAAGCTCTGTTCTTCCTGAATTCGGGCTCCAATCTCAGCAAGTTCTCTTTTTCATGGAAAGAAACCGGGTCTTCTGCTTTCATTGGCGGCACAATGTTCTCTTTGTTGTCCAAATCCTCGTCAAAATCCTCTTCAAGGTCTCTCATAAGCTCTGCCACATCGATAATGTCAGGCTCTTGCGCTATCACACCGCTCTGTATTGCCTTCTTCGGCTCCACTTCATTGCAGACCAACTGTGTCTGAACTTTAAGATACTGATTAATCGGAATAGGCTCAGCATACTCTTCGGATAATGCAGTTACTTGAAGAATTCGATCAGGTTTCAGATAACCAACAGGTCGAATCGACTTGAGCTTCTTTAACAGCTTTCCCTTGATAACTCCCTTCATTTTCTCGAAGTTCAAGTATCAAAATCTAATCTGGGCAAGGAATATTCAAAGCTCGAGAAGGGAGGTTTCTTAGCTGATGATATATGAGTGAGAAGCATAGGCAAAAAGAGACTCTTTTTTCGGTCCCCAAGATGGTGTTTGGACACGAGAGAGAGAGAGAGAGAAAGAGAGAGATTACAACGGCTAGAAAGTTGTTGCCGCATTTTAAATTCGAAAACGTCGTGGGGACAGAGAGGATTGGGCGGATCCTACGGGTGAAAAAAACCAGAAGGGACACGTGTGCGATAGAGAGAGATCATGTGATGCTTCCATGGAGAGGCTATAACGGTCATAATTTGGCGGGCCCTAGGACTGCTTTACTTGAGTGTAAGTGATCATGACCTTTACCAAATTCCCTTAATTTTAACTTTTTTTAATTATTGGCATTTGATGATAATTTGGATGAGTAATGTGAAATTTCTCAGAATTTTTTAAAATAACGACCAATTCAATTTTCTTAAGTTTTTTTTATTCAGGAAGGATTTATGTATACTTAGGAGCATGCATAAGAACTTGCTTCCTCTTCAACATTCTTCATGATCATGAAAGATAATTAAACAAATGTCATTATGCTACAAGGTCACTAGCTAACGACCAATATTTTTTATTTAATTATCACTAATTAATGATATTATATATTAATTATTGATAGAGATATACTTTAACTATAAATTAGGGTCAATTGCACAAAGTGACATGACTTGATGTGATACTTTAGATTATAAAGTTAATATAACAGATACGTTATTTTTTAGGTTTACTTTTATGTAATTCATTTATGTCTATAATACTCTTCTTATTGATATAAGTATGGTGATTAAAAAGTGATGAAATTGGATAATTAGTATACACACTAAGCGTGGTGGTCTAGTTTTCATCTAATTATATTAAGAGAAGCGTTACAACCATAAATATATTTTATAAAATAAATCTATAAATAATGTGGCTTCATATGAAATGTTAGATCTACTTTACAATACAAATAACTTTATAACCTAATGTACTATATCAAACTCTATCAGTTTGTACAATTATTTTTATAAAATTTCTCTATGGCTAAAATATTTCTCTAATAAAGTATATTTTTGTGTTTGGTGCTAATTAATTGGGAGAGAATACTCTCTTAATCACTACTATATATTGTGGCACGGATCATATAGATGTGTTTAAGACTATTCATCCGGGCCGGAACCTGCATGATCCTAACCCGGCCCATTCCGGGCCGATTACGGTATTAGAACTCGGGTATCGGATTTTAACCCCGGTACCCGGTTTTAATAAAAAAGAACTTTACCCCCCGTTTGATTTTAACCCCGATACTCATACCCTAGCTAAGTTTATCTCTCTGCTCTGCTCTCCTCTCTCTCCCCCTCGAGCCATGTAACCCTAACCTTCTCCTTCAAGTTTTGCCGCCATCTCTCTCTCTCTCTTGCCATCGCCGCTGGCCGGACTTTCGATCAGTAAGTCTCTCTCTCTCTCTCGATCTCGATCTACGAGCAATGCTTTTGAATAAATCTTATGTGGGCATAGAGTATATGCAGTTATTTTGCTAGATCTGCTCTTTTTTGTTAAAAATAGGTTTTTTTTTTTATAAGTTTTTTAGGGTTTATGTTTTGGTTCTTTTGTTTCTTATGATTTGTTGTTAATAGCTAGATCTGCCAGAGACTTGCTCTTTGTTTGCCCCAAAATGATAACTGCCAGTGTGGTATCACTGTGATTTGAGGGAGAGTGGGTCTAATTTTGTCGAAGGCACTCGTTGCTATTTTGTCTAATTTTTCTCGTCTGAATATGAAACTTGTGCTTTAAAAAAAATCTAGTTGCGGTTTAGAATTGTTGGGCATGTGTGAAAATTAGTGGGTCTGGATTCGTATTGATTCGATGATTGGTGAATATGCATAACTAGGTTTGTTTATTTTCCATACATAAATGCATTTTAATTTTGCTTACCCAAACAAACTTATCTGAAATATTAGGATTTTTGCTATTTGAACCCTTTTATGCCATAATGCTTTGTCTAGAGTTATTCACTCCAGAACTTCTTGGCTTGTTTCTGTCCTTTTGACCCTCGTTTTAATCTTCTGCACACTTGCATCTCTAGGTCTTCGACTCTTCAACATGGATCTATCATCTTTTATTCGACTGTTTTATGATCTTATTAAATGTTGTATATTCCTTGTGTCACCACTCATCCATTTTATCATAATCATATGGGTTGTATATTTTCTTAATAAATTATTTGTGATTGCCCAATACAACAATATTACATTATACTGCTTGGTGGATCTTGTGAAGTTTGGATAAGTGCCATTACATATTTGCATCTCTGCTGCATTCTGTCCCTCTCTACTTGTTTTAAGTACTTCATATACTTATTACTGCCCTTGCTAACCAAAATAACTCAGGGTTATGTTAAAATTCAAGTATGTTACAAAAAGTTCACTTTTGTGTATTCCACCAAGTCACTAATTCCATTGTACTTGTAGGTCCTTTCATATTTACCCATATACCTGATTTTTATCATTTAGTATTTACTGTATTGTTTGGCTTGATATATAAAAGAATCGGTGCAACCTATTAGTCAAAGGGTGGGTTTCCGCTCATTTTTGTGGAAAATGTTCTTTGCGAAGCATGATGACTACAAGCTGGTAGATGGAACATGATTATTTCTGGTGAAATGGTCTGGTTTTTAAATCTGGTTACATACTTTTATTCATTGAAAACTATTGAGTTCAACTCATATAAAGTGTTTGATTCTTGCCAAACATTATTGCTGCACCCAATCAATTGTACTTATAAAACATTATTGCCAAACACTAGCTAGGACTGTTTGGGTGCATTTCTTAACATTATTTTGATGTATCGTCATTAATTTCAAAACTATTTTGAGGTGCTGCAATCTTTATACATAAAACCATCAATTTTTATACTCATTTTCTATACTCATTTTTAATATTCTATTTGAATATAATATGCAAAACTAGTTAATGAGCTTTTTGGTTTTTTGTCTACAGGATTTGACAATGGACTATTATTTGGTGTGAGATTAAAGCACTGATGGGAAGACTGTGCTGCTGATTTTGTAACTCATTTATTGTAATTTTGTATTTGGTAATGTAATTTATAAATACCATAAGTGTAATATGTAGTAGATTGCATTGTGATGCATGCATAGATAAATATTGGATTTGTTTTTTTGTTTTACATTCATTTAGTATTTTTAGAACACAAATATTAAGCTTATAATGAACTTCACTTCTTAGCAAAAAATTTAATAAAATAAATGCTTTTACTGAAAAAAAAAAAAAAAATCCGGGTAAGACCCGAAACCCGGATCCACCCGGGTTCCGGTCCGGGTCTGACTCGGACCAACCCGGTCCGGGTTCCGGCCCGGGTTTGACTCGGACCAACCCGGTTTGGGTTCCGGCCCGGGTCTGAAATCCAAGTTCCGGTCCGGGTATACCTGGGTTCTCGAGTCGGAACCCGGATGAACACTCCTAGATGTGTTGTTACCAAACAAAGTTACTATATAGGTAATGTTATAAACCACAACACCATCTTACTCTCATCCTATTATGTAATATGTGGCATATTTATCACTATTGAATGATAAAAAATCATCTAATAAAGGATTATTCAATAGTGATAAATGTGTCACATCTTGTATAGTAGGCAGATGAAAGTGTGATGGTGGTATGGTGTTTAAATTTTTCTTTATTGTATACAATATACACCTTTGACCTTTGGATTATTAATTTTCAGCTTTCAATTGTTCTATTGGCATCCCAAGTTTTCTTTTACAATACATGAAGTGTTGTGCGTTTATAATTTTTTTAGTTATTTATAGAAAAAAATATCAATCGAGTTTTTGTCTAAATTTAAATAAGATAAGAGATAGAAAATAAGTCCATAAAATGAAACTTACAATTTTATTTCTAATTTTAATTTTGCCCTAATTAGATGGCATGCACGAATTAAGCTTTTTAAAATCGCTTTGTTCTAAAAAACTATGGAATTAATGAAATTATAGAATTTAAAAAATATGATTAATTGTAGTCGAATTCTATGAGCCGGGCCATTCTTTTCCTATTTGATGATTCTTTGAATAGTAAGAAATTATATTAACTAGAATTGGAGTGTATATAGTCAACCGATCAACATAGTTGGAATTTTTTTGAAAAGAGCAAATCATGGAATTACAAGCAAACCTTCGCTATAATTTTGCCCAATTAAAGGGGGTGTCGTGTAGTTGAGATTTTCTTTCTTCATCACTTTGAAGTAGTGTCAAGATTTCTCAGACATAATTAATAATGGTAGATTTTCGCAATTAACAAAAGAGAAAGATATATTACCCCATAATTTTGGTTCTAAAAGATTCTTAATTTAATCTCTCTTTTGTTAATTGCGAAAATCTACCATATTAATTATATATATATATATGCTGTTTTAGACTATGATCACAAGGAGATCATCATAATATCATATGTATTGATCCGCCGCCATGGTTATAATACAGAAGAAGATGAGTGAAGGCAAGAAAACCAGAGGCCGACAAAGGATAGAAATCAAGGAACTGGCAGAGGAAAGCAAAAAACAGGTAACTTTCTCGAAGCGCCGTGCCGGCCTCTTCAAGAAAGCCGGCGAGCTTTGTGTCTTGTGCGGCGCGGAAGTGGCCATCATCGTGTTCTCTCCGCATAATAACGTGTTCTGCTTCGGCCACCCAGATGTTGAAACTGTCCTCGACCGCTATCTCACTGGAAATCATTCATCCTTCTCGCACACGAGTTCGTCTGATCTACACGATCAGAACCTCAGTAACGTTAATAATGTGGCTGCAGCGGAGTTCATGAACAGACAATATGCAGAGGCGCAGGAGGAGTTGGAAAGGGAGAAGAAGCGGCTAGCGGAGATAGAGGAGGAGATGAAGAGGAAGAAGATGGAGAACGATGGGGATTACTTGTGGTGGGAGGAGGCGGTGCATGAGAATATGGAGTTGGAAGAGATGGAGCACTACATGAGTGCTCTGCAAGAGATGCGATGGAAAGTGGGGAGCAGGCTTGAACAATTTAGGATGATGAGATCTGCTACTGATTCTTGCGCCTGGGATTGGGGAACTACGTTGTTTTAATTGATCAAGATTAATGATGTCTCCCATCTTTGTTCAGATTATAATTTGAATCAGATCAGGTACGTACGTAGTAGTGATGGTGCACGCATGCATGCATGCATGCCAATAGGTACGTAGTTTTGTACTTTGGTCGATCGCCATGGCCCATGCATAGTTGTCTTGGTTCCGAGAGTTCCATAATTAATTGTTGTTCCCTTTTTCTCTGTCCTAGCGTTTGCTGCATGCCTCTATAACAGTACCGGCATTAATATTGGTTAAATATAAAGGGTTGGTGAAATTTCCAACCATGCATGCATATTGTAGCTAGACTGCATATAAATTTATCTTTATACTTTATATAATCATGTTTTGACGCCGCTTAATTTGTTTTTGGATGTCTTTTCGTTTTTCTTAATTTCTTGAAAACGTGAAACTTGTGTTAATTAAATATCTATATATAATTGGGTAATCTTTTTTTGCCACTTAATTGCATTGCATGCAGAGACTTGAAGAACATAATTTCATCTTAATTAATGGATTGGCCTTAACGAACAAAAAAAGATTAATGGATTTGCCTCATCCCAAGAACGCGCGTTTTTTCTTTTCTTTCTTTTTTTTTTTTTTTTTTTGATAGGGTTTTTTCTTTTCTTAAATGAACACAAAAGTAACATTTTTTTTCAATATATCTACTTGGAATTTAAAGATTTTAGGCTCTATATATATTTATGTAAAAAAGCACAAAATACAAACAAAATTGTCATATTAAAGGTGCCTCCGATCCATATATATGCATGGATTAATCATCCTCTATCGTCTCTAAAGAGTTCTTGGCTAAACAACGAGCCAACGAGCCAACGAGCCAAAACATTGGCTTCTCTTCTAATTAACATGCCTAACAAACCTGCATCGATCATCAAATTATAGAAAAATAGTTTTAGCTAATCAGACCTCATACACTATTACATGCGCAATATGTATGAGAATCATCATGCATGTTGCTTGAGATGCTATTTATAATAACCAGATCAGAGTCACCTTTCAAGATAATCCTTTTTAATTAAGCACAACGTCTCATGACTACCAAAAATTGTTGCTTTTGGACTTGAATGGACTGAAACTGCTTCTTAATTCCAAAATTAAAACCACCACACACCACATATATATCTGTACAAAAACTTGGATTGGAGGTTGGGCAGATGACTCCTTCATACCCTTCTTTCATCAGTCTTTCCAACTCTTTTGCCTCATATGCCTTGGCTCTCTACATTGTTTCTAAAGCATCTGTGTCTGAGTTGAATTCATAATATGAACTTGTTGCAGTAAGCTTCATGGAAAGGAACTCGACCTGATTTTGAAAGGACTGGACATAATTAATTATTTCATCCAGCATCACTACCATTCCCATGCATGCTCTTATAGCATCCAGGGACAATGTCTTGCAAGCATCTGAGTCTTTCATTGATCTTTCCCCTTCTAACCCTTTCTGCTAAGCTGTGACTAGCAGTAGCTTGGCCTATTCTAGCTCTAACGTCATGGCTTATATCAATAATAACCAATAGCTACAGCTTCTTCATAGGAATTTCTGAAGTTCTCAAATGCAAGGCTACATTGGATCATTTCCAGGAAGGAAAGATAATTAATATGCAAGCGGTTGATTAGAGAAAAACAGCAAAAATAGAACATGTAAAAATGGCTTCAGTCACTTACCTAGGATCATTTCCAGACAAGGATAGATAAACCCAGCCAGTTGGCTTGACAAGTTCCATTGTTTTTATCTCCTAAAAATATTTTCAGGGAGCACAAGCAGATCTAGATTAACCAAATTGACTTGGAGAATAGATTCCACTTAAAAACAAAAGATGTAAATCATTGCCTAACTTATACATGTTCCGATTAAATCACTATTGACACAATCACTCTGTTAGAATCACATTTTATTTATCATTTTGCAAGTTACAATGTGGCCTAAGGTGGTCTTTATATAGGAGGCCAAACCATACAATGCCCTCACTTAAACCATATGGGACATACTATTCATACAAACTATTCCCATACTCACATATACACTAACAGCCTCCCTCAAACTCAAGGTGGATGAGAAACCAACTTGAGATCAACCAAATAAAAAAATTGAGTCATAGGTCAAAGTCAAAGGTCAACAGTTGTGATGTGGAAAACTGATGACTTGGCAAGACGTCGTGGAAGACTGTTGATGTGGCAGGACGACATGGAAGACTGCTAACTTGGTAGGATGTCTTGGAAGATTGCTGACTTGGCAGGATGTCAAGGAAGAATTCTAATTTGGTAGACTGCTAACATGGCAATCTACAATTGTAGCTGCTGACATGGCATGCGCACACAGAAGAATAAAGATCAGAGCACTGCTCTGATTTGGTAGACTGCTAGCATCGCAATCTACAATCATGGCTGGTGACATGGCATACCCACGTAGAAGAATAAAGATCATAGCACTACTCTGATTTGATAATATCAGATGTATTATCAATATTCCGAAACAGAGAACTTACCTTCAGGTTGTGGAAGCCATCACCGGCACAAATGGATATCTTACTCGGAGTATAGCTCTCATCAAGCTTGAAATCCAAATAAAGAACAACTAATTTCAAAACAAAACAAACCCATTAATTTCTACTAGTTAACAAAAAAGAAAAAAGAAGAATCAAGCAAAATCTAAGCTCAAAATCTGCATATCACATACTTGAAGCTGAACCTTCTTTTGGAATTGAATATTCACCAGATGAGGTTGCTCGCCATCTGATCTGAAACCCAAAAATGAAATAATAAATGCAATGGTTAGGTTTTCAAAGATAGAAAGAGGAAGAAATGGGAAAGATTTTTTTTTTTTTTTGGGTGGGGGGGATGTGGGTGTAATTTAATTACTGCAATAGGTCTCGAGGTTGTCGCGAAGAGAAGAGACACTATTGCCGGGCTTGAAAGAGCTAACACTCCAGGCCGCCTTCTTCCCCATTTCTCTAAGGTGATCTTCCACTATCAGCACTGGATTCCCACCAGTAACTTTTCCTTCATCTTCTCCTTCCGACAACTCTGTCGCTATAACCTAACTCTTGTTTTTTTTAAATTTATTTTGTCGAAGGGGGTGGGGGAGAGAATGATTCGGAGGGAGGGAAAAGGGAGGGCAAGTCCGAGTGAGGGAGCTGGTCTTTAAAGGGAGCTAGGGGAGAGAAAGAACAGGTTCTTTGAAGGGAGGTGGGGGAGGGAACGGTTCGGAGGGAGGGAGAATGGGAGATCTCCTTGACCTTAACCGAAACGATGTGTTTTATCCAAAAGTCCAAAACGAATCGTTTCTTTTTCCACCTAAGCATTGCTTGCACCGTAGTTAGAGCATTTTCAATGAATTAGTCAAAGGTTAAATTCATCCTACTTTTAGCTATTAGACTCCAAAATATCATCACAATAGATTAGTTAAAGTCCAAATATTTAGGCCTTGTTTGGGTACTGAAGTATTCTGAAGTACTCTCAAACACTCTCACTACTATTCTCTACTTTATTATTACTTTTCACCTATTTTTATTACTATTCATTACTTTTCACCTACTTTTTATTACTATTCAATATTCTATTATTACTTTTCACCTACTTTTTACTATTATTCACAAGCATTCTCAAACACTTTCACTATCCAAACCAAGCCTTAGACTTTAGTTACAGGAAACATAAAAAGTATTTTCAAATTTAAAAGTAATTATTCATACATCAAATATATTTTTTATTAGTTATTTCTCTCTCCCTTTCTTTCTATCAACCTCTTTCTCCATTTCCTCTCAAATCTTTAATTGTTTTAACCTATAATTTAATTAGAATATGATTACTAATTAATATATAATATTATGAATAATAAAATATAATAAAATTAAAAAAATTAATAATTAAAAAAATTAAATAATTTTGAAATTATTAATTATTCATTACTATATTATGAATAATTTAATGTGGAGATTTGATGTGAATAATCATAATCAAATTCATCTTATATTATTTTATTGTTATATAATTAAAAAATGGTTATTCCAATGTGGAGATTTATGTGAATGAAATAGCCAAGAGTTAAATTTCTCTTATATTTATAAAAAATGTCCTTTAGCTATGACTAATTCATTGAGAATGCTCTTACGGATGCCGCTTGTATCTATCATTTTTGGTTCATTTATTCACTCATTAATTAATTGCCTACGTGTATATATATATAGCGTGAAGAATTAATGATAATATTCTTTATTTTTTCCTTTTTTTCGTTCTCTCATGCTCGTTTGTTTTTTGAAGTAAGATGAGATGAGTTAAGATGAAAGTTAAATAAAATATTATAGAATATGTTTTTTTAATATTATTTTTATTTTAAAATTTTAAAAAATTAAATTATTTATTTTATCTTATATAAAAATTTAAAAATATTAAAATAATTAGATAAGATAAAATGAGATGAATTATAAAAATAGACAGACGTTGTAGGAATTTGGTTCATATATTCTCAGCCACAAAACATATATCAACAAGTACATGTGCGCACAGGATCACGTGGGCGAAAGCAGGTGGTCATTACGCATTTTAATTTTCTTGCATGTCCTTTAATAATTAGGTGGATTAAAATTGAAAAAGAATTTTAAGGGTGTGATATTCTTCATGTCATGGAGCAGTTTCTTATTTTTTATGAGACGTTGCCGTGTTCTCTAAACTTTGTGATTTTAGATTTCGAGTTTTCTCACTTTATTTATTAGAAAATATTCATCGTTGACTCAATGCATTTCCCGCGTACCAAATATTTATTAGAAACTTTGCACTTCCCGTTATCATAATAGGGGCCGAGGAACTCGAGGTTAGACGGAATGAAGCAATACTTTTGATAAGAGAAGCATGTAAGTTTCGGCCTTAAGTAATTTTTTATGCTAGATTACAAGTCCCATTAGTACTCATCCATAACTTTACGTGTTGTTATACAGGTAAGGCTCAATTTGCCTACGTGGCAGCTTGTGATTTGTTGGTATAAATTGAAGCTAATCACCCGACTTGCCCGGAGTTGCTCTCTTCTTTTTGATATATTTGTGTACTTTGACCAAGATGTGTTTTCTTTAGGTTTTGGAATTGTGGAATCAATACTTCATGTTCAGTCTTGCAATATATTGGAATGTTGTTTAGCCCCTTGCCAGTAATTTTGTATTGACCTTTTCTGCTTACAGAATGTGCAGGATTTCTCTCAATCAGATCATTTGAAGTTACTACTTGCCGGAATTATTTTGTAATTCATATCTTGTAGTTTTGTATTTTGAAATGTAATGTAATGTGTAAATAACAAAATAGTGTAATATGTAGTGGATTGCATGCATTTTAGTTTTTCATTTTTATATTTTTTTATTATTCTGGAAAATGTTAGTATTATGCTTTTTAATGATGATTCAGAAGTTTTTTTCATAAATTATATGCTTTTATAAAAAATTATGATTTTCAACACCTTTTTAAAATTTTTTTAATAAATATAGAAGAATTATGCTTTTCAACATTTTTATTATAGGCTTTTATAAATTAAAAAAAAAAAAAAACCTTCTAAACCGGACATTTAAAAAAAAAAAAAATCCGGGTAAAATCCGGAACCCGGATTTTCCGGTTTTAAAAACCCGGATTCATCCGGGTACCGGCCCGGGTTTTGGCTTGGGTTTGAAACCCGGGTTCCAGCCCAGGTCTACCTGGGTTCCCGAGTCGGAACCCGGATGAACACCCCTACTTGAGAAGGAAGGAAGACCTGCCTGATCATATAGATCACATCGAAGTATATACTCGATCGGTCGGGCCTGCTAAAACAGTTGATGGGTAAATGGTGTTTTGCTTCCAAGTTTCATTAAATGTGAGTTCAAGTAGTCCGGAAATGCTGGGTGACTAGGTGAAATAATGTTTTCCCATGGCTGCTCAATTAAAATTTATCTTAGCATAAATTTTTATGCAGGGTACTATTTATATGATTTAGCTTTTAAAGTAATTTACCATTGCTGCATTCTCATGGATAGCTTGGGCATGATGGATGATAGAACTTATATTTAAATGTTGCACTGCTTTCTTGTATATATCGACAATATTTGCATGTTTATATATGCCGCTAGCTGTGACAGAAAGTTAGTTTTGATTTAAATCAATTTTTCATTAATGTTTCTCTGTTTATTAGACATATATAACTCGATCGGAATCCTATTTTTCAAAGATGAGCATTATAATTCATCAATCATTTTCCCCATATATATATGTGCATATCCATCCTACCTAAATAGCTATCACGAGGATCTCTTCGGTGGCTAATATTCTATCGAGCAGCTCAAGAGTACTGCGATCAGGTACATAAGATCGTCTTTAAACTATTTGTTTTTCTATTCTAAAAAACGACGGCTGTACCAAATTTGTGTAACTCGTGTTGGTATTTGCTAGCATGGATAGCTAATTGGTTTCGGTAATTGATAGCAGTACTTGTTCATGTAGTTTTGTTTCCTTCTGTAAAGCTTCAAGTATGGAGATTAAAAATCATTGCCAATTATTGTTGGTTGGTCTGGAATTGATAGTTAAGGAAAATCATGATCGATCAAGCCAATATTTATTGAGTGTTGACAATGTGCAAACATAGTTAATCCATTCTTAAAGACTTAAAAAGAATGTGGTTGGGGCTTTCTTTCAACTAGACTTAACTCGAAATGAATAATTCCTCGTGCAATCCACATCTGTGGGCTGCATTTCAGGCCTAAATGAAACGCTCCCCTCCGTTTTATGGGCACGTAAATGAATCGGAGCGTTTTGCTAAGATGACATGAGGGCCTTTTTACTAAGGATATTTTGGTCAAGTTCATTTTAAAATGGGTTCCTTTCGGTCTATTCCTATATTTGGACTGCAAAGGAGTCCAATTTCCAAATATATATATTAATCCTTCTTGCTATATATATTAGTTGTTATCATGATGATCTCATCATTGATCTCTAATAATGTTGCACTATTAATTTTTTTTTTTTAAATTATTTATAGTCGGCTATTACTTAATTATCATGATCTAATACATATCTACTTATAGGAGATCATGATAATGAGATCAGGAATTGCAATGGATGATCATCAATCGCACCAATCTGACTGTCAAATTTTTATTATTAATTATTTAATTCTTTTTATCAAATAAAAGACAAAGACGTCTAAATGTTGCTAATTGCAAATGCAACCTCATAAGTACTACTGATCATCCTACTATGTATACGAATTGAATAATAGCATGACTCCAACTCCTAACCGATCGATCCACATATATATATACATATATATAATTATGTGATTAAATAATTAAAAACCCATTCAAATTTCAAACTCCAACTCTAATTCCCACGAAGCCCTAAGATAATTAGAAGTAGAAACAAATTCTTCTTTGGTCATTCATGATCAAGATATATACATTAATTATTATGAAACGTTTCTTATCATCATCACCTAGATCTCTCTGTATATATATATAGCTCTGATCTCCAAAAATAAACGTTCCTTGATCTCTTCTCGATCTTTCTTATTTAGTCATATATGTTAAGGAAACATGGACATGATTACTGGTAGCATGATGGGCTACTACTTCGGATTCGTTGATGATTTTCGTTTTGCGATCGCATTCCCTCTGGGAATCATCCTGCTCTTCACCCTACTCTCACACCTTGTTTATTTTTTCTGCACCCGCCGTACTTACCCGCCTGCATCTCATCGTCTTCGTCATACCGGCCGTTCCCCACAAAATCTTGATCAGCAAGGCGCAGACTTCCTCGCCATTGAAGTTGGCCTTGATGAAGCCATTCTCCACAACTTCCCAAAGCTCCTCTACTCCCAATACAAACTCCAAAATAGAAGCTCGGGCGCTTCTTCTTCTTCTTGTTCCATATGCTTGGACGATTATAAAGAAAGTGACGTGCTGCAGTTGCTGCCTGATTGTGTCCATCTCTTCCATCCAAATTGCATCCATCCGTGGTTAAGGATGCATCCCAATTGTCCACTATGCCGGAATACGCTCGTCCCAGTTCCAAACACAACTCTCTCTAGATCTGACTGATAAGGTACGTACTGCCTCATCACATGTACACACTACGACATCGATCGACTCCTCATGAACAGATTTCAAGTGCTAGTTCCATCAGATTATAGCAAGATTAATTAGAAGATTGAAGATATACGAGATTGGTTGTTATTTGCTTTTCACCGATTAGTTTTGATGAAAGGTACCTGTGATTATCTGTAATTTGATACTATCATGCATACAGATACAATTTTTTGTGGTGCCATGAGCTATAAGATTCTATTTTTTTGATAAATCCTCGCTGAAACCGTCGTTTTTGGTCGAGGAACAAAAAGAGAATTTATTTCTTTTAGGATTTTTCTAATAATTAACAACATTCAGATCTACTTTATTAGCTGCCTCATGTTATTTCTTGGAAGGATTGATGGATATATGGAGTGCGCGGTGAGAAAATTCAAAAGTTACTTAGTATGCATGTTTGTGTGCGTTAAAAGGGATGCAATATGGATTGTTGCTTGAGTCTGATAAATCATTAATTTTGCACTCTTCTGTCATGGAAAGTTGAACATGCACGTTAAAAGGGATGCCAATATGGTGGCATAAATTTGATTGGTAAAGGAAGCGCTGTATCAACCGCCCGAGCAGAGATTTGAGATAATAATGATACACATGAGCATCTGACTTTTGATTATAATTAAGTACAAGATTTCGCGCGCTCTCCCACTAAATGCAAACAATTACAGATTGCAGGCCATGACGGAAAAACACAAATTATAATGTAAATTTATTGATAATTGATATTCAATTTAGATTTCAGAATTAGTACTGGTCTCATTCTACGAGTGGATCAAGTGGAATAACAAGTGTTCACATCGGCCTAAAGAATGCAATTTCAAGTGATCATCAGTCAATGCTTAATTCCTACAATATTATACCGGAAATCCAACCTAATTTCCTAGATCATCCAAGAATGACAAATCCCACCAAACAAATTTCAAAAGCCAAGCGAAAGATAATTTCAAAAGAACCCACGCCAAACCTTCCACGCTCCATTAATGTTGCCATAGACTTGTCATGATGATGATCAGTACTGGCCGGAGCACGGCCAACTTCTGGAGGATAGCCATAATTAGGTGAAGTCGATGGCGCCGAGCTTGGAACTGGAGGCTTACGCGGAGGGGCTGGCCGTGAAGGCGATGAAGATGGAGGAGCAGGAAGCGGAGAAGGTGAGTACGGTGAGGGAGCAGACTGAGATCCGTTAATGGAGGAGCACTCGTGCACTTTGACCGAAACTTTCAGTCCAAGCGCACAGTAGTTGGAGAAGTTGCTGATAAAATAGAAGACACCTTCCTCGGTGAGTTGAAAGTTTGCAGGACCAAAGTTCATGACCTTAAAGGGGTTGCAGGAGGTGCAGCTCTCGTACTCGTGTCTTGACACTTGAATCACATCGTTTTCTCCCGTTTTGAAATTAAAACCTACATGATAATCAGATTAAGATAATTAGACATAAGATCAAAATCATTGGAGTCAGGCCAGATCATGTGGGTATATTCAGTGCAACCAGCTAGCACATGAGACCAATGCATTATATATATATATAGAGAGAGAGAGAGAGGAGTGCTACACCAACCGGGATTATTCAAAAGTAATTCTACAAACTGACGTGATTCCATATAAGTCATTAGATCTACTTTATAATAAAAGTATTTTTACAATCTGACAGACTACATCAATTTGTGAGATTACTTTAATTTATATAATCACTTTATGGTTAGAGTATTTCTCATATAGATATATAATATATTTATATATATAATCCTAATGAATCTTGAACAAGGTGTTTGATGGAGTAGAAGTTACTGAGAAAGTCGCCGGTGCGGAAGAAATTGGAGGAGGACCAGTTGGCGTAATAAGTTGCGGATGGTGGAATGGACCAGACAGTGCCAACTTGGTAATATCGGACGACGCTAGTTGAGCTGCATGGTGATGGGCAACCAGCTGGAGGGGAGCAACCCGATGTCAAACCAAAGAACTGAACCCACCAAAATGCCCATGCCATGACCACCATAATCAGATGATCTAATTGAGTAAAAGGGTGATCTCTCATGATCAGTCTAGCCATTGCATGCATGAAGATCAAGATAGCTAGCTAGAGATAAGATGATCAGAATATGGTACGCATGTGTGCTTCTGCCGTTATAGGGTACCGATCTAGACAATGATCAATGGGTTTTTAACAGATTTGGAAATTAGAATTAAGATTGATCATTTATACTCATGTAAGTTTGTAACGCCATACTAAAGCAGGAAGTTAATTAGAAAGTATAACGTAGTTTTAGCAGTTACTTAATTAATACGTGTCAATAACGGACCTAATTATATCAAGGTGATGATCTAGGAAAGTATAGAAATTAATCTAGTCTCTCATCTGATCAATTTTCATGCTCCAGCTAGCGCCTGATCATCTGTCCAACCTCCAATATTTCAAGTTTTTGTACATATATATATATATATATATATATATATATATATATTTATCTGTATATATATGGTGGTTTTAATTTTGGAATTAAGAGGTAGTTTCAATCCATTCAAGTCCAAAAGCAACAATTTTTGGTAGTCATGAGACGTTGGGCTTAGTTAAATTAAAAAGGATTGTCTTGAAAGGTGACTCTGATCTGATCTCCAGGTTATTAATAGCATATTTAGCATGAACTTGATTCTCATTGCATGTAATAGTGTACGTATAAGCTGGTCTATTAGCGAAAAATAGTTTTCTATAATTTGATGATCGATGGTTTGTTAGGCATCATGTTAATTAGAAGAGAAGCCAATGTTGTGGCTCATTCATGTTTAACCAAGAACTCTTTAATGATCTATTGAGATGGAGGATTGTCCATGCATGCATAATCTGAATAAAGATGGGAGACATCATTAATCTCGATAAAATTAAAGCAACATGGTTCCCCAATCCCAGGCGCAAGAATCAGTAGCAGATCTCATCATCCTAAATTGTTCAAGCCTGCTCCCCACTTTCCATCGCATCTCTTGCAAAGCACTCATGTAGTGCTCCATCTCTTCCAACTCCATATTCTCATACACCGCCTCCTCCCACCACAAGTACTCCCCATTGTTCTCCATCTTCTCCCTTTCCAACTCCTCTTGCGCCTCCGCATATTGTCTGTTCATCAACTCCGCTGCAGCCACATTATTAACGTTACTGAGGTTCTGATCGTGCAGATCAGACGAACTCTTGTGCGAGAAGGATGAATGATTTCCAGTGAGATAGCGGTCGAGGACAGTTTCAACATCTGGGTGGCCGAAGCAGAACACGTTGTTATGCGGAGAGAACACGATCATGGCCACTTCGGCGCCGCACAAGACACAAAGCTCGCCGGCTTTCTTGAATAGGCCGGCACGGCGCTTCGAGAAAGTTACCTGTTTTTTGCTTTCCTCCGCCAGTTCCTTGATTTCTATCCTTTGTCGGCCTCTGGTTTTCTTGCCTTCGCTCATCTTCTTCTGTATAACCATGGCGACAGATCAATACATATGATATTATGATGATCTCCTTGTGATCATAGTCTAAAACACCATATTATATATATATATGGTAGATTTTCGCAATTAACAAAAGAGAAAGATATTAAATTAAGAATATTTTAGAATTCGACTACAATTAATCATATTTTTTAGGACAAAGCGATTTTAAAAGCTTAATTTATGTATACACATTTAATTCATGCATGCCATCTTATTAGGACAAAATAAAAATTAGAAATAAAATTGTAAGTTTCAGTACTTTATGGATGTATTTTCTATCTCTTATCTTATTTAAATTTAGACAAAAACTCGATATGATATATTTTTTTCCTATAAATAACTCAAAATAATAATAAACGCACAACACTTAACGTATTGTAAAAATATATATATATATATATATATATATATATAAGAAAAAAATAACTTGGGATGCCAATAGAACAATTGATAATTAAATAAAATTGGCCGTTATCTAGTGACCTTATAGCATAATGACATTTGTTTAATCATCTTTCATGATCATGAAAAATGTTGGAGAGGAGAGCAAGTTCTTATGCATGCTCCTAAGTATATATATCGGTCGTTACTAATAAAATAGCCATATAATTTTCATAAATTTCAATGAAACATATACTTCTATATTTATTACCTGAAATGCTAAAATAACAACATTTTTCTAAATGTCTAAAATTTTCTTGACTCTATATCATTACTTCCCCAAATTTCATCGATATACATCTACTATTTACTTAACCGAATTTCAACTCCATCACAGGCCTATTTAAGAATTCAAGCCCATGTGGTCTAAGGTAAGCCCAGCCCAAATAACGAACATAACACAAGCCACATCTATTGTCTTGTAAAGATTTACAGAAACCACACGAATAAAAATAGCAAGCCAAATCTCGATGAAAATAACAGTCAACATGGGGGCACCGTGCGACAACTCACCGTGAGGGAAGGAGCCGTGCGGCGGCGCAAGGGAGAAGGCGGCGGTCGTGCACTGTGGAAGTTAGAGAGAGAGTGATGAGACAGAGAAAGAGAGAGTAACCACGGAGAGAGAAAGAGAGGAAGCCGTGAGAGGGAGGGAGACCGCACAGGATACTCACCGAGAGGGCAGTGACGCGTCGGCGAAAAGGTGGTTTGGCAGCGGCAGGTCACGGAGTAGTTGGGGGGTCGGTGTCGCTGGGCTTCCCTTGCCGTGGTTGGTGGCGCCGAACGAGATGAATTGCTCTGTTTTGAGATGGAAAAACAGATGTCCTTCGATGAGATTGAGGGTGGTGTTTTCCGACGTGGGTTCACGGTGGTCAGCGATGCGGAGGAGCACGTGAGATCCCGACGTGGTGAGGCTCTTGGTGGTGGTGGTTTGCAGTGTTTTACGTGAAGGAGTATGTGCCCTGTTTTGAGGAGCCAAAAACAGGGGCCTTTCGGTGATGCCCAGCGGCGGCTCTACTTGGTTTACGGCTGGGTTCTTGTGTTTTCGATGGTGGTTGTCTAGGGCGGCTAAAACAGAACGGTTGGTTTCTAATGTAGCATCGCCACGGAACGTGACCACAAGATGTGTCTCGGGCTGGGTTCTGGCTACTTGAAGGTGGTGCGGCGGCAGTGAGAAACGGAGAGAAGAAGGAGAAAAGTGAAGTGGCAGCCTTAGCTTTAGGTTGGGGATGACTTACGGGGGTATCTCTGTGGACTGTGTAACGTATGCATATATATCGAAAACTGATAAAACCCTAGAGAAGGGAGGAAGGAGAGACGCGCATCAAGTATGCCGTGAAAAAAGGAGGTGATGAAGCCGTGAATAAAGAGCAGTCTGTGGGGCTGTTGCTGTGTTGCAGCTCTGAAAACCCTAGGATGCAAATAGGCAAACTGCATGGGCTGTGCGTGAAACTTGTCTAACATGTGAGAATATAGAGCTGTCGTTTAGTCTAGCAGAAACAAATGCAGAAGAAACGCACCAGCATCCCCCCCCCCCGCCCGGGAAGAACTCATTTATTGAAATAAACGAGATATTATACATTCCAGAAATAAATTTGGGCCTGGTATTTGGAAAACTGAAAATTTTCACATTATTCATCCAAATTATCGTCAAAATCCTAATAATTAAAAAGAAAAATATAGATGGTAAGCGATTCTGCACATTAATACGTGTATATATTCAATATGATTGGTCTGAAAGTAGACTTTATTAAAAATAATACTAATTTAAATTTAAAATATGAATACAACAATATTAATAGATTGGTATGTAAATTTACTTGTTCATGACAAAACTCTAATTAAAAGTATAAAACTAAGGGAATTGGTTAAGGTAGCGCTACGTACCGTCCATAAAATAGGACTCCTTTGCAGTCCAAATATAGAGATAGACGGAAATGCCCCATTTCATCTTATTGAAACGCTCAGTTTCATTTACTCATAAAACAGAATGTTTCATTTAGGCCTGTAATGTAATGTGGACTGCAAAAAGAATTATTATTATATATATATATATATATATATATATAAAACACTTATCTTATAAATTATCTCATGAAATTGAATTAGTAAAATGAAAACCGGCCTAATCGTGGCCTTGGCGCCCATTAGTTCAAGTTAATTAGGGCATGATATCAATCTTAGCAAGAGATTTTATGTGATGTTGACGTCCATTCAAACCAATATAGCCACCTTGCCCCCACTTCTCTCATCATGATTAATTTGACCTCTCTGGCCGCCTATATATGAAGTACCTGATCTTATTGGAAAATATTCCCACAAATCACGCTCACTAGAGGGCGATCATATCGTGAAAGCAGATATATACTATCTTTCTTTCTAAAATTAAAATAAAAAATAAAAACTATTTCATTAATTAGTGAAAATGAAATAGACTTGCAGTTCTCCTCTTCTAATAAAAATAAGTATTTGTAACAATTTATTTATAATGAAAATTAACTAATTTATAATTCAGTGCGTTTATCTTCTCTCTTTTTTTTTTTTTTTTATATATATATATAATCATGCCTACTAATAATAAAAATATGATGCATCGATCCGGCCACATGTAAAAAGGGTTTTTTTTTTTTTTTAATTCGATGGTAAAAACTTGCATCTTTTTTAAGAATATCTATATTAATGTTTTCTAGTGAATCTCTTAATTATGGTCGGTTTGGTTTTAGAGTTGAAATGAGATGGTTTTATATGAAAATTAAAAAAATATTGTTAGAATATTATTTTTTAATATTATTATTTTTTTAAAATTTTAAAAAAATTAAATTATTTATTATATTTTATATAAAAATTAAAAAAACTTATAATGATGAAATGAGATTAGATGATATGAAACACTTTTAAAATCCAAACCACCTTAAAAATTAACTTAAAAGAGATAAGTGTTACAGTTTTAAATTTATAAAATGACCGTAAATTTACATAATACATTATATTTATTTTATATTAAAAATAATTTTTTACAATCTAAGACCACGTCAACTCACTTCATGGATTCACAAAAGGGGAGAAAATTACGTTTGAAAAAAAATACAAAAACAACATCCAAGTAGTCGCTCGTCCAGTTTGCATCATCAATCTAACTTTCTTGTGTCGCTGCGATAAGAACATCAGCTGTCTTTGGAGATGGACCTGGTGTCCTCCGACACATCGGACATGTCGAGCGCAACCTCATCCAGGGGTCGATGCAGTTGAGATGGAAGAGATGAGAGCAGTCAGGTAACAGCCGGAGCATGTCTGTCTCTTTATAATCAACCAAGCATATGGGGCAGCAGCGAGCTGAACCTGCGGAGTAATCCTTCTTTGCCTGAGAGTAGAGGACCTTTGGGTAGCTGTTGAGAGTGGATTCATCCAGACCTTGCTCAATTCTTATCGAACTCGGGTCTGTTACTGTTCTAAGAACACTGCTGCTCTGGCGAGATGGCGGCCAGTCATGGTGGCCGGCGTAGCGCATGCGGCTGCAGGCAAAAGCGATGACCGCGAACAGAAGAAAGACAGCAACGGAGAATATGATTCCATACGTAAAGGCACCGATGCCATCCCCAGGAGCTTCACTATCACTGCCGTCCATCTTCCTTGAGAATTCAGAGGCTGGAAACTGGAATTAATTGTTGCTGAGTTTTTTTTTGTGAGCGTACTGAGATTAACCCACATATGTATGAGCTATATTTCTTTTGTGTGTTATTTATATATACATAATTCGATTTTGGAATTTTGGGGTCAACGGATTCTGTCATTTTCGTCATTTTCACGCTGAGGAATCTCTGATCTGATCTGACAAATATGATTTTTTGTTTTTTTTTTGTATTGTTTGTGCTCTTTGATTAATATATAGTGGTAATTTTCCGACTAGTCTTTTTCACTTGAGTTCAAAGGAAATTCATTCCAAACATTCTTTCGCATATTCGCTCAATTTTGCATTAAAAAAAAAAGAAATGATTTTGATCAGATGGTAATAATCTAGATCATCTCAATAACAATCTTCAGCTGCATGACCACATTGATCACTTACAATTAATTAACATATAGTCATTAATTTTACTTTAAATTTTTTTTCTTTTGTTTTTCAGTTGGAAACAAAAATAAAAAAAGCTGTAGATTATTCAAGACCACACATCGAACAAGAGGTAGCTAGGCGCGCAATTCACTTAATTAAGAGAATTAGTACTTGAAGTGTGCCACTTTCCAACTACTATCTAGTATATATAAAATTAAAAAGGGTCTCTGTCCAGTGTGGAAAATACTGTCATCAATTATAGCAAGATATGGTATCTTATTGGCTTTTTTAAGAATTAACATGATACTTTAATTACTGATCATCTTAATTACTAAAGTAAATCTCCATCATGTCTAAAATACTTAAGGAAACTTCCTTAAATCTTGATGAGTGCACTCACGAATTCACAAACTCGTGCGTTTATTGACATACCTAACACATTACTAATGTGGAAGCCCGCCCTCCACGCGGTCGTCTAACATAAAAAAATATTGGTGTTTTGATTTTGTTTATAATTATAATGGATGGCATGATAAGTGATCGTGATATATGTATTTACATATGAATTTCTAAGTTAATTATAATAATTAGAGTGAGTCCTCTATAAAAATTTATTTACAAGTTTTGATCTTATAGACACGCCTAAGATACTGTTGATGTACACACTTTTCAAATCAGCTAGCATAAAAAAAATGATCGCATAACATGGAATAAGTGCCGGAATAGGCTAGTAATTAGAAGGAGTCCTTTTATGTTTAATCAGCATAGAAAGAACAGTATATATTATATATATATATTATATCTAGGGATTCTATATATGTCAAACAGTTAATTTACTATGTGCATGATGTATTATTAATCAGCAATAATAGATGACAAATTAACACACAGGTTATACAGTGATCATCATGATGTGCAAAATAAATCCTAGCCTGTTTTGCAGACAGCAGATCAGACCCATTGAACCACACAGACAACAACATCGTCTAGTGGTCCTTTCCATACTTAACCACATAGCTTCATTTGGATTGGAAATTCTTAAGTCATCTCAATTTATCGTTACAATATTTTAAATTCTCACATAAAATATAATAAATTATTTAGTTTTTTAAATTTTAAAATAATAATAATATTAAAAATAATATTTTAATAATATTTTATTCAATTTATTTAAAATTATCTTAATTAATCTCAACTCATATCCGAATCCTAATGTTATTGGTATCTAATGTCATCATGATCTTCATTTTCAAAAGCGGATGCCATTTTAGAAATTATTCTTCCGAAAGCTCTTTCCATTAGATTCTTCTTGACCATATCAATGGACATAATCGAACTGACATTAATCGATATAATGATGACTGATCATGAACCACTACATGAGAATCCTCAATATATATATATATATATATATATATCTTCTGCACTCTCATTAGTCCCTGCCAAATTGGATTATATTGATCACTTGTAAAATTATGAAAATAATAATAATAGAATATTCTACGATCGATATTGATTGGTTGGCTATGTTTATGATAAAAATTCATTTGTGTTACAAAATAGTAGTAGTACTGTGCCACGCGAATCTATATATATATATATATATATAGCAATGATCTTTTCTGTTTTACGAATGAATTGATCAGTTCGAGGCTGAAAGAAATATGCTACGTACACCTTCCATGAGTCCACGCGACATTTTATCCTAAAACAGAATTAAACAACCTCACACTCTATCTAAGACGGAATAGATGACACACTTATAAAGTGGTGAGTATTTTCCATTTATATAGAAATATTACAAATAGCATGAAATAATTACATATCAATTGGGAGACAAATAAATAGATAGTATATACAAAAGAATCTCCTAGAATTAGGGGTCAGTAATGTTACATATGGCAAGTCTTAGATTAAGGCAAAGTATCTCAACAAGATGATCGTTTATCTTTTTAAAGAAAAATGCTAAGGTTAATCATAGGCAATTCAGCTCATCGATCGTAATGATCAGATCATATAATTGAGATGAGATTGCATGCTGCAGTATATGTGCAGAATTTTCCTTCTCGAAATCACCATATATAGAGAGCGGAAATACTAAAGTAGTAGTACTAGATCTCTCCCCTAATATCGTGACCCATGATAGACTTGAACTCATGATCAATCCTTATCCCAAGCGATATTAGGATTTAGGGTTAATCATGTCTATATACAATAGACTGATACTTAATTAGGGTATTAAAGTACTGATCGTTTTAATTGAGAAAATATCATATATATATATATAGTTTGAGGAAGAAAATAAAAATTTTTTAAAGAAATTTTAATTTTGTTGTTAGCTAGTCAGCTAGCTATAGATCATACAGCTACATTAATGATTTGGATTGGGATATTTTCCACCTTCTTCTAAGTTCTATTCCATTATTAATTGAAATCAATAAAAAGTGTAAGGACCGTCGACATGCATACATATATATATATATATATATATATATATATATACATGACACACACACACACATATATATATATATTTATATAAGAGATCATATATAAAGAGTAAAAATACATTCATTAATATATGGTACTATAAGATATGGATCGATAAGGTCGAAGTGGCGGCCTCTACATATATAATATATCCTTACGTACTGATTATTAAACATCTAAACGTTGACTATATATCAAAAATATATATAATTAAGTTGATCTGTTCCAATCAGTTTCATATTTTACATATTTGATCTATTTATTAAGGAGTAATTAATCTGGCCCAGAGTGTTAATATATACAATAAGCAACAAAATATATCAATTTCCATTGGTTTAAATTTTTTAAATACGTGGTGATCATTTCAAACATACTGATACACATGATGATATATATAATTCGTATGGCTGGAAGATCTTTTTTCTTTTACGTGCAATATTGAGTTTAAGTATATACAGCTACCTACCACGTCTTAGTTATCTAGGTAGAAAAATTTTCTTCCAGTCTTAATCATATCATAATCCTTTTACTTTTAGCTTTATTTCCGAAATAAATAAATTAGCTGATCATTGATCAACGACATTGTTAACTTGGTAGAGCTAGGTTTCGTAATTAAGCAGCTGCATATATATGTTCGATTTTTAATTAGAGAAATGATATTTATAATCGAAAAGTGCACAAACGCCACATAATTTTTTTAAACAAATAGATAAATACAAAATTATATGAAAAATAAAATTAATTTTTTAAAATTAAACTCATATTTTTTTAAAAAATTGTGCGGTGCTTGCTTGTACATTTTAAACTGTACATTACTCATATTTATGACCACATATTTCTAAAATGGAGAAAGATAGATATATAGAGTAATCAGTCAGCTTACATGAACATTTATACTAAATTTTTATAACAATTAATTAAGCGTTCCATAAATATTTTGCGTAAAACCCTTTGTGATTATTTGTCTATCTTTCTCTTACTGATCGCACTGCCAAGGGAGCCACCTCAGCAAGAGGAGTCGACAGAGGAGTCGGCGCCGGAGAGTTCCGGCATACGGGACAAGTAGGATGCAGCCGCAACCATGGATCCACACATTTCCGATGGAAAAGGTGGCCACAATCAGGCAACAGCCTAAGCAAATCAGTGTCTCGATAATCCGCCAAACATATGGAGCAGCAGGCGGAAGCAGTGGAGTCACCAGCCTTGTTGAGTTTGGCTTGGGAGTAAAGCAACTTCGGGAACCTATGAAGAGCGGCTTCGTCGAGGCCTATAACTTCGATCACCATGGAGCGGGAGCTGCCAATATCTCCTGTACTGGTGGTAAGGGAGACGTTTCTGTTGTAAGTTTCAGAGCCTGAATACCTGCGGGTGCAGTAGTAAGAAGCCACCGCCATCGCTATGATAACAGCGACGATGACAAGGGAGAATCCGAAGCTATAAGCAAAAGCGTCATCCATGTTTTGATCTGTAGGATCATAATAAGAATCCATGGAGCTGGGCGGGTCCATCCTTTTAGCTAGCTTGAGTATTGCTAGAAAGATACGTACCGATGTTTAAGGCTGCGGAGCTCTTGATGATGAAGCTAGCAAGAACTTATATAAATATATATATATATATATATATATATATATATATATATATATATTTATTTATATTTATATTTATCTCTTTGTTGCAAGCTGCTTGGGGAGTTGATATCTGGTGATTATCTTCAACCTTAACATCTCTAGTTTCTATCTGAGGATTGTCAACGGTATTGTATATCCCTTAGAAAAAATATATTAAAAAGAAAAACTGCATAGGAAGTAATGGAATTCAATCGTATAACAAATCGTTATCATTAAGAATAAGGCAACCTGGTCATCACCTAATTAAATTGTCACTAATCCTTTAAGTTTGAAATTAAGGATCATTACCTAATATTAATTTATCTTTTTGTTAGAGAGGAAGATCGAGGAAGAGAATTGGAACTCGGGTTGATTTCTGCTGCATTTAGATTTTGAGTTGAGTTAATTCTTTATAAATACTAATGAGTTGAGTAGGTAGAGTAAGTTATGTGAGGTCCATCTAAAATGAGTTTAGATATGTTTAGATGTTAAAATGAGTTTAGTATTATTTATAAGAAATGAGTCCCATGTATAAAGATGCGTTGAGTTGAAAAAAGTCGTGAATTCCACGCTTAAGAAGGTTTTGAGTTGATATAAGTTTAGTAATTTAAGAGTTGGGTGTCTAGATGTTAGACTTTGTTTAAAATTAAACTGAATTGAGTTGATCTTAGTTAAGTCTTGCAACCAAACGGGACCTCTAGTTAGAATTGGACTCGCGTTACATGGGAGACTCGCTCACATGGGAAACTCGCTCGTATATATAGACACGTTGGAAAACTTAATTAATTTATATCAAAACTTCTCAACTCATCTTAAATTACAATTTTCTTAAATTTTCATATAAAATAAAATAAAAAATTTAACTTTTTTCAAATCTCAAAATAAAAATAATATTAAACAAATATATTCTAACAAGATTTTATTTAATTTTTAATTTTAATTTTAATTCATCTCATCTTATATCATCTACGAAAACATACGAGGTCATTTTCTTCTTTATTAGATGTTTCTTGTTGAAGAGCATTTTAGATAAGCTGGCTTTTATCTTCATTTGTGGAAGATGGTGTGCTAGATTATTTTTCGTGAATTTTGTCATTTTGATACCAAACCCAAATCCGACGCCTAAAAAAGTAGAGAAATGCTACACAACCTCCTACTATTTACCCACACTCCACACTCCATACTTTTTAATATTTTTTAATATTTTTTTAAAATTTTTTTTTGAATTTATTTTTTTTAAAATATTTCAATTTTTTTATTCACTATTCATATAAAAAATATTTAATAAAAAAAAATTAAAAAAAAAAAGTGGAGTGTGGAGTGTGATGAATAGTAGGAGGTTGGGAAGATTATTTCAAAAAAGTATTCTTTTGTGTGACATGTAGGGAAGAAAGAACCCCAAAATGAAATAAAATAAGAATTCTTAGGAAAAGATGATTTAGGATATGTTTGGATGTTCCATCTTCTACAAAATTTTCATCTCATCTCATCTCATCATTACAACCTTTTCAAATTCCTATATAAAATATAATAAACAATTCAACTTTTTCAAATCCCAATACAACTTTTTCAAATTCCAATTTAACTTTTTCAAATCTTAAAACTAAAAAATAATATTTTAAACTTTAAAACAAAACACAAAATTCTCATCTCACCTTCCAAACATAATCTTAATATCAATCTAGTTGGTGTATTCATCCTCGTATATGACATGTAGTGGTATGGTTGGGTTTTATAAAACTATATTTTTTTATTCTTCATTAAGTGATTTTACGACTTATTTTTGAAATGTTTGACATATAAAGGCCTAATTTTAATAAAAAATTGCAATGCCAAAATTAAATAAACTCAATATACGTTGACCCAATGGATGTGACGTGCACTCGTAACCAAATTTTATTTATTTTCGGGACCATTTCCAAAACCTTTGTTTATAATAGAAGTCTCTATCTTTCTCTCACATCTGTTATTTATAGGAGACATGCTACGCATCAGCCCCTGTTCACGGCTGATGCGTAGCACACCCTACGTGTTGCATTTCATCTTTTTTTTTTTTTTTTTCACGCCTTCAGCCCTCTCCAACCCGATTCCCTCTCTCAACTCACCCAGTCCCGCCACCTGCAGTCGCCGGCCACCACCATCGTGAACCTCCAACCTCACCGTCGGTACTGCAGTCACCGGACACCACCATCGTCAGCCTCCAGCCCCATCTCCTCCCTCGCCGTGCCGCGTACCGGTTCCTCGCCGAGCAATCGCATCGCGCGGTTCGGCCTCTCTCCGCCACTGTCGGCCACCCAGCAGCGCCACCGACCACCTCACCGGCTCCCTCTCACACCGGCGACCAGCCAGCCACCTTCAAGCCTCTACGCGGAGCCCCCACGCGCAGCCCCCTCTCCACTCCCAAAATGGGTCTCACACGGATGTAACTCGAAATGCCGCCGCCCGTCGCCGTAAGCCAGCCCAGCCACCACCATCGAGCCCCACGACCTCCCAGCAGCCCCCACCGTCGTACTCCAGTCACGGCAACGCCGTCCATCGCAGCTCAGATTTTCACATGATTTCGAAATCGGGGGGAAGGGGGGCTTCGTGGGACTTGGGGATAAAATTGTCAATTTGCTTAAGGATAAATTTGTCAATATATTTACCACATATAGTGTGTTCCGGAGGATGCATGAACAGGGACTGATCCCAAGATTTATTCTATTTATAGACATGCTGTTGGTTCCAGTGAGGCAACAGCACCAACGATAATTTTATTTATTAACCAACGATAATTTTATTTATTTTCAGATACGGCCTAGCACACCTTTTTAATTTGAAACAATTAAATAAATATAAAACCTATATAGAAATTTTTTAATAGTAAATACTTACGCAACTCATAGCTTCCCAGCCCAGAGCTCCTTTCCCGATTTCTTTGCAAGGATATATAGTACTTAAAGGGCATTATATATTCAGCATGTATTTAGAGCTTAAAGTAGGAAGTAGAAGCACCAAAACAGACTTGAAAGAGTCTAAAATGATTTCTTATATAGATCCCATAATAACCATCCAGATGACAATAGATATACACCAACCCCCAACCAACAATCGTGGTTTTCCACTTGCACTAGAATTCAAATACTAGATCTCCCACACGGTATACGTTTAGAAAAATAGCAGCAAAACCCAAAACAATCCAAAATCTTACTACTACTACTACTGCTACAACTCCCTGTAACAGAATCCGATGATGATATATTTTCTCGGTAAAATTCTGCTTCTTCAGATCATTCCTATTTTTTTAGATCAGCTCATTCATTCATTCCTCATTGCTGAGCACACTGGACCCTCTGAGCACCACCACCAGGCATGTCCTCATCCTCGTCGTATGCCTCTTGGGCCTGTGCTTGCTTGCGGCGCATTTCTTCCTCTATGTTCACATCATGCAGTGTAGTCTCTTCGCATTCATCCAGCTCCATGTCTGTCAGCTGCACCGAACTCCTTGGAGGCAGCACGGCCTCCAGTGTCTTGCACTGCTCTGGGTTGAGGGTGTCTGGGAATTCGACTGCAAAGTGAATGTACAATTTCCCTTTCATGAACGACCTCTGGTACATTGGCATTCCCTCATCATTTATACCCTTGTATTGGTCTGTACCACACAAAACAAAAACATCGCCAAAATGATGATAGATAATATGGAGCACCACAAATAACTTTTTAGTTTCTTATCATTACTTTATAAACGTTCTCAGCGAAATTCACTTTTGCCCCATGTTCTTCGGGTATACTTTTTTTTTTTATTATTTATTTTATGACTGACTATTGGGGATCAACAGAAATTAGAATCATGGGAAACAAGATATTAAAGAACAAGGCCAAAACAACCAACCCCACCAAAGAAAACTGCAGCAGGAAATTCCCACATCAGATTCCAATTAAAGTGTATCAATGGGAAGCTACGACAGCTCAATGTGCTTCACAATGACCTTTTTGTGAAAACCAAGAGGTAGTTCAGCTTCCCCATTGGGTGGCTTATAACACCACCAGCTCTGGATCAAAGATCCACTCTTAGGTTATACATTAGGATTTAGAAATAATTGAAGTGAGCAGGTAATGCCATCTTCACAAACTTCCCGTACACAGAAGTTCATCAAAGCACATTTTCACCTATGATGTCAATGTTATTCTGATGCAAAATTCAATAGATAAACGCTCATAAATGGACAAAACCTAGATATAGCTCGCAACAGCATTATCAGATTTTGAGAGAGAGAGAGTGAGAGAGATTGCAAGAAAAAATAGAAATAATGCGACGTACCAGGCTTGATTACTTCTCCAGGTTCAGATTTGATGAGGAGCTGCCTACCATCCAAATGGGTCAATATGAATTGGAAGCCACAGAGTGCTTCTGTAAGGTACAATGTGTGCTCAACAAACAAGTCATCGCCCTTCCGCTTAAACTTGGGGTGTTCTTTCTGTTGCAGAACAAATACAATGTCCCCAGTAACAGTATCGGGCTGAAAAAAATAAAATGCACAGATTAATAACAAAATTCCAGTCTCAAAAGGAAAGAGAAAAAAAGAAGCTTTCCCCACTTCCAGCAAACTACCGCCTTAAGGTTCCAAAGACCATTAAAATATTTTTGAGACGAAGAAAAATAAACATGAGCCTCACCGCTTCATCAGCTTCTCCAGGGAATGTAATCTTCTGCCCATTCTGCATACCCTTCTCTACAATAACTTCCAAAACTTTCTTCTCTTGGACAACCTTCTCTCCCTTGCACTGCGGGCAGCGGTCCTTGTCATTGATGGTTTCACCCGTACCCTTACACTCATTGCAAGCATGCTGCATTTGCTGGATCATAGAAGGACCAAGGTGCCTAATGGAGACTTTGATCCCAGAACCTTGACAACCAGAACATTTAATTGAAGCACCTGACTTGGAGCCTTTACTGCAAAAGACCACACGCAATCCCATATCGGAAGAATGAAGAGAAAATACCTAACATGCCAAAACATGTAAAAATACAGTACTAACCCCTTGCACTTGGAGCAGATTGCATTGCGAGAGAGGGACAGTTTCTTGGATGTCCCATTGTAGAGGTCCTCCAAAGAAACCTTGAGGGGATGGACCACATCCTCTCCCCTCCTCTGCCTCCGGCCTCTGCTGCTTCCAGCACCTGAGCAAGGTAAAACTTAGCACAAATGTCCATAAATTATGTTTCATAGATGGCGGGCATATATCCCATGGCCAAAGATTCATACCACCAAAAGGGTTGCCACCAAAGAAGGACTGGAATATGTCAAACGGATCATGCCCACCACCTCCACCACCCATTCCTTCCTTGAGAGCATCCTCGCCATATTGATCATAGATCTCACGCTTGTCTGGGTCGCTTAGAACTTCATAAGCTTGAGCCAACTCTTTAAACTGAAAAGCAGCCCAAATTTCAGGAGATTCAGTACATCAACTACTACACAAAGACCATTAAAAGAAAGCCCAAATGAAATTAAATACAACAATAAAAGTAACAAACAACATGCAACGAAAGTGCCAAAATTCGGATGGAGGACTTATTTTGGCACTAGGATAATACTTTGGTTCCACAAAAATGCAGAACGCCACCACTAAAGTTAGATAATTGCTGGAAAAACGAAAAATAACTCTCTGGACAAATCAGTGCGTTTCCAAGACCCAAATGTCAAACTGAGAGCCCACCTGTTAGGGGGAAATTTTGTGTCATTGCTCTAGAATATCTTTGTTGTCAATGCGGTAAACTGGAATCAAAGGCACCATACCCTCCACAAAACCAATAAAAAAGCATGCATATACAAACCCAGTAATTAACCGCGATTCAATCCTCGTATCCTTGATCTCCAGATCATATTACTTTTTTGATAATTCCTAAGGAGATTATATTACAGGGTTTAATATCAGTACTAAAACGTTTCGAGACCAAAAAACCAACACAACAAAAAATATAAACATTCACAAAAAACAATATAATAATTTATCAGTACATTTTGATCTAGGAAATCCAAGCTCAGAACACGATCAAGAAACCAAATTTCACCAAACCATACTAACAATTTCACAAGCTGATCCGTAAAAAATCAACATCTAAACACGAAATATTAATGAAAAATTAAAAATAAAAAGGAAAGGAAAACGAAATCAAAAAGACCTTTTCCGGGTCGCCACCCTTGTCCGGATGGTTCTTGATGGCCGCTTTCCTATAAGCCTTCTTTAAATCATCCTGCGAGGCGTTCTTTGACACTCCCAGAATCTCATAGTACTTGGTGTTGTCGCTCTTCTTCGGTGCCCTCCCAAACATTTTCTCTTCTTGCTAAAAGATAATCAAACCCACCGCCTTCAATTTCGAAACAAATCCAGCAAAAGCCCAAATCTGCAATCAGCTAGGAAAGGAGAGAAGGGAAACCGATCGCGAATTGTACGAATTGTTATGTAAAGGAGAGAAGAGAAGAACCACGGAAACAAGCGAGATGGCGAGAGACAATGCTTTATAGAAAAGACGAGAGGAGTTGAGCCCAGAAGGATCTAGAATGCATTAGCAAATTCTGAAGTCTGAGAAGGGATCTGCACCGTTGATATAGTCCATTGGTCGTCGTCCACCGCAAAGAAATGTCTTCGGTCAATACAATGATTATATTAGTGATAAAATAATAATAATAAATTAATAAAATACGAAAAATTGTTGGACCTCATTCTATAATTAGAGATTTCAATCACTAGAATCTAATTCGAAATATTTAGGTTGGGATGATTTTAAATGATTTGTAAATAGTGTTGAGTAATTATAAATAATTATAAATTATTTGTAAATAATAATAAAACGATCTTAGATTACTTCATTATCAAATACAACCTTAAACTCTATTTGTATGACTTCAATTTGAGTTCATTTCAAACTTCATTTAATATCAATTTTACTTTGAATGTTAAATTACCATAAATTTGGTTTTAATTTAGTTTAAACTAGTCTGCATAATTGCAACTTAGGCTTCGTTTAAATAATAAAAATATTTTATCTCATCTCATTATTATAATTTTCTTAAATTTACATAAAAAATATAATATATAATCATGTTGCTCTCATCGTATCACAAAATCTTTTGATATTATAATTATTTACAGAAACATTCATTTTTAACAACATAACGATCGCGTCTTTGTAAAAACTTCTCACCAACCCACACGACCACCGTAGCAAAGCCTTCATAGTTCCTTCTCGACCTATTGAAATCAGCCGAATTTGATCCGTACAAATCTCTATTGTACAAGCATTTTAAAAGAGTAAAATTTATTATTAAAAAATTAATTTTTTTATATAAATATTATTATTAAAAAATTAATTTTTTTATATAAATATTATATTTATTACTTTTTTCAAAAAATTTGAGCTGGCACTCTATAACTACGTATATCATTCCCAAACTACAGGTATCAGAAATTTCTTTTGGCAAACTAACAAAAGTTGAAAACCTCGATAATACAGACAGAAAACCAACAGTGGGAACAAAACTTTGTACTGGATCGGATGGAGTAATGCTTACGTTATTTTATACCTATTTTCACTATTTTCGCTCCTCAAACCAACGGGAAGCAGTAGTAGCATGCAAACGACCTTAAAATGGGTTCTAATAGCCTTCCTGAACCACATCATCCGGATGGCAAAATAACCATTCAGATGACACAGATATACACCTCTAAAAAACAAGCATGGTTTTCCACGTACACTAGAATTCAAACATTAGATCTCCCACATAGTACATGTTTGATAACATGGCAACAATCCAAAAGCAATCCAAAATCTACTAATACTCCCTGTAACAGAAGGCAATGATGTTAATACTTATTTTAAGTAATTCTGGTTCTCCAAATCATTCCTGTTTTTTGGGTCAGCTCATTCATTCATCATTGTTGAGCACATTGGACCCTCTGAGCACCACCAGGCATGTCCTCATCCTCATCGTATGCCTCTTGGGCCTGTGCTTGCTTGCGACGCATTTCTTCCTCTAAGTTCACATCATGCAGTGTAGTCTCTTCGCATTCATCCAGCTCCATGTCAGTCAGCTGCACCGAACTCCTTGGAGGCAGCACAGCCTCTAGTGTCTTGCACTGCTCTGGGCCAAGGGTGTCTGGGAATTCGACTGCAAAGTGAATGTACAATTTACCTTTCATGAACGACCTCTGGTACATCGGCATTCCCTCATCATTTATACCCTTGTATTGGTCTGTAGCACACAAAACACAACAATCAGTACAATGATGATAGATATATTGAGCACCGCAAATAACTTTATAGTTTCTTAGAAGTCATTTATAAGCATACTCACGAAATTCACTTTGCACCCTGTTCTCTAGATAGGAGCCATTTGAGTATAGCAAATAAATTTTTTCTCATGAGTGACTATTGTGGATCAACAGAATCATGGGTAACGAGATACTAAAGAACAAGGCTAAGCAACCACGTCACCCCCACCAAAACGACAGAAATAATGACTTTTTTAAGAAAATTGGTACGGTGTGAAAAATCAAAACAGGAAATTGCCACATCAGATTCCAATTAAAGTGCATCAATGGGAAGCTCCTACAGCTCAAGCTGCTTCACAATGACTTTTGTGAAAACCAATGGGAAGCTAAGGTTCCCCATTGGTTGGTGTAAAGCACCACCAGCTCTAGATCAAAGATGCAATCTAAGGTTATAGATTAAAAATTTGAGACTGTTATGGTCACAAACTTCTTGTACAAAAAAAGTTCCACAGGACACATTTCCACCTTTGCCGTCAATGTCATTCTGATGCATAACTGCATAGATAAACTCTAATAGATGGAAAAAACTTAGATATAGCTCACAACAGCATTAGCAGATAAAAAATAGATAGTTAAAAATATAGTAATAATCCAACGTACCAGGCTTGACTACTTCTCCAGGTTCAGATTTAATGAGGAGCTGTCTACCATCCAAATGCGACAATATAAATTGGAAGCCACAAAGTGCCTCTGTAAGGGACAAGGTGTGTTCAACAAATAAGTCATCACCCTTACGCTTAAATTTGGGGTGTTCTTTCTGTTGTAGAACGAAAACAATGTCCCCTGTAACAGTATCGGGCTGCAAATAAAAACAAACAAATGCACAGATTAATAACCGAATAGCAGTCTCGCATTGAAAGAGAAAAAATACGATAAAATAAAATAAAAATCCACGCTTCTAGCAAACTAACCACCTTAGTATTACAAAGACCACAAAAACATTTTTCAAACGAGGAAAAATAAATGTCAGCCTTACCGCTTCATCTGCTTCTCCAGGGAATGTAATCTTCTGCCCATTCTGCATACCCTTCTCCACAATAACTTCCAAAACTTTCTTCTCCTGGACAACTTTCTCTCCCTTGCACTGCGGGCAGCGGTCCTTGTCATTGATGGTTTCACCCGTACCCTTACACTCATTGCAAGCATGCTGCATTTGCTGGATCATAGAGGGGCCAAGGTGCCTGATGGAGACTTTGATTCCAGAACCTTGACAACCAGAACATTTCATTGAAGCACCTGACTTGGAACCTTTACTGCAAGATGTCACACGGAATCCCATATTGGAAGAATGAAGAGAAAATACTTAACATGCCAAAATATGTAAATATACAGTACTAACCCCTTGCACTTGGAGCAGATTGCATTACGAGAGAGGGACAACTTCTTGGATGTCCCATTGTATAGGTCCTCCAAAGAAACCTTGAGGGGATGGACCACATCCTCGCCCCTCCTCTGCCTTCGGCCTCTGCTGCTTCCACCACCTGGGCACAGGAAAAGTCAGCACAAATATCCATATGTTATGTTTCATAAATGGCAGCATATATCCCATGGCCAAAGATTCATACCACCAAAAGGGTTGCCACCAAAGAAGGACTGGAATATGTCAAACGGATCGTGCCCACCACCTCCACCACCCATTCCTTCCTTGAGAGCATCCTCTCCATACTGATCATAGATCTCACGCTTCTCTGGGTCACTTAGAACTTCATAAGCTTGGGCCAACTCTTTAAACTGAAAGGCAACCAAATTTGAGAACATTCAGTACATCAACGTCTACACAAAAACCATCAACAGAAAGCCCAAATTAAATTAAATACAACAACAACATGGAGACGACAGTGCCAAAATTCGGATGGTGGACTTATACTGGCTCTAGGATAATTTAGTACGTTTCCAAGACCCAAATACCAAATTGAGACCCACCTGTCTGGTAAAAAGAAGGAGAGAAATTATGTTATCGCTCTAAACTATCTTCGTTGCCAAAGCGGCGAGCTGGAATCAAAGCCACCATACCCTCCACAAACTTCACAACTCCACAAAACCAATAAAAAAGCATGCATATACAAAACCAATAATTTACCATAATTCAATCCTCTTATCCATTATCTCCCTAAGGAGGTTATATTACAGAGATTAACATCACTACTACAACGTTTCGAGTCCAAAAAACCAACACACCAAAAGATATAAACATTCACAAAAAACAATATTTTTTAAACAATATAAGAATTTATGTGTACATTTTGAGTTTTGACCCAGGAAATCCAAGCTCAGAACACAATCAAGAAACCAAGTTTCACCGAACCATAATAACAATTTCACAAGCTGATCCGTCAGAAATCAACATCTAAACACGAAATATTAACGAAAAATTAAAAATAAAAAGAAAAGGGAAGCAAAATCAAAAAGACCTTTTCCGGGTCACCGCCCTTGTCTGGATGGTTCTTAATGGCCGCTTTCCTATAAGCCTTCTTTAGATCGTCCTGCGAAGCGCTGTTTGACACTCCCAGGATCTCGTAGTACTTGGTGTTGTCGCTCTTCTTCGGTGCCCTCCCAAACATTTTCTCTTCTTTCTAAGAGACAATCAAACCCACCGCTTTCAATTTTTAAACACATCCAACAAAAACCCAAATCGGAAATCAGATAGGAAAGGAGAGAAGGGAAACTAACCGATCGAGAGCTGCACGATTTGTACCTTAAAGGGTCGAAGAGAAGAACCACAGAAGCAAGCAAGACGGCGAGAGACAGAAAGAGGAGTATAAACTGATCGGATCGGGTCTTAAAAGGGTAAGAATGGACGGTGGAGATTGGTCTTGAAGTGTGGAAACTAAGGGGGTATTAAATTGACTTCCACGGATGAGAGAAGTTGAACCCAGAAGGAAGGATCTAGAATGATTTTTTTTTTTTTTTTTTTTGCAAATTCTAAGGTTTGAGAAGGGATCTGCACCGTCGATCTAGTCCATTGGTTGTCATCCACTGCAAATAAGTGTCTTTGGTTGATACAATGTTTATGTTACTAAAATCTTGTGAAATAAGGACTAATTACTATATATTTTAATAGTAGTAAAATAGTTTTTGAATATTAATGAAATAATTTGAATTAATATATTTAATTAAATTTTAAAAAAATAGAATAAAAAAATTAAAATAATATCTTATTATAATATTTTAATAGTATTTCATGAATGTTTTAAATCTCTTGTATAGATTGTGTGGCGCTCTTGTTACATTATTTTCTTTTATGTTTTGTATACATACATACATAGAAAACTTCATCAAACGGACGGACAAAATATGAAGAAAGAAATACCATTTTGCTACATTATTCAAATTAGCATAAACTCTTTAAGGGGAAAAAAAGATAAAATTCAAAGAAAATTTTACTTATCATCTCTATACCATACAACTACCTTTATTTATTATTATTTTCTTAATAAGTATATAGTATAGGAATGACAAATAGAAAAACTTTCATAATTTAGCAAGAATAAAAAAATTTAAAAATTCACGTATAATAATGTATAATATTGACAACTGAATAGAAAGTCTCGTTAAAAAAATTCACACTCCCGAACTTGGAAGAGTGAAATTGAAAAAAGTGGCCTAAAAATGACAAGGGAACAGCTTAAGTTCATATATCAAAACTAAACACAGAAATCCAATTGCATTTTCTTTGAATATTGACTAGAAAAAGGTCGATGTGATCATGGAAAATTATACAATAAATAAAAAAATAAAAGTTTGATGAAAAATGCTTAAATGGCTAAAAAACTGTTCTATTTTTCCAGATGGTATGAAATTCCACCATGCAATGAGTCCAGCCCACAAGAATGGGCCCTTCTGCTTCTCTTCTTTGTTAAAAGTAAAGCCTAAAGAGTCTCATGGTAATAAGAGTTAAAAGAGGTCCAAACTCTTTCAATCACTCTCCACAAAAGTCTGACCTTCTCCTTGTTTTCTTTTTCAATAAATCTTTTCAATTTTTTAATATTTCACACTCATCTTTTTTTTAAATTTTTTTTTATTTTTTTTATTAAATAATTTTTATATGAATAGTAAATAAAAAATTTGAAATATTTTAAAAAAAATAAATTCAAAAAAAAATTTAAAAAAAATATTAAAAAATATAAAGTATGAAGTGTGGATAAATAATAAAAAATTATCTAACAAAACCCCTTTCGTTTATCCCTTTCACATCTCTATATTTCCTCACATCTACCTTCTTCCTCATCAGTCATCACTTCCAGTTCAGTGTTCACTTCTACCCTTGATTTTGTCCCCCCTTTCCTGCTATCAAATTCAATCCCTAAAGATTTCAGAAAACCCCAAGATATTAGTGGGAAAAAAAAGCATTCAGTTTCTTTTTTCCCCTTCATTCCCAAGTTTTTTCCTTTTTCTTTTCTCCATTATCCAAACACCATGTTCTCATCAACCCCATTTGTCCTCTCCTTCCTTCTCTTGCTCTCTCTGCCTCTTCTCTTTGTCCTCGCCCCTCAAATCCTCCCTCCCAAAGACGTCCCGCTCCAGCACCGGGACGAGCTCGATGACCTCGCGCTCTTCCGCAAGGCCACCCTCGCTTCATCCTCTTCTTCCTCGTCACGAACACGCTCCAAGCACTCCCGCTTAGGCACGAACACCAACCCCAAGCCCAAGATTGCTTTCCTCTTCCTCACCAATTCTGATCTCTCTTTCGCCCCCTTGTGGGAGAAGTTCTTCCATGGCAACTGTCACCTCTATAACATCGACGTCCACGCCGATCCCTCCGTCAAAATCACTCCTCCCGGCGGCGTTTTCCAAGGCCGATTCATCAAGGAAGCAAGGAAGACGGAGCGAGCATCACCGACCCTCATCTCCGCCGCTCGTAGACTCCTCGCCGTGGCCATCCTCGATGACCCGTTGAATTCGTACTTCGCCCTCGTGTCTCAGCACTGCATCCCGCTGCACTCCTTCCGCTTCGTCCACAACTTCCTTTTCCGCAATACTCTGTCCTCCTTAAAAGATGTGTTCTCGTCGCCTTTCCTAAAGGACCAAAGCTTCATCGAAATACTCTCAGACGACCCCAACTTACCCGATCGCTACATCGCTCGTGGCGATAACGCCATGCTTCCCGAAGTGCCATTCGAGCAATTCAGGGTCGGATCTCAGTTTTTCACGCTGACCCGTAAACACGCCTTGCTGGTTCTAAGAGACATCAGGTTGTGGAGGAAGTTCAGGCTGCCATGCTTGAACATCGACTCCTGTTACCCTGAGGAGCACTACTTTCCGACGCTTTTGTCCATGGAGGACCCGAAAGGTTGTACCCACTACACGCTTACGCGGGTGAACTGGACGGACAGTTTTGACGGACACCCCCATCTGTACACGCCGGAGGAAGTTTCGGCAGAACTTGTGTACAAGTTGAGGGAATCGAACTCGAGCTATTCGTTTTTGTTCGCCCGGAAGTTCTCGCCGGATTGCTTGAAGCCGTTGATGGAGATCGCCGATGACGTTGTTTTCCGGGAATGAACTGAACTCGGTACGCTTCTTGCACTTTATTACTCGCTTTCTTGCACTAGGCTGAGTTGGACCCGGTTCGAGCCGAGTTAAAAGACCGAGCCTGTTTACACTCTTCTTTACTGTAAGAAACTGTTGCCGTCAGTTTCTGGAGTTAAAAGAGGAATGGAGAGAGTTTCTTGGGAATGTGGTACGTGTCCGTGCTTGATTGGATTAACTGAAATTTCAGTTAATATAGCTATCCAATTGGTTCTTAACACGTAACTCATTATCTTCTAAGGGACCCAATACTTTGAATTTGCAGTTGCCTGTGCAGCTAATTGCCATTCATTCATAAGGTTGGAACTCAATCTTGTTGGATGAGGAAGACTGTGTTCCTCATTCTAAGGATCCAGTTTAGTGATTTCCTTAATATCAAAACTCAGATTGATAGAAATAATAAAGAGGGATATTATAAAATTTCGTAAATCTTAAGAAAACAGATAAATATCACTATACAACACAGTTTTTTATTACCCATCATTATATATATATGCATGGTTGGTGGGGGCTTTTAATTAGGAAATAAAGACTTTGGATGGGCTATCCAATTTATTTGAAAAGTGTTACAGTGACAAAGAGGTGTTATAAAAGTAAACTCACAAACTAAAGTGACTTTATGTAGGGTGGACAATATGTGACACGACCCGTTAGCGTAATACAAACACGACAAGATAATAATGGGTTTGGGTTTAGTCTTAACTGGTTCAGGTCGTAAACGGGTTGATACCGTTTTGACCCGTTATGATCCGTTAAAAAAGTTAAAGTTACAATTATAGTCTTATACTTGAAGTAAAATTGTCAAGATTTTAATTTTGATATTTTTATTGTTTGAATTGTAATTTTGGACTTGTAGTTAGTTTTATATTTTTTATAGATATTGTGACTTTAACATTTATATAAAATTATGCTTAATTTAATCAGGTCAAACAGATTAATTTCGGATATGTTCAACCCGTTTACATAAACAGATTGAAACAAGTCGGTCATATTAACCTATTTCATAATATTCACTAACAGGTCAAAGCGGATCGTATCTTGTTGACTCGTTATGTTAATAAACCGTGTTAGAATTTTAGATTTTGACACGATAAGCTTAACAGATCATGTTCGAATTGACATATATAGTATAATATGCATGCCTTGACACGACATGAACACGACTTGTTAACACGATTTGACACCCCTAGTTTTATGTGATACGTTAGATTTACTTTACAATAAAAGTAATTTTATAGTCTGAAATATCATATAATGATAGATCAGTTTTTGGCTAAAACATTTCTCAATTTGCAAAATCTCTTTCCATAACATGGCATATGGGTAGCATACATGGTTATCATTAGCTTGTTTCATTGAACTAAATTGTTTGGTAGGGGCCCCACTTTTTTTGCACAAACATATTAAAGTTCTACCATCAACATGTGGTGGCTGCCTTGGTTGATGGGAAACTTTTAGGTTTGTGATGGGAATATTTAGGAGGACTTGGGGGCTCCGAATTTTGTACTTATTTAGCATGGCTTTTATTGGCACGCTTTGAAATGATCGATCCGAATAAATCTTACAATTCGGAATATGACTTCATTTCCATTAGGCCAGTTGTTGTAAAGTTGGGACAACATGTCTGCTAAATGGAATATGATTTCAACTCCATTGACGATGGGGTTTGCTAAAGGTTTTGTCGAAGTTTTAGAGTTGAAAAAGTGTGGTTCAGTCACATATGGAGAGTAGTTAACTAGCCCTGAGATTATCGGTGAAGCTCGACTCTGTGCCACCGTGTCACTTGCAGATTTGTTCCTTTATTGAAAAAAAAAAAACTATAAATCTTCTTGTAATATGTTTTTTTTAAGGAAAAAAATATCATATCTTCAAGTCTATGGGATTAGTCAACTTGGATGCAACCACGACCGAGCCTTTGCTGTGAGTATAGATAGTGTTTTAGTATTGTTTTACAAGATTATATTATATATACTAAGATTGGATTAATTTAAGTCATACTGAACATGACATATAAACATAGGAAGATCCAAATCGAAAATTGTCGTTTTGTTTGCTCGACTGTTCTCCATGTTTAAAGTCAAGCTGGTGTGAAAACATCTCCTTTGAAGATGCTTTCAATCGATCTGATCCAACTCTCAAGTCTCAAGTGCAGCAGCACTCACGTGACTCTTTCTTTCTTTCTTTCTTTTTTTATGTTTCAGGACATTGAATGGAATCTTTTGGTGCTTTGGGGGTGGTAAAGAATTGTGTTTGGAGTGTGGGAAAACGCCCCAGACATTCAACGTGAAATGAGGAAAGCCTGCTTGTTTGTATAGAAGAAGGTGGTGTGGACTGGATCACGCTAAGTGTGATTCCTTTTCTTCTTTCTTTTCTTTCTCTTTCCCACTTTTTTAAGCCTATCTTTCTCTGTTTTTTAACCCTTGTTTTAAACTTGTCTGTGATGTATATGTAAACTGTACTGGTTGATTGGGCTTAGCGTGGAGTAGGAAAAAGCTGTACCAAGCACATTTCTTTTTCCTATTATATTGAAAGGAAAGTCTCCCCTTTGCTCCTTTCCCCCCAAACTTGTCTATCCATATGTAACAAGTGAAATACTTTAACCATAAATAGATCATACAAAAAGTAAATTCACAACATTAGATTATAAAACTATTTTTATTGTAATGTAAGTCTAACGTATTATATGAAATTATGTCATTTTGCATGTTTACTTTTATGAGATTTTTCGTGGTTATAACACTTTTTTTATGTATAAAGTTAAAGAAAGAAGAAAGTGTTGTTTTACTTTCCTATATGAATGGATTTTTTGGTCCAACTCAAATTCATTGCATAGAAAAAGTTTATTGACATGAAATGCCAAATAGGTAAAAGCGTGTCATATATATTAGCACAAAAAATATTGGTGTTTTGAGGTTTTTTTATTTTATTTTTATTTTTTATGACTGATTTAGGGCTAGTTTAGAATACTTTACTATTATTTATTATTTTATTATTACTTTTCACTATTATTTACAGAATATCTTAAATCACTTCACTACCCAAATGCAATCTGGAATAATTTTAGGCACCTTACTTCTCAGTAGTAAAACTCCATTGCATATGTATCAGAATAGCAAAGGGTTCCGATAGTAATCTATGACGAGTTTGGATTCATATTCAAGTTTCTGTATCGGTCCTCGGTCTCCGCTTCTGTCGTCACAACAATTGATCTCAATCAACCTGCTGCACATATCATTGTTTTGACCACCATTTCAACCAGAATATATAGAAAAAGACTTAACAAGAACAACAATAATCGAGCTTCTTTTCAAAAGAATGCCGTTGTTGCTCAAATTACTCACTCCTTCTGAGGGCACTTCTACTATTATAATGCTCTTAGATAGTAAGTCCAATCTCACTTTTGCACTAGTTGTCACCCCATGTGATCCCTCAATAATGCAATGCTTCAAACATACGCTAGCTCCACAACCGAAGCATTTGCAAGCAACCATTGTAGCGCGTTTGTTGGAGATATATCTCCAGATATATACTACATCAGTAGAGTAGGAGTGAAGGATGAGGACGAATAGAGGGTCTCCTCCTGGGAGGACTCAATTTTCTGGAGAAAAGATAGATAGTTTTTTGTTTCTTTGGAAGATATGAGAGAGAGATGATTTTATCTAATAATTATTACGTTCTATTATGATCTCTCAGCTCCCTCAATTGTATACTCAATTTTCCATTTTTTAAAGTTGGTGAATGCAGGTGGGTCCTAAGAACATTTATAATAACAAAAAAGTATATATCCTTAAAAGCTATCATACGTACGTTTTACATTTATGGAATAAGAAACTGCAAGTGGTAAAAAAAAAGAGGTATCCTAAGCCACCGGGGGAAATTCTTGATGTCACTAGTGATGAAAAACGGGTAGGCAATTCAACACAATAATTCATAAGCAGGAACCAGAAAATGTGGAATCGCATGGATCTTAAAGCCATGTTTGGATCAACTTTGTTCTATTTCATTAATGTAGAATGAAGGTTTAGTAATTAAACCAGAAATGTGGAAACAGTACTAATTGCTCGATCAAGTACTTGATTTAAAGCCATGCATCTCATGAACTGTGAAACATAGTATTACAATGATGTCAAGCAGCTGATCGATGCATGCTGCAAAATACAAACATAACGAGGTGATCACGCTGTAATAACGAAAGCAGCAGCATCTCTTATTCAAGGAAGCAAACATACTGATATATTGCATAACGGGACTGAAGTTTTTACTGTGTTACAGCTACACATGAAGGCTCTAGATCATCATCAAGATCTAAGCCAGACCCCTTCAGTTTCATGCTGGTAATTTGATCGAGGCGCTCGCTCATTTCCTTTGTCAAGATGTTTTTCCAGTCCCCAACAACTCCAGTCCTGAAAAATGCACTGTTCGGCATCCCAACCCAGGGATCCACTCCATCCTTGTTTCCTTCCAAGTTTTTTAGCCTCTCCAAGCTACACCCACGTATCACCTCCTCAACCTCTTCCTCCTCGGCAAATGGCTTTCCCAGAAACGAAGCAAGCCTTTTCACTTGTTCTTTTGGGTTCCTTTGCAATTCCTCGTACTTCAGAAAAAGTATTTTGTGAGGCAACTTCAAGCTCTCGTTCCAATACTGTAGAACATGGTCAAAAAGTGGCCCAAAATGGAAAACACCATTGCAGAAACTCTCGAACACGTGCTCTAAAGGATATGGACCTTGTTCAGGCGTCCTAAGCTTGTTGAAGAAGTGCCACATTGAAACCAAAGTGTCTTTTGGGTTCCGAGTGATGTAAACAATTTTGCACTTGGACTTCTTAATGGACTCAGGCAGAGCACTATAAGGCATATGAGTGTGAAAGAGTCTCGGAGACTCCATACTGGCCGAGAGATCGGGAGGTGGGTTTGCAGTGTAAACCTGGATTTCTAAGGTCTGCACATAGAATGCAGGGTGGCGTACGGCCAAAAGGTCCTCGGGAACCTTCTTACCATTATTACCTCCACAACATTGCCTCTGCATAATGCTAAAGCAGAGGGCTTTGAGCCACGTGCTTCCCGTTTTCATGGCGGACGCCAAGATGACATCGTCGTCACGAGCTTCAAACTGCGAGTAGCAGGCGACAGCAGCTTCAAGGTAACGGGGTCTGTACCAGAAGCCATCCTTTTGATAGAGATCTAAGTTCTCAAAAAAGGTTGCTTTAGGAAGTTGGTCAAGGAGAAGTTTTGTTGTACTATTTGGATCCATGACAAGTGAAGTGGTACTGTCCTGGACTCGTCGGCGAGAGAGTATATCAGTTTCACCGACGACTTATAGCAAGAAAAATAAGCGCCGATTGGTCCCTAAGCTGAGTTGTGTTGAGTTGAATTTTTTATGAATAATAATGAGTTGAAATGTTAGAACAAGTTTTGTGAATACACCTAATATGAAGGCTTTGACCAGAGGGCTTTGAGCCTCGTTTGGTTAGACAGTTTAGACGAAATGAGGTGAGATTATGTGTTTTGTTAAAAGTTAGATAAAATATTATTATAATATTATTTTTATTTTGTAATTTGAAAAAATTAAATTATTTATTATATTTTGTATGTAAGTTTAAAAAATTTGTAATAATTAGATAAGATAAGATAAGATAATTTAGTTTTGTGTATTTATGGGACGTTAAAAAATATTATGAGTCCCGTTATGTTAAATTAAAAAAAATTATGAATTCACGTGTAAAGAGATTTTGAGTTGAAAAAAGATTCTGAATTTCGCATGTAAAGAAATTTTGAATTAAAATTAATTTAAGAATTGAATACTTTAATATAAACTCAATTTAAAATTAAACTAAAAGTTGCAAACGAGGCCTAGACTCTCTTGACTCGCTGTTACGTGGTTTATTATTAAAATAAAATATATTTATTATAAAAGAGAGTATAAAAATATAAAAAATGAAGACTGAAAACGTAAATTCCTTTATCTCTTTTATGTTTGTGTGCTTTCTTTTAACAAATCACGATGGTGCCATGCGAAAAAAGTTTACACTAGACTCAATATATAGCATTATTTAAAGATGAAATGCTATATCCTGTCTTTAATTGTTGGAGTCATTCAATTCATTTCAAATCAATACTTTTGAATTTTTTATTTTTTTTAACTTTTTATAAAAAAAAATAAATTTGTCTTAATCTATATCATATATTCAATTACATATCTAAATCTATTTACATTTAAATACATCTTAATAGAATTCATAAAATATGACTATTTATAAATGAACTCAAATCATATGAGATTATCTTAATATTTAAACGCAGCTATATATTTTTATTTTTAATTTTTGTTTGATTTTTACTTTTATATTGCTCGGATATTTTGATGCGAAATATTCGAAAATGACAAATCACTGTTGCTGTGTTGCACCAACGTGGGAGGGAGTACCTTACCTAATTACCTTAACATACATCTGCAATATTACAGTCCCTCCGTATCGGAGCCTTGTGGGGGATGGAAATCGGTCCCATCTAGTAAGTGTCTAATGGTGGGGGAATCCGTGAAGAGGAAGTTGAAATCAATCTCAGTGTCAATACTGCAGCTAGCTAACTAGCCTCTCTCCATCACGGTACTATAAATTCCGATGCTCGCAGCACCGCCCAGAATGTATTCTTCTAGCAAGTTGAAGTGCTCCTCATGCATGGCGGCGTGAAAAGTTGGTGTCATCACGTATAAGTATTGCATGCGCACAGTTGGATATCATGCACTTAATTCCCGATCAAACTCACATAAGTATATACGCAGAATTATTCGTGAATCAATACATTAAGGTTAGGATTGGAATATTATTTTTTAATATTATTATTATTTTAAAATTTTTAAAAAAATTATTTATTATATTTTTTTATAGAAATTTGTAAAAATTATAATGATAAGATGGGTTGAGAACTCCTCTCAAATGCCTGTTTGGATAATGAGTTGAGATAAGATAAGTTGATATGAAAGTTAAAAGTTGAATAAAATATTAATAGAATATTATTATTATTTTAAAATTTGAAAAAAATTGGATTGTTTATTATATTTGTGTGAAAATTTAATAAAGTTGTAATGATAAAATGATATGAAACATTTCTTATATCCAAACTGGGCCTCAATCCAAACCGAGTCTTACAAACATAACTGCTACTAGATATATATAATGTATGTGAAGGCTACTAGAGACACAAATAGATTTGACAAAGAGATCTCACACACTGATATGACACTTTCTTTATTTTTTTCTCTTCTTCTTCTTCTTCTTCTCTCTCTCTCTCCCCCCCTTTCCCTCTCTCTTTCTCCCTCTCGGGGTGGTTCCCGACCACCACAGACGGCATCGTCGACCATGCAAGCCGTCGGCTCAGATCTCAACCACCTAACAGCGACCACATAGCAGTCGACCACTCACACAGTGTGCAAAATGTGCACCAACATGCACGACGAGCTATCGTGAGCTCCACATCAGCGGTGCCGCTTGGGCTACCGGAATCTTCTGCCCACCCTAAGGTGGCCCCCAACCAGCATGGTCGACACAGAGAGAAAGTAGGGGTGGAAGAAAGAGAAAAAAATAGAGGGGAGACATGGCACACTAACAATGTGTGAAATCTCTTTATGAAATTTCTTTGTGTCTATAGTGCTTCCCAATATATATATATGCTAGCTATTGTCTCGAGCAAGACAAGCATGTAATTAAGTTGTCTTCCTTAAAACTGCCTTTGGTGTGCTAGTAGGTAGCTAAGCAGCCTTATTATCATAAGTTGTAACATGGCCCAGGGGAAGTCTCCATCTCCTTCATGTTCAAAGCGTTATTCAAAAAGGAGTGTTACATATTAAAGTCGTGTTTTGCATGCTTTTAGATCGGATTCTAGAAACTCGAGTTTTTGAATTGTCACTTGCACAATTTAAGCAAACACGGATAATTGGGGCTTTGATGGTGGTCGAGGAATCTCTAATACTAAAATCAATATATCTTTTTAGTAGTTTGTACGTAAATTTAGAGCAATCAGAAAGAGTTCTTCGTACTTATGAATCGACTTTTATACTAAGTTCCGAGTGAGGAAAGTCTGTCCCTGACTTTGAGGAATTTATGTCGTTTCTACTATTCTTTTGTTATAATCCTTTAAAACGGCGTGACTTTTGGAGTGACGTTATTGATACGGCGTAGAGTTTGGGTAGTTGTACCATTAATGTGGCATGACTTCTTGATTCACTTTACCATATAGACGTTCCATGTTAAGTCTCTTCATCCTTGTTGTCAGAAGGTTATAGGTTCTCCATATTTCCCGCCCACCTGTCAGGAAAGGTTCCCGATAATAGTTTATCATTGGAGTAGTGTCAGGGCGGTGAATCTTCTCTGTTCCAACTGTCCACTTTCTCCTCTAGGGAGTTGATTCATAGGCGAGTTATGCATGTAGGCCGAATATCTTGCTAAGGGCCATTCACTCACTTTAACTAAGGGTCATAGGACTTGGTTGGGCCCTTGAACTGGCCTCCCTAATGGCTCTTTGTAGGTTTGCTTCTAGGGTGTATGGGGAAAAAACTCCTTAGGTTACAGTTACAAATAAAAATTGTATAAAAATAATCTTATAAATTGACGTGATCTATCAAATTTATTTTATTAGAAAAATAACTTTATTATTTAACAAATCATATCAAATTAGATCAATTCATGATATTATTTTTATATAATATCTTCATATTTGGGGTATTTATTTCTCTTATTCAAATTGCATATAGCCGTCAATAGCTAGCCCAACTCTTTAATTTGTCTTTATCCAGTCTAGCAGTACTCAGTCCGGTGAAGGGCTATGCAGGCTAGACCACGAAATACGGCAAAAAACACAACTCTGAATAATTTTCATTTACAAAATAAACAGTACACACACGTATAGATTTCTCGTACGGTCTCCTAAACCCCCTAATGAGTGTCCTGTGATTCTCGTGCAAATCAGTACACAACAGGACACTATTTACTTACCCCAACTTCTTAATTAATGTATAGCTACTTCACGAGGAGTAGTACAGCTTTAAGGTTGCTGGCCATTTGCAATTTCGAAAGAACGTCTTGTGTCCGTGGGTGAATAGTTCTTTACGAGATAGTCTTTAATTGATAGGATTATAGGGCTGCACACGGTCCGGTCCGGTCCGGTCCGGTCCGGCGATGGACCGAAGGTTTTCGGTCCATCGATTGGACCGGACCGGACCGGACCGAACACTTAAGGGGACCGGACCGGACCGGTAGTTATCGGTCCGGTCCGGTTCGGTCCATTCGGTCCGACCCTTTTTTTTTTTTTTTTTAAATCAATTAATAAAAAAAATTATTTACATTACTAAATTAAACTAAGTGACTTATTAATATGGATTATGTAACAAACTCAATAAAAAAATATTTTATATAGTCAATGATAATAAATTAGATAAAAATTACATTATTATTTTATTACTAACTTAAAGTATGTTAATGCATAATGAGCCATATACAACTTTTAACATTTTGTATATGAAGTAATAAGTATGGATAATTTAATTATCCATACATATTATATCCATAATTGAGAAAGATATATACTTAACATACTATTATAAATAAGAATAAAATATTTAATTATACATACTATTATAAATTTATAAATTATACATATATTATAATTTACACTATAACTCTTAATACTTAATAGTATTAGTAATATATTAAAGAATATATTAATACATTGATACTAAATATATATAGTGATAGACTTATAGTGATTAGTTATTATGAATCATGATTTAGAGTAAGTAAATGACTCAAATTCAATGTATTATAAATATTATAATTTATGATTCTAATACTATAATGACAATTATAGTATAACTATATAATAGTATTAGTATAAAGTATTAGACTATTAGTAATATAGTAATATAGTATAGGCTATAGCTATATATTAGTAATATTAGTATAAGTATAATTGTATAACTATAACTATAGTCTATAGTTAATAACTTAATAGTTATAACTATACTAAATCGTTATAACTTATACTAATATATAATATAGTTATAATAAATCACTATAATATAGTATAACTAAACTAATATAACTATTAGTATAACTATATAATAGTATTAGTATAAAGTATTAGACTATTAGTAATATAGTATATGCTATAGCTATATATTAGTAATATTAGTATAAGTATAATTGTATAAGTATAATTATAGTCTATAGTTAATAGTTATAACTATACTAAATCGTTATAACTTATACTAATATATAATATAGTTATAATAAATCACTATAATATAGTATAACTAAACTAATATAACTATTAGTATAAGTGTATAACTATATAATAGTATTAGTATAAAGTATTAGACTATTAGTAATATAGTATTATAGTATTATAGTATATGCTATAGCTATATATTAGTAATATTAGTATAAGTATAATATTAATTGTATAAGTATAACTAATAAACTATAGTATATAGTTAATAGTTATAACTATACTAAATAATTATAACTTATACTAATATATAAATTAGTTATAATAAATCACTATAATATGGTATAACTAAACTAATATAACTATTAGTATAACTATATAATAATATTAGTATAAAGTATTAGACTATTAGTAATATAGTAATATAGTATAGGCTATAGCTATATATTAGTAATATTAGTATTAGTATAATTGTATAAGTATAACTATAGTCTATAGTTAATAGTTATAACTATACTAAATCATTATATATAGTTAATAGTTATAACTATACTAAATAATTATAACTTATACTAATATATAAATTAGTTATAATAAATCACTATAATATGGTATAACTAAACTAATATAACTATTAGTATAACTATATAATAGTATTAGTATAAAATATTAGACTATTAGTAATATAGTAATATAGTATAGGCTATAGCTATATATTAGTAATATTAGTATTAGTATAATTGTATAAGTATAACTATAGTCTATAGTTAATAGTTATAACTATACTAAATCATTATAACTTATACTAATATATAATATAATTATAATAAATCACTATAATATGGTATAACTAAACTAATATAACTATTAGTATAACTATATAATAGTATTAGTATAAAGTATTAGACTATTAGTAATATAGTATATGCTATAGCTATATATTAATAATATTAGTATTAGTATAATTGTATAAGTATAACTATATTCTATAGTCAATAGTTATAACTATACTAAATCATTATAACTTATACTAATATATAATATAATTATAATAAATCACTATAATATAGTCTAACTAAACTAATATAACTATTAGTATAACTATATAATGGTATTAGTATAAAATATTAAACTATTAGTAATATAGTATAGGCTATAGGTTATAGCTATATATTAATAATATTAGTAATTTAGTATAAGTATAATTGTATAAGTATAACTATAGTTTATAGTCTATACTTATAACTATATTAAATCATTATAATTTATACTAATATATAATATAGTTATAATTTCTTATAAACTTATAACTTATAATAAATCATTATAATATAGTATAACTAAACTAATATAACAACTAATATAACCATTAGTATAACTATATAAAATATATAATAGTATTAATAGTCTATACTTAATTATAATATAGTATAATTATATATAAAAATTAATTATATATAAAAATTAATTATATTCGGTCCGGTCCGGTCTGAAAATCAGCCGGACCGTGGACCGGACCGAATTCATTCGGTCCAAAAAAAAATGGACCGGACCGGACCGGACCAAATTCGGTCCGGTCCGGTCCGGTTTTCTCGGTCCGGACCGACCGATTATCAGCCCTAGATGGGAATGTGGAAACTTTTAACATTCTAGATTCACACAAAATTAGTACTTTACTCCTAATAGATTTTATAAAAATAAATATATAAATTGTCGAAATTTTACGTGATATATACATTATATTTCATTTATAATAAAAATAATTTTATATAAATTAAGAAAAATATTATTTTTACTGCTCTATTTTATCATTGTGATTTTTTATTTTTTTTTACTTAATGATTAAAGAAATATTTTTTAATAATATTGTAATTTTTTTATTTTTTTTAAAAATATTTAAGAGTACTAAAAAATACATGTAAAAAAAGAAAAAAAAAACAACTTGACTTAACGATAGCTTCCAAAGAGTGGTGGACATAGCACGTTCCTAAATTTAACGTATTATATTAAATTATTTTAATTTATAAATTTATTTTTATGAAATATTTATACGGTCAAAATGGATAAATAGTTGGGAAGTAGATAATGAACGGTACATACCATGGATAATAATACGAGGATTTTATCATTTCTCGTAAGAATTCAGAGGCATCATGATTCATGATTCCAACCGCACTATATTTAGTGCAGTCATGAGGTTTCCATCCTCGAACAGTTTGACCTATTATATTAAATTATAAAATTTGTTTTTAAATCTATAACTTGTAAATGTGTCAAATTTCTTTGTAGCTCTGACTCAAACTCAACGTCCATAACCTCTGTATTTTCGATCTTTTCTTCTGAATATGCATTGGCATTTTTCAGACGTTTGTGAATTTAATTGGGCAAGAGTCAATTGAGCTTTCAATCGAGGTGATGATAAAGTCACCGGGGCCAATTGGGTATTGAATTCCTGCACAGAAGATGACATAAACTAAAAAATAAATTAATGTGAAATAATTAATAAGAAGGTGTTCCCACTTTCAACCAACTTGTAAAAAGGTAGTTCAACTTGGCAACTTGTAGCACACACCAAACACCCTCCAAAAGTTTGATAATGAAATCTTATATACTAAGATATGTGGACTTTTAGATGTCGTTGCCAATCATAAGTTTAAGAAATGGCGAGGGACAACAAGACAATAATCTTTTAAAAATGATGATCATCTGAGATTAAAACAGTGTTTGGCTGCTGATATAATCTTAGATTATTTTATTATCTTTTACAAATAATTTAGTACTATTTATAAATTATTATTCATACATTATTTCACTATTATTTATAAATAATTTGAGATACTTCTAATATCTTATCTTAAACAATAGTTTTAACATGACATTTTGAAAATAAGAACACGAAAACTTTAATTTTTCAGAAATTATAATTTTGGAATCAAGAACATTTGTCAATGCCAACACATGATCTCTACACTCTTTACCGTATGAAAGTTGTCATCTTTTTATGCAAGTTGATAGTTTTGTTTTTGACATAATTATGATTCATCTCATTTCATTTGTAAAAATAAATAAGGTGTTATTTTTAAAAATGGGATCATTTCTCCAAGATGGTATCGAGACTCACTCGCCTGTTTTAAAGTAAGATTTAAAAAAAATGAATTTTTTTTACGAATTGGTTATATTACTCTTGAAAAAGTGGCGAGATCTCCTTTAAAATATGTTTGGGAAGGAATTTTTGTTAAATCTTTTTTAATTTCGTTTTTTTTTTTTTTGGTTTTTTCTTTGTTACAAAAGTTTATGTAAAATGTTTTGATAATTGAATTGAAAGTTAGATTATTTTGACGATTTTTTCTCCTAAACTCTTCGTTCTGCTGGAAAAGAATGAGTGGAGTGATCAGAAGAGAATTCTAGCAAATTTCAGAGGCTTTCTATACTCCCTTGTTTGGTTCTCTATTCATAGAACTTTTCTTTTGAAGAAAGAAAGCTCACAAAAAAAGAGGAGGGAAGGCAGAAAATCAGAGATATTCTAAGCACAGGGTTGTTTTATGTTTATTACACCAAACAGATTAATTGTGGTACCTCAATCCTCCATTTCTTTATTTTTTTGATATATATATATATATATATATATATACAAATAAGGAAAAAAAGAGATTAAATGAATTAGAATATCAGAAGAAAAGATTATGAACTGCATAATGTACATTACTTTACTTTAATTATTGTCAGTACTTTTACGACAGAAAGTGAAGGCGGACAAGTGCTAAAAACTTGAACCAAACCCGATGCCAACCCACCACTATCCGTACACTTACATCCTTCTGTAACCCAGCAAGTGGGAGCGTCTCTGTACATGATACTCTCTCAGAGAGAGAGAGAGGGAGAGAGAGAGAGTCTGAGACGCAGACCCAGGATTCATTTTCCCAAGGATCAGTGGTGCACGTTTATTATCCTCCACCTACTCCCTCATTGTCATATCTCTCCCTCTTTGTAAAACTGAAGAAATAAAGAGGAAAGGAAAGGAAAGGTAAGCCAAAGTTCCTCGGAAGAACATAAAGACTCGGAGACAGTGGATTCGAGAATTTGTTGCTTCCTTTTCTTCGTTTAAAGAGTTGATTTGGTTGTGGGTTTTTGGTTTGGAGCTTCTTGGTCTGGATTTCATACTGCAGAGTTCCTCTTAAAGTTTTCATTTTCCCTCTGAAATTTGGATCTTTTGTGCGTGTGCGTGTGCGTGTTTTTTTTTTTCCTTTCCCTTCCATTTTGTCTCTGGCGGATTTGATTCTCATTGAATAGTGTAACTGTTGCATTGATTATAAAGTTCAATTATTTATTCTTAATTTTTCTATTATATGTTCAATGTGGCTTCTCTCCCCTGTACCATGGTATCACGATAATCTCTTTTCTTTGCAGAATTTATGAAGTATATCTTAAACTTATGTTTGATTGCTAATAAAGTGAATCAAAGAAAAAGAATCGAGAGTTTTGAGTGTACATGAGAGGTTTGATTGTGGAACAAAGGAAAACCAATGGCCAAAGAATTAAAGAATGAAAAGAGAAAACTTTTGAACATGTTTTTAATTGCGAACAACCGGAAAAGAGGGAGAAAAAAGAAGAAGGAAAGAAGGGGATAAGAAACTTCAAGTGGGTACTCTAATTGAAAGTTCTGGAGAACATTTTTTGTACATTTAATCTTGCGGAAAAGTTTATTGTATTTTTAAGGTTATTCTATAAACATTTTTTCCCTTCAGTTTATTGGTTCTGTCCCTTTTGTTTTGTTTTTGTTTCTCCAAGTTTATGATCTTTTTTCCTCTTGTAAAGTTTTCAAGTTAAGGTTAGATTGGTGGCAGAAACATGGAATTAAGCTCATAGGGGGAGGAAAATGTTGTCTCCTGTTTTGGTCATAAAAGAGACAGAAAGAAGCTTAATCATGGTAAATAATTAGTAGCCGACGTACACCCTGTGAATCTTCACTATGTCAAGGCAAGCTCACCTCCCTCCACGCTGCCCAATTCAAAAGAAACCCATTGCTGGCCCACTTAATGACTCTGTCTTTCAACCCTTGCACATCACTGAATCATACTCTCTGCACCATAAGTCTTCCTCCCAAAGCTCCATCCTAGAAGAGCAGCCAGCATGGCTTGATGACTTGTTAAGTGAGGCAGACTCAAACTCCAAAGGAATGTCACATCGCCGATCAGTTAGCGACTCTATTGCACTTTTGGATGCTCTTGCAGACGCATTTCCAAGTCTGACCCCAAGTAAAGATGCTGAGAACTCGGTTGTTAATGAGACTTGTAATGGTTTGGAGTCAATTTGTACCTATGGTCCTAATTCCCCTCGGCGAAAGAGCAATTTAACCTCTGTAGAGAATGCCTTAGTTTCAGCATTGTCAGAATATGATTCTCGGGATTCTATGCATTATTTAGATGGGAATCTTCACATTTCTGCAAGTGCTCACTCTGATTTGAAGGAAGATGATTATCATTCAATCATCGGGCTGAACACAGAGAAAAAGGATTCAAAACGGTTAGAACCTGAACCCACTTGTTGAATTCCATCATAGGCATGTCTTAAGCATATATTCCTCAAAATTCACAATGAAGTGGTTTAACTGTATTTGGTTTAATTAGTATGTTATTGTCATGGGCAAATTAGTGTTAATAGAATTGTTTGTTGTGTATGTGCATGTCATTGTGATGATCTGGACACTTCTGGTAGTTGTAGTTATTTTCAACATCTTGCTTTTATTAACTTGCTTGAATTCTGTTGAAATGCATGGTGTGCTGGCAACGGATAACCTTCCTGCACCTTATTTGTCTTTCCAATTATAAACCAAAGAAACAAAAAATAAAGTTAAATGGTACAAATGCTAAGAGAACAATGCTATGAAAGATTCTAAGGCCTTTCACGTGTCTACATGATCAAATATGTCCTTTCTTGTAATAACTCAGGTGCCAGTGCTCTAAATTGGGAATAGAGTTTCTAGGGAAAAAAGAACAAAACTTGCACTCTCGTGTGCCAAATACATTTGACAAAGTTAGCTGAAGTTGGGGAAAAATGGCTCGAATAGGCAATATTTTTTTTTTATAAAAAAAAAAAAAATCACCTATACGATGATGGAGAGACATACCGATGTTTTCTTAAACAATGCTAATTAGGCAAGTTTGTACATGTTTATTTTTTGTATATTTGCGGGGATGATGCCTTTCTCTGGTTGTACTGTTTCATATATATATATATATCTGCGCATCTGACACCTTGTAATTTTATTTACCATATCCCTATAATGGTTTTGATCTTCGATTACTAGCATGGCAGCATCAAAATGCCCTGCCAGGATGAACTTTGTTCTTTTCCTTGGAGAAAGTTTCTCCAGATGTATTTATGGAATATCCAGGATTTTGGAATGTTGATTTAGGGACGAAATCATTCGTACCAAATATGTATATTTAGGGAGTTTCTATACTGCCAGCGTAAACATGTGCTGCTGTCACATTATATTATGTGCCTGACAATATAAAGATAAATTTCCCCAACTGTTCCCCTATACTTGGATTACAAAATCCAAGAATCTTGACATTCAAACTAAGATATATCTTTATATATGAGCCTATGGCCATTCATTTGCTAATGTATTAGTGCTCTTTTTTAAATTTCGTTGGATGACATCTTACAGGCACTCGGGGCAGCGATCAAGGGTTCGTAAACTCCAGTATATTGCTGAACTGGAAAGAACTGTAGATGTTTTGCAGGTAATCATTGGGACAAAAATATGAGATGATATTGAACTATCTGCTGCTTCATCAATATATGTTTGGATCTTTCTTTGTTGGGGGTAGCATGGAAAAGGTTCTCTCATTATTAAAAAAATCAATGATATATGTCACCAAGCTTACCTGAACCTCTCTGGTAAATTATGCCACACTGGATAATATATATGTTGGTGTCTTTTAGCCAAAAGTCGCCAAAAGTATATATCTCTATATGTATTCTCCAGAGACACCTCTTTCACAGTTGTTATCATGTTACCCTCGCTCATCAATATTTGATTATTCTGCATTCTAAAGCTTTGCACATGTCCACAAATTTTCATTGTGAATCTTGTGGCATTATCGCTCTGTGACATTTCAACCAATTGACTACATGGGATTGATCCATTTTTTCTGTTATTAATTATGCTTCCCAAGCATCATGTAGGTCATGCTTAGTATTTATTTTCCTGGTCTGTATCCTTTTTGATGAATTCTGTCTTCATGGAAGCTATTGGAAGTAAATATGTTTTGCCTCATTGTCCAGACTTTGGAATCAGATTTGGGAGTCAGAGTTGCTGCTCTTCTTCAGCAGCGTGCTGCTCTGTCCATGGAAAACTACAAATTAAAGCAGCAGGTGGCCAGATTGCACCAAGACAAATTAATCATGGAACGTAAGTTGTTTTATCTTTTCACTGATTCCTAAGGGCAAGTCAGAAACTAAAGGATGGTCTGAAAAAACCCAATATAATGTGAACCTTTATTATTTTTAATGATAATGAGAGTATATCCAACCTTACAGCTTAAGCTTTAGTCCTACAAAACCAACATCATAGGGTCATAGCTGCATCATTTATGTGATAGAGGAATAACTAAATTAATCATTCACAATACTCTTAGAATTTAACTTTCCAGAATTAGCAAAGGTTTCCAAAACATCTCAAAAAACCTGATCTCAAGTGAGGATGATAGGTTGTAAGACGCATGAACTAGTTCATGACCGATGAATGTTTTCTTGAAAAAGAAAGTTGACTAAATGAACACTGTCATTAAGTTGAAAGTGGGTTTGACGGACAGTCTGCAGTCTAAGAAGTATGAAATGGTTCATGGTGGTGCTTTTGGACTTCCTGGTTAGAAGTTTGGTAGAATGATATTGTGTTAGAATCTTTTTAGCTTCTTATTTTTGTAAATATATATTTTTTTAATAAGTAATAAGAAATTTTATTGATATAAAGATAGGCGTAAGCCAGGTACACCGGAAGTAAACATGTGAAAACACTGCTTTAAGAACTAGAAACTGTTTATATATATGTATATAAATCTTATTTTTGTAAATATATATGTATATATATATCTTGTGTTATTTCTCTTTTGAAAGGGTTTCAAAATGTTTTTTAGGTGCAGTCATTATTAGTTCCAATCAACTCTTGTGAAAAAAAAAGTGTTTCTATAGAACATCGTTAAGAACTTCATTAGCTTTGATATTTAACAGTACATAATCTAGCAAGAAGCAATTATTTTTATGCAATGAGAGAATTTTATTGGACAAAATTGTTGCTTGCATTCAAATTATTCAGAAGAATATACTGGAGTTAGATGGAAAGTCATTAGTTTTGGATCACTTCTACTCTGAAATTTCATTTGCTCTAATTTTGTAAGGCATGGTTTTTGGAAGATGGGTATAAATGGGTCACATGGCTTATTGGAATAGGGTTTTGTTGGGCATTGGGGTAATATGGCTTGGAAGATGATATCACTTAAACAGCGTGAGAAACTATCAGTTCTACTACCTCCAGGATTTTGGATTTCATTTGGCGTGTGTTTATAAGCTTGGATTTTATCTCAGCATCTTCCAAAAGATGCCGATAGTGGTCAAGTTGATGTCATTTCGTTATTGAGCATCTAAAATATATTTCTTAGTTGACCAAAATTATGGGATGCATCTTTTTAATGAATATTATCTGTGTTTCTTTTTTTGAATGGTATGCCTATCTGTATTGTTACAGGTCAATATCAGTCTCTGAAGAAAGAACTGGAGAGAGTTAAAATTGGTTTTGCAAAATCTCCAAATAGTAAGGTCAGCTCATATTTTGGGTCCAGTCCTGCTGCTGAGGGATCTAGATCAGAGGCTGCGTGGCAGATGTTAGATATGGGAAAACTTAACATTAGTTGAATCTAAAAATACTGAATTATGACTTTTATATTTGTGCACTCTGAAAGATATTGCCCTTTGCTCCATCCCCAACATGTTCGAAGCTGATCCATCCAAAGCTACAACATGTTCTTTTTAGAGCCATTTCTTTCAGTCTCACTCCTAAACTGTAGTCTTCAGATGACATGTTGTACTTGATGTTCTGGCAACTAATCTTTATCATGTAAGTGGAAAGCGAGACGATCTTTTATAGATATATCTTTGGACTCGTACAAAGCTAGAGAATACATTGGAGCGTTCAAGGAATCTCGTAATGCCGGGATGTTTTACATTTTCTCTTTATGACTAAAATCATCCTTCTGAGATGTGTCTTCCTTGAATGCTCAGGGCATCATTGTGCTATCAAGAACAGGGTTTGAAAGTCTCGCACCATAATCTGTTCCCAATTATTATTTTCTTGTTTGGAAAACACGAATTTTATTGTTCCTAGTTGTTGAATGCATTGATTAGTGCTTTCTGATTAAGCCAGCCAGCATCACTGGAACCTGTACCCATTTCTTTCATTGATTAACTACGTGGTTGTTCTTTTACTTGCTGATACAAAACCCAGGTTTTGTGAACTCTGGTTGCACCAGAAAACTTCCACATGCATGTAAAGTTGCTTCCACAGCAGAAAAGAAGCCAAATAGTTGGGACAAAGATCTTTCTTCACATAATGAGTAATTGGTAGATAATTTCGAAATATGGATACTTAAAACTTTTTATTTTATAACATAATGTCATTTTATTTAAATCATATATAATTGTTAAATATTGCGTCATCCACTTTCCATGAAAGAGCATTTTGCGCACGGGGAAAACATGCTGGGAGAAAAAAGGTCATGTGAACAGTGCTGCATTATTGAATGATCCCTGGAAAACATATTTTGTTTGGCAATCGAAAGGTGGAGGCGTCTAACCGAAGCATCCGGTTAAATTGCGACACGGCTGCTGAAGCTCAATAATTAGAGAAAGAGACGTAGATGTGATGTGATGGCTTAGAATTATTAATCTTCGCAATCTGTATTTAAATCAATAGAATGCCTCAGCCCAGGCTGGCTATTTTTCCTACAATACTAGGGTCGGTTTAAACAGATAATTCAGCAGTGAGTGGAGCACTGAAGGTAAAGAGAGAATGAGTTGTGGAACAGAGAAGGTGGTGTGTGTAACTGGAGGGTCCGGTTACATAGCGTCATGGCTGGTGAAGCTCTTGCTCCAACGCGGCTACACTGTCAAAGCCTCGGTTCGTGATCCAAGTCAGTACTCCCAAGAATGATTATGTTTGAATTTGTCCAAAGCCATGAACTTTAAGAATTGTGTTGAAAGCCTAGTCCTTTCTGGATCCAATTTAACGATAATGCTGATTGTTTGCGTTTTGGATGATCCCACTTAGTTAACTGGGTTCGATTATCTACTATTTTACATTGCTCCGAACTTCCTAGTAATCACTAGACGGAGTTTTTTTTTTTTTTTTTCAGATCGGAAACTTGAATTTTCACAGAGAAATCAGATTCTTGAATACTTCTCTAGGATCTCATAAACTTGGTACATTTTTTTTTTGTAAGTTAAAACTTGATACTTGAGAATGAGAAGATGGAGTAAATTGGTGATGTTAAATTGATAAGGTTTTTCATTTTTTTTAAAATATATAAATATATTAAAAAAATGTAAATGAAAAAAAAAATAAAAAAATTGCAAGAGCAGCTACCGGTAAGACTAGGCGGCAGAGTATCGCTCAGAAAAAAAAAATGGTAGCACCCACTAACTTCCAAACATCAGATTACTGTGAATGAAAATCGACAGTTCACCTTTTTCTGTTCCCCTTGCTCTCTCTTTACCTATCTCACTGTCAAAACTCTCTATCTAACTGAAGAGGAATTGAAGGTACTCTGCTGCAATTCTTCAATTTTTTTTTTAAAAAAAGAGTAATTTTGAGTACAGATAGGACCTAAAACATCTGCAGTGGATTTAATTTGGCATAAAAGGCTACTTTGTGTTCTGCTTAGTCATCAGATATACCGGAACAAGGAAAGTGAAAATGATGTGAATTTCTGAAATTTATTTTCCTTAAATTTATTATATGACATTTTGAGCCAATTTAGCGGGAAAATGATCTGATTTAGGGATTTATGGGTTCTGCTTTAAATGTGTGCCGCAGATGACCCAAAGAAGACAGAGCACTTACTTGCGCTAGATGGAGCTAAGGAAAGACTTCATCTGTTCAAAGCAGACTTACTGGAAGAAGGATCTTTTGATTCTTTGGTTGATGGATGTGAGGGCGTTTTTCATACAGCTTGTCCTGTTTATATGAATCCCACGGATCCACAGGTACATTTTGTTCCGTATTAATTGGATCAATGCAAAGTCATATATGCCAAAGAATGACCACTTTTGTGTAATGCTTGGGTGTTTAACAAAAGTGAATGAAACTCTCATCCTCTTATGGTTTCAAGTAGTCCATATGCTATTCATATCAAATTTCCATGATTTGCTTTTCTAAGTTTATTCTTTTATGGGTTTAGTTAGATGAGATTACCCTCTTCTTATTTCTCTTGTTTAAACTTTTGTTGATGTTCATTGGCTGCTGTTCTTATCTCCCATTGATATTATCTATGGATTTTCTCCACTGTTTACATGCAAGTCTTTGTTAGCATCACTTTGAACTGATCCAAAATTAAAAGGGAACAAAATACCATAATCTGTCCAGATACTATGCTAGAGTCTATATTTAAATTCACTAGTGCATATGTTTGTTTATATTTCTTCCAGGCAGAACTAATTGACCCAGCATTGAAGGGAACACTTAACGTTCTTAGATCATGTGCTAAAGTTTCATCTGTGAAAAGAGTTGTCCTAACATCCTCAATGGCAGCAGTAGCATTCAATGGAAAGCCTCTTGGTCCTGATGTAGTAATTGATGAGACATGGTTTTCAGATCCTGCTTTTTGTGAGAAATCAAAGGTGCAATATTCTGCTTTCTTATTACATTCTACATACCTTTCATAAACCTCTTTTTATGAAATGGTTTTATCATGTTATTCTTTTCGTTTCTTTCTTTATTACCTTTTTTCTTTTGTTTCCTTTTCCCCCTTGATGGTTCACTTCTTTTTTACAATGTGGAAGTTTTTGCTGGTGATCTCATTCATCTAATCCTTCATATTTCATTCACATTTAACGCACATAAAATAAACTGCATTGCTGCAATTATATGATTTGTTCAAGTGTTACTGATAGGTCTGAAGAACAAATTATACACCATTATAAATGTATTTTAAGCTTTATTTTTCTTTTCTGCTACTATATCTGATTTTTAAATAAGTTCCTCCCTGACCTGGATATAAGCATTTGGTGTTGGCCAGGCCAGGATCTTAATTCAACTATCCAGATTTGGCTTGGCTTCCTGACGAGTTGATTGAGGGAAACAAGGATAATAGTATCATAGTGGTATATACTAAAGAGATTCTGCCCCCATTACTTTTACACACTGCCTGTTAAAAGTATTTGTTTTCATCAGATTTGGTACATGCTTTCAAAGACCCTAGCGGAGGAGGCTGCTTGGAAATTTGTGAAAGAAAATGGTATTGATATGGTGGCAATGAATCCAGGGTGGGTGATTGGCCCTCTCTTACAGCCAACTCTTAATTTGAGTGTGGAGCCGGTTCTCAAACTTGTAAATGGTACCCTTCAGCCAGTGTGATTATTGTTTACTTTTAATTTGAATTTTGGCAAATATTTGCATTTATTAAAGAAATAAACTCTGTTGAAGAACCTGCTGAGGGTCCTTGTACCAGATGACATGTCCTCCCCATATAAACAACAAGTGGAAGGTGTTGTATGGGTTCTACGTGTTAAAGTTAGGACCTCTTGCTGCGGAAACCTCGGAAAGAAAAATGATCGAACCCTTGCATATTGTTTTGCTTTCACTATGTTTTTTTATAAAAAATATAGCACGTGAGTGGGAGGAGTAAAGTGAATCTTTTAAATAGCAGGATGAGCGAATGTTATGTGCAAAACATTTTTGGCCACATTAGTTGTATGAATACTCCAATTATATTTCTCACTCAAGTCACTTCCAAGTCTGCAACTCTCGGGAACTGTTTACCAAATGAAAACAGGTTTTGATCTGTCAGAAGAACTGTAATTTTGAAGAAAGGAGTGTGCTAGTGCTCCAATCCATGTTATTTCCTGAATTCTCAGTAGTCCAGTGTATAATCCTTATCATGTTATCATCCATTTGTCCATCTATTTTCTCTTTTAAATGATTTCCATATGTTGGCTCTAAAACGTTATTTCCATTTTTCATTAGAAATTTAGAATTAGTGTATTGTGCTGTTTACGGCTGTCTTAGATTATATGGAAATAGGATCACTAGCAAAATCTTGTGGTGCTTCAGATGAAACTTCAAGGTAAAGACACCACAAAAACCTAACTTATGCTAAACTTCAAGTGGTGTTTCCTAATTCCCTCTTCTAAAAGATGCAATTGTGATGCAAGCAGTTGACAATTTTATCTTATGCAGGGCCGGACAGATTTCCAAATGTGACCAACAGATGGGTTGATGTTAGAGATGTTGCTACTGCACATATACTAGCCTTTGAGAATCCATCAGCCAGTGGAAGATATTGTTTAGTTGGAAGTGTTATCCACTGTTCAGGGTCTGTTAAGATCTTGCGTGAACTATTCCCAGATATGAACCTTCCTGAAAAGTAAGCTATATATATGTCCCTACAAACATTACCTATACAAGCCATCAACTTGTCAATTTTTCATTCACACTGGTTTTGCCTTTGAAGAACTACTACTGTATACATTCATGCTTAAGAAACAAACAGGTGAATTATAATTTTCTAAGTATATTGATCACCTCACTGAAAAGATGCTCGGTTTGAATCTGGAACTGTAAATTGGATGGCCTCTTTTGTAGCCGAGTTAAAATTTAACACATCTGATTTATGTTTCATACATTGCAGATGTGAAGATGAGAATCCTTTTGTGCCAATCTACATGGTGTCCAAGGAGAGAGCAGAAAGTTTAGGCCTTAACTTTACTCCTGTGGAGAAGACTTTGAGGGACACCGTTGAAAGCTTGAGGGGGAAGAACTTCTTGAGTACCTGATATCGGCAACTCAGCCCTCAGGCAAATTATTATAAATAAACTTTGCCTGGCCTTCAATTTTAATTATTAATGCTATTGTGTTGATTCACTTAAGTGGTGCGTCACAAACTTGTCCAAGTAGTGCCACGTGTGAACATTAGCCTTCTATGTAATATATATAGAAGAGTGTAATAAATTATCATTTAATGATCATAAATGTGCTATATATTATACTTAGTGGGATGAAAGTGAGATGGTAATATGGTGTATAGAATTTTTCATATATATATATATATATATATATATATATAAATACAGGTCTTTAAATTAAAATACCTTATATAACAAAATTAGCCTACTATACAGTAAAAAGAAACCTAAATCGAGTTTGGCTTAATCTTCTAAGTCAGTGGCTTTAGGATTGGTTTGGTTATACAAACTGAACTATCTCATCTCATCTCATGTAATCATTATAACCTTTTCAAACTCAAAATATAATAAACAACTCAATTTTTTTAAATATCAAAACAAAAATAACATTAAAAAATTATATTATAATAATATTTTATTCAATTTTTAACAAAACATCTCATCTCATCTTAACTGCATAACCAAACGAGGCTTAATTTTCTATGTTGTTTCAAGTAGGTGATATGAAATTTTGTATATAAATTATATATATAGCATACAATTTTTTTGATTTTGAAATGTTTTAAAATCTTCAAATTGCTTTAGATGTATGTATAAAAAGTTCTATATTCATTTAATTCCATCTTCCATGCCCAAAAAAAAAAAGAAAAAAAGACACCAATCAATAAAGCATCTGTTTAACATTGCCCAACTGCGAGCCAATCCACTTTGACCATTGCACCAAGTCATCTTCTGCCCTTTAAAGCACATATCCATCCAGCCGCAATTTTGAATACACTGGTTGAATTCTTCCATGGTGACAAAAGGTTGAGGGAGACCACTTCTTTGTTCCAAGTCGTCTTTAATAATATTGAAATCATCACAAGTCACCCACGGGAGATTACCATTACCAGTGGCCTCTAGGTCCGTCCAAAGAGCTTGCCTCTCAAATTGATTACACTTAGCATAAACAATAGATAGAAGGAAAAAGATTCTTGTTCTCTTAAACTCTCACAGACAAATGTTGATTTGAACTTGCCAACCAATGAATGGATACAACCGAATTCCACAGCAACCAGATTTTTCCACATTGTTCTTCATTAGTGGTAAAAAACTCACAATTGAACCGGCCCAACAAATTTAAAATTTTATCCTTCAACAAGAAAGGCTTAGTCAAAGTTAAAATATTGGCCCTATATTTTTTATAATTTTTTTCAACCACTGTTGAAAGGTGCCAATTCCTATAGTATTCTAAAAAATAATGAGATTAATCATAAATTAAATTTAGATGGACATATAACCGCTCTAGGAGAGTGCCTTTTTTTAAACTTACTTGGAGTATCTGCAATAATCCTTATGGATATCTTCCGAGGTTGTCTCGCAGTCCGATTGAATATTAACAAGCTAAAACCATTGAATTATCCATCTCGGCATCATCATTTGCACTGCCACTGTTGAAATCTCACCTTGGGCCTCATACCTACACGGCTTCTCCCATTGGTCCACATTCTCCTCAGCTTGTAGGGCCCTCTGTTCCACTAATTTAGATGAACCTACGCCCACTGACTGCACAGCAGACGATCTCCTACCTTGGCCCCCGACAACTTAGGCCTTGTTTATTTTTAAGATTTAAAAATTTTAAAATTTTTTTATCTCATCATTATAATTTTTTTAAATCTTTATACAAAATAAAATAAATAATTTAATTTTTTAAAATTTTAAAATAAATATAATATTAAAAAATATATTTTAATAATATTTTATTCAACTTTTCAACTTTAATCTTATTTTATCTTATCTCATCTCATTTCTGAAAACAAACTAGCCCTAGTTGCAAATGAAATGTCGTGATCCTCTCAACTGAACATAATTACAGAATATTGAGCAGTCAATGGTTCCCATGTATAGGAGAGAGACACGCAGCTGTAATTTAGTTGTAAAACTTTAATTTTTTTTTATAACAAAAAAGATAATTACAGAAAGAGACGTGGGTTAATGTGATGTCTTAGATTTATTTTATTAATCTTTGTAAAACTTTAATTGTTAAATAATTATAGAAAGGAAAGAGACGTAGAAAACTTTAAATTGTTAACAAGTAAAGAGATTATATAAATTGGGATATGATGCTACCTTTTGACAAAAAAAGAAGAGATTAGATAAAAATATTTACAGAAACAGACGTAGTAGGTTGATGCCATGTCTTGGATTTATTTTATTAATCTTCGTAATCTGTATTTAAATCAATAGAATGCTTCAGCCCAGGCAGGCTATTTCTCCTGCAATAAATACTAAGGTCGGTTTAAACAGAGAATTCAGCAGTGGAGCACAGAAGGTAAAGAGACAATGAGTTGTGGAAAAGAGAAGGTGGTGTGTGTAACTGGAGGGTCCGGTTACATAGCGTCATGGCTGGTGAAGCTCTTGCTCCAACGCGGCTACACTGTCAAAGCCTCAGTTCGTGATCCAAGTCAGTACTCCCAAGAATGATTATGTTTGATTTGTCCAAAGCCATGAACTTTAAGAATTGTGTTGAAAGCCTAGTCCTTTCTGGATCCAATTTAACGATCATGCTGATTGTTTGAGTTTAGGATGATCCCACTTAGTTAACTGGGTTCAATCATCTACTATTTTACATTGCTCCGAACTTCCTAGTAATCACCAGACGGAGTTTTCTTCTTCTTTTTTTTTTGAGATCGGAAACTTGAATGTTCACAGAGAAATCAGATTCTTGAATACTTCTCTAGGATCTCACAAACTTGGTACATTTTTTTTATAAGTTAAAACTTGATACTTGAGAAGGAGAAGATGGACTAAATTGGTGATGTTAAATTGATAAGGTTTTTCATTTTTTTTGGTTGAAAGGATGCACCATAAACAGTTTGAATTTATCTGCAGCCGGATCACTTCAGGGGAATGGTATCTCAAAGAAAAATGGTAGGACCCATTAACTTCCAAACATCAGATTACCGTGATGAAAATCGACAGTCCACCTTTTTCTGTTCCCCTTGCTCTCTCTCTTTACCTCTCTCACTGTCAAAACTCTCTATCTAACTGAAGAGGAATTGAAGGTACTCTGCTGCAATTCTTCGAAATTTTTTTTAAAAAAAGAGTAATTTTGAGTACAGATAGGACCTAAAACATCTGCAGTGGATTTAATTTGTGATCAAAGGCTACTTTGTGTTCTGCTTAGTCATCAGAAATACCGGAACAAGGAAAGTGAAAATGATGTGAATATCTGAAATTTATTTTCCTTAAATTGATTATATGACATTTTGAGCCAATTTAGCGGGAAAATGATCTGATTTAGGGATTTATGGGTTCTGCTTTAAATGTGTGCCGCAGATGACCCAAAGAAGACAGAGCACTTACTTACGCTAGATGGAGCTAAGGAAAGACTTCATCTGTTCAAAGCAGACTTACTGGAAGAAGGATCTTTTGATTCTTTGGTTGATGGATGTGAGGGCGTTTTTCATACAGCTAGTCCTATTTATATGAATCCCACGGATCCTCAGGTAGATTTTGTTTCGTATTAATTGGATCAATGCAAAGTCATGTATGCCAAAGAATGACCAATTTTGTGTAATGCTCGGGTGTTTAACAAAAGTGAATGAAACTCTCTTGTCCCCTTATGGTTTAAAGTAGTCCATATGCTATTCATATCAAATTTCCATGATTTGCTTTTCTAAGTTTATTCTTTTATGGGTTTAGTTAGATGAGATTACCCTCTTCTTATTTCTCTTGTTTAAACTTTTGTTGATGTTCATTGGCTGCTGTTCTTATCTCCCATTGATATTATCTATGGATTTTCTCCACTGTTTACATGCAAGTCTTTGTTAGCATCACTTTGAACTGATCCAAAATTAAAAGGGAACAAAATACCATATTCTGTCCCGAAACTATGCTAGAGTCTATATTTGAGTTCACTAGTGCATATGTTTGTTTATATTTCTTCCAGGCAGAACTAATTGACCCAGCATTGAAGGGAACACTTAACGTTCTTAGATCATGTGCTAAAGTTTCATCTGTGAAAAGAGTTGTCCTAACATCCTCAATGGCAGCAGTACTATTCAATGGAAAGCCTCTTGGTCCTGATGTAGTAATTGATGAAACATGGTTTTCAGATCCTGCTTTTTGTGAGAAATCAAAGGTGCAATATTCTGCTTTCTTATTACATTCTACATGCCTTTCATAAACCTCTTTTTATGAAATGGTTTTATCACACTATTCTTTTCTTTTCTTTCTTTGTTACATTCTTTCTTTTGTTTCCTTTTCCCCCTTGATGGTTAACTTCTTTTTTACACTCTGGAAGTTTTTGCAGGTGATCTCATTCATCTAATCCTTCATATTTCATTCACATATAACGCGCATAAAATAAACTGCATTGCTGCAATTATATGATTTGTTTGAGTGTTACTGATAGGTCTGAAGAACAAATTATACACCATTATAAATGTATTTTAAGCTTCATTTTTCTTTGCTGCTACTATATCTGATTTTTAAATAAGTTTCTCCCTGACCTGGATATAAGCATTTGGCGTTGACCAGGTCAGGATCTTAATTCAAATATCCAGATTTGGCTTGGCTTCCTGATGAGTTGATTGAGGGAAACAAGGATAATAGTATCATAGTGGTATATACTCAAGATATTCTGACCCCATTACTTTTACACTGTCTGTTAAAAATATTTGTTTTCATCAGATTTGGTACATGCTTTCAAAGACCCTGGCGGAGGAGGCTGCTTGGAAATTTGCTAAAGAAAATGGTATTGATATGGTGGCAATGAATCCAGGGTGGGTGATTGGCCCCCTCTTACAGCCAACTCTTAATATGAGTGTGGAGCCGGTTCTCAAACTTGTAAATGGTACTCTTCAGCCAGTGTGATTATTGTTTACTTTTAATTTGAATATTGATAAATATTTGCATTTATTAAAGAAATAAACTCTGTTGAAGAACCTGCTGAGGGTCCTTGTACCAGATGACATGTCCTCCCCATATGAACAACAAGTGGAAGGTGTCGTATGGGTTCAACCTATTAAAGTTGGGACCTCTTCCTGCGGAAACCTCAGAAAGAAAAATGATTGAACCCTTGCATATTGTTTTGCTTTCACTATGTTTTTTTATAAAAAAATATAGCACGTGACAAATATCCTAGGGAATTGAGTGGGAGGAGTAAAGTGAATCTTTTAAATAGCAGGATGAGCGAATGTTATGTGCAAAACATTTTTGGCCACGTTAGTTGTATGAGTACTCCAATTATATTTCTCACTCAAGTCAGTTCCAAGTCTGCAACTCTCGGGAACTGTTTACCAAATGAAAACAGGTTTTGATCTGTCAGAAGAACTGTAATTTTGAAGAAAGGAGTGTGCTAGTGCTCCAATCCATGTTATTTCCTGAATTCTCAGCAGTCCAGTGTATAATCCTTATCATGTTATAATCCATTTATCCATCTATTTTCTCTTTTAAATGATTTCCATTTATTTCCATTATTCATTAGAATTAGTGTATTGTGCTGTTTAAGGCTCTGTATTAGATTATATGGAAATAGGATCACTAGCAAAATCTTGTGGTGCTTCAGATGAAACTTCAAGGTAAAGACACCACAACCTAACTTATGCTAAACTTCAAGTGGTGTTTCCTAATAATTCCCTCTTCTTAAAGATGCAATTGTGATGCAAGCAGTTGACAATTTATCTGATGCAGGGGCCAACAGATTTCGAAATATGACCAGCAGATACGTTGATGTTAGAGATGTTGCTACTGCACATATACTAGCCTTTGAGAATCCATCAGCCAGTGGAAGATATTGTTTAGTTGGAAGGGTTATCCACTGTTCAGAGTCTCTTAAGATCTTGCGTGAACTATTCCCGGATATGAACCTTCCTGAAAAGGAAGCTAGATGTCCATACAAACATTACCTATACTAGCATCAACTTGTCAATTTTTCATTCACACTGGTTTTGCCTTTGAAGATCTACTACTGTATACTTCATGCTTAAGAAACAAACAGGTGAATTATAATAAGTACCTCAATGAAAAGATGGTCGGTTTGAATCCGGAACTGTAAATCGGATGGCCTCTTTTGTAGCCGAGTTAAAATTTAACACATCTGATTTATGTTTCATACATTGCAGATGTGAAGATGAGAAGCCTTTTGTGCCAATCTACATGGTGTCCAAGGAGAGAGCAGAAAGTTTAGGCCTTAACTTTACTCCTGTGGAGGAGACTTTGAGGGACACCGTTGAAAGCTTGAGAGGGAAGAACTTCTTGAGTACCTGATATCGGCAACTCAGCCAAATAATTATAAATAAACTTTGCCGGGCCTTCAATTTTAATTATTGATGCTATTGTGTTGATTCACACAAGTGGTGCTTCACAAACTTGTCCAAGTAGTGCTATGTTTGAACATTAGCCTTGTATATATTATGTATACGGGTTTTTAAGTTAAAATAACCCTATATGACAAAATTAGCCTACTGTACAGTAAAAAGAAACTTAAATCGAGTTTGATCTTCTCAATCGTTTTAAGTCAGTTGTATGAAATTTTGTATAGAAATTATATATAGTACTTTAGATTTTATTTTTATTTTTATTTTATTTTGAAACGTTTTAAAATCTTGAAATAGCTTTAGATGTATAAAAAGTTCTATATTCATTTAATTCCATCTTCCAATCTTTGTGAACACATTTTTTTTCTGCAACATCATCAAGTAAAGAGGTTAATCTTATCTCTTCACTCTCTCATATTCATTTTTCTCTTTTATGTTCTTTTAGAATTCATTGGCATTTATGAATCTTTAATTGCAGAATCAAAATATACATAAGTTGAAAAAAAGGGCAATATATTACTTTGTGACTTCAGCAATGTCGCTTATCTATGTATTGAACACCCCGTTTCCTCCTCTCTTCTTCTTTTCTTCTCTTTACAAGATAAATTACTTCGTGTTTATAATAAAAATCCATCCAATCCGCGGGAAAAGGCAACAAAAGATAAAGGACTATATCAATCAAAAGTTTCAGTTCTGCACAATGTCAACGGACAAGAGCTTGTTCTATCCAGCTTCTATCAAAAAATAAATCTACACCCAACAGAGAGTCTCGGATAGACGGTAATAATTCCTAACCACGAATGGAGGCACGCGGGACAGCAGGTAAACCCAGTTCGTCATGAGCCTGTCAGAACCAAGGTTTGCAAGAAGAATTAATGAGACAGAATCCGTTTAACATGCAACAAATACAGTCAACTGTGCAAAGTTCTAGATCTAGTTCTAGTTGCCCCCGTGAGTTTTCTTGATGGGAAGAAAATGGAAATTTGAAAACATATAAGAGTCTAGCTTTTCTGACATATGTAGATGCAGTAATCAAGTGTCCAAGTGCCATAAAAAACTGTGAAGATTATTATTATTATTATTATTTTCATTTTCAGTGGATTTTACCTGGGCATTGGATCTGCCAGCTGGCACAGCTTGTCCAGAGGGTGCTGAAGGCAAGTTGAGCTCTGCATCCAAATCAGGTTCTTTATCGGGTTGAAGATAAGAGGGCACCCCATCAGCTTCAGTTTCCATTCCCATGTCCGCTTCCAAAGCATCAAGCTCTGCACCAAAAAAATTAGTTAGAATTGAATAGATACACAAAATGCAGGGAAGTATTACGCCTGCTCATCCTCACCCTCCTCTCCTTTTCTCTTATATATAGGGAGCTTTTCCACAGAAAACATGGTGAGGAATAGCAATGTACCAATCTATTTATTGAATGAGACTGCATATTGTTTCCATTGCAATATTGGTCAGACAATGCTACTTTAGGCTACCCATGAATGATCAGAATACCTACAATCCGTCCTGTGGACACATTATTCAGAAAGCTTTCGACACTACCAGAATTTAGTACTTCCAAGGTTCCAACAACTAATAATATAGTCAATGTGCAAATTGATATCGAAACAGTCTATAACATCCAAAAACAATCCTAAAGAATATTTCCCTCGATGTTTGAGCCATTAAATATCATTAAAAGCTTACCACCCATAAGGTCTTCCTCATCAATGTCATCCGGCACATTATAGCTTCTACCCAGGGTCTCTTGAATTTCATTACTCACATCCATTAGGTCCATCATCTCATCTTGCAAGTTCTGTAGATAATAAAAAGGATCTGTTCAGCACCAGAAATTCACAAAGGCAGTAAATAGAAACTGAATAGGGAAAGAAGATATCATAACAGTACATACATCAATTTCTTGGATCTTCACTGTTTTCATCATTCCTTTCAACTCCTGGTTTGCAGATTTCAAAGCTGACATCTGAAGAGAAAGGAAAAAAGAAACAAATTGTAACAAAATACATAATTAACATTGCAATCTGGTTTCCAAACATGCCCTGGGGCATTTCTTATAATCTGAATGGATGAGGAAAGAGTGTCAAAGTCTAGAGCTTAGATAACTCATATATTTTTGAAGAATCCCTCCCTAATGATAAATGGTTCTTCCCCTACCTCTCATGAGGTAGGCAGCAGGTTCCAATCAGGTTACAGATTAAGCTCCGCCTGAACTGACTTGAACCTTGCCCCTTGGGGCGCTACCAAGAAAACAAATGTTTGAAGGTGAATATAACACAACCCCAGCACAACCAAACTGGACGCAGCAAATACATTGAATCTTCTACTTCAACAAACGTAGCAAATTGATACTAGAAACCTAGTTTAAGTTAATTATTCTCTAAACCCATGTCATAAACAGAGAAGCTAAGAAACATTTTACATGCATCTAACAAAATAAATTGCACCACAGCATATATAGAACACATTCAATATCCAGTGTATCCCGTTCCATGGCAATGTGTTGCACTAGTATGGGCAATGGATCAAACATAGTTGCAAATTAACAGATAACGATCCTAACATCCAGTAGCCTTTTCTTAGGCAAAGGATGATGTGCAATTTTACCATTCACAAATCTTAAGCTCAAGTCAGCCTACGAAACACTAAAGTTTTAAGTACATTCTCAAAAAGCCATTGAAATGCATAACATACTTTCTACTGCACAATCACCCATAACCAGTGGTTCAGTCAAGCCCAACAGATGGCTATAGTAAAAGGGTTCATTAAGGTCAATTTGCATAATAAAAAGAAAACAATGAAAGCTCCTTAGAACATACAGTTTGCTGAGCATCTTTAATTCCCTCGGCAGCAAAGGCAACTTGATCAAGATTGAATGTCTGATTGTACAGCATATCCCGTTGTCCTTCATACCTGTCCAGAAACTTAGTCGATTGGATAAACTATGGAGGTAAATACAGGGTAGTAGCCAAGTGTGTAGTATCCACATAGTATTCATACTCAACCAAGTAAATTACTTTTATACCAAAACGATCTGTCTTCATCCTGACTATATCAATACCGACTTTACCCATTAATAAATTAATCAAAACCATAAGGACTGAATTTTTTATGCAATAATGTCTTTAACCAATAAGATACTCTAGTACGAACTCTGCAAGAAGTGGGAAGCTTTAGAATTGAAGAGGGTACCACACTGCAATTAATATCAGTAAAAGACCAAAAAGAGAGGATGGAAAAAAAAATTGGCAAGTATTCTGCCACTCTATTACATATATCTTTCTTGAGGAACTGTTGCATATAAATAATAGCACACATAATGCTATCTCTACCAATAAAACTGCAATAAAGAGGTAATAACATCAGAAGAGGCACCAACATTCGCTTTTGCTTGAGAACCCTCATGGCTCGAGCTTTAATAGCTTCTTGAGCAGGACCAGGTCTTGTTTTTTTAATCTGTTCTTTGTATCTACTAAGTTCAGCATCAAGCTTTTTGATCTTTTCATCCACTGTTTCACCCCTTTTACTGATCTGTGAAAGAACGAGATTTAGGCATTAGTCCGAGTGAAAAACCCACTTAGAAAGACCAGAAAGATTGAATATCTAAGAAGGAAATAACCAGGCAAGAAATTTCCAGCAAACATCATCCGAAGCAAGCAATAAAGTTAAGCATATAAATAAACCTCACAGCAGCCAAACAGGTGTTGGAAAATAAAAGTATTACCACCATAATATGAATTTCCACTACACAGTCGTGATTTGTTAGCACCCACACGTTTAACTCAATTTGAGCATGCATCCTACTGCAGGAAGAAACCAGATCCACTAAAGACGACAAAACAACCTGACTACCAATTCCGTTAATCAAAACTTGTGCAGTTTCCCAATCATTAGCAGTTTCATACCACATTCGCCAAAAACGCCCTTCACGTAAACTCAGAAGTACGAAAATTATCACCCCGCAACAATATATTAGTAATGCATCGGCAAGCTTGAGTAATAAAGTGTTTTGAAATCAGAAACAAGTTCCAAGACTAGTCCTTACACCGATCCAGCACTCGAGAATACATCGAAGAATGAAAGGATTAAAAAAAGTATAAAAAGTCGTATATTCAGTAGCTGAAAATCACAAGGAAACGGCAATGCAGCATAAAAATCAAGTCTTATCATGCTCCCCAGTTTTAAGTCCACCCCTCCCCGGGGAAAAAAAAGACGAAAAGGAAAAACTCAACTAGAAAAACCCTGGAAAAGAAATAACAAATCAGAACGCGGAGTTTCTTTACCCTAATTTTCGACCATTACTCCGTAACCAAACGGGAATGAGATCGATAATTAAACAAATAAAAGCACAAAGCTTGTCCAGTTAACCATGATAATAATAATAATAATAATAAACAACAAAGAAAACACAGTGTGAGAGAGAGAGAGAGAGAGTAGGAACCCTATCGGTGGCGTCATTAATGGAAGGAGGGGGCTCTTTATCTTTCTTGACGCCGAAGATCTTCTTCATCTTCGTCAAATCTTCTTCTACTACTACGGAAAAACCAGAGGGATGGATGGAGGAATTTTGTTAACAAAAACGAAGGAAGCGATTGGGAGAAGTCTGGTGGTTTTGGAACTTGATTGGTTGGAGACTGGAGAGAGAGAGTACTGCTAGTGGTTGACAGCTTGGACTTTCCGCTCTCGCCTCTTTTAAAAGGAGGTGCTACGTCCACCCCAGCTCCCCCTTGAGTTACCGTTAGCTATAATTCATCCTTTTTTCTTTTCTTTTTTTTTTTTTATATATTTTTTTATACTTTTAAATATTTTTTAAAAAATAAAAAATATAATATTATTAAAAAAATACTTTTTTAATCACTAAATAAAAATAAAAATTCTAGCAGTAACAACGAGCTTTAAGAACCAATAGTGAGAGTATCCATTTCTTTAATTTTTAGGACGGCACTATAGTTACTGCTGGTTCCCGTTAGTTATTTTGTTTTTTTTATATGTATTTTTTAACACTTCTAAATATTTATTTTTAAAAAAATTCATAATATCATTAAAAAATATTTCCTTAATCACAAAGTAAAAACAAAAAAATACCTACTCTCACTGGGAGTGGGAGGACCAATATTATCCCTTCTAAAAACTAGAGAAATGATGTCTACAACACTATTTGAAATACCGCCGTATCGGTCGGTACGGCCGGTATTTTCTTTACCGGCCACTGGTTCGGTACAGGTATACTGTATGTTTCGTACCGGCCTAAATACCGGTCTAAATATCGGCCTGTACCAGCATGTATTTTGACTTTTAATTTTTTTTTTCAAACTACAAGCTTATTTTTTTACCTCCAATTCAGACTAGACTATTTATAATTTATATATCTATGTATTTATATATAATTTATTCATATATAAACTATTATTTTGAAATATAATTTATATATATATATACATATATATAATTTATTCATATATTGACTATTTCGAAACGATACACGAGACGGTACCGGTATCGAAATATTTTGTTCCAGTGTCTTGACCGGTACGACATCCGGTATGGTATTCAAAACATTGGTCTACAACACCAATCTGCACAATTTTTTTTTAAAAAGAATCTCACAATATTGTAAGATGAGTTCTTAGAGCACTTACAGCTCATGCCCTATATCCCCAAAATCCCTAAAATTTGGGAAAATTTTTAATGATTTTCTCAAAATCCCTCCCGCATGTCATTTCCCATTTTAGGGTGAATGGTTGAGGATGCTACAGTTGATCCCCAAATATGGGGATTGGTTGTTCCTCCCCAAACCCAAATCGTTGGTTGGTCTGTACCTTGCCTCCTGCGTCCCCTTCCTTCGACTGTTGGCTGCATTTGTCGTTTTGGCCCCTCTCTCGCACCGCGACTGCCATCGACGACCTCATCTCCATCTTCTCATCATTGTAAGTCCAATCTTTGAGTTTTATTTCAGGATTTCTAATCTCATGGGTTCCCCCTTCCCCATGACTGTTCGGCTTTCTCCATGGAGAACTCTCCTCCATCTGGGATCCTCCATGGCTGTTTGAACCGAGGTTTTCTACCCCATTTGACATCCTATATGGTTCCTCCATGACTGGATTGTGAGATTTAGGGTTTTCAACAAAAAAAAAACACTAGATCTGTCACTCTATACCAATATGGGTTCGATTTGTGCATTTTGATTGTTGGAAATGGGTATTACTCTACTGTCCACTGAGATTTGATGATGTTTTGTTTGGTTTGATTTGATTGCTATGTGATTTTTTGATTGATGCCATGACTGGGTTTTAGCCATGGGATGGTCTGTGTAAACCCATTGCCTATTTCTGTTTCAAATCTATACTTGTGTTTCAATGCCCTTATGCTCTGTGAAGAGGATGAGTTGTTGAATGAATGCTATGCGTTGTGTCATTGCTTTGGATTGGTTTGTGCAGACCTATTGCTATGTTTTGTAAAAAAATCTTGTGTTGTGTTTCAATTGGATTTGCTCTTTCAATGCTTAGGTTGAATGGTATGTGCTGTGGCATTGCTTTGGGTTGGTCTGTGCAGACCCATTGCTATGTTCTATAAAAAATGCAACATTGGGTTGGACTGTATGCTTTGCTCTTTCAATGCTTATTTGTTAGTTGAATGGTATGTGCTGTGACATTGCTTTGGGTTGGTCTGTGCAGACCCATTGCTATTTTCTATAAAAATTATAGCATTGTGTTTCAACTTATATTTTCTGTCTCAATGCTTATTTGTTGGTTGAATGGTATGTGTTGTGGTATTGCTTTGGGTTGGTATGTGCAGACCCATTGCTATTTTCTATAAAAATTACAACATTGTGTTTCAAGTTATATTTGCTCTCTCAATGCTTATTTGTTAGTTGAATGGTATGTGCTGTGACATTGCTTTAGGTTGGTTTGTGCAGACCCATTGCTATTTTCTGTAAAAATTACAGCATTGTGTTTCAAGTTATATTTGCTCTCTCAATACTTATTTGTTAGTTGAATGGTACGTGTTGTGGCATTGCTTTGGGTTGGTCTGTACAGACTCATTGCTATTTTGTGTAAAAATTGATGTGTTGGATTTGCTCTCTCAATGCTCATTTGTTGGTTGAATGCTATGTGATGTGTCATGAAGAAAATTGGTCTGTGCAGACCTGTTGCTATTTTCTGTGGTGTTCTGTGCTGTATTGTATTTCAATGCTATCTGCTGTGTCAATGCTTTGGGTTGGTCAGTGCAGATTGGGTTGCTATTTTCTGTGAGTACCTTGCTATGTTGTGTTTAATGGTATGTGTCATTGCTTTGGATTGGGGTGTGCAGATTCGGTTGCTATTTTCTGTGTCATTTGTTAGTTGTGTTTCAATGCCCTTGTGCCCTGTCTCAATGTTGTGTTATGTCTCAATGCTAATGGTTAATTGTTTATAACTTTATACCAGGCAATGGGTCTTCACAGACCAACCCAAAGCATTGACACAACACATAGCATTTAAACAACACATATATGGAATGTATACTTGGGGGGTTAATTCACAAGTGTTAGTGGGGCCTGATCCTGATCCATATGGCGGGGTAATCCTAACCTGGATAGCCATCACACTTTAGCCAAGTTTTGTTACAAAAGGCAACTGAGTTATGTTTTGCAGCCATTTTCTAACCTTTGTTCGATTACCTCCCTCGGCTGTGATGATGACAAATCCGTCGATGGTGACACAGGAAATTTGATCATCTCGTCTATGGCATGGTAATCCGGACTGCCAATATCTTGTGGCAACCAGTTTTGCACCATTAGAGGGTGACAAATTTCCAGCATGTTGTCACTTGGTTCATGAGCCGCCTACAAAATCACCCCTAGATTTTCTATTATAACTCTAACATTTGCACTGAATTTTGTTTGTGTATACTTCTTTAGAGATGGATTCACAAGACTCTGGACATATGTACTTCACCAACTTTCTAAGTTAAGATCCTTAACTTGACCTCACTTACGGTGGTCAAACTGGAGAGTCTCCTATTACTCTTGATGACTCTCCACTCATACCTCATAACGATCCTCTAGGCGTAAGGAAAGCAGCCAGGGGTGTGAACTTCACCTCCGAAGAAGACAAGTTACTTGTCTCCGCATGGCTAAATTGTAGCCTTGATGTCGTTGCCGGAACAGACCAAAAACACTCCCAACTTTGGGAGAAAATTTTTGAATACTTCCAGCAGCTTAAACAAACCACAAATGAACAGACTATAAATTCTTTAATACATCGATGGTCGTCCATTCAAAAGGCAACAAATAAATTTTGTTCGAAATTAGCTCAAGTTGAGGGTTTGAATCAAAGTGGCATGATGGAGCAAGACAAGGTAGAATTTTGAAACCTTGTTTTTGTTTGTTTGTTTTAAATAGCAATTTATTTTTATCTCATTTATCTTAATTGTCTTTCTTTGTTTACATGCAAGTTTGACAAAGCCAAGATCATATACCAATGGCTAGAGAAATGCTCTTTCCAGTTTGAGTATTGTTGGCACCTCTTGAAAGACCAACTTAAATGGATTTAGCATTGCACAAATGACAGTTCAAAGTGAAGGTCGACGATATCCCCGTCCTCGACCCCGACCCCAACCCTGACCCTGACTCAATGTTCTGGAGCAACAATAGATTCAATTAATGATCACGAGGCGGAGAACGTTGTGGACAATGAGGCTCAATATTTGGAGAGCCAATGGGAAGGAAAGCTGAGAAAGGAAAATGAAAAGCCATTGATGGTAGGCCAGCTGAGGAGATTGTTAAGCTGAGCAAGCTGATGTATACGCTTTTAGAGGAGTCACGAGCTCAGGAGAATGAGTTTTTTCGCCTCAAAACCGTCAAGATAGAATTTGACCGGGAAAAAGAGGGAGAGAAAATCAGTCAAGAGGATGAAAGACTGAGGTTGGAGGCGGAGAAATTAGAGTTAGCCAAGAAGGAAGCAAATGAGCGCATTATGATGATCAACATGAATACCTTGTCTGAACTGCAGCAAGTATATTCCTGTAATAGTAGAGGGAAATCGTGAAGGCACGCAATGCTGTGGAAGATTTGTAAAAATTTGAACAATTTTGATGTTTATTTTTCTATTCTCTGTTTGTAATAAAAAAATTTATTGATACATTTATGTAAATTTAATATCTTATTGATGTGGTTAAACATTTATGCTTCCATTTTAAAGATGTAGCTAATGGATTGCGTTGTGGATATTTTGAAAACAGGAAATTGGCCATTACAATTATAGAAACTATTACAAATTATCCCGTTTAATTTGGTACTAGTACAAATTAAACTAAAATAGAGCCACTACTAACAATTAGAAAATAGAAATATTATGTTGCTACTCTACTCTTGGGAATAAAATTACCATTGATGTTCAATAAGATCAGCTTGAAGCTGATGATGTGCCGACATGTCTCTAATTTGATGATGAAGCTGGATGAAGTCCATAAGTTCAATTGTACAATTACGCAACAGTTCCAGAAGTTCTTCATTAAGTTGCTCATACTCATTGTTCGGGACCAGTATATCATCATGCTCGTCCTCGATGATCATGTTATGTAGAATAAAACATGCTTTCATTATATATGTAATTTAAGAATACGAAAAAATAACGGACAATTCATACGAAATCTCTTTCGAAAAAGATTCGAGAGATATACTGATGATTTTGTAAAATAGTCACGAAATAGCTATTCATGCCCTTGGATATGATCACACCGAATATACTCACGACGTTGTCGATTCAACCACGCTGGGATGTTGATTCATCATCATCATTAAGAACAACCTCCAACTTATCTTCAGATGATAAGTTAAGCAACAACTTGCGAAAAAACGAACGAGCCATTTGATGAAGTGAGTAGGAGATGAACTCGAAAATTAGAATTTTGTAAGATGAAATAGGGGTTAAGGTCAGGAGGATGTGAGAATGTGATTGTAACCAAAATGCCTATTTATAAATTTTTTTAAAAAAGTTACCGTTACAATAGGACGAAAAAATGTTACCGTTAGAGAAAAGATAAAAAAATATTACCGTTGTAGAAAAGATAAAAAAAATTACCGTTGTAGAGAAGACAAAAAAAATTACCATTGGAGAAATGATAAAAAAAATGTGAGGTTTGAAAAGAAGAGGAAAAAGATAAAAAAATGTAGTAGTTAATAATGGAAATAGAAATAAGAGAAAAAAATAATAAAGTATGAATATGAAAAGTTATTTTAATAGGATAGGGAAAATATAGGGAATGAGATGAGATGTTTTGAAGATAGTTAAAATTTGGGATAAAATTTAGGAAATGATGTATTTTGGTTAAAATTTAGAGAATTTTATGGAGAATAGGATAAGAGTGCTCTTATTCATCATCCAATTACATCATTTTTATGTTTATTTTTAAATTGTTTTTAGTTTTATTATATCTAAATTAATTGAGTTTTTCTACTCATCATTTATATACCACATATTTAGTAAGAAAAAAAATTATGTGTGATGTGAGGGTGATGAGTATAATTTTTCTTGAAAGATTTTTAAAAAAATTCAACCAGATCTAACAGTTTCGATCAGTCTAGGCCAAATCGATAGAAAAATCGGTCAGTTTCGATCTCACTATATGAGAATTTTTTTATTTTTGATTTGGTCTTAGAGTGAGAAATTTTCACCCTGGATCAAACAAACCGAATATAATTATATATTTGAAAATATTTTATATATAATATTTTATATAATAATTATATAAGTTAATTATATCATTTTTATCTAATTTAAATCATTGATAATATAAAATATTAAATATACAATTACTAATATGCTATCAAATTATCAATTAATTAATATATTATATACAATGATAGATACTCTAGTATCCCACGATTAGTAACCATTAACATCACAAATATAATTATAATTAATTATTTTTTAATGAGTTGGTTATACGAGTTACATTAAAGAAGTCACTTACATGTTATAAGGAGAGGTTTGGTTTTTACAATGGTTAGTACGTTACGTTTGGGTTAAGTGAAGGTACGTAGTGGATAAATGGTTTTTACTAAATTTGGGTCATAGATGAATTTTGGCCTTTAAGTGTATTTAGTGTATTATGGGTCCTTGGATATTTGATTGGAGTTTAGGTATGTATGATCTTATTTTATTTATTATAAACAATGTTAAACTCTATTAACTCAAGATCATGGTAATCATGTTTAGGTGACAATTGATATTTGCTTGGCACTATTGTGAGGAAATCCAGAGATGTTAAAAAGTGCATGTAAGTGGTGCTCCTATGATAGACTTTGCCTAAAATTGATTGAGATGATTTTGTGAACAACTTGCATATTTTGTGATGAAAACAATTTCGGTCATTTTCTACACTAGTATGTATCTGAACTTGAAATATGATATTTTATCAAGGATGGTGTAGATGTGAACAAATTTATCTACTCTATTTCTCTACTATATAAATTGTGAATATGAAGTCTAAAGTATTTTATCTGATTATATGATATTATGTGATTAGTGTACTATTTCGTTATTGCATTGCATGTGAAGACCATGAGGCAAAAGACTCTGATATCCTTTGAATATGGGCCGCTGCCATGGGTTTTAATTGTGGTCTCCAATTTCTAACCATACCACAAGTGTAAAACTATTGCCTTTGATTTCTAAGGTTGCCACGAGTGTAAAATTGTGACTTCTGATTTTTTACCTCACCACTGGTGTAAAATGGTGGCCTCTGTTTTGAGTGCAATCACTTTGGTGACAAAGTGATTTATGTTCTGTTTAGCTATTCGCAGAATGCGCAGCCCTACTATGGGGGTAAAATGGTGCCTTATGTTCTTAGTGCAATCACTTTAGTGACATTGTGGTTTATGTTCTGCTTGTCTATCAGCAGAATGTACAACCTTGCCATGAGAGTAAACATGACTTTTATTTTTAGTGCACTCATTATGGTGGCAAATTGATCTATGTTTCTACTTGGCCATACATATATGCACAATCCTGTCACAAGGATAAACATGATCTTTGTTATGTTGTTTCAATTATACTTGTGCATAAGGTTTTTTGTATATATTATTATTAATGAAATGTTGATGCTCCACGCTCGCACCACGGTGGCCAAACACCACACAGTATGGTTGATTCCAGATACTCTAAGTCGAACCTCGACGGCCACAAGGGGCACACTTCTCCCAAGTTTCCCAATCCCCCTCGCCACTAGTCGTGGTTGATTTCAGGTCCCGCCTGGTCTCATAGGCCAAAAACAAAAGAATCGAAAGATATAAAAGGAGTACAGGGAAAGAGGTTTTGATTTGACCTTACTAGTATTTTTACAAAAAAATCCCTGCCTTTTTACTTTCATTACAAAACTGTCCTCCAACCTTATATACTGTACCGGATCTGAATTTTTTGTACCGGCCGAAACATGAAATATCGATTGAAATTGACCAAAACAATTCAGTACGGCTGAAATTTGACCTGGTACGAAGCTCAACCCTCTCCCATACCAGTTGTTGTTCTGGCACGTAAAAAATCGACTATTTCAGTAGGTACGAAATGATTTTAAAAACTTTGGTCCCAGTCCCCCTTTGCAACCCAGCGCGGTCGATTTCAGATCATGCCAGGTCACAAAGGTCGAAGCATTGCGCTTGCCAACTAGCGCGGTTGATTTCAGATCTCTCCTAGTCACTCGGGTTGATGCTTCGCACTCGAATCTCGATGGGTACAAAGGGGATCACCTCTCCCAAGTGTCTCAGTCCGCGCTTCCATTCAATACGTTTGATTTCAGATCATGCCTGGTTTGCTCTATGCTAGCACCTTGGAGTGCAAACACCAACTAGTGTGGTCAATTTTAGATCCTGGTTGATCACTCGGATCGATGGTCCACACTCGAACCACGACAGGAGCAGGGGCAACACCTCTCCCAAGTGTCACAGTCCCCCCTCGTTACCCAGGGTGGTCAATTTCAACGTCGATGCCCCACGCTCGTGCCTCAGCATCCCAGTCCCCTCTCACCATCCAATGGTCAATTTTAGATTCTGCCTAGCCTTGTAGGTCAATGCTTTGCGCTTGCACCTCAGTGTCCAAACGCCATCCAGTGCGGTCGATATCAAATCACCCCTGGTCGGTTAAGTCAATGTTCCTCACTCAAACCTTAACGGGCGCATGGGGAACAAGTGTCCCAATCCCCCTCCACCACTCAACACTATTGATTTAAAAGCCCCTGGTCTTGTAGGCTGATGCCCCACGCTCGCGCCTCTTCATCTAAATGCCACCTAGTGCAGTCAATTTTAGATCCGGCCTAATCACTTGGGTTGATGCTCAGCGCTCGTACCTCGACGGGTGCAAGGGGGATCACCTCCCCAAGTGCCCCAACCCCTTTTGCCAACTAGCGTGGTTGATTTCAGATCCCGCTTGGTGACTTAGGCCGATGCTCAACACTTGTGCCTTGGCGTTTGAATGTCACCCAGTGCGGTTGATTTCAAAACCCACTTGGTTACTTAGGCTAATGCTCTACACTCACGCCTCGGTGTCCAAACACGACCCAGTGCGTTCTATTTCAGATCCCTCTTAGTCCCTTGAGTTGATGCGTTGCGTTCGAACCTCAACGAGCGCATGGGGAACACCTCTCCTAAGTGCCCAGTCTCGCTTTGCCACCTAGCACTATCGACTTCATATCTCGCATGGTGACTTAGGCCGATGCTCTACACTTGCGCCTTGGAGTCTGAAAGCCACCCAGTGTGGTCAATTTCAAATCCCACCTGGTTACTTAGGGTGATGCTCCGTGTTTGCACATCGGCGTCTGAACGCCACGTAGTACGATCGATTTTATATCACACCTGGTTACTTAGGACGATGCTCCGCGCTTGAGCCTCGACATCTGAATGCCACCTTATGCGGTCGATTTCACATCCAACCTGGTTACTTAGGTTGATACTCCATGCTTGAACTTCAATGGGCACAAAAGAGACACTTCTCCCAAGTTTCCCAGTCCCCTATCGTCACCTAGAGCAGTCGATTTCATATCTCGCCTGGTCACAAAGGTCGATGCTCCGCGCTTGCGCCTTGAAGTCCAAACGCCACCTAGTGGAGGTGATTCCAGATCCCGCCTGGTCACTAGGGTCAAACCTCGACGGGCGTAGACACCTCTCCCAAGTATCCAAGTCTCCCTCGCTACCCTACGCAGTTGATTCCAAATCCCACCTGAGCTTGGGTGAGCTCTGACTACCGCTCAACGAGATCGACTTTTGACGTAGACCCATTCCCTAGGTTGGTGTGCCACGACAGAGCGGACCCCGATAATTCAAAGAACAACAACAAACTAAGAAGTCATAAACTCACAATCATAATGGAAAAAGAACTCCAAAAGTCATATTCACTAAGTATTCATATTGTTACAAGGACCTGAGTCGATATAAGGTAACCCTCCCCTCGGGCATCAGTCGGACAAAAAAAATATATAAATAAATAAAGGAGAAACAAGAAGAAAGTCATCCCAAATGGTCATGGGCGGGAAGCAGTATCATGGAAGACATCGGGCATCAGATTGTGCCCCAAGGAGTCAAGGGATTTGCAGTCCTCTCGGGAAGGAGTGAAGCATGCCAAGTCTAGAGCCCCAGGGGCATCGAGGGTTCGTCGCCAGGTGTTCTCTCACCCTCTCTAACCCTAAGAAGTATCCGTAGTTCTAGGCCTAGTTATAGAGATGTTTAGCCGCCTCAAGCTGGTTGTGAGCTCGCCCTCCAACCTTTTCACCCTTTCCTTGCAAGACCTTAACTCCTTTATATAGGGTGGGCAATAAGGCCCCACCTCTGGCACCCAAAGTGGGGGCGGGATAGGGGTGACCCCCGCCTCGCAAATCCCCCGCCCCGCTTATATATAATATATATAAAATAAAAATATATATATAAGTATTTATATATATATATATATATATATATATATATAAACCAAACATTATTTCATGCCTGGGTTTTTTTTACTTAATAACAAATGACAAAATGATGTCGTTATGTTCAGAAGGGACCATCTCACCCTCCGAGTAGAACCACTTTGTTGAGCTACCCGACAAGCCTGGCCGGTCTCATTGTGCTCAACCAGTCACACATGGCGGGTCGTGATTTCCTAAGGGGGCCTTTGATGCCGCGGAGGGCTAAGTAGCCACAGGAGGGCTCATTGGGCAGAGCAGCAAAAATGTTTAGCTCGGAGGGGGAGACGGTCCCTTATGAACTGGAGGGACCCATGGGCAGCTTGGGGAAATTCAGATCCACTCCTCCCAAGACAACTCCTACCACGCCATTCTCTCAGGATGTTTTCGCTACCCTGCTTGGAGATCAAGGAGGGTGCCAGGGTGGAGGTGATGCGAGGAATGACCAATTAGCTCAACAACCTCCTTTCCCTGGTAAGACTATTCTACCATCTGTTTGAGTGCAATTATGTTTCTGCATTGATTGACAGGGGTTTGAGTTCTTGGAAGCCGGGGTCATGGATGAATGTGCTAAGATAGAAAGGGACGTCGAGATCCTGCGCAGGTTTGGTGGGTGTGCCTATCGTGAGATGTTTAAACTCTGGGACACCCTGGAGTGGGCTGAGATGGCCCATGAGGAGATTTAAATGGGCATCTATGACGGATCATTGAGGACTTTCACAAAGAGATGTTCGATCTTTGAGCAGGCACAAAGGTGCTAAGCTAGGAGGTGTCTCACCTCAAGGCTAGTGCGAGGCCTGCTGTTGGAGGAAGAGATGAGGGAGGCCGAGTGGCACTATCAGAATTACATTGCCACACTTGTTGTAGCTCTGGACATCCACAGCAACAAGAACGTGTGCCTTAGCAAGCTCCAATCCAGAAAAGATGCATTCAAGGTGCAGAACGCATCAGTTCATAGGACATAGAAAAGGTCGAGATCTTGTACGTGAAGCTGTTGGAGTCCCACTTGCAACTCATATGATACTTGTATTTTAGTGTATTTTAGTTAAAGAGTATTTTAATTAATTCAAATATTGGTTCTCTTGTTTTAAATTTATCGGATTTCTAGTTGGTTTATTTTTATGATTTTTAAGTTGTGAAATTTATTTTGATATGCCTTCTCAATATTAATTATTGTTTTACATTTAAATTGTTCTTTAATTTAAATTAGTTTGTTTGCAGGCTTTCAAATTATTGTATTGTTGGATTATTATTATTATTTTATTTTAGCTAGTCACTGCGTTTAAATTATTTTATTCAATTTACTATTTTGAAATTCTTTTCTTTGGATCAATTTTGTGATCCAAGTTGTGAGAATTTGATATCATTTCTTTCCCTCACTTTTTCTTTTTATTCTTCTCTTTTCTTTTTCCTCTTCTTTCCTCTGCTTTCCTTCATCCCGCACGAGCCACCCTCCCTAAGTCCTTCCCTAGCCACCCCAAGTCTTCGTTTGTCTCCATTCAAAAGTGGGGTTTTTGAGACCCACGACCTTTGTCCATTTTGCACTGTTACGTTACTGTGCCGCCACTTCTAGCACCTCCTTGATCCTTCGAAAAGTATATTGTAGTGCTGTAAGTATATTTCCAAAAATTTTTTGAGATTTAATTATATTTTTGCGCTAACCTGTATTTATTGTGAATTGGTTGGTTGTGCTAGACTAAATTCAAGGAGTAAGGGGGTCGGTTGGAATGGAGGATGGAGTTGTTTTGGTGATCAAATTATGCTGAGATTTGTTGGCTGTGAACATTTGTGATGAGTCATTTATCATTGCATAATTGCACGCACGTTTATGTTTATAAATCAAAACCGAGCTTTCGCATAATTGCATGTATGTTCACGTGTTTAATTGGAAATAGGGTTTTCATGTGAGAAATGGTTTTTGAGTGCGTGTGTATTACAATCCCAAACTGAGCTAGGGTATTATCTCGGTAGAACTTCTCTAGTCACTCGGGAGTGGAATATAATAAGTGACGTCCCTCGGATTGTCGCTGGATTACAACGGGATCGGACGGGATGATAACGCTCTTGCTAGCGGGGTTTAGAGGATGCTTGGCCATGAACGCACTGGGTGTAGAACTGGGTATCGCTCGTTAAAAGTCACTCGTACGGTCGTTCCCGTGGTGTGACGAATGGAGATAGGATATGCGGATGGTCCTTAAGGGAGATCATGGTGCATACGGTTTGCATACGGTTAAATTGAATATTTAGGTCATTTTCTGGAAAAATGGCGAGTTTTGATGAAAAAGGATTTTATGTGGACCATTTTCTGGGGTGGATTACTTATTTTTGGGCTATTTGAGTTGGAAAATAATCATTTTCTGAAAAAAATGATATTTTTGGGTCTTTTGCATATTTCATCATATGCATGCAAAATTGTCGGTTACATTAATATATTTTTATTTTGTGGGTTGTTTGGATTGTTACTTACTGAGATTCACATCTTATGTAGTATTCCTTACCCTACGGTACCGTTTTATGGTAGCGCAGATTTTGATGAAGATGTTGATGTTAAGCCTAAAGATTTAGCTTTGCCAGAAGAGTGACTTGGGATCACTCGTTCGTGTTTAGGAATTGTTTCCTGTTTTGAATTATATATTTGGTATTATTATGTTTTTTTGGGATAACTGTATTGTTCTTTAAAACGTTTTAGTTCAAGTGAATTTGTATTAAACAATTCTATACTTAGTTAACTTATTTAAATTATCTGCTGCTTTATTTGTTGTACAATGTTGCATGTACACACACTTGGCACTTATCGTTGGGATGCGTGACTGTGTTATCATCATCCGGCCGTGTCGATTCTTGAGTTTCCTTATGTGGCGGTTGGGGGCACCACAGGTGGTATCAGAGTAGTTCGGCTCTGGATAAAACATATGTCCAGTAGGTGAGGTACCAAAAATTTTTTATTTTTGGGTTTTGTTATATTTTTGGGTTTTGTTATATTTTATTTTATTTTATTTTTGGTGTTACTTTTGGTTGTATTTAGTTTTCTCTGGAGTTTTAAGTGGGGTTAAAGGTTACGCTATGGCAAGAAGATGGTAAGACCAAGAAGGTCGATTGATGAGCCTGAGAATGAGTTGCCACGAGGCGATGGAAACAATGCCATAGCCAGGGCATTAAATAGAATGGTGGAGTTCCTTCAGTAGAATTTCTGGCCGCCACAAGGTGATCAGAACAGAGTGGCTCAAGCTATGAGCACTTCCTAGCGCATAGGACCCCTGGTTTTGAAGAGGCTCCACTTCGGGCTGGATTGAGGACTTAGAAAGGACCTTTGAGGTTTGCAATTACACGGAAGCCCAACAAGTGTTGTATGCAAGTTACCTACTGCAAGGTGACGTGGCTAATTGATGGAAGACTAAGCGGAAGCTTTTGGTAATGGAGTTGGGGTCATTTGTTGCTGTGTCTTGGCAACACTTCAAGAAGGAATTTGATGACCGTTTTCGTTTCTGTGAGGCGACAAAAGGCTCGGAAATTCAGTAACTTGGTTCAAGGAAATATGTCAATTGAGCAGTATGCCCGAAAATTTATGGAGCTCGAGCCATTTGCTACCCTCATTGTTACTTAAAAGATGTAAGTCGAGCATTTCTAGGAAGGTTTGCATCATGAGATATGCATATAGGTAGCTTGTCACTAGGGGTGTAACCGGTCCGGTCCGGTCCGATTTTAGACAAAATCTTGGACCGAACCGGTATGACCGGTTTTGTATTTTTCAAAACCAAACCGGTTACCCCCCTAAATCGGTACTTCCGGTTTCCGGTTTCCGGTCCGGTCCGGTCCAGTTTTCTGATTTTTTTTAAATGTAAAATTGATATTAGTATAATATTAGACTATTAGATAGCTATATATTAGTATATATTAGTATTAGTTATAAACTATATATTAGTATAGCTATATAATACATGATCAATTACATTTTCATTTTTAAGATTAAACTTTTATTTTATAATAACATTATCTTATATATAATTATATTAATAGCATATGATCAAACAAATTACAAATGTTTATATTTAAGATTAACATTTTATGTTATAATTTATAAATTATAATATGAAATTATTTCATATATGATATATAATTATAAGAACCGATTTCGGACCAGACCGGTTCGGTTCGGACCGGTTTTTCAGTTTAAATTTACACCCCTACTTGTCACCAGATTTCAAATTTTCAAAGGTTGGTTGAAATGGCCACATTGCTGAGCGTGAGAATAGTTTTGCGGTAGGCTCCCCTCCTAGTCAGAAGAGGCGGAGTGTTGCTGGGAGTATAGTTCTGGGTTGCCACATAAATTTGTGCAGAGGACTGGGGCCCGATCGTAGACAGCCTCCAGTGTAGGTGTGGGAGGTCGAACTCCAGTCTGTAGTAGGTATAACAAAGCCCATGAGGGCGAGTGCCGTCAGGGTGGCACCCAGTAGTTCAGATGTGGCTAGCAGCGGCACTTTGCTCTCAAGTGTCCTAACTAAGCTCAGGGATGTCATGGTGGTAGGAATAACCAGAAGCAAGTGGTTCGGGTTTATGCTGTGACTCCCGAGGATGTTGATTACGAGACTCCAGAGACTCAGGATGCTGGGGTGATTACATGTATGCGTTTTTAATCTTTGGATTTGATGTTTGGTGTGGGTTGATTTTTTGAATTTCATTGGCATATGTGTTTACCTCAAGTAGAGTTCGTCTATATGATTTTTATGTCTATACTTTATTTGACTCTGGGGCGTCTTAGTCTTTTGTGTCTGCCACTTTTGCACGGACGTGCAATCTATTCACAGAGCCTTATCACAATCTTTAACTCTCCCTAATGGTGAGATTGTGTGGTGCTTTATAGTCACTTTAGGCTGTCCTTTGGATTTTGGAGGACACTTGAGGTGGATTTAATTATGTTCAAGTTGCTTGGGTTTGACATTATACTTGGAATTGATTGGTTGTATCGGTATTCTGCAAGCATTAATTGTAGAAGTCAGATAATTGGTTTCCAACTCTCGGAAGGATACTACTCGAAATTTGTGGGAAGCAAGTTCAAAGCGAGACCAACAGTTATATCTACAATTCAAGCGAAGAGAGATATAGCTTGCATTTTTTATTCAAGTGGTGTCTACGCCATCTAGGAAGAAGTCTTTAGTGGATATTCTAGTTGTGGAAGAATTTCCTGACGTGTTCGTGGATGATTTGCCCGGGTTGTTTCTAGTTCGCGAGTTGGAATTTGTTATTGATTTGGAACCTGGAGCGGCTCCTGTGCACAAGACTCCCTACCGTATTATACCGACTGAGTTGAAAGAGTTGAAAACTCAGTTGCAAGAATTGGTTGATAAGAGATTTATTCAGCCAAGTACTTCACCTTGGGGAGCGCCTATTTTATTTGTTAAGAAGAATGATGGTACTCTGAAGATGTATATTGACTACCGAGAACTTAATAAGGTGACTATCAAGAATAAGTACCCACTTCATCGGATCGATGATTTGTTTGACCAGTTTCAAGGAGTAGTTGTTTCCTCGAAGATTAACTTGAGATTGGGGACCAGTTAAGGATAAGAGATATGGGTATTATAAGTTTAAAGTGATGCCTTTTGGGTTAACTAATGCCCCTGTTGCCTTTATGGATTTGATGAATCGGGTATTCTGACCTTATTTGGATTCATTTGTGGTAGTGTTCATCGATAACATTTTGATTTATTATCGGGATTTGGAAGAGGATGTTTATCACCTTATTCTGGTGTTTGGGATCAGTTAAGAGAACATCAGTTATATGTGAAGCTAGAAGTCAGGTTTCTTGGGCACTTGATTTCCCGAGATGGAGTGGCCGTAGATCCTAACAGTGCGTGAGATTCTGAGTTTCTTGGTGCCAAGTATTATCGGAGATTTGTGGAAGGATTTGCTCGATTATCCGGACCTTCACTGCTTTGACTATGAAGAATACTTAGTTTGTTTGGTCAGATATATGCGAGAGCCAAGAGTTGAAAAAGAGACTGACAATAGCACCTATTTTGGCACTTCCGGAGCCACACAAGCCGTTTGTGGATTTTAGCGATGTTTGGGTTAGGATGCGTTCTTATGCAAGAGGGATGAGTTATTTCTTAGCATCTCGTCAGTTGAAAATTCATGAGAGGAATTATCCCACACATGATTTGGAATTGGCGGCTGTAGTTTTTGTACTTAAGATTTGGCGACATTGGAGAAGTCTGTAAAGCCTACACTGACCATAAGAGCTTGAAGCATTTGTTTTCTTAGAAGAATCTTAATATGAGATAGAGGCGATGGTTAGAGTTAATTAGAGTGAGATCAAGTATCATGCGGGAAAGGTGAATCTAGTCGCTAATGCATTGAGTAGTGGTCTCTTCGGTTTTGGATGTCTGAGTAGTTGATTTTCAAGAATTGAAAACTCTCTAGAGAAGGGATCCAAGGTTGTTAGACATTGGGAAGAGAGTCATGAAGTCGATCTTTGCATTATAGTTTTGATAAAGATGATATTCTTCGATTTCGGGCGTAGAATGATTCTCTGAGATTTTGATTTAAAGAGTGAATTTTGGCAGAAGCTCATGCGGCTCCTTATTCAGATCATCCTGGAAGCATAAAGATGTACCGAGATCTAAAGAGAAATTTCTGGTGGGAAAGGATGAAGAGGGATATCGCCATGTTTATTGAGAAATATGACATGAGCTGTCAAGTTAAGGCTGAGCATCAAAGACCCACTGGTAAACTTCAATCTCTCGCTATTTCTGAGTAGAAGTGGGATGATATTTCTATGAATTTTGTAGTGGGTTTTTCGAGAACTCCTAGTGGAAAGAACTCTATCAATAATGCCGACTCTTTGGGAAAGCTGACTTTGTTGTATGTCAAAGAGATAGTGCGTTTACACGAAGTACCCAAGAGTTATGTCAGGCTGAGACCCATTTTTGGAAGAGTTTGCAGGCAGTTTTATGCACAGTACTGCATATCACCCTCAAACTAATGGTCAATCAGAGTGCACTATTCAGACTCTTGAGGATATGTTGCGGGCTTGTGTCATGGAATTTCAGGAGAGTTGGGAAAATCATCTGTCGCTAATAGAGTTTGCTTATAATAAACAATTTTCAAGCCTCAATTCAGATGGCCCCGTATGAAGCTCTGTATGGAAGGAAGTGCAGATCGCCTTTGTGTTGGGATGAAGTTGGCAAGAGTAAATTAATTGGGCTTGAGTTAATTCAAGAAATGAAAGATCAAGTTCGGGTTATAAGGAATAAAATGGCGGAAGCGCAAAGTCGTCAGTAGAGTTATGCAGATACGAGACTTATACATTGAGGAAGGTGATTGGATTTACCTCAAAGTCTCTCTTATGAAAGGCGTTAAGTGCTTTGATAAGAAAAAACTAGTCTAAGGTATGCTGACCCTTTTTAGATTGTAGAGAAGGTTAGGCTCATTGCTTATAGAGTTGCATTGCTGGATTATTTTGGGGAAGTTCACGATGTGTTCCATGTGTCATCATTGAAGAAGAGTTTTGGACAACAATAACTGCATTTTGTCTACCCAGAACGCATTCAATTTCAGCATGACCTTACTTATGAAGTTGCCCTGACGTAGATTGTGATTGGAAAGAGCAAAGCTTAAGGTCCAAGACCATACCTTTGGTGAAAGTGTCATGGGGTGATCCGTTGGCTCAAGATTTCTCTTGGGAGAGAGAGGTCGAAATGAAGGATCAATATCTGTATTTGTTTGGTTGACCATGACGGTATGTTTCTTAAATCTGCTCTTAATCAAATCTTATCCCTGTCTTAACTTTAATGTTTGACCTTACCAATAGGGTTAACCAAACAATTAAGGATATTACTCCCTCATGTCGGCCTCTCTCTCCCTAAGAGAAATCTTGAGCCAACGGATCACCCCATGACACTTTCATGGACCTTAACCCTTGCTCTTTCCAATCCACAATCTACGTCGGGGCAACTTCATAAGTAAGGTCAGGTTGAATTAAATGTGTTTTGGGTCAACAAAACGTGGTTCTTGTTGTCCAAAACTCTTCTTCAATGATGACACATGGAACACATTGTGAACTTCTCCATAATAATCTGGCAATGCAACTCTATAAGCAACGAGCCCAACTTTCTCTACAATCTGAAAAGGGCCAACATACCTCGGACTAAACTTTCCCTTCATCAAAGTGCTTAACGCCTTTCATAGGAGAGACTTTGAGGTAAACTCAATACCTTCCTCAAATGATAAGTCTCTTCTTCTCGTATTTGCATAAATCTTATGACGACTTTGTGCCTCTGCCATTTTATTTCTTATAACCCGAACTTGATCTTTCATTTCTTGAATTAACTCGGGCCCAATTAATTTACTCTCACCAACTTCATTCCAACACAAAAGCTATCTACATTTCCTTTCATACAGAGCTTCATATGGGGCCATCTGAATTGAGGCATGAAACTGTTTATTATAAGTAAACTTTATTAGCGGCAGATGATTTTTTCAACTCCTATGAAATTTCATGACACAAGCCCACAATATATCCTCAAGAGTCTGAATAGTGCATTCTGATTGACGGTCAGTTTGAGGGTGATATGCAGTACTAAACTTCAACTTAGTGCCTAAAGCTGCCTGCAAACTCTTCCAAAAATGGGACGTGAATTGTGGGTCTCGGTCCGACACAATACTCTTGGGTACTCTGTACAAACGTACTATCTGTTTGACATACAACCAAGTCAGCTTTCCCAAAGAGTTTGTATTATTGATAGGCAAGATATAGGCATTCTTGGTCAACAGATCAACAATCACCCAAACTGAGTTCTTTCCACTAGGAGTCCTTGGAAAACTCACTACAAAATCCATAAAAATGTCATCCCACTTCCACTTAGTAATAGGAAGATGTTGAAGTTTACTAGCAGGTTTTTGATTCTCGGCCTTAACTTGAGGGCACGTGTCACATTTCTCAATAAACATGGTGATATCCATCTTCATCTATTCCCACCAGAAATTTCTCTTTAAATCTCGGTACATCTTTGTGCTTCTAGGATGATCTGAATAAGGAGCCGCGTGAGCTTCTGCCAAAATTTACTCTTTAAATTCTAAATATCAGTGAATCACTCTATGATCCCGAAACCGAAGAATACCATCTTTATCCAAACTGTAATGCAAGGGTCCTATAAATTTCTTGACTCTCTTCCCGATATCTAACAACCTTGGATCCCTTCTCTAGAGAGTTTTCAATTCTTCAAAATCAACTACTCGAACATCCAAAATCGAAGAGAACAATTCTTCTTGCTGCGAGCTCTCAATAAGAAGTATTCTCATATCACAAAGGAAAGAGTCCAAACCTGATGAGTTTGGCTCATCCACCAATTGAGACTTCCTACTCAATGCATTAGCGACTAAATTCACATTTTTCGGATGATACTTGATCTCACATTGGTAGTCTCTAATCAACTCTAAACATCGTCTCTGTCTCATATTGAGATTTTTTTAAGAAAACAAATACTTCAAGCTCTTATGGTCAATGTAGGCTTGACAAACTTCTTTATACAAATAATGTCGCCAAATCTTAAGTGCAAAAACTACAGCCGCCAATTCCAAATCATGCGTGAGATAATTCCTCTCATGAATTTTCAACTGAAGAGATGCATAAGAAAAAACTCCTTCCTCCTGCATAAGAACGCATCCTAACTCAAACTTAGATGCATCGCTAAAAACCACAAACGGCTTGCATGGCTCCGAAAGTGCCAAAATAGGCGTTGTTGTCAGTCTCTTTTTCAACTCTTGGAAACTTCTCTCGCATCTATCTAACCAAACAAATTCAGTATTTTTTCTAGTTAAAGCAGTGAGAGGTTCGGATAAACGAGAAAATCCTTCTACAAATCTCCGATAATACCTGGCAAATCCCAAGAAACTCTGAATCTCACACACTGTTAAAGGAAAATGCCATGTCAAAACAGCTTCCACCTTGCTAGGATCTATGACCACTCCATCTCGGGAAATCAAGTGCCCAAAAAACCTAACTTCTTCCAACCAAAATTCATATTTGCTTAACTTCGCATATAACTAATGTTATCTTAACTTCCCAAGCATCAGACAGAGGTGATAAATATGCTGTTCCAAATCTCGAAAATAAATCAAAATGTCATCGATGAACACCACCACAAATGAATCCAAATAAGGTCGGAATACCCAATTCAACAAATTTATAAAGGCGGCAGGGGAATTAGCTAACCCAAAAGGCATTATTTTAAACTCATAATGCCCATACCTCGACCTAAAATTAGTCTTGGGTACATCTTTATCTCTTATCCTCAACTGGTAGTACCCCGATCTCAAGTCAATATTCGAGAAAACAACTGCTCCTTGAGTTGGTCAAACAAATCATCGATCCGAGAAAGAGGGTACTTATTCTTGATAGTCACCTTATTAAGTTCTCGATAATTAATACACATCCTGAGAGTACCATCCTTCTTCTTAACAAATAAAATAGACGCTCCTCAAGGTGAAGTACTAGGCTAAATAAATTCCTTATCAACTAATTCTTGCAACTGAGTTTTCAACTCTTTCAACTCAGCCGGTGCCATACGGTAGGGAGCCTTCTGCACAGGAGTTGCTCCAGGTTTCAAATCAATAACAAATTTCAACTCGCGAACTGAAGGCAACCTAGACAAATCATCCACGAACACGTCAAAAAATTATTTCACAACTGGAATATCCACTAAAGACTTCTTTTAAAATAATACAACATAAAATAAAAGGGGTTGAGGTCTCACGAGGAGATGGTGAAGAGGTTGGAGGGTGAGCTTGCTATCGTGAACGAGAAGCTTGCTCGATCACTCTCTAGCTTGAGGTGGCTAAACATCTATGTAACAAGGCCTGGAGCCGCGAATACTCATTAGGGTTAAAGAGGGTGAGAGAACACTTGGCGGTGAACCCTCACGATGCCCTTAGGACTTTGAACTTGGCCCGCTTTGCTCCTTCTTAAGTGGATTGCTCCCTTGACTCCCTGGGCGCGACTTGATGGCTGATGTCTTATGTGATCCTGCTTCTTGCCCCTGACCATTAATGATGACTTTATATTTGTTTGTTTGTTTTTTTTTTGGTGTCCCGCTTGATGGCAGGGGCTCAGGTCCCACATGAATACTTAGTGAATATGACTTTTGACATTCTTTTTTCCTTATGATTATGATTGTGTCTTCCAGGTTTGTTGTCGGCCTGGGGAACAGGGATGGGTCAGAGGCCGATTAAGTTGATCGGTGGTCAGAGGCCATCTAAGCTCAGGTAGGATCTGGAATTGACCGCGTTGGGTTACAGCGGGGATTAGGACACTTGGTAAAAGTGTTCCCCCTGTGCCCGTCGAGGTTTAAGCATGAAGCATCTCTTCGAGTGACTAGCGGGATTTGAAATCGACCGAGTGACTAGCAAGATCTGAAGTCAACCGATTTGGGTGGCCTTTGGAAGCCTGAGGTGCGAGCGTGAGCATCAGCCTAAGTCACTAACGGGATCTAAAATCGACCGTGCTGGGTGGCGAGGGGGGACTCAGACTTTTGTGAGAGGTGTTCCCCTGTGTGGCCATTGAGTTTCAAGTGCGGAGCATCAACCCGAGTTACGAGGCCAAATATGAAATCGACTACACTAGGTGGCATTTGGATGCCGAGGCACTAGAGCAAACCATCGACCTACATGACCAGGTAGGATTTTAAATCAACTGCTCTAGGTAGCATTTGGATGTTGAGGCCCGTTTGTGGAGCATTGACTTTCGTAGGCAGGATCTGAAATCGATTGTGCTGGATGGTGATGGGACACTTGGGAGACGTGTTCCCTCTACGCCGTTCGAGGTTTGAGAATAGAGCATCAACTCGAGTGACCAAGCAGGATCTGGAATTTGACTACACTGGGTGGCATTTGGATGCCAAGGCACAAGGGCGGAGCATTGGCCACAGTAACCAGGCGGGATATGAAATTGACTGCATAGGGTGGCATTCGGAGTGGGGGTAGAGCATCAACCCAAGTCATTGGGAGGCGTCTAAAATCAATTAGGCTAGGTGGTGAACAGAGACTGGGCACTTCGAAGAGGTGTTCACCCTGTTCCCGTCGAGGTTTAACTGCAGAGCATAGACCTGAGTGACTAGCTAGGATTTGAAATCGGTCGCACTGGGTGGCATTTGGAAGTTGAGGTGTGAGCACCGAGAATTAGCATGAGACTAGCTAGGATCTGAAATCAATGTTCCCCTTGTGCCCGTCAAGGTTCGACATTTACCTAAGTGACTAGACAGGATTTGAAATTGATAGCGCTGGGTGGCGAGGGGGGATCTAAAATTGTTCCCTCTTGTGCCTGTCAGAGGGTAGAGCATCAACTCAAGTGGTCTAGCGAGATCTGAAATTGACCTTGGTGAGTAGCATTTGGACTACGTCAAGCCTTTCAATCCACATATACACGCTTATATATGAAAAAATAACTTTTTATTTTTCTCATTGTCTACTCTTTACATTGGGAGCCATTGGATACAAAAGAAAAGAGAAAAAAAAGTGAGCTTCCGTTTGCTCCGGAATGCCTCATACTACTGGTTTGTGGGACTAGGACTTGGTCGGCCTCGAGCAACTTCAGGAAGCAAGAGGCCTGTTTCACTCCTCTGCTATGCAAACTTGAGCTCGCCGGGTTCCTTTCCTTGTAGTTCTTGCACGTAGCACTCCCACACCTTTCTTTGTTGGGATCTTCAGGCTATTCTCCGAGTATGCCTCCGGATGATGACGTTGTATGATGAATGGGCCTTGACTACGGGTCATCGTGCACCTTCCTATCCCAATGGTGACGGGGATTTCTATGGCTCTAATGCCTACACCACCTCGCAAGAGAACCCCATTTTTTATGGCCACAACCTATCTTGATCGATCTCCATTTTGGAGAACGCCTCCCAAAAGAAGATGTCGCCTAAACTTTGTTGTCTACTAGTATCCTTCTGGTCGTGTAGTTGGCCACTGACGTCGTCACCACCAAAAAGGGTCTTTTAAGTTTGGGCGGTCTCTAGACGTTGAAAACCTCTTCTTATCTCGTAGAGGGCATAAGGCTTCCTGTTCAATGCGTAGGCACCTCCATTGGTGAGTCCCCCTGCAATGGTGTGGATTTCGCCTAGCAGGACGTTGTTTCGGTCCATCTCTTGTGGGCTTGCCTTTCTTTTCCTCACATTCTGCATCCTCGAGCTCTAACTTGGTTGACCTTCCCATCTCGGCTTTTGCCTGTCTCTACCTGCTCACCTTGGGGGCAGTGAGTGCCCGATCGTCTACGCATCTCTCCCCAGACTTCCTCTCGTTCGTGCTCACCTCCTCCATGACTTTCCTTTTTAGGTGCTGGTAGTATTGGGTCTAGTGGCACTCCTCCTAATGGTAGGCGCAGTACGAGTGGCCCTCCTCCATGATGCCTTTCCTCCCACATCTGCACGTGCATGCTCGTGCACCTTCCTTAAGGAGGTGCAGTCATCGCTCATTTTCCCGTTCAGTCATTTCATTTTCGTGCCCGTGTGTACCTTTGGGTGGTCAAAGTCCGGAGGGTGTCCTAAGCATTAATGAAGTCGTCAGGTCGATTGCAGGGTCATCGAGATTTTTTGCACAATTTCTGCTGTGAAGGGGCTTAGGGGCTAAATACCACCAGGGAGTTCTACCATGGTGATCTTCTCATCCAGTTCATCCACTCCTTATTAAGGAGGTATAGGTACACCTTCAAGCTCTTTTCCTCCCTCTGCTTCACTTTGAAGAGGTAAGTGGTTGTCCGTCTTCTTTTCCTGATACGCAAGAATTGGTGGCCCAACTCCTTAAAGTTGTGGATGATGCCTAGTTGAAGGGCGACAAACCATGCTTGGGTAGAACTTTTCACTGTTAGGGAGAAAGCCCGGCACACTATCTCTCTAGGGAAGTTGTGTAGTTTCATGTGAGTTTTGAACGTTTCCAGGTGTTTGGCCCCGGATTCTTCGATCTATCGTACATCTCTATCTTTGGGGCCCTAAATTTTGGAGGAAGCGGGATTGCAATCACTTTGGCCCTGGGTAGGACTTATGCCGCTGACTAGCTTGATCCACAGTGGATGACCTCTCTTATCATCCTCTTTGTCATCTCGTTATACTTGCCCATGAGACTGCGCAGTTTATCACTTATCTGCTTGCGCTCTTCGTCTTCAAGTGGTGCCCCCTAGTGTTCTGTGACTCCCCTTCCTTTCGCTCAGTCTTGCTTGGTCTGGCACCTCCTCGAACACAACATTCCTCTGCTTCAACATTCCGTTCTCTCGTCGGATGGCTCCTTGTCGGAGGTCAATTGTTTCACAAGTTCTTCCACTTTCATGAACCTTCATTCCATGCTTACCAATGTAGACTCTTGCTCGAGGGTTGCACAGGAGTGCGTTGTGGTCGGCATACAAAAGGCATGCTGACCCTATTTATAGTCGTTTTCTCGTAGGATCTCGGATGACATGAAGTTGCATTTAATGCGCCCGCTCTTAGGAACTCGACCTCGGGGCTATAAATAGAGGAAGATTGACAATGGGAAGGAGGTTACAGGCTTGGTATATCTTTGTAACTTCTATAGCTTCCTGCTATCCTGATCCTTGAAGAAATAGACTTGACTTTGGCATTGGAGGTGACACAACCACTCCCAGCAACCTTTCTTCTGCCCTCATAGGTACAAGAGAGCTGTCGTTGCCAAGTTGCTACAAAACACACATCAACAGTTGGCGCCATTTGTGGGATCTAATATTATTTTGGCCTAATAGGGTCAGCGTGCCTTTCGTATGCTGGCCACAACGGCTCCCATGTGACCCTCAAGCATGAGTTTACATTGGCAAGTATGGAAGGAAGGTTCATAGAAGTGGAAGAACTTGTGAAACGATTGACCTCAGACATGGAGCCTTTCGGCAAGAGAACAAAATGTTAAAGTAGAAGAATGTTGTGTTCGAGGGAGGTACCAAACCATGCAAGATTGAGTGGACGAAAGGGGAGTCACAGAACACTGGTGGGGCACCACCCAAAGACGAAGAGCACAAGGGGATAGGTGATGAACTGTGCAGTCTCATGGGCAAGTATGAGGAGATGACAAAGAGGATAAAGGGGTCATCCACTGTGGACCAAGCTAGTCAGCAGCATAGACCCTACCCTACAGCCCTGAAGTGACGGCAGTCCTGTTTCCCCCAAAATTTAGGATCCCACGGATAGAGATGTATGATGGATCAAAGGATCCGACTAAGCACCTGGAAATGTTCAAAATTCACATGAGGGCTACACAGCTCCCCGAGAGAGATAACGTTCCGAGCTTTCCCCTTAACGCTGAAAGGTTCTGCCTAGGCATGGTTTTCACCTTTCGCCTAGACACCATCCACAACTTCGAGGAGCTGGGCCACCAATTCTTGTCCAGCAGGAAAAAAACACAGTTGACCACTTATCAATGATGAGGATACCAGCACCAAAACCTACGAGAAGGAGATCGGGATAAGGAAAAGGCTAGGCGGGAAGAGGAGCAATGACGACACCTCATTGAGGAAGGTGCAAACGAGCATGCACATGCAAGTGCGAGAGGAAGAGCATCATGGAAAAGAGCTACTTATATTCCACCTACCATTAGGAGGAGGGCCACCAAACCAAAGACTACTAGCTCTTATGAAGGAAATTCCTGGAGGAGATCCACGAGGATGAACAAGAGGAAGTCTTGGGAGAAATGCATAGGTGAGCGGGGGCTTGTTGCCCCCAAGGGGAGCAGGCAAAGATAGGTAGAAGCCTAGATGGGAAGGTCGACTAAGTTAGAGCTCGTGGATGCGGAACGTGAGGAGAAGAGAGGCAAGCCTGCCAGAGCAAGACTGAAACAATGTCTCGCTAGGCAAAATCCACACTGCCAAGGGACTCACCAACAAAGGCGTCCCCGCATCAAGCAAGAAGGCCTAAGCTCGAAGGGCAAGATAAGAAGAGGTTCTCAACATCTGGAGGCCACCTACGAGACCGGGCGGGATCTAAAATCGACTGCACTTAGTGGTGTTTGGACTCCAAGGCGAGAGTGCAGAATATCGACCTTAGTAACTAGGCAGGATTTGAAATTGACCATGCTAGGTGTCAAGATGGGACTAGGGGAAAGGTGTTAACCCCGTTATGCTCGTTGAGGTTTGAGCGTGGAGCATCAGCTTGGGTGCCTAGACAGGATATGAAATGGACCACACTAGGTGGCATTTGGATGTCGAGGAGTGAGCAGTGGAGCAATGGCCTAAGTAACCAAGTGGAATATAAAGTCAACCGCACTAGGTGGCGTTGGGATGTTGAGGTGTGAGTGCGGAGCATTGGCTTAAGTAACTAGGTGGGATCTAAAATTGATTGCACTAGGTGGCGTTCGGATGCCGAGGCACGAACATGGTGCATCGACCTAAGTAACCAAGTGAGATTTGAAATCGACCGCACTAGGTGGTGTTGGGACGCCAAAGCACACAAGCTTGGAGCATCGACCTAAGTCATTAGGCGAGACCTAAAATTGATTGTGCTAGATGGTGGGGGGGGGGATTTACCCTCGTGACCAAGTAGGATCTGAAATGGACCACACAGGGGGGCGTTTGGATGTCAAGGCACCAGCGTAGGGCATTGGTCACTTGGGTTGACGATTTACCCTTAAACCTCAACGGGTGTAAGAGGGAACACCTCTTCCAAGTGTCCCAATCCCCCCTCTCGCCACTCAGCATGGTCAATTTTAGATCCCGCCTGGTCTTGTAGGTCGATTCTCTGCTCTTGCACATTAGTGTCCAAATGCCACCAAGTGTGGTTGATTTTAGATCCCACCTGGTCACTTGGGTCGATGCTCTGCTACCCAATTGTCCCAAGAGTCCCATCTTGCCACCTAACGCAGTTAATTCAGATCCCGCCTAGTGACTTACACCCTTAATCCTTAGTATCTGAACGCCACACAATGTGATTGATTTCAGATCCCGCTAGGTTACTTGGGCCGATGCTCCACGCTGTAACCTCGGTGTCCAAACAAAACCCAGTGTGGTTGATTTGAGATCTAGTGTGGTCACACAAGTTGATGCTCCGCACTCAGATTCAATGGGCACAAGGGGGAAGAGCTCTCTGTCTTTTTCGTTCTGCCCTGTACGAGTCCTATGAGTAAGGTGCGACCGGGTGACATCAGGCCTGTCTCTCCCATCAGCCATCATTGTTTACTTTTCCTTGCAGGCGAGTTGATTCGTGGGCCAGTTTGAGCCCTGGGGTCGAGTATTGGGGCGAAATCCATTACTCTCGGCTGAGCGCCCAATGGGCTTATGAGTGAGGGGGAAATCTCCTTATAGGAGGAAATGTGGGAGGGAGGGAACCCCTATACTTTTCTTGAATATTTGAACCCGACAGAATAATAATTAATTACAAGAACTTTCACAGAAATTATTGTGACTAAATAAGAGAGTTGAGAATAATGAAGAATTAGATCAACATGTGGGCGTGTGAAGAAGCAAAAGAATAAGTGCTCTCTATCTCCCTCTCTCTGCTACAGGGGCTCCGGCAGCCAGAGCAAAACAAATTTCAGTAATCCCTCGCATAGACAATGGAATGAGCAAATTAAACTTGTAGACTCTGATTTATAAGTAAATTTAACTTGCTGTACAGAGCTTTAATATAGGCTTCGTATATCATGTAATTGCATGTGTATACGGAATGGACACCTTTTCTCTATCTCATCTGCGAGATCGAATTTCTCAAGAATTCTTTAGCTAATAGCTTAAACAAACTAAATCATATCATAAAATAAAATCTGATTGCATATTCAATCCATTGATGGGAAAGAAATCAAAATCAATGTATATTTCACATAAAACTAACAGATCAACAAGTAAACAAACATAGATGAATTGTGAACTCAAAAAAGAAGTTTGAAGTACCTCTTGCTGTTGCAGGGGGACAACATCTCCTGTGGCCAACTCTTGTTGTTTTCATTTAGAGTTCTAGCAAACAACGCCTCCATAGCTACGACAGCGACGAGTCGACGACAGGAACATTTGGAGACAACTGTTGCGTGTCTGCAGTGAGTCGTCACCAGCTCTTCGAAGACTCGAACGTAAGTACCGCAAGCTCTCTCTCTCTCTCTCAGACACTGCATTTGCAAATATGGAGGAATATTGTAAAAAAAAAGAAAAACGAAACGAGGCGGATATGAGAATTCCAACCCCTATATATCCTTCATTTTGAATATTGTAGCCGTTAGTATATTTCTCAACGGGCTTTTGAGTTTTGAAATTCCTAGCCGAGTGGAAAGTGCTTGCTACAAATTGCCGCTTTAGAACTTATTTTATAATCAAATAATTATTTATTTTATTAAAAATAATTTTAATTTTACATAATTATCTTCATTGAAATAAAAGTTATAAAGAAATTATCAATATATCATTTTCAAGGTGAGAAAATTATGCTATTTTTTATTAGATGGTTCATTTATGATCTTTTTTTTTTTTTTAATTTGTAGTTGGAGCTTTGATCTTGGCTTCATTGTCTTGTAATTTTCTATCTTTGCCAGTTTTGTTAATTTTCGATCTTCTAGATATTGCAGAATTAATTTATGGTATGGTTTAAATTTACAGTCATATTTGTATCTGACATGGATTTAGAACCAATCGTTAATTCTTTAGGTAATGTGTTGAGGTGAGAAAACTTGGTTGCCTCTTGTCAGGCCTTGTGGTTTAAGTGCTTTGCTAATCAGCTTTTCATGGGCAGTTGATTCATACCTAAGTAAAAATCCTTATCCAAACTTCCTTGCATCCTTCACTGTATTATTTTGTTTTCTGTTTTCATCTTGTTTTCTAAGCCATCTTCACCTCATCTATATAGCAAACAAAGAATAATGAGATTACGAATCCATTGATGAAACCTTGTGTAGAGAGAGACCTAAATATATATATATATATTTATGCAGGGTTTCCATAACATCATATGGCAATAGCATCTTCCTTGCTGCATTTGGAGGATATGAATTTAGCAGCTTTTATTCTTTGGTTTTTGACCTCTCGATATCATTTAAAAACCTTGGATGCTAAAGTACTCATTATTTTATTAATACTTTTTATATATTTTTTACTACTATTCAATATTCTATCAATACTTTTTCATTACTATTAACAAAATACTTGAGAATACTTCACTATCCAAACGTAATAAACCAATACATTCATTACAGTTTTATAACCACACGCTTGTGCTTGTTTTGTTCAATGAAAATAAAATAATATAAATTGATTAACATAAAGAAATAACAATGTCAATGTGCCCTCAAGTTCAGCTCATCTTTTAGTCAAATCAAGGTTTTAGCCCAAGTAGTTTCCTTGTCTTCCCCACAAACAAGTCTCCAGATTTGATCAAGCCGGGAATGCATCCACTAATTGTCGCTATTGGAAGTTGTGCCACTCCCTGTTTCCTTCCAAGTGAAACAAGTGCCATATCAGAACCAGGCTTATAAGCAGCCATTTTGCTCTCGCTTCCTCCCATCATCAACTTCTTTATATTCTTGGCAGTCATTTGAGCATGGCTCTGTGCCAGATATCCTTGTTTGAGCTCCTGAATAATATATCATAATGCATCAGACAGTTCAAAACAGATATTTCTATTTTATAAAATATGGAAATTCATGGATATGATATAAAATAGAGTAATACACCAGCAAGCACGGTGGCGCTTCGTACCCAACCTTTTAAACACTAAATCATGGAAGGCTGTTTGTTCTAGCAAAAATGACCTTGATTGTTACCTACAACAGGGCAGGGTACTGATAATTGAACTGCAATCACACCTAGTTCAGTGCTACCCTATCATGTAAGGAAGGCTGGTTCTAGGTAGCCAGGAGAATAACAAGCATCTCCAAGTGGGCAAGAGTTTCTTACTGATGCACGGCAAAGGGCTAAGAAGGAGTTACAAAGTTTGCCAGTAGCTCAAGCTATTGAAAGGAGTAAAGAAGATTGATGTTTTGCTTTCAACTCCTTCACATAATTGAATTCTCCTCCAACCAAAACAAACACAAGAGGTGTATTTCTCAGCCGAACCAATCTACCCTTGAGAGATTCATGCTCCTTCCCATAGCTCTAAAGAGACCGAAATTACATCTGTATCAATCCCACTATTGTTTTCCTTTTATTTTGTTCATATTATTTTTCCTTACTCTTTTGGTAGCTCTCTCAACCGAATTGAAAGAGTCTCAGTCGGAGTCTCAGCTCACCATGATCCAATGACACAACAAATAAAGGCAGTGATCTCTGAAGAAATGAACTCAAACAGAGTATAGAACAAAGTCATCTTAAATAAAGTCCTATGTGAAAGAAAAAGAAAGGCAGCTCACATTGAAAGATGTCTCTAGTATGCAGTTATAAATTAGTTGAAGAGAAAAAAGTCACTTTTCTTGTCTTGTCAAATCAATTATAAAAGTGTAATGGATTTAAATGCAAGTCTATTTCAAACCTTTTAAGGCACCATTACACTTACATGCTCATGGAATCGCCAGATGGACGTGAGATTAAAAGCAGACATGCAAACTACAAAAAGGAACAAATACAAACTCTTGCAGCCTGCTAGTCGGCAAATACATGCATTATATGATTCATTCTCATTTGGTACAAGTAGAGGTGAGAAGAATTGAGAGCTTCTTATTATTACAATCATCATCACTTTGGGAAATTTTACGGGGTAGGATCAATTATTAATATTACCATGCAAAAGATGTAAAACTTACACCCTCCATCCTTTCATGACTGAATTGTTTAATTCTTGTCAGGTTTACTAACAAATATTTTGTAATTGCAACCAAACAAGACCATTGAGAAAAGATTGGATGGGCTTACTTTAACATCAGTGATATCTCCTATTGCAAAGATATTGTTACGACCTCTGACCCTTAAGTGCTTATCAACCATCAACCTTCCATGTATATCTAGGCTGTCTCTTAAAATAGTCTCTTTAATCCAAGATGAACCCACTGGTTTACCCGTACAGAGGAAATGGCAATCAGCTGTGATAGTTTCTCCAGCAGATGTTTGGAAAATGCCATCTGATGAAAAGTTCAAGTCGACAGATTGATTCAAGATCACTTCGACTTTCTTTGCAACCAACCACTCCAGTGCCCTCCGGGAAGCCTTGGGACCAATAAATTCCAGCAATCTTGTCCCCCGATGCACCAGAATCACCTTCTTACCAGGAAAGTCAACAGCAATTTCACCAGCAAGTTCAACACCAGTGGGCCCCCCTCCAACAATCAAAACTGAATCAGCAGACTTTATCTTTTCAAAATCTGTAACACAAAAAGAGAATGGAGTGAGATTTGATGCATAGTAAAGCATAGATGACATTTTGTTCAAATTAAAAAAGAATGCATTGCACAAGTAAAGCACAAGTAAAGCATTCAGAACGTTTGTGGGCAGGTCAACAGAAGTAGAATGTATAGCTTCAAGGCGCAAAAGCAGGGGTGGATTGTGATATTTTGTATAGGGCTTGTTTGGATAGAGAAACAATCTCACCTCATCATTACAACTTTTCTAAATTCTCATAAAAAATATAATAAACAATTCAACTTTTTCAAATTCCAAAACGATAATAGTATAAAAAAATAATATTATAATAATATTTTATTAAACCCATCTAAAATCATTTCATCTCATCTCACTATCCAAACAAGACCTTAGATAACTAAAAATATGATACAAAGGGGCTATTAGATTTGTTGGGTTTTAATAGTTATTTTTTTTCTTTTTGAATTTCCAGCATACTCGAGAAGGATATTAAGCAAGCAGTCCATGATTCCACGCAAACAAATGGGAATAAAATTTTCCTACTTACGGATCTGTTTGTACTTACCAGCCCGGTACTCATTCAGTCTCTCGGCTCTAGATCTGGGAAGAGATTCTAAGTGTCCTGTTGCAATAACAAGATAATCATACGCAACCGTATTCCCTTCTGCTGTTATGACTTCCTCGTCTGTGATGTTAGTTGCTGCAGATGTAATAATCTGAACATTGGGAAGGTAATCGGAGTGATTAATCACTGATCTTTCAGCAAATGATGGTTCCACCATTGACCTCATGCTTGCCCATGGGATTTCGTAGTATTCCTTCCTGATGTCATTTACCCCGCGTATCAATCCTTTTGAATATTACTTTCTCATTCAACACAATTACATAGACAATTTTTTTTTTTTTTGGATCTTTGCCAATGTCTATGTTAAAGATATATTGGGGTATCAGCAGCTATCCAACAAGCGGGCTTCCTTGTTAATCCCACAAAGAAAAACGTTCAAGTTGTGATCTATGTTGGTTATAATCTGATGCTGATTGCGTAAACATGTAATTATCACTTTAGTACTTCGATCTCCCAGGCTCCGTTACATAGTTTTGTTTGACAATTACTAAGAAATAATTGTTTAAAGAAATAAAAAAAACTAATCTAAGGTTAATCAACTTCAAGTTTCATATCGTGACTACAAACCTAATCGTAAATTTGGAATTTTTCTCATATTATATCATTCTTGCGTCTTCGCATCTTGTGATGTTAATCAAAACAAAGCAAAGTTCCAATCTTTTCATTTCCCACTTTTCATTAATGAAACTTCCCGAAAATCCCAAATCCACCATTTCATAAACTTTTATAATCTCAAGTAGAAAAAGAAATCAGGGAAGCTAAGAAAGGTAGACTTACGGATCGATGAGGACAACATCTGCAACAGACTGGAGAGAGTGGGCAAGAACGGAGCCACAAGCACCCCCACCAACTACCACCACCCTCTTCCTCGCCCCCTCCTTTTCTGCTCGTGCCATCGGACTCTGCAAGCAAGTCCCAAAATGAAAATGCAAAGAACCCGGTATGTGCCAGAAGTCAAACAGTGGACAGAGGTCCAGTTTCAGGAATCATCTCCAACTACGCGTTTTCCCTATATGGTCATGTGTTGCCAACGTGTGATACTTTTATTACGTGATAGTGAAAGTTGAAAAGCAGTTAATTTTTATTTTTTGCATTTAACGTAGTTTTTTTTTTTTTTGGAAGAATATTTAACTTAGTTTTAGATGAATGAACGAACCAATGACTATTTTTAGCCTTAATTCTACAGTGTTAGATGAATATTGGCTCCTCTAGTTGCCAATGTGATTGTGATCATTGTGATCATTCTTAAGTCTAGGAGTGTAAATTTAAATCGAAAAATCGATAAATCGGTCCGAAATCAGACCCGGTTTTGAATTGGTCCGGTCCGGAATCGGTTTCTATAATTCATAAACCGGTTAGAATCGGTCTGGTTCAGTTTTAAGATTTTTTGGACCGGACCGAACCGGTTGATAAAAAAATTTAAAAAATAATATTTTATATATAATGTATAATTATATGTGAAATTTTTATATATAATTATATATCATATATAAAATAATTTCATATTATAATTTATAAAATATAACATAAAATGTTAATTTTAAATATGAATATTTGTAATTTGTTTGATCATATACTATTAATATAATTATATATAAGATAATTTTATTATAAAATAAAAGTTTAATCTTAAAAATGAAAATATAATTGATCATGTATTATATAGTTATAATAATATATAGTTTATCACTAATACTAATATATACTAATATATAGCTATATTAATATATAAATTTATAACTTGTACTAATAGTCTAATATAGACTATAGTTACAGTTATATTAATAGTCTAATATAGATTAATAAAAGTATAACAGATTTTTTTAAAACAGTTTTTTTTTAAACATATTTTTAATGACAAAATGTCAAATTTACATTTTAAAAAAATTGAAAAATCGGACCAAACCGGACAGGAAATCGGTAAAACGGAAGTACTGGTTTAGGAGGGTAACCAGTGCGTAATCAGTTTTAAAAAATATAAAATCAGTCATACCAGTTCGGTCCAAGATTTTATCTAAAAATCGGACCGAACCGGTTATACCCCTACTTAAGCCTTGTTTGTTTTCAATACCAAAATTCAAAATTTTAAAAACTTTGAAAACCTCACATCCTGTCATTACAACTTTTCTAAATCTTCATACAAAATAAAAAAAATAATTTAATTTTTTTTAAATTTTAAAATAAATATAATATTAAAAAATATATTCTAACAATATTTTATTCAACTTTTTAACTTTAATATCATTTTTATCTTAACTCAAAAATAAACGAGTCCTTACAATTTCCATACCATTCACCTAGTACCTCTCACAAACCCCAGTAACCCATTTTGTTTAATGGAGAAAAAGAAAAAGAAAAAGAAAAAGAAAAAAATTATACCTCGCCCGCAGAATTGTAACTGTTTTCCGATTTGTCCTCAAGATTATCAAAACTGTTCATTTAGACCATAAATGATCGAATTTCAATAATTTATTATCTCGGTCAAGACCTGACATTTTTGTGTCAATCGTCATATTTTAAGTTGATTCTGCGGGCGAGAGGATTAATTATAAAAGTTCAATAATTTAATCCGCAGCCTGAGGAAACGGTCATAACTAGAGAAGCCAAACGCAATTTGCCAATAAAGAAAGAGAGAAAAAGAGAGATCCTTTGCTGAGTTTTCAATACAGAGGTGGGAAAGGAAAGCCCGCGCCGCGGCCCCCGGGGGGGAGTCTAACGTGGTAGATATGGAAGATGATTCGAACCTTGACCGAGAGGAGTTACGAGGAAACTTCATAATCAGAGATGCAATAATTTAATGTGCAGCTGAGGAAACGTCATAATTAGCGATGCGTAAGGCAATTTGTCATTAAAAAAAATAAAAAAGAGAGATTCTTCGCTGGGTTTTCAATACGACTATACGAGTAATTGCTAGATACATACAGACGGCAAAGCCGTGCATCTGACTCTCTTAGAGAGAGAGTTACGTAAAAATTAATTTTTTTTTACGTTAATTTTATATTTATTAATTCTTTTTAAAAGACTGCATAGCATTTACGCGTCACTACCAATATCATTTTTCTTTGGTTAAAGAGGTGGGTAAGGAAAACCCAGATGGGAAGTCTATCGTGGATATTGATTCTGGAAGCTCAATCATCAGTGTGCGCTGTTCCGTGTTCGTCTTGTTATGATTCATAATGCACGAAAGAGGTACGCGCTGCGAGTGGGACACCTAAGAAAGCGACTGTTTCCGTCAAAATACTGCTTGTCTCCTTATACTCCAACGACGCCAACCCCATATAAAACCCGCACACCACAGTTTTCATTCCTTGGACGCCTTTTGCTCTCGGTGAATCCAACCCAAACCCAAACATGGCGAGGGAAATAGAGAATTTCAAGTTCGAGCACAGGCACGGGAAGGATCGGGTGAGGGTGGGTAGGGTTTGGAGAAGCAAAGACGGCCGCCATTTCTTCGTGGAGTGGAACGTCAGCATCAGCCTCCTCTCCGATTGCCTCCCTGCCTATGTCCTAGACGACAACTCCGACATCGTCGCCACTGACACCATTAAGAACACCGTAACTTTTTTTTTTCTTTTTCTATCACTTTATTACGCATTGGATTTTTTACTGTCAGGTTCTGTGTGGTTTTCTAGAGAACTGAGGAGAAGGAAGAGAAAATAGGATTTTAATTTCATTTTGTTATTCTTGTTCTACTTGTTATCTGAAAGAAAGTTTGAAAATCATATTTCCTCAAATATGCGAAGATATTATATTTAGTTTCTACTCACTTTGTGCTGACGTGATGTTCGTTTGTTCCCGAAGTAAAAAAAGGGTCTTTGATGTTCTAGCCCTGTTTGATCACGGAGAAACTGGGTGAAGTAGTTTTGTTAGGCTCAGTTCACTGAATATGTTTGTTTTTTTCTTTTTCTGGTGAGAAATGATTATAATCCAGTAATTTTGATCTTAAATTTGATTGCTTTTTAGCACCTCTAGGGGCTGGTACGCTCACTTTAGTTTACTTGCTTATGAGTGTGTGAACTGTGAAGTAATGTGATGTTAATGCTCTCCGAGTTCAAAATCAAAACACCTCACACAAATGAACTTAGTACTCTGCACAAAATCTGGTTATAAGTGCCGTCGCTGTTTAATAAACCCTATGTATGGGGCATATATTTGTATTTGAAGGATGGAAGAACAGTCGGGTAATGGTAATTGATACACATACTTGATGGTATAGACTATGAAGCAGTCGCATGCATGCAGCCGAAATGCTAACAATTAATTCAGGTCCATCAATGAATGTGGTTCTTAAATATAAAGTGGTACTCAGGGCTAGGTATTAAAGTTTGGAGCACAAGATATGCACCCTGGAAAATGGGAAAATGGTAAAAGCGATTTGAAGTGAAATCTATTTAGCTTGATGATTTATCATTCTCATCACATACTTTTTATGAGTAATATTGTCATTAGCTAATGAGATGGTAAGGAAAGAAAAATATATTTTCATTAGCTATCACATTATGCTCTCTGTTATAATTTCCAGAAATTTTACAGCCATGCATTCATGTTAAAGTGTAGCTTAGTTGCAATACAGGTATATGTGAAAGCAAAGGAATGCTCAGAACAAATTTCAATGGAAGACTTTGCAATTCTACTTGCTAAGCACTTTACATCATTTTACCGCCAGGTAAATACTATGTATTAGTTGTGTACTTTAAATTCATAATATGGATGAGATTTGATCATATTTCTATTTTTGGTTCCTGTAACTTTGTATGAAGGAAATTTTTTTGATTTGTAACTTTGTATGAAGGAAATAAAACCGATTACACCTATAAAAAAAAAAACTTTGTATGAAGGAAAACGTAGAAGGCAAAGGTGGTTGCTTTTGGCATATACCAGCAATCTGTCTGTATAGATAGTAAGCAAGTTTAGTCTTTCCTTAATAGGTGCAGTTGTGAGTCATCCTTATTGAATGGGGCTGATTGGTGTTTTGGGATTTCAAGGTCAGGCATGCCCTTTTGAAAAGTGCTAGTGATACCTCCTGTAATGTTGCCAGAAGGAAGAATAAGAAGGCGTGTGTAAAGGTTGTAACATTATGAATTTGATAAAATGAAACAAGTAATGAAAGTCAGGTGGGGAAGGCATATAGATGTAATGGAATTTTCGTTACATTACATGCAAAAGTTGGGGGTGAGAACTGGAGGTGAGGATTTTATTTTTCCATAATTATGTAAAATCTGAAGCTCCATTGAGATTCCAAAGCAAGGTTTGGTAAATGATGCGGCTCACATGGGGTAGGGTTGTGGAAAAACATTAGGAAGGGTTGGGAGACTGTCAGGAGACATACACATATTGTTGTGGGCAATGGCTCTCGTGTTAGATTTTGGCATGATAAATGGTGTGGTGAACGTTGTCTCAAAGGCACTTTCTCTGCCATATTTGAGTCAGCACGAGTAAAGTATGTAGCGATAGCGGACCTTTTGGCTTTTTCTAGTGGCTCCCCTCAATGGAATGTGGACTTCACTAGGGCAGCCCCAAGATTGGGAGTTGGAGGTTATTTCAGATTTCTATGCGGCTCTGTATTCCGTACGTATGACCGAGGGCACGATTGATAGGATGTTTTGGACCCCTTCCAAAAAAAGGTAAATTCATGATCAGATCATTTCACGGAGTTTTATCGGACCCGGGACCTTGTGGGCTGATTTTTTTACAGGATTTGGTTTATCATGGGTCATGCCCGGCAAATTGGAGGACTTTCTATCATGCAGGAGAGGCCTTCGAGGAAATTCACAAGTCGTAGAAATATGAAAAATGGTCTCTATATGTATGTGTTGGTGTATTTGGCAGGAGCAAAATGATAGAAGCTTTGAAAACCAAGAGAGAACAATGGAGGAGCTGAAAGTTTCTCTTTAAAACATTGTTTTCTTGGGTGGGGGCTATTGTTTGTAATAGACTCAATGTCCATGACTTTCTTCTTTCAGATGTAAATTATAGCTAGGTATTTCTCATGTATACTCCCTATGTACTTGGGCTTTGCCTATTATTATGAATAAAACTTCTTGATCACTTATAAAAAAAAGGTTTGGTAAATGTCAGTGTGTTAGCAATCTGTGCAGTTCTATGCAGTATAGTTTTTGCACATTTAGATTCTAGTTTATTATCCAAACAATACCTAATTGATTGAACTTGTAACTGCATATATATTTAAGTAAGAATACTTCAATTCATCTACTTAAAAAAAAAAAACAAAAACAAAAGTGTAATTTTACCAAAGTTTGTTCTTGTAACTTTATTTATATGTTAGCATATCACCTATCCACAGCCTGTGAAAAATTAAAAAATATTTTCTCACCTAAAATATTTTCTCTCTGTACATTTCTTCTTTCTTTGTTTTTTTTCCTTTGCTGTTGATAGTGGTGCGTTAATGGCAACATCTCCTTGTGGAGATTAGTGTTTTAGTCCAGTTTTGAGTTACGGTTTCTTGGCTTTCGATGAGGCTGTGCAGAGAGGTTGTCATTGATCAGAAGGTTTTTGAGTTTAGAAAGGAGAATGAAAGGTGGTGGAGAATCACAGAGAGAAGCCGCCGACTGGTGAAATTCATCTCTTTGGATCATGAAGCCTTGGGGTGGTTGGGTTCTATGGTGAAGGAATGTGCAGATTCATTGGGCTCTTCAGAGTTCCTGAGAACTTGTAGAAAAGGAAATAATGTGTTAATGGTGAGGAGGGGATGTAATAAAAATGGTAGTTTTATCGTCCTCTCGGAGTTTGGGCATGAAAAGAGGAGAGGGTTGATAGTGGTGCCGGAAGGAAGGAAGGGGGTGGGGTGGAGGAATTTTGGAGTTACACTGAAGGAGCTCAGTCCCACGTCCTCTGTTTCGAGTGTGAGAAACAGAGTACCTAGTGTTATTCAGGCAGATGGTGCTCCATCGCTGGCGGCAATTGGTTCACGGTCGTACAGTGAGGTGCTCCAAGCACAGATTAAGTCTCGTGCCGTGAGTGTTGTGGTGCCAGGGGTGGACAGTCCAGAGATGAGTGCTGTGGTGCCAGGGGTGGATAGTTCAGAGATGAGTGCTGTGGTGCCAAGAGTGATTTCAGAGCTCGTGCATAGACGAGGGGGAGAAGGCAGAATATTGTTGGGGTCAAATGAGGAAAACATTCTAAGGGTTTTGGGTGTTATGGAGGAAAAAGTTGGGTCTTTATTAGAGGAAATAGATTGGCTGAAATGCTGCGTTAAGGGTAAAGAGGCACTGAAGATAGGCAGGGACTCTGATCCGGGCTTTATGGAAGTGGGCCGTGACTTGGGCCAGAGGGAAATGGGCATAGGGCAAGTCTCTATGGAGCAATTAGCCTTGTTGGGCTTGGGTTTGGGTCAGGCCGTAGGCCCAAAGAAGGGCTGGAAGGCAAAGCAAAGGGCAACCGAGATTTCGGCCCCGATGTCGAGTCACCCTCCGTCGGCGCCGGTTCCCACAACGGCACAGAAAGAACCGCCGGTTGTGGTCGAACACTATGGCAACCCGGTTGGGTCACTCCGGCGGGAGGAGTTGGAGGAAGGAGAGATGGCTGAGGAACTGGTAGATGATGCGTGGGTTGATCCTCCGCCGTCGTCAGGAGGGTTGATGTTAGAGAGTGCATAGACCCAGTCGTGTGCGGTGGTCGAAGGCCTAGATGATGCTCTTGCTGTTGTCCCGCCGGTAGAGGTTGGGTTTTGGTTGATTTCCCGTCGCCAATTCGTGGGTTGTTTTTGGAGAATGCACAAATTCAGCCGTGTGTGGTGGACGGAGGTCCATGGGTGATCCCTGTGCAATCAAATGTGTCGGAGCTTGATATCTCGCTACTGAGGTCATCGACAGACTCTTTTACACTGGAAATGGTTTCATTTGAGGAGAATAAGTGTGGAAACGGGGCTGTTATTGCTTTTGTCAGTGGGGAACCAGTTTCAGTCTGTGGCTCGGAATTGGATTTTTTTACTCCTGCCAGTGCTGGTGAGGAGGGGGCCATTCTAACTCCTTTGTGTATATTCCCTCCCAATGCTAATTGTGGGAGTTGTCCATCAAAGTGAGTTTTTAAGAAAGTAGAAGAGATTCAAGCTGTCATTGGGATTTCGTTTGGAGGATATGAAGAACAATTTAAGGCTCTTCTCGTAGCACTTGAGGATAGTCATTCAAAGTCAGCTTCAAAGCGGGATAAGGAACTTAGAATGTTAACTTGCTCCATTAATTATGATGTGAAAGAAGGGAGTGGCAGAAGGGATAGATCGAGAGGGAGGGGCAATATAGTTTTTTATGAAGCCTAAGATCTTATCTTGGAATGTACCGGGGCTCAATGATCGCAATAAACGCTTTCGTATTAAATCATTATTGCGGTTGTGGAAGGGTGAGGTGGTGTGTTTACAAGAAACAAAGTTGAGATACATTGATAGGAAAATAGTGCGAAGTTTATGGGGGTGCTCGTATGTGGGTTGGACTTATTTGGCCTCTTTGGGAGCCTCAGGTGGAGTGTTACTTATGTGGGATAAGAGAGTGGTTGAGTTGATTGAGGAGTGCATTGGAGAGTTCTCGGTTGCGACCCTATTAAAAAATGTGGCTGATGGATGGGAATGGGCATTTGCAGGTTCCTATGGTTCTAACGTGGATAGGGATAGGAGAAAGTTGTGGGAGGAGTTGGCGGGCCTATACTCCTTATGGGAAGTGCCGTGGTGTATGGGGGGTGATTTTAACACTATTCGCTTTCCTACTGAGAGATCAAGGCAGTGTCGACATTCTTTAGGCATGAAAGAATTCAGCGAGTTCATATTTGATCTGGATCTCATGGATCTCTCTCTGGTAGGGGGCGAGTATACTTGGTCAAATGGGCGGGTTTGGTCGAGACTGGATAGATTCCTTGTATCTCCTTCTTGAGAAGCTAAATATCCGGAAGTAAGTCAGAAATGACTAGCCCGAGTCAGTTCAGATTATTTTCCTATCCTTTTGGATTGTGGGGGTATGCATAGGGGACGCCGGTATTTCAAGTTCGAAAACATGTGGCTAACAACAGATGGGTTTGTAGAGATGGTGCGTACTTGGGGGTCTGCATATCAGTTTAGTGGTACTCCAAGTTTCATCCTTGCAAACAAGTTGAAGGCACTAAAACAAGACTTGAAGAAGTGGAATTTGGAGGTTTTTGGTCACATCGATAATCAGAAGATTACATTGTTGGAGGAATTGCAAGACTTAGGCTACGTTTGGTTACCCAACCAAACTTAACTCATCTCACTCATCATTACAACTTTTTCAAATTCCAACACAAAATATAATAAACAAATCAACTTTTTCAAATCCTAAAACAATAATAATATTAAAAAATAATATTCTAACAATATTTTATCATCTAAATTTAACTCAATTCAGTTTAACATCCAAACGCACCCTTAGAGGATAAAGAGTTACTAGGAGATAACTCGGAAGAGGTGTTATTGAGGAAGAGCACGGTTATGGCAAACTTGGAGAGAGTTACATCGGCGTAACAATGCTATCGAGTCACTTCATTTAGATTCTCAGGTACTATCTTCTCCTCCCGATCTAGAAAACCATATAGTACAATACTACAAATCCCTTATCTCAGAATCGGTTCTTTGGAGGTTGAAGCTTGATGCCTTGCATTTTGAGGCAATTAACTCACAGAGTGTGAGTGTATTGGAGAGACCTTTTGTTGAAGAAGAGGTTTACAAGGTCATATCTGGCATGGCTAAGGATAAAGTGCCAGGGCTGGATGGCTATTCAATGGGTTTCTTTCAAACTTGTTGGGAAATTGTGAAAGATGAAGTTATGCAAGTTTTCAGTGAATTTCACTCTTTTCAAAAGTTTGAAAAATCCCTTAATGCGACTTTTATTGCTCTCATTCCCAAGAAACACGGGGATTTGACTATTGAAGACTTTAGGCCTATAAGTCTGGTTAGTAGCGTTTATAAGATTATCTCGAAGGTTCTTGCTAACCGGCTTAGTCCGGTGTTGGAACATATTATTTTCAAGTCCCAGAACGCTTTTATTCGTGGAAGACAAATTCTTGATTTAGTACTCATTGCAAACGAGTGCTTGGACTATAGATTACGGGAGGAAGGTTCAGGTGTTCTGTGCAAGCTTGATATGGAGAAGGCATATGATCATGTGAATTGGGAATTTCTCTTATATTTGCTTGAGAGATGTGGTTTTGGGGTTAGGTGGATTGCATGGATGCGTCATTGTATCTCAACCGCTCGGTTCTCAGTTTTGGTTAATGGCACACCTGCTAGTTTCTTTGATAGTTTGCGGGGATTGCGGTAAGGAGATCCTCTATCCCCTCTTCTATTTGTTATAGTTATGGAGGTTTTAAGTAGGATGATGCAGGCTACTGTTTGGAGAGGTTTCTTATCGGGCTTTCAAGTGGGCGATGGTTCGGGTGGTGCTATTATCATTTCACATCTTCTTTTTGCAGATGATACGTTAGTTTTTTGTGAAGTGAATAGTAGCCAGATCCAAACTTTACGAGCAGTGTTACTTTCCTTTGAAGCAGTGTTAGGGTTAAAGATGAATTTGGGTAAGTCTGAGATGGTTCCTGTGGGTGCGGTCTCTAATATCCTCAGCCTAGCAAGCCTTCTGGATTGTAAGGTGTCCTCTTTCCCAATGAAATATCTGGGCCTTCCATTAGGAGCAACTTTCAAGAATAGAGCTATATAGGATGGGGTAGTGGAGAAGATAGAGAAAAGGTTCGCTGGCTGGAAACGGATGTATTTATCAAAAGGGGGTCGCCTCACTCTTATCAAGAGTACTCTCACTAACCTCCCCACATATTTTTTATCTTTGTTTCCTATGCCTGTTGGGGTAGTGAACAGAATGAAGAAACTCTTTAAGGCATTCTTATGGGGAGACATGGGGTAGGAGAAGAAATTCCACTTGGTTAGATGGAAGATTGTATGTGCCTCAATTGTGAAATGGGGGGTTGGGAGTGTGTAACTTGAGAACTTTTGATAAAGCGTTATTGGGAAAATGGCTCTGGAGAGATCATTCGGAGGGGGGATCATTGTGGAAGGATATTATCAACGCTAGATATGGTGTTGCTTGGGGTGGTTGGTGCTCTAAGGAAGTGAGAGGGGGGTATGGTGTAGGTTTATGGAAGTATATAAGGAAGGGATGACCATGTTTTGCAAATCAAATTCATTTTGTAGTTAGTGAGGGCATTCGAATAAGTTTTTTGGAGAACACGCATTAGAAAGAGTTTTTCCGGCCTTATACCGTACTGCAGTGAATAGGGAGGCTTCAGTTGCGGATGTGCGTCTATTTTCTCATGGTTCCCAACAGTGGAACATTCTTTTTAATAGGGATTTTCATGATTGGGAATTACCTATTGTTTTAGAATTTTTCAGCTTACTATATTCCACGGAGGCTGCTATGGCACGGTGAGATAGTTTGAAGTGGAGGTTTAATGACCACAAGATATGTACCGTTAAGGCGTATTATAGCATCTTGTCAACACAGATTGATATTACGCCGTTCCCCTAGAAGAATATATGGAGATCTCGTGTGCCTTCTAAAGTAGCTTTCTTTGTTTGGAGCGCTGCGCTTAGGAAGATATTGACCACGGACAACTTGAGGAAGAGAGGATGTGTAGTAATGGATTGGTGTTACATGTGCAAGAAGAGCGGAGAATCTGTGGACCATCTCTTATTACACTGTGAGGTAACAAGGGTGTTGTGGGATGAAATCTTTCGAAGGGTTGACGTTGCTTGGGTTATGCCGATGACGGTGGTGGAATTATTGGGTTGTTGGTCAAAGATGCAAGGCTGTCATCAAGTGGCAGTAGTGTAGAAGATGATTCCGTCGTGTATTATATGGTGCATTTGGACGGAAAGGAATGTGCGTTGCTTTGAAGATAAGGAACGCACAATGACCGAGTTGAAGAATTTTTTTCTCCACACTCTAATGTGTTGGTTTTCCACTATTGTATTACATGGAGATAATGTTCAGGAATTTTTGTCTTTAATTTATCGTTTTAGAATGTAATTAGGTGTTCTTATGTATACTTTTTGTGTACAAGGGTTCTGCCTATTTCATTCATATATATAATATCTATCTTTTACTAATAAAAAAAAAAAAAATCACCTATCCAATAAAAATTATATGTTAGTATGTAGTCAAAAGAGCGTGTTCCTTTTCTTTCTTTCTTTTTTCTTCTTTTGTTGTGTGTGTATTGAACTCAAAAGATATCCATGTTTCATCTATCAGTAATTCCTTTATTTTTGTTTATCAGTACTAATTTCTTTTAAAAAAACATATGTTTAACTCTTCTCATGCCATTTGTAGTCAATCTAATCCACGATCTTCACTTGCTTAGGTTACTGGTGCCATAATAAAGATAGTGGAAAAGCCATGGGAGCGTGTATATATAGATGGTCAAGAGCATGAACACGGTTAGTTTTTTCAATCTTTTGAAGGAGAGAGTGCATATGTGATTTATACTGATTTCTGTAACCAAAGAAAGAACATCTACCGAATTGTTTATTGTGATGAATTCCCAGGTTGTTTCATGGTATGAAGTGTGCCCTTTCTTTCTTTCTTTTGGTTTTCTTTGATGTTGTTTAACTCCAAAAATGTGTTGGAAGTAAACGAGGTTCAATTGGCACCACCACTGAAACATTTGTTGGAACCGTTGTAAAGCAAAAAGAATAATATTAATCAATAAATAAGAATGGGTATATTGCCAAAATAGTGTTATCACTCTCTTGGTGAGTAATTACACTGGCAAAAGGAATTAACCATTGTGGAGTAACAAATCCATGGAAAGGACAGTGTTGTCGCCATCATTGATAAGTTATGTTGAAATTGACTCTGGTTTGCTTAATGTGGTGTCTATGTAAAGAAAGAAACGATCAAAGTTCTGAAGATCATGAGAAACCAGTGGGGAGCTTACTTTTTTCCCCCCTCAAAACTTTTATCTTTCGGTGGTAGTTTTTACCTTTACCTAGTGATAATTTTTTTAGTTTTCAGGATTTTCTTCCTCTCTTTCCTTTAACGTTTGGGTGAATTTCTTGTTCTTGTATACTTCGTGTGTAGATGAATTTCACCACTTGTAGAGATTGAATTATTTTTTTTTACGAGTAAAATAAAAATTTATTGATCAGAGATTGAATAAAATTTCAATTGCAATAAACAATCCATGAACCTTTACTACTGTATCTGACATTGTTCTGGCATAGAGCTCTAGCCCCTTTTTTTATTTTGGAAAAGTTCTTTATTTTGGCCTCTAGTATAAAGTGGGAGAAGGGTGGGATATGTACCAATAGTACAATTATTTCCTTATAAATTTAAATTGCAAGCTTCTAATAGTTAGTAGAAATGAACTTCACCAAAATTACTGGAGATCGTTTCTTGGCTTGGAGTTTTGACCAAATAAACGCATTTTCATTGGCTTGAACGGCCAAATAAACGATCTCCATTTTTTATTATTTTCAGCTTTTAGATTTTTATTGCTGTCACTAACGTCTTTATTGTAGGCTTTAAACTTGGATCTGAGAAGCATACAACTGAAGTATTTGTAAAGAAGTCTGGTGCATTACAGGTGACTTCTGGTATTGAAGGGTTGGCTTTACTGAAGACAACCATGGTAACCTCATTTCTCTTTTACCTTAACTCCAGATGTACTTCAAGATCTTCTTTGCTTGACAAGGCAAGAAAGCCTGTGATGCTTGTCAATGTTTATGCTTTTATATGCGCTAAATATGCTAACATGAAACTGATCGATGCTGTGTTTATTGTCTGTTACTGGTATGTGTTCTATGTTTTGAGGGAAGTATGTTGGCTTCAGATTTGCAAACATAGTTTAACATCTTTGCTGTGCCACATTTATTCTTACGGCTTCACATTATGTGGATACAGCAAGTTGCAAAAGAATTGTGTTATCTACTAATATCCAATAGTCAAAGTTAAATGTTAGTTTATCCAAGGAAGAAACAAGAAAGGAGTTAATGGTAGAGACTAGAGAGGAGAGAAAAATGCAAGTTTATAATGGAGAATTAGAAAACCTGAAATTGGCACAAGCAGATCCAAATTTCCTTGCTAGTAAACATGGATTGATAACAGCAGTGGATCTTGAATTGAGAATTACTACTACACTCCCGAGTGCTTGATAACTATTGCAAAACAATAATTGTTTCGAAAAATTCCACTGCTAATTTCAATGTACTGTAATTGTGGCACATCCTGGTTTCTCTGATGATTGATTTCGTTGGATTTTATGTTTTGAGCAGTCAGGTTTTGAGGGATTTATTAGGGATAAATACACTGCTCTTCCTGAAACACGAGAGAGAATTCTGGCGACAGAGGTCACAGCATCATGGAGGTATGGATATGATCTTTCAATTTAATCAACTATATGCAAGGGGAATCAAGTGAAAATAATAAAAATAATAATATATTTGGGCTGCCCACTTCGTTCTTATGAATTGAGTTCCCAATATTTATGTTGCTTCCATAATCAAACTTATACAAAGGGTATCCGGTGAAATAAGGAATTAAACATTTTGTCTTGCCGTCTTGATACTATATTGAGTGATGGTATGTTGATTCCATTTTGATTTTCCGAGTCTTTAAAATGCAGTCATGTTTCTGGGGTAAACTTGGATGCAGGTATTCATATGAATCTCTCTCTAGCATCCCTCAAAAGCCATATTACTTCACAGACAGATACCTTGATGTGCAAAAAGTTCTGGTTGAAACTTTCTATGGTCCTCCAAAACAGGGAGTATACAGTCCATCTGTTCAGAATACGCTCCATCACATGGCAAAAAGTGTACTGAACAGGTCTCTCTCTCTCTCTCTCTCACACACACACACACGCACGCACGCACGCACATCCACCCACAGACACGTCCACCTCCACTTCTACACCCACTAGCAGGCATACACTGCATGACCCCACACACATTCAGGCATAAACAGAGACATGCATTCATGTGTATGCTCATACTTGTATGCAAGCGCAGGTGCATGGATGAACCAACTTCCTCGCACTCGTCCACTTGTTGGCACAGAATGGTTTGATTTTGTTGTGATCAATTCTTTCTTTCTTTTTTTCATGCTTCCAGGTTTCTTGACATCTCATCTGTCCAATTGAAGATGCCAAATATCCATTTCCTACCTGTTAATCTGAAAAACAAGGATGATGAAACTATTGTAAAGGTAGGAATTCTCTTTACCAGTGATGTCTGCCAGAAGTATTGGGAAAATACTGAAGTAGCTAATCGTTTATATAATAGCACATTAACAATCACTTAGGATATATTTAGATTTGAGGATTTGAAGTAATTGTGTTTGAAGAACAACCGCTTGATAGGAATTTTAGCAATGCAAGATGGAATTCAGCCTTAAAGATTTTTCTCCAACAAAAACACTGCTCTTGTGAATATGAAATGGCATATTATACCTAACCATTTCTGATCCACATTCATAAAGTTGAAACCCATCGATGAGTTTAGTAAACAGATAAAAACTGAAATCCAAATCCTAGTCTTTTAAGTTCTTATATCCGGATGAACCAGGAACTCCATGGTATTAAATTATCCTCCCATGTCCTATCTCCCTTGAAAAGAGGAAGGAGGGAAGGGGGTATATGGGGATTGAACGATTGAGACCACTCGTGTGGGGATCATTCAAAATTTTATTGGTGTTAAAAACATGTTTACTTCTTTTGTTACCCGTCTTAGTATCTTCAGAGCCACAGCTGCCCAGTTACCAATTTAAAGCCTTAAATAGAGTAATTTCTCGGCATTTCACTTTGTGCAGGGCATATAGACCTCTTTTTTATTATTGTTAGCCTCCCCTCTCTTATCCTGATTGAACTTTAAGCTGAGATTCATCTCTTAGCCATAAAATGAAACTGACTAATTGGGTTCTTCTGCAGTTTAATGATGATGTGTATTTACCAACAGACGAACCACATGGATCAATTGAAGCTAGCTTGAGCCGCTTCTGGTCAAAGATGTAGAAGTTGCATGTTGTTTGAGCTTTTGCATAAATAAAGGCTCAGATGTTTGTTGTACTGTTGCGCGTTATCTCCCCTTGTAATAAATCTCTTTTGCTTACCAATGAACTAAATGAAATCTTCCTCAACATTTTACCTTTTCTTTGGAGTGCAAGCCCAGTGGGTCATTATTATAACCAAATAAGTTTGACAGGATCATTGTCATAATAAATTGAGAGAAGGATCGAGAGAAGATTCCTGCAACCATGTTATTTATGATTTAGGTAATACTAGACTGAATTTGTCACTTTTTTTCTTTTTCCTTTTTATCCTTTTTCTCCACTCAATCATTGAATGTCTTTTGGGGTCCCTCATCAATCGTCACTGTTGGGCTTCTAGAGTCAGGTTGTGTTCGTGGCGGTCCGGTTTGATGATCTTTGATTCTCGTGAATAAAATCTTCTACAAATTCGTGGATGTAGGCACGTTATTGAACCTGATAAACCTTGTGCACCCTGTGCCGTGTGCGATTAATTCTAATTTTGCTATACTTTTTCTTCTCTTATTGTTCCTCACGGTCATTTCCTAACTCAAATTACAAAGTTGAGGCACCAACATGCACAACGGGCTCATTCTTCTCTAAAATACATTCATACAGGACAGATGCATGCGAGGGAAAAAAAAACCTGAATGTTGTTAGTTAATCCTGTGAGTTTTAAATCTCTCTGATTATTTTTGGAGCGGCCGATCAGGATAAAAAACAACCGCCTAGCGGCGACGCGCACGCGAGGTAGAGGGCAGCACCAGAGGAAAGTCAATAATCAGTTCAAAGAGAGATGTCATGATCCCCGTTCTCTTTGGTTTTATAGAAACAACATTACAGAATCCTCCTCCGAGGAAGAGACGAGAGAGGAAGTAGAATGCTTTCGCCCGAAAGGTTGGATGCGGCCACTGAACTAAGTCGTGCAGCAGCCGTGCAGACATTCTCTTGCGCTTCGAGGTGCAGTCAGTGACAGTGGGCATTCAGGTTGTCCCTCTTATGCTTCAGTTTTGATCTCACTGATTTCAATTTCCAAGCTTGCGAGTGATTTTTATTTTTCGGATGCTGCTTTCATTTTGAAGTCACATCTCTCAATCCATTGCCATGGAATCTCATGGGAGCCAAGAGCCTATTAATCAATCGCAACCTAATCACACTTTTCCCCTAACTGTAGCAAAGAAACCACTTGTATTCTACTTATCATCCGTTGTGGTTCTTTTACTAGCAATCATACTGGGTTTCTCCAAAACAAGCTTTTACAAAACACAACACCTGAAATACTCTTTCTCATCACACCCCACTTTTCTTCAAACCCTTGTAGGCTTCCTTCACCCAACCCCAAAACCCCAAATAACCAATGCAATGAATCCCATTTCCCTTTCACCCAGCTGTGTGCTATGGATGGCCCCTTTTCTTTCAGGTGGTGGGTACAGTTCCGAAAGTTGGTCATATATCTTGGCCCTCCATGAACACATGAAAAACCCAATATTCAAAGTGGCTATTGAGCATCATGGTGATGAAGAATCCATTGAATTCTGGGAGGGCTTGCCGAAATATACCAAGAACTTGGCCTTGGAGCTCCATCAAACAGAATGTAGGATGAATGAGACCATTGTGATTTGTCACAGTGAGCCTGGGGCTTGGTACCCTCCGTTGTTTGAAACCTTCCCATGCCCACCAGGTGCTTATCAAAATTTCAAGTCTGTGATTGGCCGGACCATGTTTGAGACTGATAGGGTGAATGCCGACCACGTGAAGCGCTGTAATCAAATGGACTATGTTTGGGTTCCCACTGAATTTCATGTGTCTACATTTATCGAAAGCGGAGTTGATCCTTCTAAGGTGGTGAAAATCATTCAGCCTATTGATGTGAAGTTCTTTGATCCCCTCATGTATAAGCCATTAGACCTTTCCTCCCTAGGGACATTGGTCTTAGGTTCAACAACCCAGAATTTGAATTCGAAAAAGGAGTTCAAATTTTTGAGTATTTTCAAGTGGGAGTACAGGAAAGGTTGGGATGTTTTGTTGAAATCATACTTGAAGGAATTCTCTAGGGTTGATGGGGTTGCTTTGTACTTGCTAACGAATCCATACCATTCTGATAGAGATTTTGGGAACAAGATTGTAGAGTTTGTGGAGGACACTGATATAGAAAAACCGGTAGCAGGTTGGGCTCCAGTTTATGTGATAGATACCCACATTGCTCAAATTGATTTGCCGCGACTATACAAGGCAGCTGACGCATTTGTCCTTCCATCAAGAGGGGAAGGGTGGGGGAGGCCTCTTGTGGAAGCCATGTCAATGTCATTGCCAGTGATTGCGACGAATTGGTCTGGGCCAACAGAGTATTTGTCAGAGGAGAATAGCTATCCATTGTCAGTGGATAGAATGAGTCAGGTTATGGAAGGGCCATTCAAAGGGCATCTGTGGGCGGAACCTTCTGTTGATAAGCTTCAAGTTCTTATGAGACATGTGATGAATAATGTTGAGGATGCTAAGGACAAAGGCAGGCAGGCAAGGAAGGACATGATAAGAAGGTTCTCTCCTGAAATAGTGGCAGAGATTGTTACTGATCATATACAAAATATACTTCAGAAGATGAGTTAAAAGAGGTGCATTTCTTTAGGTTGGAGATGCCATGGTATTTATCACTTTCTTGCTTGACCATGGTTTTTTTGTCAATTGAGCTAGAATTTTGAAATCAAGATGACTCGGTCGGGCTGCTGAAGGAGTTGGTCGACAATAAAGCAAGCCAAAGTTTTTTCAATATGCAGCTTAGCTTAGCAATATGAAGAGTTTGTACTTCAGTTGTGATTGTCGGATCTCATCTTCTATGAAGCTTGAGGTTCTTGATACAAATAATCTGGCTATATTATAGCTTAAAATAAACATCCATCTTCTTGTTCTCCGTCAGTGCGTCTGAGGAATATGGACTAAGCAGCAGTTTATCGTTTGTTTGTGTTAATGCACTATTTCGTATGGCACTATGAAACAGATTTGCAAGAGATGCACAGGACCTCAATTCCATCGCAAATTGAAGGAAAATCACTGAGCCACAGGCATAAAAAAATTGCATGTGGGAAAAGACGATCGATTTGCCCTAGAATTGGTCAGTGATTTTCATAAGAACTGATCTGGCAGATCTTGCGTATTATTGACTTGAACAATCAATCCCATAAGAGATTCCAAAAGTAAATTACTACCTTGACATTGACGGCAACGACACAGATAAAATCATATTAATGGGCTTATGATTATATTTATTCAAACTGATAAAATGAAACTTAATCCAAAAGTCTTTGGGGTAGTAAAATATATAGTCGTTTGATTGTTATTCCAGCACAAAATCGTGTCCATGCCTGTCAAGATCGAAGAGACATTCTCGCGAATAGGATTATATTGCCAAATATAGGTCCAGCAAGTATTAGTTCATATTTATCGATAATCATAGGAACATTATAGGTCATTACAAGAAAAATAGCATTCCGATCAAAGAAAGATGAATTTTCATTCTTACAACTATTTAGTGCTACAAGCTGATAACCTGAGAATCAACATGGGCATCTATCATTGAACTAATTTTCTTTTTGAAGTAGCTCACTTAGTTAAAGAAATATGTTTGGAAGCAACAAAATGATCATTATTCCAGAGTACGATTACTGAAGATATGGAGCAAAAGCAGTCATAACTTCCTTGTAAACAGGCTTCTTAAAATCCACTGCCTGCACAGAATGGTGAAAAAAGACCATGTAAATAAACCAACCGGACCAAAATGCCAATTCCAGCAGTTCTTGAATCAGTAAAGAATAGTACGAGTTTAAGGTCTACCCACAAGCTCAACTATTTGTTCTGGAGACATCCATGACCACTCGCCAAATTCAGCTTTCTCTGTCCCATCACCCAACAGATTGATTTCTTCATCCTTCCCATTGAATTTAAGAAGAAACCTGAAAGAGTAGCAAGTTTATTAAGAAATAATAGGGGAAAATAAGAGAATAGGTATGCTCCCTTTGCATAGATGTAGGGTGGGAAGGGGAGAAAAAGGCAGTGCATTACGTTAAGAGAGAACAGAGTAAGAGTTTGTTTAGGCAATGTTGAATTTGTAACAAATTATTAGCAAAAAATAGAAAACAGCACAGAAGTTGAAATCCTCTCTCCCTTCAAATTCCTCCAATTTGAGGAAAATAAGGATGAAGAAATTCAACATTGCCATTCTAGGGTGGGTTTGTCATATACATACATACATACTTTTGGATACATTTGGATGGAGTGAGATACATGTGGATACATTTGGATTGAGTGAGATGAGAAGAAAGGGGACTTACCCTTTCCCTCTACTTAGATGTACTTTTCGAATACTACAACCTGGAGTACTGATCCATGCACATGGGCATGTTGGTATTAGTAAATTACTTGTCTATCCAAGTTTAACTCTACATGCCCCAACCCAAAACCATCTGAAATTTTGTGCCCTGGGTCAGCTTATTTTAGTTCAACTGTATCCAACGTTTACAAGACGGACAGGTCATGCACTGATCTTCAGTTTAGATTCCTTACCTCAACTGAATCTGACCTAATCTAAGACTAAATAGCTCCACACAGTACATACTGCATCTAGCAATGTATGTCCAAGCTCAGGTGCTCACCACTTCTGTGCTTGGCCCTTCCAGTCTGATCCCCATTGCTGTTTAAGCTTTTCTCTGACTTCAGGTGGGAAGTCATATGTCAACCAATAAGGTACCTGCATGAGAAATCCAACTCAGGTGTGAACATATTGCTAAGGAGAGAGCACATGACATCGAATTAGAGATTGCATGACTTGAATAACTGATGCATCAAATGGACAGCACCTGACATGGCCATGTCAAAACCAAATAAAAAAAATTAAAACTTATTTTTTTCGAGGTAAATGACAAAAACCAAATAAACCTCTCTCCCGTTTGAATTGGTCTACATGCAACCCAAACACTCGAATGCCATGTAGACATTGAATAAAACCATTCACGAACAAGATTGAATGGGTACTGATTGGCAGATTGGAGGGTACTGAGCTTCGAAAAAGTGAAGGGAGGAAAGAAGAGGACCCACAACAGATTGTAATTTGACAGAAGAAAAAGTCCAAAATTCATACCTCTGCAATAATTTCTGCCGAATTAACACCAGTTTCCTCTCTTAATTCCCTGATGACTGCAGTTCTAGGATCTTCGCCCTCATCGATACCACCCTATTGAAGTAAAATGCCAATTAAATAAATTAACACAATCGGAATGGCCTCCACATAATTTCACTACACTAAATTTAGCAAACCAGATTATACCTTCAAATCAAGCATTTAACAAAGATGAACACATCAACTTTCTCAAAGATCTCAATTAGCATACAAATAAGTCATTGCAGATGCTTTTTAACTTTTTTAAACAGACTGCCATGATGGTTTTATGTTAGACTTGATGAAGATGTCTTCTTAAATTGCATTTTGGTACTGAATGAGACCTCAATCAAGTGCTATACAATAGTCGATGATGTCTTCAAATAAGATCACAGGATCAAGCAACATGCCAAGACTAGGGACCCCTGAATATTCTTGGACATGTACATTGAATGTTTAGGCAAACTCATTCTAAATTTATACTCCTTTTACGACTTTGCATTTTCTGTCATCAGAACACCCTTCATTTTCAATTCCCAGATTTTTTACTTTGGTAAGTCAGATATGGTACAACAGTCGGTACCGGTATGTGAAGGACCAAGAAATTACCATGGACACACATAAAGGTACAATATGACTGCCCTCAATTGTCATTCACAAGGTCCATTTTTACTCCATATACAGTAATATAGGAATCCGCACTATACATTTAATTTGCATTCAAATTGAAGATTCTGCACTGACATCTTAAGATCAAACTTCTCCTCTCTTCTTTTTTCCCCTTAAGAAGTTACATTAAACGACCAATCATTAACTACATACGACAACCATCATAGCCTCAGCTTCCAGTTCCAAACACTGTCGTTGGCACCTAAAATTGGACTTTGAAATCAACTGAGACACACGGCATGCTATTCCAACTGTAAGCCTAATAGGATACCCACCCTCAAAAGATAACGCTTGCATTGTCCTTAGAACCTCTCCTTGCAGATCATTTACTCAAATCGTCAATTCCTCACATTCAGGGTGAAGATTTGTGATTTGAAGCCACAATGAAGGTTTCAAATAGAGGCTTTCGTTTCAATGAAAACATTTGGAACAAGCAATTACTTAAAAAGAAGAGAAATACTTTACCAATTACACAAAAATAATCTCACAATCTGATGTGGCTTGATGTGATTCATTATATTATAAAGTTATTTTTATTGTAAAATAGATATAACGGATCACGTGAAACCACGTCAGTTTGTGGCTGTAGCAGTTCAAATACAAAAGGGTGCCGGTCAATTTCTTATATTATGTTACTTTCCTAGCTTTTTGCAGCAGCCAAACACAGCGCTTGATCAAAAGCAATCAAATTTGTTTACCCCTGTTCAAAAGTTTACCTGCGGCATTTGCCAAGCACTGGGTATATCAAGCCTGGAAGCAGAAAATATCTGCCAAAAAAAAGAAAAAGAATTTTACATACACACAAACATATAAATACACATACAAAAGCGCGCACACAAATATCCATATATACATCATACATGTATACCTTTTTATCAGGATTGACGAGACAGACGCCAACGTTTCTCCTATAACCTTCGGGAGGAGATTCCATGGATGACGACAAAGATGAGAATTTAGCGGATATAGGAGACGGACTTGGGAAGAATAGAGCAGGAAACTTGGAAGAGAGCTTCAGCAGAGGAGGAAGAGGTGGAGAATGAAAGATGGCGGCGAGTCGGCACAAACCCATTTCACTGCACTAGCGTCCTCTCGAAGCCACTAATAATACTGATTTTACGACAAAAATATTCGCCGTTATAGACTACTTTACGTGATTAACGACCATTAGGTAGTTGGGTTGGAAATGTCAGAAAACCGACGTTACAAGTCCTACAAAATGAAAATGTCAAAATTGTTGATGATTTTGCAAGTTTAATATTATTTGTACATCTCATAAGGGAGGTCCCATGAATCGATCCATTAATGTTTTGTGTTTGTTAATTATTTCAACAAACAATAACACAAATAAAATGATCGGCTACAATCATTTTTATAATATTTTGTTAATTATGTTTTAAATGAATATTTTCGTAAAATAAGTGATAAAAATAATATCATTTTACATAAATATTTTAATTTTAAACATGATTGTAAAAAATATAATAAAAAAATTGTGCGTGTATCAATAACAAAATAAGAAGACAAAACAAATCCCTCACATTACAATTGGAAGTAATCATTTAGGGCCTATTTATAATTTAAGGTTGTAATCTTCAAATAAACCATTGCTAGTTTTCCTTCAGCAGAAGAAATCCACATTCATTTGTTGCTTAAGAAATGAAATTCCACAACAATGGTCATAACATTTGAAAAACAGAAGTTGGAAGGAAATATGTATACTTTGAAACCGAAATATCTGTTTGCATGTACACGCCTCGAACAATGCCACACCAAACTACACAAGCTGCTCTTAGGAGAGAATGGAGACAGACTGAGACACCCCATTATTCAGAATTTTACAAAGCAAATGCAAACATTATAAGCTGATTTCTTTATTGTTTTTTTTCACCAGCACTCAGAGGCACATACATGTGACCACCATAACAGAACCACGACTCTGCAGTAAAGGAGAGTGACACATGTACTACCACCATACCCAAGGTCAATGGTCGGCCTTATCAGAAACACGACGAGAAATGGTTCAAATCTACCGCCTGGGTTCGTTCAAGTTCTTTCCCTCAAAAAATTCACCCAGCATTCGTTCAAGATCCTCTGCCGAGTACTTGATGTACTTTTGAGGGTTCTTTCCATTCTCAACAAGAGGCCTGTAACACATGAAAAACCACATGTAAACAAAAAATTATAACAATGTTAACCTTTACATTAGACATTTAATGGAAACAAAATGCATCCTATTCATTTTACATAGTTTTGGCTACAGTGGAGAGTCATTTGTAGCTCTTACAAAGAGCTTTTCTAGCATTTTTTTTTTATAAAGGCTTCTCTAGCATGTTAAATAAGATTCTTTTAATCGTTTACAGAATCACCATATAAGGGTGTATCGTTATCAATTACTGATGAGCAAAGTCTTCAGCATATATCTTGTTGATTTCGCAATATAACATATCATGAAATATGTCTTCTTTAGTACATGCACACACAACCACATATGTTTGCATGCATAGACACATGTTTGTAAGTTGCTTTAAAAATGAGAAAACACACCCAAAACGTTTTACAAAAGATCTGTAGGCCGGCAACAAGACTTCTGCAACGGCAAGCCTGAGAGACTCTCGTAACTCAGAGTCAGGAACTGCCCACTGAGATTGCTTTTGATGAAGTTCCTCAAATTGCATATTGAATGTCTTGAACCTGATAACAGAACACAGTTCTCCCATTACGTCAAAACATCAAGGACAAAAATACTGCAATAGAATGTCCAAAAGATGTAACTTCTCATCAACCTCTCTTTGACCAATGCTCTTGAAGCTCCACTACTATTTCCTCCATCAACACCTACTGAACTCCCACCCCCAGACGAGGCTAGGCCTTGGATGGAGAGGCACTGAAGAATCTGCAAAGGAAAAGGACCTGCATTTAGCAAGGAAAAACCCAGTTCCTTTCCATATAAATATCTTAAATGACATAAGCACTTGAGAGGCATTAAATAAAGTTAAGACAGGTTACTTTCACAAGGGTGTTCTGATTTTCAGCCATAGTACAGCATGACAAAACAAACTCCAGAGTAAAGAACTGAAAATTAACTGTGATAAAAATACAACAAAACGAGGATTTTTTTATCAGTACAACAAAAGGAGGAATTTTAAATATATTTTGTGCATATAATTATAGAAAATCAAAGTGCATAACCAGCACTCTTTTTCTATAGCATCAAAACCATATCTGCACCTCAAGATATACAATACTTATTTCCCATCACTTTTAACCATCATTCTTTACTTGATTTCCAGTTTACCAGCAAGTGGCTGGGGTATGCTAAATCCCAGGTTTGCTTATTTTCAAAGAATTTCCACTTCTGATTGTCTGATAGCCATACACTTACTCATGTCAAGTACTGTTGACATGGGTACGTCAGGTGAAAGGTCCATCCAGGTAAGAAGCAACACAGATAGTCCTCTCACGGTAATGTTGCTTCAAAACAGTAAACGTATGCTTTTTACAAGTAAGATGTGTATACACACTATTTATTTTGTTGAAGAAATAAAATAAAATAAGTCAGTGGATTCAAACACTTACGCCATCCAAGCATAACTGAATTATATTACTGCATCAGAAAATAGCATCATTTGATTTGTAAAACTTTGGTCAAGAAGGCACATTGGCATGAAGTTATTATGACATATACATTAATCCCAATATCACCTTTTCTTTATATAGAATTTTAGTCATCACTTTTTTTTATAAGTAAACAATAGTATTAATAAGGATAGGCAAAGCCCAAGTACACAAGATGGTATACAAAGGATTAGGCCTATCTAGGTCGTTACAGTGGAAAAAAGAATTTTAGAATTTTAGTCATCACTTTTTTTTATAAGTAAACAATAGTATTAATAAGGATAGGCAAAGCCCAAGTACACAAGATGGTATACAAAGGATTAGGCCTATCTAGGTCGTTACAGTGGAAAAAAGAATTTTAGTCATCATTACTTATCAAAAAGAATTTTAGTCATCAATCCCTGCATGTGCACTGTGGTATTCACATTGTAAACCCTGGTTATATGATAATAGAATTAGTAATTATCTATTGACGGAAAACTTTGGTTAAGAAGGCATTTCCTTTGAGTCTGTAAGATATGTGAGCTACCTACAAACATTCAAGCTTTCCATGTCCAGAGACCAAGGCAACAACAATAAAAGCCGTGGTCCCATGCTCATAAATATATATATATATATATACATATATATGCAAGATGGCAGCAATAAGAATCAATACATTATTAAGTGGAATGGCATTAGCTCGAGTGTATGTGCACGGATATGCTTGTGTCTATTCAATAAAAGAGGAAAAAGAGGCTCTACAGCTGAATCGTTAACAGAGTTACAGAACTGTGTTTTAGTACATAAAATTTTTAATAGGTTTGTAAACAATTTGATACGTTTTAGAAGATAAAATGATAGAATGATGTTTCCCAAAACAGATCCAAGCAATATCAGCCAAAGCTCCAGATCAATAAATGATTCAGGTCTTGTGGTTCGGTTCAATTGGGTCAGTAGAACATTACCTTTGCCCAACCATTCCTTTTGTATTGATTTGCATGCTGCTGCACTATCCTCCTGTGTCTTTGCACCCAATCATCCCCTAACAAATCCTTGGCCTCTGATCTGAAAACAAATGTAAACAAGCATCGTATTCACAGGCAAGAAAAGCTTGTAAAGCTCTAAAAGAACTCAAAAAAATACATATACATGACATACCTGCGTACAGATCTGACCATATAGTGAATATTATTCATGAGAAATAAATGGGTCAAAGCAAGATCTTTATACTGCTTGGATTTTCCATCCAAATTGGTTTGAAGGGCCTGCATTATTCTCATTGTTACAGAGGCCAACTGTGAACCTGTTCCATCTTTGTTATCAAATTCTTGGAAAAGTTGCTTCAAGGTTGACTGGTAGCTGTAAAAGTTTGGTCAACATCTTCAAGTTAATCATTAGAAAACTGCAGTATTAAATCAGCAAAAGTATACTGCAAGTAAAAGACCACGAGTAAAGACTACTGAAAAAATAAATGAATCTCAGAAAGTAACACACATTTATATATCGACATACTAGAATTAAAATGAATATCATAAAATATGTGCCAATTTAATGAGAAATATTTGACAGTTCATTGATTAGTTCCTCAATTGCTAATTCAGCAACGTACAACAGATAAATACAAGAGAAGAGAAACAGAACCTTGTGTTTTAAACAATTTTTTTATAAATCAGGAACAGAGCTTCATGTTTTAAACATGTTATGAAAACCAATGATTTAGTGATGCCGTGGAAACTCAGAGCCCTAACAAATTTAGTTAAAATAGCATATAACAGAATCGTTAAGCTGAAACTATAAGAAAAAGGAAAAAAACATATAATGAAATAATAAAAGAAAAGAAACAAAGTAACCATTGAAGATTTTAAATCTCTGGCTTTAATAGCTCAATCATCAGCAACTAGAATATACTATCATGTATGAAACTATATTTTATCCTGGTCCAAGGTTAGCTGAACTTACTCGAACAAAAACTTCACGTAGTTAATGACATAACTTGTCAAAGGATGGACAGTTCCATCCAATACAGCAGTTTTAGTTGCATCTTTTTCAACAGCTTCTTCAAAATCCCCAAAAGTCTCCTGAGCTGTCAGTGCAAGCCGTTTTGTCAAACCAAAGGCTGCTTCTCTTATTTCAGTGCAAGCTTTACCTTTGAATTTCAATTCAATCTGCAAATAAATTCAGTTCTTAAATTGATATTGTAGCATCATCGAAATATTACTCAGTTGAAAGGATAATTGCTAATTAGCACAAGAACCTATGAAAACCTCAAAATCTTTAAAAGAAGTGAGACATTACAGATGTAAGAAAAAAAATGAGAATCAAAATTATTGAAATATCTCCATTAAATATCATCACATGCACAAAAAATAGTAAAAAATAAAAACCAAACTTCTCTAAATTGGAGGAAAACAAAAGAGAAACTTGTGTATGGGATTTCAAAATCAAAGAACATTAAAATTGAGATCTCTAAAGGATTTATATAAAGCATCAAATAATAAATCAAGCTGAGAACGTAGCTACCCACAGAATTTCTATTCTTTTGATAATTAATAAGAATTTTATTATCAAGAATAGGCAAAGCCCAAGTATACAGGAAGTATACAAAGGAAATACCTACTACACTGTAGAAAACAGGAAAACTAAAACAGAAACAGATTCAAATTTCTATTTTCTCCTGCCCCTCAAAATCCATTCAATTTCTTTCTTCAGTTTAGAAACATGCGATAGTTTTATACAATCACTAGTACCAACAAAAAGCAGCAGCTCAAAGAAAACATATAGGCGCAGTTCATTACATGCAAATCCATTTGTATATGTTCAACATGTGGAACATCAACAAGTTGGAAGGAAAGGGGTGCGGGTGGTTTAAAAAATCTTTATACTTAAACCTGGCACTGCCTAAATAATCAAATTAACTTATAGTAGAAACTATCCAGATGAGTTCCCCAACAAAAGTAGCAGACAGATTCGATTGGACCATGCATACTTGGTGACCTAGTTATCCATGATGACTACTTTTTCAAGGGAGAAAAAGGACCCAGAAAGATCCCTCAAAGTTTCAGCCCACAAATCAAATTAAAATGAATACTTAGTGCATGCCTTTGTAGATGTGAAATTAACTATACCTCCGAATGAAGCTCCCGCATTATCTCATACATGTCCAGAAGTACAAATAACTTCTCAGGGGATCTCTTGCTTTTGGCAATCGCATCCCCAAAGCTAAGTAGCACTGAAACACTACTTGAAGTAACCTCAGAAAAACACTGATCCGTGAGAGAATCGAAGCCTTCAAATATTTGATCACAAACTATACGCTCTCCAGCAAAAAGCAGTTTGACCTGTTCAACCATTACCATATATTCAGAACAAGAGATGTGCAGAATTTGCTCAGATTCCAGACAGATACTTACAGCAATACGCATGAAGTGAATCCAATTCCCAATTTTGGCCTCTAAGACCTCCCATTGCATCTTCTGAACATCTTCTTTGCTAAGCTTTTCAACTCCCAATTTTTTAAGGCTTTCTTCCAAAACAGAGGAGCGGGTATCCCTAAACAAAATAAAATAGTGGTATATTGTTAAACATCTTAATATGAAAACTTCAAAAAAGTTATACACAAGCACACAGATGTGAATATATGTATGTTGTCTATATACATGTACATATAAATATGTCTGCATAGTAGGTATGTATGTGGAACTTTTTCCATGAAAGAATATTCTACATCAAAACAAAACTGCAACAAAATTTGCATAAGCACACTAAACTGCAATGAGATTTGCACAAACAAGATTCAAAATAGTAAATCTCTTCTCATGAAGACAGTTTGACAAGATGACTACACAAAGAAAGACAAGTAATGCATCTTACCTACCAGAGTTTGAGCTTCTTACCTGTAAATTAAGAGTAACTGCTGTTGGTGACCAGCTTGAACCATTTGCTGAGCCAAATCATGGAGCAGTGGTAGGATCCGTGGTGGTATAAGAGTTGGAGGAGTGTAAACAGCATTTTCTAAGTTACTTTTCTGGTGCTCAGAGTGGTTATTGGAAGGATTCTTGCCATTAGAGTCGCCCTGGTGCCCAGGAGATTCTGAAGATGGTCTCAATGAGTTTGGAAGGCCATCGAAAAGACGATCAGGCTCCACAGGTTTACTGAAATTTCCAAATCCCACCCAAAAAAAATCAGAATTAAACAACATACCTGGAGCTTATAAAGAGCGATTCATGACATGACCGTGTTTCTTATGCCGATGTCATCGGCAGCAATAAAAAATGCATAATGCATATAAAGAGTGAATATGATACTCATACAGGCAAATCATCTTGGTAACTAGCCAGTATGGAGATGGTGAATCAGTTGACCATCTGATTCTACATTGCAAGGCAGCCAAGACCATGTGGGCTGATTTTTTTATAGGACTTGGATTATCATGGGTCATACCCTGTAGATTGGTGGATTTTCTAGCATGCTGGAGAGGACTCCGAGGAAATTTACAAGTTGCAACAATCTGGAAAATGGTCCCCATATGTATGTGTTGGTGTATTTGGTGGGAGCGAAATGATAGAAGCTTGGAAAACCACGAGAGAACAATGGAGGAGCTGAAAGTTTTTTTCTTTAAAACATTGTTTTCTTGGGTGGGGGGCAATTGTTTGTAAGACTAAATGTCCATGACTTTCTACTTTTAGTTGTAAACTCTAGTTAGGTATCTCATGTATACTCCATGTGTACTTGGGCTTTGCCTATTATTATGAATAAAATTTCTTGATTACCAATAAAAAAATAAAAAATAAAATAAAAAACTAGCCAGTATGGACTCCAACTCAATTGTTGCTTAATAAACTTCAAATAAACTTCTTTTTTTTTATCTTGCCATAGAGATTATTTATGTTAACTGTGAGATGAAGCTGGAGCAATTGACTGTGCCACAAGGCTTAGCTTCCTTTCAAACATAAGAATTATTAATTCAATGAGCATAAATGTCACTGTCAGGGTGCAGAACTGGCACTGTCAAATTATCTAATAGTGACATATAGGTATTTGGTGATTATAGGAGCAAAAGAATTAACAGTACCCACGCATAAGAACCAGCTACGCAATGCAAAAGCATCAATGAACATGAAAATACAAACCTGTAAGACAATAATAGCTTCTTGAACTCGTCTTCTAGCTTTGAAATAGCCTTTGCAAGTAGATTGTTTGCATTGTTGAGCACCCCATCATTACTTTTAAAGCCTTTTTTGCTGCTAAGAAACTGAATGTTTCCTCTTAGTTGACCGATTGCTTCTAGATAACTCTCCAAGTCCTCATGTGGCCCTCTAAGTATTTTTGTCTCTGCCTATTTATTTCCATGAAAATATATCAACAGTCATAAAAATAAAAGAGTAGACATCATAAGGGAACATTCATGGACAGAAAGTAAACTACACATATACCTCATACACTACAAGGTCAGAAACTAAAATCATACTACTGTCCACCCATTTTCCAACCAACACCACTAAATAATAGAAAATTGAATTTTTGTACCCTTCATATAAATGCATTCATTTTTTAACCCCTAGGGGTTGGCTCAAGTGGTAAGAACCTTGGTCTTGGTGGTATGCTCTTTGTAGGTCCAAGGTTCAAACCTTGGGTGTAAACAATTTCTAGAGGCAACATCTCATCGGTCAAAAACTGATGATTTACCTAATTGGTGCAATGGGGACGCGTTATATGGGTTCGGAGTTTAACCAATAAAAGACATGTTGCAGTTGCACTGTCTCGAAAAATTTATAAATGCCTTCATAGGCTACATACGTGTACAGGCGGTTCTTTGGTCCCGTCATCAGAATTACCAGCCCCAGATTATCAAAATAGAATTTCTAGAGAGGAAGAAACAATGCCAAGAAGCAAGCGTACATGGAAAATTGGCAATCAAGTCCATGAACAATGACAAGTGTCAAGCATACATGGCAATAGAGTCTGCAAACCTCATTAACTCGGGTGGTGGAATTAAAGATATGTGACTGTACCCAACCCTAGTTGCCAACCTCATCCTCCCCCAATACTCGTTCACTCCCTCCACAAGAAACCCAGTATTTCTTAATGACAAGAAACCTGTTTTGGAGGTGGGCATTTCTCGATCAATCCCTCTCTCGATCTCCTCAACCAAATAGGTAACTCATTAACTCTCGCTTTGTAAGCCAACAAACCATCTAACCTCACTGATGATGGCGGTTCAATGAACATTTGGACGGCACCCTGAAAAGCCCTCAAGGGGGACTTAAGAGAAAGCTCATCAGAGGGGCAAAAAATTTAATTGAAAAGAAAAAAAAAATCAATGAATTTGGTCCTAGATAGGTGAGCGCGGCCTAACTAAGATTGTAATTCAAGTTACCAATCCCTACCATCACAATTTTTTTTTTATTGCCACCAAGTGTTCGGGAAATTCCTACCATTACATTTAGAGTGAAGAAAAAAGAACAAGAAACTATTCTGGGCGATCTAACAAATAACAGGAAGAGTAGAAAATCTGTGAAACCAACCTGACGAGAAAGATCGAATTGGGCCAGTAAAACCTCAGCAACCTTCAAAGTCTTGTCGATATTCTCGTGAGCTTTCCTAATAGAATGTGTTCTAATCTGTAAATACAAAATTATTCCCACTATCAACCAGTCAGAAAAGAAAATCACAAAATGGCTCTAAGGGAAAAACCCCGATCGCTGTTTGATACCCGATAAAAGGGGGCAAAAAAAAACAAAATCACGGGTCATGCTCGTTCTTTCTCTTGGGCTTCCAAAGTAAAATGGAAGTCAAATTAGTTCGGATCCAACCGCAAACAAGGGCAGTTATTTTATACAGATATTTTGTGGGTATTTTCCTCGAGTATATTTCCGGGGAACCCAAACGTAATGTAAAGATGGGGTGAGGGGAGAAAGAAGCAGTGGGACCTGAGTAGGACGCATGGCAGTCTCGAGAGCAGAGAGGCGGTGGTCAAAGGAGCCGAGGATGGAGACGACTTTGTCGGTGATGGTCTGGCTCTTTTGCAGCGACTCTCTCATCATAGCGGCTCTCTCGGACAGTGAATCCATGCCCACCACTGCTACCCCCATCCCCTTCTTCTCCTCGTTTCCTTAATCCTGTTCTGTTCCTTTGTTTGAAAGATCAAGAAGAGAGATTCTTTGAAAAAAGTCAAAACAAGGAGAGGGTAGAGCAGATCACTGTAAAGAATTTGAGATTTCTCCGGCGGATGCTTGCTTTTGAGTTTTAAGTTTGGTGACTTGGTCCCCCTGTCGTCTGCTCTAGTCTTACTTCTGCACGACGGAGTCACGGCCTGAAGGTTTTGGGCCAACAGAAATCAGCCATATAATTGGACTTTATTTATATGGTCCAACATCTCCTGCCCCTAAGCCCTCTCAGGAGTTTCTTAACTTTAAATGCTGTACTCCATTGGCCTATCTAACAACAATACTGTTTACTATTCACCTTTATACCATTTGAAAGTCTCGTTTTTTAATTTTCATAAAATTAATATCTAAACTTAAAAAAAAAATACATAATTAAATAATTTTATCACATCTTTGTTAGAAAATTATCGGAATACAATATATTAATCTTTAATTGGCTAATGGCTTATACTTGACATCAATATGTTGAATCAATCAATTAAAGATTGATATCTGATAGAGAAATTATATTTACAGTTATAGAATGCGTAAGCACCGCGCACTTATTTTTAAAAAAAGTGAGTAAATATGAGATTCACATAAAAAAATTAATTTTTTAATAGTCGATCTCACTCTTTTTAAAAAAAATCTACACAATCTCTTACTATTTACACATCCTCCACACACCACACTTTTTTAATTTTTATTATTTTTTCCTTTTATCAAATATTTAATATATAAATAATGAATAGAAAAATTAAAATAGTTTAAAAAGAATAAACTCAAAAAAATTAAAAAAATTTAAAAAAAAATGATGTGTGGAAGTTAAGAAGGTTGTGTAGTAAAACTCTTTTTAAAATAAGTGTATAACATTTACACAACTCATTAATGCATATCTCACAATCCCACTCTTCTATTACTTTTTTAATTATCTCAAAAAAAATATTACTTTTTTGATGAAAAGTTGGCAGATGTACTTAATTACTTAGATGAGATGCGTTAAGTGGAGAATTAAACTTGGTATATTTATTTTTGAGAAAAATATTTATCTAACATTACTAATATCTATAATTAGAGTGAGTGAAATTAAGGAAATAAATAAATAAGCCAATGAGCATTAATAATGATGAGCTCTTACTAACATTACTATTATAAGAATGCTATAAAAGAGGTTTTATATAACACACATTCACTTAATCAATAAGTAATTTATCAGTTTATCATTTTATTTAAATATAAATATTAAAATATTAAAATAAAAGAATAAAAATGATAAATCACATATTAATTAAGTAAAGATATATGATATAAGACTTCTATGTAGAATTTGTGTACCATTATTTCATTTGCAAAGAGAATATTTTATCACTAGTATCCAGGGAGTTATAAATCATATGATCATTAAATGATAATAAATGTATCATATTTTACACAATAAGATAAGAGGAAGATAAAAGTATAGAATATAGCATAAATCAATACTCTTTATTTATTTATTGAGGAAGCAATACTCTTTAGAAATTACTGGTGCTGTAATTATCAACAAATTATATAAATAAAATAAAGGCCAGAAATAGAAAAAAGAAAAGTCCAAGTGGCGAAGTGACAAACGCCGGACCAAGAACGACAAATGGTGGACATGTCGCCACGTTGCGTGCCATGAAGCCATGACACCTTCTTTACCGTTGGCCGTTGCTTCTTCTTCTGCTTCCTTCTCTCGTTCTGAGCACCTCATTCTCTCGTTGCTTTCTCAATCAGATCACGACCTATCTGGCAGCCAAAGAAGTCCCAGAGTACGCCATGGCCAAAGTCTCACAAGGTACGTCGTAACTGTTATTCTCTTCTTAATTAACCATTGATATTGATTACGATCAAGCTTGTAAATATGAGACTAGCTGGTTTTATGCTTGTAAATATGGTTCTGACTGTTGGTATGCTCTATGGTGTCTTGAAGCTAAACGTGATCAGTTGCGGGAATTGTGTTGCAAAGAAGCGTGCGAATATAGTCCCAGAAAATTCAACTCCAATGATATCATTCCTCATATTCTGCACTTGTGAGTCTCTCTCTCTCTCTCTCTCTCTGTCCTTCCTTCCAAACTCTTATAGCCCTTGTTCTTGGCACGGCATATATTAGGTTTCCTTTAGTTTTTTAAATCATTCTCAACCGGGACATCTATCCATTTGTTTTAGATCTCTCTATCTCTTTCTGTTTATGAGTGGTCCTCCGTCTAATTAAAAAAAAAAAAAAATCCACACTTATTTTTGCACAGTTCTCATAACAGTCACTGATTGTTTCAGATATGGATCTTGTGCAACAGCTCGCGACTTTGAAATTTATGCTCCAGATGCTTCTTTTGAGGATCCGCTCATGTGTGCTAAAGGGTGGGTGTTGGTTTTATTTGTATTGAGAAGAAATACGAGCTCGATGATACATATAAAACTTTACAATTGAATGGATAGTCTCTTGCAATGGATTCATCAAAATTCTTTTTAACCTTATCAAAATAGCCACAAGTTATTTCTTGGTATCATTGATTAATTTGGTATTTACTTATTATGAAACACTGTTTTACATGATTTATATGGTTGAATGTTCAGGGTGAAGCAGATAAAGTCTGCATTCTATTCACTTTCCAAGGTTTGTCTTATTTCTTTGTTGGTTATCACTTTGCTTCTTGTCAAACATCATTTTTTGGAGGCCTACGTCTTAAACTTAATCTGCACGTTCTATTTGTGGAAGTTTTCTGATAATTGCAGCGATTTTCATGGGGAAGCAAGCTAATGAGGAATTAGGAAATTGTAAAGTGTACTGTACCAATACACATTTTTGGTTGAAACGTACTGTTGGTTTTGCTCTGGACTTCCATCCTTTGGTCAAAATTGGAAGTAGCCCTTTCCCTGCGGTCATGTCTAACATATTCATGCAAAATGCAGGAATGCTAATGGCTGACATTATATACAATTATACTTGAAATGCATTGAAAGTTTACTGAAGCTGTTAGTTCGATACTATGACAATACGGCTTCATGAAACTGTTTGGTATCCAAGCAGAGTAGAATTTGGGATGGTGCTCAGTGGATACCCCGGTGCTTGCACGTATACAAGGCCACAACTATTGTAGTAATTTTTTATGAAAATTGAGTGTGGAGTTTATCTGACGCATATGGAGAATATCATCATGTAACAGAATTTGCAAAAGCTAAATGTTACATAGACAAAGGAAGTTGATTCCAAATCTCATTTTAGTTAAGTTTGAACTGGTTGCTTGGATGCAATAGGAGTGAGATGTTCCTTAAATATTTGCTTTGAACTGAGTCTTATTGAGTTCTAGGTAGTCCATTTATTCTTCAGTATTGTCTGACAGACTTGGCTACTCTCCCCCATGATCTCCAGGTCTTTAGTGAATCAAGAATTGTCGAATATAGCATTGAAGAAAATGTAATTTCACCAGGAAAGCAAGAGGTTTAAAACTATAATTTGCTACTCTCATCAAGTTTAAGTTTTTTTCCTTATTTTAAATAATTAGTTTGGGTTGATTCCTTTTTAATCTCTGCATTCAAATACAGATATTAATTGACAACAAGCAGCACTACAAGTTCTTGGGGAAAGACATAGATCTGATATCACTCATCAAGTTGTATGTTGTGAATGGCAAAGTTGTTCGTCATGAAGATTGGTATGCACTAAAGTTCTTTCTTTTTACTGTGTTCCATCCAATCATTAGTATAACTTGGCTTCAGAGAAGAACATCATGATACATGGAGACATTTGCTGTATTTTGAAAGCACTGTCTGTTACAACCTGTACTTTTCCCTGTTCTAATTTTTTCCAGTTCAGTTGTAAAATATATCCTCTTCTAATGAATTTTCATGTTATTCATGAAATTAAAATGTGCTTCGTAAGTTTTGAAGTTATAATCACTTTACAGCAAATAAAGGATATACCATATATTTTGAATAATGTTTGTGGAACTCTCAGAATTTGGTACCGTTAAGGAACCCATCAATTAGGGTATTTAGTGTTATCTTTATTAGACTTAAGAGGAGTGTACTTGCTATGTAATTCAATGCAAATCAAAACTCAGCATTTGGGGAATTGTATGGGAGCCACTTTTTTCTCTTCTTTTTTTTTTCCTTTTTTTTTTTTTTGCCGTGGTATGGAAGACAGTGATTATATAATTTCCTACCAGCTATTCAATTTTCAGAGCAGTTTTCCCACCCATGAAGTTGGGTTGTCTGAGAGTTAGTCCACTTACTATTTCTCTGTTTGGTGTATGGAACTATTTTCTGCCATCTCAATGTATCTTAAACATTGTGTTAATGCTTTTCTGAATTCTTAAACCAAGTACTACATACTACCCCGACTGGCTTTTTCTAAGAAATTTTGAAAACCCAATGTTATTGACATGTTTTTTAAATTAGGCAGTTTGGCTGTATAATTCAAAGTTGTACAAATTAACTTAGCTTAAACAAAAGCATAAATTCGTACATGAAATGTACCTGTCAGAACATATATATAAAACTAGAAAACATGAGCTGTAGGTCTAGTTTATACATTATTATGTTGAGCCTGATGCCAGACTGGGAGATGACTGAAAAGATGCTTAGTGGGGCAAAGAGATTCGAAGGTTCAGAGATGGACTAGAGTTAACAATAGGCCGATAAATATTAACCTTTTAGTTGAGCCTAATTATGTGGGGAGCACAGATAGATTTAGGAATGCTTAACCTGACCATAAACCATATATGGAATGTATGAAATCTGTATGAACAGAGGAATCAAGAGAGAGTTGTATACTCAAACGATAATTTGCAACTAGCAGAACAGATACAAATGGAAAGGAATTAATAAATTACACTTGTAAATTATGGAGTTTTGTATAGGACAAAAGAATACCAAAACAGTAGTAACTCAATTTCTACCATTATTATGACATTCCAAACCAGGTTGTCTACCAGAAAAACTAATTAATTTTGGGTTTGATCTGATAAGGACATAAGAATCAGAAACGGTATATTCAATTGTTAGCACTTTAACTTTGCACATATTCAATTGTTCAAAATATAATTAACCTATAAGGGAGAGATATTTTTACCTATATTTTTGTAGTCTAATTTCTAGAATATGAGTTTAAGTGCACAGCCAAGAAGGCTTGTACTTCTAAACTTACTTGTGCCTGGGTTGTAGAGTCTGGTAACACATCTCAAACTATCCAACGTTTTCAGATATGTTTTTGTGGTCATATTAGCCAGATAGTGATGTGAGATTCTGCATAATATGTGTATAGGTGGAACAAGAAGCCTCTTTTGAGCAAGGAGACAGTAAAGCTGCCACTCTTTGGTCGACTTGTTGAAATGACTCGCAGGGGTTCAATGCTGGCAACTCATGCAATGATGAGGTTTGGGAAGGATCCAACCGTGTGAACTCTTGAAACCATCCATGGACTATGTTCTGCTCCTGCTTGTGCATAATTGTTGTGCCATTCATTGTGCATGCAGCATGGGCTTTGTCTAGGTAACTAATCAGGCTTTAGGCCAGTTTAGTTGAGTTTTATCTGCTTGGTGACAGATTCCTTCAGTAATCAAACAGCCAAGCCAACAATCACACGTTGCAACGGTTTTCATTCTATCTCAGTTTGCTGCATGTAGGAACTTGTTTCCAAAGAACAGACAACTATCTTTGTCTTCACACAACAAACACATTGAAAATACATATAATATATTTATATTTATCCACCATGAGGGGAGCTTTTTCGCGGTGTCCATTTTGGCAGAATCATTGGGCATGATCTGTGCCTGCTTATAGTATTAGCAAGTATTCAATAACGTAGTCTAACTTACAGAGTAATTGCGATGCTTTGATTCAGAAGAATAGGTGGCTACTCTCCCTAAAATTTATTTCCCCTTTAAAAACAGTCACATCCTGAATTAAACCCACCTCTATTCTTGAATTAAGCAGTTTTAAAATTCATTGAAGCATTTCTTATATATCATGAGGCCAGCTGCATATCATACAACTTTGTCAAAGTGGGAACTATGAAATCCTGTTTCATTGCATTTTGAAAGCAGTTTTTGTTAATCAATCTACAGGCTCGGCCAATAATAGTGACTTATAAGCTAGTACCAAAATATAGAATAATGAAAGGTATGTAGGAAACAAAACTGAGAGCAAGAGAAACTTATCAAAACAAGACACAGAATTAAAGCTGGTAACTAAGAAAGAAATAGTTGTTATAAGATTGTGTTTGGAAGAAGAAGAAGAGAATCAACCAACAAATATATACATTTATATAAGTGTAAGCCATTTTCCTAAACCAATGCGGAAGTATAGGTATAGCAAGAAAATCTAAATAAACCAAAAATGAGAGAATGCATGAAAAAATATTAATGAGAATTGATTGGGCTCCTAGCACAAAAACTTATGCAGGGGACAAAATTGAATGCACTTGTGCATAAAAAACTAATAATGATTTTGTGTCATTATGAAGGATTGTTAGAATAATTTGTAAATGGTAATGTTTTTATGGATCGAAGGTGGTGATATGCAAATGATTTCCTCTTCATTTTTTGGATCTTCATAGAAAATATACAATTTGATACTTATTGATAACTCATAGCAACAAAGGTGGCATTTACAACGCAGCTAGCATTCTGATCAGAATCCTAGGAATTTCGATGAGATATTCGACATTCTTTTATTTGGAAGCAAATAGTTCTAGTAAATCTTCATTTATATATTCTGATTCTCACATAACTTAAACGTCAGGTCAACTTCCATGGCCACCTCCACAGAGTTTGGTGGTCCATGGCTCCATGGCCAGTTCCATGATCACAGTTAATCTTATATGATTTGGTGATTTATTTGATAGAAAATAGATCCGGAAGTCTTTGGTTTAAACAAGTTGGAAATTTGGATGTTGATCTCAAACATTGAAAACCAATTAAGATCATAAAATCCCAAAGCACCTAGGGTGTTAGATCATTTTCTCTTTACTTTATCAATCAATCTACTTGTGTTTATCAAATTACATGTAGAAGTGGTGCTCAGTACGGGATCCCATACCAGTTTTCTTCAATTATTCACTGATTATTGCGAGTTGGAGATCCAAGAAGTTCCTTTACTTTCCTGTAAAACTCACTTGTAACAGAAGGGCTTTAAAAAAGTTGGTGCCTTTATAGAGAACGGCCATCGCCTTGTTTCTTTTCCTAAAGGCTGCAAAAGCTCAAGCTGTGGAAACTTTGTCTCCATTAACGATCCTTTCGCAAGTGAAGGGGGAAAGTTACGTTGCCTTTAAAAGTATGTACATTTTGAATACTTTAAAGCATTAATGACCCCTAAAAAGAATACAATTAGTGGGATCATATGCTTTTCCAATTCTCTTTTTTCCTTTGCCTTTTTCCATTTGTAATGATCTCTAGATTATGTTCCAATTGCTAGCATCTATACATACATATATATGTATATATATTTATATATTAACTAATAACAATACCTTCTGAAACAAATCTTCTCGACCAGCGAGGATTTGATCGTGTACTGCAATAATCCAGGTCCCTTTATTAACACTGCAGAGTGAAAAGCAAGAAATACAAAGACTGAGCACCCTAATCATACCCTTCTTTTACACACTTATGAATAGTGTTGGTAATGCCTTATCTGCAGAAGTGAGTGGCAACTGGTGGCATAGTTCCGGGGAGGTCCATTGGGCAGTAGGGGAGATTTGGCACCAGATAAGTCCATTGGCAGAAGCCTTCTTTATATCGGTATACTGTATAGCATGTACATAGGGAGATAAACCAAGCGGCAGACTGGTTGGCAAAACAAGGAGCATATATACAACAATACTGAAGAAATTTATAGGCCTAACTCATTTCATAAAACCAGTTCTACAAGAGATGATAGTCCATTCCTTATAAACATGATGTCCAAGACTTTGTCCACAGACAATGTGAGATTATTTCTCAACACTCTCTCTCACATATAGGTCAATATTTTTTCTGGTCACAGGGTAAGTAGTGTGGGCTCTCATTCATCCTTTGGTAGTGTAACATACCAGTTTTTGTTTTAAGGTATATAAGTATTTTCCTAGTAATCTTTTTATTTTAGAATTTATATTATTATGATTATAGTTTTATCAGAATTTATATTTACCTTATATTTATATTTTCTATTATAGTTATTATTTAAAATTTGTTAGAGTTTCATTTTGATAAGGATTTCTAAAGTGTATCAGATTATATTTACTAGAGTTTTGTTTGAAATTTAAAGTTTTTGTTTCCCTCTAGCCAGTCGAACCTCATCTTGATGTTAGCCTCTGTTTACTTCTCAGTGATTTTCGCTAACATTCTAGTGGAAAAATTCAACTCGGTTGCCGAGTATATTTCTATACATGCACGTTTCTACGCTTTTGCATGTGCATGTCTCTACTCTTCTAGGGTTTCTCTTATCTTTTCTCTATCATTCTACCATTATAAAATTGTGTTTACCCGTACATGAGAGGAGAACCTTATGAGCCGAGAATCCTCTGTTTCGAAAGCACCCTAAGTTTCAACAAATCTTGGTTGAACAGTAGCTTCTGCCCGTCGCCCTCCTCCTCGATAGCCACCCCTTGAAGCGCCGAACCCCTCTCCAACCACCACAGAAGCCGTTGACCTGCAGCCCCCGTCGAGCCCCTCTCTTTTTCCGGTAAGGCCTCGGCAGCCCAGCCTTCTTTCTCTCTCTCTTTTGTTTCGGTTAGCAGTTTTCTCTCTCTCTCTCTCTAACTCTCTCTTTCTCTCTCACTCAGTGCCGCACCACCATAGATAAGCCTCCAGTCGCACCGCTCCCAGCCACCCAGAACCGCCATCCCCATCTCCGTCGAGCACCTCCCTCTCGGTGAGCTCTCTCCTTCTCTCGCACACAGCATGTCTTGATCTTCCTGTGTGTTGTAAATCATCAGAGCATTTGAGCTCACAAACGGGCCTTGGGCCCTATGATGATGGGCTTAGTTGTTTAGCATGTGTTTTAATAGTGTTTCGGGCCTTGTTTTAAATCTGATGGGCATTTCTTTTGTGGGCTAAAACTTGAGGATAATTAGACTTATAATATGTTAAAACTTGTAATTTAAATTGGGGCGATTTTATGATGTTTCAAGCATATTTTTAGTGATTTATTAGACTTAATATTTCAAAGAGGAGTTATATTTTATTAAATAAATATATTAGTCAAATGCTTATTTTATAAGAAAATGTTTAAAGAATTTAAATTATATTTTAAAGTAGATTATTGAGCCTAATAATTTAGTTAAGATTTCTTTTATCTATTTAATAGAACTTTAATAAAAATTATTATAGATACTTTAAATAGGAAAATTAAGAAATATGTTAAGAGTATTTTAAATGATATTAATATTTATTAGATTTCTTATAAGATTTAATAATTATGTTAAGAAATGAAACTCGGCTTAAGAATGTAAGTTTTTATGAATTATTTTAAAATAGCTCGAATATTTTCACTAAATTATAAACTAGTATTTTTAAGTAATTTAAATGCTAGGAATTATTGATTTTAGTGTTAAACAAAATACTTGTTTGATTATCTTTTAGAATTACAAATTTAGTTAAGTAAGATATTAGTATTTATTTATTCCAAACAATTTAGTGATAGTTATTTATTGTATATAGGTCTCAAGTTACGAAGTATTATTCAAGAAGAAACGCAGCGAGGTAAGTAATTTGATTATAAATTAGAATCATCACAGTTAGCCTATATGTATGTATTATTCAAGCCAGTTTATTATCAGCCATTATTTATGAACCGCTCATGCCATGTGCAAGCATGTCATCCAGCATAACACACGATCATGTCATTCCGCATCATGTTTAGATTCAGAAATTATAATTATATATGTATTATGTCATGCATCTCATGTGCATAAGACACGTAAGCCATCTTAAATTCAAGTATAAGATAAGTTCAGATCAGTTAACAAGATGACCATTCAGATGCATGGTACCAATGCAGTTCAGTTCAGGGTGGTGTGCAAGCCACGAACTCAGTCGTGGTCCACCATAATATGCTAGAATACTATCAGCGGTTCCCTTGCTGCAGCGGGATGTGGGGCTGGTGCACAACCTTGCACACATGGTTAAGTGTGTTGGCCAGTCAGTTAGTTCAGATAAATCAGTCATACATAGCATAAGCATTAGCATGATCAGTCATGAATTTTTAAGTTCTCAGCATGAAAAGTTCTTATGAAAATCTTATGTTTATTACGTTTACGTTGTGATGGATTTCTTACTGAGTCATCGACTCATTTTAGTTTATTTTCATGTTTTTAACTACCCAGGTGAAGATGATGATTACGAGCAGGCAGGCAGGCCAGGAGTAGACGGAGCATTTTATTTTTAGTTCAGACATTTCTAAAATAAAACATGTCTTTTATGACATGAATTTATTCAGTTTATTCATTTAATGTTTTTGGAAGACAATTTTATGAGACATTTTATTTTATAAGAAATTTCAGTATCTTTTTAATTATGAACTTAGGGAATCTCTTGCCGGATTTATTTTTATGAAAAATACGTGACACACCTAGCCTACGGGAATGGGGTGTTACAGGTAGGCTCTGATATCATAAAAAAAATTATGGGTTTAACTTATCTCAAAAACCAGTTCTACAAGAAAAGATTGTTCGTTCCTTATAAACATGCCCAAGTCCTTGTTTACAAGCAATGTGGGATTATTCATCAACAAATACGAAGGAATTCTTGGAGGATCAAAGCATCCTTAAAGAGATTAAAGGCATACTTAGAACATAAAGCAGGCATATATACTAGTTTTGCATTGTAAATGATCTGGGTTACAAGAATTTTAGGCATTGAATTATCACGTTCATCATATTGATAGATGGATTTCTCAATGATAGAATATTTACAAAATGTTGGCAAATGTGAAAAGTGAGATGTCCAGCCAAAAGGAAGTTACCACGTTGTGAATTTTTTCAAATTCCAATACGCATTGATAAAGGAAAAAGGTTGTAGTAGGTCTACTTCTTATTACAATATTAGGATTGTAATCTATCTTCTACAAGAAGATAATAATATTTTGTAACATACTCAAGTTAACATATTTTGAAACATACTCAAGTTAACTTCTTTTTCATGCCTTGCCACCCTTTTTTACTCATCTATCCCCCCTTTTTTTTTTCTTTACTCATCTATCTCCTGCCCGCATCTTTGTCTGTGACACTGCCCCACTCGAAGCTTAGCCAGCTCTTTGTCCCTCTTCCACATACACTAAGTGCTTTATGCATCTAACTAATCATGTTTATCAGATCTGATATGGACTTGTTGATCACAGAAGACCCAAAAGCAGTCTGATTCATGTGAGGCTCGAGAGATAGAAGATGATTCCGTTCCACTTTGAGTCTTTGACTATTATTGGGAGTTGGAGATCCAAGGCGTCCCTTACTTTCATGTAAAATTCACTTACGATAGAAAGAGGAGCTTTAAAAAGTTGGAGGTCTTATGGAAAACAGCCGTCGCCTGCTTTCTTTCCCTAAAGACTGCCCAAAGCTCAAGCTGATGAAACTTTGTCTCTACACCAATCCTTTTGTACAGTGGCCATGGCAATCTCTCTCTCACTCTCTCTCTCTCTCTGAAGTTTAATGGTGTGGAAGCTTGTCTTGGGTGGTAGTGTTTGTTTCAATTCAAAAGTAAACATGTTGCCTCAAAAGTACATACATTTTGACTACTTTAAAGTATAAGTTCTTAAAAGAATAAGATCAGTGGCTTCAAGATCTTCAAATTCTCTTTTCCTTTCCCTTTTTTTAAAAAAAAAAAAAAAAAAAACTGCAGTGATTTCTAGATTACGTTCTGAGAGCATATGTCGTAATCGGGTCTTGAGCAAGATCTTCTTTATAATTAAAGAGCCTTTATGGCTTTATGCCATTGGGATGATCTTCTTTGTAATTAAAGAACCTTTATGGCTTTATGCCATTGGGATGAGTAAGTAGCTCAATGATAGATTTCCATAAGAATGATAACTACAGTAGTTCTAATGATATATTCTAAACCAATTTATGTTTCCGTGCAACAAACAAATCAACTGTCCCTTTTTTCTGGGTCCTAGTTTACCGTTTGAATTTTGAATAATCCCATTGCAGAGTAGGAAACGGGCCAAACAGCTAACTCTTCAACACGGTGTTTGCATGTTCCCCCATGCACTGGCACTTCTAATGGAGAAAGATGGAGCCAAAGTTTTAAAATTTAGAATTCTCTCTACATTTCATATCCACCTTCTTGTAAAGACTAATGATATATAGAGCAGCGGCTCAAGCAAGCTTGCAAAACCAGTGATTTCAGCCTTAATTTGCCTTCCAATCCACCTAGTTTAATTCAGTTTCCCCCACTCACTACAACTATATTGATCAAGCACCTTAATTTCAACCCTTCATGCCTTATATATTCTTCTCCTGAGAGAGAGAACGAAGAAAGGGAAAAAAATGTTTTCTGTTGCCACGCACCTTCTGTTGTTTTATACGGTGCTGCTCAGTGAAGAAAAATATGGAATATGATGCATTTAGGGGGTACATTTCCAAGAAAACGTTCCTTTATTTTTCAAGTTTCCTAAAGTCATTGAGGATTTCATATCTGAAAAACAGCGAGACATAAACAAAAAATGCAAGAAAATTAACCAAGTAAATGAACAATTGTAGGCTCTCCCACAGCAACGGGACAGGCGATAGTCGCTGGCCATTCAGAACAAGTGATAATCTATGAGGATATAACGCGGAAAAATTACAACTTCCAGCCCTAGTTTAGAGAGAGACTCTTGTTAGAGATTAAATTGATTGGGTCAAACCCTTTAGAAACATGCCACTAAGAAAAGAGATAAGGCAAAAAAGATAAGGAAAATAAGTTAGCTCAGACTTCTTAAAGGAAAAGTTTTCACAAGGCAAATTAGACTCTATCGTTCTAAAGAAATAACCTCTATAAATAACCTACAAGAGGTAACAAAGAGAGGGAGATTCACTTCTTCTTTATATACATTTACTCTCATTTGTTATACTCATTTTGGTATCCAAGATTCCACAGGACAATCAGTGTCGTCCCTTCATTTGTTGCAGATGATCCGTGTGCTTGGTGGTGTAAAACACGTCCTCAACACTCCTCATTCTCTCTATAAACTACCACCAAATCACTTTGTTTGTAATTTTTTTCTCCAAGATTGAAAATGCAGATCTTATCTTTCCAATATGTAATTCGTTTTTACCCATGTATCTTAATTTCTATTACATCTTTTGTTTTAGAAAAAAAAAACACACACACACACATCATCTCTTGGACTTTTATCCATAAAGTGTATCATCTATTCCATCTTAGACAAAGTATGAGATTTGTTTTAACTCTGTCTTAGACAAAATTGTGTTGTTTCTTAAATGGCCTGAGAGAGATTTGCAGCATGGACTAAACCATGTCAATCACAGTTATGTACTAGGGAGCCATTAATATTGTAATTGGTTTGTAATGAATGGTTCAGGTCAAAGTTCTAATGTTCATTATTAATAAATATAGTTTGTTTTATTAAAAAAAACACAAAAAGAAATCTAAATATCATTAAATCGTTCCACTTTTATCTTATGGATGCGACATTTGTAAATAATTATTTTAACCTTCCAAACTTTTACTTTTTCTCCACTAGATTTAAGTGGCATTTTCCTTTTTGGGTATATCTTGTGATTATCATTTCTAAGAATTTCATGTAAAAACAATTGATTTTATATTCTTTATTTGATTTTATTTTCACCTGGTAATCTCAATAAGAGTCAGAGGTCACCATGACTACTTAAAGAGAAAAACCTCGATTAAGGTTTCGACTTTGCTTGCTATGGGAGGCCACTGGTTTCTTGTACGCAGGGGAAGGAATACAACTTTAATCCGACCAAATTTCTCAAAGCTAAACTCGATTTTTTTTCCCTTTTTTTTTTTTTTTTTTGCGGATTTGCCCTTCTTTTTTCTTTTTTTTTTTCTACTTTTAAGATGATATCTTCCCCCTAAAACCACTATTTTTTTCGGTTTTTCCTTTGCTTTGAGCAAGAAGAATCAATACCCATATCAAGATTAGTCTTTGTTCTCTTATATAATTTTCATTTTAGGCCGGATTTGGCATCATACAGTATCTTCTCATATCTTATTAGGCTTATCGTGTCAATAATTGCAGGATTAACAATTCAGAATTAGGATTGATAATTCGTATGATCATCGTGTTAAGTTCGAATTCATGTATCAAGTCGAGTTCGAATCACATAAGAGTCTATCTTAATCTTAATCATTTGATTAAACGAATCAACCCTCTCGATATTAATCTACTTATTTCATGCCGAGTTCGTGTCCTACGAAACAATGAATAGTTTTGTTCCAACATATATACTCTATACCAAGTTCATGTAGTGGGAAGGAGGCTTTTTTTTAATCCACTCACAGCCTACCGAAAGACATTTTGGGAGTTGTTCATATGGATAAAGTTGGTTTACATGTTCTCCCTCAGAAGTAACAGGTTTGTTTTCTTAGAGGCTTTTGTTAGTTTGCTGATTTTGTTCTGATGTGTAGTATAGTGTTTTGGTAGTTTGGAATCTGGATGCCTGAGTTTGGTTTTCTAGCTAGTTAGTTTTGAATGTGTAATCTCTAGGTGTCAAGTTGTAATTACGCTTTTTCTTGATCATAAAGGTTACTAATAAAATTGAAATATCGTCATCTTCTATATATATATATATATATATATATATATAATACTGCCAAGTTCAAAGTATAGCGTGGCCATAAAGTATTAGCACTATCCGATGGCCATTTGTCATGTTTTGTATTGGAGGGTCCCATGCCCTGTATATTACTGAAAAGTATGGTACTTAAAAGAATCTTGAACTTAAGATCAGAAGCGCAAACATGTTTATTGGAGAAGATTAACTAGATCTGCATCCAAAACAAATGTGCAATCATCAAACAATTAAGCGTACTTGAAACCACTAAAGAAGATGCTGAAAGATAGACACTCATCTATCTGTCAAAACATCATAAGATTTAACAATGACATAAAAAAAATAGACATTCTCAACAAAGTAAAGAGAGCTAGAACAAAATAAAAGTAAAGAAAGTATGCAATATAAGTGAGGTGAGCAACTCATCAGGTCCCACTCTGTAATATTTCAAAAGAAAAAAAGACATCAATACTCGAATGATTGTTGTACTTGTAAGTTCCTTGAATACATATTTATACTTTTGATTCTATATATGGCTGATTTCAAATTTGTGATGATGATGATGATGTTCCTTTAGTGATTCTAAAGCAATATGGTCTGCAGATTAGATGCTTCTCTTTGTCTTTATATCGATCTTCTTCAGCGCAGACACTTTTCCAAGATGAGAATGTTAGGTACTCTTACTACCAACCGCATATCTTTTGAAAAAAAAAAAAATTGAACTTCATCTCTACATCTAGGAAAAGTGATATATGCTTTTAATTAGGCTTGTGGAAGATTTTTCTATTCTCTTTATAAAGTAGCCCTACCTTTACATGACAACAATTAAGGGTGTGTGAGTTTCTTCTTTATTTTGCTTTGCTAAGCTGCTCCTCAAGAGAGAGAGAGAGAGAGAGAGAGAGAGAGAGATGCTTTATTACATAAGGAGTTTCTACTGCATGTATGAATAAGAACATGTGATGCAGAATTTACATGTATGAATAACTTTGTCTCAGTTCCTCTCAAAACACAGGTAGGAAATGAGAGAATAAGTATAAGATAGAGCAAATATATACATATGATTTATACAGTCTCCTTTAGAACATTGTGCAATCATGGCCCATTGCTTTTCAAATTCAATAAACTAATATTGCAGCATGGGATGTGCTGAAGTGCTTTCTGCATCACTTCCCCATAATTTATTTGTTTTGAACCAAAGAACATTCACAGAATTAATGGTGGTCAGGCATTAATGGGGTTTGATGGATTTGACTTTATATTTAGGTGAAGACATAAAAAACCTTTTGCATCCATTGAATCATTGCCTTTCAGTTTACAAACAGGACCAACGAAGCAACCACGAAAATAATAGATTTCAGAAAACAGGAGCTAGGCCTGGCTTCAATATGCTGTTATGCAGGAGTTTCGTACCAGAAATCATACTTCGTAGATTGAAAATTGAGAACAAAAAAAAACAGGAAGAAAGCTGATAACTTAATAAATGGCTGCAATCTGAAATCATAAATCCCAAAGAAAAGGAAAAACATATTTCGCAGTGCAGCGTGCAACCTGTTACATGCAGCTAGCAAATAAGAACGTCAAAGACAAATCAATATACATAGCCCTGCATGGCCAAATCCTACCATACTAACACAGGAAAATCCTCGTGAACGGCCTGTGTTTTCCCGTCTTTTTCGTTTATCCCTCACCAAAAGCCTGTATTAAAAAGATTAAAAAAAACAACAAGAACAAAAAGTATCAGCTCAGTTAGAAGATCAATCCATCTTCCTGTTACAAAATCACAACTCTTGAACTTTGAAGGTAACTTGCATATCCACAGATTCCAGAATCCCAATGACACCATATTTTTTATCTCCATTGTCTTCTACGATCGAAATATTCAAATCTAGTGAGAGGGATGGGCTTTTCTCAACCAAGTCATCCTCAATATTGGTTTTTTGATCATTCTCAGCATGTTTTTGCTTTCTTGGGGAAGAGCAGGCTCTGGACACTGAGCTGGAACTTTCACAACTGAAAATGATAATGGCGTCCATAAGAGAGACAGTATCACCTCCGGGAAGCATTACTCTTCCACTTTTAATTGCTTGCTTGATAGCCTTTTGTGAACAGTAATCAATTTGATCTACGTCTTCCATGAAGAACACACGATGAGGATTCTCATTCACTGCTTCGCCAAATTTATCAAGATAGCTGGAACCGACTTCATCTGATCTCGTTCTTTTGTTTTTGGATTCCGCAGTTGAATCAGCCCTCGTTGAAGAGAAACTGCTCAAACAAACCGAAACAAAGTTGCTTTGAGAGCCAAAAACAAGTTTACCAAGCTCCCTTGCAATCTTTTCCTTGCCATCATTATCAACACCTAAGAAGAACATCCAAGTTTCTTCTTTGCTTTCTCTGTCTTTCAAATTGCCTTTCCTTATGCTCTTTCCAGACCTGCACTGAAGGATAGCTGTCGCAATCTCAGGAATAATGTCTTTCTGCCAGGAAACCTTTTTCTCTAATGCATCACATAGTATCTTCAAGTTCTCAGCATTAAGCTCTCTAAACATCTGGAGGCCAACCATATCCTCCATTACCTCACTTGAAGAAGCCGAGTTAGGGCTAGAATTTGGATTCGACAAAAGGTCTGGTTTAGGGCCATTTCTCTCTGGAATGAACTCTCGCAAATTGCTTTCATAGCCTTCATCATTAGTTTCTGACATCCAAAACTGCGGTTCACTTGGAGTCTGTTTGGGTTCGAAGGTGATAGGCCAACTGAAGTGGGTCTGATGCAAGTCGGAGTTGCGCTCGTATGAAGAGACTGATGTGGAGGAAGGAGAGGGCGAAGTGAAAATGAAGGTTTTGTGAGGGATATTAGGGTGCTTATGGCCTGAACTGCAGAATGAGTTCCATTTCTTGCGGAGATCCCTGACAGTAGTAAATTCCTGCGTTAACACAGATACAAAAGCATGTTAGAGTAGAACTTTTATCGACATGAAAATAGTTTTGATGGTGAAAATGAATGAATAAGACTGAAACCTGATCATTCAAAGAGTCTTTTCTGCTGTCTTCCTTCGACTGTCGGAGCCATGAAGGCAAGCTTGAGGTAGTAGAAATGGTGGCTGTCTCTTTGTTACAAAAGCTGTCACTAGCATTAATGCTTTGAACTTCTCTGTTGAACTTGGCCATGCAATCGTTGCAGCAAGTTAGGCTCTTATCAAATCCAGTTTCAAGTAGTTGCAAAGCAGGCACCGTCTCGGATACCTTGCTTCTGACTTGAGCTTGCAAATTACTGGGAAATCAACAAAGAGTTAATTTTAAAAACCCAAATATAAAGATAAGAGGGGGGGAAAAAAAACAGAAGCGGATCATGAGTGTCATATTTACTACACGAAATTTACCTTTCAAGATTGAGAGTTAGGCTCAAACTGCCAACCGGTATAGTAAGAGGGTGAAGATCCCAAATAGCCTCAAGAGAAGGGTAGCCTGTTTTGCATTTCATGTAAGTCTGAAAAGTGGCAATCCCAAAGAGCCAAAATCTTGATCCAGCTTCACCAATTCCACACATCAATCCTTTAAGCCCCATGATTATGTGCTCCACGGGACAGTAGTACTTTCTCCTTTCTTCGCCATTAGCTGACCAAAACTCAGAAGTACATTTGAGATCACCAAGATACAAGACAACCCCTCCTGTAATATAAGATTTCACTAGGCACCCAAGCTCCGCCAGCTTCTGCTCAACATCCTCCTTGGAGGAGTTCCTCAGAGAGAAGAGAGGAAGACTAATAAATTTCATATACCTTAACTCCCCGGGAACATCTCCTCTTTCAAATTTTTCCATCACTCCCCTAAACACGCCCTCAGCGCTTGCCAGACACTCTCCCACAATAACAGTGTTTCTTTTTCTTTTGTTCGAAAGTTCATTCAACACACTCATTACATCTTCACTCCTGAATTGATCCAAGGATTTACCTTGTGACACTTTGAACTGACTAAAATGTGGAGAAAGATGCATATTAGTACCTAGAACTAGAGCCTTGGTGCTTTCCAGCTTGGACTGGCTACTCATAGAAGGACTTCTATTTTGAGAACAAATCTCCAAAGAAACAGCTTGTTCTACCCTATTTTTCACTTGGGTGCTCGAAAAACCAGCCTCTCTCATGACTCGACTAACACTTGGGTCATCTAAAATAGATATTATGAGCTGTTCTAACTCTATTTTTAGAGCTAATATAGGCTGTTGCTGGTTTTCAATAGAGCCACGGCGTTGGTGAGCCTGCGCCCGTTTGAAGGCTGCAACCAAGGCATTGGAGAGGGAAGGGCTCAAGTAGCGAGGGCCTAGTAGAGGGCTTGCAGAGGAGGCAGGGAGGCGGTTGAGCGCAACATTGAAGCAAAGCTCTAGGGCCTTGCATTGGAGGGGGTGAGAATGGGATTGAAGGCAGGCCCTTTTCAGAAGACCAGTGGAGGATGAAAGCATGGCATTAGCAACATGGAGAGGAGTCACTTGGGCATGACCTCGGCGTTTAGCAAGGCTAACCGCTTGTTTCACTATGTTTGTTGCCTCAGCAGTTAGACCCTGCTGTATGCTGCAAAGGCTGGATCTCATCTTCTTAATTTTTACTGAATATTCACAGCCGCTACAATCCTAGCAGCTATATAAAGAAAGGACACTTGAGACACGATCTTAAGGGTTTTGGAAATGGGTTTGATTTGGATAGAGAGAGAAAAAAATTGCTTTAAAACATTGTTGAGGGAGCTAGGCGACTATAATGAGGAGCTAGTTATCTGGTTTATATTTCGGTTGAGGAGACTGAAGAGGCTCTGTGTCAGATATTATGGGATGTGGGTTTATGCTTTTCTTGTTAGTGAGGGAAATTTTGTCCTTGTGTGCTTTGCATGTGAAAGTGGACTGCATGTGATGCAACTTTGCCCCTCTCTCTCGCTCTAGACATAAAGGAATGTAGATGAGTAAAAGCTGGTCTCACAATATTGTGCAGACTATAAAACATATCTTAAAGCACTCAACTTTAAACACTAGGAATGAAATAATCACTTTTGTTAAGAATAAGCTCAAAACTAGATGATGAAAAGAGAAAGAGAAAAAGGTGGAAAAAGAGAAAGCAAAAAAGGGAGCTGGGTCGTCCACCAATAACCAGACCTGAGAAAAAGATAGGGAAGACTGGCTGTCTGTTTGGGGGAATAGGAAACTGTGCTACCCATTTCTTCTTCTTCTTCTTTTTCAAACCTCTGTTCTCGAAGATCAGGAGAGGAATAATGCCTTTGATGATAATTAAATGAGTTATCTAATACAAACTCCAGCACTGATTGCATCAGAAATAAAACATCTTCCCTGATCTCTTCAATCCAAAAAAAAAGAGAGATGCTTTGAGGTACCCTTTTAAATGCTGGGTCCTGTTTGCAACAATCTTGTATGAACAATTTGGAAATTCAATTTTATCTCAATATATGTAGTTTTTATATGTATTTGCATGATCATAAATATTTTTGTTTTCTACTTTAAAATCTTCTTCGAAAGAATGAATGTGAAGATGAAGAGATAATTAGTGATCTAGTGATTGTTCTAACTTCCATGTAAAAATAAAGTATATGGATTAGAGTAATTATTTGTACGAGTCTCAAGTATACAAGTCTTGCGCAGATTCTTTGAAAAAAAAAGGAAAAAAAGAAAGAAAGACCGCACCATAAAAAATGTAAGAATTGTAAGAATCATTGCTCATGTGATTAAAGATGTGGAAGATAAAATTGACAAGTAGATATAAATAGAGCAAAACAAAATTCATAAACAGGTGGGAGAGAATAGAAAGAAGATTGACTCATATGTGGTTCGACGCAGCCCGGACCGTGACAAACCGACAATGGTATTGGGGTCTCATCTTTGGTTATTGTTGGGCTTTACCGTGGGCCGAGAATGACATTCTGTGGGCTTGAGGCTCAGGTCGAAAAATGAAAAGGAAAACTCATGAACAAGAAGGACTGTTGGAGAGATCAGAAAGAGCATTCCATAAACTCACAAAATGTGATTCGGTGTTATTTTTCTTATAGCACTTTAACGGGACGGTGGCAGACTGACAATGCGCTTGGGATCTAAAAAGTGTGGAATCTTAACTTTACACTTTAATTCAATTTAATTAAATATTTTGTGTTGAAATCCGCTCATCGAGAAAAGTCTAACTCGCATATAAAGGGAAGTATTAAATATTAAGAATATAGAGTAATGATATTTACAGTCATAAAATACGTAATTGTCACACAATTATTTTGAATAAAGTAAGTAAATACTAGATAAATATAAAAAAAATTAATTTTTTAATAATAAATCTCACTCTTTTTCAAAATAATTACGTGATATTTACATAATAAAGGACTATACTCAATGCTGCAGAAGGTACATACCTGACTTCGGCCTCCTTGAAACGTTACGCAATAAATAAATTCATGTTCCCGAGGTATAATTTCAAAAGAGCCCAACTGCCTAATCCTTATATCTTCAGTCAAAGCTTGTGTACGTTGTTGTAAAGGAACTGCTTTATTTTGTATTGTCCTTACAGTTTTGCTGTAACTTTCATTATCTGCAGCAGAGAATTTTTTTCACTCACAAGCAATTTATTGCCCCTTTTTGCTCTCCTTACCTTTTGAGCCTTGGATATATCATATGTGACTGTCATTATGGAAATTACTATACCCCTCTTCAGGACATAAATAGTGGGAATGCATATGTTTGAGGGGAGAGAGAGAGAGAGAGAGAGAGAGAGATTTTGCGAGATCATTTTGTCACGGGTGACCCATATTAATTTCTTGGATCCTATCACAAATAATTTTCAGAGAACGAGATAGCTATTGATCTAACCAGAAATGAAATTAGGATGTTGTCGCAGGCTGTTGTGACAATATGGGGTCTTCTTGATTTATGATCTGCACTATATTTCCTCCATATTCTTTGTTCTTCCTTTACTTTTGGTTGTATTTTCTGCCATGTTTTTGAAGATTTTGATTTTTCTTTCAACATTCTGACCGCTCATTTTTCAGATTTGACCAGCTTTGATCCCCCTCAACTCTGTTTCGAGGGGCTCATTCAATGCTCTGTATCATCACATGATACCATCCAGTACTTGCACGCATGAGATAATATCCAATTTGCATAGTGTTTGACATTATTTCAGAACCTCCCCTGCGTAGTTTCCCCTTTGACATTATTTAGAACCTCCCATCATGTGCATAGTATTGTTGATGATATATTAAGAGTAATGCTGGATATCAGTTTCAAATAAATAACTCTCAGGCAAATCATCTACAAATATTTATATAGAACTTGTCTATTTAAGATTTAAATCATTTTCTCATATATGAATGAATAGTGATTTATTCTTAAAAAGAGGAGAAAGGTCTATTTTCATTCTCTCTCTAATAATACTACCAGCTCCTTAAAAACAATATAGAAAAAGGCATCGGATTATAGGGATATGAAAGGCTATACATATAGTTCAATAATGAAGGAGATATATAATTTGCTTCCCAAGTAGCTAAGCCTATAATGCAAAGAGAAACAGGCTGTGGGAGACAGCTTGGAAAGAAAGTGGCAGCCTAATTTGAATCAGATTTTCTCTATTTCATCAACCAACTTTATAGTAATTTCTGCGGTGGAGCTATTCTCTCCAAGTTTTTCATGCAATAGCTGTCTTTGTGCCTCTTTACAATTTGTCAGAACTTTGAAAATCTCTACCTAAGGATCTATCATTTCATCGGTCAGATTTTCATTTAATAGCATGTCCTGTACAGTAAGTACATCATATCCTACTCCCACTTGATGTTTTCATTTTCATTTAAAATAAATAAATAAAAGTTAGCATTTGCTCAAGAGATGAGCTGATGTGAATATATGGTCATTCAGGACTCGTTTATTTCTTTTAACTCTATTCAATTCTATTCAATTTGGTTTAGATTTAGGTTTTTTTTAATATTTAAATAATTAATTCTCAAATTATTAAATTCAGTTCAACTTAAACCTCTTTATATGTAAAATTTTTTAACTCAACACTTCTTTACACGTGAGATCATAATTATTCTTAATTTTTTATAAATACATCTAAACTCTTTTTAATATTTAAATACATCTAAACTTATCTTAAATGGACTCGACAAACTCACTCTATTATCTCAATACATTACAATTTATAAAGAATTCATCTTAACTCAACTCAACTAAGCTTCCAAAAACATCCTTATATTTTATGAAAAATGGGATGAGCCCTCTTTTTCCAAACGCGGTGAAGTGTTGAACCTAAGGCCTACATTTCCCATTGCAGTTAACAATCTCATGGCTTTAGCTACTTTGAGAGACAATTAGCATGAATGCATGATGATACAAAAGTGAAAAGTAATATACGCAAGCTAAATATATTGTCAGCTTTTAACCTACTAATATACACATAAGAGTGATGCATTAAAAGCTAGCTAAGACATTATTACCGTCTCTTCTCTTCCTTCTCAATCTCAATCTGACCATGATCAACAGATGAACATAATAATGCAGAGGAAGCAAGTGAAGAAGAAGAAGAAGAAACAGCAGAAAAATAAGAAGTTGAATCAGAACATGATGAAGTAGTTGCCGCAAGACCAACAAGCAGATCCACAAAGGCTCCGACAATAAATCCATGATTCTTCTTCCCGTTCATCCTCAAATACCACCCCAGCAACTCCTCCAAGCAACCCCAGTCTTTCACCCCATGAGATTCCACCATCTCCTCCATTGACCTCTTGAAATCAATGTACGGATCCTCTGACTCCATCGCTAAAACTACGCTCTCTTTGAATGGAAAGCCGTCATGATCATGATGATCTTTCGCCTTCTTCTCTAAGATGGAGCTCGTATCACCGGGCTCGAAAAACAGCCTCTCGGACCTCACTCCCCGCACCAGTACCATTTCGAGTGATTCCCCGTCGAAGTACTCCTCGGACTCGGTTGAGTAGCTCGCAGATTCAGAAGAATTTGTGAACCAAGACTCAGTTGTTTCCACTTGATCTACCCCATCTATGATATTGGAGTCAAAGAAAACCGAGTTCACTGTCTTGAACATGTCGTCCCCAGCTCGGAAAGAAAAGGTCTTGGGATGCTTACACGAGGGCCATTGCCATGGCTGCTGCTTTGTTTCTTTGTTCTTGAAAAGTGAAGACAGTTTCATGATCTTCTTGCCCATGTTGGATCTAGATCGAAAAAGCTTGCAGGGAAGTGGGTTGGAATAATGGTTTTTGGGGATTGTGGATGTATGTATGTATGTATCTGTGTCCTGAGGGGTTGTTGCTAATTAATGTGATCAGAGGGCTTTTCCAGTGCCATATTTAAAGGAGAGGTGAAAGGAAGTGATCAAGGAAGATGGAGAAAATGGTAGCACTGGCCAGAATTTGAGCCTTTCCTGTGTGTCTTCCAATTGTAGGTTTGAAGAATTTAATGTTATTTAATGCAGCCTCACACCAACTGCAAATCCCCCACCTTTTTGTCAACATATTTTTTTTACTATTTCAAAAACTAAAAAAAAATAAAAATAAAAATAAATAAAACTATTTCATGAGCAACGTTACAATATTTATTTTACATATTTGTTTATATTGATCCAACGTGCAATACATTATTAATTAATTTGTATTTTTCATGTACGTACGTAATTATGCTGCTCGATCGACATATCATACATATATATATGGCTGCTGCGATGTCTCAATTAGTTGTAGCTTTCAAATTTCAGCTCATGGGTTTTGATATTGCTTTATGTTTTGGTTTGCTTCTAACGACAGTTATCGATTTTGGGAATATACAATAAGAGATCAATCCTTCCAATTAAAACAAAAAATATTCATATTGTTAATGTAGATTGATTAATATATATATATATATATATATATATATATATCTATATTACTAGCTGGCTAGTTGAATAAATTAATGGACCGACTCCATGATATATTAATCCTTCGTCGATTAAATTATTACCTTCTATATACAATATTAGTTCTTGTCAATATCGGCTTAATTCTCATCTGCAACAAAAAAAAAAAAAGGAGAGAAAATAAAATATAATAAAATATAATTGGATCCCTTGATCAGTACTCCATCTCTGTGATTCTGCATGCAGTCTTTTTATAAAAATAAATTCACCAAACACCAAATAAAGATCAAAAGCAAAAGAGCCCAAAAAAAAAAAAAAAAAAAATCAGCATTAATTAGAAGGTGATTTGTTAATGAAACGAGAGAGATATGTACTTAACCATGAGCTCAATTAATATTGTAAATAGGAACTAAAAAACATGAATGAACAGTAGTACTGACAAATAATGATTTTGTTTGGTCGATAAAAGTAACAAAATGTCTTGTAGTAAAGATATCATTATAAAAGAAATTAATGATATTGGTCCATGAAATTAATATTTAATACGTGGCATGTGGACACTAATATTGGTAATTATAAAAGAAATTGAAACGGACAAAAATTGGCGGTTTTCCAAGCTGATCATATTGCAAAGAAAGGAAAAAAAAAAAATTATAAAAGAGACAATCATAAAGAGGCAAAGTTCATGTGAGTTATTTAAGAGGGAACGGTGGAATCATATATGTACTCTTGTGTATCCTTGCCCAATAATTTATGAGGGAAGATTAATTGAGACCCTAGCCTAGGGATAGGCCTCTCATTTATTTGGTACCAGTTTCTATTTGGTACCCTAAATACTGATCTGCATGCATTTTTTTTTCACTACTCTAATATATAGAGTAATTTACATCCAATTTTACAATGTGCAGTACTTTTTTTTTAATAAAAAAATAGAGTTTATTGAAAAACAGATTTTTTATACGATCAATCCTCATATTTATCATTTTTTTAAAAATAAGTGCATGAAATTTGTACATCTTAAATTTGTAAATATCATTTCTCTATTAATATTTGAGTATGTAGTTTGTATATATATATATTGAATAATTTTAATTACAAAAGTTTGCATACAATATAGTCATTCCATTTCATTGATAGGCAAAAACAATAGATGACAATATTTTGAATATTGTACCTATGGCTGTTTCAACCGAGGCATTGAAACGAAATATTTTGGTACTGGTACGGTATCAGTATCGTTTCAGAATAGTCTATATATATATATTAATAAATTATATATATAAATATATATAAATTATAAATAGTTTAGTCTGAATTATGAGATCAAAAAATAAACTTATAGTTTGAAGAAATAAAAAAATAAAAATAAAGACTAAAATTTCAGCGAGTACGAATCAAAATATAAGCCGTCACAAATTAAAATATCAACAGATACAGACTGTCTAAAATTTTAACCAATACAAAACTATACACATTTTTATATTGGCTATATCAGAAAAACAAAATATGTTGACCGTACCATTAATTGACGGGTTTTATTATATCTTTTGAAAAATTCTTTTATAGTTAAAGTATTTCTATATAAAATGTCATGATAATCAGACAGTCACGATCTACCAATTGGATTGACTTGTAGATTACAATGATTCGGGTTGAAAGATTATAATAAATAGTTGGTGAGGAAGATGTTTAATTATGTTCTCTACGTATGTTTGAACGTTGCTGACGTGGATGGGCACTTTTTCCATCTAATTTCTTTCAAGTTGTTGCACAAAAACTCTCATGCATCATGCATCGGTATCACGATAGCTGAGTGGGCTACGTACATGTACTACTGCTTGTTAGCTCATCAAATCATGCAGAGAAGCTCTTGGGAGCTGAATGACAAAAAGTGGTGGAACCTCTCCTATTATATATCACAGACAAATCATAATGGATTATTTAGCAATATTGGTAACTGACAAAGCTAGATCACATGGAAGTACCTAAATTTCGTCAGAAAACAAACGAGCTGTCTGTCTGCTTGTTATGGATCGACATGCATGATGATCATCGATCGATCATGTACAAAACCCATTTGCACATGACAGTAAAAGGACTCCATGCATGCGTTAAATCCAATTTAATTCGATCTATCTCGATCATGTTGTAAAATCATGCATCTTCTAATTAAATGCCTTTTATTTTTTCCAAAAGCATGCGCGCGCTCAGTTGTTTTGTTTCATAGGTACGACGTTCTAGCTCATGGCCTGGAAGCTTCCGCCCATCATGATCAATTCCAAGTTTTGTCTCGCATGCATGCTGCATGTCATGTGGCTTTAAGTGTCATCCCTACAATGGAGGATAATGCAGATGCAATGATCATGATGAAGAGATATATTATCCTAATTGTCATGTTGGAATTAGTCTAGAGGATAATGCATGCATGTCTTAATTTCAAAATTATGGGTTCTTCATGCAGAAAGTATTGGTTCATGTAAGTGAACTGGTAATTTATGATCTCCTTTCTACCGATACATTAATTCATGCATGCAGGCTTAATGCATCCAATTACATATATGGATGCAGATGCTCCGTTGATCATACGTGATTGACGGCTCATAATTAACCACGTACGGGTTTACGCAACAATATTTTTTTTTTTTTGCAGAGTTCAATTATAATATATGAAGCTGACAGCCTCCACACACATACATTATCATAACTGGAAGATCATCTCTCTTTCCCGGAACATCAGGCTGATCTTACACCTAAACAATTAACACAAAAACCGACAAGATTATATATCAGGATCATCATGTCCTTCTGATGAATATTATATATACAAATATATATTTAACATGCCAATCACAAGATTATAATGGTCCATGCATGCATGCAATTCAAGCACGATGAAATCATTAAGTTTTTCTTGGGATTATCCGGGAGATCATGAGATAATTAATTACTTGTTTAATGCAGATTTGTTTTTAGGGTTTATAAGTCGTATTGGCTTCGTTCAAAGTACATGATCATGTTCTTAGTCAATGGTGGTGTACTGTAATCAGAGAATTCGATCTCTAGCTTGTGGAACGAACATATCTAGAAGAATCTGCATTAATGCAGACTTCATTTCCCTTTTCTTGGAAAAAAAAAAAAAGAAAAAGAAAAAGGAATTATAAGCAGCACCCTGGACCACGCCAGCAGAGATAAAATAGTACTATAGCCATGTGGATTAATAAACAGCACCATTTAAATATGATGCATGGTGATGGGGCATATATTGTACTAGAGGTCGGATGCTGCTCATTATTTCATTTTATATATTTTAATTTTTTTTTTTATTTTTATTAGATTAATTGAATTATTCTATTCATTATTTATACATCACATATTTATTATAAATAAATAAATAAACCAAAATGTGACGCGTGGAATGCTAAGTAAAATTATCCATTATACTATTGCCAGCATTTTCTTGAAACCCACATGCAATCATGCATGCAGTTGCGAAGAACACGGATCAGGAAATTAAAGATCAATATTATATGTACGTAGCTGCAAGAATGTTCAGTACTGTTTTGTTTGTGTTATTTTTATGGAAAATACTAGTTTGTGTCCTCTCATTTTACTCACTCATTTTAACAGTTTATATATTTATTATTTTTTAATTTTTTTACTTAATAATTAAGAAAATAATTTTTAATGCATCGGTATATTTTTTTATTTTTTAAAAATATTTAAAAAATATGAAAAGAGTACTTTGTACACTGCTCATATCTCTCGTGCTACACCGCCACATGAATGGTCACCATAAGGGCATCCACACTTTTTAAAATGATTTGTTCCACATTGGATTTTCAAAATAAAATGGACTTTTGCTATTGATTGCCAAAATGAAGAATTATTGATTTTAAAATATTAATTTTTTTTTAAAAAATTATTTATAAGTTTGTAATTATTTAGATAAAATTTTAGATGAGTTTAATCAATATATTATTTTAAATAAAAAAATATTAAAAATTAATTTAATTAAAAAAATTAATTAATATTCAATTGTGGATTATAAATTGTGATACAAATAAATTAATAAAAAGTTAATTTAATAATATTTTTCGTTATTTATAAATGGCTAATCCAATGTGGAGATTGAATGTAAATAGAATAGGCAAATGTAAAAAGGTGTGATATTGGCTAAAATTTAGAATGGGCCAAGCCAATGCTAGTGCTCTAAGCCATAAGGCTAAACAGCCTTTTTTTTTTCATCATTTTTTTTCATACATTTTTTTATATTCAAATATTTTTTTTAAAAAAAAAAATTTACAAACTCATTTAAAAATATTTTCTTAATACAATAATCGGTGAGTTTTATAGTGCTGCATCCTCGCTCCATACAGCATTTTCCCTCTGAGATCATGTGGAGACTAATTAATTAGAATATATATGAAGTAGTAGTAGGTTCGACATCATGTCTGCGTATGAAGACAAAATATCAGTTGGAATATATATATTCATATTCATATATCAGAAATAATATTATTAAACTCTGTTCTTCTGATTTCTTTTCTTTTCCCCATTTCATTGGGTAATTATATATATATATTTATAAGTTGATATTTCGTTAGGGAACAAGTTTGTCGGCCAGGACGTGTGGGATAAGAAAAGTCATGAATTGCTTTGCAAAAATAATTAGAACCCAAAATTAGCACAGCTTTTCTACATGAAAAAGGCAAAGCTATATATATATATATATATATATATATCAATCCTTCTACATACAACCGCCCTTTGAGAAACCTGCGACATCAGCCAGCATCGTGGCTGATGCGGCATATGTGCAACGTTGTCGTTTGCATTTTCCTCAAAAATAGAATGGTCAGTTGGCCTCCTTTCCATTTTGCTCATCCCTACGAAAACTGCCTTTTTCATTGACTTCATTTTTCTTTCCCATGCATCCTGCAAGTCCAACGAAAGCGAGTTTCAACATAGCACCACCACTCTTCCGTAGACCAGCAGTCTCGCCACTGCCTAGCTCATGCAGCACCATTCTACCTGCACCACCTTGCCGAAGCCAAGCCTCACGTAAAACACACAAACCGTAGGCCCATGTCCTCAGCATGCATGCTACACCTCCACGTCGTCACCATCGGCAAGCTTCAAGCCGCAGCCCATGGAACCCCATGCACGGCAGCTTAGCCAGTCCCACCTCCAAGCCGCGTCCTCACCGCTGCACGTGAACCCAGCAAACCGTGAACCAAGCACCTCCACGCCGTCACTCCTGCACCATCAACACACACATACGGCCTCCACCTCACGGCACAACAGTCGAGCAACGTGACGAAACTTCCCTCACACGGCAGAAGCCACCAACGCCACCACCTTTCGCCACCCTCTTCACAAACTCATCACGGTGAGCCCCTGTTTCAGCCTCCAAAAAACAGAGCATTTTCGTGAGCCACAGCCAACCAGCCACGGCGCCAGCTCTCTCTCTCAGCGTTATCTTTACCTGCCCAGAAAACGCCAGCCGTCGCACCCACTCCCTCAGGTTAGCTGCTGCCGTCGCACCCTACCTCCTCTCCCTCTATGTTACTCTCGATTTCCTCCCGTAATCTCTCATCACGTTGCCTCTCTCGTTCACTCACCACTCTCTCTCTACGTAGTGCTCAGCCTGCCATTATTTACTAGTTAATTATACTAGTTAACTACAGAGATTATGGCGCTAAATTTTGACCATTATTTGTTGCTATATCTAAAAGTTCCTTCAAATGGCCTCATAAGTAACGGGAAATGGGGAGAAACGTTGTACCTCAACCACTTGTGCTTCGACGAGGGACCCACTTGATGCCGAAAACGCCACGAATTTTTCTAGATTTTTATTCCTTTTTTTTTCTTCCATTTGCTAATTTCTTCTCTAATTTTTGGGTATGAGCTGTTGTCCGCTTTGTGGGTGAATGAAAGAAGTCTGAAATGATTGGAAGAAATGGGGAGAATCACAAGTGGGTGACTTCGCAAAACCATGGCTTTGTGGAGAAGACGAAGACAGTGACTTCATTAGAGGTGTAACCAGTCCGGTTCGGTCTGGTTTTAGACAAAATCTTGGACCGAACCGGTATGACCGGTTTTGTATTTTTCAAAACCGATTACGCACTGGTTATACTCCTAAACCGGTACTTCCGGTTTTACCGCTTTCTGGTCCGGTCCGGTCCGATTTTTCAGTTTTTTTAAAATGTAAGTTTGACATTTTGTCATTAAAAATATGTTTTAAAAAAACTGTTTAAAAAAAATATGTTATACTTTTATTAATCTATATTAAACTATTAATATAACTATAACTATAGTCTATATTAGACTACTCTTTTTTTTTTAGGGAGTCTATATTAGACTATTAGTACAAGTTATAAATTTATATATTAGTATAGCTATATATTAGTATATATTAGTATTAGTGATAAACTATATATTAGTATAGCTATATAATACATGATCAATTACATTTTTATTTTTAAGATTAAACTTTTATTTTATAATAACATTATCTTATATATAATTATATTAATAGTATATGATCAAACAAATTACAAATGTTCATATTTAAAATTAACATTTAATGTTATATTTTATAAATTATAATATGAAATTATTTCATATATGATATATAATTATATACAAAAATTTCACATATAATTATATATTATATATAAAACTTATATATTTAATATATATAAAATACTTTGTATAATTTTAATATTGTATAAAACTTATATATAAAATATTATTTTTTATATTTTTTTATCAACCGGTTCGGTTCGGTCCGGTCCGGTCCAAAAAATCTTAAAACCGGAACCGGACCAGTTCCAACCGGTTTATGAATTATAAGAACCGGTTTCGGACCGAACCGATTCAAAACCGATAAAACCGGTCCGGTCCAGTTTACCGATTTTTCGGTTTAAATTTACATCCCTAGACTTCACAGAACCATGGGTTCGTGGGTAGTTCGTTGGTTCCACGAAGACTGATTGTGGAGACGAAGACTGGGTTGCGGCAGGCTTCGGCTTCGTGGGGCGGCGACTTGGTGGAGGACGATAGGGCTTCGTGTATGTAGAAAAGAAAGAAATGAAGACGGTGAAAGCAGTTTTTCATGGGGATGGGCAAAATGGAAAGGAGGTCAACCGACCCCTTCTGTATTCGAGGAAAATGCAAACGACGACGTTGCATATATGCCACATCAGACACGATGCCGCAGGTTTCCCAAAGTGGTTGTAAGTAGCATTTTTCTATATATATATATATTAGGAAATGGCCTCGAGTGCATTAATCTCGAGGTGCATCTGATATAATGATTTAAATAAAAAAAAATGAAAGAATCTATAGCTTATTTATTTGAAAAAAAAATAAGATTAAAGATAAAAAAAAAATAAGATAAAAAAATCTAAACTTTAGCAAAGTCTCTAACAACGGGACTATTAAAAGTCTTTTGGTAAAATATAATCTTTAATTAAATTCTACAAAAAAATTACACATCAAATAGTTAAAAATCTTAAAACCTTTTGGATAAAATAAAATTATTTATTAAATTTTACAATAGAGCTATAGGTGATATTTATTTGCAGAACATGAGCCAGACCTCTCGTATCCTAATTATTAGCTAGAAAACAAGGACGAGAAACACTTACATGAGTGGATGTCGTTGCACTTTTTTCCTTTTTCTTATGGGTCTCGATTGTAATTCTTAAGTTGTCGCAGGTAATTTTATTTTGTTTGTGGGCTGTTTAGTTGCAGGTTTTGTTACTTTTATTTCCCTTTCTATCCATTCAGCTTGAAGCCCAATCCGGCGGCCTCTTAACGATTTTCTTTTCCCTTCCCCATTGGTGTTATTGCCGATCCATCTACCTGTTCTTTTACAGCAGTGGTACTCTTTTGTTCTTCAGTTTTTTCTTTTTGTACTAATTTCTTTTTTGCCCACCAAAAATTATTTAATCTTACTATATTTGATTTGATTTAAGATCCAGAGTGTCACTATTAATAACAGAAACAATATCTAATATTATGTGATTCGTATATTATGTCTATTTAATTTTTATAATTATATGAATTATTAGTTTGGCAATATCGATCCAACGTTTTCTCTTGGATCATAACGAGAGTGCAACGTACGTCATGTATGTTTTAATTAAAATAAAATTTTGGTTTAGGAAAGTAACTTGTATATAATCGGTTTTAGAGAATACATAATCCGTACTATTGATTTGAGTCTAAATTTATAAATTTGTTGCTTCCATTAAATAAAATTAAGAAATTTTATCAATTTAAATTATCATTTTCTTATTAAATGTGAATTGAAAAGTAGTAAAATTTTTATGTTTTTTCAATTGGACACACGTGCAATGCACGTGTTTGCCCTTACTAGTATATAGTAGAAATATGAATTTGGATTGGATCTCAAAACAATCCGACGTGACCAAACTTGAAGTTTCCACTAAGCCGAAGGCTGGGAAAGCATCTTTTTACCACTCCTAGGAGATATGCATAGATTGGTATCGTTTCTATGAAGTTCAAGTTTGTAGTTCTATGACAATTGAAGGCGTCTTATCTTGATTCATTTGATGATATCTTCTGCAGATAACCCAAATGAAATCAGGGTCTTTTTTCAGGAGCCATATCCTTCGAGAGGTAGGGAGGATTCGAATGGAATCTTTAGGAATGATGAACTAACACTTGCCAATGCATTTGAAGAACAACATTGTTTTAATTAAAATAAAATCTTAATTTTACATCCATCACTGTAATTACACCGTTATTCACATTTGTATAATTAAAGGAACAACCGACAAATTTCACGAATACCATTGCTGTCTTCTTTTACCTAAATCTAGGCGACAAATTCTGCGATTTCCTGAGACTGGTTCTGTCAATTCCAGGTATTTATCCCCCCAAACTGAAACAAACGATCAAGATGGCTGGTTCAGGTTTTTCCTTGTGGAGCTTGCAAATTTCTGAGAAAAAAATGTGTTTATATTTCTTACGTAAAAGCATCTTTCTTAGTCATATTTTTTTCTATTTATTTGTCTACACAGTTTCGAATACTATGCGCATCTGTTTATATTTATTTCTATTATGCTAGGAATTTACTTTGTATGATATTGTTTGTTTGTGAGATGCACATATAGTATTCTGTCTGGTTGATTTGCTTTGAATTTAAAACAAGTTTGTGACAGAAAGAATGGCATAGATCGAAGGTCGAATTAGATTGATTACACGAAGTTTGGGTTAGGGATTATTGTATCGAACCCATGCAGGGTTAGAAGTAAGATTGAGTCAGTAATTATTACTTGCATGTTTGGAGTTACGTACGAAATAGAGTTTTAATTGTAGAACTTTTACTATCAAATTCTATAATTAAAAATTATATGTATATATCTAAAGTGTTTTTAAAATTAGTCACAGTAATTTTTAAAAAATATATAGTTATATATAGGAGCTTTTCAATAAAAGTAATTTGATACTTTTTAAAAAGTAAAAAAGTGGACCTATTTATGTGTTTAAAACATTTTTTTTATAAATTTATCAAAAATATCATTTTTATATTAAAAGAGCTTTTAGGTGATGTTTGGAAAAAATTTTCATTTCATCTTATCTCTTTTCCAAAAATCATTCAAATACAAATATTTTCAAACTAATCATTACAATTTTATCAAATTTCAAATAAAAAATAAAAAACTGTTTAACTTTTTCAAATCTCAAAATAAAATTTATATTAAAAAATTATATTCTAACAATATTATAATTTTATAATATTTTTTATTCAATTTTTTTCGCTCATTTATCAAAATACAATAAATACACAACTCAAACTATTTCACATTATTCACAAATCATTTTATTACTATTCACAAAAGTTTTATCTCATCTTATTTCTTAAGCATTCCTGACATTGATTTCATCAAAACTATCTCCAAAATTTAGCTAAGAGTATATATTTTGCATAAAGTCAAAACCATTCAAGCCATAAGTACCCCACATTAATGGATTAGGCAAAATAATAATATTTTATTATTTTTTATTATTTTTTTTCATATTTTATAACTACACTAATCATATGTTAATTAATCATTTAAGTTTGACTAAAATTCTTGTTTTTAACTAATTTCATTCCGCAACCTAATTGCAACCTGTAATTCATGTGGACACTTGGAATGAGGAGTAGATTATATGACCCGAAATGTGAAGTAAAAAAAAAAAAAAAAAAAAAAAAACAATAGAATGTATTAATATCACTTTTGGAATAAAATATCATTGCAGTTTGTCTGATATTTTGGAATAAAATATCACTTTTACATATGAACTCATCTCTAAATATGAAGATACTTAGAAATACTATAGCTCAAATTTAAAATTTTTACTATTTAACTACTCAAATGCAGATGATTTTATCTATATTTTTTAAAATTTTGAAGGTGCATTTGGCAAATGTCAAGGCTCTGAACAGTTAAAAGTACTTTTTAAACTTCCAAACTCCCACAACCACGTCTACATACACTTTTGACAAAACATTGATTTGGAAGGACATGTCAAGCGAAAAATGAAGTAAATTAATTGGCTATAAGTACATGTGCAAAAATAAGTATATGACTAAATTTAATTTTTTCAATTTCTTTAAGTTTTTTTTTTTAAATCAATAATATAATATCATAATTAAGAAAGATAAAAAAATAGTAGGCTACGTTTATTTCTTGGTAAAATGTTGGAGAATAAAGACAATGGACATTAGCCTCGTCACCTTGCATTAAAAGGTACTTTTATCACTAATCTACGGTTTGGGCTAAATTGATTAAGATGTAACCAAAGGGAACACATGATTAGCCTAGAAAAATTATATATGCAAGCCTGTTTATTGACACATTAAATATAGAATTGATATAAAAGCAGTCCACGTTACCTAATATAAAAAGTATTTGCGTTTTTAGAGCATTGACAATAATCTAGAAAGTCAAAACCAAAATTTGCCTAAAATCGCATGATTTGTCTTTTGCCTTTTATCATTTAAGATATAACTCTACATTATATTATCCATCTATTAGCTAAAATAATAATAAAAGATTACTCTTTTAATTATAATTTTTTTCTTCAAATTTTGTAATTATACTATCCATATATTAATTAATAATTTAATTTTTAATTAAATTATCGCTTGACAACTTTTTTCCAACCTAATTACCTAACAAACACATTTTGTCAATCCATACTTTATAATGATAAAATTGAACATTAATTTAACCGAATTTGTAGTCAAATTAAAAAATATATATGTATATATCTATTTTATCAAATAACAAACACAAGAAAACTTAAAATCCGACCTCAAGTAATCAAAAAGTAAAAAGTTTTTTATCGATAGTAAATGTAAAACAATAAGAATATCAAACTCTTGGGTTTGCACGGAAAATTGGACTACTTTCTTAGATTATTTTTTAATAAAATGTGTTTTTGGTTTGAGAACAGTGATTCTCTAAATATGACTTTTGCAATAGATTTATTGTAGTTTATAGTATTACTTAAAACAATTTGGCTAGTCTAATGCAAGTAATTTAATAAAAAACAAGTCATATTTTTTGCTTCATTGACATTTGATTAGTCTAATGTCAATACTCTTCATGTTTAAAAAAAATATTCTTTAGAAGCCTACTTAATAATACACCATTAATGTGAAAGCATACCATTTCAACTAACAACAAAATAGTGCTTCAGAGTTTTTTTTTTTTAACGACTAAAATGATTTTGCATAAGAGAAATTATATTTATAGTTTTAGGATGTGTAAATTTAGTGTACTATTAATTTTTGTTTATGTACTTTTAGATTTATTTTTTTTTAATACATTACTTTTTGTTAGAATATTAAAAAATAATATTCTAACAATATTTTATCATTACAATTCAACTCAATTCAATATTTAAATATATTTATTATATTTTATATTAAAATTTTAAAAAAATTATAATGATAATCGAGAGTAATTTGGTATACAAACGTACTAAAAAATTCTAAACCAGAGAAAATTTAAGGAATAGTCGGTCTCTGTTAAATCCAAGGATTCATAAAATCATTTTTCCCTCCCCGTCTGTCTCTGTTTCTCCCCATCTCAATGATAGTCAGACGAATAGCAATTGCTGAATCCATCATCAGCCTTCTCGGTCGCTACCATGTTCGTCCATGTACGACCTCCCCTCCTCAGCCACCTCATCTCTCCAATCCCACCACCAACACCGTTTCCCCAATCAACCCAGATCACCTCCTCCGAGTCTGCACCATTCTCTACCAGCAGCAGCTCTCCCCGGAGCCAAGACTCCACTCCAACCTCCGCGCCTGCCAGTCACAGTTCGACCAAGAAGACCACCTCACCCATGAGCTCTTCCTCCAAGTCTGCAACAAGTTCCCCTATTCATGGCGCCCCGTTTACCGCTTCTTTCTGTACACCGACGCCAACCCACGTTTCACTCACACCTCGGTTTCCTTCAACAAGCTAATCGACGTGATTGGCAAGTCCAGGAACATTGACCTGTTCTGGGAACTTCTTCAGGAGATGGGGCGGCGTCGCCTCGTGAACGATAAGACTTTTAGGATTGCCCTCAAGACATTGGCGGCGGCGAGGGAACTGAAGAAGTGCGTGGATTTTTTCCACTTGATGAATGCATGTGGGTACGAGTACAGTTTGGATACCTTGAATAAGGTGGTTGAACATTTGTGTGGGAACAGGCTTGTTGAGGAGGCTAAGTATGTTGTGTCCAAGTTGAAAGACTCGATAAGACCTAGTGGGGTTACCTACAAGGGTTTGATAAAGGGTTTCTGTGATGTGGGTGATTTGATTGAGGCTTCAAAGGTTTGGAATTTGATGGTGGATGAAGGATTTGAGCCAGATATCGATGCGGTTGAGAAAATGATGGAAAGCCTTTTGAAAATTAATCGGTACGACGAGGCGATGAAGCTATTCCAGACGATGAGGGCTAAAAGGATTAACGATTTGGGTCTTTCCGCTTACAGGCTTGTGATTGAGTGGATGTGTAAAAGGGGCAAGACTGCGCAAGCATTTGCAGTGTTCGAAGAAATGCGTGAGAGAGCGATTCAAGCCGATAATCTAACGCTGGCATCAATTATTTACGGGCTTCTAGTGAGAGGTAGAGTTAGAGAGGCTTATAGGATTGGGGAAGGGATTGAGAAACCGGATATAAGTGTATACCATGGTTTGATCAAGGGACTTTTGAGGTTGAGAAAGGCGAGTGATGCAACCCAAGTGTTCAGGAAGATGATAGAGAGAGGGTGTGAACCCACAATGCATACCTACATAATGTTATTGCAAGGGCATTTAGGAAAGAGGGGGAGGAAGGGAACAGACCCACTTGTGAATTTCGAAACCATTTTTGTTGGAGGTTTGGTCAAGGCAGAGAAATCCTTAGAAGCCACCAAGTTTGTGGAGAGGGCGATATGGAAAGGGCGTGAGGTACCCAGATTTGATTACAGTAAGTTCTTGCATTATTATTCTAATGAGGAAGGTGTAGTTATGTTTGAAGAGGTGGCAAAGAAATTGAGAGAGGTAGGGTTGTTTGATTTGGCCGATATATTTCAGAGGTACGGGGAGAAAATGGCCACGAGAGACAGAAGGAGAGATAGAACAACTGAACCTTGAAAACTTATTTCAATGAAGGAATTTGTCGATTATGTTTTTTGTAGATTAAGGTTAATCAGGAATCTGAGGTTACTTGGTGTATCGCTTAGTGCCTCCACCCCTCTCCATTGCTTGAAAAACATATTTTGAATAACTACAACAAAAGGAAGTGCCACTACAGCAAAAAGATTATATAAAAATAAATTTACAAATTGGTGTTATTTTTTTTTATACGTTAAATCTACTTTAGAATAAAACTAACTTTATAATTTGACATATCACATCAAACCACGTCAGTTTGTGAATTTACTTTTGTGTAATTTTTTATGGCTAAAATATTTCCCATAATACAAACAATTATTCACTTGAGAAATTGTCAAAGATTAGATTCAAGTTGAGTGAGATAACTTATCTAAAGAGGGAATAACTTCCGAGAGAATGAAAATTTTCAATTCTTTTGCATCGGTAATCTTCTAAGACAGAATTACCCAAGGAAAAAAAAAAAGAGAAAAACCAGTGCAGATGAAGCAAACAATTACAGCGATATGTAAGAAAATAAGAACCCCTAGAGATAGCTCTTCCTACATCTCTGTGATAGGTTATCTCGAAACATATCGATCAAAAAGGATCTCTTGCATTTTGGGCATTTGGGATCTGCTTCAGACACCATCACATAGATTAAGCAAAGGGTACATCCCATCAAACATAATGATGGTACTTCAAGAACAAAGCTACTATCAAGATAGTCGCTTGAGTTCAAGTCCAACGCTGTGGTTGTTTCTTGAGATGATAATGGTGAAGTTTTTGATGATTTGCCCCAGAAACTCACTCCCGGTGGTGACAATCTAAGTTCCAAATCCACATCTCTACTAATATCATATCTTCTCATTTCCATAAAGCATCTCTTTTTTGTTTCCTTCCCAATGCATCCACTTCCAATCTTCAAGAGAAAAGAGATAAACTATCATATTTTTCTTCATTACCCGAAGGAAAATCAAGTATAAATTTGAAGAGTAATATTTCATGGTTTGTGGCTCTTCTATAAAAATTCAAAATTAAGAAGAAGAGTAAGAGCAAGTAAAGATAAGGCATTGAAACAAAAAGGCCATCAAATGTTACGAATGCATAAAAGACGTTTTACCTCATTGTCAGAGATGTTCTGAAATCCCACTGGAATATTAGCAGGATCACCAAAGCCAATTAGGGTTGAAGGAAACATAGAAGGACTGGACTGAGATCAGAAGATTTGTGAAATTCTTGTTGGCGTCGACCCGAGCTTGAAGCAAATTTGAACCTGGAGCTGAAAGAATGGATAGATAAAAAGTAACCATGTTTGTCTATTTAACAGTCAAATTGCTGGAACTGCTTCAGGACGAGTGTCATTTGAAGTCTGAACATCTCATTCATTTGGTAAACCCCACATAGATAATGTGTAGAGGGATCTCGGTAACCGTTGCTATTATGAAAACAAACACAAAGACAGCGAATTTCACTCCGAAACGGTGAATTCTTATACAGCTCAGACCCATTCCCAAAATGATGCTGATTGCTTGACAGCTTGATGATAAAACATCCCCATTATCTTGAGCGGCCCAATTGCATGCTAGAAGCAATTTTACTCTCGGATAACTCATACATAAGAGTCTTTGAGGAACTCTTCTGAGAGTAAACATTATACTCTCCTCCGCAGCAAATAAAGTGAAGAAATTCCTCTGATTTTGTATTGTAATCAGTCACAGACAAAACAAATCAATTGTTATGTACAAATAAATATGAAACTAAGGGGTAGAGCATCCTTGATCTGAAAAAAAGCTCTCAAGAGTAAATCTAACTATATTCGACCTTAGCACTTCAGATGGAAGGATGCATCTGGGATCATAAATAAAGCCTATCACCTATAACTGAGAACATATGGTTTAAAACATGATCTGTGGTTCAAATCGTCCTCGTCCTCGTCCTCGTCATAATGATCATCATCACCATCATTTTGATTAGCAAAATACATGTCATCATTGTCACCATTAATACCAGGTTCATCGTCCGTGCCTATATTGGAATTAACATCTGAAGAATGCCGTGAGCTCCAATCAGGCGGGAAGGTCTTCTGCAAGGTTTCTGTAAGCTCCCCACCTGTTCTCTCAATCTTGCATAAGCACTTTGACCAGTGAACTGCAGTCCCCATATCAATAGTCAACCCGGATTCTATCATCTCTCTGCAAACAGACAAAACTCCGGAATAAATGTAAGCTTCAGCAACAGCTGCCCTCGACAGCAGAGATGTCATCAGGCAATGGTACACAGCTTTGTCCGGCTTCAATCCAGCTTGTTTCATCTGCTCAAAGCATCTCAAAGCCTTCTCTGGAAGTGAAGCACGTGCCCACCCATGTATTAACGTAGTGTAGGTTTTCACGTTAGGCTTCACCCCCAAGGCTTCCATTTCTGCAATTGTTTGCATCGCTCTCTGAAGAAGGAACAGACTCTAATTAAAAGATGAAACTGCAACGGAGGCATTTAAATGTAAACAAAATAATTCTACTTTAGGGTTCCACTACTATCTAAAACCACAATCCTGCCCACCGAATTTTTTTTTTTTGATAAATTCCTGCCCACCGAAAAATGTCAGCAACAGAACAAGAAAAACAACAATCAATTAAAGTCACCAAAACAAGATCGTTTGCTGAATGGATTCTCAGATGCAAATGGCTGAGACTATTTCATTCTATTTCATAAACTTTCTTTACTGGTAAGTTATATATGCATCCAATGGGTCCACGACTTCAGTCCACCCTAGTCTTACCTAGGGAGGATGTGTCATTTGAGTTGAACTCCTTGGTCATCTAGTTCTCTAACACACAACAGGCCCAAAATCGATCCTGTAGAATCAAATAATCTTGTAACATAGCAAGACATACAATGTTTCATCTCAAATAATTGGGCTTGAGGCCAAAGTCTAAAGACTACAAGCACCCAACAAAACTCGTTTCTAAATCAATGGTTAAAGAATTGTCATTGAAAATGCTACGGGAAGTAAATTATTTTCCTCTCTAAACCTCTACAAACAAATGAGATGACTACCATCAGATCTCCAAGAAAAACAAATGAACCACCGAATAACAAAATAAACTCCTTCTACATGCTATACAAATTAAACTCAAAAAATTTCTCTATTGTAAGGGTATCCATCTGCCCAAGTAAATAACCTTATCCACCACAATACAGTAATAATTGATGAGCATACCAGCATGTCTCCAGCCTTGCAACAAGCATTTATGAAGGACGTGTATGTATGGATGTCAGGTTGAACACCTTCCCGTTTCATTTGTTGCATCAGGTCTGCAGCCTCCCAAACATCACCTCTTCGAGCCCATCTACATGCAGAAACAACAGAATAAACACACAGGCACCAAATGCAGACACACAACAAAACAAATTAGAAGGGGATATTAAAAAAAATGGTCAAATAAGTAGAAAAGGAAGTTCAATCAATCTAAAAATATAACCCCAAAAATAAAAAAGGTAAATGCAAGAGAGATTAAAGTAACAACTTTGAGAGTATATCTTGTGGCACTTCCAAGATTATAAATATTTCATACCCATCAATTAATATGTTGTACACAAAGGTGTTTTTTGGAATCTTTTGAGCACTCATTTCTTTTGTTACTGCTAAGGCACTCTGCATTCTGCCTGACTTGCAACATGCCTTCAGCAGTGCCTCATATGTATACACGTCAAGTTCCAAACCTTCATTCCTCAATTTAGAAAAATACTCGAATGCTTTTCCAGTATCTCCCACAGATGCATAACCATGCATGATGGTCGTGTATGTATGTTCATTTGGACTAATGCCTTCCAGTGTCATCTCATCTAATATTTTAACAGCCTTCTCCATCTGCAAGAAATACATGACAAATAAAAACTGACTTTAAAGAGAAAAGGACACTTAAGGAAGCTAATTGAAAATAAGATTATAAGAAAGAAAATAAAACATTGGAAAGATCAATGCAATCTTCTAAATATTAAAAACAAAAATTGCACAAGATGGTCTGAAATGGAGCAGGTAAAACAAGGCCAAGTACATGCCAAATCAGAAGAAACTGACCAGAGATTGTACACAATAACCATTTACTGGTTCCAGAAAATTTTTAATAAATGGGAAAATTAACAATAAAATGAGCTTTACAATCTCGGGCACCATATCAAACTGCGCCAATATGTAAACTTCATTTTGTAAGAGATCTCTTTGTAGAGCAAGCATTTTCAAAAAAAAAATTTGCACTTGTATTATACCTTAAGATCTCACTTACTGAGGAGCCCAATCATGCATGCCAGGGAACTATACATAAGTTGAAATGCCGTTCAAGCAAAAGAATACTATAGCCTTTGCATAAATGACAGGAGACAACGAAAAGGAATTTTCATCACAACACCATATCATGCATTGTAAAGTATTTACATAATTTGGTTATGGGAGCAGAAGCTCCTTTAACAATCCTGGATTGTGAATTTAAGATATTTGCCAACTGGTTACTTGACCTTCATTTTTCCTGTCTTTTTTTTAAATTATGAAGCATAATTTACCTGACGCTTCTCGACAAGGCCAAGAATCAGGGCATTGAAAGTATGCACAGTGGGAATGCATCCACTCCACCTCATCATATCAAAAATTTCTAGGGCTTTTCTCATTTCTCCTGCTCTTGCAAAACCATGTATGATGGGCATAAATGTACGTGTAGTAGGCCTGTGTCTCTCTTTCTGCATCTCCTTGACAGTACAGATAGCACGATCCATGTTACCCATCCCACAGAATGCCCTGATGATGTTATTGTAGAGCACCACATCAGGTCTCAGACCGTCCTTAACCAGATCTTCAAAAATTGCAAATGCATTAGCCCAATCTTTTAACTTCAAGAACCCGTTGATCAACATGGAGTAGGTCTTCATATTATGTTTTATGCCAGCTGATTCCATGATTTTGCTAATCTCCAAGGCTTTAGAAACTTTGCCATTCTGGAAGAGTGAGAAACCATTTTTCAAAACAGTGTTTGATCTTCAAATGTAATACAGACCACCTATACCAATACGGTACTAGGAAAATGAAAGGCTAAACAGATGACAGTGATAGCCTGTGCATGTAAAAACTCTAAGTGTGCAGAGTTTGATAACATCTAAAAGATTTTTTTTTATAAGTAATAACATCTAAAAGAATGCAACAAATGGGATCTTTGGAGAAGGATATATATATATATATATATATATATATATATATATATGCATATCCATTGTTTGTGTATGTATGAATAGCACCAACAAACTCCTCTGCATGGAACGACCCTTAAAATGCCGTACCACTCAACTCAACTTAAATTGGAATCTGCTAAGGACACAGAGCAGGGCATCTACCCAATTCAATTCCTCTGCACCTTTTTTACATAGAACTAAAAAAAACATAATCTATATTGAACTTCATTTTGAATATACAAACAAAGATCTAAAAAAGAATATACAAACAAAACAACATTAAGAACTTCATTTTGAATGGTCTGTATCCATATTAAAATCAAGTACAAGGAAATCGTTCAATCCCAGCACATCATGATATATTGAACTATCTGTAAAAACTTTGTTCCCCAACCAGCAATAGAAAATGTAAAGTGGAAAGGCAAGGTAGATGTATAAACAATGTAAACAACAGAGAAGCAAAAAGAATAAAACCACAGGCAGTCTTTTTGTAATCCTTTAATGTTCCCCAACCTGCTTTTCTATTACATTTAATTTCTTAAGAGCTGGAATTTTGTTTCCAACCACACATCCAGGAGAGTGACCTCCAAAAGAGATTACAAAAACAAAGATAGGCCCAACAAGTCTAATATGAAAACGAAAAAAGAACTTATACCTTAGTGTAAAGATTGATGAGACATCCGTAACTGATAACTGAAGGTGTAAAGCCACATTCCTACATCACAATCAGCCAGTGTTAACATACAATGATACAAGACAGACAAAAGTTATGACCTACATCTTGATGGCAGACAGTAAAACATCTACAGTACTTTATCCTCCCACTATTGATAAAATTTCTATCACCAGTTAATTTCTCCAAGAACTAGGTTTTGCTTATTTCTGCATCCACGAAGAGGTTTTTCCTTTTTCCCTTTTAGATGCATGGGTTTCGATAGAAAATAAAAGTCTTACTGAGTCATTTTTGCCAGCCTTTTATTCTGATATCACATGCTTTAAGAAAAGTAACCAAAAAATCCAATGCACAAGATATGACAAAGGAACAGACACAAGTACACAAACACAAGTATGTATGAATACATACATATATGTTGTAAAGACCTAGGGAAAGTTCAAGTCACAGCTGGACTTATACTCTAAAAGAACTAGTCGATATTATAATTGGAGTTTCTTGAAATCATTATAAAGCTCAGTTCTACCTAGTAAAGCACCAATGTGCGACTTAGTGGGCATTACCAATGTATCGTCCTAGACAAGAAAAATTTTCATAAACTATACTTTTACCTTGAGTCGGTCAAACACAATCAGGCATTTACTTTCATTGCCAATCATTGTGTAACCATCCATCATGGTATGATATATATCAATAGGAGCGTCTATGCCCGATTCTTCCATCTCACAGACCAATGCCTCAGCTCGATCCATATTGCATGTTTGACTGACAAATATAAAAGCAAAGATAAGAATCATCAAAACATTATATTAAAGAAGCCAGCAAAAGTGAATGTGTTAAGTAAACTATTAATGAGCACTTGCTCAAATAACACCTACTCCCCATAATAGAATAGGGTGGAGGGTGAGGTCATGGGTTCAAAACCCACTAAGTGTGTGAGTGAGTGTGTGTCTATGCAAACCAATGATAAATCTATAAAAAAAAACATAGAAAAACTCGGGTGATGTAGAATATGACAAACTTACAAGTAGAAAGAGCATTCTATTCAAATTTAATAATTTACGCATCTTTCACTCGGAGATGGTGCTCTAAGGACGGTAGGGGGTCTTATGGAGTAAGTTTATGGAAGTTTATTAGAAAGGGGTGGAGCACTTTTGAAAAACATATTAAGTTTGAGGTGGGTGATGGAGCAAGAACCCGCTTTTGGTTCGATGCTTGGAGTGGGAAGAGCCCTCTTTACACTGCTTTTCCAGTTGTTTTTAATTTGGCAGAAAATCAGCAAGCTGCAGTTTCAGATTTGTTGTGTCGTGCAAATGGGATGGTAACTTGGAATGTCATTTTTACTAGAAATGCTCAAGATTGGGAACTTGAAGAAATGGCAGATTTTTATAGCTACCTGTATTCAGCAAAGTTAGGAGGTAATGGAGGTGATCGTATGTTGTGGATACACACGGGGGGAAAAAAGTTTACTGTCAAATCTTTTTATAAGGCTTTGACAGTTCAACAGCCCACATTCTTTCCGTGGAAGAGCATTTGGAAGGTTTTAGTGCCGTCTAAAGTTGCGTTTTTTACTTGGGCAGCTGCACTTGGAAAGATATTGACGGTTGATAATATAAGGAAGCGGGGTATGGTGGTCACGGAATGGTGCTACATGTGTAAAAGGAATGGGGAATCGATAGATCACTAGCTTCTACATTGTGAGGTGGCTGGGGAGTTATGGGCTGGTATTCTCAATAGAGCTGGGCTGAGCTAGGTAATGCCTAAGAATGTGGTGGAACTACTAGCGTGCTGGAACAGAAGGCACAATAGCACTCAACTGGCAGCAGTGTGGCGAATGATACCTTTGTGCTTAATGTGGTGTTTATGGTCCAAAAGGAATGATAGGTGTTTCAACAACAAGGAGCGTGCAGTGGGGAAAATCTGGAATTTATTTGTATTCTCTCTTTTACAGTGGTTTTCTGCTATTGTACTGAAGGGTGGGAATGTCCATGAGTTTCTATCTTCTTTTCAGCTCACTAGAATGTAATTAGGTGTCTCACTTTGTCTACTTCCTGTGTACTTAGGCATTGCCTAGTTTCATTCTTTTCAATAAAGATTCTTACTTATAAAAAAAAAACAAAAATTGACTCTCACCAGTGAGCGTAAATAATATTCCCATAGATGATTGCATTGAGAGTTGTTTGTTTCTCTTTGGCCTCCTTAAACCAGTGGTCTGCAGCTCTTCCAAAATACCATAAAATAAAGTTAGATCACAGAGATACAAAACTGCCTCTTCACTCTTCAGACATATCCAGTTTGTGTCCTTAAAACAAAACGAATTAACACCCAGGTGTATTACAGTCCCACCTGGTTAAAGGTAAGAAACAGGGCACAGTATGGCACCAGAAGAGTTTTGCTTCAATCAAGGTGAGTGCAACCAGAAAAGTGTGAGAAACACAACAGGCCTATTGCTTCGCTTAAATTAAACAACTAGAGATCTTAGTGCATTACTGCAAAATTTTACATGAGTACAGCCATTACATTCCAGATATTCCACTCATAAAAAATCTAGAAATTCCTGAACTCCAGAGGTATTGATCAGGTGAGAAGAGTGCCATGGAACTGTTAGCAGTACAAATAAATTCTCTCTCATTTGCATATCAAGAAACAAAGGTACAATTCTGCTACTCAACAATAACGCCGTCTGTTATGTTTGGAACAGCACACAGGGAGTGCCAAAATGATTAGCCATAGGCATGTAATGACAATAATGCTACTCAACGATAATGTCATTACATGCTATGGCTAAAAATGGTGGCATCTCCCTTTTTGTGCAGTTCTGAAAGCAACAGATCTGGAAACTTTCATTAACTTTCAATATCATTAAGAAGGACAATTTCAACCAAGATTTTGATGGGACTAGTCGCCACAAGAAGTTAAACTTAAATACCTAGGAATCACTTTTCAGTTCTTTTTTATTTATTTATTAATTCATTTTAATAGCTTAACTTTGAAAGAATCACTACATCATTCTTCTAATATAGAAATGTGCCAAAAAGAAAGAACCAAGAGAAAAAAGCAGTGACTACTGCAATCATAGAAGTTGGAATTTTTATTACTACACCAACCAAACCAATACTTTCTCGAAATAGGTATCACTTCATTATGTTATTAAAAATATAGGTATCACTGTATTTGCCTTAAAATTTTGGAACTCCTTTATTTTTAAGGTACTAAAGAAAAGTATGTGCTTTACTTACTCGGCATTGCCTATTTTTGCAAATCCCCCAACAATAATACTGTAAGTCACCAAACTCATTTCAATTCCCTCATCCTTCATTTTCCTGACACAAGATAATGCTTCTTCCATGTCTCTACCAACTGCATAAGCATGAATAAGGCTGCATGAAATAAAAAACCTTTAATATTGAAAGGAGTGCATGAAAAATACACGACACTAAACTATGGAGAACAAGGGCTTAGCCCTTGTATACTTCCTGTGTACAAGGGCTAAGCCTATTTCTTTCATATCAATAATATTTATCTCTTACTTATCAAAAAAAAAAAGATTATTTAAGATTCTATTAGACATACTTAGAAGAACATTTTTTAACACTGCCAATGAGTTAGATGTTATAATCTTAATTGAAAATACGCGAGCCACTGAGTCCTGAAGTAAAGAAATTATATCATGCAGTGTGGGTAAAAGTACTTCGTTGTATAAGGGTACAATTCTTTAAGTGAGATTTCTGAGTGAACACAATCTAATCTACCAAAACAATATGTACCCATTGCATCCTAGAAAAGGGGTCATTGGCTCAAGAAACAAGAAACTCAAACTTGGCCAAACTCACATTGTTCCATTAAGAAAATTCAAAGGTTGAATATAGACACATAATCACAAGTTATTACCTGGTGTAGACATGCGCAGTTGGTTCTATTCCTCTCGCTCGCATTCTCTCAAATGTTTCACGTGCGCGATGCATATCCCCTCGCCTTGCGTAATAAGTCACCATCAAGCCATACTCTCTTCTAGAAGGCTGATATGAATAAGAAAAACAAAAGAAGAAACAATCATATTTATGTATACATGAGTGATTCGAAGCTATTATCGTCTTTTGCGAAACGATAAGCAATCATTCCCTGGATTTCCTCTTTCTTTTTGTAAGTACCTATCATGGAACCTCAAGTATCGCCTACTTATGAAAAAGAGATGGAATAAAGAGATTAGCAAGCTTTACTTTCTTAACTCTCTCGAAAGACTGGACAACCGCCTGCCAATTCTCCGGTTCGGTATCAAGAACCTGCCGGAAGCTCCTCCTTGAGCTCTCCCTCTCCTCGTGCCACTTGGATCGATACTCTACTCTGTCATAACCCCCCACATACCGTTCCCTCTCCTCCGACCTCTCCTTCAATCTCCTCCCATCGTCCAACTTCACAGTCAGCACCCTCCCATGGAACTCCACGCCATCAAACTCCACGGCCTTCATTGCCGACTTGGCCGCCATAGTATCAGTACCTCCGTATAGCACAAACCCAAAACCCGCATTTCTCTCCGTTTCACCGTGACCCTTTATCAAAATGACGTTCTTTATCGGCCCAAATTGCCGAAAAAACTCGGAAACCTCGTTCTTCTTTATCCAATTGGGTAAATTCCCCACAAATATTTTACCCTCTTCCCGGAATTCAATTCCGCCTGAATCCGAATGCTCACTCTCATTTTCTTTAATTTCATCTTCAGTTTCTACTGGTGGTGGTGGTGGCGGCGGCGTTGGTGGAGGGGGAGGGGGAGGAGGAGGAGGAGAGAGTTTACTAGTAAGCCGGAGCTTGGTGGTGAGGGAGTGGGGAGGAGCAGGTGGGATGGGTATGTGGGTGGGATTAACGAGGTTTTTGAGAGGGTTAGAGGGGATTTTGGGGTTGTTGGAGGAGGAGGAGGAGGGTTGGGCGAGTTTAGGGATTTTGTGGGGGCGGCGGATGTGGGCTGAGAGAGGAGAGGAGGAAGTCACCGGATTATGAGAAGAAGTTGATGGTGGTGGCGGTTTGAGGGAGAAAGAGACAAGTGCGGTGGTGGTCGCAGCGGTGGGGTTGTGTTTGCCAGCGAGAATGGCGGCCTGGAAGTGTGGGGCGGAGAGTGAAAGCACTGAAAGGCCATCCATTATCGTCAAACGTCGGCGACCGTGTGGGTAAACATTAAACGAGACCTTGAAGCTTGACGGGTATTTATTACCAATTCTGCAAAAGCTACAACTATCGTACTATACCAGCTCGAGCTCTTCATTTTTATTTTTTATTTTTTATTTTTCTCAGCATCCTATTCTATACAATTTTTTTTCAGTAGATATGTGATTAGGATTACTGAATAAATTTTGGCTAGTAAGAATAATGTCGAATGAAAACTTCCCATTAGATTTTGGTTTGTGTTCATGGCATAAACGTGGCTACAGATCGAATTCAATTTATGGAAAACAAAAATTTTATGTGTAGTCATTGTTGATGTCGTGTTTTGTGAGCCTGGGTAAATTTATGCCGACAATGCTATGATGTGAATTATTTGGATCCCTCGGTAGTGTTGTGGTGTGGTTGTACAGTGGTGTTTCATACGTTTATGACGGTGAATAGAAAATAAGTACAATAAAAAGGATATGGACACCAAGATTTACGTGGTTCGACAATATACCTACGTCTACGGGGTTTTAAGAGTGAAGTCTCCACTATAATATATCTGTTTACAATCACTCATGGATCCTCATATCTCACTGTACAGAGGAAGTTGGAGCTCTTCCTTAATATATTTCCCTCGATCCCTTATTAATCCATCAATCCTCTATTCTTTATCCTTCAATGTTCAATCTCAGTACTTTCTCCAAAAATCATCAGTAATAATCAGTCTTCAATCATAATCATCCATCCTTCAAGTTGTCTGAGCCTCTCCTTTTATACATTTGTCTGATCCTTCATTGTGAATGCCAGCCTGTCATGAGGTGGCAGATCTCTCTTGCGTGAGCCTCTTTGCTTTCTTTCCCTGACCCTCTGACATCTGCAGCCCCCATATATTCCTAGTCTCCCTCTTGTCTCTTCCTTGTCCCCTTTTTTTGTCCCTAGTGATGACTTGGTGGGTTAGGCCCCATTCATAGGTTATGGGTATTTTCTCCCTCACAGAAACCTGCTAATTTTTAGCACACATATAGACTGAAAATTTGTAAAAGTTTTCCTTTATGAGAATTCCTGTCCTGGGTGGGCATGTTGAAGGTGAATGACTTTTTGAATTGATATCAAGTGTTAATGAGTACACGTATGCTGCGAGCGGGATATGGACTTGACCGCATAAAGTACTAGAGCGGAGCTCGAATGGTGACCGCACGTAAAGGGCGAGTGCGGAGCTTGAATGGTGCTGGAGATGGACTCAACTGCGTAAAACGTGAGCTTGGTACTCGCGAGAGTCTAGTGACTTGGTTTTATTTGTATTCCTATTTCCTCAACTTTTCTTTCTGCTCCTATCTCCTATTTCCTCAGCTTCTATTTCCTTAGCTTTTCTTTCTATTTCCCCAGCTCCTCTTTCCTTAGCTTTTCTTTCTATTTCTTCAACCTATATTTCCTTAGCTTTTCTTTCTATTTCCTCAACTCCTTTTCTTGCTATTTCCCCAGCTCCTATGTCCTTAGCTTTTCTTTCTATTTCCTCAATTCCCCTTTCCTTACCTTTTCTTTCTATTTCCTCAACTCCCTTTTCCTTAGATTTTCTTTCTATTTCCGAGACTTTAATGACTCGTTTGTTGACAGAGATTATGTTTGATGGAAATTATGTCTGATGGAGATTCGTTTCTGCACCATTGCACAAAACTCGGCAATCATTTAGCTGCGTTGAGAATAGCTGTTAGAAGGTCAGAGATCATGGCTCCGCTCCTGTATTTTATACTTCGTGGATTGGCCCTTGTAGGTTGGCAGAGCCCGTGGGCCCTGCTCCCTCGCTAACACACCAGTTCTGCACCATTGCAAGAAGCTCGACAGTCATTTAGCTGCGTTGAGAATAGATGTTAGCAGGTCAAAGATTATGACTTCGTTCCTGTGTTTTATACTTCATGGATTGGCCCTTGTAGGTTGGCAAAGCCCATGGGCCCTGCTCCTTGGCCAACACACCGGTTTTGCACCATTGCACGAAACTCGATAGTCATTTAGCTGCGTTGAGAATAGATGTTAGCAAGTCAAAGATCATGGCTCTGTTCTTGTGCTTTATATTTCATGGATTGGCCCTTGTTGGTTGGCAGAGCCCGTGGGCCCTGCTTCTTGGCCAACGCACTGGTTTTGCACCATTGCACAAAGCTCAGCAGTCATTTAGCTGCGTTGAGAATAGCTGTTAGCAGGTCAGAGATCATGGCTCCATTCCTGTGCTTTATACTTCGTGGATTGGCCCTTGTAAGTTGGCAGAGCCCGTGGGCCTTACTCCCTCGCCAACGTATGTTTCTGGTAGGTTGGGCGGTTCTTGACCTTTCACTCCCGACAGTTCGTCCCAATAATGGAAATACCTTTGTTAGTAGAAACAGAATTCACATGAATTTTTAAAGTAACAAACCTGGAGTTATTGCTTAGTCAGGGAGAGTTCGTGCTTGCCTGCGCAGTAGTGCAGAGCAGAACAACAGAGCAAATTTGCCGAGCAGGAAATCCAAACAGGAAATCCGAGCAGGAAATTTGAACAAGAAATCAGAGCAGGAAATCCAAACAGGAAAATCGAGTAGGAAATCCGAGCAGAAAATCCGAGCAAAATTGTCGATCCAAGCAAAATAGCCAACCTGAGCAAAATAATCGATCCGAGCAGAATACCAAACTGAGCAGAAAAGAGAGTTATCTATTCTATTTGATCCCCCCTGCCTTCCACTTGAAGAGAGTTCAATTTTGTCTATGCGACTGGTCTGGTCCACCATGGGTTTCCCATGCATGTAGTTGTCAAGTTGAGGAGTCTGTATAATGAAGTGTATGATCCGTGTATGCATTTTACCAAGCTGCCTCCATACATGTATTTTACTGAGCTGCATGTTGCTGCCGAACTGAGGAGCCAAGTAAGTTGAGGAACACGTGAATATAACTTCCGAGCCAGTGAGCCCAGAGCAGGTGATCCTGTTTCGAACTCGTGGGCTGCTGGGAATTCCCGTGCAGGTTCTCTTCACGCAGCAGTTTCCGAGTAGGTGTTTTCATGTACAGGTCAATTTTCGTGCATGTATTTCGGGCAGGTGGATCTTCATGCTAGCGAGTGAAGCCGAGGAGGTGACTGGCATGGTCATGGCAGATTATGCTGGTGGTCATTATGGAGGTTGGTTGTTGCCACCGTCCACCGTGCATGGGTCTGAGATCATCTCGGGTGCACAAAATCATGCACCCTCAAGGTTGTTTTGTGCGCGGCCACCACAGGAGGTGGCCACTGAAGTGGTCAAGGAGGTGGTCAGCGGACCACCTGGTTGCCACCGTAGTTCCCATAGTGCCATGACAGTTTTTTGTGTTGTGAGCCCCTTGTCCCACACAAGCTGACCACATGGCCTTTTCGTTGGAGCTGCCTCTCCATGGGGGAAGAGGATGGTTGCCGCCAAAACTGCCGGCGAGCCACTTAGTGGCCGCCAGCAGGCGTGTTGGGCTCGCGGCTGACTGCCGCTAGCCCATCAGATGGCGGAGATTTCGTATGGGGCACCTCGCCTGGCCCTTGTGACAGGGGCTAGCTGGTCATAGACAGAAACTTCCAGCAGCATAGGTTGTGGCCGCCAGAAGGTCAGGTGGGCTCCCAGCTGCTAACCATGAGCCTTATGGTCTTGTGGGGTGATACCACGCGGTAGCCCTGCCTTGCATGACGTGCACGGATTTTGGTTTTGGTGACCACCACAGCCATGACATAAAACTTCGGCGGCCGTTGCAGTGGCCCGAAGTCGTCGCCTGCGGCCCTTGGCCATACATGACAAAGCCGGAATGCCGCTCAGGTGCACAGGACATGCACCCGCCGAGCCTCCATGCATGGCACTGTACATGCCATGCATGGTCTATACGTACGACAGTGCCTTGTACAATATAATACAGTGTTCTGGTGGGCATTGCTCATCTAGATAAACGTTCAATTATTTTCTATACATGCATATGTTTGTGCATAAAACATATCCCTGAGCCTGGAAAGTAAGTGGCCCGGTTATTCAGGTTATAAGTATTGTGCGCTACTGTGCACTTAAGTGCATAGTTTTTTACCTTGTAATATTCGGGCATCGTGACTTTTATTCTGTGTACTGAAAATTCATCATTCTTCCACATTTATTGCGTTCTTCTTCTGTGTTATCACAGATTGTTCGTCAGCTTTTCCTTCCATCACTTCAGTTTATTCTTCTTCACATCGCGAGCTTTGAGAGTGTGTCGTTGCCGGCCTATGAAGGACACACTAGTTACGAGACAACAGAGATCCCATAGACGACGCCACTATTGATGTCGTGTTTCGCGAGCCTGGGCAAATCTACGCCGACAGTGCCACAATGTAAATTATTTGGATCCCTCGGTAGTGTTGCGGTGAGGTTGTACAGTGGTGTTTCGTACATCCATGACGGTGAATAGAAAATAAGTCCAATAAAAATAGATAGACATCAAGATTTACGTGGTTCGGCAATATGCCTACGTCCACAGGGGTTTTGAGAGTGAAGTCTCCATTATAATATATATATTTGTTTACAATCACTCATAGATCCTCATATCTCACTGTACAGAGAAAGTTGGAGTTCTTCCTTAATATATTTCTCTCGATCCCCTATTGATCTGTCAATCCTCTATTCTTTATCCTTCAGAATTCAATCTCAGTACTTTCTCCATAAATCATCAGTAATAATTACTCTTCAATCATAATATTCATCCTTCAGGTTGTCTGGGCCTCTCCTTTTATACGCTTGTCTGACCCTTCATTGTGGATGCCAGCCTGTCATGAGGTGGCAGATCTCCTTTGTGTGAGCCTCTTTGCTTTCTTCTCCTGACTATCTGACATCTGCAGCCCTCACATCTTCCTGGTCTCCTTCTTGTCTCTTTTTTGTCTTCCTTTTTTGTCCCTAGAGATGACTTGGTGGGTTGGGTCCCATTTATGGGCTATGAGTATTTTTTCCCTCACAATCACTTTTACGTACTCATTGCGTACTCTACTAATATGATTAACTGTATTATTTTTTTAATATAAAATAACTATTTTAGCTAATTATATTAGTGAAATGCACAAAAATATATGCAAAAATGATTATATATAGCAGAACTAAATAACGTCATAGTCATACTTACGCAACAAAACTTTCATTAAAATATATGTACTCCTTTTAAAAATAATGAATAACTCTAAAACATGTATGAAAATGAACTATAGATAAATTTAGAATATGCATAAATCCAAAATTCATTTTAATTAAGGATCTCGTTATTTTTTAAAAATAATATATTAAATTCACATATTCTAAGGGTTGGTTAGGTTGGTCAGATGTTTTATCTCATATGGTTTGTACGAAACTGTTGGGTTTTAGACATCCAAACAGTTAGATTTCGATTATGTTTGGAAGGTGAGATGAGAATTTTGTGTTTTGTTTTAAAGTTTAAAATATTATTTTTTAGTTTTAAGATTTGAAAAAGTTAAATTGAGATTTGAAAAAGTTGTATTGGGATTTGAAAAAGTTGAATTGTTTATTATATTTTATATAGGAATTTAAAATGGTTGTAATGATGAGATGAGATAAGATGAAAATTTTGTATAAAATAGAACATCCAAACATAATCTTCATCTCCATTTTATTTAAAAATTTTCAAACTTATCTCAAACATTCCTGAAATGAGTAGTAAAACATTTTATCAAATCTCAAAAAGTCAAAACTATTACATCTCATCTCACTATCCAAACATATATTTTTTACAAACTATCTCATTTCATCTTAACTCAAAAAATCTTATTAATATTCAAAACATCTTATCTCATCTGAATTGTATATCCAAACCACGCCTAAAACTATATATAATATTACTATATTTTAAAACCCTACATGAAAATGGAAAAAACTAACCTTGTTGATTTTTTTAAGTGATAATTGGAGAGATATAAATTCAGGAATTAAATGGGTAAAAAGCACAAGCAGTAGTACTAATAATATTGCAACAAACAATTACTACCCAAGAACTGGAAATCCAAGAGGACAAAAGCTGTAAAAGCAAACGTTTATTCTTTACCTTTTTAAGGAATAAAAATACTTAATAAACTAAGAATTAATCCCAAAAAAAAAACAATTAAATTTTCAGTAAATTAAAAACAAATTAAACTATTGTGTCTGGCATTCTGGGGGTTTAGGACCAGGCCTATTAATACAATAGCCATAGACCAAGTACTTGCTCCTTACATCTAAATATGCTTTTAACTGGTTTGGGTCTAGTTTCCAGTAATTGTTCTCATTCCACCAAAAATTAGAACCAAAGCAAGGAGTGGCGCTAATGGTGTTGTTCCGGGCAACGCAGCCATCAATGTTGAGCCCTTGAAAGCAGGCTCGGAAGGGCCCCTCATCCCAATTCGGTGGCTTTCCACGAGGAGATGCCCACGGTGCTGTCCATATGGTTGCCTCTATTTGCATTGCTTGTGCTGGAAATTTCACTCCAATATTTTCCTTATTCTCAAACACTCTTATCGGAATATCGTCCACGAACCACCTGTAATTAATAATATTTAAGATCCAATTATATATAATCTTATAAAATAACTAAACATCATGTTATAAATAAACAAAGAAAATGATTAGAAAATAAACAGATAAGATTAATGCATGAGAGGAGAGAGTATATATATTAGAGTAATGATACTTACAGTTGTAGAGTGCGCAAGCGCCACTCAATCGTTTAAAAAAAAAAAGGAGTCTGTTATTAAAAAATTAATTTTTTTTTTCATGTAAATCTTGTATTTTTTTTAAAATTACGCAGTACTTAGATACTTCACGACTATAAATATTATTTTTCTATATATTATTACAATATAAGAGTGGCGTCTTAATGTTGATTCAAAAGAACATGGTAATCATGAAAGTCTTTAGTCGGATCAAACCAAAGATCGATTCTTTGCTCCCGACACTACAAGAAAAAATGGCAATTGAGATAGATTATTTGCGGCTAGAATGACCAATTGGGACAAAATAGGCTCATTTTGGCAGCAAATAATCAATTTAGCAGCAAATAGCTGGCAGCAAATAAGCAGTTTTCTTGTAGTGCGATCACCTTGACCGTTTGTGAATATATTTATATGTAACAAATACGGCGCTGTTGAGTTTCCCAAAAATTCAAAATCTACCTTGTCATTGTTTTTTTTTTCTTTAAGCAAGCAAACTTCATTAAAAATAAAAGATGATACAAGTTAGAGGGGGTGGGGTTCCCCAACATGATACCCCAAAACAACAAACACAGTACAAATGCGATGAAAAAAAGAAAAAAAAGCAGGTTCTGAGACTAATTTCTTGGTCTCTACCCTGTCCCTACTAAGAGGGAACCGTCTTAAAAGACGTTTTAAAGGTAAGCCACCGCTGAAAGCGGTGCAAGTGGTTGCACTGTTGTTGGAAGTCTTGAGGTATATGTTGGTCAGGTCCTTAGTCTCTCTCACAATATCACCGGTTAGGGAAATCAATAATCCGGATAGAGTGGCAAGGGAGGAGCAGATCTGCAGTGGAGGAACAGTCGACCCACGCCTCTGGAGTGGCGCGTGAGGGCCACGCGCCGGTGGTATGGAGGAGGCATTTGACCGATCTGAAGGATCGGAAGGTGGAGAATCTGCTAGTCCGGCGCGTGTAGCCATCGGAGCTGTCGGAGCGCGAAGGCGCGTGAAGTCCATGCGCGGAAACAAACTGAGCGTGAAGGCCACGTGCCGACATTTTGGGTGCGGTTCTGCATCGTACCAGTAGATCGGCGGAAGGGGAACGTCGTGGTGGGGCGCGTGTCGACTGTTCATGGCCGGAGAGCAGCAGATTTGAGAAAATCCGTGCCGGTGGAAAAAGACTACCATAAAAGCATATTTACAAATAGGTAGTGGAAATGAAGAGGAAAAGGAAAGGAAAATGGAGAGAAAGGTGGAGCCGAGGCTCACACCTTCCTCTCCGGCGACAACACTCGGCGAGATTCTTTTTTCCTAGAGAGAAGGCAGAGCTTCTCTGTATATGATCTTAGCTGCTAAAAAAAAAACCGAGGTAGGATCGATCATAAGTACTAAAATATATTCATCATTAAAGAAGGCCAGCCAATTTATTAATATATATATATATATATATATATATATATATATATACATACGCGGTATAAGGTTGTGATGAATGATGTGGAATCCCCGGGTGGGAGCATTATCCTCATTATGGCTAGAAATGGAGGTATAAAAAATTGTGCTTAAATAGTTGGAGTCAAGTATATCACAAAACTCTATACCACCACTACAATTGTAAAAATTAATTTTTTCTTTCATTTTATTTCTATTATTATGTTAAAAAACATTTAAATAATTGATGTTCAAATTATAATTTGTGAAATACTAGTATGATATTTTTAATTAGTTAAATTCTGTTTTGTATGATTCACACCGTTCGAACGGTAAATAACCAGTTCGAATGGTAAATTACCATTTACAAATCCATTCCAATAAAAACAGACCCATTCAAACAAAAAATAATACATTCAAATGATAAACGAGAAATACAGTTCGAACGAACATAATTTATATTCGAACAAAAGTCATTCGAATAAAATTTATTGGTTCAAACATTCATTTTGTTCAAATAGTATCAAATATGGTTATTTGTTCGATTTAAAATTTTATTTCGTTTGAATGGACGGGTCGGTTTGAACTGACACATATTTTATTCAAACAATTTGTTGAGACTCAAAAAAAATTTTCGTTTGAACAATTTCAACTGGTTTCGCCAAATTTCGTTCTTAAAAGTGATTTTTTTTTTTAATTTTATCTTCAAAAACTTTTTGAGACGGTCTTTTAGAGACAAAATTTTATTGTCTTCAATTCTTTTTTGAGACGAAATTAGAATTTTTTGTGACAAAATTTTTTATTCAAAAAACCATTTCTCTTGTAGTGGGCCATATTATCTCCGGTGCATGGGAGCTGATCAGTTTTATAGATTTCACAAGTATTTAAGAAATTCCCTATAAATATATGAAATTTTATAAAATTGCATAATATTTTTAATTACTACTGCACCCACTAAAGTTATTTTTTAGATTAAAAATATATTGGATCGAACCTTATTTAAAATTTGAACCATTAGAGAAATTGATTCTCACTTCTCACATGAAAAAACAAAAGAAAAAAATATTTAATAAAAAAAAGGGTATTAATATTTTTTAAAAAATGTAATTCGAACTCTTAAACACTCTAGTTTAGATGTATATGAAAACTTTTTGCGGCCAGAGCTCGCCACAAAAGGTATTGTTTTAAGTTGAGGCCCCCAAAAACTGAGAGATATTACATATATATATACTAGTGCATCTAGTATATACGGATACATTTAATTTATACCATTATAAAGAACAGGCCGTCTCCTGATGGAACAATCTTATTGTATATGTTGAAAATGATATATATTTTTTAACATTAGTGAGGTACTTCAGAATGTGAGAACTTTCGAAATAATAATTTATTTATTATTATTATAAGACTTTCTTTACAAAAATAATATTTATATCTACCTTATTTTTAGTTATCAGTTTCTGTTAGAATTTTGCACGTAAGACTAACTAATTTGTATATATTTTGGTAATAATTTGAGAGATCGAGAATCCTTATTGTTTTTTCCTAATTAATCCAGTTGCCATTTATTGATTTCCACAATTAATGTCTACATAATATGCAAGAGAAAATATTTTCCTCTTAAGTTTCCATGTGAGAATAAGTTTCTAATTTTTAGGGTGTAACCGATTCAATCCTGTCTAGTTTTATATATATTTTGTAACCGAACCAATATAAATTAGTTTTGGAAATCTAAAAACTGATACGGACTGATTAATCACTAAAACATGAACTTTTTTCAATTTTGGTCCAGTTCTATTCAATTTACATGTGTGATTTGGTTTTTGAATTGTCCAACTCCAATCTCTTCTCATTAATGGAAAACTATCAATTTTGAAAACTACCAAACTCCACTTTTTTCTTAAAAATACAAATACTCTTCAATGATAAAATAAAAGTTTATATGCTATATAATTATATATTAAAATTTTATGTTATAAGATTAATAGGTATGAATAATAAGATTAAAATTTTTCATTATATTAATAAGCATATAACATAAAAATTAAAAATATATATTTCGATTCTGTTATGTCAAAACTGAATTTTATATTCTCAAATCACTCCCTATTTTTTTCCTATTTAATCAGGCTACCATTTAGCTTCCACATTCAATGTGTACAATATTATATTTGTACGAATAAAGGTTCTTTGTGTTTGGATGCTTAGATGATTTTAGATAATCTAAGTTGATTTATGAATAGTAATAAATTCAATATTTTTTTAAGAACATTGAGATATATTTGAATTTATGAAATAGGTTAATATATGTATTTAAATGTATGATATATGAGGTATATTGATATATATTTAATTTTTTATGAAAAGTTGAAAAAATTTATATATATATATTATTAGTTCAAAACAGGATGAGATAGGTCTCACACATAAAAACTTGTATTATCATCTTTTGTGAAACGATGAGCAATCATTCCCAGGACTTCCTGATCTCTTTCTTCTTCTCCTTCTTTTTTTTTTTTATTTTTATTATTAATGTTTTAAGTACCTTATCTAGGGAACCTCAAGTATCACCTACTTATGAAAAACAGATGGAATAAACAAGCTTTAGTACTTTCTTAATCCTCTCGAAAGACTGGACAATTAACCGCCTGCCAATTCTCTGCGGGTTCAGTATCAATTACCTGCCGGCCGGGGAGCTCCTCCTTGAGCTCTCCGGCCTCTGCTTGTGCCACTTGGATCGATACTCCACTACTCCGTCATAACCCCTCACGTATATTGCCTGCCCCTGTCCTCCAACCTCTTCTTCAATCAGTATTGATCTTATTTATGGGATCATTAATGGAATTAAAAGAGATAAACTCAAATTATCAAAAAAAAAAAAGAAGATATAAACTCAGGACTTAAATGGGTAAAAAGCACAAGTAGTACTTGCATGTAATTGTGATATTCCAAAAATAAATAAAAAATTATACTGCCCAGGAACTGGAAATCCAAGGGTACTACAAAAGCTGTAAATTAAGCAAACGTTTATTTTTTTACCATTTTAAGGTATATAAAAAATACCTAATAAACTAAGAATTAATCCCCCCCAAAAAAAAAAAATCTAGAAAATTTAAAAACTAAACTATAATTAATGTCTGATGCATTCTGGGGGTTTAGAGCCAGGCCTATGAATACAATAGTCATAAACCAAGTACTTCTTCCTCACACCCAAATATGCTTTTAACTGCTTTGGATTTAATTTCCAGTGATTGTTCCTATTCCACCAAGAATTGGAACCAAAGCAAGGAGTAGGAATGGTGTTGTTCTGGGCAACGCAGCCATCAATGTTGAACCCCTGAAAGTAGGCTCGGAAGGGCCCCTGACCCCAATTCGGTGGCTTTCCATCAGGAGATGCCCATGCTGCTGTCCATATGGTTGCCTCTATTTGCATTGCTTGCACCGGGAATTTCACTCCAATATTTTCCTTATTCTCAAACACTCGTATCGGAATACCATCCACCATCCACCTGTAATTATTAATATTTAATATTTAATTATAATCTTATAAAATAAATAAATAAATGAAGAAAATGATTAGAAAATAAAACAAATAAAATTAAAGATCAAGTGCTACATGAGCCTAAAAAAATTATGTAAATCTACAAATTGATATGAATTGATATGATATATTAGATCTATTTTATAATAAAAATAATTTATAAATTTATTAGAAGAGAGATCAGTATAATAGAGTGTTCTTACACAACTTGATGTTGATTCCAAAGAACATGGTAATCATGAAAGTCTTTAGTCGGATCAAACCAAAGATTGATTCTTTGCTCCCGATTACCTTGCCCGTTTGTGAATATATTTGTGTGCAACAAATACGGCGGTGTTGAGTTTCCCAAAAATTCAAAATCAATCTCATCATGGTTATTTGTATATGATCTTAGCTGCAAAAAAAAACCCCCAAAATAGGATAAGTACTAAAATATATTCATTAAAGTAGAAGGTTGATCATATGTACGTATAATATGTATGTATACGTAGAAGGTTGTGATGATTGATGTGGAATCCCCAGGTGGGAGCATTATCCTCATGCTAAAAAATCCAGAACCATAAGTCTTTAAAGACCTAAAACCAGAACCTGTACCACATGCACAAAAACAAAACCAAATTAATTAAGCAAAGAGAAAAAGAGCCATGCAGCATGCATGAGGTTTTCGCCTTAATTTAGACATCAACGTGCATCATGTACAGCTAGCTCACACTAATTAAACTCATAAACTAGATTATACGTACATTCATCATATAATTTTCATTAATTGACATGCACGTTATATACATACATATATAGATATATGCATGCATGCAAATGCATGCGTCAGTCTGTGCGTGCTTGCACTAATTAATTAATTATATCATAACAACGAAGCTATATATATATATTAATATACCCGCATGCGCGCGCGAATACATACATGTATTGCTGCATATTACGTACGAAACGATACTCGAAGATCATGAAGATTAACCTGAAACTTGGTCGATGGAAAGCTGAATCTCTTTCCCTTGGTTAAGAGACTGGGTATGATCTTGTCCGTATAAGATAGCGTAGTTTTGCGACCAAGGAACATCAGGCCGTGCAGCAGTTGCCTGCATGTCAGCAGCGAGGAGAAAGACAAGGAGGCAGATCAGCAGAAATAACTCCATGGAAGAAGAAAGACAAGAAGCTATAGCTAGCTTTGATCGATCATGCATGCAGCGCTCATGTGTTTATATAGTGATAGACACAACCTACGTACGAAACTATTTAAGGTCCTATATAGGATATTCATAATTAATTATATATACGTGTACATGATGTGTTTGATCCCTATCGTAAATCGCATGATCAGATTAGAAACAGCCCTGGCATGTCCTTATCTTAATATTTCTAGCTAATATAAATTAGTAGGCCGATTTTATTTAAGTTGGGTTTTATTTTCTAGTAAAAATCTAAGGGTTTTCATGTACTGGAAGATGATAAATACATGAGATCATCATGATCAGTGGCCACATGATTATATTCAGTGGGTGCTGACATTTATAGATTTCACACGTGTTTCAGAAATTCCCTACAAATGTATGGAACTTAATAAAATTGTGTAATATTTTTTTACCATTGCACTCACTAAATTAAGTTAATTACCTTTTAGATTAAAAATATATTGGATCGAACCTTATTTAAAATTTGAACAATTAGAGAAATTGGTTCTCACATGACAAAACGTACAAAAGAAAAAAAAAATATTTACTTTAAAAAACGGTATTAACATATTCAAAAGAATAAGCAATACGAACTCTTAAACACTCAAGTTCATATATATATATATATATATATATGTGTGTGTGAAAACTTTTTTGCGGCGAGAGCTCGCCACAAAAGGTACTGTATTAATTTGATAGTTTGAGTCCCTCAGATATTACATCTAATAGGGAGCATTTTTATAACCTTATATATAAAGAACAGGTCGCTTGATGTAACAAGCGTATTGTACCTATTGAAAATGATATACGTTTTCTTAACATTAGTAAGACTTCAGAATGTGAAAACTTTAAAAATAATAATTTATTTATAATTATAAGAATTTTTTTACAAAAATAATATTATATAACATATTTTTATTTATCAATTTCTGTTAGAGTTTTGCACGTAAGACTAACCTTGTATATATTTTGGTAATAATTTGAGAGAATCCTAGTTATTCCCTGTTTTTTCCTAATAAATCGAGTTGCCAATTATTGATTTGCGCAATTAATGTCTACATAATATGCAAGAGATTTCCCCCTCATTTCCATGTGAGAATAAGCATTGATCTCTATTTTTTGTGGTGTAGCAGATCTGGTTTTGGATATATTTTAAAATTAACACTACTTATTCGCGAACTGATATGGGCCGATTTTTCACCGAAATATGAACTTTCAATTTTGTTTTCTTTTCAGTCCAGTTCAGTTTGATTTACGGGTGATTTAGTTTTTGAATTGTCCAAACTCCAATCTCTAGCTACTCAATTACAAAAACATTATCAATTTTGAAATCTGTCAAACTCCAATCTCTACTCCATTTTTTTCTTAAAAATACAAATACTCTTCAATGAAAAAAATAAGTATATATATTTTGGTTCGGTTCAAACAAATTTTTAATAATATATACTTTTCATAAAAACTTGTTTCGACTCAACTTTGATTCTAAAAAATCGAAACGGACTGAACCGGTTGGCGCTTGGCAGTTATGAACTGGAGCAAACCTACAAGTTCGGTTCGACCGATTTTTCAATTTTTTTTTCACCTCTATTATTTCTCCCTTATTAATCAGGCTACTATTTATTTTCGGCAATCAATATGTACATTATATTTGTAGGAATAAAGATTTTTGGAGTGATACGTAATTTGCAAAAGATTTTTCGGTTAAATTTCCACGTGAGAATTTTATATTCTCAAGCAATCCCTATTTTTCCCTATTTAATCAGGCTACCATTTAGCTTCCACAGTCAATGCGTAGATTGCATTGTACTAATAAAGATTATTGGAATGACATAATATAAATGCTGGATGTAAAGGATGTATTTCACATCACTAATTATATATATGGGTGACCTGTAACAAAATAAAGGAGCGGCACTGGTTGCTTTGAAAACACTCTGATATCAAAGTTAGTATAGCAATATAAGATTAAGTATATAAAATAACAAATAAATCAAGTCTCCTGTTTGTTACCTCCTGTAAGTTATTTATAGAGGTATTTCTTTTGAGTGATTGAGTCCAACTTGATTTGTGACATATTTTTCTTTTAGGAATTTGAACCAACTTTTTTGCCTTATCTCTTTCCTATCTTATCTCTTAGCTTTATGATAGGTTTCCAGAGAGTTTGACTAGTCAATTTAGTCCTTAATACAGGAGATTTTCACTTCAAATTCCATGTGAAAATTTTATTTTTCCAAGGCCGGGCATCTTGGACTAATTGGGAAATTCATCTTTTTATTTTTGAGAATTTGAAGACTAGCTAGCAACATAGAAACACGAAGAGAGGGCTAATAATAGCTAATTAACTAGGTTCATCTTGATCGTGTTAGCGACAACATTTTATTATTGAAAAATGCGAAGTACAAATTTCAAATAAACATGTATACAACTTTTATAAAAATATAGGTCCTACTAAAAAAGAAATTGTTTTTATTATACCTTTTCATTGTAGAGTCTACTTTTTTTACAAATAATCTATGCGAAACTTGTTTATTGAGACTTATACAAATCATTTTTTTTTTTTTTGTCCCTACGGGCACACAAAGGAAATAAGAGGAATATTATAACGTGTGGCGTGGCATAGAGGAATATTATAAACATACGCTTCAATGTTTTGGATAAAGAAAAAGTATAGTTGTAAGTTGGTGTAGAGTGCGTACACTACATACTCATGTGTCATGCGACATGATTTAATTTATAAGAAAATTTTAAAAATCTGAATATTCTAAATTAAATCTTATCACATAAATGACATAGATTATTTGTTCTGATCTAGACTTGTGAATATAATGGCTATTTGAATCAATTTTTCCGACTACAAAGAAAATGTACCTAGTTACATAAATTTGCAAACACCATGTATATTTCCTAACAAAAATGCTACTTGCATCAGGGATGGGTACCCCCGCATACCCGTGGGGCCACGTGGCATTACTGAAATGGTGCATTTGCACCATCTCATGAAATTGAGATCCTCTTTTAATTTTCTTTTGATTCGGTTGTTCATGAAATTTTGAATAATACTGACGGTTCTTTGCAAGATTGATTCTTATGCTAATGGAAGCAAGTCAATATAAGAGACAGGCAGAGGAAAAGATGTCTTATGCTAAGAACTCTCTTCCAGTTTTTGAAGATCTTATGCATAATAGAGAGATGGAAATTGCATCTCCTAAGTTTCAAGTTCAGGCTTATAGGTGGAAACTTCTTAGCATGGGTTGTGGTGATTTGGGTGCCTATGAAAGTAGATTTCCAAAAAATTTGTTTTTGCAAATGAATGACTCTTGCAAGGTGGAAACAGGTGTTGATAGCATTGTAAGAAGATGGAATTCTCTGCCTTCAATTCAGCCCAAAGATTCCCATAAGAAGGAAAATAATTTGGAAAGAAAAAGATCTGGGATCCCCTTGTCAGATTTGGTTCCAAAGATAGTAAAGCAAAATGGAGGCCAGGAAATTAATGTTCAAAACTTGGATTTAAATAAGAAAGCTGGACATTTCACTAGTGGAACCTTTGATTTGAACTTGGAGCAGATCAAAACGTTAGATGAACAAGTAAAAGAGATATTTGATTGCAAAGTTTCTAGAAAACGTAGTTATGCAAATTTGAAGAGTGAGAATCCACAAGAAAACGTTGGCAAAATATGTGACCAAACTTCATGAACATATACTGGAAAGGGAAACAATTATTAGTTCTTATTGTTCCTCAAATGTTCAGGATATTTTTGAAGTCCCACAAAATAATGGAAATTGCAAAGCACTTGAACGACAAAAAAAGAACAGAGTAAGCTGATCTTAGAAGGCGAGAACATGCTAGGAAAGCCAGATTTGTTTGCTGGGGATACCTTTCAGTTGAATATGAAAGAGGCAAGTAAAATTTTGCTCTGTTCAAACAATCGACAATTCAACGACGTAGTTTCAGGATGGGTTCGACGCCACAATGGGGGTGGGTTCGACCAGACGACGGCAAGTTCTCCCTTTGTACATCACAATGGAGGTGGGTTTGATATGATTTTGGTGCTAGTTTGTCTGAAATCGAGTTCTTTTTGTCTTTTTCTTTTTTATAATAATATCGGCTTGTGTCACAAGCCGATTCCGCAAAAGGCACCACAGATACCTCTAGCAGTATTGATTCCCTAATCATCACCTACCCATATGATGCAATTGCAATTCCATTCCCAGCATCTCTACCAATATCTTAGCATCTCGACCAATGCCAACGACAAAATGTACTTAACTAAATTTGATGCTTGATAAAAAGAACTTTTCTTTCCGATAATCATAAGCAAATACAAGAGCAGCCATGCATTTTCTTCAAGCAAGTACCCCGTCGACAACTTTTATTTTCCGGAGCCCAATATAGCGGCACGAATTAAAGGAACTTCAAACAACATACAAGTCATCATTTGTAAAGAGAAATAGAACTACGTTCCTCTTCCATATATAGCAAAACACCAATTTAATCTCAAATGCACATCCGCAAAAAGAAGCCCTTTAATAGCAAACCCAAGAACATTCGCACGTAAGCATAACGAGAATGAGCCTCGGGAACTAACAGTAAAGTAAACTGCGGGTGCTATCTTCCAAGTTCGAAAACATCTAAACACCCCATTCATAACCAAAATTAACACCAGTTCACTTTGTCATTGGCATCAAAACATCAAATTTAGCCAAAAAAAAAGAATCCAGTGGTTCAATAGAAGCTAAGATATTGGTTCTTAAAATCACAAACTCAACCACCTCAGTACCTCCTAGGTCCACCAGGACCACCTGCACCACGACCAAACACCTGTGCAGGAATAACAGGCTGCAGTTCAGCTTCGACAAGCCCGGGGATATCAGACATGCCAAGTGCAGCAAGCATGTCGAGTGTCTCCTTATCAACCTTAATTTCATCAGTCTTGATAGCAGATTCATCGGGCACAAAGTCCATACGACGCTCACGCTCTTCTTCTTGCAGCTTCAGTGAGATGCCACGAACTGGGCCCTTCTGAATCCGCTTCATCAGGTGGGTAGAGAAGCCAGCAATCTTGTTACGAAGACGCTTCGAGGGAATGATGGCAACCTCCTCCAAGATCTTCTTGTTTGTGTGGAAGTCCAAGGTCATCTTAGAGTAGTACCTCTCAATCACCTGGCGAGAGGACTTCTTCACAGTCTTGGTACGAACACGACCCATTTTAGAGACTTAACTGTTCCTGCTAGTAGAGAGACAACAATTGAAGACAAAATATCTAAATACCTTCTACGATGAGAAACTAGGTGACAAACAGAAAAAACAGTATTTGACACGGACTCAAACATCCAGGGCTGATTCACAAGGTCAAAATAAACATTCCAAAAGCATTGCTAAAAGCCAAAACAACCGATCCTAACACATATTTTTAATTCGAATTCAAACCCTTAAGATCACCAGTTCTTCACCCACAAATTCCCACTTTATTTTTTACTTTTATTTTTGGATACCCCCACAAGTTGCCAATTTAGTGATATGGTTCACAGCTTTCTTCCTCAGTTACCATATTTTCTCAACGGCCGAGTAATTTACCTATCGACAATGCAATAAAAAGAAGTTCATCTTGTGCTCGGGGAATGTGAAGTGAGTGACGAAAAGAAAAAACTCCCGGATTTGAGATTCATCACCAGCAGCCCAATTTTATAATTGTGTGGCGAAAAAAATAAACTATTGGACTACCATAAAAAGTACATAACAATCAGAAAAATAAATAAACACATCACTTTCTCCTCCGTTTAGGCTGCCGAGAAATAGTGAGACAAGACCAGGAAAAACTAAAATCCCCAATATACAGTAAAACACTGTCCCTTGTTTTCTCATTGACAAAACAGGTTGCATTAGCATATAACGGAATTTTCAAATCAGGTTTCCTGTGGGACAAAAATTAAAAGGCACAACAACTACCCAATATTGAGTTGCTGCAAAATGCAAAAGAAAAAAAAAAGGAACCCAATCATAGCATATAAAAATCCTCATAACAAAAACAAAAGCATTCGTATGTTCCAATTTTCAGATTCTCGATTTCAATCTTTTTATAAGTTCAACGACAAAAGATAGAGTAACCTAATTCATATCAGGGTCTATCTATCAAGGGGAATCAAACACCCAGAAGAAGAACAACATCAATGGAGAAAAAACTCACCGAATACGAAGAAGCCGCGGGAAGAGAATCGGATGGGGCGAGAGAGCCTAGAGGACACTGCGCGGCTGCTGAGGGAGATAGCTGGGGGGGCTTGAAGGAAGCGAAGTAAGATATAAGCGTTAGGGTTTTCCAAAAGGTCACTAAATTGTTATTCAGTGCGGATGAGACCACGTATTCTCTTATCATAAACAACCAATCAGATTTCGTTTAGCTGTTGACAATCACACCCCAAGATTTTTCTGCTTCGGGTCACTTGAGTTTCGTTCAATAAATTTTTCTACTGATTTTATTTTTTTCAGAAATTTTGAACTAAATAATTATAATAATTTACCTAGCTTGATTAATATATCGAAATATTTTTTTTAATATTTAAATATTTTTTAAAAAGAAATTATATTTACAATTTTGTAAATGTAATATTTGCATATACTTTTTAAAAAAGTGAATAAATATAATACTTACATGAAAAAATTATTTTTTAATAGTAATCTTTACTTTTTTTTAAATGAAGTTCACAGATACTATACACGTCAAGATTGTATATAGCATTATCTAAGTTTTGACCCTCTAAATACAAAGATTTAAGCAATATGATACGATTTTATGTTTATAGAAACATTATTTGTCTTTATAAGATTTTAATTGAAACCACCTAGGTGGTAGCCCAGTTGGTATGAGCTAGTATTCCATAGTCTCGAGGTTAGGAGTTCGAGTCAGATGTAAGTCGAAACCGCTTGCGGTAGTAGTGCCTAACCAAGGGTCTATGGGATGGGTCTTGGACTAGCTGGCATTTTGGTGGGGCTGTGGTGACGGGCTTGCCCTTCTGGGCAGTAGGTATAGCTCAAACCGGACATTCCACAACGGGAAAGGGCTCTTATGGTCATGCCCAGAGAAGGTAGATACGCTAGTCACCCCCACCTCCCCTTCTTGCTCAAAAAAAAAAAAAAGATTTTAATTGAAGTATGCAGTGATTTTTCCTCCTTTTGTTTTTCCCATGAATGGTCTAACCCATGACTCAGATTTAGATGGGATTGGGCTTGACCTTGGGCTAGGCATTACTGATATCTGTTTGTTCACAAAAGACTAGAAAATCATAAATCCAACCATCCACAACATATTAAAATTACTTAAAGCCCATAACCATGTGTTGGGTTCAAATAACAGCTAACACTCTCCGAACGCATACATATTAAGAGACCTAATGAATATGGGCAGTTGATTTATAGCCCAAAACATACCCCAAAAAGATTTGTGGCCCAAAACAAAGAACAAATGGTTGGTTTAGGTCTTCAAAATCCAATAGATCATATATCACATCAAGATGACAAATTGATATAAATCCGACAAGATGATGTATCTAATCGACAGATTTAACATATCCCTTATCGGAAAAACTTTTTACAAGCATGGAAACAACATAAATTATCTCAAGCAAAATTAACCTAACTTTTCGGGAAAAAAACAAAATACATATACAAACACCAATTAAGGTAGATGAATTGGTCATTTGATTCAAAAATATGAGATCCATAGATTTTCTTAAGTATTCAAAACGTATTGCTAGTACAAAAATGTTGTTGAGCATGTTGTTGTGTTAGAATTTTATGGACTCAACAACCATAATTATTTGTAACGAAAAAGATTATTTGTAATAAAAACAGATTTATTTTAACAGAAAATAGTCATTTCGTTAAAAATAACTAATCACAAATAAACAGTGTTCTTATAAATCTTATAGATTGATACTAAGGGAAATTCAATGGACAAAATCAAAACAAAACCTCAATTTTAGTGTGGTCCTTACCTTAATGTCTTGTTTATCGAATTTAATATACTCAATGGACATGATGAAAACGAGAGATCGACGTGGAAATGATATTGAGGAGACATACAAGGGACAAGAATTGAAGCAAAGCATTTAAAGTTTACAAACATACAAAATTAAGTGTGCGCCTAAAATTCTCATTTTCGATGACTCCAAACTAAGTTGATTTGAATCATTTTTATTACATCTTTTCCATGAAATAAAGCATATCTTAACCCAACTCAAAGTAAGAATAAAGAGCCAAAAATGAGATACCCAACCCAACCCCAAAAACATGATATCCACCTCATTTCATCACCCCTTTTTGTATCTTTCCTTTTTGGATGTAGCTTTCATAACCATTATTCATAGGTCAACTCAAAATGGGTGATGGCATGACAAGTTGTGCTGTAAAAAAGTATCAAGTGACTTTTTGTGGTTGGTTTGATGAGAAGACCAGCTCAGGCCCTACTTCAACTTGATAATAATAATAATTAAAAAATAAAATATAAAAAGAGAGAGAGAGAGAGAGAGAGAGAGAGAGATAGTTAGCTTCACTTGCCATTCTTGCTGAAAAAAGAAACCCTACGAATGCAATAAAAGAAGACAAAAACAACATAAAAAGGGAAAAGAAAAAAGAAAGGGGGAAAAAATATCACTTGGGATATGAATTTAGAGTGCTCTTCATGCCCAATCATATAAGACCATAGAGATTTAACAAATAGAGGTGTTGCCATCAATGTTTTCATCTTCCCAACTTTTTTTTCCTTTTGCAAGGAAGTGAACACATATATGATATATTCCCATCATTGGGTCTAGTTTTATATTGTTCAAAAGGTGTTAGGTAAAATGATAACAACTAGTGTCACTATTCTATTTCTAATGTCATTAAACCAGCCAAAAAAACAAAGAAACAAAGTTCTATAGCTTTGAAAGCTCTGTCCATTTAAAGACAAATTGCTTTTCTATTAGTTTGGGTCACCAAACAGTTTCTTACCCGTAACCTAGTTAGCACCTTCTCTAAGATTTTAAGAAAGAAGTAGTTTTTTTTTTTTTTGTATAATGTTAACAAAAATAAAATAAAAAATCGTTATCTTTTATAGATTAATAATGCTACATACAGTTGTAGAATGCGTAAGCATTGCATAATAGTTTTGAAAAATAGTGAGATTTACTATTAAAAAATTAATTTTTTTTAATGTAAATCTCATATTTATTTATTTTTTTTAATGGAATTGTACAGTATTTATACACTCTACGCCTGCAAATATTATCTCTCTTTTATGAAATTAGTTAATGTAATGTATTTTAAGTAAAATAGTTCATCCGGATTAGATTTTTTTTCCGGCCGAGTCCAAAATCCAAAAAACCGGAATTGGGTTCTAGTCTGAAACAAATCCGGGCCGAAACCCGGGTCCCCCCGGGCTGCTCTTTTCCCTACAATCCAGACTATATGATCTGCTTGCTTTGCCAACTTCACTGTACTTTTTAAATCTAAATAAGAAATTCAAAGGCAATATTAAAAAAATATATATATATATAAATAAATAAAAAAAGGAATAAATACTGCTGGTCCATAGCCATTCATGCTGGTTCATAGCCAAAGTACTTAATTGCTGGTTCTCCACCATAGGTCCATAGTAAAAGACAAAAGTACTTAACCGCATGCTGCCATGCATAAAGCTTTCCTGCCAAGTGCCATATCGCAAGTTGCAGACTACCCTCAATTAAACCAGCAGGTTCTCCACCATAGGTCCACAGCAAAAGTACTGAACTGCTGTTCCTCCACCATAGGTCCATAGCCAAAATACTGAACCGCCTGCTGCCATGCATAAGCTTCGTCAGCCTACCTTCAAACCAGTAGGTTCTCGTATTTATTCCGTTATTTTTTCTTTGAATTTCGTATTTAAATTTAAAAAGTACAATGTAGTTGCCAAAGCAGATTATGTAGTCTTTAAAAAAAAAAAACCGAATTATTTCCTGCTCGAGTCTACTCAGATTAATCCGGTCTAGATTTCAATCTGAATTCTGGTCTGGATATATCTGAGTTTTTAAACCGAAACTCTGATGAACAATTTTAAATTTTTAAGTGATTTTTTTTTACAGCCATATATAATATCGAATGCACGCGGATTATGTTGAATTACTGTTGTGCCTTTTCATTTTTTAAAGAAAGTTACAAGTTCATGTTGTGAAATGTTTATGCAAAACATACACACTAACGATGACAAATAAAGTAAAAGCAACACAATCAAGAACACGACGCACAATATACGTGGTTCGGTAAATTGTTTAAATCCACAGAGCTGCAGAAATCTTATTAATCAGAGGAGATTACAATCATTCAATCTCAACTCACACTCTTTAAGACTTTTTGCTCTCTCACACAATAGACACTCACAAGACAATTGTTCTCTCTCAAAATATACTTGAGGCCGTATAAGACATGTCAAAATATGTCATATATATAGCATACGGCGTGGAAAACCTAATACTGGGAAAACTGCGTACTTCGTTCGAGCGGCGTGTCGAGCGTGCCTCGAGCGAACAGCCAAATGAACATTGGCTCGAACGGAGTGTCGAGCGGGACTCGAGCGTACCTCTCTACCTGAATTAGCTCGAGCGGACTTAACTTGGCTCGAGTGAAATTTGGCTCAAGCCAACTTTCAACAAACACCTTTTTAGCTCCAAAATCAGTCTCCACATATACCCCAACAATTCATTAATAAACCATGGGAAAAATCATGAAGCATTATAGTTGGCTATTTAGTAGTAGTCAACTGCAATAAAGATGATAGATGTGTCTTTTCCTAAGATATCATGATGATCATGATCATGAAAGCCTTCAAATATGGGCAATTTGCATGATCTTTTATCTCTTAGCAGAGTGAGTAAACACGCTTGCATGATTCTTGATGCCTAAAGAAATACTCAACTCTTAGTATTAATCATATTCATATCATATGCTTTTTTGTTACAAGCCGGTTTAGATTTTTAGAATCCAAATCGCTTTATCTTTTGTCTTTGACAATAAGAATAAGACATATTTCCAATCAAATATGGTTTACATATAAAAAGAAGATGATTTTTTTTCCCCTAAAGTCGCGTTAAGATTGAAGTGACAAAAAAAAAGTGTTTAGTCGGTTACTTTGTGCAAGAAAACCTTTGGATTATGTGTGTGTTATTCTTATTAATATTATCTTTTCATCAAAAGAAAGAATCCATTGATCGAATTGGATTTCTAAGGAATTTTTTTTTTTTCTAGAAAAATTCCTGAAACTATTATATTCTCCCCGAAACAAATGGAAACGTGCATGAAACAAGTAAAAGCTCGGAGCATTAATTTTTAGAAAAATATTAGGTCTATAAAGAGAAGAATAAAAAAAATACTTTACAAATTAATTTACATGTCTTGATACGTTATATTTACTTTATAATAATAATAATAATAATAATAATATATAATAATAATAATAAAAGGTTTTAGAATTTGATGTACAAGTAAAGATGGGTCAAGTTATAACATTTTCCTTATTTTCGCATTGATCTTTGTGTTTTATGGGTTTTTTTTTCTCACTTTTCTGATTTTAGAATGCAATAAGTGGAACCCTTTCTTTTTCCATTATGGTGTGACACTATCTATACATAATTTGATTACAGGGAAATCAAAAGGAACTTGAAATAAGAGTATAATAGGGAGGATGTCAAATACCTCAAGAGATCAAAGAAAGCACAAACACTGAACAAAAAATAATTTACCCAGAGAAGAAATATACTACCAAAAAATTCAAAGATTAGGCCAAGATGCCCTAAATAGATGGAACTTGACGAAACAAAAGATATAATTTCTTTTTTTCCTTTTTACGCCAAAATTCAATCAAAGAATATTGGTGGAATATTTTTCCTTTCTAACTTCTATTCTAGCGGACCGCCCAACGTTTAATGCTGGGATACCGCTAGTTATAAATTTATTGTTCTTTTTCTTTTGATTTCCTTTAAAGTATTTTTTTAACACTCTTAATCATTAAGAAAAAAAATATTAATAATCAATTTCTTAACCATTAAATAAAAAAAATTAAAATATATAAGCGGTAAGATTGAGCGATAAATGAGCTCCACTAACATTTTCCTTACTAATATCTCTCATGAGGAAAAAGTGTGATGGGAAATGAGATGTGAAAACAACTACTATATATATATATATATATATATATATTTATATATGAATTAAGGTCCTACGTACCCATCAAACAAAGTATGAATCGGATGAAGAAGATTGGTGTGAGGCCACAAGAATAAACAGTAACTAGGGCCAATCGACTGTTGCAGAAGACAAAAAGGATTCAATTAATAGGATATGGAAGTAAACATGGAACCAACACAATGGCCCATAATTCTTTGTCTCTATATTTATTTATTTATTGTCGAGAAGGGGTCACTATATACCTTTGAACTTGAAAAGATGGATGTGGCATGGAATTATTGTTTTTATGTGCTTTCATCTTTTATTCGTTGTTTTCTCTTTTTATATTGAGATCTTTCATTTTTTTAATCATTAATCTATGGCATTCATGTACGTATTAGAGATATTTCTAATTCTCTACTTTGTTTTCTGCTTCCTTCTTTCTCTCTTTGTATAAAGAGAGAAAAGTTTGTACTTTGTAGTATTTTTGGAAGGGAAAACAAACATTGTATGCTAAGAACTTGAAAAAACAAAAAAATTGGACTATGTAGAGATATCGAATCGTAGAAATATAATTGTAAAATAGATCTAACGAAACTACGTGAATTTGCAAATTTATTTTTATAAAATGCTTGACTAAAATGTTTTTTTAAAATTGCTACAGACACAAAAAAAAATTATACAAAATAAACTTACAAATTGATATGATTTTATGAAATCTATTATATCTACTCTATAATAAAAATAATTTTATAATTTGACGTACCAAATCAAATCACATCAATTTATAAGTTTAATTTTATAAAATCTTTTTGTGTCTAAAGTATTTTCTATTTTTCTTTATTTGAATTGATGAGATTGAGACTAGAATTAATCCTAATCATAATTCAGAACATCCTTGTAAGAAAGAGATAAATAGCATTAAAAGGAAAGGTCATTAGCTGTGTATGTGCAGCCTTTCGGCTAGCTTTAGCATTCTCTTTCCAGCTATGGTTGGTCACAAATCCTCCTTTTAAGGCATGAGGTATCCCAATTTTTATTAAGGGAGGAGAGGAAAGGGAGAGAATGTGATCAGAGAGATATCATTGACTATAAACACTGATTACAGATGAAAAGAGCTCTAACTTTTTCTATCCACTATCTAAAAAAGTGAAATAAAATATATATATATATATGATTTTCTTATTTATTTTTTAAATAAGTTGGGTTAATAATGCTGTCCACTGAATATAGGAAACGGAGAGGAGAAAGGTCTTAACAGCACTGAAGTATTTCGATACCATATTAATTATTCATGATTATCTTTAATTCCCAATTGCATTAATAATCCATAAATCCTCCAATCATTTAGCAGTAATACATGAATCGGCATCTTATCATTTTTTATTTTTTCCAAAATAACATCATACCCTCTTTTCATGTTGCATGTATATCTCACTTTTTCTCATTCTCAATATGATCCTCGAACCTTCCTCTCCCCTTTATTCATGGGATTTTCAAACACAATTAAATTGAATTATTCAGATGCGAAACAAAGAGGAAAAAAAAAGGTTCTTTCAGAATTCAGAATTTTAAAACCGCTAAACAGGCCAATAGCTTCACTTAACATTAATGAGCTTGATGAGGCTTTATGCACCATTTTTTTTTTCTTGCATTAATGGACTGTCAAAGGTCAAAACATACATGATCCAGCTTAGCAAAGTCGATCGATGGAGTAGCAGGTGAGCTAATTCATGTACAAAGGAGCTCAGAACCTAAGCCTAACTCCGACTATACAAGTCTTCCACTTGTGCATAAATATGCACCCAACCTACCATATTCTATTTTTATCTTCATTTTTCCTTTCAGCAAGTACCTTTTTTGAGTACCATCAACCCAAAAAAAGTTATTCAAGTCCTGAGTAGAAGAAGAAAGAAGAAAAGCAAAAGCAGTTTCTACACTTTGAGACTTAGTTCCTGGTCAATTTCTTTCGATTCCATACTAATTTCACCATTCTTTTGACCCAGATCAAACCCATATTCTTCCGCGTCAAAGCTAGCGTGAACACTGTAGAACACATACACTAGGACAGCTAGAGCCGAGAAGAATCCAAACCTCACGTAGGATGGCCCACTCAGAGACCCCAGCAAGAATATGTTCAAGAAGATGGAAATGGATGGTATCCAGGGCATCAAAGGGACACCCCAGTGTTCGGGCTTCCTTGCCTGAGGAACCATGCAATGGAAAATCTGCAATATTGCGAGCGCAATAACACCAAAAGCAGTGAGCATGAAAGCCTTGGGCTTTCCCGCAGGCGCAAGATGACTGACGAGGGTGAAGATGATGGAGGTGAGGGTAAAAGAGCACAAGAACGATAAGGTTGGGCGCGGATTGGTTGTCCCCAGGACAACGTAACGTCTGTAGATTACGGCATTTGCCACCATGTAGAAGACGAAGAGCGTGCCGATGGATACGAAGTCGAGGAGAACATTGAGGTCGGTGAAAAGGGCAATGGCTGCCGTGAAGATTCCTATAAAAAATAGAAATGACCATTACATGTATACATACATACGTGCGAAAGCATATGCTATAATACCATTAGTGACTTACTTTTCCATCTGACTTTGCTCATCATTCAGCATGCGAGACATTTCCAAATAAAAATTCAAACAAAAATATCCCAAAAAGAAAATTACACAAAAATAATAACACAAAATATCGTGATTTAATATAGTTCATCAGATTATATAAAATAAATTTAATAAATTACATGAAACCACATCAATTGATAAGAAGTTATCTCCCAGTGGCAGTAACAATTCTCATAATTAAATATAACTAATTATATAAGGAACTATTGACATTGTGAGAATAAATTTTTTTAACTCTATTAATAGGGATGCTTTCTCATATAAATGAGAATAAATAGACAAGAAGTACTACTTTCATAAAAAAGACATTCCATAAAAATAAATATACAAATTAACATATTTTTATTCAATACGTTACCTATAATAAAATAATTTTACAATATAACACAATACATAAAATTTATTTAGTTTTATAGTAGTAACAAAAATCATTTATCAATAAAAAAAAAAAATTCTTTTCATCGGTCGCTATTTATCATTCTACATCTCACATCCTATGAAAAATATTATATATCTTATCAAAAAATTATAGAATGAATAGTAACTGCCGAATATTATTACTAATTAAAAAAAAATAGTATAATGGACTGATATTATACACACTCTTATTGTACTTTCCTCACGTTGTACTAATGTTTTTTAAGAAAGAGCAAAAAAAAAAAAAAAACGGTGTCTTCACTGTCTTGAAACTGAAACGGTTCAATCGGGACCCATACCCCAACGAAACAATCAACCAAACAGTTACAACAGTGCACAGGGCGTGAATACAAACAGTCGAAACAAGCGATTAATGTGGTCCATTAAGATTGCCAACAACGTTATCGTTTTAGAGTTGAAAACAAAATAGTGTGCAAGTAACGTACCAAGAAAAGCGGAGGCGTTGACGGGCGTGGATGTCCTTGGTTGGACCCTGGCGAACCAGGCGGGGACCACCCTGGACCGTCCGATTACGCACAGGTACCGAGCCTGCCCCAGCATCGCCACCAACAGCGACGTCAGAATCCCCAAGCTGGCCCCCACGCCGATCACGTTCGAAACCCATCCCCAGCCGTCCGATTTCCCCCTGAACGCCTCCGAAAACGGCGCTTTCTCGTCGATCTGCGTCACCGTAATTGGACATATCAGTAAAGGAAAAAAGTTCGACTTGGGGTCGAGGACATTTCCGTCATTTAAATCCCCTCCTCCCAACCAGATTCGATTGGATGACTATTCACTTGACAGTCACAGAATCCAACTAAAAACATAAAGAAATAAAATGCTGACAGAATAAAAATAAAATAGGTTTTGATATTATCAATCAATTACCATATCGTAGGGGAGGAGCTTCGACATTGAAGCGGCCATGAGGCAGTAGAGAATGGTGACGAGGATGACGGAGCCAGAGACTCCGATAGGGATGTCCTTGACGGGGTCTCGGACTTCTTCGGCCATGGTCGAGACCGCGTCGTATCCAATATAACTGAGATAAACCGTGGCTGCCCCCTTGAAAACGCCCGACACTCCGTAAGGAAAGAAACCAGATGGGTGTTTCTTCGGGTCTTCGGGTTCCGTCAAGTTTCTCCAGTCCCCTAGCCAGAATCCCACAAGTATCACAAACACTATGAACAAAATGTGCATCGCCGTCAACACCATGTTCAATACCGAGCTCTCCCTCGTACTGAAAGCAAAATATCATGAATCAATGTAACGCGGGATTGAAAAACTGTGAATGCGGAAAAGAAAGTGTGGGCAGTGAATGCATTTGTGGTTTCGGACCTGTAGCAGATGATGAGGGTAATGATCAAAACGACGACGACAGCGACGATATCTATTTCGTTGAACCCGTGAGGGAGTGAAGGGACCGTGAGTCTCCATTTAGCAGTGGGGAGTCCGATAGCTGTGCCTAGATAGCTGGTGAAGCTTCTTGCAACGGCGGCATTTGACATTACGTAGTCCATCACGAGGTTCGCGCCGGTCAGAAAGGCCGCAAACTCACCTGCACAAATTCTTGTAGAAGAATTAGTACCGGTGGTTGTGATGTGCGTTTAGAAGAAAATTAATCTTCAATAAAAAGGGGATGGTGATAAACCGACCAAATGTGACGCGGAGGTAGCTGAAGGCGCCACCGGCGACGGGCATGTCGACGGCGAACTCGGTGTAGCAGAAGGCGGAAAGGAGGGCGCAGAGGCCGGCAATGGCATATGAGAGGATGACGGCGGGACCGGCGAGGTGGGCACCGCTACCGGTGGTAACGAAAACGCCGGCACCGACCATGCCGCCGACGCCTAAACCAACGAGGTCAAACCATCGGAGCGTCCTCCTCATGTCAGGACCGGAGCGGGCCCGGACCTGGCTGAGCTCAGCGAAGGAGGTAGAAACGGAGCCGGCTCGGCGTGCGAGGCGGGTGGGGGTGTGAGCCAGTGCCCGGAGGTAGGCTGGTAGGCTGGAGAAGGAGGAGCCATGGCTACCCATTGTATGCCTCTCTCTGAGTGAGTATCTGGTACACTCAGGTTTGCTCACACTGAGTTTGCTTGGTGGGATGGGGATTATAGCTAGAGATGGGTAAGCCGCGTTTTATAAAGGTTGAGGAAGGGGGGAGTGTGGAAGGAGAGGTTAAAAACTCTGGAAGTGCTCTCTGACAATGGGCGGTGCGAATGCGCCAGCCGCATCGGGTCAAGCCGAGCCGAATAAGATACCTTTTGGAACTATTTACGGTCCTAGTGGGCCCATCGATGTTAAATAAAAGAGGAAAAAAAAAAATGATATATACAAATCTGAATGCACAATCTGCGCAAGTTATTTTATAAATAAGTAGACTTTATTATAGAAAAGTGCGAATTTATTTATTTATAAGGCCCACATTTTTACAAAAATACGCTTGTATATTTGGGACGAGTACAGTTATACATAACATTAAGTAATACTAATTACAGTTATGTTGTACAAATCGTATCAATGATAAATAAAAAAGTAATATTAGATACATTTATGTTATACAATTGTCACACTTATTTTTAAAAAAGAGTACAATTTTTTATTAAAAAATTAATTTTTTTATGTATATTCTATATTTTTTCATTTTTTTCAAAAAAAAATACATGATATTAATGTAATCCATAACTATAAATATTATTTTTTTAAATAAAATTATACGTCAGTTGGCTCACAATAAGTCAGTTTCCTATTTTTCATATGCAGTGTAAGAGTTAGATCACACAAAATTAATTAATTTATAAATTGATATGATTTAATATGGTACATTATATTTATTTTATAATAAAAATAAATTTTCAATAGAAACTATTAAATATTTTCTAAATTAAATGACTAAGATTGCTTTATTGAATGAAAGTGCATGCAATTAATGCGTTTTTTTTTTCCTTATAATGGAATGATGAACCTTGGATAATGTATATCATTTATGTAAAGAAAAGAATTGGATCGCCTTGATGGAAAATACGTGTGCCAATAAAACGCTTCAAAAACATATTGTGTTGTGGCTTCATAATCCGAAAATATATTGAAGTCGATATGGACTACGGAGATTGGTTGCCTCTTGATGGTGTTGGTGAGATGTCAATTCCTTATAATTTAATAATTTGGTATTTTTTTTGCAACTATAAGATGTAGCATTATATTATATATTGCTTGTAAGCAACGTAGACATTACATTCATAATGTAGTAGGAATTCACATATTGTATAATGTATAAGTAGTTTAAATTATTTATTTTAATTACTAATTTTTATTATTCATTATCTCTACACACAGCATATCACACTTAATTTTTTTTTTATTCTTCATAAATTAATTGATTTATTCTATCCATCATTCATACACTACACATTTAATACGAGGAAAAAATAAATAAATGTGGTATGTGATATATGGTGTGAAGATGATGAGTAAAAAATTTTAAATAATAATAATCTTGTAAATATGTTTACTAAAGTTTCAACTCAACTTCACGTTAGAAATAAGAGTTTTGCTACTCGTCATCCTAACACACCACACAACACACTTTTTTATTTTTTAAAAATTTTTGTTCGATTTTTTTATTATTAAATTATTCTACTCATCATCTATATGTCACATATTTGATAAAACTAAAAAATAAAAATGCGTAATGTGTGAAAATGATAAAAAAAACAATTTATAAAAAGAATGTATCTTCTGACGAGTTTATTTTAAAATCTTAAAAGAAAAAATTCGAAGTTAATTTGGAAATAAAAAAAATGAAAAAATATATTTTATAAGTAACAGGTCTTATAGATGTACAGATCAAGGGGGTTTGGAATTTGGACTTGATTTGAGTCGATTCTATCTTTAAATTGAGTCTAATGTTTAAATATATAACTCTCAAATTATTAAATTCATATTAATTTAAAATTTTTTTACATATAAAACTCATAATTTTTTTTAATTCAATACTTTTTTATACGTGAGACTGATAATCTTTTTTAATTTTCTATAAATATATTTAAGTTCACATTAACATCCAAATACATTTGAATTTATTTTAAGCGGGCTCTACAAAACTCACTCTATTATCTCAACTCACTATTATTTATAAAAAACTCAACTCATCTCAACTCAGTTTAACATTTAAATGAAATAAAACTCTGTTTGAGAATACTTCACTGTTATTTATTATTTTATTATTATTTTATACTTATATTTTATTATTTATTATTACTATTTAATATTTTTTTATTATTTTTCATAAAAATATATGATATCACCGCACCGACCAAACATAAGCTAAAACATGCAAATGATATTGTACTACAAATATTAGAAATTCGAGTAAAGATGCGGTCCATGTGAACACACACTTGGGAAGAGGGGGCCACAAGGGAACGAACCCCTAAAGATTGAACCTCAAATAGGTGCGTGCGTTACCTTGAAGAAAGGAAAGAAATAAACGGTAACGAAACATTAAGATAACACGTGTGTCCCATAGAGACACGTGGGAGAAAAAGTGAAGATTTCATGGGGATAAGCACGGACTTTGAGTGCAGCTGAGGTAGGCGGCGTAGGACACGTTGCCCAGAACGAAAAGAGGACCGGAGATAGGGAGGGAAATGGGAAGAAAGAGTGGACTCAGTGAGTTTGGTTGGCGTCAATATCCATACTAAAGAAAAAAAAGATATCCATTAATGATCTTGCACTCTTTAAAAAGATACATATGAATTTTCTTTTTTTTTAAATGATGAATCTTAGCATCACTAATTTTTATAGCTAGGGATAAAATGAGTTGCGATATTTATTAATAATAATATATTATTTTTTAAAAAATAAATAAATAGATATATGATATATTTAAAAAAATTAAAAAAATAGTGAATTTTTTTTTTTTTTAAATGTGTAATACTTGTACAATCTATGATTATGTATAACATTATTCAAAAAACATATTCGATACATAAACAACTACCTTATTTCTTTTTATTTTTATGTATCACTCAATCTAGTTATTTAAAATTTGTTTTATTCTTTTACGTAATTAGAATAATACCCGAGATAATTCACACTCCTATTACTTGGAACACAATCCTTTTGTTCAATTATGATATTTAAGATGGCAAAAAGAAAATGGTGTATATGGACATTAAAAAGCATTGTACCTCTCAACTCAGCAAAGTCATTAGTGACATACCCAAGAGAAACCGAAAATGCAGTAAGAACAATGCCCCTCTCATCTCTGATTAAGCCACTTGCACATATTTGCCCCGAATTTCCTGCTCTACTCCCATCAACATTCAGTTTGTATCTACCTGCTTCTGGTTTACACCAATGCACCACCTTGAATGATATTAGCCAACCATAATTTGATAGAATACCAAACAGATTCAAAGGTCTCATTATAACCTTCGATTCTTGCTTTACAACGTCTTATCCAAAGTCTCCAAGTCACAATAGAGGGGATAATGCCAAACAAAATATCTTTTTGAGTGGATTGTGTTGCACGCCTAAACCAGATGTCAATCATCTCCCTCCAAGTTCTATTTTGTCTCCACGGCATGCCTAGGAGAGCTGCACAATGTCTCCAAACCTGGGAAGCAAATTGATCTGCATATAAAACATGATTAAGGTCTTCATAATTCCCATTCTTACAACAATTGCATTTGGAAGCCAAGGCAATATCAACCCTACGAATCTGGTCATCCACACTCATCCCATTGTTTAAGTTTTCCACATAAGATCATAAACTTTTTTGGGGATGAGTTTATGCCAAGTCCAATCAGCCCATTGGACTTTTTGAACCCTTATTCTAACACGGTTTCGAGCACTCATAGTTAATTTTGTCCATCCTCCTGCTCTGTCCAAACCAGAACATCAACCCCTTCCTTTCTACTAGCAAGGTACTCCAGTAAGGCTTCAGCTCTATCCAAACGCACTAATCTTTGAATCAATGTCTCATCCCAACCATTATCCACTCTACACTCCTTTATTTTCAGCAAAGGAAGATCGACAGAGAGTTGAGCACAAAGTGGACCATTATTTATCCAAGAATCAAACCAAAATGACACATTTTCGTCCATCACCATCCATCTCGCTTTTTCCATCATAAGAGGAATACATTTTTGCATCATTCTCCAAAACCGAGTCCTTTTTTTATCCTCCAACAGAGATAAATGACAATTGCCAACATATTTTGTTCGAAAAAAATTTCGACCATAATGAATTTTCATGCATCAACTGCCACGCAAATTTCATATATAAGGCCTTTTGCATGACATTAAAAATCTCTAATACCCAAACCTCCCTCTTCAATCGGTTTACAAATCTTTTTCCAAGCCATCCATTTTCTTTTCTTTTTACCTCCCGATTCTCCACAAAGAAAGTTGCTTAGAAGACGATTAAGAGTAGCAATGGTAGTTTGTGGAACTTGTAGAACATCCATGAGATGAATAGCCATAATTGCAAGAACATGCCTTGATAAAATAAGATGCCCACCAACCGATAATAAATTCATCTTTCAACCATCAATCTTCCCTCTTATCTTGTTCACTCCTCCAAATGATAATTTTTAAGTTTACCATTTACCATAGGAACCCCAGTAACTTAAAAGGAAATTTTCCTTCAGTGAAATCTATACACCTCAACAATTCCCTTTTCCTTGCATTAGGAATAGTGCTAGATTAAAATATGGCAGTTTTGTCCTTGCTAATCAATTGACTTGACCATCCTTCATATTGTTTTAGAGCTTTCAAAAGAGCAATAATTGACATTTTAGCACCATTAGCAAAAATTACGATATAATCGACGTGCATGAGATGAGACACAAGAGGTGTACCTCTAGGTTAGGAGAAGCTACCGATGCATTGTTCTAAAAATTGGGACTTCAAAATTCTTGATAAGACTTCCTCCATAATAATAAATAAATAAGAGGAAATGAGGTTACATTGTCTTAACTCTCTTGCCCCTTGGAAGAAATCTTTGATAATACCGTTCATCATAATAGAGTACCAAGAAATAGTAATACAATTTCTTATCAATCCACACACTTGAGACGAGAACTCAAAGGAAGCCAAAACATGAATTAGAAATTTTTAATTAACTCTATCATACGCTTTAGCCATATCAATTTTGATCACTATGTTCCCACCATTAATTTTTTTATTTAGGGAATGCACCATTTTTGGAATAAGGCTTATATTGTCAAATATGCTTCTACTTGAAATAAAAGCACATTGTTCTTGAGATATCATTTTGGAAAGGAAAGCCGTCATCCGTGAAACAATTAATTTCGAGCAAACCTTATATAGCACTAAACAAAGGCTTATAGGTCTGAATTTTTCAAAACCTTAACTTTGGGAATCAAAACCACGAAGGAAGAGATATAGAACCTTGGGAGAGAGATTCCTTGAACAAACTAAAGTAATAGCCTTCACCACATCATATTTGACAAACTTCCAAAAAGTTTTGTAAGAAGCCAAACCAAAGTCATCCGATCCAGGACTACTATTAGTCGGAATGCTAAACAGGGCGTCTTTAATCTCCTCCTCACTCATAGTCACAATGATCCTACGATTCCTACTATTATCCTCATCTGAGACAATCAGATTGATCAAATTCGACAGGTTCGACAGCTCACTTTGACGAACCTGACTTGGAAAACTATGAAAATGATCCATAGCTCATTGATGAACTTCCTCTGTAGACCTTAAAAGAATATCATTCTGCCGGTGCATAGATGAAACCAACTTTTGTTTCTTTTTGGTCGACACAGCATGAAAGAAAGCAGAATTTTGATCCCCCTTTTGAATCCATTTTTGCTTAGCACTTTGAGACTAGCGAGTCTCTTCTCTATCTGTCCAAACATAAAGTTCCATCTTCGAAATTAGGAGTTCCTCTTCCACCTCTGCATCACAACCATTTTGAAGCCTTTCCTCAAGAGACCTTATTTGATTCTCAAGTTCTTGAATATTAGCCTCCGTTCTCCCAAAAACATTTTTATTCCACCCCTTTAGCACCACTTTCAGTTTATTCGTCTTGTAGGCTCAGTTGAAGAGACTGGACTCAAGACTCTCCTCCTTCCATACCCTTTCCACACAACCCATAAAATCAAGGTGATCAATCCACATATGTTGGAACTGGAAGGGTGTAGCTCCATATCTCAATATATATAGTTCCAGATTTATAGTAAATGGTGAATTATCAAAAGTAGTACGATCTAGAACTTGAATTTCAGCAAAAGGAAAATCATTCATCAATTTCATATTCAAGAAACTTCTATCCAACTTGGCCCAGCTTCTAGACAGCCCCTCCTGCCCATTGCACCACGACATATTCCAATCTTTAGATTTCATTTCCACCAAACCACATTGTAGAATACACATGTTAAACTCTTCCATAGCCATTTGAGGTCTAGGACAACCCCTATCCTTTCGAATAATGTCAAAATCACCACAAACCAGCCAAGGTTCACTAATCGTACAAATATTTTCCGAGTCTTTCTATAGTTCTCTCCTCTCTATTTGACTGCACTTGGCATAAATAAAGGAGACCACCAAACTCATATCATTCCGCACTTGCAGTTGATATTGCAGTTGGGAAGGGAAAAATACTAACAATTTGATAGCTAAAGTCAGGTTGGATAGATATTGGTGTCGCACAAAAGAGACTCGTGGTAATGGTGTACAGGCGTCACACATCTTTTTGCGTGACTCAAATATAAAAAATCTATACGTGGGAAACTTAGGGCTGGTTTGGGGCAGAGAATTCTCAAGAATTCTCATCTCATCTCAACTCATCATTACACCTTTTTCAAATCCTCATACAAAATATAATAAACAATTCAATTTTTTCAAATCCCAATACACCTTTTTCAAATCCTAATTCAACTTTTTCAAATCTCAAAACTAAAAAATAATATTTTAAACTCTAAAACAAAACACAAAATTCTCATCTCACCCTCCAAACCTCCCCTTAGTTGTAGATGTAGTCAGTAGGAAAAATATATTCATCATTTTATAATTTGATATTAGATGAAACATTCATAATTGAAATCTAATAAATAATTTTTAATTTTTTAATATCACATCATAAAATAAAAAAATAATAATAAGTAGCATTTCCGTGATTAATAAAGGCTGGAATTTATTTACTATACACGCGACCTTAGTAGCGTATAGGTGCCACGTGCCCAATCTTTTGGCGGAACTTCCGCTTTGGACTTTAGAGATTGGATGCCAATGAGTATGATGATGGGACTTATAACAATTTAGTGACAAGAAAATGATAGATCATTAATTTTCAAATTTAGGGTCGAATAAAAAAACAAAAGAGGTGATAAAAACGAAGCTACGTGGACAATGAGTTTTGGGAAGTAAGAGAGGGTGAGGTAGTAGGTAGAAAGAAAAATGATAAATACGTAATATTTTTTTAATATATTTTATAATTATATTTTAAAATAAATTATATTTTTGTAAAATATTATATAAAATTAATATTGTGAATATCATTATTATAAAATAAAATAAAAACACTTGAATTTGGTAGAAGGAATAGAGTTTAGAGTTTAATTTGTTTGTGATTGGCGTTAACGCCAAGGCCCATTTATTGGTTACTTACATCTGATCTGGTGACTTCTTGACGTTTCTCAGTGTTGTATCCGGAATGGATAAAATCGTCTGCAAAACTCTGTGAAGTTGCTGTCAGACCCTTTAACCCTTAGGCCTGTAGCTAGCAAGGCTATCATTTTCCATGGCTATTATATAGTATGGGCAAAATCTTATCCCTCTGTCACCAATCAGAAAACTCCACCTGTCAATGCAAAGATGCCCACAATTTTTTTATTTTTTTACAAAAAAGATTCTATATAATCATAAACAATAAATCTTTCCAACCTCTCAACACTCCACACTCTATCTTTTTTTTAAATTTTTTTTAAATTTTTTTTATTAAATAATTTTTATATGAATAGTGAATAAAAAATTTAAAATAGTTTAAAAAAAATAAATTAAAAAAAAATTTAAAAAAAATATTAAAAAATGTGAAATGTGGAATGTGGATAAATAGTAGAAAGTTGTGTAGCAAAACCCAATCATAGGTTCTTTTTAGGGCTTCCTATTTTGCTGGAAATTTGTAGAACTTCCATTGCCACCGTTGACCCTTGCATACTAGCATGCAATATTGCTACCAAATAAATGGGAAATGCTCTGTGCTTGTAGCTGTTGGGTATTCAAATTTCAAAGGTCGGAACTGGTTAATGGGAACATCCCCAACTCTCAACCTTAGGTGGTGTGTATTTCAAAAAAAAAAAAAAAAAAATTAGGTGGTGTGTATCATTTTGGGAGCTTTTCGTTTACAAAAAGTAGTATTTTTTGGTAATGGGTCTATTAATTATCAGCAGACTTGCAAGTGGAAGATCAATCGATCCTCCTACTCTTATATCAAGAAAGATATATAGAAACCCCACAAAATGGTAGAACGACTACTTCTAACATATATTACTTTCAAATAATAGGTATTTAGATTTGTTTGGTAAGAGTTTATCAAAACCAATGGCAATATATATCTCTCAAAAATATACTTCTTGATTTGAAAGTTTGCTAATATTTAGTATCCATGCAAGACAAAGCAAAATTTCATGAAAAATTCTTCTTATCAATTATTATTTACCATCTCACACCTTATAAAAAATATTCGTATATCTTATGAAAAATACTCTTACATCTAAAGAAAAAAAACTATAAATATAGAGTATGAAAATAAATAATAACTGATACATAATAAATCTCTAATTTCATAATCTTTACCTGTGTAGCTGAATACTCTTGAAGTAGGCAATGCAACTCAATCAATGCATATCCTCTCATTGCCACCTTTTTTTCTTTTTCTGTTTTGAGGGAGAGAGAGAGAGGTCATTTTCAACTTGCCGCCTACCATTGCATCATGTAAACATGGTCTCCATCACTTTGACGGGTAGCATACACAATAAAATTTGACCCAAAACATTCATTCTTATAAGATTTTCTTTTTCCCATATTTTCCACAATTATTTTGACCATTCTTCCCCTATCTATTATTCTATCTTCCAATCCACAAAGTGGGGTGGACTGTCCGAGTCCGGCCGAATGCATGAGAACTGACATCATCTTTTGGTTCTCACACATTATCTTTTAAAAGCATGATTCCTAACCCATTAGACCCTTAGGCCAATTTATTTATATGCCTCTTCCTCTCCCTAGTTGTAAGACACTGGTCAACCGGTCAAACCATAGAAAGCAATGGGATTTTCTGGCAGCTTATCTTATAAATTATAATAATGTGAATCATTGCTCATGTATCTCAAAGATAATGGAAGGTGAAGATCGAGCCTTTTAAGCTTAGGTAAGCAAAATATTGCTATAGATTAGCTTTAGACTTGAAAGCTTAATGTTTTTGTCCCTCAAGTACCATCTAATAAAAAAGCATAGTACTTTATTTATTTGTATATTTTTGTCCTTGATTTCTAGCTTAAAGAAACTATTCTTTTAGGTCATATTGGGAGTAATGGAAGGATGCATGCTTGTTTAGGGATTTGTGGTCACCATGTGCTTAGGTAATTACTTAAAAGGGAGATCACATTTGCCAAGGAAATAAAATAGTAATATGATTGGATAGTTTCAGGCATTTATTATTTCAATAAGAGGTCCAAATTATTTGTAAATAAATAAATAAATAGGATCAATCATATGAAGCCTAGTTGAAGATCATCCACTTTTTTTGAGTTCAGAAACATCCTATCATCGATTTCTTTTTCTAGGTCCGAGTTGAGGTCACCTAGGCCCAATTTAGCCCAATTTAGCCTAGGGCCTTTAAACTCACAAGTCTGTTATGCAAGTCATGATAATTGGGCCAGCCCAAAATGCTGAATAAAATGGTGTTGCCAGTTTACGACCACCACAATTTGAATCTCCATATGGCCTATGAAGTAATGGGCTCGGATTATTTTATTTTTCTGTTTTTTCTTGCTTATTATTTGATGCACGTGCGGCCCAAGATCTTCCTTCAATTTGCTCAGGGATTTGTATCCGCTAGAATTATTGACTGAGCCTAGAGTGGGCGAGGGATACGCCTATAAAGTGGACTCACAGCACTTATAAATATTCCAATAAAATTTTCAAGCAGTATTAAATGTTTAATAAATACTAAATAACTCATTTTATGTGTCTATTTTTTTATATCGTCAATCTTATAATTGATTCAATAATTTTAAAGTTGTGTTTGAGTAGTGAGATATTTTGATATATTCTGTGAATAATAGTGAAAAATGAATGATAAAATATTGAATAATAGTAAAAAATAAGTACAACGTAATAATAAAATAATAAATAAGAGTGAATTATTCTTGATACCCAAATTGACAACTCAATTCAAAACAACTTTATGCAGTGAAAAATGGGCTAAAGTATTTGATTGTATGGAGATTTGCTCCATGGACATTTCATACTTGTATTTGTATATGAAGATGGAACTTGCCAATAATAATGCTACACGTGATAATATAAATTCTTTTTTTATTTATTTTTTAATTCTCTATGAATGATCAACCCCAACTCTTAATTAATATAGCATGATCCACGTACAAACGAGTGAAATGTGACTTAAGTTGTACTATTTGCACATGATGCGAGGATATGGTGTTCGTAGCCGTACTTATATGATACTTTAAAATAAGATATAAACGCACCAATGCAAAACATGTTTACAATCCTTGGAAAATCTTTTATTTTAATGGGATACCAATTGTTAACATTTAATTTTATCTCATTTTTAATGAAATAATTCAAGCGATAAATTTTATATTCTAAAGTGAAAAAATTTCCAAAACGACAATTCATCAACTTCAAGTGTTTAATATCCAACATTTAGAATAATTTAAATATATCATAAAATAAGTAGCTAACATGTAAAATCATCTCGTCAATTGAAAAATGATATTTGTAATCATAGAATCTGTAAGTACTGCACACTCATTTAAAAAAATGAGTATATATGAAATCTACGTAAAAAAATTAATTTTTAAATAATATATATTTTTTATTATTTAAAAAAATACGTAGCGGTTACCCAACTTATAATTATATCTAATATTACTTTTTATAATTATTTATCATCTCATAAACAATTAATTTATCATAATAATTCCATAAAAGAATGAGTCTTCGAATCTGAGCGTTATTCCTTAAAATAAGTGGATAATTCACCTACCTTATTTATTATTTATTTATTTATTTTCAATTCAAGAGACATATTTTTTTAAAAAATATTTGCCTTTCCGGGATACCCATGAGGTGTTTGGATACGCACACAGACTCCATAATCCATATTCAAAGTACTTAAAATGACGTGGCAATTTAGTCTTATCCAAAACTTTTCCTAGAACGGTACAAGTGGTGGTCACGTGTCAATAAAAAAAGAGAGCCACGTAGATAAAATAAGACGTAGTTGGAGAAGTACTTCCGAGCTTCGTGTTTTTGTCCAATTTAGCACCTTCTAGAGGAAAACGATTGGGTGAAATGGGCTTGAGATTTCTCAAGTGACAGCTGTGTCACTGAAGCTGTACGAACACGTCAACGGCCGACAGGCGGTTGCCGACATCAGGAAGCTTTCACACCTCATTATATCCAGTCAACACCAGCAGAATTCATGTCACCTGAATCATGTGATTTTTTTTACTCTCTGCTTTTTAGTTGCCGGTTACCCGTAAAACGAATAAAATTTGGTACGAGGTTAAGCATAGTACAATATAAAATAGATAATAACAGATATTTTGTTAAAAATTAAATTATTTTTTATATTTTTTATATAAATTTAAAAAATTATAATAATCATATAAAATAAGATAATTTAATTTTATATAATTAAAAGAGCTCGTTTCCATTCATTAGATTCATCTCACCTTAAAATGCATGCACATTCATTCTTTTTTTTATAATTTATTTGTTATTAGAGCGGCTAATTAGACTTAATCATTCAAATCAGATGTAAATTTAAAAAAAAAAAATTTGTTTAAATAATACATTGAAGCTAAAATTAGTTATTAATAGTAATTATGTTTTTATCATTATTTTAATATAAATCGCAAAAATATTTTTGTCGTTGTGTTTATGAAAGATCGACAAATTAAGTAATCAAAGTATCTTGATCTTTTGTATAAAGGAAAATGGATAATTTAAAACTCTTTTATAAATTTTTTTATAACTCTACATTAAATGAATGATAGTTTTATAAAATTGAAATTTATTTTTTTAAAAAAAGAAGATCCTTGCATTAGTTGATTGTAAAAGAATTGTAGGCATCAAATGAATAGTAGATAGGTAAATAATATTTTTTAATCATTCAATACCACATTGTAAGATGTTGAAATAATGATAAATAAAATACAATTAAAACGTAATATATAATTTTTAAATCTTTAATACTATATCATGAGAGTGTGAAATGATGATAAATAAAATATATTTAAAACTTAAAACTTAATATTTACTTTCTCAATCATTTAATATTATATCATAAGATTTTTAAATGATGAGAAATAAAATAATAATGGTTGAGTAATGCTACGTATAATCAAAACGTATGTGACCGCTGCACAGTCCATTTTGGAAAAAGTGAATCCCCACTATGTGAGTTTTAAATAGCTCAAAATTTTTTATAGACTGCATGGAATTTAAATATATTAAAACTATACAAATAATTATATAAATATTCAAATTGAAAATACCTGAAGAAGTTGAATAAAAAACTTTAGTACCTAATAACCAAAATTCACGCATCGCGGCGGCCATAGCCATGCAGCTTCAAACTTAAGCATCATTTGCTTGTAATATTGTCCGGAATATTGTCAATGTCTTGGGAGTTTTTGCAAATCCTATTTTGATTTGCATGCTGTTTGGGTTTAAGTTTTTTTACAAAGGCAAAAGGCATTTTCACTAACCCATTAGAATACCCAAAAGTTTGTCCAAAGAAAGGAACAAATATATTAGAAATTATGCAAATATATATATATATATATATATATATATATATATTGTAAAGAGTAATGTTAGTCATCATCTTAATTATTATCATTGTCTCATGATATGACATTAGATGATTTGAGACTATTTATTACATTTCACTTATGAATCTAATATCTAATGTCAAATTATAAGATGATGAGAGGGTGGTAAAAAAAGAGACAATATAATTTTTCTACTGCAAATGGCAAATAAGGAAATCACGCCTTCCTTGGGATAAAAAAAGTAGTCAAAACTTGGTTACGTTTGGATGTTAAATTGAATTAAGTTGAAATGATAAAATATTATTAGAATATTATTTTTTAATATTATTATTATTTTGAGATTTGAAAAAATTGAATTGTTTATTATATTTTGTGTTAAAATTTTAAAAAATTATAATAATGAGTTGAGAGAAGTTGAAGATCCAAACGAAGCTATTATTTTTGTTTAATCATTTCCATAATGTAGACACAATAGGATCCAGTTTTTTTTTTAATAAATATTATATTTTTAATTTTTTGTAATATGAAATAATATAAATAAATAAAATAAATATTTTCTCAAATGCTGATGGGAATGAAACCATAGGACTTGCTTGGATATTTAGAACTTAACACATCTTAACTTATCTTATTCAGGATGTGTTTCACACCACTAACTACACGTATTACCTGCAACGAACAAATGGGCGGTACTGGTTGCCCTGTAGAGTTTTCGATGCCAAAATCAACATAGCAATATAAGAGTAAGTATATAAAGTAGCAAATAAATCAAATTTACTTCCAGTGTAGTATTTGTTACCTCTTGTAGGCTATTTATAAATGTTATTTCCTTATAGTGATATAGCCCAATTTGCCTTGTGAAATTTTTTCCTTTTAGGAGTCTAAATCTTGTGAAACATTTCTCTTTTAGAAGTCTATTAGTGGTTTGACAGCCGAGAGTACCTCAAGTACTCTCAAACACTTTCACTACTATATTTTACTTTATTATTATTTTTGACATATTTTTTATACAATTCATTACTTTTCACATATTTTTTACTACTATTCAATATTCTATTATTACTCTTTTCACTACTATTCACAAATATTTTCAAGCACTTTCACTATCCAAACCTAGATCTATCTCTTATTAGGAGTCAGAGTCATCTCCCTCTTAAGAGTCTGAGTCCCTTCTTGACTTTATCTCTTAACTAAATTGCGGAGGCTCAAATATCCCTTCTAGTTATTTCGCTAATTTTCTTTGTGCTGGCAAATGAGAAATTAAATATTTTGCATTCTTTGTACCTGTCTTTTACCCCTCTAGCTTGTGGACGTTTGCTTGCTTTTAAATTTCCCTACCTCGCTGCTTTTGTTTTCTCCTACCCTGCCGAGGATCCATGCTAATTAGTGCGTGTGAGTGTCTTCACTTATTGTTAGTTAGCTAATCATTGGTTGCATCGTAAACGAGGCTCGACCTTTTGGTTGTCTTGAGAATCTTCAAGTCAACCGTGATGGAGGTAATCTGTAGAAAAAAGCAACTATGGCAGTTGTGCTTAATGATCATTTTTGGTTTTCAGTGGTCTCAAAGGATTTCGCCCTGTGTTATGATTTTTTGTTGGCATTTTTCGTTTTGAGGTGGATGTAAGATATTGTTTTTGTATTTGTGTGGATGTTTGCCTGAGAGATTGTTTATTGTCGGCAAAAAATGACTGTTTTTGTTTATTGGTTTTTTGTGTGTATTTTTGTGATCCTTTTTACTTTTGTTGGTAGTAGTGGATTTTCTGCCTCTTGGTGTAAATTGTTGTTCTATTCTTGGTTTGTTGTTGGTATTGGTAATAACCTGCGCTTAAGTGATCAAGGAGCCCGTCGACTTCCTAAATCCACATTAGGCAGTTGTTGAGCCCGTCGATTTGTTCTCGAAAGAAACCCATGCGAGGTGGTTGTGGAGCTCGGTGGCTCATTCCAGAAGGTAACTAACTCTCTTGAGGAGATCTTATCTGATTTTCTGAAGACAATCTTGTGAGTAGGAGAATATCCTTATCTCAATTCCGATGTAAAAGATATCGTTGTTTGCGTGTGATTGCTTAGTAGTTGATATGTGAAAATCACGTCGAAGTCTGTAAATATCCCACAAACGGTGCCACTGTTAAGGATGCGTTTCACATCATGAATCACACGGATCACTTGTAACGAATAAAGGGGCAACAATGGTTGTCTTGTGCAGTCTCCAATGCCAAATCAGTATTGCAATATGAGAGTAAGTGTATAAAGTAACAAATAAATCAAGTTTAGTTCAAGTGTAATATTTGTTACTTCTTGTAAGCTATTTATAGAGGTTAATTACTTTGAGTGATAGAGCTCAATTTACCTTGTGAAACATTTTCTTTTTAGGAGTCTAAGTCTCGTAAAGTCTTTCCATTTTATGAGTATAAGTTTATCTCTTATTAGGAGTCTGAGTCGTCTTCTTCTTAGGAGTCTGAGTCCCTTCTTCTTAGGAGTCTGAGTCACTTCTTGACTTTTTCTCTTAACTAAAATTGTAGGAGCTCAAATATCCCTTCCACATCTCATCTCATCAAATTATTATAAAATTTTCAAATTGTTAAATAAAATACAATAAACAATTCCATTTTTTCAAACAATCAGAAATTAATTTCTACATATATATTTTTAAGTCTCCACGTAGTTATATGATTTGTTTTATTTACATGATTGCAAATCTTTTTTTTTTTCATCCAAAATTTCCTTTTTGTCCTTCTTCTTTTAAGTCTCCTGGGATTTGTTTTATTTTCGCGATCTTTTAGTTTAACTAGCTAGGATTTAGTACTTTATTGCCTTTTTCAGAGTTTGTTGCTAATTTATTAGGATCGGATTGCCTTCAAATCACGATTTTTTACCGAGTCAATTTGTTGGTTTTTTCTTCTTTTATTTAAAAAAAAAATGTTTCTTTTTTAGGGTTATTAATATTTTTAGGAGTTTCCTTCTATTTCTTTTAATTTTAATATTTTTAAATTAATAACTGACACGTGCAGAATTTAAATTTTTTGGAAATTTTTATTAAGTACAATTATCATTTTTCCTTTTAAATATCGATGGTTATTTTCACCAATTTTGTGATCTTTGACACGATTTGCCCTACTCTATAGTATTTATAACGTTGGATTTCTTGAATATAGTTAAATTCTTAATAATATTGTAGAACCTATAATTCATATATTTTTCATTAAATATGGAGAAAATATTTTAAGAGTCTAAATCCCTTCTTGACTTTATCTCTTAGCTAAAATTGTGGAGATTCAAGTATCCCTTTCAGTTACCCCACTAATTTTGCTTTGTGCTGGCAAATGGAAAATTAAATACTTTTCATTCTCTGTACCTGCCTTTTACCCCACTGGCTTGTGGGTGTCTGCTTGCTTTTGTTTTCCCCTACCCTGCCGAGGATTCATGCTAGTTAGTGCGTGTGGGTGTCTTCACTTCGTGTTGGTTAGCTAACAGTTGGATGCATCGTCAACAAGGCTCGACTTTTTGGTTGTCCTGGGAATCTTCAAGTCGACCATGATGGAGGTAACCTGTACAAAAAAGCAATTCTGGCAGTTGTGCTCGGTAATCATTTTTAGTTTTCGATGGTCTTAAAGGATTTCGCCCCGTGTTGTAATTTTTTGTTGGCGTTTTTCCATTTTGATATGGATGTAAGAGTTTGTTTGTGTATTTGTTTGGATGTTGCTTGAGAGATTGTTTATTGTTGGCGAAGAGTGATTGTTTTGGTTTATTGGTTTTTGGTGTGTATTTTTATGATCATTTTTGCTTTTGTTAGTAGTAGTGAATTTTCTGCTTCTTGGTGTAAATTATTGTGTTCTTGTTTTGTTGTTGGTAGTAACCCGTGCTTAAGTTATCAGGGAGCCCGTCGACTCGTTCCTAAAGGAAACTCGTGCGAGGTGGTTGTGGAACTCAGTGGCTCATTTTAGAAGGTAACTAACTCTATTGAGAGCCCGGTGGCTCGTTCTTGAAGGTAACTCGCTCAAGGCAATTGTAGAGTTTAGTGGCTTGTTCCCGGAGGTAACCCAATAGATGCGGTTGTAGAACTCGGTGACTCATTCCTTTAGGTAATCCGCTTCAGGTGGTTGTGGCGCGAGTATAAACACTCGGCGTTTGTTGGAGAATATGTTGTATTTGTACTACTTTTTAAGAGAGAGGTTGAGCAGTCTAGAGAGTTGCCCGCCTATTAGGCGCTTTGGAGGTCAGGTGGTCCCTGACCTTTCCTGTCTGTTGACTTTGAAGATGGTCGTGTGGTCTTCTAACCTTTACACCCATTCGTTTGGAGAGGGCAGTGTGATATTTGCGACCTTTACACCCGTTCGTTTGGAGAGGACCGTGTGGTCTTTGCTACCTCCACGCCCGTTCGTTTCGTTTGGAGAAGGTCGTTTGGTCTTTTGACCTCCACGCCGGTTCGTTTTGGCAAATTTTGGAGAGGGTTGTGCGGTCTTCTGACCTCCACCCTCGTTCGTTTGCATCGCATCCTGAGAAGTTTTCACAAAAAATGAAATAGGTAAGTGTAATACAATTTAAAAGTTTGAAATTTGCAAACCTGAACCATCTCGCTAATATGCGATGAAGGCTGGTGATATATGGGCGAGGCCTGCAGGTAGCTATGCCTTGTTAAGGTTGGTGGGTGGTGGTCACCCTGCAAGCTCACGGACGCCAGTGTGTGGGCTTCCGGCAACTTGTTGCTATCTGCCCACACTGTGCACAACACTTCAATCCAGTGAGTTTCAGCCGAAAGCCTACGTTGTCGCTGCATCTCCGACGTCGTTGTATCATCGGTGGGTCACCAGTGGCTGTGGCTTCCGTATGGTGGAGGAAGTGGGTGCATGCCGTGTACCCCTTCCTATGACGCAGTGCATGGCACATGCACAATGCATGGTGCACGTGTGTAGTGCATCTGTTTCTACCGTTCTTCCTCCACGTATAATATATATATGTATATTTTTATTTGCTACAACGTTAGTTTGTAAAAAAGAAAATTAAGAAAGTTAAGGAAATCTTCTCTGATTTTCTGAAGGCATTCTCATGAGTCGGAGAATATTATTCTCTAAATTCCGGTGTAGAAGATATTGTCGTTTGTGTGTGATCGTGTAGTAGTTGGCCTATAAACATCACGTCGAAGTTTGTAAAGATCCCACAGACAGCGTCATTGTTAAGGACGTGTTTCACACCACCAACTACATGGATCACTTGCAACAAATAAAGGGACAGCACTGATTGTCCTGTGGAGCCTCCAATGTCAAAGTCAATATAGCAATGAGAGTAAGTGTATAAAGTAGCAAAGAAATCAAGTTTAGCTCAAGTGTAGTATTTGTTATTTCTTGTAGGCTATTTATAGAGGTTATTTCCTTTGAGTGATAAAACTCAATTTACCTTGAGGCATTTTCCTTTTATGAGTCAAAAATCTTGCGAAACATTTCCCTTTTCGATGTCTAAGTCTTTCTCTTATCCGGAGTCTGAGTCCCTTCTTCTTAAGAGTCTGAGTCACTTCTTGACTTTATCTCTTAGCTAAAATTATGGGACCCAAATATTCCTTCCACATCTCATCTCATTAAATTATTATAAAATTTTCAAATTCTTAAATAAAATGCAATAAACGATTCCATTTTTTCAAACAATTAGAGATTAATTTCTACATATATATTTTTAAGTCTCCACGTAATTATATGATTTTTTTTATTTACATTATTGCCAATCTTTTTTTTCATCGAAAATTCCCTTTTTTCCTTCTTCTTTTAAGTCTCCTGGGATTTGTTTTAGTTTCGCGATCTTTTAGTTTAACTAGATGGGATTTAGTACATTATTGCCTTTTTCGAAGTTTGTTGCTAATTTATTGGGATTAGATTGCCTTCAAATCACGATTTGTTGTTAAGTCAATTTGTTGGATTTTTCTTCTTTTATAAAAGTAAATAAATTTTGTTTCTTTTTTAGGGTTATTAATATTTTTAGGAGTTTCCTTTTATTTCTTTTAATTCTAATATTTTTAAATCAATAATTGATACGTGCAGAATTTAAATTTTTTTGTAAATTTTTATTGAGTACAATTATCATTTTTCCTTTTAAATATCAATGGCTATTTTCGACAATTTTGTGATCTTTGACAGGATTTTCCCTACTCTATATAGTTATAACGGTGGCTCTCTTGAATATAGTTAAATTCTTAATAATATTGTAGAACCTGTAATTCATATATTTTTCATTAAATATGGAGAAAATATTTTAGGAGTCTGAGTCCCTCATTGACTTTATCTCTTAGTTAAAATTATGGGAGTTCAAATATCCATTTCAGTTGCCACGCTAATTTTCTTTGTGCTGGTAAATGAGAAATTAAATATTTTGCATTCTCTGTACTAGCCTTTTATCCTGTTGGCTCGTGGGCGTTTGCTTGTTTTTGTTTTCCCCTACCTCCCCACTTTTGTTTTCCCCTAGCCTACCGATGATCCATGCTAGTTAGTGCGAGTGGAATCTTCACTTCCTATTGATTAGCTAACAGTTGGCTGCACTGTGAACGAGGCTCGACCTTTGGTGGCTCAACCTTTTGGTTGTCTTGAAAATTTTTAAGTCAACCGTGATGGAGGTAACTTGCAGAAAAAAAGCAATTTTGGCAACTCTGCTCGGTGGCCATTTTTGGTTTTCGGTGGTCTTAAAGGATTTCGCCCCGTGTTATATTTTTTGTTGGCGTTTTCCTGTTTTGATATGGATGTAAGAGTTTGTCTTTGTATTTGCGTGGATGTTTGACTGAGAGATTGTTTATTGTTGGTGAAGAGTGAGTGTTTTTGTTTTTTTTTTGTAATTTTTTTTGCTTTTATTGGTAGTAGTGAATTTTCTACTTCTTAGTGTAAATTTGTTGTTATGTTCTTGTTTTGTTGTTAATATTTGTAGGCAGTAACTTGCGCTTAAGTGATCAGAGAGCTCGTTGACTCCTTGAATCCACATTAAGCGGTTGTTGAGCCCTTCGACTTGTTCCCGAACGAAACCCATGTGAGGTGGTTGTGGAGCTCAGTGGCTCATTCTAGAAGGAGACTAACTCCCTTGAAAGCCTGGTGGCTTTTTCCTGAAGGTAACTTGCTCTAGGCGGTTGTAGAGTTTGGTGGCTCATTCCCGAAAGTAAATCGCTAGAGGCAGTTGTAGTGCTTGGTGACTCGTTCCTTTAGGTAACCCACTTGAGGTAGTTGTGGCAGGAGTATATACATTCGGCGTTTGCTGGAGAAAATGTTGTGCTTGTACTGCTGTTCAAGAGAGAGGTTGAGCAGTCTAGAGAGTTGCCCGCCTTTTAGGCGCTTGGGAGGTCAAGTGGTTACTGACCTTTCCCACCTATTGACTTTGGAGAGGGTCGTGTGGTCTTCTGACCTCTATGCCCTTTTGTTTAGAGAAGGCCGTTTAGTCTTTGTGACCTTCACGCCCATTCGTTTGGAGAGAGCCGTATGGTCTTTGCTACCTCCACCCCCATTCATTTGCAAAGGCTCGTGTGGTCTTCTGACCTCCACGTCCGTCCTTTTTCATGAATTTTGGAGAGGATCGTATGGTCTTCTGACCTCCACGCTCATTCATTTGCACCGCATCTTATGAAGTTCTCACAAAAATGAAATAGGTAAGTGTAATACAATTTACAAATTTTGGATTTACAAACCTGAGCCATCTCGCTAATGTGTGGTGAAAGTTGGTGATACATAGGCGATGCCTTTTATGGTTGGTGGGTGGTGGTCACCCTCCAACCTCACGGACGCCGGTGTGTGGGATTCCAGTAACTTGTTGCTCACTGTCGACACTGTGCACAGCATGCACAACACTTCGATCTGGTAGAGTTTCAGGCGAAAGCCTTCGCTGTCACTACATCTCCACCTTTGCTGCATCTCCGACATCGTTGTATCACAAGTGGGTCACTAGTGGCTGCGGCTTCTGCATGGTGGAGGAAGTGGGTGCACATTGTGTGCCCTTTCCTATGTACGTAGTGCATGGTGCACGTGTGTAGTGCATCCATTTCTTCCTTTCTTCCTCCACATATAATATATATATGTATATTTGTATTTACTACGGCGTTAGTTTGTAAAAAAGAAAATTAACAAAGTTAAGGAGATCTTTTGTGATTTTCTGAAGGCATTCTCATGAGTTGGAGAATATCCGTTTCTTAATTTTGGTGTAGAATATATCGTAGTTTGCGTGTGATCGTGTAGTAGTTGGCATTTAAAAATCACTTTGAAGTCTGTAAAGATCCCATAGACAACGTCATTGTTAAGGATATATTTCACACCACTAACTACATTAATCACCTGCAACGAATAAAGGGGCGGCACTGGTTATCCTGTGGACTCTCTGATGCCAAAGTCAATATAATAATATAAGAGTAAGTGTATAAAGTAGCAAATAAATTAATTTTAGTTCAAGTGCAGTATTTGTTACCTCTTATATGCTATTTATAGAGGTTATTTCCTTTGAGTGATAGAACTCAATTTACCTTGTAAAGCATTTTCCTTTTAAGAATCTAAGTTTTGTGTAGCCTTTCCTTCTTAGGAGTTTAAGTCTATCTTTTATTAGGAGTCTGAGTCATCTCCCTCTTAGTAGATTGAGTCATTTCTTCTATCTGGTATGAATCCATTCTTGAGTTTATTTCTTAGCTAAAATTGTTAGAGCTCAAATATCCCTTTCACATCTTATCTTATACTTGATAGATGAGATAAGATGAGGATTTTTAAGAATTTTGTGAATAGTATTAAGATGAAAGTTTAAAATATTATTTTTTAATATTATTATTATTTTGGGATGAAAAAGTTGAATTATTTATTTTATTTTATATAAGAATTTAACAAATATGTAATGATGAGATGAGATGAGATGAGATTTATCATCTTTACCCCTAGACATAACCAAATTATTATAAAATTTTCAAATTCTTAAATAAAATACAATAAACAATTCCATTTTTTCAAACAATTAGAGATTAATTTCTACATATATCTACTTATATATAAAGAGCGAATCCGTTAAGAACAGTGTTTTCGTCTAACAAAATTTTTCTCCATTTTGCCCCTGCTTCTGTTTCTTAATTTCGGTTTTGCCCCTGGCGTTCTTCCCATTTTGCCCCTGCTACTATTCCAAAATTACCGTTTTGCCACTTGGCCTCCCCCGTTCGCTTCGTCTCCCGCAATGCACCGCCGGACACCGGCGTGACCAACACCACCCCGGCGATTCTCTTCCCCTCCTTCAGGCGTCCCACTCCTTCAAATCTCAGCTCCTATCGTGCCGCCGTTAACCGCCACGAGCGAATCCAAGCCGCTGCCGGCCAATTTCTTCGTCCCCTCCAGTGCGCCGCCTCACGCCAGTGTGGCCAACACCGCCCGGTCCATTCTCTTCGCCTCCATCCGTCGCCCCTCCCCTTCCAATCTCAGCGCCTCTCCTGCAGCCGTTAACCACCGCGAGCCGATCTAAGCCACCGTGCGAATCGGACATGATCAGTGTTTTGTCCGAAAATATTTTTCCTATTTTGCCCCCTTTATAAAAACACTATCAATTCATCTCATCTCATTTCATTATTATAAAAAAGTATTTTTAATGATATTGTAAAATTTTTTTAATGTTTAAGCGTCTAAAAAATTGAATAAAAAATAAAAAAAAAATAGATTTTTTTATCCTTATCGAAAGAAAGATATAGCATTGCTTTTAGGTTTTAGATGTGAAAAATGAGTAACATTACAAATCAGTTGAGCTTTACAATTAGACTATAGTATTTTTTTTTCTAGATTGATACCAAGTCTTCATAAAATTTTAATAAAAAATCAAAATCTTAAAAATTAAATTTTAATGTTGTGCAACATTTTATTTCCTTTAATTTTGAATTATGTAAATATCGAATTGAACTATTAAATTTCAGTATAAATCTAATTTTTTCCTTTTATTAATAATTTTTGTTTAATGATTTATTAAGAAGTAAACTTAATATATATATATATATATTTTCATTTCTAGATAAATTGAATAGTTTATTAATTAATCTGAAATTAATTACATTATTTGAGATAGATCTACAGTTTCTAATGTACTATAGTTTGTTTAATTTTTTTTTAAAATGTAAAGGATAAGACTTTATAAAATATATGATTAAATTATTTAATACTTACCACTATAGTTTTGAATTTTAACACATTATATTTTTATTTTGAAAATAACAAATATACAACATACGCATCCAACCATAACTATTAAGAGTAATAATAGTAGCTTGCTTGGTATAATTACAAATTTTCATAAGGAAATAAATTATAACTTCTTAATAATTTAAAAATATAATATATCATTATTACTATTTTATTTAACCAAGGTTGAAAATGTTAAATAAATTAATGTTTTTCGTTGTTATTATTTCTTATAATGCTTCTGTTTTAATAATATTAAAAAAGGTTATGAAAACTTTTTTAAAGTAAATTAAAATGATTTGGTTTATATTCTTAAACTAAAAACTAAACTGCCTTTGGAATAACGCAATGATTTAACATTATTTGTAGTGTAGAATAATATAGTCTAGAATACATTTTTAATTTTTTCCTTTTCTGATAATTTATATAATGTTGAATTTTTTTTTTTACATATTTATGAATAAATGTTTCATAATTACTAACAAATTATCTTCTCATAAAGAAGATAAAATTAAAACAATTTTTTTTTCAATAATCTTTCAGTAAAATTCGTAATTTAAAAATGTTTTCTCCCATAACCAAATGAATTCACCCAATCTTTTTTTATATAGAAACTTAACAAAATTATCATTAACATTAATTTTAATTTTCAAACTGTAATAAACATCATTTTTTCGCTTGCAGCCTTGTTTCTACATTTTAAAATTTGTAATAAAATTTTAGTATTAATATTTTTATTATTAATTTAAGCTTTTATTAAAATTTTCTTATTAAACTTTTGCGTTATATAACTAAATAAAACACAACTTTATATGGATTTATCATTTCTCATTTGCTATCAATTTTTCATTTTTATATATTTGTAACTAAGCACACGTTCAATACACAATTGCTCATCAATTACTCTCTTTTTTCCTATTTTTCTCATAAAATCCGATTCTCTTATGCTTTTACTCTTTTGCCGATTAGGTGAGTTAAGGTTTTTTTTCTTTTTTAAGGTTGGATATTAAATTTAGATGAGATTAGTTGAGATAAAAATTAAAAATAAAATAAAATATTATTAGAACATTATTTATTATTATTGTTATTATTATTTTAAAATTTTAAAAAATTGAAATGTTTATTATATTTTATATGAAAATTTAAAAACTTACTAATAATAACTTACTAAATAACTTACTAATAATTTAAAAATGTTTTCTCCCATAACCATATTACTTATAATAACTTACTAAATCTTTAAGGGAATTAAACTCTATTCTCGATTTTGGCTCTTCAATCGTATCATCATCATCCACTTGGACATTCTGAAATTTCTTGACACTACCATCATCAGGTTCCTGAGGAATTGGTATATCCTTAATACATTCTTCAATTTTAGAAGATTCACATGGCACTTCAGTTTCCCCACCATCAAGTCTATTATCCTCTAAACCAATTATTCTGTTTGTAGTAGAGTTTGTATTGTTAGTTAGAATCGGACGTTCCATGATATGTTGAAATGGGTAACCAGCATTATGCAATAAACAAACACAAATAGTCTGCAATTAAACTCTTGCAAACAAGCCAACTTAATTTTTTTTTTTTTTGTATACGTGCAAAGAAGCTAACTTTTTAAGAATAAATCATGATCAGTTATTATGATTTTTCGTTGTAATTTTAGACTACCTCCACTTTTTATTTATAATTAAAAATTTGAAATATAATAAAATTGGTCACAAGGCAAACGTGCAGCGCACGTTGCCATTGACTAGTATATATTTAAGTCTCGAAGTAATTATATGATTTGTTTTATTTACATAACTGCAAATCTTTTTTTTTTTCCTCTGAAATTTCTTTTTTTTTTCTTATTCTTTTGAGTCTCCTAGGATTTGTTTTTTTTTCGTGATCTTTTAGTTTAACTAGTTGGGATTTAGTATGTTATTGCCTTTTTCGAAGTTTGTTGCTAATTTATTGGGATCAAATTGGCTTCGGATCACAATTTGTTATCGAGTCAATTTGTTAGTTTTTTTCTTCGTTTATAAAAAAATAAATAAATTATGTTTCTTTTTTAGGGTTATTAATATTTTTAGGAGTTTTCTTCAATTTCTTTTAATTTTAATATTTTTAAATCAATAATTGATATGTGCAAAATTTAATTTTTTTTAATTTTTATTAAGTACAATTATCATTTTCCTTTTAAATATCAATGACTATTTTCAACAATTTTGTAATCTTTGACGTGATTTGCCCTACTCTATAGTATTTATAATTGTGGATCTCTTGAAGATAGTTAAATTCTTAATAATATTATAGAACCTATAATTCATATATTTTTTATTAAATATGAAGAAAATATTTAAATTTTAAATGTAATTTTAAAACTTAATTGATCTATTTAAATTTCCTGATACTTTTTATAGAGAGGAGAGAGAGAAGATTTTGCCAAGACAAATCAAAAGTCAAGCTTCGAGAATGACTTTTTGGAATGGGAACGAGACTTTAAAAACGTTAGGTTAATTGAAAATTTCTATTTTTAGAACTAATCAAATCACAATTTTAGAATTATTATTTTAAAAATAGATTTATTTATTTTTTACAAATGGTCTGTACTCCAAACTTATATATAACTTATATCATCATTAGTGCAACTACGTGGAGATCATTGAGAATAAGCATCTAAATTAGTTTGAGAATTTAAAATTTTCCTTCTTAGGAGTTTGAGTCTCTTCTTGATTTTATCTCTTAATTAAAATTACGAGAGCTTAAATATCTCTTCCACATCTCATCTCATTAAATTATTATAAAATTTTTAAATTTTCAAATAAAATACCAATAAACAATTCTAGTTTTTCAAACAATTAGAGATTAATTTATACATAAATATTTTTAAGTCTCCAAGTAATTATATGATTTGTTTTATTTACATGATTGCAAATCTTTTTTTTCATCCGAAATTCCCTCTTTTTTCTCCTTCTTTTAAGTCTCATGGATTTGTTTTATTTTCGGGATTTTTTGGGATTTAGTTTAACTAGATGGGATTTAGTACGTTATTGCCTTTTTGGGAGTTTGTTGCTAATTTATTGGGATCATATTGCCTTTGAATCACGTTTTGTTATCGAGTCAATTTGTTGGATTTTTATTTTTTTATAAAAAAAAATAATGATAAATTTTGTTTCTTTTTAGGGTTATTAATATTTTTAAGAGTTTCCTTTTTTTAATTTTAATATTTTTAAATCAATAACTGATCGTTGCAGAATTTAAATTTTTTTGTAAATTTTTATTAAGTACAATTATCATTTTTCCTTTTAAATAAATATCAATGGCTATTTTCAACGATTTTGTGATCTTCAGACGGTGAATCTCTTGAATATAGTTAAATTCTTAATAATATTGTAGAACCTATGATTCATATATTTTTTTATTAAATATGGAATAAATATTTTAACTAAATGTAATCTTAAAACTTAATTGGTCTATTTAAATTTTCCAATACTTTTTATGGGGAGGGGAGAGAGGGGATTTAGCCAAGACAAGTCAAAAGTCAAGCTCCGATAATGACTTTTTGGAATCGGAACCAGTCTTTGGTGGCAAAGTATCCAATTATATCAATAAATTATTTTATCTCATTTTATTTTATATAATTATTTTAATTATTTATATAAAATATAATAAATAATTTAATCTTTTTAAAATTAAAAAAATTATATTATAATAATATTTTATTTAACTTTTAATAAAATATTTCATCTCATCTTATCTAAATTACATAATTAAACGAGACCTTAAAACGTTACATTATTTAAAAATTTATATTTTTAAAACTAACCATATCACAATTTTAGAATTATTACTTTAAAAATAGATTTATTCATTTTTTAAAAATGATCTATACTTCAAACTTATATATAACTTATATCATCATTAGTGCAACTACGTGGAGGTCATCGAGAATAAGCATCTAAATTAGTTTTAGAATTTAAAATTTTTGAAAAAATTTACACAATTTTTTACTATTCACATAACCACTACACATCACATTTTTTTTAATTTTAATATTTTTCTTTTATCAAATATTTAATATATCAATAATAAATAGAAGAATTGAATTAATTTAAAAATAATAAACTAAAAAAAATTAAAAAATTAAAAAAAATATGATATGTAGAGATTGAAGAGATTATGTAGCATTACTCATTTTCTTTCTACGTATTTAACGCTAAAACACACACAACCAACCAAAACAAAACATTTATATATATTATCATGATTGGAATTTGATTCTGTGGATTACTTTGGAGAGCTATCGGTTGCTCGAAGACAAAGACTTCATTGTTTTTAGGTCGGTCTTGAAAAGCTTTAGCTCATTATCATGATGGTGGCTTTGGAGAGTTCAAACTAGATAACTTTTAATATATCGAGCCAAAAGACAGTCTATAAAACAAATTATTCATAATTATTAAAAAAAAAAAAAACTTGTTGATGAATAGAGTCATAACACATGCTTAAATTTTAGTAGGGCTTTTAAAAGCAGGGACTTATAGTTCCACACGGCTTTCATGATATCATAGTGCATGCATCATCTTCATCCTAGAATAGGTCCTTTTTTATTATTATTTAACTAAAAATAATTTTATTTACAATTCTCCGTGAATAACACATATATTAAAATATTTATCTGATATAATTTAATTTATAATAAAATTTTAAATTTTAAAATTTTATAAATTAAATATTATTATTTAAATAATATGATTGATATGCTATGTACACTAGCTTAAAAGTATAATAACTCTTTAATATTTTAAAATCTAAATTCATTCTAAACCCAATTGATATCGGCCAGTTAAACATGTTTTTTTTTTCTTATTTATTTATTTTTTGATAAAAAAGAATCAAATATAGAATGCTACCTCCTACTGCCAAAACACTATTCTATAAAGGTATTAAATTAGGATTGAGTAACTCCAAAAGGGCAAAAAAATAGGGAGTAAAAAAGGTGGGAGTCATCAAATTGTCGTCTAGTGAACTTGGGGGGTACTGCAGTTTCAATGACAAAAGGAAGGAAAGAAAAAATAAAATAAAATCAAAATCAAAATCAAAAGTAAAACACCCAATAAAAGCAAAAACGTGTTGATTTGGGGAACCCTGAGTTGGCCCCAACACCCAACAAAACAGAAAATTTATCCCCAATTTCCCGTACTATAACACCCTTCAGTTCCTGTTTTCTCTCTCTCTCTCTCTACCTGTTTGTATCTATAAATAGCAGAGTTCCAAAACTCCCACCAAACCCAATTTGCGAAATCTCCTAGAAAGTGAGTTGTTCTCATATATCAAAGCTGTTTATTTGAGTCGACATCCAAACGAAAGCGGACGATGATGATCCCGCAGAACGAGACCTGGGCGACTCGGACTCAGCAGCCCACGACTCACTGGACCCAGTTGGAGGACAAGCTCTTCGAGCAGGCTCTTGTGCTCGTGCCCGAGGAGCTGCCCGACCGCTGGCAGAAGATCGCTGACCACGTTCCCGGGAAGTCCGTCCGGGATGTCATGGAGCACTATGATGCTCTCGTACACGACGTGTTGGCGATCGACTCGGGCCGGGTCGAGCCCCCCAATTACTCTGATGACACGGATGTCGCCGCCGGGTGGGACTCGTCGAGTCAGATCTCTTTCGGGTCCAAGCCCAAGAACTCTGACGCTGAAAGAAAAAAGGGGACTCCTTGGACCGAAGAAGAGCACAGGTAATCCCAAATATTCTCTGTTTCTTTCACTCTCTTCTTTGTGGAACTTTTTTTGTTCCCCAATTTGTTTGACCCTCTATTTGGTGGCTGAGAGAATGGAGTAACATGAAAGAAAAGAGAAATTTTTTTATTTTCAATTTACAGATGGGAATTCAACTAAACTGTTAAACAGAGCTGGACTTAGAAAGATTTTGTTTTCCAAATAAATTTTCCTGTTTTGGATGGCTGACAAGGTGTTCGCTTTTTTTGTTCCCTTTTCCCCCTGAGCTCTTTTTCTTTTTTCTAAAACGATTTATTTTCATCACAAGTTTACTTGCCGAGAAAATGGAGGGAAAATAGAAAGTCGAAGATTGAGTCTTTTTGTTCCAGTTGAATTCGATCACTTGGATTTTTATAACTGAAAACCAAATAGTATACGATTCAAGATTTGGAGTTTCTTTTCCAGCCAACCCCTTTCTTAAATCTTCCGGGCGAAATAATGTTGTTTGGTCTTTGAAATTTAAAAAGAAAGTTTCCACCATATTCTTGTGTGGAAGTGTTCTTCATCTTCTTTTGGCTATGCTTTTGTCTTCAAAGACGTATGTCAATATTTTGTCGGAAATTTCCTTTGATTTTGGGCGAACAAGAGAAGGCTTTTGGAGTTTTTAGGTCTTGTTTCGGGTCTTGTTTCTCGTTGTTAAATTCAAGAGTGGATATATACAAATGGCTATTTGGCCTTTTGTCTAATTCCAGAAAATGCTTTTGACAGTTTAAAAATATTATAGATATACGGATTAGGTGTTTGGGATTGACCTAAATGAATCAAGTTTGTTCCACCAGTATATGATCATTACCATTGATCCCAAACCTTGGTTTCGTGAGTGTAATGCTGTCAGATTCAAATGTAATATTGCAATGCCAGTAGTGACCTGAAAGAGCTAGATTTTATTGTTCTCCATTAGAATGTATTTATTGTTCTGGCGGCTGATTTTCCTTTTGGTATCATAACAGGTTATTCTTGGTCGGGCTGCGTAGATTTGGCAAGGGTGATTGGAGGAGCATTTCAAGGAATGTAGTTGTGACAAGAACGCCTACTCAGGTGGCTAGCCATGCTCAGAAGTACTTCCTTCGCCAGAGCTCAGTGAAGAAAGAAAGGAAGAGGTCAAGCATCCACGATATCACCACAGTGGATAATAGCACGGCGGCTTTGCCTGTTGATCAGAACTGGATTCCTGCACCAGGCGGTGTCGCTCAACAGCCACCTGCTTTGCCACAGTTGAACATGCACGGGCAAGTGCCGGACCAAGGGGGCTCATCATATGGCTATCAAAACTTTGGCTTTCAAATGTAAATATGCATAGCATAGCAGCTACATGCTCTGTATATAAAGCAAGTAGTCTTAATTTAGCCAATCAGATTTGTAAAGTTTTATGCATGGTTTTTGGTAGCCGGTAAATGATTAGGAGCATTGCAAAGTGAATTTAGTTGCACAGGTAGTAATCAGAAGTCGTTAAGCGAATCAGAGAAATGAATTTATTAGCAAAGTGAAACTTTTAGAACAAACTCCTGGATATTTGAGATGCTTATCTGATCTTTAGTTTGATTGGGGATGATATTTATGGTGATGTGATTTTAGTATATTATTTGTTTCAGATGGTATTGCGTTCAGTATTTAAATTTTTTTAGGGTTTTATGCATTGGATAAAGACTATATGGTGTTTTGATGTTTTGCTTGGTTTAGATGGGATGAGATTAGTTGAGATGGTTTGTAAATAATAGTGAGATTTGTAAATTAAAATTTGTTAATAGTAAGATGAAGTGAGATACAACTCCCAATCCAAATCGGCTCGTAATGTTTACTCGTGATTTTTTCATCTTTCTTCATTTGAAAGTTTATCATCTATAATACTACTCATCATCTTTTTTATCATCTTTTTCTCATTATTATATGATATGGTATTAAATGATTGGAGATTATTTATTATGTTTTATTTGTGATCTTATTATTTAATACCACATCAAAAGATGTTGAGAGGAAAATGATAAAAACGATGATAAAATATAAATAGATTTTTCCGTTATGATAAATTGAATGAAGGTGAACACCAATTTGAAGGCTCAGAAGTTTCGATTTAAAACTTCTTTCATTGAGAGAGTCCCATATCAATCTGCCCAAGTTTTTTGCATAATAAATAGTTTATATTACAAACTACAAAGCCATTTCGAACATCTCTGTAAATCCTAAAGTTTGTCATTTTTACTGTCAAATGCTATTATAGAGAGTACCAGACACAGTCCCTGGAAATCTGATAGGCCTATTCTCCCAAGTCAGATACTTGTTACAGTTAAATTGTTAAATTGTTACAGTTAGGTATGTGTCATTGTGGCATAGTTGACTGTGATGACCCACCAAATTTAGGAGTTGCAAAAGGTTCAACGTTGTCGTTGGTCCTGTTGTCCATTTCCCAGATTGACTTCTAAAGCTGGCTAATAATAGTTGGTAATGTTAATAGCGACTTTTGGCCAACAGACACACGTGCGCGTGTACTCTGAGCACTAATCAATAACTTGTCCCTTCTCTCCTCTATCTTTGTAGGACTCTCATTTTATGGCATCTCATGCTTTCCATTAAATTATTGAATTTAAACTCATCTCTCTGAGCTTGTGGGCATGATTGTCTCGAGCCCAAGCTCAGAAAAATGTTAGCATTCCAAGCTAGCTTAAGTGGAGTTGCAACAAATGCTTTGATGGCTGCCGCTAGAAAACAAGAAAGTTGCATTATCCATCCTTGGTATTCTCGAGGCTGGTTTGTTTCTCTTCTTTATCTTTATCTCCAACTGAGAACACATGCAAGAATTCCTGTTTTGGAACTCCCGTCATTATTGTTGTTAGACTCCCAAACTGCTTAAAAAAAAAAAAACAAAGACATTTCAGAAACATATGCTTTCTAGATTCTATGGCAGAGGCATCCACTTGAGTCAAGTGTACATCCAAACGGCAAATACAACATGGGAGGGATATTTGGCCCCATTTCTGAAAAAGTTAACAGCCTTGAATTCATCGTTGAAGGTAATTTGTTCACTACATAAAAATTGAATAAAATAATAAAACAAAATGACGATCCTTCAATAACTAACAGGGTCTGCAATCTTAGGCCTTGGCTTTGATTGCATGAATGGTGGCAACATCAGTCTCGAAAGTCTTGGCCAAGATCCCTGGTCGTGAATTTTATAAAATCCATAACTTTCTATTTTTTTTCCTCAAGAATGGAGAGGGGCGGCAGTGAAGCTCTCCTTTTGGGTGTGACCATAAGAACCCTCACTCGTTGAAGCATGTTTGGTTTGAATCATAGTTACTGATTTTGGATGGAGCAACCTATCACCGCAACTCCACCAAGGTGCCAGCATGCAAAGATTCCAAGATTTTTGTTCACAAATTTTAACAAGACAAACCGTTTTGAACCTGTGATTTAGGAGGGAAGAACTGCTAAGTGGGTTACCACATTGGTGGTCATAACTTTCGATTTGTTACCTCTCTTCAACGGTATTTCTTCATGAGTCGTTTTCTTCTCCATGTGCTTAGTTTCAATATCTAACGAAATAAGAGTATAACCTGCATGTTTGAGATCTTTTCGGTTTTAGGCATTCTGCAGGAAGTCGTTACTCGTGATTACACAGAAGCCATCATCATCATCTGCATTGTACATGATCATGCCAAGTGAGGAAATAAATTAACCGTGCTTGACGCTCAAGTACCGGGTCATGATACTCTCCTCACTTTGAACTTCATGGATGCAGAAAATGTTTATAGCTTGGAGTGAAGGAACTTTTTGCATTTCTTGATAACATATGGGGAGTCGGTTAGGTTTGGAAAGTGAGATAAGAATTTTTAATTTTAGATGAAAGTTTAAAATATTATATTTTAATATTATTATTATTTTGGGATTTGAAAAAGTTAAATTGGAATTTAAAAAAGTTGAGTTGTTTATTATATTTTGTATGAAAATTTGAAAAAATTGTAATGATAAAATGAGATGAAAATTTTGTGTTTAAACTTAGTTGCCAAACCTAACTATCTGTACCACCTTAGAATTCTTAAATGTAATGATTTATAATCAGGAACTAGCAAGACCTATCCATGTCCATAAGAGATATTAAGTTGTGATATCACAAATGCAAAAACATAAGGAACTGCAGATCAAAATCACTTCCAGGGGCACAAACAGATTAACAGATTAACAACTGCACACAAACAGTAGGTTTCGTTATGTTAATTAGGATTTAACAGACAAGATATCCACAACCATACTTTGTACAGAGACGGTAGACCAGAGAGTTAAAAGTTGGTACATTTTATTCTTCATCATTGTATCCAAAGCAAGAAGTTTTCAGCTCGTGCAGTTGAAAATTTCAATCCTGATGGGTCCCCTCAGATTTCTGCAAAAGAAAACAATGATAAGTAAATCAAATTCAACAGTTAAAGGGTGACCAGAAGAAACAAAAGAATGGCATAAATGCAGGAACCAATTCAAATGGAAAGCAAACCATTGAAATTCCAAAGTCATCCTATGATAAGCTTTCTTGATAAATTCAAATCATGACCACCCTACACCAGAACTGACTTCCACTCAAAGAACGTTGGATTGGGGAATGAAATGAAATATTTTCAAATCACATCTAACATTAATTGAACTTTTCGGCTTAAATGCATGTGTTAGAAACAGGAATGTAGCAAGTCACAAACTACTAAAACCAGTTCTTACACCATTATTTGAAGGAAAAGGCTTTGTAGTCCTGCGTTGACACACAGATCAAACTACAATCTACAGCTACAGCACACAGATATATCATTGTAAAAGTACAGCAGCTATTATCTAAACAAAGAAGGCTGCATATCTGGCCTAAATAATTTACTGGGATAGGTGGTGGAACAGGGTGGCAGAACATTGACTGAAGGGGAAGGCACAAGTTGAAGTTTTCCGGAGCTAATGAAAGTTAGATGGTTGGTTCCCTCAGTTATTTATTAAATTGACCACTAAAAACCACATCAGTTTGGATTGGCTGTAAAATTTATGGTTGCCACAATGGCCAAAAGAAAAACAAAGGTTTTAACTATTATTTGCATAAAATAAAAGGACCCACAATAAATAGGACAGATATCGTCAAAAGCTTAGAAAGGACACGTGCTTAACAAAATGGACTATCTAAGTACTAAAGATGAAACAGACAACAGCCTTAACCTTGCTACTGTCACGCAGGACTTAGATCTTCCTCCTACAGGCTTTTAACTGTTCCATTGTTTGTCTATAACTTTGTGCCTGAAAGATGCTTAATTTGACAAACCACCTAATAAGATTCTTGTGACCCGAATTTCCAATCTCAACCTGGCTAAAGAACAACGTACTTTTGGCATTGGCCATTGGAACACTTACTCATTTACATGTAAAATTCCTTTTTACAACAGATGACCGATTATTCATATACAGATTTCTACTGTAACAATTCCATACAAAAGAGAAGTATAGATGTGCATACGTGTAACAAGGAGACTGGAACCACAGTGCTTGATTTGGTTAATAGGCAAAAGTAAGGAAAGAAATGAAGACTTCCAAACATGAAACTTTGATGGAATAATTACAACCCAGGAGAAAAAGATAGCTTCATTTCCTGAACATAAAACAAAAAAAATGATCTTTTATGATCCTGATAACCAATAACCATGCCCTCCAGATAGAAAATTCCATTGAGAATACAAGGTAGTCAGCCCGTTCAGTTCCTTTCAGATTTAACATGCACTTACCAATAATAAAAGATTTAACTTGTCCTCTGCGGAGGGATAAAATACCATGGCCCATAGTTGGGCCCAGCCCACCACTAGGCCAATAAGACAAACAACATAAAAGGATAAGAGTGGGGGACAAGAAGGGATATAGAGCAAGCAGGTTGGCATGTGCAATGAAGGGTCAGACACGCAACTAACAGTTGCAGGAGGAGGCACGTATAAAAGGGGATGCCCAGCCAATAGACAGACAATCTCTCTCTCTCTTGATGATATCTTCAACTTCTTCTTCAACCTACTGCAAACTCTAGGAAGAATTTACTTAGCCAGCAGACCACTAGCAATCCTTATACAATGAGATAGGAGAGACCATGTGGGATTGTAAACAGATATATTATAGTGGATTCCCCTCTCCAAACGCCCATGGACGTAGGCCTAGTGCCGAACCACGTAAATCTCGGTGTCCATCTTTCTACTTTTCCTGTACTTATTATTCATTTACCGCCATGGACATACGTATCGCTACCATACAGCCGCACCGAAACGCTGCCGGGGGCTCCTAACAACAAATATCGAGACCTAATCAACCATGGTTGCTCAGACCTGCAAAACACAACATCAACAGTGGGGCCGTCTGTGGGATCTCTGTTGTCCCATAAATAGTGTGTCCTACGTATGCCGGCAATAACGCGATCTCAAGTCTCACGACGTGAAGAAGAACAATTTGAAGTAATGGAAGCAAGAGCTAACAAACATGTTGCGACAATAAAGAAGAACGCAATGAAGGTGGGAGAAAGACGATTTTCCGGTGTACTGAATAAATTTCGAATGATGAATAAAGTTTCCTCCAAATAGGTATTCTTTTTGAAATTTTTACATTCTCAAAAAGGCTTCCTCCAAATAAATGCCATGCATGTACGCCCAGAGCTTGCGGCTCCATGCCGCGAGCCCAATCGACCTACCGGCGGTTCGAGTTATTGCAGACGGTTTATGGCTCCATAGCCATGGCCCCCGCCAGGGGGTCATGAACAGTGTGCCTCGTGCGCACCATGCCTTGCGCACTAAGACCATGTCACGGCCTGGCCATGACGAGGCAAAAGATGGGGCTAGATCCCACCATGTGATGTGCCAGCATCGTCTGTCACTTCTGGGCCAATCGACGAACACCCACTCCCTCTGGTGTGGTTCCGCCTAACCACGTCTCGTAGTGCCAAAAACCAAGGCACAGCCCAGCCATGTTGAAGATGGAAGAGGTGTCGGCGAAGGTCCTTGTGGTCCATCGACAACGTCTGACCTCACCAGTGTTGTCTCCAACACCCATGGCTGGCCCGCGGTGGCCATTCGCCGCAAACCCAGGCGCACAGTGCCATGCACGCAACAAGAAACTTGCGGCCTCCAGCCACAAGCACGGTTGTCTCACCAACGGTCACTACGTGAACCCCTGGCACAATCTGCCTCAACCGCTACATGAACAGCCGACAGGGGCTCTTGTTTACCCACCCCGTGTGCACCCCGTTGTGTTAATGAGAGTTCTACAGTGGAACTGTGTCCACACGAAGAAAACCTGTTCCCGAACCAAGCTTGGTCTCTAGGTCTGACACCACCTACTCAAAAGTCACTAGCTTGGAAACAGCTGCTAAAAAATCACTAGACAACCTGCCCAACAGTCACCAGCTAAGAAACAACTGCTCATAAGTCACTAGACAACCTACCCAATCTCACCTGCATGAAAAGCTGCTCGATAACCCATGATTTGCTAGAACACAACTCATGAACCATGCTCCCACCACTCGGACAACACACACAAACCACTCGCCATGGTCGACACAAGGGACTCAGTCAGCAAGCATGCATGGGCTCGAATCAGACCAGTTGCACGAGAGTCAAACACAGTTGATACAGTCACACAGCTTGCATGAGACTTGGACGCCATTGGTTGGGCTCGGACAGTGCTCCGTTTTGTTGCTCTGCTTTGCTCCATTGTTCTGTTGCTTGGCTCCGCTGTTCTGCTCGACTCTGCTATTCTGCTCTGCAGCTTTGTTCCACACTGCACTGTTGTGCACTACTCTGCTACTCTGCTCCGCCAACGGGCTCTCCCTTGAAGGCTATCCCCAGCGAGCAAGCACAGACTCCCCCCAACTAACAACAACTCCCGGTTTGTCATTTGATTGGCCATATAGATACAAGCCTTGTCTTTTGATTGGCCACGGGATATTGGCTCTATATACTAGCCACCCGAAACACATGTCTCTCGACTTGTCAAGCCTCGTGCAAGGTTGCTGCTTGCGATGCATTGGCTAATGATTAGAGCCTTCAGGCTCTACCCTGAACAATAGCCAGTCGGAACACAAGCCAACCAATATATTGGACTTGCGGCCTTTGCGGGATACGAGCCTAGCTCTTGATTGGCCACGAGGTATTGGCTAAGGACCAGAGCCTTGAGCTCTGCTCATATACTAGCCACTCGGAACACAAGTCCCTCGACTTGTCAAGCTTCATGCAAAGTTGCTGCCTGCGATGCATTGGCTAAGAATCTGAACCTCCAGACTCTGTCCTGAACAAGAGACAGTTGAAACACAAGTCAATCCCTAGATTGGACTTGCCGGCCTTCGCAGAGCACAAGACCAGTCCCACGACTGGCTACAAGGAAAGACGGCAAAAAAGAAATGCAACAAGGAAAAGGCAGAAACCTTACAGCCAGGTACACAAAATTATTTTATTATTCATACGGCCCGACCTTCGTAGGGTATAGGCCCAGTCACTTGATTGGCCGTAAAGGAAATGAAAGAAACAGAAGGAAAAGCGGCAAAACAAAAGAGAAATGCAACTCGGTAAAAGCACCATGTGCATGGACTCCTCACAACTTGGACTCGACAAAACTCAGTTTGGACCAATCACCAAAGGTGCTCCGGCAAGACTTGTACTATCCTTACGGGCTCTCCCAGCGAGTTCACCCAAACTCCCCTAGCGGGCTTCCCCAGCAAGCTCTCCCAAAAGGGCACTCCCAACGGTTTATCTTTCTCAAAACTTATGTAAATTTTGTTTCTACTAACAAATTTGCTTCATGCGGTGCGGAACACGGGCCACGTGGCCCTGCCCTTTGACAGAGCAATTTAGCATGGATGAGCACCTCTGTTCAACGAAGACGAGTCCTTAGACTCCCCTCCCCTCCCCCCTTTAAGTAAAGTTGAGTCCCTAGACTCGATAAAAGGTTAGAGTGGGGGGACAAGAAGGGAAATAGGGAAATAGAGCAGGCTAGCTGTCATGTGCAATAAAGGGTCAGAGGGAAGATAAGAAGAGAAGGGAAGCTGAGAAACGCAAGGGAGACCAGCCACTTCATGGTAGGCTTGCATGTGCAATGAAGGGTCAGACACGTAACTAATAGTTGCAGGATGAGGAACGTAGAAAAGGGAATGCCCAGCCAACAGACAGATGATCTCTCTCTCTCTCTCTCTCGATGATATCTTCAACTTCTTCTTCAACCTACTGCAAACTCTAGGAAGAATTTACTTGGCCAGCAGACCACTAGCAATCCTTGTACAGTGAAATAGGAGAGACCATGTGGGACTGTAAACAGATATATTATAGTTGATTCCCTTCTCCAAACGTCCATGGACATAGGCCTGGTGCCAAACCACGTAAATTTCGGTGTCCATCTCTCTCTACTTTCCCTATACTTATTTCCATTCACCGCCATGGACATACACATTGCCACCGTACAGCCGCACCGGAATGCTGCCGGGGGTTCCAAACAACATGTATCGAGGCCCAGTCAACTATTGTTGCCCAGACCCGCGAAACACAACATCAACAGTACTCAAAAGCATATTTAAAACCAGGAATCTGGACAAAAGAGAAGAGAAACAGGCTCATTTCATTGGACATTTGTGATTCTTCCCAAACTCTTGTATGTTTTTCTTTTCCTTTCTAATATAAGTAGAATAATAAAATTTCATCCGCTGCATGAGTCATAAACCATAATTCCACGACCCCAAAAACTATTGAAAACAGAATAGAAAGCAAAGACATTTGCAGGAACAAGAAACACAAACAAAAAATGCTGTTGAGGCATGCCCTAAGTTCCTCGATTATAAAAATTGTTAAACACTCCTCGTTACGTTGGAATCCTTATGAGGACAAGCTATAATCTCTAACCTACTAAAGCAAATCTAACAACTTAAACTTCAAAGCATGTTCTTGTATCAGTTATCAATAATATCTTACCCAAATCAAACAACATACAACGGCAAAAAGGTAACATATCCCTCAATACTTTGTCGCAAGAATTATGCCGAGGGTCCATACCTTTTCCGTATTCTCTTTTGCTTTCTCGGCCTTTTCTTTCTCAGCCTTTTTCTTCAGCTTCTCCAACTTTTCCCTCTCCATTTTCTTCACACAAAGTAACAAGTTTGTCAAGTAAAGCTCAAGGATTAAGCAAGACGAAGCTAGACAAGCAAGAAAGTGACTACAAATTCAAAAGAAATTGATTGAAACTGTGGGGTTGCTGGAAAGCAGAGTAAATGGAAAATATAGCACAATAATGCAAAACGCTGAACCAATAAAATTTCGTATGGTTTTCCAGAGTGAAGAGAGGGAAGGAAAAAAAAAAAAAGATCTAACATTTTACTTTGGCGAAACGTGTTAGTTTCTAAAAAAAGATAGCATCCAATATTCGAATTTCTTTTCTTCTTCAAACAGAGTTTGCATCACGTTTGGTTGCTGAAGAATCTGAGCAGGAAATCTTTTCTTAGAAATCCATCATTAAAAAGATGATCTCTCAAGTCAACCGAAGCCAAACATAGCAATACCAAGCTCAATAGATCAAGTTCCTTTATATTTCCCGGGATCATGCTCGTTCACTTTTTCTCAGCTCCCAAAATGAAGGGAAGCCTCATTTTCCCACGTTTTCCTATGTTCTCTCAGGAATCACACGGAGTGAAAAAAAACAAACCAAACCAAACCAATACAAAATAGAAGACCTGGATGTAAACGTTTTCGGCAGCGCGCTCCTCCTCGCTCAGAATCCGGCCCTTGTCTCCACTGAAGTAGCGAGTAGCACCTCGAGAGGACTCCATGGAACGAGTCACAGTCCATGAGAATCGGATTCGGCTCAGCGCGGATCGCATGGCCATTTTAGGTTGCTCTTCGGTTTTAACTCCTTCCGAAAGAATCGGGAAGTAGCAGTCTAGGGGCCTCCTGAAGTTTCGGCCTTTTAAAGAGCTCGGTCAGGTTCTGGGTTTTACAACTTGAAAGTATAAGCTGAGCAAAACCAGGTGGACTTTCCGCGGCGCACATGGTTTTTAGAATACACGTCGTTGGGAGCGCGTGGAAGTATCCTTAGAAGATGCATAGAAAAGTGTTATTATTGAAAAAAAAAATTCATAAAAAAATTCTTAATAAATTCATATAATATATTACATCTATTTTATAATAAAATTAATTTTATAATTTAATTATCATATCAAATAATATTAATTTTAATTTTATAAATTTATTTGTATAAAAACCTCTTCGTAACAAAACAATTAGCAAAAGAAAACTAGAACCAAGTTGATTTGTTGCAAAAGAAAATAAATAACAATAAAAAAAAACAAACAATTAACTGTGATTAGGTTTAGATAATAAGTTGAGATAAAAATTAAAAATTAAAAATAAAATAAAATTTTATTTTTTAATATTATTATTAATTTAAAATTTCAAAAATTAAATTATTTATTATATTTTATATTAAAAATTATAAAAATTATAATCTTAAGATAAAATTAATTGAAAGTATTTCTCAATAATCCCGTGAATCTCCAAACTCACGTTCCTTGACATATAAAACAGTTTACTACCAACAAGTCGATTTGTTGCAGTTTAATTTGAGGATAGAAATATCAAATGTTGGAAGCTACAACTTCAATGGGCAATTGGGTACGAGACTCGCGCACCATAATGTTAATGGGATGATAAAATTTATATAATAAAAAATTTTCACAATCTCTTACTATTCACACAACTTCTACACATTATATTTTTTTAATTTTTATTATTTTTTTCTTTTATCAAATATTTATTATATAAATAATGAATAGAAAATTTGAAATAATTTAAAAAAAATAAACTCAAAAAAAAATTTAAAATTTTTTAAAAATATGAAATGTGGAGTGTGGAGGAAGTTGTATAGCAAAACTCATCGTGTAAAACGCAGATATAGGTACAGTTATATAGCGCAGATATCAAGTTAGAGACATGTTACCCATAAGCCTCACACTCCTGCACACTATTTAAAAATGTGTACATTTTTATATTTATACTTCATATTTCATAATAGAAATAAAAAAAGTAAAATAACATATTTTTAAATAGTATGTAGGAGTGTAGGCTTATGTCTAGAATTTTTTATCAAGTTAGGATATGTTTGGGAGGTGAGATGAGAATTTTGTGTTTTGTTTTAAAGTTTAAAATATTATTTTTTAATTTAAAATTTTGAAAAAGTTAAATTGGAATTTGAAAAAGTTGTATTGGGATTTGAAAAAGTTGAATTGTTTATTATATTTTATATAAGAATTTGAAAAGGTTGTAATGATGAGATGAGATGATATGAAAATTTTGAGTAAAATAAAACATTCAAGCATAACCTTAATATTCGATACTTGTAGTTAGATTTCACATTTTAAAAATAGTTTACCTTATAGATGAAACATCCTTTTAATTTTCAAATTAACGTTATTTTATATTTATAGCCCTCTACTTTAAAATGGCTTTTTTTTTTTTTTTTTGGACAAATTGAAATATCGGATTGATATACCAGTTTTTATAACTAATTAGGGTCGGTACTGAGTAGTACTCAAATCTGCATTAGGTTTGTACCCCAAAAATATAGTATGTAGTTTGAATGTGTAAGTTTCATCTGTAGGTGACATTTTACAGTTTTGTCAAGAAGATCGACTAGTAAGAAGTGTTGTTATGGTGATTGGTGGTGCGCATGAGTAAAATGATCGGAAATCAATCAACTAACATATTATTGACGTAGAAAAATATGAAGTGATGCCGTAGACAAGATCCAATCGATTTGTTTTCAATGAGAACGAGAATACAAGTTAATCAGTTAGGTCTCATTTGTTTTCAGATATGAGATGTGATTTTTTAAGATGTGTAAATAGTATTGAGATATGTTAAGATGAGATGAGATGTGTGTTTATTTATAGATATGAGATTAATTTAACTTTTTGTGAAGTGTTTATTGTTGTGGGACCTACAACCGTATAAATAAACAATTTGTTTCACCCAGAAATGTGCAGAATCCAATAGAATGCCCGTGCATGAACAGTAAAATACTTCTTCATATCTGCACAGTTCGGCTTGCTCCTAGGCCGAAATGCATATTTTTATATTTTCTTTTTTTCTTTTTTTTTTAGCATCCTTTATTAGTCAAGTACGTGTATTTATTTTCAAATTAATACGCAATACTTTGCATAAATCATTACAAATATTTCTAAAAAAAAACATAACCTCATTTAAAAAAATGATGCTAAAATATTTCTAAAATATATTCTTTTTAGCAAAAATTTTACAAAGTCATAAGTAACAACTTGTAATGATTTTTGCTACTCATTATTATGATATTGTACACTCGTTAAGATAAATTTTAGCATAATATTTAATATTGTTCTTGTGAGATTTTCTATATATAAATTAATGTGTTAATACACCCATTATGTATTAACCTATTTTTATTTTAAAATAATTAAAAATACCAATAATTTTTTGAGATAATATCAGCATGTATTAATCCTGCAAGTTATGAAAATAGATAGAATTAAAAAATATTTTCATCAAACATAATGTATTTACCAATTTTTTTGCTATACTAATTAGATCAGAATTCAAATTTCTTACATTATTTTATCCTTATTTATACTGGTGAAACACATAAATAATTATATTCTCCAATTATAATAACCTATTTGCATAAAACTGTCGAAGGAATGGATGCAAATATTTTTGGCTTGTTCCTGGACGTTGGGTTGAAACGATATTTTTTTTCCTACTTCATTTATCAAAAACAAGTTATTATATCAGCTTGCATCCCATTAGAAATGTTTGTTAAAAAAATTAAACACAAATTGATTCAAGAAATACATTCATAAAAGATAACAAGTCAAAATTTATATTTCAATGAAGGCTTATCCATTAACGTAATTCATCTACTATTTCAGAGTTAAATAAATAATCAAGTAGGATGCAAATAATAATATTGAGCAATCCACAATGACTATCATAATATGTTTAAATTCATCACTCGCATAAATTACTAATGTTGTCCAAAATAAGGCCAATTTTAGTGCCACACATTAAAATAGCAATATTAAATACACGCTGATCCTTAAATAAAACCATCAATGGCCACCCCTTGCTTCCCACATACAGATAGCAATCTGATCTCTAATTGCAGCCATATTGTTTTGTGCTTCAGGCATCAAGTTTACATTATGAGATGAGGATGCCCCATCACCAACTGTTGGCTCAATAACTGGTAGCTGCATCGTACTCCACTTTTCAAATATCCAGTCATCGGGGGTGACCGTTCTAATAAAGTTGTATAGCGCACAACATGCTGTAATGATCAGTCATTGCCGCCCAACCATATATGAAGGCATGTTTGAGAGGATTTTGAATCGTTCTTTTATAACACCAAAAGTTCGTTCTATAACATTACAAACTGTTGAGTGACGATAGTTGAAATAATTTTTATACCCACTAAATTGCCTCTGGTTGTGACGATCACTCATGTGATAACGTTATCTTGGATAGGAGGCAGCAATCTCGTAGTCTATGGATAAGCTGAATCCACAAGATAATACTGACATGCATCGTACTTCATTTTTTTTCAAAGCACGCAGTTCAATTAATATAATGGGAGAAACAATAAAAAGTCGTTTCAACTATAATATATTTGAAAAAACTTAATAATAATAAATGTTTACCCTCTGGTGGGCATGGAAAACGGGTTTGTGGATCACTGTCAGCATGGTGGAAGACACGTGCATCATGCGCACATTCCTCCCATCCAGTGTAAACAAATATAAACTTCATATCGAAGTCAACTATGGCTAGCACATTCTGAGCAACTCGCCCCAATCTATTTCGATATTCCTCACGCAACGCAGTTGGGACGACAGCTGGTATCATCGTACCGTCCATCGCACCAATGCATCCCTATCAGGTCATAAATAAATCTGCTAACAAATACAACCAATTAATCAAAATGTGATTGTTACATTTCACATTCTAAAAAAATGAAGATATTAATTTCTTACCTTAAACCAAAGATAATTACGATGATTGCTTGAAATATAAGGGTGCACGCTGTTTCTGGGGGTTGGCACAATCAAATGTCTCACAACCTTACATAATGCATTAATCACTTTTCTGATGTGTTTATTAATTGTTTCTGTCAAATGTTGAAACATGTCCCCAACAATGCGCTGGCCTTCTGCATAGGCCACAAGAAGGCAAAACATCCTCAAAGCTTCCTCCACCGTCATTTCTCTTCTAGAATCACGTAACAAGTGGTTGTTACGTAACAATACGCATAAGCACCTGAATGTAAGTACCTCCATACGAAACATAATCTTGTAGTTATCTGGATGACCATTTAAAATGTCACAAATATATTGATGCCCTCAGAAGCCTATATTATGTTGTGGCCTTGGGTGATTCCTTCTCTGTTGGTGGGACAATATCCTAATTGTGTTCATGATATCCATTACTTCAATCGAATCATCAGTATCACTCCCATCAGTCCAAGAATTGTCATCATCCATTTCAAATATAATATATTGTGAAACTGTGCTAAAAACTAAGCCTGTATGTTCAAAAGATAGGAACCAAGGACTCTTAAATAGATATAATAATTGAACTATGATAAGGCCAATTTTAAGGCAGTTCTGTACTAAAATATTATGGGTGGACCAAGTGGAATTTATGCTGCAGTAGACAGTTGGATACTGAAATCTGCATATCGTATAGTAGGCCAGCAACTTGGTTGTGTTCTTGCTTTAAACTCCCTTCATTTAACCATGATTCCAACTAAATAAACAGAGGATAGTAGTATTGAAGAAAGATAGCCGAAGAAACATCATTTTGAGTGTAAACATAGCATAAAACAACAAGGATAGTTCTTGATAAACTAGCAAAATTCTAAGAGCAAAACTTACTAGTTTGAATGAAATCTTTGGTTGTTTACTTAGGCTATTAGCTTGAGAAAAATGTTAAGATCACATATTAATCTCTACTGGTTTAACACATAAAAATGAAGGCTTAAACATAGTTAAAAAGTGATTCAAATAATAAGAAGAAGTAGAGTTAAAACTATAGCAGAATTTTAGTGGAACTTGTACAACTTGGAGCAAAACAGGGCAAAAATCATCTCACATTTTCAACCAGTAGGTTTCATAAACTATGCTTGTTCTCTACCTTCGCCTCACTTCGTTACACACCCAACTAAACATCCTACCAAATGAAAAAAAAAAAAGGAACAAGTGAGGTTGAACAACCCATGAAAGAATCCGTTCAGAAAATTTCAGAACTTGCTACAAGTGTGTTGTTGATGTCTTTTATGTACAGTATGAGAACTTTGTGAGGGAAAAAAAGGATTCTCAAACTAACCTGAACTCGTCTTCTAGAGAATGAAATTTAATAAGGAGGAGCCAGCCTAAGATCTAAGCTGCAAAATGAAGGGAGAATTAACTCAGGCAGCACAACTAGCAAACATCATAAATTTTCTGATGTACGTTGAGCTCTAACAGGTGGGTTTAATCCTATTTACAGATCCTAGTCTCATTCCTTATGATTTTCCACTCAAACACTGTGCTTTAGAGGCAATATGATTTTAGTATTGTTCTATATTTTATCATTACATTTTCACCATTTTTTACTACTAGCCTGTAGTTTATTTGAGATCACCTCACCACCCAAACACAGCCTAAATCTCCAATTGAGTATATATGTGGAGGAGGAATTAGTGGAAGAAAAAAAAATAGAAAAACTAGAGTGAAATTCCTGAACAGGAGCTGCAAGTACTACGTAGTCTGAAATTGTTTCTTACTGCCAATATTGCTACTTGGCTCGTGTAAAGGGGATGAAATTGTAAGTTACTATACAATCTTTGACTTGCCAACACTTAGGCCTACAATAATTTCTGCTGTAGTAATTACCTCCTCCAATAGAATGTGAATATCAAATCTGTATTCTTTATATTGTGATACTACATTTTTTATTACTCATTCATGATCATATTCAGATATGTTTAAGAAACTCATGGTATATTCTAATTATTTCCATATATAATAGAATCAACATAAGTAGTTAGAAAGCTGATAGATAAAGTTTGTTGGAAGAAGTAGGATGTTTTAATTTTCCCACGAGCTTCTTGTACCAGTAGAATATTTACTTGAATTAGATTTTTTTAAGTACAGATGTAGTATACAAGAAGTGGTATACGAGCAGCTCATGAAACCTGGTAATAAAAGAAGAAAAACTTTCACTTTTGTCCTATAACTAACCTGGTAGTATTCAATATTTATACATATGTATACCACCCACTTCATTTGGATTTTTAAAATGTTGCTAGGACCTATAGCTAACCTGTAGTTATCAAGCAGTAGTAAAAATTTCAGTTCCTCAAAACAGTAACAAATATCTTTTAGAAATAGAAGCAACATATAACAGTATAAATAAATTTTGCTCATGCAAAATACTAATATTGAGAAATGGGGAACTTACTTCACCATGAACTTTCTTTAGAAATTTCACCCCATAATCATTGAGCTTCCCATCTGGTGTAAATGATCACGTAAAAAGTTTAGTCAGAAATGATGGGACGAAGACCGTTTTAAGACCAACTCTGAAGATACAAAAATAATGAGGAATAAAAACTAATGTCTGCTGGGAACGAAAAAGACAATAGCAAAAAAACTGGTTGTACTAATTAATACTGAAATATAATACAGATGAACACAATAGCAACCAACATTGATCTGCACCATAAAAAATGATCATTTGCCCATAACATAACAAAATATGATGGGAAGCTTACTCTAAAAGCAACATACCAAAATGTTTTGAAATAATAACATTCAATCATAAAACAGAGATGTCCATGAAACTAACAAATGTCTTGAACAACAAAGCAGACAAGAAGAAATGAACTTACATAACAACGCCAATTAAAAGTTACAACTCAGAAATTATGCGCATTATAATCAAGCTCTAATGTTGTGGGTAGTCACTAATCAACTATGCATAGCCCACGCGCGACATTGGACATCATCCATCATCAGAAATCCTCGTTGTGCCAGGGGATTCATTAATCGATCAAACGCACGGGAGAATTCCTTCTCCGGCATTGGGGGCTGAAGTGACTGTAAAATGGCCACACAGTGTGAAAAGAATCCCAACCAGCATCAGTCTCGGCATCATGAGTGGATCCTCTACTCCGCTTTTCACTTGATGGTTCCCTTCTGCCTTTGTAACACTTTCGGCGTGCCTCATAAGAATGCGTGATCGCTGTAACCATGTTCGATATATCCTCGTCCTGTTGGTTGCTTTGCCTTTCCTTCTAATGCCGTTGGGACGAGCTAGTCGATGGTGTCCCTATGTCCATGGAAAACTGCGATGAGCCATCAAAAACAAATCCTCACTCGCTTGGGTGTCAAGTGTTGGGCCCCGACGCCACATCTCGGTGTCAAGATGCTCCTCCTAGTCTTCAGATGGTGGTGGTTGGGTGGACGCGTGGTAGAGTGTGTCTGTGGCAATATAAGCGTCAAAAATTGTACAGAGGTCTACATATTGTGGGCAACTTGAGTTATGGAACTTCTTTACTTATGGTTTGGCCTGCGTAAGGAATTGTAATATCTATATATTAGAAAGGGATTGTTGTGTAAAAAAATGATAATCAATAAGATAAATATTGTATAATATTATAAATGGTGTGTTTAGAGATTCATTACCCTGATAGCATTTGCCCAGTATTCATCGCTCCCTACGACCGTCTTGGTATCGGGGTCCCATCCCATACTAGTTTGGGACATGAGGTCCGTGAAAAGTCGTTGCATCATCTTGAGCTTATGTATTTTTCTCTTGATTTGGCTCGCATCAAACGGGCTTATGCCCATAGCTGTAAGGCGAACAACATAGGAAACGTGGTCCCTAAAAGTGATCCTCTCAGCCCTCAGTGCACTACTAAGGGCATCTGCTAACATCATGTCAATGAAGACATCCTCCATTCCATCCGCCCATATTGGACAATCAACGTGTGAAATGTCGGGATCGGGATCCATGTGAAAATGCTAACAATATGATATGAAATACAAAGACATTTAAATCATACGTGGCAACATAAAAGATAAATTAAATCGAAACTGTTTTTTAGAGAAGTGGGCCATACCTGCCAAGGGTGAGATAGTCGAGAGGAACGTAGGTAGTAATGCTAAGAAGCAGCCAATGTTATAATAAATTAGCACGTTTTGTTATACGAATAATATAGAGGAAAGTCATAATGTAAAGGTTTTGATAATGGTATCAGATTTTTAATGGGAATAGCACTATGTATTCCCGGAAACCTGATTAGTAAATGAAATTTTCAATATCATAAGCTTTTTTTAACAAAATCCTATTGATGGCTTGCAGGTGGTGAGGAATTTTCTGTTTTTAAGCAACACGTTATGAAAGCATTTTTCGACAACTTGAGTGAGTATAATAAGATATACATAAACATGGATAAGCTGATAACTGATGTAAATGCCGAATAAATTTAAATCCATTTTAGTTAATATGACTAAAAAGGCCACTTGATTATGCATAATGTTTTATCCAATTTAATTAACTAATGCCGGATGGTGGAAGACATAAATAAGATAATTTTTCAGCACACAGTATTGGAGGACATGTTTCTAGAATGTTTTTAATCACAAACATTGCTTGTGCAGAAATTGGAGAGAATAATCAGCTATACCATTCTATTCATGGGAACTGAACTTCACCAATATAGTATACTTTTTTATTATTATGCCTCCTGGAACCATAGATAATAATTGAGTTGATGAAGTTAAATTAAAAAAGCACCTAATATTCGAGGCATCATTGGGAGGAACTACCGATGGATAAAAATGATTGTGCACATATGACCCAGGAGACATAATAATAATTATTATAAATAATAATAACAATAAAAGAAAAGATATATGATTGGAGAAGTTAGTAGAAGAAAAAATACTTTAGGACCAATTATTTAGGGTAATATTCCAAACAAAATTATATTTTCATCAAGATTTCAATGGTCGATCATGCAAGCAAGCAAGAACATTAGATCAGTTGGATAATTAGATTATAAACAAAGTAGTTGTGTAGTATCCTTGGTTCGCTATTGTGAAACTTTGAAACCCTATTAAAGCTTTGGTACAGTCCAACTTTTTGGATGAAAACTCAAAAAAGGATATATATAAGAACCCTATTCTTTTATTGACAGTTCCAACTTTATTGATTTCTTATAGCACATATTTGAGTTATTTTCTAACCTATTGTCAAATAACTATAAGATCATGTCAGTACTGAGTTAATTTAAGAGATTTATTTCTTTTTTTAACATTATTTGATGCAATAAACTTTTACATCAGCAATGTGTTTCATGTCGATAAACTACAGATTTGTAAGAATAATTTTTCTTACAACTTTAGAAAGCTTATTTTTTTTGTCAAAGGATGCTTAAAAAACTGGTGTACTGCTCTGGTTTTCATAGCGTGTAGAGTTAAAAAGTTTGTTCTATCACGTAACAAATCTTTCTTCTAATTATTATGCATTAGAAGCTGAATTACCCAATAAGAATCTCAGTCATACACTAAGCTAAGAGACTTTGCTTATGAACATTAACTCAGGTAGAGAGTGCAATTGTCCAACTCTGGCTACTTTTTAAAAACATCTTCAGTGGCCTATGAAGACTATCACTTTCAGGAGTTTGAAAGTTGGGATATGTGTACATGGTCTTATTTACTTCAATGTAGCAATTAATGAAATCGTAGAAATGGATAATGTTGCTTAACAGGAACACAATTTCTACTTTTAAGACCCATGTGAAACCCATCAAATTAATCCACCCATATTTCAACGAAAAAATCCTGACTCTTGCAACATTTAGCATTACTTAGTAGCACAGCACATGCAAAATGGAGTTTTTTAGTTTTTTACTTCTAAGACTCCAAGCAACAAAACATAGATGGCTTGCACACACAGGAACTAAATTGTTGTGTATTAATATATTCAAGTACATTGGAAGCTCTAGTCGAGAGATTTTTAGACATCATTGTAGAGTTCCACAAACACCTTATTGTGTATGCAAACAAATACTGGATTCAAGAACGCAAGTCATAAAAAAGGGGACTAAATAGAGAAATCCAACAAACATTCCATAATAGAACATATGGGTGATTGTTCGGGTCCTTGAGAGAGAAAGATAGGGAAAAAAATTGAAGGCACAAAGATAACAACACAGCTTAGAGGGGAAATTGAAGAATACCTGGTATGACCTCGTTCTTGGACCCGTGGTCTTTAGTCGGAGGACCTTTTTTGCTTTCGGCATGTCCTATATTTAGGGGGCTTCGGTTACAACACAGTGGTTGGAGATTGGAGAAATGTTGAGAAGAAAGCCCCCGTGAAGAGAGATAATTGTTGTAGACGATTCTCAGGGTTCAAATAAGAATCGACGCTTTGTGTCCTTGGTTCTTTCAACCATCGGCTACAATGGCGTGATGGGTACAAACTCTACAGGTGAGATTCGCACGGCTACCTCCACAACTGTAGGATGTAGAGGGGTGTAGGATTTTCCTTGGAGATGATATCTTCTCGGGATCTTGTTTTGAACCCAACCCACGCGAGGAGAGTTTCTGCTGCAAGATGGGATCGAATAGCCTCTAACGATGGGATACTTCAATTGGAAAGAACATTCGCACGGAGTGAAGAAAGAAATGAGGGTATCCGTTATACAGTGCAACGCGAGAGAGATGAGGCAGACTTTTTGCACTTATGTCAGTGCTTTGAGATGAACAATCCAGAATAAAGTTGAGATCGAGTGAGATGAAAACCCGTGGGTAAACAACTGTGTTTGTTTTGACAAAACATCTGACCGTACGAAAACGTTTGAGATGTTTTCAAAGTTTCCAGTTTTCTTCTTGAAAGCAAACGAGGCCTTAATTGATTAGATTTTGATTTTTTTTTATAGGGTTATTTGAAAGTTTCCAAGGGCATGAAATGAAATTAAATTAAATTTTGAAAATAATAAATTTATAATTAGTCAACAATTATTTTATAATCTCATTTAAAAAATATATAATTTTTTTTTAATAAATGACACAATTACATTGATTTATTTAAAATAAATTGTAGAATAATTATAAAAAAATTGTTTGGGCATATATTTTGCTATCTCTAATTAATGATTAATCTAAAGAAAATGTTAAATGTTCTTAAGAAAAACTTATTTCTCTACGTATCAATTATTAATATGTTGAAAATTATAAAATTTGAATTTCAAAAGAAAATTAACAAAATGAGTATTATAAATAAAAGTGTAAGTATATGTAACACTATTCAATTTTGTTTATTTTCACAACTATTCTCAACTCATCTAATCAATATAATTTTATCAAATTTTCATACAAAATAAAATAAAAAATTTAATTTTTTTAAATTTTAAAATAAAAATAATATTAAAATTTCAATTTTTATTTCAACTTATTAATTCAATCTCCAAACTAGGTAATCTAATCGAGTACTAATGGAATAAAGAAAGGAAAGTTATTGCGGCGAGCATTTGAAATGCCCGTGAGTATTGACGTGGCATAAATAAAAGAGATACTGTCTATATAAATCCAGCGGAACCGAATTCCTTGATAAACGGTAGGAAATCGTTTAATACGGAAGACTGACCCACCCCGAATTCTCGACACAAACCGAAGCAAGGAAAGTCGCGATCTCCTGCTGTAGAACACAAGGCGCATCCACAGGGAGACAAGATGTATCATCCTACGAGAGGTGGCGTTCGCGGCGGTCGTGATCGTAAGCTTCTCTCTCTGTTCCTTCGTGTGTGTATCCAATTAGGGTTGTTGTTGCGCTTAAATTTAGCAACATATTCTATTCACGCTCAAACTGTTGCGATTTGATATGACGGGATCATGACTCACCACTCACCGAGATTCAATGGATATATGGGGTTTCTGGAAATATATATCTTCTTGTTTTTCCTCGAAAGTTGAAAATTATGCACTCCGGAATGTTATTGCAGGTTTTTGTGATGCTCTAGTGATTCTGAACAAACCCTAGCTGTCTTGTTTGAATTGGAAGCGAATAGTGTATGAAAGCTTTGATCTTGGCTTAAATAAATATAAAAGAAAGTTTCCCGTTTTCCTTTGGTTGATTCGGTGCCTTGCTAAGCAATTGGTGCATCTGCTTTTCCTGGAGAAAGTGAATAGATATTGTTACAAACACTCAGTCATATGGGTTTCTTGTTTTCTAATGAAGATTGTCGTCAAATATAGTTTGGTGGGACGTCACCTTGAAGTTTCCCAAATTACTTGACAGACTTTTTTTTTTTTTTTATCAGTCCAAATTACTTGACAGACTTAAGATAATATATGAATATTAATCTACATGGTTGTTAAACATGGTTTCGTTCCAACTTTTATATATTCAGAACTTCTCATTTGGATCTCCTGTTAATTTTTGGTGCTCTGCTTGTGATGCACAGAGTTTAGTTGGGAAGACGTGAAGGTTGACAAACATAGAGAGAATTATATTGGTCACAGTATCAAGGCTCCTGTAGGAAGATGGCAGAAAGGTAACACTGATATAACGTTTACCTTTATTGTCTCAGCATCCAGTTACATTATTGTGAGCATTGACAACCACTTTGTTTACTTTTTTTAACATTTGAAATTAGACTCCTGGAGCCATTGGTTGTATACGACAGGAGTTTTGGAGGAATACTACGGAATTCTTTAAATTTCATCTGTATTAGGCTAATGGCTTGAAAAAATGGTTCTCTATCTGGACAGCTGCTAGCAAATTTGTTTTACTGCTGTAACTTTGTAGAGGCTCTTTCTTGAATTGAGAAATATATATTTTTGTTATCTTTCATGCACTACCAGACAAATGTGAGTCCTTAATGACAAAGTTATCTAATTTGCTCCTTTTATTGATGCAACAGGGAAAGATCTACACTGGTATAACAGGGACAAAAAAGCTTGGGATTCAGAAATGGAGGCTGCAAGAGAAGAAATAAAAAGAATTAAGGAACAGGAGGAGCAGGCCATGAGGGAGGCCCTAGGCTTAGCTCCTAAGCGTGCTAGCCGAGCTCAAGGTAATCGGCTTGATAAGCATGAGTTTTCTGAACTTGTGAAGCGAGGCTCTACAGCAGAGGACTTGGGTGCTGGCCATGCTGAAGCTGCTCAGGTTCAAGGCCTTGGTTTCTCAAGGTATGCTTGAAAACAAAAAAAAAGTGGATTAGGTTCTGCTGTTATGCCGTGATTCGAATTTGGTTTTTTAATGCTTCGCCATGACATTTCCGACTTCTAGAACTCTACTTTTCTTTGAAAGTTCTTTAAATGTTTTGACTTGGTAAAAATTAGAGAATGACACCATCGTTTTTTTTTGCGTTCAACGCGTGAGGGCTTAGTAATGGTGGTGTTGGGTAGAAGGTTTAAAAACAATGGTGGCTGACTTCAACTAGTTTGGCCACATGCCATATGGTTGAAAAACAAGGCAAGCTTGTTTGTTTTCACCTTTGTGTGCATAGTTAACTTCACCTTTGGAGGAAACTAGCCGCGTCCGTCGGGCCAAGTTAAGTTATAAGTTGACTGCAGCTATTAATTTGAGTATGTTGGTATTCGGATCAACTTTGTCAATTCTCAAATCTGTTCCATGAATAAAGGAGCCATCTGCTAAGATCACAAAGGACAGGATGATGGCTTTTGGCGGCACTGTATGCATTTAACAGGCAGCATAAGCTTACAATATCATCATTTAGTCTTCATTGATTTTGGCCAGTTCAAATCTGAATTACAAAGAGTCCGAGTTTGGCCTTGTGGGATTTTATGTCAAACTTTTTGGTGTTAAGAGTTGCTCATTGCAATAATGGAACAGGTCAACATCATAATGTCTGACACCATACCCTGTAACTCTAATTTGGTAGCTTTTTACTGCTTTTTGCCTCTTTCATTTATTTTATGTAGGTCAATTGAGTGCACAAGTGAATCTGAGCACTGACATTTGTACCAACTGATGCACTGCCTTCTGTTTCATTTCATTTCTTTGTTTGTTTCTTTTTTTTCTTCTTCTTTCTCTTCTCTTCTCTTCTCCTCCTCTTTTTAAGTTCTCCCTTTACGTGAATTCTTTTTATTTACTGCAGAGCACCCCGTCCTTGGGAAGAAACAAGTTCTCTTCAACCCACAGTGGAGGATGTTTCACCTGAAGCAGGAAAAGTGGCTCTGCCCGATCAGTCACCAAGTAACATTCGAGAGAAGGAATCCGATGATGAAAGTAGTCGAAAGAAAAGAAGGCACGAAGAGAAGAAACAAGAGAAGCATGAAAGGCGTGAGAAGCGGCATTCCCGTGATTCAGATGACAAGAGGAAACGCAGGAAAGACAAGGGAAAAAGGAGGCACGACTCTGATTCTGACTAATACTTCTATAGAAATCTGAAGTTGTGTTTCATTCTTCTATCTTCATGACACATCTTTTTTAATCCTTTTGGAATTAATTGAACTTCATAAATTTCAAATGGGGATTTTATTTATGTATTTGCACTATTTATTGAGAGGTATGGTATGGTCATGACCTCACTAGTACTTTTACACCATTAACCTGTTAGGCGCAATGGGGGAATCTCCATAATCAGGAAATGAGCAAATTGTGAAGGTGGCCAAGCAAATTAATCGCTTAGGTTCATTTCGATCTTTAGTTGGTGCCTCAGTGCCTAGGGTATCTAATTTGTGACAGTTGAGTCACCAATTCAGTGAAATGTCTCTCTCTCTCTCTCTCAAGCATATTCTTGAATTCTTCTACAAATGATCATGCACTAGTCGTGTAAAATGCATATTGAAAAGTAGGTAATTATTATTGTTATTATTTGCTTATCTAACCTAGTGGATTCCACAAGGCGACAAACGGAACTAGATGATTGGTATAGGTTTCGTCCTCTTTGTATCAAACACAACAAAAATTAGGGGTTACAATCCATCAAAATTTTCATGAGAGCGAGTTCAACATAACTAATAATTAACCCTCAATTGATGAGACTTTGTAATCCATCAATGCGCATTTATCTCCTCCTCCTCGACGGAAAAAGCACCAAAAGACGGAGAAAGAGGACAAAGAAAAAGAGGCAGTCTTGCTGCTTGCATACGGAATCTTCCCTAAAAAGAGAAAGCAAAAGGACTGCAAATGGACTGTGGGGCTTTGGTTATTCCTCCGATATATTAATCAGGCACTCAACTCTACTCGAGGGCATTTCACTAGGGGGTGTCCGCACCATTTTCTTTTATTTTTTTAATTTTTTTTAATTTGCAGAGGAGGCGTCGTGTGCAGCTATAGAAACACAGAAGTAGAAGAGAGAGAGAGTCTTTGTGCTTTCTCGCTCTTCCTTCTATGACCCATTATTATTTAAGGCATCAATCTCTATTTGTCCATTCACATAAAGTGTTACAAGTTCCGAAATTTGCTCTCAAAAAGTCCCATTAAGATCCAACTCTTTTTAATTACATATATCTGGAAAGACGTCTTTTTTTTTTTTTGTTCGACGTTTCAGCTAATAAGAAAAAATGGTGTCGGCGAACCGTGAGATGGTGGTTTACTGCTTCGACACGCTCGTCGCTCACTACAACAGCGAGGATGCTCCTCCCCCCGCCTTCGATGACGGTCACCAGTATCTCTCTCTCTCTCTCTCTCTCTCTCTCTTATATATATATATTGTATTATATGCATGTACATGTAGACGGGGCTGATGTATGTGTTTCGATGTATTGGCTGTGATATGGCTCCTTGGGTTTCATCGATTGTGGTGTTCTTAATTTTCGGAGTTTTTTCTTCGAACTCAATTTTTCAGTCGATTATATTTTGGTCCCAAAGTTGATACCGATTTAGTTAATCTGATTATTAAATTTATTATGTAATTTCTTCAGGCTTTCATTTAGCGAGAGTGTGATTTGGGGCTACATTTATGTCTGGCGTTAATTTTGTTGTTCCCTCATTCCTGTGCTGCTTATTAGGATTGCTACATACTTAGTTATTGATTCGATTGAGTGGTTTTTTTTTTTTTTCAATAAAAAATGCAAATGGCATAAATGATGACCCAAGATTCTGAATTTTCTTTTTGCCAGTTTTAGATTTTTTTGAAGATTTATGGAGATGGATAAACGGACGCTGTCTATACTTACTGGAGAATTGCTTTGAGGGTAATTACGATAAGTGCTTAAACCCGTGTAAGATAAATCTATACCTAATGTGGGTTGGTCAAACAGGGTAAAGATAAATCTATATCTAATGTGGTACGGTCAAGCGGGGTATATAGCTGATGGTTGAGCACTTATCGTAATTACCCTGAAAGCACGAAAATGATTTTAGTACAAGTGCATGAGCCTTTTTTGGTTATTTTAATTTCATACTGATTTGTTCAAGCATATGAATAAGCTTATACAAAATTGTCTTTATAGATTATAGACATGACTTATATTATCAAATAAGTTTTATTGAAGTCCTGCTAGTTAGAGCTATGTGATCATGCATTTCCCTCGTAAAATTGGTTTGATAGTGCTTAGATATGTTCTAATATTTTTGTTCATCTGCCCTTTGCACACAACACTTCTTCTTTTTTCATCATATACTTTTCTGACTCAAATACTACTCTGGTCCTAGCCCATTGTTTGTTACTTGGAAGAAAGTGGTGAATGGAGGGGAGCCACGTTTACGTGGATGTATTGGAACTCTAGAGGCTCGATGGTTGATTAATGGCTTCAAGGACTATGCACTAAACAGGTTTTGAAAGTCATGTACTCTGCTCTGAAATATTCATGTATTCTACCTCTTGATACATATACTTCAACCTTATGGACCTGCATATTTACTGTCCTTTTTTATTTCTCCCAAATATTTGGATTAAGCTTGGACCACAATTCTGATAGTGATTAACAATATGCATGCGTGCACTCACACACACACACCCCAGCACCCCAGCTTGTCACACTTGATTCATATATAATGTGTGCTTTTGATATTTAGTAACTGACAGTTGCGGAAGAACTTTTTTCTTTTATAATTAAGTGCAGAAAAAACAAGTGACCACAAAATCTCTTGTAATTGCCTAAGTAGTTAAACATCATTGGGTTGTAGAGCTACCTACAGCTGTGGCTTGGGAATTTATTCTGCTAGAAGACTTTAATGTTGGGTTGTATCAATAGATGGCCACCACTGAAGATATTGCTCCTTTTGTTCCCATTATTGAGATTGGTCCAGATGACCAGCACTAGATGAGGTTCTATTCTCTGGGTATAGAACTGCTAGATTTCTCTACGAAGAGGTGTAAGGGATCCATGCATTTCTTTGAATCACTGCCATACTTCTCCGGCCTGGAGAGCAAGCATATTGTTTTTTGCCCATTTTAATTCTTATTATTTTTTTTTTTTTTTATAATCTTTTTATCTGTAATTTATTGCAGTGCTCTGAGGGACCGCAGGTTTTCCCCTATACAGGCTAAAGAATTACCATCTTTGGAGTGTACGGTTTCCATTCTGACTGATTATGAAACTGCTAACCACTATCTTGATTGGGAGGTATGTACCTGTTCACTTGTTTTTGACTTTGACATTAGGTTATGATATATAGACATATTTAATTTTCCTCTGGTTAAGAATGATGTTAACAGTGAGATTGATTGAAGTTGTTAAACCTATAACTTCATGAACAAGTTGATATTAGATATCCTTGTGGGATATTGTTTTCTCCCTTAGATACTTTCAAATGTATCTCCAATATTTTGATGGATGGAGTTTTCTGATTGGTTGATGGCCATTAACCGTCTGTGGTGATTGATTATTCAACTCTTGACATGGTGTGCTTGGGTTGGTTTTCAAGTGTTTTAGTTGGTAATTCTCATGCCATGCTGGTGCTTGATCAGACGCTGATCTAATAATATGTAGGTTTTGCATAGTATGGATTCACAATGAAAGTACTCTTGTTTTACTTGAAGTTATTTTTTTTTTGCCGAATTTTTACTTAAATTCTTGTGTTATATGTATATTGTTGCTGTCTTTCTTCCACTTTATTAACTCAGTAAGTTCTTAGTGTAGGTTGGAAAGCATGGTATAATTATTGAGTTTACTGACCCAGACAATAAGACACCGCGAAGTGCCACATATTTGCCTGAGGTGGCTGCCCATGAAGGTAACAATTCTTACTTCAGTACAAGCCAATCAATTGGGTGAACTTTTTATTTAGTTATTTTTCCATTGGTGTATAGTTGGAAATTCTTTGACTCAGAATTGTACTGATTGCACTATAATCTTCTTTAAATATATTACTTCTTTGTTTCAAATTTGATTTTGAGTAGATGAACCATAATTTGTCCTGCACTGTTTAATATTTAGTTCTTTCATCTAGTTTATTTTTGTTAACTGTACAGGTAGTCTTATTACCACTTTTCATTTGGAGGAAATATAATCAAGATCTTCTATGAAACCCATGTTTACTCATCCCAAGGATTAAGTTCAACCTCACGTGTCAATTTTTTTTTGTTTGCTGGGTCACAAATTTTCAAGTTTTGCTGTAAATGTTCTTTCACAGTTCTCTCTCTCTCGTGCATTAGTACTTCCAAATTCAATTGATAAGTTGTAAACAGAGTAAAAGAAACCAGTATGTGCCACTTTCTGTCACTTATTCAGATGGAAAGCAAGGTGACTAGATGATTAGTCTTTTTTAAAACCGTATATTTGTTTCTTTGGAAAGTGGAGTTCCATTATTGGCTAGGGTTATATATCAAAGAAGTTATTTTGTGGGCCATTGTTATAGATTTTAACGGTCTCAACTTTCATGAATTCCTTGTATCCGTTTCTAGCTCCTAACTAGGTGTAAACTCTTGTATACTTCCTGTGTACTTGAGCTATGCTTATTTCAATATCAATACAATATTTTGTTATAAAAAAAAAATGTATAAAAAAAGAATAGGATTTTTATCCGAAGGTTGCCTTGAAGTGCATTGAGGCTTTTTTATATTGTGTTTTTAGTTACTTTTTAAAATTCCCCCAAAACTAGAATTAAGTTTACATAAGTGTGGTTTTATTCACATAATTGAGTTTTCATTTTGTGTACTTTGGTTTAGGTTGGACAAAAATTGAGGCAATAGACTCACTGATGCGAAAAGCGGGCTACAATGGCAGTATTACTGAGTCACTCCGGAAGCGCATACAACTGACTCGTTACCAGAGCACACTGTTTACAATGCAATACAGTGAATATGTTGCCTATGTCAGGGCAACCAGAGGTGCAGCTCCGTCTATTCTTGGGGCTACGCCCGACAATCATTGATTCTTCCAAATAGCTTTTGCTTTTTAGAGCACAAAGCTAGTTTGGTCTAGACAAAAGAATATTTAAAACAGAACAAAACTGGGTTGGAATTTATTTGTTTGTGTTCCATCCCAGACACCAAGTAATTGCTGTGACCTGTCAATATGATTCTTCAAACTCATTTGATTTTGGAGAAAGAAACCAAAAAGAACGGGTTTCCTTCATTTCGGTACCCAACATCTATGTTCAGCAGCTTCTCTGGGAAAGCTGTGCTGGCAAGAATTCCACTGTTTGTAACTTGAAGGGTGTTCTATCTGATAGACTGATTATATTCATCTTCAGCACCGTCTTCAAACTATCACTGTTGTCCGATTAAGCTGAGAATTATAAGCAAATTAAGGTTGGTTTACTTTCCATTTCTTTAGGCTGCTTTTAGATGTTGAGATTACTTCAGATGATTTGAGTTGATCGTTCCATTAATATGTATTTGAATGTAAGTATGTTGAGATATATATTTAAATGTACGAAATAGGTTGAGATATATTTAATTTTTTATAAAAAGTTAAAAAATTAATGAGTCTTATCAATGAATTTTTTTTTTTTTTGAAGTCTAATATCATCAATGATTTGTTTAAGATGAATTGAGGTGATCTTGGCATTCAAATATAGCTATGCTTGCTATTACCTGATGTAAAGATCTCAGTTCTTTATACCTGAAAGATCCTTGGGAAATCTTTGGGCTTTCAGGGAATGAAATATAATGAACCACCCTTTCGTGTTTTTCCAGAGGATTTCTGCGATTTTATCACCTCTTTTGGTTATACAAATTATGTCATTTAATTATTACATTTTTTTTTTAATTTTTATACATAATATAATAAATATTTTTTTTAAATCTTAAAATAATAATAACATTAAAAAATTATATTATAATAATATATTATTATACTTTCAACTTTTATTTCATTTCACCTTATATCCAAACAATGTCAAAACTCATGGTTTGAAGAACTGAAGTATAGGAGATCAGAGGAATTGTAGGATGATATATTTCCTTCGATAAATCGGGAAAAAATAATTCTTCATCATCGTTTATAATTAATAGACAACTGTTTCTTTTCTAACCTATTAACAATAAATGAATTTTTTTAAACAGACAAGAATACCGAAATTATTAGTTCTAATCAATTTTTTGGGAACGCATATTTTTAAGAGTAATGTTACATTCAGTCTTTATTATATTCTGTGCTGCCGTACATTAAAAAAAAAAAGGATTATCATTAAAAAAATTATATTTTTAGATAGATTTTAGATTTTTGTTTTTTGAAAGAGAATATATGCGACGACTTTTACTAAAGAGTAAAGACTTGTAAATATGATTTCTGATTTCCCAATCACCCACCGAAAATTATACATTCATTTTATTGTTGTTCAAACTTCAAATGGGTGGTGGGTGAGAAGCAAAGTATAGCGTAATAGATAATCTTATGTACATTAGCAATTCCACTAATTTAAAGCAGATCGAAATCCTCCGTCTACACAATACAAACGACCTCGACCACGTCGCGTCAGTAATCACCATTTCCTAGAAGTCTTATACGCGAAGTGATTCTTCCGCCATTTCCAACTTCTTCAGGTCCTCTCCGTTTCTCTCTTGTCCAGATTGAGATCTATTTTCCTCTTTCTTTGTTCTTCAAAGTGAATTCATTTTTGTTATTTTTCGTTTTTTACTTGCTCACCAAGAAGGGAATTCATTCGAAGGGAATTCATTCTTGCATCCGTTTCTCAATTCATTACTTTCTCTTTCTTGATCAGATGAAAATTTCCTTTCTGTTAACAATCCTGCCGAAACTCAGTCAAGTCAAAATGGTTTCTGGGTTTGATTCCTGTCTCCCTTATCGTATGTTTGCATGCTGAGAAAATTAAAAACCCATCTCCCCCAAGTCAAAATGGCAGTGCCAGGCTCATTTGAATAGACTTTTTGATAGTCTAGAATTCGAATCGTCAATTTATTAAATGTGATGACATTTCCTGGGAATAGAAACCAGACGAAGGCTTGGGTTAGTTCTTTAAAATTAGCAACCGATTGCTTTGCTTTCGCTAATTGGATGTTTTTCCTTGCATGAATCGCATAGCAATAGGCTAAATAATATCGGCTTTTGATGGATCTTGGTGTTCGTGTTTGGTTGAGTTGCAATTTTGGTTATCTTATTGATCTGGTTAGGTCACTTCCTTCTAGATAGGCGTCTCTTTCTAATACAATTCTACTACTTGCTAAAAAATGATCTGATCAGGTACTTTTGGGATCAGGGACCAGAATCTCTTTGTCGGTCTTAGCAAGTTTGAAGCGACGATTCTGAAATGAGTCAGAGAGGCTTAATATATAGCTTTGTTGCTAAAGGAACCATTGTTTTAGCAGAGCACACATCGTACTCGGGGAATTTTAGCACTATTGCGGTTCAGTGCTTACAGAAGCTGCCTTCGAATAGCAGCAAGTACACGTACTCATGCGATGGGCACACATTTAACTTCCTCATCGAGAATGGGTTTGGTATTGATCTTTTAATTGTTTTAGCTAACTTGATTTAAGTTCTGGTTGCAACGTGTGTAGTTGAATTCGTTTCTTTGGGCATGTAGTTTTTCTTGTTGTTGCGGATGAGTCGGCTGGGAGGAGTGTGCCTTTCGTGTTTCTTGAGCGGGTGAAAGATGATTTTAAGCAGCGCTATGGTGCAAGTATAAAAGATGAGGGTCCACACCCACTTGCCGATGACGAGGATGAGGACGATGATCTATTTGAAGACAGATTTAGCATTGCATACAATCTTGACAGGGAATTTGGGTGTGTATGCGCTTGATCTCATTTAGGTGTTCGTTATCATCTTGTGGTATTAGACTGTTACGTCATGTTTCTTTTTACCAGGCCAAGGCTTAAGGAGCACATGGAATACTGTATGAACCACCCAGAAGAAATGACTAAGCTTGCCAAATTGAAGGCTCAAATATCTGAGGTGAAGGGGATTATGATGGACAATATCGAGAAGGTGAACATTTACTTTCTTTTTGCACGTTATAGCGATTAAAAACTATTAATAGATAGTGTAGATGTGGCATATAAAATTTTACCATCTAGTCGTTATTCACAGTGTATGACTTGTACATCTTTATACTGCTGTTATCCTATTTCTGTAGACTTTTTAACATGATCCTAGTCCTCTGTGAAAGATACTCTTGCTTTTGTTTTGAATTGCTTGTATATACAGATGAAGGCTGGGTCAGAGGAGAAACTGTCAGAAACATGTAGACCTGTCTTATAGTTAAGTAAAATCTCAGTGAAAATAATTGAGAAATCTTTTTTGCTACCTTTTTCTTCGAGAATGTTTCAGATTACTTAAATAGTCATTATCATCATGAAGCGATAGCTCTTTTTAAACGGGCACTTCTCCGTGCCATGTGCTGTTATGTATGACATTTTCCAAATCTTTGTGTTGATTATGCTTAGTTAAAATAAAAGTGTGGTGTAGCTTCCCAGAATCTAAATGGTCAATGTTTTATCACTAAATCAGGTTTTGATGTGTCTAAATTGTATTTTACAAATTTTAGTTATGTTTTAGATGAGATGATGTCAAGTTCCTGAAAGGTCAATGACTATGACCTGTCGTAGTTATTTAGTTAAAGCATGCTGTCATTGCGTGTTCTAGAGGATATGTCCCTGTGAACGTGCTGCATTTTCTTCCCCATTGCAAAACTCTGGTCCCATCCAACCTCCTATGGAAATATTTATATTAACAGTGGACCATGTGAGCATCTTTTTTTGGCAAATGTCATTATTGGAAAGTGGAGTAGTTCATTTGGTCGTAGTTGGAAGTGCCCCCTTCTCCCTCCCATGAGGATTAAAATGTAGCATTCATATCTTTAAAGTAATAGCTTCTGTTTTTATCCTTTTTGTCCTTAAATGGTGTGTGTTTTATATATACTGCTTGTTAGCTCTCTAACTGGACTGCGGTGGAGTGAAAGCTCTCTATCAGCTTAATAGGAAAGAGTGACTGGCAACTGCCCTTTGAGGTTGGTGGTTTGTTCACTTGGCAAGAGGGTACAACTACTGAACCATTTCTTAGTAAATAGATTTGGAAGTCTGTGCATAAAGTGGCAGTTTGTTGTGGAGGAAATGTAAGATGGTCTTGAAAGGATTGAGTTTTTGTAAAGTGGACTAAATCCTTCTGAGTATAGAGCATGGAAGTGTATTTTTTTAAGTGTTTAAGAGAGGCAAAAAGTGGCTTTTCCTTTTGGTTAGAGATGAATTTTCTTTGGTGAAAAGGTGTTTTAGTGTGTCTTTAAAGGTACAATTTCTTGATTGTGGAATACTTTTCTGATGGATCTTCAATTGTGGATTTAGTTGGGGAGGGGAGGCTATGCAGTGAGTTATTTACCTGTCTCCTTTTTTCCCTTGAATGGTAAAAATGGGTATATGAATGCTCAAATGACTGGAGTGGAGTTTTTTGGTGTATTTGATTACAACCCTCCCAGTAAGGGGTGTTGGAGTATTCCTGGCATGGACTGTCTGGGTACTTTTGAACCTTAAGACTGCCCCCTTCTTCTTGGACAAGCAATAGGAACAGAATTTGATGGTGGGCTACTTGTGATAGTATAAAAGATCTTTCCTTGCTGGAGGGTAGAAATGAGAATAATATAGGCTGTTTAAAGTGTAGGGCGCTAATTGAAAACATAATTTACAGCTTCTTCTATATCAGCTACTGTGTTGATAGAAGCATGAGCTGAATAGGCGAAAAACTCTTTTGCTTTATTGTATGAACTTTTACTTATAGTTAGCTAACTATGTCATCATCAGAGGACATCCTTAATAAATTGACTCACGTTGACCTTCTTTGTTGATTTATTAGTTAGAATGGGGAAAGGAACAATAGGGTCAAGCTGAGTAGCGTCGAATGGTTTGGAGGCTAGGATAGTTTATGGCTCTGGTTTAGGTGTATCCTCAGAACTGCCTTGGCCTTGGCTAAATTGCCAAGCGCTGCTGCCATTTAATGAGCAAATAACCTTTTTACTTGCTGCAATGCAGGTTTTGGACCGTGGGGAGAGGATTGAGTTGTTGGTGGATAAAACAGAAAACTTACAGTTCCAGGTACATAATATTTATAATTCAGTTTTACCAGCCCATCAAGGATTTCGATTTGTTTCTGATTCATTGGCTTATTGGGGTTTTTGTTCTGAATCCAGGCTGACAGCTTCCAGAGGCAAGGCAGGCAACTTAGAAGAAAGATGTGGCTGCAGAATCTTCGAATGAAGCTGATGGTAGGAGGAGCAATCCTTGTGGTGATTGTCATAGTGTGGCTAATGGCCTGTAGAGGTTTCAAATGTTGATGGATAAAAAGTAAAATGGAATCATCAGAGTAGCATCTTGGCTGTTCTTTTCCTGTTATAGTGTGTACAAATTGTTATCATTCCTGTATATGGAGACCAGTGTTGGAAACTAAAACCTTACTGCTTGTTTTACTCTGTAATTAAACCTCTGTAATGCCTGATGGTTTTGTTAATCAGTTCCTAATATAGAGATGATATCTATTGAGTACATGGCCATTAAATTTACTCCTTTTAATACCATCTAACACGCTTTGATTAAGCTTCTCTTTTTCTCAAAAAAAAAAAAAAAGCTTCTCTCTTTCTAGTTTCGCCGTTTTCAACTCTTAAATCTGAGGCATATGTATATGCAAAAAATTTTCACAATCTTCTACTATTCATTCACATTTCACACTTCACATTTTTTTTAATTTTTAAAATTTTTTTCTTTTATCAACTCTTTTTCTTTTTTCTAGTATTGGTTATTCATGAGGGGAAAATGACATTGGGTTTTGTGATTTGCACGTTGAGGGAAGGGATAAAATAATGGAATGGACGAGTGTTCTCTTCCTATGATTAACAGAAAGGGTTCCATTTTGTCTCTTTATTTAACTACAGCCAGGTTACGTCAAACCCAAAAAGTACCCCCTACACGTATTGTTGCGGCTCAACGGCTAGTTAGGTTTTGAGCGATCTAAAATTTGTGAAAATAATACCGTTATAAGAAGAAATTTCCTTGTCAATACCAATGTATAGTTGGTATCTGCAATTGACTGCTTACTAAATACAGCAGTCTTAACAAAATCTAGGTAAAAGTAAAACAGAGAAAATGGATATAAACAAATCTGTTAAGTTTCTGAAACTTATTGGAGCAGAGATTTTAATTTCGAATTTTATTCTTTTTAATTAATAAATACTTCCGATATCAATAATTACAATTTTTTAATTATTAAAAAAAAAGAGAGAAAAATCTACATTTAGAATATCCGAAAGCGAAGGGTATTGGAAAATGTTGACTTGGTTGATGAGTTGGGAAGTACTTAGGAACGGCCATTGCCAAGAAGCTAAAAGGTTCCCCCACAGGAGCGTGTCAGAGTTACAAACCGTGCCAAGCTCTGTATTTTTTGCAGCCTGCAGCTGCTGCATCTCTATTTTATCCTTCCAATGGAAATTTCCATACATATTTCCTTCCTTCCTGTTGGAATCATGGATTCCTCCCTTCCTTCTCAAGCAAAGCTATATATATAATACAGCAGCTTCCTCCACCCACCTCCCTTCCCGTTCGTACGCCTCGTCGTCGTTCGCTTCTCCGTTCACCGGTCGTTTTCAATTCGTTTCATGCTTCATCCTAAATCCATTTTCTAATTAACCAACCCCCATTGTGCTTCGCTCTGTCCCTTTTCTTTTCTTTTCTTTTCTTTCTTCCATCAAACGCTTCCATTTTGTGCTTGCTTTCGTACCCATTTCTCCTTCTTCTCTTATCTCTGTTCATGGGGAATTGCTTTAACAAGCCGAGGAAATCGACCGCTGAGATCGTCCCCCAGGACGTACCCCGAGCCAGAGGTCCCGTCTCCCCTAACGTCAGATTGTATGGATCGTCTAATAGCTTCTTCACCGCCTACATCCGCTTTGCTCTGCTCCACAAGGCCGTCTCGCTCCGCTTCGTGCCCTCCGATACCCCGAATTTCGGGTACGAGGGGCCCGTCATCCAGGTCGGATCCGAGACCGTTTCGGGCTCCAGGGAGACGCTGCTCCATTACATTGAAGCCCGGTTCCCCCACCCGCCGTTGGTAATTCCTAGTGGCGACGAGGAAGCGACGCCGCAGATAGTGAGGGCTGTGGGGCTGCATCATAGGAGCATTACATGGCACGTGGATAGGCTGGTGAGGTGGGCGGCAGATCTAGAGGCACGTAGAGGGAAGGGGAGCGTCGATCCGGGCATGGGTAGCCCACGCATGGAGGTGAGGAAGTTCGCAAAGAGCTACTCGGAGCTGCTGGAGGTGATGTTGGAGCACGCTCAGATGGAGGAGAAGGTCCTTTTCCCCATCTTGGATATGGCTGACCGAGGTAAATGCTCGTCGTTTTCCTGTATTTCGTGCTAATCTACTATACTAATTAGTTCAAAAGATTATTTTTTTTCGAAGTTATGTGTTGAATAATGTTGACAGAAGTGAGAGCCCATTGCAGAGAAAAACAGGAGCATACAAAGTTAAGATTAATTTAGTTAATCGGAATCTGCCTCGACTCCAAAAGTTTGGGTTAATCAAGTTCTGATCCAATGGTAGTATAATCAGTCCCTTTGTCTAAATGTTGTTACTCGATAATTGGGCCTGCATGACGAGGTCGAGTTTTAGACGGAAAAAATGCTGTCACTCATTTGGGTCCCTCATTGCGTTATTATTGCTTAAATCATACTTGAAGGATGAGTGGTGTTCTAGTGGCACTTCTCTTTTCAGATATGAATTTATGGGAGTCTAATGATGTAGAATTGATGCTTCTCCTCTTTACATAAGTAGTGGAGTTGAGGTTGGAGTGTGGACCCTTCCATGTGCTTGTTCTACCTGCTTTGGCATCTTCCTAGTTGGAGCTATATCCCACCAACAGAACAGAAAATCACTAATAAAAAAGTATATTTTTGGCCACTCGGATGTACAAAAAATAGAAAAATACTGTAAAATAAATTAAAATACATTATAAATACTACGTTCCTCATCTATGTGCTTGCTTGTCATTCTACGGAGTTGGATTTAGTTATATAATATTTCGTTTCTTGAGATAGGGGAAGAAAGTACCAGAAAAAAAGGCGTGGGTGTGTGAGTTGGGGTGAAATGTTGCTTATTATTGAAGGAAAGCACTTAACTGAAGATGTTGTAAATGACCATGACGGTGCAGAATTATGTAAAGCTGCTCACGGCGAACATGCAAGGGACCTACCCATTATGAATGGTATCAAAGAAGACATCAAATCTATTGGAGTGATGGATTCTGGAAGCCCTGCCTACCAAGAAGCTCTCTTCAACCTTTCTACTCGCCTCAGATCATTGCTGGTGAGGACTGCTCTAAAATAGTGGCATTGGCATATAAGAAACACCAGGCAATGTTTGCACAAGTGACAGAATTTGAATATCATTATGAGACCTTATTTGCTACCGTGGTGGCCTCCTTGATTTTCTTTTACTCTTCTACCAGTCTTGAAGTGCAAGTTAATATTCACTACCACAAACACTTTCGTGCCTCTAAGTGTGATGCTAATATGTACCATACTTATACTGTGTCACAGGAGCATTGTAAACAACACTTTTTAGAGGAGGACATGCATTTACTACCCTTGATGGAGGCAGTGGAGCTGAGCAAAGAGCAGCAGAGGAGAATACTGAAGCAGGGTTTGGATGTGATGCAAGCAACTCACTCACATTTATTTAACTTTCTTCTGGAAGGCCTCCTCCCTCTCGAAGCTATGCAGTACTTGGACTTAATCGCCAGCTGCAAAGAAAACAGTCTCCATGCATTGCTAAGGTTGACAGTCGATTAAGGTTTAAGTTTTGGCTCCAATGATTCATATACAGGGATGAGCTACAGGATATGCCATGTTAGTAGAAAGTAGAATGGGTGTTTCTCTTCTCTTTTCTTTTACAGTTAGAACAATGGTAAAGTTTTGAGATGTTGCCTTTGCTTTCATAGCCTATGGGCGTGCCATGGTGAGCCTAGTATTGTAGCCAAGTAAAACAGAACAGTGGGAAAGATTAGAAGGATTTAGGGTGGTTGGAATGCTGATCTTGATCGGGAGGGATGTCAACCTTGCATTCATATTACATTACCTGTTCAGTGTGCTCTCAAATGTATCGTGAACATTAGTTTGTACAGAAGTGTATTTGAATTAGAGAAACTAGAGAACATTTTGAAATTGATGTGGATAAAAGAAAGAGATGATTGTTGTATATACCCAGTTTTATATGCATTTTCTCCTCCAGCTCTGTTGTGTCATGTAAATAGAACTATTTGCCTCCCTAATTCTCAAGCTTTTCTCCCAAGTTAAATATTCCCCCAGACTTGGAAGATGTTCACCCAATTATTTAGGGATGACAATATGTAACACGACCCGTTAATCCAACAAGAATGCGACATGATAATAACAGATTTAAATTTAGTCTTAACGGATTCGGATCAAAACGAATTGACCCGTTAAGCAATCGCCGTTAAGACACGATTGCTTAACGGGTCAAAACGACTAGTCAACTCGTTAAAGTTATAATTATACCCTTATACCTAAAAGTAAAATTGTTGAAATTTTAATTTCGATATTTTTATTATTTGGATTATAATTTTAAACTTGTAGTTAGTTTATATTTTTTTTTATAAATATTGTGATTTTAACATTTATATAAAATTATGCTAAACTTAATAGGTCAAACGGGTTAATTTTGGATCTGTTTAACTTATTTACATAAATGGGTTGAAACGGGTCGGGTTGTGTTAATCTATTTCGTAGTATTCACTAACGGGTAAAAAAATGTTGACACGACACGACCCATTATGTTAATAGGTTGTATTAAGGTTTGAGGTTTTAATACGATAAAATTAACGGTTCAGGTTAGGGTTGACTCATATTATACTATATGGGTCAACGCTAACCCATTAACACGAACACGACCCATTAACACGATTTGACACTCCTACGATTATTGGCTTTTGGATATATATTCACAATTTATGCCTAAATGTGGCAGGTTGAGTGAGACCAACGTGTTCTTATGGACTGTTTAATGCTCGAGTTATAAGGAAAATGGCCTCCTGACCATTGGATTCACCATCATTAGTAAATAAACTCATCCATGAATGGATTAGAGCCATGGTGATTCAAGTAATTAAGTACCACCATTTTTTAAAGAGTAATGTTATTCACGATACTCATCATCTTTTCATCATCAGACTACAATGAATATGATATAATTCATGCGCATGGCCACGTAATTTACATAATAATATTTAATTTGTAAAATTAATTTTTTTTTTTCAAAATTAAATTATATCATGTAAATATTTTATTAAGTATATTTTATAAATAAATTTTTTATTCCAAAATATCTCTCATCGACCAAATATTAATCTATTCTTTAAAGGTATAAATATGTTTCTTAGATTATTTACCTCAACATACACTTGCACAATCGGACGTCTGATAATATTTTGTTCGTTTTGTAATATGTAAGTTGGGGGAACCGAAACTTTATTTTTGAGTACACCATCCGTACAGGAGATCCGGATCCAAGCGCAACCCCCGTATCGAAAACCTAAACGTTTGCTGCCCTTTTTCTGGCGGGAAACCGAAAATGCCCTCTTTGTGAGCGAGTGGGCGGCGACTGATCCGAGAGAGAGAATGGGATCGGATGCTCCTCTGCCCAAATGGGCGTCGAAGCCTTGCATAATGGGCATCGATGAAGCTGGACGAGGACCTGTTTTAGGTCTCCTCTTTTTTTTTTTTTACTTTTTTTTCCTCAGTTTTTTTAATCCAAATTTCTGGTTTCTGTTAAACTTTGTTCTTGTTTTTCATTATACATACATACATTTGTTTCAGGACCTATGGTGTACGGCTGCTTGTACTGTGCTCGCTCCTATCAGAAAACTCTTTCCTCCTTGAATTTTGCAGGTTCAGCTTCAAATAGCTTTTCTCTATTCATTTGTAACTTTTGTGGAATAATGCTAACTCTTAATTGATGGTACTTTGTATGTTTGATGGGTTTTTTTATATGTCCTCATTATATTAAGCTAATAACTAAAACAACAAATAAAATCAAACGGTTACTACTTACTAGCCTCGATATAAAGCATCGTTTTTATCATTTATTTAAGGAAGTGCCGTGAAGTCGAGGTAGGCCTATGAAATTCTTAATAAAGTTGTATTATTTAATACAAAAGTGGACCAAAAACCATTAATTCTCTTGATATTTGCTAGCATAGAAATTTCATATGAGTTTTTTGTGCCTCTTTAGGTCTGGTAATTTCTTTAGATATATCCCTGTCTTCAAAGTGAATCAAGCATATTAGTCTTTTGAGAGGTCAAAGATATCTCATTTAACATTGAACGTTATTTCAAACTTGAAATGGCTTCGTTTGGATCTTGAACTGAGTTGAGATGAAAGGTAAAAGTTGAATAAAATATTGTTAGAATATTATTTTTTAATATTATTATTATTTTGGGATTTGAAAAAGTTGAATTGTTTATTATTATATTTTGCATTGGAATTTGAAAAAGTTGTAATGATTAGATAAGATGAGTTGAGATGAGTGGAGATGGGTTTGGGATCCCAACAGACCTTAAGAATAAAAACTCGACTATATATATAAAAAATATGGCTTAGCTGATTTCATATTCTTATTTTGCTTTTTTTCTTTCCTTTTTCCCCTCCTTAAATTTCTTAAACACCAAACTGTCAATTTATAGTCATAATGGCAAACTAAACAAAGCCAGTGAGCCAAGCTGTCGTACAATACTTACAAAAAGAAATTTTGAATTTTTTTTTAATACTCAGAGAAAACTAATATATTGATTGCTATAGAAAGCAACGTAATTACCTGGAAATATGACTATTTGGTCTGAAAGGGCCTTGTTATTGGCTGCTCTTGGTGCTACCTTAAAGGGGAGGAGTGGTTCCTGGGACTTTTGACTTTTACCTTTGTAGTTCAAAGGATGATAGAGTTCACACTGTCTGCTATGAGCTGCTTTCTTGTACAATATGGTCTGAGAAATCACATGATTGACTCAATGATGAGGTGTTCTGTTCTGTTCTCTGCAGATTCAAAGACACTAAAAGAAGAGAAGAGGGAGGAGTTGTTTGAGAATTTAAAGGCTGATGACTCAATTGGTTGGGATGTGGATGTCATAGATCCAAAGGAGCTCTCGGCCAAAATGTTAAAGAGGTCAGTAAAAAATTTAAGAATCTGCATCTGCCTTTTTTGTAGTTTGCTGTTTCTACTGATTTCCTCTTGTTATCAACAGAAATAAGATAAATCTTAATGAAATATCACACGACTCTGCGATTGGCCTCATCAATCGGGTTCTAAACATGGGAGTTCTCCTAACTGAGGTAAAAGTCTTTGCAAATTATTTGAGATTCATTGTTAGCATTAGGCTGGATGCTGTATACATTATGCATAACTTTTCAAAGGAGGTTGCCATTTTCAAAAGAAATATCTACTATTGCATATTATTCAGGTTTACCTGGATACAGTGGGTGATCCTGAGAAGTACAGAACGAAATTGTCTCAAAGGTTTCCTGCTATCAAATTTGTGGTTGCGAAGAAGGCTGATAGTCTTTATCCAGTTGTGAGTGGAGCAAGCATAGTTGCAAAGGTTATTAACTCCCCCTTCTCCAAATTGCCTCCATTTTAAAAACTTTTTACGCACCATATCTAAGTTTATCTTTCATTTTACCATGCTTGCAGGTCACAAGAGACAGAGCCTTGCGGGAATGGGTGCTTGATGAAACAGCAGATAACACTCACAGGAACTTTGGTTCTGGATACCCTGGAGGTGAAAACTTCTTTCTTCTCTTTTTCATATGCTGTAAGTTTGTAAATATTATATGGTTATTCTATTATGAGGTGTCTGGTTATGTTTTATTTTTATAGATCCTGAAACCAAGGCCTGGTTGGAACATCACAAACACTTGATTTTTGGATTCCCATCGCTGGTACGTTTTAGTTGGGGTACATGCACTCCCTACTTGAAGGACATGGTGGAAGTCTTATGGTCAGTCCTCATTTCACGTTCTCTTGGCAATTCCTATTTCAGTTTTTAGAGTCAGTTCATATTGAAAACATGCCTGGCTTATAGATACTCTATTTGTCAATGTCCATATGCATTCCACTACGTGGTTGCCTATAATCTTGAGCATACATGAAATATTGATACTATAATAGCCCGTCGAATAATGATATGATTGTAACTACCTCCCAGAAAATGTGTTATAAAAGATCTAATCAATAGATTTAGTACCTCAAGCATCCCATATGGATAGTGAATGAGGATAGCGATACATTAAAATAGTACCTCTATATTTTGCTCTGGCTAAGCTCAGAAATGAACTAAACTTCAGACATATGCCTTCATTGAGTTGAGCCAAACTAGGTGTATTTTGGAACTTTGTCACGCATGGAATCTCAAATATCTCTTGATGCCAAAAAAAAATAGGGGAATACAGTTTTAGGCAGCAACCTTATCATCTGTTGGTAACTAATAACATTGCCTTGGGAGTATTGGAATTTTTTATATGATACCTTCAATTGAATGAGGAATTTAGTTAATTCATTTCATAATATCTTCAAGTTCACTTTTGTACCCGGTCTATTCCTTTTGCATTTTGTTAATAGAATCTTCAATCACTTATCAAAAGAAAAATATCTCCAACTTTTGTTTTATTTGATTTTTATGCTCGAATTCAGAGACTGGTTAGAAGTAAATATGCACCTTATGCTTTGGTGCTTTGATGTTATCTGATTTATTCCCTAATATAAGATTTTCATTCTAATTTGGAGGAGGCAGAGTAGTTCAGATTGGGTTTTTTCCCTTTGATTTACTTTAGGTGCACTTACAGAAAATTCCTTGCTGAGGGCCTATGCACCCCTGGGATTAGTCGGGACTTTGTTCCTAGACACCCGGTGCCAATCAAAAAAGAAAGTCAAAGTAGTAAAAAAACTCATTGAAAAAAAAGGTAAGGTGGTTCATAACACTAAAGGATATATTAGTGCAGTAGCATGACTAGATGGCATCAACTTTATGTTCAGAGCAGATGCTTAGGGTAGTCTTTCTTGGTAAAGGTCAATTTCATTTTTTTTTTCAGTTGTGGATTGTGTGTGACTTCGAGGGGCTCCTTCTGAACGAGCATTGGATTTTTATTCTTTCTCAGCTCTTTATGACAAAATCAAATTGAGTGGAAAACTAGAACCACGTTCCTTTGAAGAGGGATGTACCTCTGTAACTGGACACATTCATATATTTGCTGTGAACATCTTAGTTATGTGCCGATGTGATGCTTGTGTGTGTTATCAACATCCATTCGTATATGCCCTTTCCCCACTCATAATCCTTTATGTCAATTTTATTTATATCAGCTCTTTGATCTTTTTGTAGGGAATCTGATAAAATGGATGAAGAAGGTTCTGGAAGTAGTCATGGCAAGCGGCAATTGAAATTAAGCAATGTTGGTTTCACCCCATCCAAGAGGAATAGTGAAGAAATTGAATCGAGTGGAAAGGGACGCTGTAAGTTTTTCCAGGCTCGCAAACTTGAGCAAGTCGTTCATTTCTGACTTGTCCCAGTTTTCTACAAGTTCAAGTAATTATCTTCCTATATTCCATTAGATAATCTTTAGATTATTCCTCCATATGGAATTTCGCTTTACCATGTATAAAGATTGTAGATGTGGGATTCCAGCCTTGCTAGATGTACGCTATTGAAGTGGGGTTCACATTGAAGAATTTGATTGAAAGATTATGGAAAATGATATATTGAGGTTGCCTATCATATAAATTATTCATGCATCACTATAACTGATGCAGTTAGAAAGAAAGAGTTTCAGATTGTTTTTGACCCATGGATTATACCAGATGCATAAACACGCTTTCACACATAATTCTTTATCGGTCCTCGGAGAAGGCTATGTTTTAGTTTTAATGGCTTAATTACAAGAGCCTGCCATTCACCGAAAGAGTGCTTCCTATGATGCTGTGAGCATATGACGAGTTGAAATTTTAAAACATAAATAGAGTAGCTGGACTACTTGGTTCTGCTCATATTCATTCTCGGTTTCAATTATTCTATTGAGAAAAATGTTATATCTTTTAATCGTTGTCCTTTCATCATTTCCAAAATCATCCTCTTTTTTTTTTGGATTTATAGGTTTAAGATTATCTTGAAACATCTTCATTTCCCACCCACCGACAAAGTAGTCTAAGCTACGCAAATGCAAAATAATGCACGTGTATCAAGCTTTTGTCGGTGATTTAACCTAAGCCAACACGTTATAACAGTGTGGCTTATATTTGCAGCAAAACATCAATCCAAGTAAGCCCAGTCCCACAACAGACAACCCTTATGAACAGTAAAAAGCAACATATTTGTTTCCTGATGTTAGTAATATAAACCTGCAAGGAGAGAGGCCAAGGTGGCTGCAACCAAGATTGAAAGTCCTGGGGAGTTCCGGTTGCGGTTGCCAGACCCACGATGATGGTTCTGGTGGCGGTTATTGGCAGCACCGGCCACATATACTGGGATGACAGCTGTACTTCCTTGCGTATTAGGTGATCTCGAACCACCATTATTTCCATTCTCACCATTGCCATTGGATCCAACACCACTAGCAGCTCCATGACCATGGGCACCTTCAATCTTCCTGTTATGTTTTATACCACTCTCACCACTTTCACCAACAGAACTGCTGCCATAGCTGCGAGCAAACTTTGCTCCCAAGTGAGTTTCCTGCTGAGGATCTGCAAATGCGACATTAGGAATCATGACATGGTTTTTGTTGTGTCGAGTTTTTTAATCCAAGTGTTAGTAATCTGCGAGGATTAAGTTAGTTGATGCTAAATGCTGATGCTGGATTATTAAGTAATCCAATCCTAGGTTAGATGTCTGTGCCAAGTTCGTCAAGCCAGGACAAGATCAAGCGGTCCATTCTCAAATATTGAACTGAGTCTCTCCTACTAATCTTCACTGATGCTAAAAAGAACGCAAGTGATGGCAAACCAATGGCAGAAACAGCGCATGATGCTGAAGAGATCTAATGAGGTTTCGGGGGTGCTCCCTGTTCAAGTACAGAGTACAGACAGCAGTAGGAATAAGGTTCACTTCATTTTGTGCATGATATCCTCTGCTCTTTATTTAAGATGAATGTATGGGAACCTTGAAACATCTTAACCAACAAATTCATATCCTCTGCTCTTTATATATGATGAATGTATGGGAACCTTAAAACATCTTAATCAACGAATTCTAAGCTTCTTACTGCCACCAAATGGTTCGAGGTAAATATATGAATTCCCTGTTGTAGTACTATAGGAATTTTCTACAGCTGTATAAGAATCCCTTTTCAATGTGGAGACAGGAATTTGTTGCCATTTGAGAGATTCAAAGTTTCATTGATGTTATGTCCTAAGAAGAAATTTAGTTTCGAGACCCTTGAGTCCTTTTGCCAAAAGGCTAGTCTCTTGTAAAGTGGAAGGTCTCAGGTTAACCTTGTCATGTGCTATTGTTTCATGAACTAAAGGAGCTAATAATCTTAATTACATTTCACTATTTCAGTATGTGATTCTCTTAAATCAATCACATCTACATTAGCAGCATGAATTCTACTTTGATTGTGTAGTTTCTTCTTCTGAGTATCATGTCCTTGCAATCTCCGATTAATCCATTGTTGACTGCACTTTGAACATGGGATTGTGGCAAAAGAATTATAACTTCTGTTATTGGTAAGTATGGATCATATAAGTCTCAAAAGTTCAGTGCCTGAGAAGCAAGGATGTTAGGAATTGCTGGTTGAAAGGCTCCTCTCTAAAGAGAACTCAAACTAAAAATAACTTAAAAATGAGTTTCTGACTCAAACTATGTCTAAAAAGAACTTAAAAAGGTAAGCAAGGAAAATATAATACAGGGGGGTAGACTGCCTTCTGAAGAGAAGATGAAGGTGCAAAAATACAAAGGTATGAGAAAAATTTGAGAAACAGATAACAAAGATGAAGGGTTAGTACAGTACCTGAAGAAAGTAATAACTTCTGAAGAGCGGATGAAGTTGAACAAATACATAGGTAAGAGAAGAATATGAGAAACAACCCTTTTTCTATACTTCCCATCTGCCTTCCTCCTAGCAATACATGCATAGAGCTTCTGAACTGTATCCTCGAAATCCTCTCTGTTTGTATGTGCATCCATATAATAAAGTAGTTCTATTGAATTCTCTTTATAGAGGTATATATGAGTAAAGTAGAGAAGATGGGAGAGAACTTATCTTTTGACTCGGAGGTGATGATATCATTTGACAGAAAAGATAGTGACAATAGTGTATGCCCCAATAATGATCATAGAAAAGAAAAAGGACTAAGAATCTTTGGACAATGGTTTGCCTCTTATTGTGGCTGAAAATCGAACCCACTTTCCTTTCTGGTCCACAGAAAGAGCATTAATCTTGTTTATGAAACTGGTGTCACCATACCATATCAATATGTTGTCTCTGAATCACAGTCCTCCACGACAGGTTTCACGAGGATAAATATATAATTCTCTCATCATTTGTTTACATAAATATTATTATTAGGAGTCATGATGCTTCTGATTAATGGATAACAGAAGTATTCAATTTCATTTCTTGAGAGAACAGATTTTCCGAGAGGGTCGAGCAGTACTAGAATTCCCGGATCATGACATGCATCCTTGCTATATATGTACTTTACCAAGCGACATGACATTGACACATGAAGTACGATTGGGACAAAGAATCGATTTTTGTTTTTGTTTTTAAATGGAAAGACAGATAGAAATATTGAAAAAGCAACTCATTATAATTACACGATGTTTTGAGCACAGTAGATAGATGGTATAAAGAGAAATGATATGCATCAATTATTATTCACTCTACAATCTATAGCTTTTTCATAGATGTTTAAGGATGATGCTTTCTGAGTTGAATGCCCAAAGGAAGCGACCCGATTCGGATAAGGAATGTATTCTGTCGGTCCAAAATGTTAAGTTGATACAATGTGCCAAAGCCTGATCGATTTGTATAAATTCTGTTCAAATAGGCAAGTCTTTTATTGCAGAGATCAGATTCGTTGTTCTGACCATCTTTTAGCTTAAGATTAGTGTTATTTGATAAAGTACAAAGTATGGAAAGTACTTGCGTGCGTGCTTAACCTTCATAAATATGCTTTGAACAGAAGGATTGAGATGAATTGAGACAGCATATATCTACATGCATGCAGAAGCTCGCCAAACTAGGCAGAAACGAAAAAGATCAGCATCACAAGAAGTCAGAGATATTAGGCAAATTAAGGGCGGTTTGGATATGGAGCTGAGATAAAACAGGTTCTTTACAAAGCATCTCTTTTAATTTAATTTTAATGAATAATTTTATTATTATTTATAAATCATCTCAACTCATCTCAAATAATCTAATCTTACTATCCAAACGGAATTAAGTGCAGACTTATGTATAGATCGCAGCAACAAAACTATAATAGAAGCGCGCGCGCGCGTACGTAGGTTGCTGATGATTTGTAATCGGTTACGTACACGTACCAACGTTGCAACATGCAAAAGTTGGCTATCTTGAATATTCTTTCTAAAATTAGAAGTACTATAGATAAAAAAAACTTACGTAAAATAAAATTTACAAAGCGTCGTAATTTCGTCTATTTGTTAAATCTATTTTACGATAAAAATAATTTTATAATTTAATATATCGCATCAAATTATATTATTTTATAGATTTATTTTTATATAATTTATTTAAAATAAAATATTCCTATTTTAAAATACATCCTATGAGACTCAATGGAAATGAAATGGGAGATGTACAATTATTTCATTTACGATAAATCTCTGATCTCTCTCTCGAGATGTACAATAAGAGGAGTTGACCCGGAAAGTACATTTACTGATGTAGATTTTACGTGAGAAACCTATTGATTAGTGTTAGGATTTTAGATATTAATAAATCTTTCTAACATCTCAACACTCCATACTCCATTTTTAAAAAAAAAAATTTTAATTTTTTTTATTAAATAATTTTTATATGAATAGTGAATAAAAAATTTGAAATAGTTTAAAAAAAATAAATTCAAAAAAAAATTTAAAAAAAATATTAAAAAATATAAAAAAATATGGAGTGTGGATGAATAGTAAGAGATTGTGTAGCAAAACCCGGCACACTTTTCGCTGCAAAATATTTTATCCGACAGAAATTCTTTCATGGCAAATTGGTAAAAAATAAAATGTCTGACTTGATCAATTGCGGTAACCTTTGAATTTTGTCGGATATAATATATTTTTCCGGAAAGACATTTCATTGGAATTAATAGATTTCACGCGAGGCATAAACATTTTTTGATCGTTTTGGTGGCTTATGACTTGATGTTACGATACACATGTCGCTGCAAAAGGAAATAACCTGTGATTTCCGTTCATTTGTAGGCAGACTTATTTGTGGCGACCCAAAATCGCCGTAAAATATATTTTTTATGGTGAATTTCTCAGTCGTCAGAGCAAGAATACAGCTACAGTAAAATTGTGGTCTCTTGCGTCGAAAAATTACTCGCCCCAATTATTTTTGGCCGTAAAAAAGGCTTTTTTCTTGTAGCATGTTTTTGTTTTTTGGTTTTGTTAATCAGAAGCAAATAGTTTTGGTTTTTAATCAGAAGCAAATAACTTGTGGAGTACTAGTGAATCACGTGTTCGTTCTTTTGTTTTTTTCCTCTTTAAAATATATGTTTTACAAAAAAATATTAATGACTTTCACTGCAATATATTAGAGTACTAACATCGGATAATATTTTCAGGATAACTTTTAAGGTTTTGTTTGGATAAATAATTGAAAATAAGTAATTTTTGTGGATAAATTGTAACATCTCAATAAAATGTCCAAATCACATTGCCTATAATCCAAAAAGAATAAACAATGATATAATTGAAATCCCATTGAAACTTTATAAAGAACAATAACTTATACTTCTCAAGCAATGTAAAATCTCATACACCACGTACTCTTATTCTTGTTATATGGGGTGTTACAATCTTTTCTCTTCAATTTCCGACGTCCTCGTCAGGCCAATTCATCGTAGGTGGCACGGCTCAAATCTCACATTTTTTGTTGAGATATTCTCTAATACCATTTGTAATGTCTTAATGGAATGCCCAAACAACATGAACTAAACTCCAAATGACTAGTCAATGATATAATTGGAGTCTCATTAGAATCTTATAAAGAACAAGAACTTCTACTTTCTAAATAATGTGAGATCTTATACATCACTAGTCTCATTAGAACTTTATAAACAGCAAGAATTTCTACTTTTTAAATAATGTGAGATCTTATACATCACTTACCCTTATTTTTATTATATGAGGTGTCACATAAATTGTTCTATGGAAAATATTTGAATTAAAATGGTCATTATTAATAATTTTTTCTTGGTAAATCTACTTAAAAGCTCAAGGAATTAACCATCATTCAAAACTTACGACTGGTAGAGATGTAACTAATTGAACTGCAAAGACCATTAAATTAAGGATATTAATTTACTTGCAGCCTCCTCGTGCTCCTCACACCCACCTTATAGAAAGACTAGGTACATTCTTATTTAATTAATTTGCTTAAAAAAATAAAATGAAATTGTTAAGTTTTTTGGGAGCTATAGTCAATGTAAAGTAAAGAAATGATATAGCCCATTTTGGAGGGCTTGGCTGCTATAAATTGACTGGACCCAAAAAATAAATAATAACAAATAATAAAAGTAGGTGGGATTCAATTGACTCTTACATGAAATATGTGGCCAAAGGAGATCGATGACTTGTTGAGTATGAAACTCGTGAGAACTATCATTCTTGCAAACTGAGAAATTTGTGCAACACATTGGAATATATCTTGTCATCCACCAACCATCCAATGTTCCTTTCACATGGCCACTAAAAAAAAAAAAAAAATAGAGTAACCTCATTTTTTTATTTATAAGAAAAATTTTAATTTACATTATTATAAATTATATTTTATTATTAAATAGTGTGCCGTACATACCGACTTACAGATATAATCTGTTATCTTTTCTTTCTATTATTTTGTACTGAAAGTGGGAAAAGAAAATTATCAGTGGTATGTGAGCTTGACTTTCATCAATGTGCTTACACTGAAAAACTCATGTAAATGCAACAAACATGGGAATCCCAATACAAAAACCCCATGCAAGTTGGAATTTCATTGCATGCATTGATCATCTACTTCAAGTAATGTCCTTTTGCTTATTTTCTATGATGAAACCAAAGCATGGATTCATATTTTTGTCAGGAAATACAAGCCATAAAAAAATGGCAAGATTTGTAAGGAAAATGATTCTAGCGTTGTTTTTGTTTTTCTTGTTTATAAATATAAATATATTTATAAATATATATATTTCAGTGCCAAATCATTTCTTATATAATAAGATTGCCATGGAATTGAAAAGTCTTGATGTTAAGATTTTATTTTTAAAAAAATTTAAATGACAATAGTAACATCATTATCGTGCCCATTTAGATGTTAGAAGATAGTGAGATCAACTCAGTTCAGTTTAATTTTAAATTGAATTTAACATCTAAATATCCAACTTCTAAATTACTAAACATTACTCAACTCAAAACTTCTTTATATTTGAGACTCACAACTTTTTTCAACTCAACATCTATTTACAAGCAGAACACATAATTCTTTTCAACTTTTCATAAATACATTTAAACTCATCTTAACATCCAAACACATCTAAACTCATTTTAGGTAAACTCTACAAAACTCACTCTGCCATCTTAACTCACTATTATTTATAAAGAACTTAACTCATATCAATTCAGCTTAACATCCAAACGGGATTATTTATTATATTTTAAGTATATTTCACCAATTTCATCAACAAAAATAAAATGCAATTCAAAATATATTTTCAATGTAGTTAATCACTTTCATGAATATAACCAAAATTACTGAAAATGCAATTCAAAAATATTTCTCAAAATTATCAAAAACAATTATATGCAGAATGCTGTCGACAGTTTTATACAAAGCAAGCCGAAAAAATTGAAAATAAAATTGGTCAACCCGAAAGAGTTGTGTTATTTGAGTTTAGGGATGAAAACCTTGGAATAATCGAAAAAAATATATTTTGGGTCAAATTCAGAAACTCAATCAAAATACTTGGGGGGTCCAGTCTGCGTACGCCATTCCTCGTGAATTTCTGCATTTACACCAAACGTACGACAGTGGCTCTTTGTTAGGTTGGGATGTCCTCGATTCAGGATTCCGCCATGTCATTGAAAACCTCCTCCTCTCTAAAAACGCTCCATTGATGGTGGCTCCGGCGGATCTCTCCTAACTCGTTATTTTAATATATACACACACACTAAACAAGAACAAGAATTCAACTTCAAGCACGGCGATGGGTCCCACCTTCCCCAAAATTCCAACCCCAAAAAGTTCAACCATGACAGGTTGAAGGGGAGAGAGAGAGAGAGAGAGAGAGAGAGAGAGCTAACAACTAAGTCAGTATTCTTCCTTTTGTCCTCCCGCTATCTCTATCTACTTGTCATATAAAGCGATATACCCTCCCACCACTCTCTCACTTTGCTCTCAGATTCAGATTCAATCTGATTTCGCTCGCTTTGCTTTTGCGAAAATGGCGGTTGAGGCTGAGAAATGGGTGCATATGGTGACGGCGCAGACGCCGACGAACATAGCGGTGATTAAGTACTGGGGAAAGAGGGACGAGACCCTAATCCTTCCCGTTAATGATAGCATCAGCGTCACGCTTGATCCCGATCACCTCTGCACCACCACCACCGTCGCCGTCAGCCCCTCCTTTGACCGCGACCGCATGTGGCTCAATGGCAAGGTAAGTCTAGTAGAAAGAAAGTTTTTTCTCTGCCTTTTTTGGCTCTTTCTCAATTCCCTCGGAACTAAGATGTGTTTGGCTGTTGAGAAAGCGGGGTGAAAGAATAATAGAAAATTTTGTTTCTTTAGTCAAACTGCTTTGTTTGATACCAGACAGGACCGTTTGTTCAAAGAGTAAGTGTCGGGGAGGCAAAGAGATTGGAATTTGGAACGCTTAAATTACTCGGTATCTATTAATAATGATTTTTGAATCGGTGAATATTGGAGTTGACTGGATTCGGCTTCATATAAATGATTAGCTTCAAGAACCGAAAATTCAGATTTGGCTTCACGCAAACGTAGAAGTGTTTCTGGGTGGCCGTTATGAAGGACCTAATAAAAGAAACGAAGAGAGAGACACATCTATAAGACTATAATTATAGTGATTGATGATGTACGGGGAAAAAATAAATCGTAATTTTGATCATTAACCTGATTGAAGCATGTAAATGCATTGCTATTTCAGATTTACAAAAAAAGACCTTTACCTCCAGCGGAAATGAAACATCGAATTAGTCCTTTTCGTCATTCTTTTTATCCTAAATACCGTGATCCTTTGACTTTTGAAGTTAATTCCTGGTGTCTTTTGTTTCTGTTGGTTAGTGTAGGAGATTTCCCTTTCCGGCGGCAGGTTCCAAAGTTGCCTGAGGGAAATTCGCAGTCGTGCTAGTGATGTTGAGGATGAGGAAAACGGTATCAAAATTGCAAAGAAGGATTGGGAAAAACTGCACTTGCATATTGCTTCTTACAACAATTTCCCTACTGCTGCCGGGTTAGCCTCCTCAGCGGCTGGGCTTGCTTGTCTTGGTATGATCTAGTTGCCCCAATTTTCTTTTCATATTGTGTTGTTTTCTTAAAATGCGTTAGTGGTTCAGGCCTTTAATTTTGAGCATTAATCTGCCTCATCCCTGCAATATGAATGATCATTGAATCGGTTTTCCTCTCTACAGCAACTAATGACATCAAAAGATTTTTTCTTTCCTCTCTTGATATAGATGTGGTTTCGGCCTATTGGCAGTACATGTCTACTCCTTTAGTAGAGCCTCATTAAAATCTCTTGACTGTGCATGTTTTTGTCAATCAGTCTATTAATTGCATGATTTTTAAGAAATCCAAACTATTCTACCATGACTTTTAAATATTAAAATTCAGTTCAAAGTTTATTTTATCATATTGTAGACAGCCAAGTTATACTTTTTGTATAATCAAATTCTGGCGATTCTCTCATGGTTACTTTTCAAATGGGTTAACATGTGTTCGGTGCAAAATAACTTAATATAACTGGTCCTCTGATACTGCACTCAAGTTGGTGTTTTCCATACACATGTTTGAACTTGGACTTGTATATCTTATTATCCAAAGAAGCCAAATTTTTTTTTGCTATTTTATTATTTTACAACCAACCTCAATCTTTTTTAGCTTGATTATAATGGAACTTGAGAAGTGGGCAGATTATGGAAAATTACCTCATAATGGCCATTCCTATATCTAATTCCTACATACATCTGCCAATGGAACTACAAGCATACTGTGGGTGTTCTTGTTTGTATATTATTAAATATATGGAATATATGGCCACCTTTAGTACATAAATCCAATTAAAGAATAAAGTACGTATTTGTACTATGAAATTAGGATATTCTGCATCTGCTTGGAGAAATCTATCCTCGGGTACTTCATCTTTAAATTAGCTGGTTTAAAAATCATATATTAGAGAACATATTGCCGACACTAAGTGCATGCAATTATTCTTTTTATTTGCAGTTTTTTCCCTTGCAAAGTTAATGAATGTGAAAGAAGATCAAAGCAAGCTCTCTGCTATTGCAAGGTATCTCTTTCATTGCTAATACGTGTCCAATCTTAAGGATTTTAGTTGCTGAGACCGAATGTCTAGTACCCCCATAAGGAGGGACCCTAGAATAATTGTTAAAATTGGCAATGATGTTTCTTTTTAACTAATGCAGGCAAGGCTCAGGCAGTGCTTGTCGCAGCTTATATGGTGGGTTTGTCAAGTGGATCATGGGAAAAGTATGTTCATTTTCTCATGTTTATTTAGGTGCTCTGTGTTAAGAAAACAATTTTTTTAGCATTTAGTTTTGATCCTTTATATATTAATTTGTTCAGGATGAGGATGGAAGGGACAGCCTTGCAGTTCAACTTGCAGATGAGAAACACTGGGATGATCTTGTTATTATTATTGCTGTGGTATGTTTCTCCCTTTTATTCTTCACTGTGAATGAAGTTTGCGGTGAATTTGAGCAGTAGACAAATTTATGTTCCGGTGTATAAGTTCAACTTCTTTAAGAATCGTCTTTTTTTTTTTTGGTTGAATGATCATTATGACATTCATCTGAATATATATGCTAGACTGTAGTATCATCATAATGGTCATTGGTTATTAGTGTGGTGTAACGTGTATGCTAAGCTGCCTGATGAGTATCTGATGCTTAATTGCTCATACTATTCCTGGTTGTTTTGTTGATTCAATCTCAATTTATTTATTTTTATTTTAGGTAAGTTCAAGGCAGAAGGAAACGAGTAGCACAACTGGAATGCGTGAAACTGTTGAAACAAGTTTGCTTTTAAAACATAGAGCAAAGGTATTTTCATGCATCTTATCTTCCAAATAGTGGCCACTGCCTATGGTGATATAAAATTGGTGGGTTTTGTATGGTTTTGGAAAATAAGATAGGGTTAGTTGTCGTGTCTTCTATGAGATCAATTTTAGGATCAACTCATATTTTCCTTTATAAACTAACGAGAAGTGCTAGATCTACACGAATCTTTGAAAAGCAAGTTTATAAACTGGTGTGGCTTCATATGATACATCATATCTACTTTATAACAAAAAATGTTTTACAATCTAATATATCATATCAAACCACATCAGTTTGTAAATTTCTTTTATAAGATTCATGTGTAGACCAAGCATTTCTCTAAATAAATACAACTTATTAAAAAAAATATATATGGAACCATTGGTCCTTTTTATAAAACTTTATTTTAATTTTAATTTTCATGGCTCTCCCTGCTCTGCCTCTTTCTCTCTCTTATTTTCTTCTAGGGCATGTCCTTTAAGTTCCATTATTATTCAACTCTCTCGTACGGTTGAAGTTGGATTGAACTTTTGTGTATGATGTTCTCCTCTTTTCGGACTGTAACAGGAAATAGTACCAAAACGCATACTAAAAATGGAAGAAGCCATAAAAAATCGTGACTTCACATCTTTTGCACAATTGGCCTGTGCTGATAGCAACCAGTTTCATGCTGTTTGCCTGGACACATCTCCCCCAATATTCTACATGAATGATACATCCCATAGGCAAGTTCTGCCTTAGATTTATGGTTATATAGCCTTGATTATGTCTTTATTTTTTCATTGAGCAGCAGCATTAGCTAATGAAATAATTGTTTTTCAGGATAATCAGTATTGTTGAAAAATGGAATCGATCTGAAGGAACGCCTCAGGTTTGATTTTTTTTTCTCCTATTTCTTTTCTGGAAACCTTTGTGATTGTATTTAGAAACAGATTGGACCTATGTTCCCAGGTTGAATATTGCTTTGTGAACAATTTTTTTTAGTATTTGATGGAAAATAATTTCTGGCACACAAGAAAAAAAAGAAGCAAAAATGGAAAAGGGTTATAGATGAAGAAAGTTTCTTTTTAATTCAACATTACGGCTTGCAAGAGTTCTATACCTTATGTAATGATAAAAGAGGATTTTTTCTGGCCTCTAATACACGTGATTGACAAAGTTGAAGCTTCTACCATCTCTATATTAGAGATTAGAAGTGCAGTTTCCAAGAAGTTTTCAAAATTTAAGTTAGTCACTGAAACAGTATCTTTTAAGACCTTTCTAAAATTTAAAATTTCATGTATTAGGAAAAATCTAAACCATGAATGATTTTTTATAGGGTAAGCTTTTCCTGCAATTTCTCTTAAAAGCACAAAGCCTGGAATATTGTGATCCCTTTTTGTTTTTGTTTTTTTTCATTTTTCTAAAGCAGTCATAAAACCCTCTCAACTTCACAGTGTAGAATTTGGCTTTGGCTTCATGATTGATTGCTAAAGTGCTTCCCAGCCTTGATTGCATGATATTGTTCATCATTTTATCCAACAATTGCTCAGTGATTAGATTGGTTATTTTAATTTTGCTTCTGTTGAAACGGATAATACGTAAAGCATAGACTGCCTTGCCTCTTGGAACTTTGTTATTTTGCCTAGATTGAATATGACTCTGAAAAACCCGACAGGTGGCATATACTTTTGATGCTGGCCCGAATGCGGTGATGATTGCTCGTGATAGAAAGGCTGCTACCCTTTTACTTCAGAGGCTGCTCTTCTACTTCCCTCCAAATTCAGATACAGATCTGAACAAGTAATGTCTTTGGATTTTACACCTACGATATGGCATTGCATTAGGATTGATGCGATATGAATTCATTGTCCTAGTGAAAATTTCATACATTTACTCATCATAAACAAATTCTGACATTTTTTATTTTTGTATGGCAGCCGCCCCCTTGGCAACTTTTCTGATGGTACTTTTTTTTTTCTCCTTGTTTCTTTTGCTCATCTTTCAGTTACATTCTTGGTGATAAGTCCATTTTACAAGATGCCGGGCTTAAGGGGATAAAGGATGTGGAAGGTTTGCCCCCACCTCCAGAAATTAAGGATGGCATTCCATCCCAGAAATGCAAGGGGGATGTTAGTTATTTTATCTGCACTAGACCTGGGAGAGGTCCAGTTGTGCTTTCTAATAAAAATCAGGCGCTTCTCAACCCCGAAAACGGGCTTCCCAAGTAAGTTCGGAGTATGCTATTTTCCTATGCTTAATCCTTTCGTTGTCTCAATGGGCTGGAGTATCTTCATCAATCTGATGTCTTTTAGAGCGTGACTGCGGTCACTTTAAAATGACTGAATATGTCAATTGTAATTTATTTTTCTCGTTCTGGATAATTTTCAAAGGTTTATGTTAGTCCTTTTGACATGGTTACAAATAAGTTGTGTATTGCCTTCTGAGATTTCAGCTGTAACTTAGGAGGCTTGTCGCTGTTGGATCAGTCCTCAGTAATTGTTTGAATAAGAGTTATCCTTTTTGCTTTCGGTTCACTCGTGGGAAAATAAAAGGTAGAAAAAAGAGAGAGGGAACTTACAGTTTGTCACTCTAATTTCCTTTTCTTTAAGCACATATCCAAAACTATAGTTTTTGCCTTTGGAATATTAGCTGTTAACCTTTCGACTGTATCTGGATATACTATATTTTCTCTCTCTCAAAGGTGAAAGAGAAGTCATCCTTGCATAAATATAATACGATATTTGTATTTATAGTGGGACCAAAAAGACATTGACCCACCAAGTGAATCTGCTAAGGGCATTAGTAGTGGTCTAGTTAAAGTTTGGCCAAAATTTGATTAGATAATTTACTTTTATAAGTTTAACTAATTACTTTTCAATAATATCAAATAACAGGCTCTCCAAATCTACTATTATTTTATTAAAATATTTATTTTAACTATTTTATTTATTTTAATTTTAATATTTATTCGTTATTAAAAAAATACACATTAATTTTATAATGTTCATGTTATTCCAACGGTGAAATTTCAGATTGACTTTCACTTCAATGATCAATCCCATGTGAAAAAACAAGAAAAACCAAAATGGCAGAATATCAGAGATCCCAATCGGATCCCACTCAAAACACAGACCCAAATTACTCCATAGAAAAAATGGTCAAACAAATAGGAACAAGAAAGAAAAAGAAACTGGATACCTTAGGAACAAGAGAATTTTTTATGGTCTTGACCAGCAACTTGGGCTGGCCAGATTTGGCCAGTGAACAAACTTTAGGCTAAAAATACGGTAGATTTTTTTTTTTTTTCCCTTCCAAACACAGCCGGGGGGGAGGGGGAGTTTCGGCTTCCTCCTTCCCTTTTAATTGAGTCTATTGTAGCAGATTTTTGTGTAATTTAATTAAACTTCGACCAAAATTTAACTAAGTTGATTCCACTAAAAAAAAGAAAGAAAGAAAGAGGCTGTCAAGAAAATCTTCTTGCTGGGATTTCCTAAAGGGACGTTCATATAATATTGTGCGAGTCACACTGTAAGAACTGAACTACTGGGATTGAATCGATATATTTCTTGTTTCTAATTTGCCGTACCTTACTCCCACTGTACGGAAGTTCACGATTTTTTTGTTCTTTTGATTTTTTCACTTGCCTATATAATCCTCTTGCTTTGACTCTTTACCAAAAAGCGCCGATTGGACAATTAAAGAACAAATTACCTGTGAACAGTAATAAAATGATTTAAATTAAAAAATTTTATTGAGTTTTGAAAAATGAGAGGACAAGTTGAATAAATAAAATTAAAAAATTATTTGAATATAATTTTTTAAATTTTAAAAAATTGTATTATTATTATATTTTATTTAAAAATTTTAAAAAATTATAATGGTTAGATAAAAAAGTTGAAGCACTAAAATTAAAAATTATTTCATATTTAAATGGTGTTTGAAAAGAAAAGATATGAAAGTATTACTTGTGTTCCAAACTAGCCATAAGTTTCCATATTCGGCATTTGTCGTATCGGTGTCTTACAAAAATCAACAAACAAAAATAAAATAAAACCACCCTCCCTCCCTGAACGTCTTGTGTGGAGCAGTAGAAGGGCGGCAGGGGAGGGGGATGCCCATCGCTTCCGACAAGGTAGAGAGGGACCCTCTCTTTCTCATCAATCAAATTTCTTTTTAATAGGTAAACAAGAATTTTATTAATGAGAGCTATGCTTGGAGCACTCTTACTGATCTTTTATATATATATATATATATACCTAAGGATTATTTTTTCAGATAAAAACCCAATGACTCTGTTTTAATTTTTTCTGAATTACGTTAAGATTTTTTACTTGATATGTGGAAAAATATAGATATTAGAGAGGTTTGATATGAGTAGCCACATAGTGTCATAAAATGGAAAATAAATTAAAAGCAAGAGGGGTGGGGAAAAAAAAGGGAAAGAGAAAAAAGAAAAGGAGTTGTTGAGGCTACTTCTGACCCAACAAAAGCGCCTTAATAATAGCTTCGCTCCCTCCTATAGCAGCTGGAAATAGGTGTCCAGCACCAGGTAACTCATGATATTGAATCCATGGAAGTTTTTTAGCAATATAGCGTTGCAGAGTGACTGGCACAAGAGCATCTTCATCGCCGTGCCATAGATGAACTGAGCCTTCATTATTTGGAAAAGGGTTTTCAAGATCCACAGGACTGAACTCCCAACTCCCAAATCCAATCATCATGTCACGATGGATGGACTCAAATTCTCCTTGTTGCTTGACCTGTGCCTACAAGAATAAAGAACAAAAAAAAAAATCCAACATAAATTAAGAACACATGAAGAAAGTGATTTATCTTGTGTCCCAGTGAACATTCACAATAATGATTGTCTCAAAACTTTTTGATGAAAAAATTTCTTTTCACAAGACTGACGATGGCATTTCCTAACCACATCCTAATGGTAAAGACTTTTTTATATACTGGAACATCCTCACAGAAGAATCTAGAGTTTCAAACATGTCTGTTGAGGTTAGAAAAATGAATACCAGGGGAGTCTTCCAGTTTTACCATAATGTAATATATTTGAATACCATACCAACCCAAAAGCTTAGATCTATGTTTGTGCACCTTATTATATTATATTACATCTCAAATTTTTTTACTCATACTTCTATATACAAATCTCTCCTTATGAGTTTATCACTACATCAGCGCTACTCCCCATGGAATGGAAGTCTTTACACATCACCAAGACCTCAACCTTGTGAATCTGTATGGTAGACTTCCCCTGGGGTTCTTGAATATAAACATTTTGGGATATCACCTCAACTCAAAACTTAAACCTATGGGTTTGGACCCAATTATGTCCTATTAACTGCTCAAATTTATGACAACTATGTAGTATAAGATTTAATCCTTTACACTCACTCATGTATACTACGAGTATGCAAGGGATATGTTAATACGGTAGCTTACCAACTTGGTTCTTCTTATACTGCTCGCAGGCGGTTAATTATTGTTCATCCCCATGTACTTAATGAGGCCAATAACTTAGTTTTGAAAAATTAGTAGTATTAAAAAAAATACCTTGTGCGGATTCTCCTTCCCAGCAAACTTGGAAAGTATTTCTAGATCTTGGCGAGAAAATATATCAGGTTTGCCGGATACGACACTGGATGCAGGGAACCACTGCTGAGTGTTCCACCAGTAGGTTAGCCATGGTATGTAGTGAGCAACTCGAAGGGCCCACTGATCCTGAGGTGGTTGTTTGTTGTAAGCCTCTGTAGACAAATTGGCAGGAAAGCCTTGCCACCAGTAGTTCACAACTGGAGCCATCAATGTTGCTCCTGCTAGCCTATCACCAACACAATACAGGATGACTAACTTGGAGTGAGATGATGCAGAAAGGACTCAGCAATCTATACATATTATATACATCAAGAAACAATGTTTTTTAATGTTTTAAGGAAGAAACAATACTTGATCATACGAACTTCACAAAATTCCAACTTCTCAACAGATCAAGGGTATGATTTCTTCTCAAGAGGCTTTTGCTCTTTCTTTCACCTCTATTCATTCTCAATTTCTTTCATTTTACATACATGCTATCCATGAATAAAATATCATATGTTTGCCTTTAATTTTGTTTGGATTAGTCATTTTGGTGGTTACCTATGAGGAATGTACTTGAGGCAGCCCCAAACCACCTGGCCACCCATAGACTGCCCAATTACATAAAATTTGGATCCAAATCCCAACTGATCGGCTAGCTCTTCTATATCTAAAGCCAAACTTTTCACGGATCTTTTTGGATCTGGATCACTTTCTCCATAACCTGGTCTGTCAAAAGACACAATGTAGAGTCCCAGTCCTTCGATAAATTCCTGAAAATTATTTCCACCATGGGGTCGATTAGTAAACTCATATTGACAACTAAATTCTATGTAGACATGATAAGATTTAGAAGTTCAATCTTAAAGGATTTCAGTACTGGAGGGAGGTTTGCTGCAATCACTGCATCATGTCTAGTAGAGCCGAAGCCATGAATAAAGATAATCTTATATTTGGCAACTTCTTTTGACACCCCATGCTCCTTGTAGGCCAGATGCCTTCCATCCCTGAGCTTTATTCTAGGCGCTGTTACAGGAGGGCCGCCTGGGGAGCCACAAATGCTGGGAGGCGGAGGGTAGGTGGCTTGATATGCCCATGCCAGCAGCCCAATCAACAAAACCAATGTAATTCTTTTCAACATCCTGAATTTATGAAAAAAGAAAATGATATTTCTGAATGCAGTAGAGTTACTTGAGAGGAAAACTGGCTTTCTTAAATGATGCTCGACAGTTTAGAAGAAAATTTACAGGGTTTTCAGTTACCTTTTCATTTGGGATGAATGACAAACAGAACACAGTGAAAAATTAACATCGTAAGTAAGCGCATATATCACATACCTTTAGAATTGGCTGCTATCTACGAGCATTAACACAGAGAGGAACCTACCACATATCAAGGAATTGAAAATTTTCATCTCTTTGCATACATATATGTGAATTTAAAAAGAATTTGGATCAAATTTCACTGAATCCTCTCTCTCTCTCTCTCTCTCTCTCTCTCTCTCTCTCTCTCTCTCTCTCTCTCTCTCTCTCTCTCTCTCTCTCTCTCTCTCTCTCCCATACATGAGACAACACATACATAAAAAGGGCAAATTTGACTTCATCAGTTCACGCCATTCATGTTCTTTTATTATTGAACTAGTCATTACATGAGAGTGAGAATGATAGAAAAAGATTCATCACAAATAAGACCAAGGGGAAGCTATATGCTCTATTTTACTTGAAAATTGTATGAAGTACTTACTGCTGAAAGAGCATTTCAAATGCAAAGAGAAACAATGCTGACTTAACTCATGTTCCATTGATACAAAAAAGGAAGAATAACTTCCTCTCTTCAATTAGAAGTTATGCACCACAATTTAAGAGTATCATGGAGTAGAAAGTGGAGACTGAATATTCACCTTCCGAACCCGGCCCAAACTTGTACCAGTCTTACGCTAAAGCAAACAATGCATGGAAACAAGTTTCAATCAGATGAGATTAAAACCCTATGTTAACATACACATCGAGCAGTCTCAGAATTGGAAACACAGCTTAGAGAAGGAAAAACAAAATCCGGGTTATGTCACCTTGATTCTTGAACATAAAGGAAATGAAGTGGTTCCTTTGTTGGTCTAACTAACGCCGTACCATACCTAACAAAAGTTGTTGTATTTCGCCGGTGCTATTAGAGAGAGAGAGAGAGAGAGAGAGAACCTGCAAGAGATTGGAATGAGCCACTGAAGCAGCTTAAAGTCTTTGTGTTCGCTCCCAGAGATTACGTTAACGTGCAAGAATACGATGAACAAAAAGTAGGAACACAGGGAACCCCACCACAGCAGTTCCTAGTCACTCGATCGAAGTCTTTATACAAATTTTGTGTTGTTAATTAAAAAGTAAAATAAAAAGTAAATCAAATCAATATCCATTTTATTATATATTAAAATTTACCAAATTTTTATAATAAGTAAATTTACCATTTTGGTTCACCTGTTTCATAGTCAAACTTTTATTTTAAACCCAAGATTCATGTCTGTTTAGATATAATAACGGTTTTATTTTATTTTATTATTATAATTTTTTAAAATTTTTATTTAAAATACAATTAATAATTAAAATTTTTTAAATTTAGAATAATAATAATAATATTCTAAATATTTTTTTTTTAACTTTCAACTTTTACTTAAAATCATCTCATCTCATCTCATCAAAGACCAAGACCATAGAAATAGAGAACCAAAAAAAAAAAATATTAATGTGATAGTGAGTCCACTGCTAAGAGTAATTGGTCTATGCATATCCATATGCAAAGTCATATTTGCATAATATGACTCAAAAAACATCCACATTGGCTTATGCATATGCATAAATTTGGCTAGCAGTGAACAGTTGTTATCCAAATTTTAACAACTATTCACTATCAAACATATTTTAACCATTCTCTCTCTCAACTCAACAACACAACAAATATTCACATACACATTCATTTTATTATTATAATATATTATATATATCAAATTATATTTTTTATTATTGCATTTGTATTATTAATCTCAAATGTATATAGTGGATGCTAATTACAAAATATATATAAAAATTTTGATTTTAGAAAAAAATTAATAATAATAAAAAAATATTTTATTATTATTTGGTCTCAAATATGCATAAGCCAATGTGTGAGTTTTACTTATGCATATGCAAATGGTCAAATGGTTATGCAAAGAGGTAAATATGCATTTGCATAGACCAATGCTAATGCTCTAATATGCTATCCAGGTAAGGAAACAAGAAAAAATATATTCAACCTTCACTATTCATACCATACTCCACACTCCACTTTTTTTTAATTTTTTTTATCAAATATATTTTTATATGAATAGTGAATAAAAAATTATAAATAGTTTTAAAAAAATAAATTTAAAAAAAAATATTAAAAAATATCGAATGTAGAGTATGAAAAAAATGAATAACAAAACCCAAGAAAACAATCCTGGGCACAGATCATGTTTGTTTGAAGTACACCTCTTTTTTCAATGAACGGAAAAGAGCCCCATAAATTTTATTCAAGACCCTCTTTGACGGCGGAAAAACAGTCGTAACATCAATAAGGTTGGTTATACAGCCGAGCAAAAAGGAAAATATGTGATCAATATTAAGATAATTGTGAATAGTAATAAAATAGTTTATAAAATTTTAAAAAAATAGAGAAAAAATTGAATAAAAATTATTATAAAATTAAATATTATTTAAATATAATTTTCTTAATACTATTTTTGTTTTAAAATTTGAAAAAGTTGAATTATTTTTTACATTTTATTTAGAAGTTTGAAAAAATTATAATAATTAGATAAAAAAGTTAAAAAGATAAAATTAAAAATTATTTACGTTTAAATGATATTTGGATGTTGAGATGAGATGATCTGTTAAACTAGACGGACCTAATGCGGAATACAACTGAAACATAGCCACAATTGATATAAACTCTCTCTAATTGGGTTGATAGCTTCGTAGCTCTATATTTTTAGGCTCTGTTTGGATACAAAAGTGTTTCATTTTATTTTACCTTATTTTTATAATTTTTTTAAATTTTTACATAAAATATAATAAATAATTTAATTTTTTTAAATTTTAAAAAAATAATAATATTAAAAAATAATATTCTAATAATATTTTATACAACTTTTTAACTCCCATCTCATCACACAGTATAAATGTCACCTTAGCGTAATTGCCATTCATTATTCTTGTTGATCGGTGCCTTGCAGTTTTGAACTTCTGATCTTTCAAAAGTCTATATGGTAGGTTACGGGCTCATTAAATTTGGTCTTCAAACTTGTCAAAAGTAGGACAATCTACGTCACCGACTTGTACAATTATACCACCTGGGCTATAAGTCAATTAAAGTGGTTGGGCTGATGCGATCACTTCCTTCTAGATTCTGCCTACCCTTTTATCAAAGAGTGGCACTTTGGTCTCACAGCATGGTAAGGTTATCAAGAAAGTTTTTTTTTTTTTTTAAATGAGTAAGAAAGAAGCTTTTTCCAACATAGTTTAACAAAGTCTCAACTCAAAACTGACGTATTATGTATCAATATTGGATGTTTTAGTACCTAAACACATGAATATCCGAAAGAATATCCCATTAGGAATTGATGTGTCATGTAACGACAAGCATAAGTTTACCTGTTACCTTACCTGGTACCGACCGCTGAAATATTCAAGTACTTGCAGAGTCAAGAGCATGGGGGTGGATTGCACAAAGTGCATGCACCCTTTCCCAAGAAGACCATCTTCATTTTGTATGATGTATAACTCTTTTACTCCCCAACAGAATCTTGTCTCAGGCCCTGATCACAGTTACTGGTGCAATCTTTCTCCAGGACCTCAAATCAAATCTGCACAAATGAAACTAGGGAACTGTTGAATGGCAATCAAGCCTATAACTCTTAGCAAGGGCTGGGAAAGTAAAGTTTTAGAAGAGAATAAATGTGGAACTGCAAATAATCAAACTGTAGATGTAGGATTGAAATTTCCACTTAATTACACATTCTTATTGAAGGCATTTGAATTAATAGTACAGTTGGTACATTGGCCAATTTCAATTCCTTGCGAAGAATCAAACCATTTCTATCTAATTGCTCCATACAACAGAGCAATCACATTGGGATCTGCTAAGAATATTGCTTGCGAAAAATATTGTTCTCCTTTACTCAGTTGACCTTGGCATTCTTGGATGAGATTTCTTTCCGAAACCATAAGTTAACGAGGAAAGAGTCCATAATAATCTGCAACATAAATTTAAAAGTTAGTAATAAGAAGATGAGAAAAATGATAATGAATGAAAACATGACTAACCTGATTTAGATGTGCTGCAACACAAGGAAGAACCAGCAAACCAGATTCACCAAATGCACCCCCAAGCTGCTCCACAACTGCCACCATCACAGGCAGCGTTTTCTACAACAACATGGCACATATCAAGCCTCACCAGTCATTTAAAAACAAAAAATCTATTGCAAGATTTTTCTTATACCTCCTTTTTTACCCAGCATGTTCTGCTCAGACAAAGTAATGTTTCTTAAACGAAAAACCCAAGGTATGCTTGCATTCCACATATTTATTACAGAAATAATTATTTGCTCAAACCAATAATCACCTGGCTTGCAACAAGTAGAAAAGCGCTGGCATTTTCTTTCTTCAAAAAAATTGATTTGCTCCCACCAGATACAGCTGAGAGGCTCCATATGGTGAGTGCGTTAAATGCCAAAAAGATGACATGGAGAAGTCTGTAGTATTATAAATAGTACATTTGTTAGTTGATGCTACTACATTAAAGCCCAAAACATTTGCAATACCTAAAAATTGAGAATAGCGAGTCAAGTACAATACAGTTGTTTTTACTTCCTTCTGCTAAATGTAGCATGGCTATTATTAACTGGGAAGATTGTAACAGAACTAATATCAAGTCCAAGGACACACACATACACTGATACACGCACGCACACAAATGAAAGTATATATAATCAAGCAGTCAAAAGGCAAAACCATTGGTTTCTGCATCAAGCTGACTGATGTTGACAAGAACTCTCAATGGCAACATTGGAAACTTAGCAAGAAATTATCAAAATAAAATGAATTTGGCCTATCTTTTTAAAATTATCCAAAGAGTGCCAAGAGAGATTGATCTAGACTGAATCCTACATGGGCCAACTCTAGCCTGACATATTGCATGTACGGACAGGTAAGGATATGCATAGTCTATAAGATGACAGCGGCATCACATGTTGCCCCAAAATCAAGAAAGTCAGCTACATAGGCCAAGAGCCAACCATTTGGCCTTTGATTTGAATGTATGATAGGCATTCACTGTTCAAAGGCAAGTAGGATATGAACTTAACAAATTGCTGATATCCTTTTTAAACAAAAGTGACATAAATTAAACTAAAAAACTACAAGTAAAACAAGAGTGAAGAACATACGCCCCCAATCCAATAGCTACAAGAAAAATGGAAGGCTTAACCATTAACAGCAGTGACCTCGACCTGCTGACTTGCATCCATGGTACCTGAATAACCATTAACGTTTAAAACATAATCACTACTAAGCCCAAAAGGCACGATGTTCCAATTGGATAAATTTATCTACATAGGAACATTTTTGAAAATTAGATAGATTTCTCAACATATCTTAATTTTTGTACGCAAAGGACCCGCACACCTATGTATTTGCAAGAAAATTATGCACAATTTTCCACAATTTAGAAGTATGAAGTTCACATTATGGATTAGGAAAAGATTTATGCATATTTCTTATGAGCTATCAATCATAATAACGGTCTTAATAGTATGCGAATCTAAGAGACAAGATATGGGCAAGAACCTGACAATACTCAGTACAACTAAAGTTAAAACATATCCTTTTTTTAATATACTATACCATGAAAATTTTATCTAATTTTACAACACGTCTATCAGAAAAGTGCATATGGGGGTGCAACTACAAAAGGGAAATAATACCAGAAAAACTCCCAAAAAAGCAAAAACAATAATCATCATAATTTTCAACTATCAAAGGACTGAACATATATCAAACTGACTTTTAAAATCAAACTTTGGTGTTTCAAATTCATGTAGAGATCTTTGCGAGACCACAATACAATTAAGATTCTGTAAGGACCATAAAACATGTGCAAGACAAAAGCTTATAAAACCCAGCATTTCCCAAAATGGCTGGATATCCAAGCGAAAACTCCCACCGTCAACCCAACATCTTAGATCTGAACTACCATAGAATTTGTAACCTTGAAAGCAGCAAATTAAAGTGCTAGAAATCATGATATCCACTTCAAATGAAAAATTTACAAAAACAAGCAAGGTATACCACTTACTAGACTGAGAAAGAGTGCACTAAACTTTGAAAAAAGCTTGCGGTTTTGATCAACAAAGTCTGCCAAGCCTGCAATGTGCATTTAATGAGTACTACAACAATTAGAAAGATATTTTAAAATCATTTGCATCACATCACATATGTGAGGTACACTAAAAACATGTCGAGATCAAAACAGTATTCTTTCCATGGGTGTATTGGGTTGAAGAAATAAAAATACAGAGGGAAACAGAGTTACTTAATGAGGGACCCAAAGGCACAAATATCTAGAATAACCGTTCATCTCTTCCCTCCCTATGTCCCACTCCCTGTAAAATCACTAATCATGATTGAGAGAGTTCCTCACCATAAATGCATAAAATACATACATACATACATATATATGTGTGTGTGTGTGTGTGTGTGTGTGTGTGTGTACACCACTCCCAGTCCCTCCCATTTTGGGGAGGAAAAGGATATGTGGCATGGGTAGACCACATCCCCTCTCCCCCATTTTACAGTCTTCCCCTTTTCCTTTTTTCAAAACAGTGGAAAACCACTGTCCACTTCAACCTCCAAGGTAATTACCATATGTACAAAAGACTGTCAACATGTTCTATTTCATCTAGCAAAAGGGGGTCAAAAAAATTCAGAATCAGAATGCATAAGACAAACACTAACCTTTAAAGGATTCCCGAAGGACCTGTTAAATAAAAAAGAAGAAATTGGATAGTGGAACAAATTAAATTACAACAACTGAAAGACCAGTGTAACAGCACTTCTAAAAAAAACAATCAGATTCACATGTAAAAAGAAAAGAGTTTTATTGAACGTATGGCACAATTTTATATACTACTAACTATAGGACTTAAAAAAAAAACATAAGTGTGCTGTACGACTAATAAATAGAAAGTTGAAACTACAGCATCTGCATGCTTAGTGTCCTGTTACACTTCTAGAGGGCAAAAAATAACCAACACTCGATTTGCATTGTCCCACAATTGAAACCCTTTATCTGATATACTTATCAAAAAAAAGAAAAAACCCTTTATCTGATATTTGAGTCTTATAATATAGAAAGCGGAGAGGGGAAGGGGGGCTTATAGCATTGGCTTTGAATTTTGAATTGCCAATGCTGCAGGAATTTCCTTTTATAACAATACAAGGAAATTGATAATTACCTTCCCTAAGATTAAGGGGACTAATAGCGTGAGAACAAGGCTCCTAAACAGTTGCTTGGTCGGAATAGATACACCAACTCCATCAGCAATGAATTTTGAGATAGAAAATGGGACCTAGAAGAAGATACCATTAACACAAATATGATAACATAAAAACAAAATATCAAGAAACAAAACAAAGAAATCACCTTATAGTTTCAGTATTCAAGTCATTGCCATGTTACATTAACAAACTATATGCACACATAACTTACAAGAAGGACTACAATTATCTATCTTTAAAAATTTCGATCTTTCTTAGTTACATAACATATATATACATATAGATATATATATATATATATGTATATGTATATATCAACAATTGGCAAGGACATGATATTTTCTGGAATAGCCTGTATGCAAAGTAAAAATAAAGACAAATAACTCGCACTAAGCAAAACAAAAAACACACCTCCTATGGACGGGGAGGTACATACAAAACCCTCAGAGAGGAAATTTGAGTCTAGGAGAGGTTCATAGGTATCTTCTGATATATTAAATAGGAAAACTAACAGAAGAAAAAGGAAGAGAGAGAAGAAAGGGTATCATTGGTGTGAAATAACAATAAAAACCACCCCAATAAATTCCGAGATTAATGAGAAGTAAATTGCGTTTGAGACACGGGAAGGAAATAACAAATACACAAACAAGGTGTATAAAGCAGAAAGTTAGAATCAGCCAAAAAGAGAAAAAAGATCTGACGACACCTAAAATTTAAGGCAGCTGCTTTCAAAGTATGGCCAAATTGAACAATTATCTGATAAAACAGAGGCATGAAAGAGGCTAGAGAGGGTGACGATAAATACTGGATGGGTCCTTAAACTTCTTTTATGGTGCCATGGGTTTGGGTGCCTACGTGAAAAAGTAAAAACGTTATGTAAAAATAAATTTATATATAATAAATAGTACCAAAAAAACCTCCAGAACTGCAATAAACTCCACTAGAGCCCCAAATTATACTTCAAAGATACTAATGTTTGGCAAAACTAACATCAGTGTTACGTGCATAATGATCAAAGAACTGCAGTAAATTCTCCAAGAACTTTGAAATTGTATGTAAATGCAAAAACAAATAGAAAGGATGCTAGAAATATGGGTCCTGCAACTTACAATTAAAATGCCTAACAAATTAGATATCAATGTCATTGCAAGAGCAAGGGCAGAATTCCCTCCAGCAAGCTGCATTTGAGGAAAGCGACATTTTGTTAAACCCCAACCTAAATAAGTAAAAGTAACACTAGCAAAGTGATAAAGGCTGTGCAATTAGCATACTTGAGTAAGTGCCACTCCACTTGATAATGTAGTTGGCATACAGCTAAATATAGCCAGTCCTGTAGAACAAGAGAAATTGTTGCATAGTATGCAAATAAAGTGGAGACAATTATAAATGAGTGCTTCATAACTTTGCAAACTACACATTAAGGTTGCGTTTGGATAGTGAGTTGATCTCAGATATTCTATGAATAGTAGTGAAAAAGTAATGATAGAATATTAAATAGCAGTGACTAGTAGGTGAAAAGTAATAATAAAATAATGAATAGCAGTGAAGTATTCTGAGAATACTCTACTACCCAAACTAGCTCGTTGGAAAATCAAAAGCATTTTTAAAACCCAGTAAGCAAAACTAAGAGCAATAAGTTCAAACATGAAGAATATGAATCTGCTTCACACTTTAAGGTGCATTAATATAAAAGATGTTGGGTGTGTTATGCATACATAGATTCATGCACAGATACAGTTATACATACAATTATATTCATGCACGTCTACAAGTATACATATGTCTGCATGAACAACAGATTGTGTATGTGAACTTTCATACATTCTGCATGTACTTTGTACGAATGCTACAAGAAAAATATTTATGATTGTAAACCTGTAACAAATTCTTGAGGCTGCAGTTGCATTCGCAGTATTGCTCTTGAAAAGTAAGGAGTAATCATTAGAATGGATACCTGCAAAGATAAGAGGAGCAACAATTCATAACATATATACCAGCCTTGATAAAACACCAACAAAATTATACCAATAAAGGAGGTGACAGTAAAGCCAGACAAGAAAAGATGGCCCATGAAGAGCCACGTCATGTGTCACCTCCACGAGTATTATAGAAAGTTTAAAAAAAACCACCCTCCTACATAACATTTTCTTCGTTATTTCTTAGTTTATGAAATTACCACGACTACATTCCCATGCATGATGTAGAACAAAGGGTAAGGATAATTATGACTGCGATCCTATACTATGAAGCAGTAGTAACTGTAGCATAAAGGTAGTGGAAACGTAGAATTCTACCCATGACTTCAACCCACAACACAACCAAAAGACCCATCATGATAATTGAGGAAACAGAAGATGCAAGCCAAAATTAAATTAAAAGCGACACTGGAGGATGAACCTCAAAATGCATGATGGCACAAACAAATTCAAGGTCATACTAGCCCAAAAATTCCAACAGGCCATGCGTCTGCAGCTGCACCAATGTCTCCACTACGCAGCGTCAAGCCTAGGAAACCATACAAGAACAAGTAAATAAAAAAAGGGATTGTTAGATGGCCATCATAGATCAACATATTACTCAATAAAAAACTAGGAAAATGCACAACTCAAACCTGAGATAATAAAAATCCCAAAGGTGCTAAATTTTGAGAGAGAATATCTATCTGCAAGACAACCAAGACTAGGATTTGCAAGTCCTAATGCTACTCCACCGACAAGAGCTGCATATAATTAATAGAAACGAACAATTTTCTCAATAAATGAGACAATACTAATATAACAGTAGCCTCAAACGCATTACAAGTTTTATAGGGAAAAACAAAAAAAGAGTTCTTAGATAACACAGGCAGTATGAACTCACATTACCTAAGGGAAGAAAGTTATTCGTCGCAAAATCCAATGATGGTTTTACCCAACCTAGCCCACTCGATAAACCTGAAACGGGGTCAACTTTGTCTCTATTTCCATCTCTCTGATTCACAATTGATATTTGTTTAAAAGTAAAGACCATAAAATCAATGTGAGATATCAGTTGCTGCCAAAAAAGTATAGGAAAAGGTAATAGATATTTCCAGATATTAGGATCTACACTCTTTTCTCTTCTAGGCAAGAGGGACCGGGATTCGAACCCCGGATCTTCCATTCAACTTTGCTAGCCTTATACTTCATTTCCATTATAGGGAGAAGTACGTAGATAGATAAATGCATGCATACAGACAGTCGTTATATGCACATACTTACACACAGACATACACACACATACCTCACTGCGCTTAAGTCAGGTACAAGCTATTAGAAATTGCGATTTCTTTCCCTTTCCTACATTTTCAAGGTGACCAAAGAGAGAACAAGCAAGTGATTAAAACTGGGGGAATTAAAGAAGTCCGAACCTGATCGGGCCGCTCCAGGGCACTGACGGGTCTGCAAATCGAGCGGTTGCGTTTAAAAGCGATGGAGGGGCAGTAGAGCAAAGCGTGATTCGACGGGAAACGCGGGGTCCCGCGGGGGAGCGAGAGCGTTCTGGTGGATGGAGGAATGAGAAATAGGGTTTGGAGTGTTCCCGCCATAGGATCGGTCACAGAGCGTACTGTACTTTCACAGTCAGGCAGTGGTGAGAGAGATTTTGAAATTTTATCAGGAATTTCAAACTCAGATTTAACTGCTTTCGTGGTCGCATTGGAATCGTGTGTTTGACCGTTGGTCATTATTTTTTCAAGATTCTCCAGAACTTTAAATTAAGGAAAATGTTAAATATATTTAAAAAATTATTTCAAATTGAGAATCATAAAATTTAAAATTTAAAATTTTATTTTAAAAATAATAATAATATTAGTATTATAAATAAAATTATAAATACATGCAGCAGTACTCTTAAATTAAATTATGAAAAAATTCACAAAAATTATAGACGATTAATAAGGTATGATTTACTCAATTTTTACCATATCTTTATCATTTTAAAGGTGATAAATACCCATATCCTAAAAATCTCAGCCAATATTCGACACGAGATAATAAATCTAGAGTCTATTTATGCCACCCACGTGCGCATAATTTCCAGTTACATGTCCGAATATTTATAAAAATATATATAATTTAGTTAAATTTTGCATATTAAATAGTTTTGAAAATAAATGACATGAGACAAGCTTAGAAGTTATATTTTTGCTATATCTCAACGCTTATTGTTCCCCTCCAAAGCTTTTAAAAAATCTCGATTTATCGTTACAGCTAGTAAAACTTAAGCTAACTATAATGAGATCAAAATTAAAAATTACATAAAATATTACTAAATATCAATTTTTAATATTATTTTTATTTTGAGATTTGAAAAAGTTAAATTGTTTATTGTATTTTGTGTAGGAGTTTAAAAAAAATTATAATAATTAGATTAGATAAAATAAGATAGTTGTGTAAGCCAACGAGGTCTTAAGAGTTATGTACATGGATTGCTTGCCAGGATACCCCAAGAGTCGTCGGTTCATTATTGCTGACCAACATTCTAGAAGAGAAATCATGCTTCAAAGACTACAGAGTGCTTATAACATCAAACTGCAATTCTGCATACACTGAGAAAAATAGCATCACAGAAACTAACCAAATAGCCACACCACTCTATCTGGGGCTCACAAAGACAATACCAATCTGGCAAATATCGAAATATTCCCACACTGGGGTGATCAAGAGGCGAGGCACATTGCATTGCTCAGTAAAGATCGCCTTCCTTGTGGGTGTGTATCACGCAGTCTTGAGTCGGGTACGACACACAGGTCAGCACATACCCCTTCTCCATTTGCTTGTCATCCAGAAATGATCCATCTGATTGGTCCACTGATCCCGAAATCAATTTCCCGGCACAAGTAGAGCAGGCCCCGGCCCTGCATGAGTAAGGCAAGTCCAGTCCAGCATCTTCAGCCGAGTCAAGGATGTAACAATCATCAGGAGCTTCAAACTCATTCTCTTCACCGTCTGGTCCAATCAGTTTCACCTTGTACACAGCCATTGCAGATACCTTGAAGGGAGAAGAAGACTTCAAGCCAAACATTTTGGAGACGCTCTTTACATTACCCAGGGAAGATGGAGTCTTAATTAAGGCACGTGATCTGCTCAGGGGTGCACTTTTGAGCAAGCAAGATGTAGGGACTCTCGCTGTCGACATATTCACAGTTGACATATATCTACTCTTGAACCTAGGCAATACATAAACTTTTTTATCAAGATACAAGTAACTCTAAATTCGACAATACTCACTGTTTTCAAGCCCAAATGGAAAGGCTCCTCCATCTTCATAAAACTTGAAAAGAAACCACCATTAAAACATAAGGATACAGATTTTGGACCGTATGTGGTTTTCATTATTTTCCTAAGCCTACATCGTTTACATTTATTCAAACCTAAGATCTACAGACTAACTGCTCCTTCCCAATTATGCCAGGCCCCAAGGTCAACTTTGGAAAGCAACTTTTTGCATACAAAAGGTAAAAAACTTGATCCCAACTAAGAAATTAGAAACACGTGCAGCAAGATCTTGTCTAAAAATTGCTTCTGCAATTTGATAGAGGTCTTCAATGTCCATACAACTTGTCACAATAATTATCTGTAAACAAAAGCACTTCCTATGACAGCTAGTCGCATTCCAATACTTTATGCTTTAGGATGGAAAGATATACACAAGAAGAAATAGTGCAAATGCAATTCAAAGAAGTAACAACAACCACTTTATGTCATGAATATAGGGATTTTTCAATGACAACTTTAATTTTGAAAACGCCAGTGTCATCTTGAATCAATTTCATACCATCCCAATGAGTAATGAAAGCAGCATGAAGCCACAAATACAGGGAGGATTCAGGACGAATACTGTTACTAACACCTACCAAGCACTACTTAAATGTACTCATTTAACAGAACCGGATGTTCAAACGTTAAGTGTGAATTACCTATATAGCATTTAAGAGAAACATTTCATTTATGATATGAAAGGCAAAAGAAATATGATTTTTTTTATAAGTAAAAATATTATATATATATATATCAATAGGAGTAACCGTGACCAGTAGATCATATATTATATAATTTCCTTTTGTGTTTTTTGATAAGTGAAATATGATTATCACTCTGCACTTTTATATTTCTTTTTCTTCTCTCACGGAAAACCGTTCATCGAAGCTAGGGACAACCGTGACCAGTAGATCATATAGCAGAAGTAAAAAACACAAAAAACAAAAGCAGAAGGAGTTGTTCTCATAAAGTAACAATCAATTCCTTGATAGTACAATTCTGATCAAGTCCTGAAGGAATTATTCAGTAATAACTCAAAAGTGAAAAAACAGTGCACAACCTCACGCGAGCACAAGCAAAACACAGACAGACTGAAGAGATATCGAAAAAATTCCAAAGCCATCATCACTACTAAGTACTAAATGTCCACCTACATAGATGAAGGCTGAAATAATTACATTAAGAGTATCGCAGCTTAATAACCGATCAAAAGAAAGAAGGGAAAAAAAACAAATCAAAACTCAGCAAATTAAAGAATAATCCATTTGTTTGATCAAACTTTGAATCCACATCACACTAATAAGAACAAAAACCAGATGCATGATAAAGACTAAAAAGATGCAAGAATCGAAAGAAAAAGACTAAAAGACGAAGAAAGATCAGCTATATATCTTACAGGTGTAGAGGAGTATTAAGATCAGAGTCCTAGTAGTGTTTTTGACAGCGGAGAGTCCAAAGCAGCTGCGACCCAGCATACCCTAAAGCGGTTTTTGGTTTATATATGGACAATGAAGAGAGGTGGCTGCTTGCAACTCGAAAGTGACCTTTTGCATTTTGGGCCTCGTGCGGGACCCAACTTTGGATGTCCAGGCTCTAGACTTTGATTATCGAATTTTGGATTGTAATCTGTAGAGCTGAAAATAGATAGAAATGTCAATAGTGGTGCAACTGATCTAGTTCAATTCGATTTTAGATAAAATTTAGGATCAAATTGATATGTACCGGTTTTATATTTTTTAAAATTAATTATGCACCGATTACCCTCCTAAACCGGTACTTTCGGTTTTATCAGTTTTCAACTTTTTTAAAATGTAAATTTGATCGTTTGTCATTAAAAATCTGTTTATAAAAATAAATAAATAAATAAAACTGCTTTAAAAAAATATGTTTTATACTTTTATTAAAAAAAATCTGTTTTGCTAAAACTAAATACTATATTAGTATTAGTTATAGTGATTTAGTATAACTATATTAGTATAACTATAGTCTATATTAGACTATTAGTATTAGTTATGTGTTAGTATTAGTTATAGTAATTTAGTATAACTACATTAGAATAAGTATAACTATAGTTTATATTAGTATAACTACTAATGTCCTATGTACTTATCAAAATTTAGTAATAATATTTGAGTGATTTTCTTTCTTTTTATATATTATATATAAAATTTATATATAAAAAATATTTTGTATAATATTATTTTTGTATAAAATTTATATATAAAATTTATTTTTTTCTTCAACCGGTCCAGTCCGGTTCGGTCAGGTATCGAAAACCACGAAACCGGAACCGGACCGGATCCGGCCGATTTGTGCAAATAAAGAACCGGTTCCAGACTAGAAAATCGAAAAACCGACCCAACCGGTCCGATCCTGTCCTGTTTGATCTGGTTTTCCGATTTTTTGATCCAAACTTACACAACTAAATGTAAATTTAATTTTATAATATTTAATAAATAGTATAATTTTCTTTTATGTGTTTTTATTTTTCTCGAATTTATATGTAAAGTATACCATTTAAAAATTTAATTTGTTAAATTAAAATTTTAAAGTTTTACTTTCAAATCAAATAATGTTATAGAAACACTTTATTAAATGTATTATCCACATGAAATTATAAATATAATTTTTTAACAAAATATAACTATATTTTTTAACACTTTATTAAAATATAAATATATTTTGTTGTAACAAAATATGGATTTATTAAAAAAAGAAATAGACTTGTAATTTAGAAAGGCAGATAAAATTTCATCAATTTTTTAAATATATATTATTACTTTTTAAATTGAAATTAATGATTTAAAAAAGAGGTAGACAGTGTATAATTCTTATGAGTAAAACTACACAGCAGCCCCTGTTCATGTATCAGCCGTCGCACACCTTACGTGTATTCTTTTTTTTTTTTTTTTTCTCAAGATCAGATGATCTACATTTTCTCAAAACCCATTCAAATTCCCGCGTCTGCCATTTCGGTGTCTTCTACCTTCAGAGACCCCTCTTCTCTTCAACTTCCTCTCCCATTCAAAATCTGCAGCCCTAGGTTTCGTCTCTTCAGCAGTTAGGATGGGTTTCATCTCTACTGTTCGGTGTCTTCTACCTTCAAAGCTCATCGTCACACATCCACTACCCAGCACCCCGCGTCGCCGTAGCCCATCCTCTGCTCTGGGTCCCGCTTCACTGTCGCCCCTCCCTCTGTGCCTAGCGTTGCTGCCCAGCTCCTCCCTCCCTCTGTAATACCTCTCTCTCTCTCTCTCTCTCTCTCTCTCTGTTTGTTTTTCTCGTGCATTTATTTTTGTTATGAATCTGCGCTTGTGTTGTGCTATGGAGTGGTAGATCTGGATTTCGTTTGTTCTTCTTTATCTCGTTTTTATTGACAGCCATGACTGCTAATGATTTGTGTAGTTATATTTTCGGGCATTTTGATCTTCAAGCTCTCTCTCTCTCTGTGTTTTTTTTCATTTCTTCCTGGGCATTTTGGTAGGCTTTGTTTTGTGGGAAATTCCATTTTGGTAGGCTTTGTTTCTTCCTGGGAAATTCCATTTGGTGAAAAAGCGGAGGGAGAGATGAAACCATTGCATATGTTTGTTTAGCAATGTGCTGTATATAATACGATTTCTTGTTCAATTTCTTGTATTAATTTATCTCAATGATAAATCTAAGCCTTAAAACACCAACTCTAGTAATATCTCATTCCTCTGGTACATGACCCTTAACAGCCTCATACTCTATGTACGAAACAATCTTTAACATACTGAGAATCTTGACAAAAATTCTTCATAAAACTCAACGATAGAGGAGATGATTTCTAACATCCTAAAATCCTTTATTTATTTATTTTTTTCAAATACATTGAAGAAGTCATATTTTCTCTTGTAACAATCTATTGGAAGGGACTAAAACACCAACTTTGTTTTGCACTTTCTGAAGAGGCTATGGAGCTATTCCAAGGCTTTGATCGCTAGTTAACATGCAAAGGAATGTTTTCTTTCCTTTTTATTTTGAATCTAAAAAATTTGCTGATCTTTAGTAATTTATTGGAGTACTTCGCAGTATTTAATCATGAGAATTTTTTCTATAGCAATTAAGGATGTTAGTTATGTGTAGATTGATGTAATGATGGTGTTCTTGTCAGTCCAAGCAAAGGTCTAAAAATTGCATTCTGTTCCTCACATCCCTTTTCCTTTTTACCTAACATTCATTATGTATTTTGATAAGATTGGAAGGGAAGACAAGAAATTATTTGTTTTCAAGTTCTCTCTCTCTCTCTCTCTCTCTCTCTCTCTCTCTTTTTGGATTAGCTCTATGAAAACAAATAATTTCTTGTCTTCCCTTCCAATCTTGTCAAAATCCAGCAAGATGTATTTATACATATATGACATTTTTCGCCAGTCCAGCTGGTGGAAGGTATATAGTTGCTCAGTTTCATGTGAGGTTGCAAATTCAAGAGCTTACTTTTGCATACTGGTAAGTTTTGGATCTCCTATAGAGTAAAGTTCATTTTGCATTTTGATTATTGTGCTATTAGTCATGCGAGATGGGTTTAAGGAGATCATTTTTCATATGGTACACTTTTTCCTAACTGATATGGTCTTGTTGGGAAATGGTAATAGAAACGTGGGACAAAGTTGGATTTAGTCCAAGGCTGGGAATATGTTACTCATTCACTTTAGCAGTAATCTTTCATATATTGTAGTCGTCCCATCATCTGTGCTCACTCAGTTTTTCAAATTCCAATGCTTGATTGTGTTTGGCAATACTCTCCGGATGAGTACGTCTTTCTTGATATATTTGCAGCTGCCAAAACCCAATGGCATGGTCAACCTTTTTTCTAGGGCTTTTGGTGGCATGCTTTATAGCTATATATGACTTGGCTATGTGTGTGTGCTCTATTTTATATTTTAATGGTGTGAAATAAAGGATTGTTGATTAACCAAATTGCTCTATTTGTTTAATTGATGACCATGTGGTACTAATATGGGTGTGCTTATTGCATGATTATGTGGTTCTAATATGGACGTGCCTATTACATGGCATGCAGCTAAGCAAAGTGACTATGAAATCCTTCAACTGTAAACCCTTCGGCAATTCTAAAATGGGGAGAGAACTATGTGTTGCTGAGGTTGAAGTTCAGAAGGGCAAGCCTCTAGTGGTTGCTACTAGCCATTTTGAGAGCCCCTGCCCAGCACCCCCAAAATGGGATTAGATGTATAGCAAGGAACGTGTTGAGCAAGCAAATGAGGCAGTCAACCTTCTCAAAAAGAATCTGAATGTGGTTTTTGGTGGTGACATGAACTTTGGTAAACATCCCACCCAGTATTTTGAATGCCTTTGCAGTGCAAACTTCAGATTGACTAATGGCATACAAGATTGGAAGTGAAGACATGTTGATTTTCATTTGCTCTATATTTAGTTCATGTAACTTTAGCACCCTATGTGGTTGCTAAGCATGCACTGATCTCTGTATATATTGAGAGAGAGAAGACCATGATTTTCTACTATGTAGATGAATATTGTAAGTTAATTCCACGTGAAAATGATGAGGGAATTTGGCAACTTTTTGGTGATATTTGTCTACAATGTTTCTGGCGCTTCACTTTCATGGCCAGATTTTTGTGGTACTAATTAATCTACAACAGGGATAAAAAGGCTCAATTTGCTTTGCATCCTTACTTTATTGTCTACGGTGCGTTTTAGTATACAACAACAGGTATATGTATTCAGTGCCCTCTAAGTTTGAACCAATGACATTGTTAAGCTTTCTTTGGAAGTTCTCACCTTTCAGAATTCAAGACCTTGTATTGTCATCGAATTGATATCCTATTTGTTGTGTTATTAAGAACTTGACGTATAAAATCAGCTGCAAGAAAATCCACAACAGCCACGTAGATTAAGATCCACAACTCAACTAAAACGTCCGGAGTCTCCAACCATTACATTTACTTACCAATCACACAAATATCATGTTTTGGCATACAGTGGCAAACACGGGGCTCGAACATAAAACCCATGCCAAGAAAGTGTATTATAACAAGCTACAAATTGCAAATTACATTACTACCAACTGCTCCACAATAACAATTAAATGAAAACAACACGAATTCTGAAATGGCCTTAGCTTCTCCAGTGAAGAAAAGATGCATTCATAAAATTCATGGAACTGATCTTGATCCCTCCATGAACCACCTATTTTCTTTCTTATATGACAAATGCATGCATCTTTAATTGGTGTCGACACCCCACAGTTTATAATTCCCATCATATATAAGTTTCAGAAAATAAAGCTTTGACCCTGATATCTTCATTGGTAATTCCCATCATATATAGCTTTGACCCTCATATATAATTCCCATCTCGATCCCTCCATGACCCTGATATCTTCATTGGTAAGTCAAGACTAAAGCTTTGACCCCGTAATTCTGAAAATAAATATACCTGACATAACATAGGTCAATAAAGAAATACACCCTTTCTAAACACAAACAATCTGGCAAATTCATCTTAGTGATCTGGTTCTCTACCTATATAGTTTCATCTTGTAAGCTTTCCAACAATTAAAAGCTTCAAATAATCTAAAACTAGCTCAAGTTTTTATGCATAACCACAATGTATGACGCATTTTACAGGGGTTTGTGAGTAGTTCATTTGCCAGCATCCTTTATGTAGGAGTTTGTAAAACAAACTTTATCAATCGAAGTATTAGTTCGTTGTCATATGAACTAATGCAATAAAAACTGGTCTAAGGCCCATATGCCAAATTCATATGGGGTATGCTAATTACCATGTCCTAAAATGGTCATGCAATGAAAGCATTATTAAGTGAAAAAGTTAAACAAAGCTGTTCTTGAAGGATTTTAAAGAGGAAGCACAAACTTTTTTATTGAATCAAGTAAATAGATGTAGCCTAAAGGAGCAAGAAATTGATATAAGAAAGTCATGACAGCTAGCCCCATTGAATGCAGTAGTAGAAACACAAAAAAAAATAAGGTGTGGAAAAGAAACTTCTAAGCTCATCCAAAGAGCGCTCCCGATCTTTACAACTTTGATCATTCCTTTCAAACCAAAATACACTTCAAGAAAGAACATGCTAACCCTGTGAATTGCTAAGATTATTACTACATGGTTAAAAAAAATGATGTGGGTCAAAAAAACTCAACCTTAAAAACTACAGAGAACTTCTAGTATGATTAACTCAATTCCACTTCTCGACAACATAATTCAAACTCTAATGTAGGTAAGATGAATTGATTTTGAATTCTTAGGTTACATGAGCTCAATTCTATAGATAAGCACATAAACTTAGATGCCGTAGTCCCTTAAATCTGGATCTTTACCCAAGTTATAGATGTGAGACATAATACTTGTCTTTAACGAATAGTGTTTGAAAACTTGTGAAAAGGTATTGAACTTTACAATATTTGGCTTAAGGATATCTCATAGAAAATTAAGTTAAAGGAATTATCCATCTGTGCTATAATTTGGAGGTTTTTAGGCTGTTTCAGCTCAAGTTTATCCATGAACAACATAAAACTAAAAATCATAGTGGCTTAAAAGCATCAGAATTCGAAATCTTTAGCTTTAGGAACTACATCTGTAGCTAAGAGTAATGAAAATAGAAAAAAAAAGGACCAATTTACTGGAGACAGAGTTCAATGTATGATATAAGAGTACTAAAAGCTAGTTCTGAAATTTTGTGTTTCTGAGGCTTTTGAGCTCAGATACCAACTACTTAACCGAGATTCAAACAAATAAAACTATAAAGACCTTAACTTTACGATCTACAACTTTAAACGTTGCTTTCGAGAACCGAGAACCAAGTAAATATATATGAACCAACCAACACTTGCGAAATCACAACAGGTGGAGATGAGTCGTCGGTGGGTGTTGCTGGACCGAGTGATGGTCGTCGCGGGGTGGAGCTGGGTAGGCGACGCAGGTGCTGGGCAACACGGGTTCTACAGATGCGAGATGTGCTTCTACGTGGGATTTTGAAATGGGCTATTGTTCTGTTGTTTGGGTAAAACGAGCGTTTAGAGTAAGGGAAGGGAAAAAAAAAATTAACGCCACGTGAGGTGTGCGACGGATGATGAGCTACAGTAGGCTGATCTCTAGTATTACTCAATTCTTATAACAATGTTAGCACAAAGAAAATGATTTTTAATTACATAGGAGAAAAATTTTATTATTATTTTTATTTGAATCCAAATAAAACCCGAATACAGCTATCCTCGACATTCCATTTCCCAGTCCCTGCACCCAAACACCCTCCGTTTCCTTTTCCTCAAAAACCCTAGCTTTATTGGTCACACTATATATGATTCCCTTTCCCATTCGGTGCTACGATTATCTCCGCAAGTAGCTTCTGCGATTCTGCCCTCTCAGATCCCTCGAGAGTTGAAATCAACTCCTAGATATTATGGTACGAAGCCAAACCTGGAATCATCCCTGTTCTGATTCTATTTCTTTTTTGTATAATCGTGTTCAGAAACTAATTTCCACTCTCTGTTTTCTATCGCGATGTAGGCGCCAAAGAAGGAGAAGGCTCCTCCTCCATCATCGAAGCCTGCCAAGTCTGGTGGAGGCAAGCAGAAGAAGAAGGTAAAACTAGGGTTAGGGCTCTATTTGCGTTTAGCTTCTCTGTGTTGCTGGGTTTGGATTTATTGTAGTTTATTGGCAATTATGTAGTTTCCAGGGTCCATTGGCATGAATTTCAGTGTTTACAACGGAAATGATCAATTTTCCACAATGGGTAATAACCTTTTTTTTAAGTAATGTTAGTGTTTATTAAATAAGGTATTAATTAAGAGGGTGTGTGTGTGTGTGTGTCGTTTTAGCTTTTTGCTGCCTTTGTTTGATATAACCAAGTATTCTTCATTTTAAGGACTACCGAGACATTGGATGCTTGATTTTTTTAACGATCCGCAATTGAGGTTCTATAAATGAGATTTAGAATTCGTCATTGATGTTATGTCAGGTTCCGCAGATCCTAGGCTTGATTTGGTTGAGGTTTCTGTGTAGCCTCTCAGTTTTTTTTTTTTAATGTTAATTGTAGAAATGGAGCAAGGGTAAACAAAAGGAGAAGGTGAACAATATGGTTCTGTTCGATCAGGGAACTTACGACAAGCTGCTTTCTGAAGCTCCCAAGTACAAGCTTATAACACCATCAATCTTGTCTGATCGTTTGAGGGTAATGTTTGAGATTTTGTCTTTCTAGTGTGTTTATGTTTTTTTGCTGGGTATATGACACGTTCCAATTATGCCCCGTGTATCATGCTCTGGTGTGGTACCTTTTTCTTAATTTTGTAATTAGCTTTTATTTATAAGTAATTTTGTAATTATCTGCCATCTGAAATGTACTAAGAATTCCTATTTTTCCTCATTGAATAGTTTTTTTTTTTTTGTAAGGGGGGTGCGAACCCAGGTTCTCCACCGGATTATATGCCATCAGGCCATCAGGCTCTTGGTTTCCTCATTGAGTAGTTGAATAATATGCCCTAGCTTTCGAGAAGGCCTATAAAGAGGCCTCGAAAACCTTGGTTCAGATTTTACTAAAATTCATCACCATGCAAATGCACCTGAAAAATCCTGCTGGCTGTAATGTCCAAAGGCCTCCTTTATTAATAGATTGTAGTGGGAAGTCATCTATGGTTAATGTTATCCAATGCACTAGACTCTGTACCTTTCACGACAATTTAAAATGGTTTATTGTAGTCGTTATGCCTTTGAATTTTATTTTCTAAACAAGTTGCTTTGCTTGGAATTAGTCAATTTATACATGATGATGGTTGGTTATTGATTATTTATTTTCCTTGTGTACTTGTAATTTTCAGATTAGTGGATCTCTAGCACGCAGAGCAATTAAGGATTTGATGGCAAGGGGTTCGATTAGGATGATCTCTGCTCACTCCAGTCAGCAGATCTATACTAGGGCCACTAATACTTAATGGCCTGGATTTTTCGCTCTATGGAGAGCTAGTTTTGGTCCCTTTTGCTGCTCACCAGTTGCAAGTTTTATCGGAGAGAAGAAGCTTTTATTGTCATTTTTAGTTGAATGTTAACATTTTCCCTGTCTTGTTGAATCATGTTCTTGAACCCGAAGTTGATTTTTGTTTTGTTGCGATAAAAGAACCTACATTGTTAATTCAGGGAATGGGTGGCTCCGAATCAAGACCTTCACTCTCTTGACCATCCAATGATCCTAAACGATCCCAGCAAAACAACATCCTTTCTTTTAGCCTGTACGGAAAAAGAGCTTGCCTAGATGACACACAACTGCTATATCAATGAGCAGCTTGAGAAAAGCAATGATCCGTTGCAATTCCACAATTCCACGTCTTGCTTACGTATAGTTTTATGTTTAATAGAAGTGTTTCAGGAAATCGCTGCCATCAGGATCAATTTGATTGAATGCACCTATAAATTATGTATGACGTGGGAACCACGAGAAGGCAAATGGAACTATTGGATTTTGTGACTTGCCCCCGGCTACCTTCGCCCGCCTGCCCGCCACCAGTGGAAGCAAGCTAGCCCCCTATGTTGGTTGCCCCTTTCCCCTTTTCATAACCTTAACCTGAGTTTGAACCTCGAGAAGATTTTTATTAGCTTTTAATTTATTTTTTTTAATTTTATGTGATCATTCTAATTAGAAAAGTGTTACAATTATTAGAAGATTTGTTAACTTAAATTTAAGCCACATCAATTCGTAATTTTTTTTGTGATTAAACAGTTCTTTTCGAAATCAAATGAAAAGTTCCATGCCAATGTTTGTTTGGAAAAATTTTTCATCCCAAAATTCTCATCCAATCACAAAGTTATCATCTTATCTCATCTCATCTTCTTTCTAAACATCACTCAAACACATACTTTTAAATTAATTATTACAATTTTTTCAAACTTTAAAATAAAATAAAAAATTCAATTTTTTAAATTTTTAAACAAAAATTATATTTTAACAATATTTTAACTTTATAATATTTTTTATTCAATTTTTTTAACAAAAAACTACTTGCACCCAGGGTTGGGAAACCCCTGCGTACATAGACATCCACGTGTACAAAATAAAATGTGGCGTTTTGTTTATACCCAAAACCACGACGATTTGGTTCAAACACGAAAACGAAACAAAGGACTGAAGGAGGACAGCTTCGGGAGTAAGCTTTCCTTTCCCACAGAGAACATGAAGATCAAGTTCTTCATGCAGACCCATTTTTTCGTCTCACTTCTTCTTTACATCTACTACACATCTTCTTCTCACTTTTTTCGCAGCACTCACATTCACATACCCACGGAACTGAGACGATTTCAAGTCAAGCTTCCCCTTAGACGACCACGAAGATAGGTTTGGCTCATCTACTTGTTCGCATCTTCTAACTCATCTTTTTTTTTCTTTTTCTTTTTTTTATAGATTTTCCGTGAAATTTAAGTTTAAACAAAAGCCATTGTTTAGATTTAGGGTTAGGGTTTCAAATTTCAGAAATTTGAAATAAACTCATATTCGTGGTCCCAAAATCACCAATTCAAAATTGCTGATTTATGAAATTTGAAAACCCTAACCCTAAATCTAAACAATGGCATTTCGGCCTTGTCCTGCTCCCAACAAAGTTAACTGGCCATAGTGGTTTACACTAACAGATGATGCAAAAGACATCCATATCTATTCGTCATATACGTAGTGTCGAATGTGACCATATCACTCCAAAAATACTGATATGTTGCCCTACTACGGGGGCCTACCCGAAAGACATTCTTTAACCTCTTATCATCATCCAAATCCATCAATGCAAAGAAACCCGGATTTTTATACTACATCCTACAAAAATAGTCTCGAAGAGCTCCAGCACCATCTTTCTCAAGTCGTAGATGTCTTACCTTATCGATATAATTACGACAATTTTTTTCAAAAATGGGAGGTTCTCGAATCCACCAACACCGATGAGAGATCCAAAACTCTTATTCATTCGGATGCTAGCCAAATCGTTCGTATCTAGGACTCTTTTTACAGAGTCGCTCACTTCTCTATTACATATAAAGAAGCGATATTTATTTGGACCGAGGTTGTGATTATGGATATTATGAACTGTTGTCAAATGGAACTTTCCATCACGTTTTAAGGCATTAATCTTTGCCTTACATTATGTCTTTCCTGTCGGACGTGGTTTGACAACATTCAACGTCCTATTCCGGTCCTTCCTACCACGGGCACAACCAAGAGTGACACATCTAACAGTTTCATCATCTCCCTTCTCTGTCATTCTTGTCATCACCCAAAATTCGCATTTTTTAGCATATTACTTATAATAATTTATTAATTCTTCAAAAGAATTAAACTTCATCCCCAACTTTGGCTCCTCAATTGTATCACCACCAAATTCATCTGACTGCCCAAGTGTCCCGACAATGCCATCCCCGATTTCTCATGAATCTGGTCTATCTTCTTTGTTTTCTTCAACTCTGGAAGAGGTACATGGAATATCAATTTCCCTACAGTCGGGTGTTTCCTCTATATCAACGTTTCCGCTCATTGCATCCCAACTTGAATGTTGCTTGGATATTGGTAGACATCTAGATATGGTGGAAAAGCTAATGACCACGCAGGACATGGTCCATAGTTGAGATTGTAATTAATGAAATTTGGACAAGTTGATGGAGGATTTGAGGTAGATGGGTGTTCTTTCCCTTTTTCCATGCTGATCAGAGATGAACTCCATGTGCAATGATGCCAGTCAAGATTAGTTGAGATTGCTTAAATACTATGAAAAACTTCTTCAAATGATGTGTATATATGTGTGTGTATATATATATATATATATATACGCACGCACTCATAGTTTGGTTTTGATTATCAAGACATAATAGGAAATTGAAAACATAGATGGATCCTAGGAAAGATAATTAAGCAGTATCAACATAACCATTACATCAAAGTATAATTAATGTGCATGTCGGTTGTCAAAGCTAATTGTAACGTTGGGACCAAGTCTATTGCAAAAATATTGTGTAGAATTAATGTAAATACCTAACATTACTGAAATGGGTACCTTATGCATTGATGGATAATATTATTTTGTTCTAGGACTAATCAATGAACTCCTAAGGGGATCAGTTCTCGAATGGATAGAAGGAATCCAAAACCCATCGAAAGCAGTTCAAGAAGAAATCAATGTCTTAAAATTGATGATCACAACTGGATGCCTATAAACTTTTCAATCAATGCTTGAACATATGCTCTTTTCAACTGGAGTAGATCAGGAAAAGTATTCTAGGAGTTCACAACCAGATTTTCATCCCAATAATATTAACAATATTAAAGAAATGTTAGCCAACTCAACCTTTGACGAAAAGGTGACTAGGTTTATCTAGAATGGAACTTTGAATATGATTGATGGTAAGATTTTCTATAAAAGATTGTTGCATGCTTACTCCATCAATTAATATCTAGAGGAGTGTATCTCCAAATATGTTACGTTGTATATGACAGAGAAGGCATGGAGATTGTTGCTATTTCCTCTTTAAAACATGATGGAGATGCTCCTATGTTATGTGAATCCTAAGATGAGACAATTTTGATTTGCAACATAAATTATAGAATGGAACTCACTCAGCATTTGATAATATGAGTAAGATTAATGTTAGGAAGTTCATAGACAGAAGTATATTATAGAACAACTTTTATATGAAGAAAAAATCCGTGGAGAGAAGAACTGCAAAATTAATCAATATAGCTATTACATTGTGCAAAACTACTGGGAGACTTTAGCAATGATATGGTCCAACAAAAATGTTCATAATCAAAACAAAAAAGCCCTACTTTCTCTTAGGAATTTAATCTCTCTCTCTCTGTGTTCTTTTATTTTCATACATAGAAATGGTAATATAAAAGGTAAAACAAAAGACCAAATGATGCTTATACCCAGCACAGGCACAACCTTTCTTCTAGAAATCGATCATCGGCGCAAATCCAGATCTTTCTTCAAGACGATAGGGTTCGACGATGCTACAAGCACTCGTCGTGGGTTTGATTTCTGAGACCCATTTTGTTTTGCTTTGCAAGTGAGACCAATTTTGCAAGTGACGCTACAGGTACCCGATGCTGCAACTTTTTCCTTTGGTTTGCTTTGCAAGTGAGACTGATTTTGGATTTTGGTGCTGGGAGATCTGTAGCAACTGAGACAATTTTGGCGCTCGAGGATGGGTTTGATTTGTTTTTGCTTCTGTTTTCATTTTTTTTAATATAAATAATACCGGCCACGTTAGCTAGTTCCGCAAACGGTACCCAATGCTGGATAACTGTAGCAATATTATTTATCTTATTTCTCAAAATTCTATAATACTTTTGGTTATGTTGAGTTATGCAGTTCAGATAAAATGAAATGAGATAGTTTAATTTTGTATTACCAAACCAGTTATTATTTCACTATTATTCTTAAGCTATTTTATTATTATTCATAAAATTCTTATATCATTTCTCATCTTACTACCAAAGCTTAATTTAAAGCGACGAATAAGTAGTTTTTTGAACTTTTTCGTTACAATAATGGACGCATAAAAAAATTCCCGCCAAAATATCCCCTTAAGTTTGGAACACCTCTAGGGTTCCCGCCTTTCAAAGGTTCGTATAAATAAAGTTCTAGTTGGCATTCCCATTGTTCGGGGTGAATTTCTTAAAGTTAAAAGGTATGTTGCTGATTTATCTTTGGTTTTTCTGTTTAGTGGATTTGTCTTTCTTAAGAAACAAATAGGTTGTGCGTTATTCTGGTGAATTATTCTTTCGGTACTTAACTGGGATCGGAATCGACCCCTCATCCTCTCATAATCTGCAGCAGACCTATTTGAAGATTAGCCTCTTAAGCATGAATGACTAACCAGTTTCGTTTATCTTGAGATCTGGGTTTGTATTCACTATTTAGACCTGATCTTTTCCCCCTTATCATGTTTCTAACCTGTTCTTCTAGTTAATTGCTCAGTCCGACGATTCCTTTTGGAACTTTGAAGTATGATTTACTACCAATTCAAACCTACAGATGTGATGCCCATTTACTGTGGTGGTCACTTTTCAGGATATGGATACATCAAGCCCTGCAGTTCTTGTCAACGCAGAGTTGTTGCGCATGTATGTTGGAAGGAAGGTTCGGACGGTGGTTCAAGTTATTCAATCTGACGGTGAAATCACGACAGGAAAATCTACAGACGAACGTCAATTGATTATAAAAGGACTGCCGGATGTCTCTCCTATGAGTCATGTTGAGGTGATTGGTATTGCTGAGAGTGAACAGTCCATTCGTGCTGAAATATGGACCAACTTTGGCCACACATTTGGTATGAATTTCCCACCGATTAAAACTAGGGTGCTCATTCCATCAGTCACGTACTCATAGTTGTATAGCGTCCACTGAGATTTAAACTGGATTTGCAAAATCTGTTGGGTTTAAGCTACATTGAGTTCCAAAATTCCAAAATTTTAACGGTTTTTTCATACCCATTTGGTATTCTCAAATATGTACTAAATTGCTATATGTTTGAAACCGGAATTACATTTCTAAATGTTGGAACCTCTGTTGCAGACACCCAATCGTACAATCAGCTATGCCAACTTGCAAACGGGGAGTTTATGGGTTTATTTATGTAGCGAGGCATCCTTCAGCTAAAACAGATGGGAGTGTTTAGCGTTTCAAGATTGACAAAAAGACTACCAAGATATATGCTATGGGTGCGAATACTCTCAAGAGCATAGGTTCAGGTCTTGTATCCTACTAATCTAGTAGAACTGTTGTACCAGTCTTTATTTACTATATTTCAGCAACCTCGTAGTCCTACTACGAAAAGTGTTTGGTTCTAGAACAAAATCATCTGATTGAAAACTGAAGAAATACTTGGTAATGATATGGAACGTCTCTCTGAACTGATCCGGGTAGAAAAAGTCATCACCTTTATTCCTTTTGTCGGAATTGGATGCCTTGGTAAGAACACGGTGGCTAAATTTCAGCAACCTCGTAGTCCTACTACGAAAAGTGTTTGGTTCTAGAACAAAATCATCTGATTGAAAACTGAAGAAATACTTGGTAATGATATGGAACGTCTCTCTGAACTGATCCGGGTAGAAAAAGTCATCACCTTTATTCCTTTTGTCGGAATTGGATGCCTTGGTAAGAACACGGTGGCTAAATTTCTGCTAATTATCTATGGCCGATAAAACTTACCAAATCTAAAGTACTGCAAATTGAAGAAATTTTGGAGCCAAAGCAGTTGCAATTGTAGTAATTTCCGATTATCTCCGCTTAAAAGTTAATGGGGGAAAGGGCCTGAGTTGAAAAGTTCCTGGTGGATGCCAATGGTAGTAAAAGCGTTGTGACTGCAAGTAGCTTCATATGATGGGCACCGTTTCTACAAACAATTTTGGGAAGGTCTTCCATATGATGAGTATTTATCCATGATTGATTCAACTTTTAATGGCACCGGGAATCATTGAATCACCTTATAAAGATATCAGCAAGATATATATATACACACAAGATATGTCTAAGATCATTCCTTCGGTATTTTTGAGAAATGGTGTGAAAAGTGAAATTGATAAATGCGGTCAGCATGGAACATAATGGCTCATGCTTTTGGGTTGGAGAGGCCTTTAACACGTGCACATTTAGCAGCAAAACTATGTACATCAACAAATGCTAAAGAACCAGCTACCTTAAAACATGATTAAACATTTCATTTTGTCCATTTGTAAAGTTTGTTTTCATATTGTCAGTCAAAAAATTTATACAGTTGCGTTTCATTGTCATAAGAAATGAACTGATAAATTATCATTAAACATGACATATGAGGCGTTAGCCTCATTTCTTCTTTCTCTTAAAGGGAGCTTTCTTATGTTTCACGGGGGATTCATTTCCAGTGAAAAGGTCATTGTACTTCTCCAGCACCCTCTCTTTTTCTTCAAGTAAGCCCAACATCTCATATGCATCTGCCACTCTCTGCACTATTGACTTCTCTGGAGGTTTCCGATCAAAAGCTTCCAAGTCCTTGAAGAGCTTTCTCATGAAAGCATGAAATCAATACATTAGTCTTAAGTGTTCTGCCTTTTTTTTTTTCTGATGAGGAACCTTAGGTGCAAACAATAAACATGATATGTCTTTTACCTGGTTAAACATCAGACCCATGTAATACCGCTCCCAAATCAAATGGATTGGTAATTCTTAGTATTTTACTTAATAGAAGAAACTAAAAAACTACTCCAAAATCAACTTAATAAGTTCGCTAAGTACACATGATAGCTTTCAATTAGGCTTATGGTAGTTGGTTGTTTTTTAAATGGCAGTGAAATTGAGAGCAGATGCATCAACATGTGCAACAATTATGACTCTAATAGGTATAGGAGTTGAGAAGAAGAGAGGAAAAAGGGAGGGGGAAGGAATTCAAGAAAAATGGAATCCAAATCATTTGATGAACGTCAAATTTATATAAGTAAAATGATAACTTATAATGATCAAAAAAGTAAAATGATAACTTACCATCTCTTCTCACATCTAAGAAAGTAAAAAACTGAAAGCAGACTAGAAGCTTACCTTTACAAGACTCTTCAGCATGTTGTTTCGATAGTATATAGATATAATTTGTCTGCACAACTGCCAAGGAACTGAATGTAGATCCATCCCAATTTTCCGCTCCCAAATCTTGTGCGCTTCTTCTGCTCTGTGGTCCATATCTAAAGCCCTTATGAGTTGCCCGTATGTTCCCATTGTAGTTCCCTGCCCCTTGCTTAGCATCCATTTAATTACCTAGCAGAGATTAACAAAGGATTATGACTTATAGCTACAAATACTCATTGCCAATAGAATAATAGAACATAAAACAGGTTGCTGAAAGGGAGGACCCTAAATAACCCTCTTAATATGACTCAGTATAAAGACATATCAGAATAATACGACTAAATGTATAAAGAAAATACTTGCTAATTCGTAATAAGACTAAATTTAAGACATAATCACAAGGAGAGGGTGTCAAAAATGTAAATTCTTAATTGGACGAAGACTTCTTTCCACCTCAGTCCTGTAGTTGTCTTGACATTTATTTAATTAGATTCCTCTCTCCTTCGTGTAATTTATATTATATCTCTTTTCCTTATCTTCAATAAAAATGCATATTTTCATCTTTCGGTTTCATCAGAATCTAACAGATCATGTTCTCACACACAAAACACACATACACAAAGAGACAGTGAACTGCTCATACCTGAACAACTCTATGCCACTGCTGTTCCTTTTCAAGAGCAAGCAATGCCCTCTTGATTGATACAATAGGAAAGTTTTGCTCCCATGCAACCCATGCATCTAACGCACCATAAACAGCTTCCTTACTATCCTTGATATCAAGAAGCTGCAACATCATGGTTATTAATCATGTAAGTAGACCTTGTAACGGATATTTAGGAAGACCCCTATGCCTTAATCTTTTGATTAATATTTGTGCCAGTACAAACCACCACGTATAATTTGGGACAGAGGGAGAATCTAACATACCATAATGGCAAAGAGGAGAAAGTACCGGTAAGCATCCATTGAGGAATTTCTACTAAACATCATCTTATAAACTAGCATGTAAAAAACTTAAAATTGCACAAAGTTGAAGGAGCAATGTAGTTCTGCAACAATTTAGTGATGGATTGGAACATTTTGAGACATTTATAAAGAATATACATTCCATGTAAATGAACAAACCCATTCATAAGACGTATTATATTAGTATAAACACAAAAAATAAAAATAAAAAAAATAAAGGAAAAGAGATAATTAGAAGGTATAAGTAAAAAGAAGATCCAACATCAGATTTTCTGTTATGCCCAAATAACACTGAAACGTAATGGTTGGGAGATAAAAGCCACTCACCAAACAGCAGAACATACAAATGAAAAGCCTAAACAATATTCCAATGCCTTTGTATACAACATTGAGACTCTAAATGAATTGCACTAGCATAAGGGTTAAGGGAGTTCTTGCTAGGATCATAGTAGCAATTCCTTACAACCCGTCGCTTCAATTGATCATAAGTGTGACACAAACGAAAATGTATAGAGGAACTGCTTGTCTCTAATGTGCTTTACAAGACTTTTCACATAACTTTATCCTACTGATAAAAGCTTGTTGAGACTAAAAGATACAGCCATTAATTTTACATAAAGAAAAGAACTTCACCAGAATTATACTTACTGTAGTCACAAGAAAATTGACTTTATCCTTCCTTGAAACATTCTCCCCAATTCGACGCTCTTGCACGCCCCCGGCATTCTTCTCCGGACGCATAGGTTGGCCGTTGCATTCATCCTAGAAATTGCAATTCAACTGAACCAATCAACTATCAAACCCATTACTTCTTCACAAAAGAAGACACAGAAAATAACCATCGAATCATTGGAAAGGTACCCAAAATAATCACAACAATTTATTGAAATTTTTTAGACACCTGAAATGATATCTCAGTAGTTGTTGCAGGGCCTGGGTGAGATTTCTGAGATGGAAACGACATGTTGCTGTAATTGGAGCTGTTAAAATATTGGACCCGTACCTCTCCAAGCTGAGTTAACCGGCGAACCTACACCAAATAACAAATCAAATATACTGTCACTGGGACCCAAATCGCAAACGGTGCATGCAATAGAATAACTCATCGGGTGTAGCAAAAACAGCAGAGAGAGAGAGAGAGAGAGAGAGAGAAGTGGAAAACTCACCAGAAAAGACATTGTAGGTGATCTAAACATGGTAGTGAAGATTCAGAAACCCCAAAAAGAATTAACTCACTCACGCTGAAAAAGCAACCAGCCCGCCGTGGTGTTAGAAAATTGGGAATCGGATGTTAAACCCCCGCCCTGAACCCAACACCAGCGACTGAAGTAGGAGTAAAGGGCTGGCGATTGGAAGGGTTTTACACTTCGCATCTATTGGAAGAGAGCCCCTTCGGGCCGGACCCGGTGTAAAACTAGGATTTACACCCTCCAATGAAACATGGTCACTTTAGTTGTTTAATTTTGTTAATGTGAACGCAACTACAGCAAAGCATGTGAAAAACATACGGAAATCTCTGACGCCCGTCGCTCAAGCTTTCTCCCCCATCAATCTCAAGCTCTCTCTCTCTCTCCCCTCAAAATAAGGAAAAAATTACTTTACCTCCCAAAATGTTCCGCTCTACTGGACCGCTTGGAGATTTTTTTTTTAATAATTACAGAAGTAATTTTAAGTATATTAATATATTTTTTTATTTTTTAAAAATATTTAAATATATTAAAAAAATGTGAATAGAAAAATAAATAAAAAAAACTCAAAAGTAACATGCGGTCAAGTAGAGCGGGCTACTCTGGACAGCAGAATAACCTGACTCCAAAATCAAACCCAAGCAATACAGAGCGGAGGACACCAAAATTGACCTCTCGGTATTTGATCTCCATTTCACTCTGTCTTACTTTGATATGCAAAATCATGAGATTGATTTTACAAAATACTCTCACATTAAATTATGCATCTTTGAATGAAATAATAATTTATTATGATTTTTTTTTTGGAGAAATAAATGTTTCGAGAGAGGATTTGATTCCATTGGTGTCGAAAGAGAGAGGGGGAGGAGAGATAAAAAAAATAGTAAAACAAAATATGGAAAGTGAACGGTGCATCTTTAAATTTGTAGAAATATTATTCATAACTATGCAAATTTTTGGATATGCATAATCCAATATAGTCCAATTTAAGGTCATATTATGCAAATATGTAAATGCATAATCCAATGCTCTTAGAGCATTCCCATCCGATTTCCTATAATTTTCTCTAAATTTTAGCTAGAAATCACATTTTCTATAATTTTCTCTTAAATTTTACTCATTTAAAAAAAAAAACCTCCTACATCTCATTTCTTACCATTTCTCTATTATATTAAAACAATATTTTTCTATTCTTTCTTTATTATTATTTTTACTATTTTATTTCTACATCTTTAACTATTTCTTATAAAATATATATAAAAAATAATTTAAGAGATGAATAGTAATTCTCTATATTCTGATTACATCCTAAACCTTTTCCTTAAAATGGAAAGCCGGAGGAGCATGTATATGGAAAAAATTCCAAATATAAACCCTATTAGAGAGTCATGCATAGGTGTGATTCTTGTAAAAGTAAAAAACTTTCGAGCCAATCTCTAATTACGCGCAGGATCACTTCCAGCGTGCCGTTCCTACTTCCTCCGCATCCTGAAGCACAGCTTCAATTGTTGAAAGTTGAAACTGTGTTCGCGAGCTTTTCAAGCTCGTTGTTGGAACTTGGCACTACGCAACATGAGTCCAAGCCCTTTCACAGCCTGGCCCCCCAAAGCTAAGGAGAAAAAGCTTGATCTGCTGCCATTTTCTTGAAGGTGAACGAATACTCAGAAGGATTGCTAAAATCGCATGCAGTTGTTGATCAAGAAAGATGTGTTTGCTGTGATTTGTAGGAGCTAGCGTTGCCTAATGTTCATACGAGCCTGCATGCATGCCGTGAGTAACATGGAAGCACATGATCATTTCAACTACATGACATGTTATGATAGGATGAGAATTAGTCATCATCTGTTAGTTTTTAGGAAAAATCAATTTTTAGGTAATTAGTACTTAATTGAAAAAATTACAAAGTCCATGGATAAAGAAAACATGTGGATTGACTTACAATCTGGATCCTTGCACATGACATAAGCCATCGCCTCTTACTCTACACTTCTCCCATAAAAACATGATCAAAACCCTAATATTGTTCTTCATCAGAATCTGGTTCCACGTCTAAAATTTCAGGGAAGGGGTCTTCCCCAGCCATATTAAATTCATCTCCGGCAATTTCCTCCGAAATTGTTGTAATAGAAGAATTCATACCGGTGGTTGCAAATCCATCGCCTTTAGCCACCAAGTTATCATTGCTAGATGCAGATACATTGCCTACATGATCTGATGCACCACTGCCTGAACCAAATCTCTCAGGTATTATCCCTGAGCCCAAAGAACCCTCAATTGATGCAGGAGCAGTCGCATCTTTGGAAGACACAGGTTCCTCAACTCGTGCTACATTTTCTTCGAATTGGCCTGCCTCGACCATAATTTCATCATTGTTGCTTCTCATCCCATCTACACCAGATGCTGCTAGCTTCTGCCCTCTTTTCTCTGGAATTGTTGCACCAGAGGAATTATCCACGTAAAGGTTTTCTTCACCACTAACCCCTAAAGCTTCTGAAGGATCTTCATCATACCTCATACTCTTACATGGGACGCTGTCCAAAGCATCAGTTTCTTTGTCATTCTCCAGCCAGCTGTCATACAGGTCATCATCATCCGAATTGGGAATATTTTCTTTTATCCCCTGTATGCCACTTGCAAATGGTCCACTGTGCTTCAGGCCACCGGAATACATAGTTTCAGAAAATTTATGGTTAACTCCTTCGAAGGAGTTACAAGTGGCAGGGGAAGAACCCATAAGTGGAAGGGCTCGGGGGTGTATTAGCACCTCCAAGGCTAAAAGTGCGTGGGCACAGAATTCTGCGAGTTTTGTTCCAGTTTCTTGCTTGCCTACAAACCATTTTTATGGATTATAGCAAATGGTTAGTAAAGAAAATTAAACATATTTTAACACTACCAAAGTCTAAGAGCAGCCAATGTACTTCAAATAAACACCATTGTCAAGCAAAACTACATTACTCTTTACGCATCTCATCAAATAAAGCTTTTGCTCAGAATCTCAGCAATTAAGAGAACTAGATCTTTGAGGATTATTCTCAACCGCTTGAAGCTTTCGTGTATGAAAGAGAAAGCAGTTGAGCTCGTCACTGCATCTCCTTTTAACCATCATCTCATTTGGATACAAAAGCAAATTTATGTACTTCCAATACCTTCCACACTTCTATAGGGGGCTGTGTCCACCTTGTGACCTCTGTAATCATATTTCTAGAATACAAGAAGCAACCAACACAGCTCTACAAAACTTAACGAGCAAGGGCATGTTTGGTAAACTGACGACTAGTAGGAAAATGATAAGAGTTGAATAATGATAATAGAGTACAGAGTACATAATAGAGTAAGTACTCCTACTCATTTGGCATGCTTCTGATATCTTCTGGGATTCCCTTAGTTTTGTTGGCACAGGTGCTTGAGATTCCAAGTAGATGGAAAAAGATTCCCTTCCAAGAAAGAATGATCCTTCCACTGGTCTAGATATTATATTGTTTAAATTGTGAGTGCCCATAGATGCGTTAATTACTTTCTGTGACCTCACTCTCTTTAGACTCTTTTCTGTTATCCACTCATTTACTAGATGACATTTTCCAACCCTTCCGTACAGTTTATCTGCACTACTAAAAGACAGGATCCTTAATTGCTGAATATCGTAATCCTGAAAAGCATGGTTGAGCTAATTGTAATATCAAAATATTTCTCTGAATTAGTTTGTAGAGCGAGTATTATCATTACCCATAGATATCATGATGATGATGATTAAAAAGATGATAAATTTGCTCACTTTTGAAGATAATTACCTCTCCGGAAAAGTTCAAGACCCTGGGCTAAATATGGGGGGCGGACATGAACTGAGGAAAGAAGAGATGCCAAAAGTGCACGTAATGCTGCAAGCTGAAAATCTACCCAAATAGAAGTAGGTTCATTGGGCTGGAAACTATGTTTCTCCTCACTGGCCCATTTCCCTTCTAGAGAACTTGTTGCTGTGTTTATCAAAAGAAGATCGACATTTGATCGCCAAGATTCAGATCTCAAAGCACCACCCTGTAAAAAATTAGAACACTTGGTACTCATTAGTATTCATTCAAGGTTAGAATCAAGGTTTAGGAGCCAAGGTGCTCAAGTAAGGATTTAAGTGCTTTCTTCATACTCAGAACACAAATGACCTCAAATCACATATTTCTTATGCGAATCATAATTTAGGTGATGTTTTAGTAGACATTCTAGCCAAAGAAGTAAAAGGTGGACCAGCCAATAATTAATAGCAATTACCTTTTACGAGGAACAACAATTTTATTATGAAGATAGGTAACCTGTATGTAATGGCTATATACTTATTTTTTTTAAAGTAATAATGATTCATAGCACAAAATAAGTACACAGGAAGATGTACAGGCAATATATAGGCCATTTTCCCAACAAGAAGTACAATCTAAGTTGAACCTCAAAATAGGTAAGAACGGAACCATTTTGTTTTCAAATCCAAGAACAGAGTTAATCTGCTATCTCTTCCATTAAGCATTAAGCCCCATTGAGGTCTGAATTTTCTGTTCAAGCAATACATGGCAAATAGCCAGGAATACAAGTTTCTAGCTGCCACATAATATCAGAAAAAGTACAATTAACTACATCGATGTAATTTCCAAAAGGTGCCTATCAAATGGCATGCACACTCTAAGATTTTCTACTGACTAAAACCATTTTACAAAATGAAATAAGACACTAACCTCTTTGCCATACACGAGATGTGCAGTTACGAGAATTAGTATGCTATGGGAATCAATGGGATTTCATGTGCATGAAGAATTACGAACTATCAATATCTTAATACTAATGCACAGTAAATACCCTGCTACAGCATTCTTCACAATGCACATACCACAGTGAAAAGTGCTTCTAATGCCTCAAGTGCAGCCACCCTCACAGAAATTGGAGATATTGAATGGTTCTTTGGGGCTTCAACTTGCAAACCACCACGATCATGCTGCTCCTCAAGATATCCAGTAGTAGTTACATGTTTCCTTTTCCTATGGCTTGGCTGCGGCAGTGCTTCCAAAGAGGCCTTTGAGTTAACACTAGAAGTTGTGCAACCACTCTCTTGATGCAAATCAACAAGAGCATTGTTGATTACTTCCTGTGCAAGATATATGGCAACTCCTGATCATGATATGGCTGAGTATTAGTACAAACATGAAATGAGACTTCATGCTCAACAAATAACCAGAGAGAGCTCCATGCTCAAAAACAAGATGAAAAAATAGAAGATCCAAGTCAAATATTAGATGCAATGGACATAAAAGGAGTCCAACAAATTTATTTTGCCATCAAAAGTAAACAAGGATACTAGGATGATGCTAATCACTAAAAGACAAAAGGCTAAAACACACACACACACACACACACTCCCAGGTGAACTGCATGGTGGAAGAGAAATAGGCATCTTTTGAGAGAGCTTCCTATTAATAGCACTAAGTCCATATTATAAAATCATTGTTCTCTTTGATGTTGATCAATAGAATTTTTTTTTCTTTTTTTATAGGTAATAATAGAATTTATTCCAAGTAAATAGGCATAGCCCAAGTACACAAGATGTATACAAGTGAGTACACCTAAATACAAGCTATAGCAAAATAGAACTAAGGCAAAAAATTACAAATATTCCCATCCCTTACAAGGTTCTTCACCCAAAAACTTATAGTGCTAAAGAAAAAATCCTTGAATTCCCCCATATTTCGTTCGCAATCTTCGAAACACCTCCCATTTCTCTCTAACAATAAGCACCAAAACAAACACAAGGGTATCATCCTCCACCCTGCTGCACTGCCTCCACATCCCACTGAACCTTGCCAGCTAGCCAAAAAGTCCACCACACACAAATGCATCACCCAAGCAATGCCTACCCATGCAAAAATCTCGTTCCACAGCTTCGTCACCACCTCACAATGAAGGAAAAGATGGTTAACAGATTCGCCATCTTTTTTACACAAAACACCAATCAATTACAAATAATCCTCTTTTCCTCAAATTATCCATGGTTAATATTTTCTCAAGAGACACCAGCCAACAAAAAAATGCAACTTTACTAGGCACCCTTGTTCTCCAGATACATTTCCAGCGGGTATACTTTATCACCATGACCATTTAACACCTTGTAGAAAGATCTCACTGAGAATCTGGAATTATAATCATGCACCCACAGCAGCCTATCCTCCCTATTCTGACTGATCTTCGTATCATATAATTTTACAAAGAAATCAGCAGCTGCACACACTTCCCAGTCCTGTAATTCTCTGGTAAATTCCACATTCCAATGCAACATATTATTAGACAACTGATAAGAGTCAGCCACTGCAGCCCCTTTGTTTCTAGCAATCCTAAAAAGATTAGGAAATACAAATTTAAGAACTAAATCCCCGCACCAATTATCATGCCAGAAATAAATATTTGTCCTGTTCCCCACTTTGAAATTAATGTTTTTTATAAAATCCCCCCATCCCAACCGAATAGACTTCCACAAACCCACCCCATACACCCCTTTTACTTCATTACTACACCAATTCCCCCACATCCTCCCATATTTAACATCCACAATCTGCCTCCATAATGCATTACTCTCGTTGTTGTACCTCCAAAGCCACTTCCCAAGAAAAGCTTTATTGAAAAGCTTTAAATTCTGCACGCCCAATCCTCCACACGACACAGGGATACAAACCTTATTCCAACTCACCAAGTGATATTTTCTTTCCTCCCCATTACCGTCCCATCGAAAAATCCTCTCAATTCTTGTAGCTACCCATGCAGGTAAAGGAAAGAGGGAGAGGAAATATGTAAGTTAGAAAATGAGCTTTTAATCAATGTGACTCTGCCCCCTTTTGACAATAAAACTTTTTTCCAACCAGCTAATCTCCTCTCAATCTTCTCAATCACTCCATCCCAAATAGACATTGATATGTGAGAGGCCCCCGGAGGTAACCCAAGATATTTCATAGGTAACGAAGTTACCTATGAAATATAACAATTTCAGACTTAGTTAAATTAATTCTAAGCCCGGAGATAGCTTCAAAACATAACAATAAGGCTCTTAAAGCTCGAAGATGATCCAGGTTGGTATCGCTGAAAATTAAAGTATCATCTGCGAAGAGTAAATGTGAAACAGTAATGCTGCCCCGTGAGACATCACCCACCATGAATCCCGACACAAAACCCCCTTCCACAGCTGCTTCAATCATACGACTCAAGGCATCTATAACTAAGACAAATAGGAAAGGAGATAAAGGTCTCCTTGCCTCAAACCACAGGGGCTGTTAAAAAAACCAACCGGAGAGCCATTTACCAAAATAGAAAATCTGGCGGTCAAAATGTAATGCCTCATCCACGAGCACCACTTCTCCCAAAACCCAAATCTCCCAAGCAAGTAGAGTAGAAAATCCGAATTGACATGGTCAAAAGCCTTTTCCATATCCAATTTGACTAAACTTCCAGATTGCCCCATCCTTTTTCTACTTTCCAAACACTCATGAGCAATTAAGATTGAATCAAGAATTTGTCTTCCCCTCACAAATGCATTTTGAGACTTTGTTATAATCTTATCCATAACCACACTTAGGCGGTTAGCTAACACCTTTGATATGATCTTATACACCCCATTTACCAAGCTAATAGGGCGAAAATCCCTCATTTCTACAGCACCCGCCTTTTTAGGGATGAGAGCAATGAACGTTGAATTAAAACTCTTCTCAAATTTCAGGAAGGAATGAAATTCTTCAAAAACTTTCATAATATCATCCTTCACAATATCCCAACATGCTTGGAAAAATGCCATGGAAAAACCGTCCTGGGAGGTAGCCTTATCCTTAGACACGCCTCTAACCACATCAAGAACTTCATCTTCCTCAAAGGATAAGGATCTCTCTAACCAATCTGCAGTAAGATGATCAATGATTTCAAAGGCCAGCCCATCTAACTTAGGTTTCCATGAAAATTCTTCCCGAAAAAGCTTTTCATAAAAATTCACAATATGATCTTCAATCTCCTTCTTGTCACAAATCACATTATCACCTACATGAAGAACTTCAAGGCATTATTTCTTCTATGAGAATTTGTCATTTTATGGAAGAATTTCGCACATTTGTCTCCTTCCTTTAACCATAGGATTCTGGATTTTTGCCTCCATGAAATTTCCTCCATAAGCGTTAATTTTTCAATTTCTGCCAACACCCCTTTCTTCATCTCCTTTTCCGCAAAAGAAATTGAACCCGTCAATTCCCTTTCGTCCAAACTATGCAACTATTCCATAAGAAGTTTTCTATTGTTTTCAACATTGCCAAAAGTCTCCGCATTCCATCTCTTCAAGTCTTTTTTGAGCTCCTTAAATTTTCCAGCCAAGATAAAACTGGGAGTACCAGAAAAATGATAAGAGGCCCACCACCTTCTTACTCTTTCAACAAAACCTTCATCTCCAACCACATATTTCCAAATTTAAAGTGTCTTTTCCCACTAATAATGCCCCCACAATCCATCAAAATAGGATAATGGCCAGAAACTATTCTCTGCAACATTTTTTGACTTAACTCCGGAAATAATGCTTCCCAAGAGACTGAAACCAAGAATCAGTCCAAACGGGACCATGCTCTCCCATTTAACCATGTGAAATCCCCTCCTGCCATAGGTAAATCAATCAGCTGCAACTCATAAATGAGTTCTGAAAATCCAGACATAGCTTTAGTAATTGACGAGACCCCTACTCGCTCACAAGGAAAGCGAGTAATATTAAAATCCCCTCCAAAACACCACGGAAGATCCCACCAACTGCAAAGACCAGCCATTCTTCCCACAATATACTCCTACAATCCTACTAGAATCTGAATTTGGCCCATAAACACCAGCAAAAGCCCATTCGACGCCATCATCCACATTCTTAAAGTGACAAGCCACCAAGAATTCTCCCACGTAATGATCTACTACTTCTACAGCCCTCCTATCCCACATAACAATAATGCCTCCCAAAGCTCCATTAGAGACTAACTCGACCCAACCCACATAATTGCAACTCCATAAACTATGAAACACCAATTGGTTAACGACCTTCAATTTAGTTTCTTGAAAACAAATAATTTCAGCCTTTCACTGCCTAATCATATTTTTCCCTTGGAGACGCTTTCTATACTCGTTCAGCCCCCAAACATTCCAAGAAATGATCTTAGGCTTCATGAGAAACCATTGACAGCCCTCTCTTTGCCTTATTCTCTAAAGGCACTCCCCTCCCTGGATTTGTAATTAATCGTACATTCCAATCTTTTTAGCTCCCTCTCCTTTTTAGCAGCAGATCTGGCCAGAGCAGGATGTCCAGCCTCAACAGCAATAAGTAGAGCTCTAAACCACTCTTCAAATCCCTCACAAGAAATGCCAACACAATTAATTTCTAATTTCTTCCACCTTCCTCAACACCCAATCAGAATAATTGCTAGGCCATTCAATGCCTAGGTTACTAGAGCATAAAGGAACAGGATCAAGGTCTTCATCAGATTCAAAAAACTCTCCAGATTCGCAAGATTCAGAACCCTCACCTCCACCAATCACCAATTGCAAGTCAGAAAACTGAGTACATGGAACTGTGAGATTGACTGCTCAGTCCTATGGCCCCCTCACATCCTTCATCTTCAACCTCTTCAACTTCCCCTATTGCGGGATCTATGGAGGACATCACAACCCCCATGCCAGGTGCAAAACTAGACTCCAAAGAATCCCCTGAAGAGCCTCCAACCTCCATCGCATCTTCCTGAACAACAGGTTCACCTATCAACTTCGTCGAATGAGTCACATCAGCCTCCAAACCTGTTGAAATTTGATGGAAGGATCTCCTAAACATGTCAACTTCTTTTGTGAAGTCAGGATCTGTGTCGAGGCATTCCTCACCTTAGACTGATCTCTAAAAAATTGTCTTGTTCAGGGTCTTTTTTGCCGTGGGGTACTGTAGCATAACTCGTCACCGGGAAACCTCCAAGAGGGACACCCACCGCTGACACACTCTGTGAAGACGGACCAGGTGGCAGAGCCACGACGGGCTTGGGTTGGCGCAACTCTCTTCTCGGGCTAGTAGAACGTTGAAGCCTAACACCAGACTGCTTCTTTCGAGTAATGGGCTTCTTGTATGGACCTTTCACAAACCCCATCCCTACGAAGCCATTAGAAGCCTTGGGTCCATACAGCCTCCCCATTTCCTCAACTAACTCATTTGGCTCTCTAGTTGAAACCAGGCCCATTATTAAGCCCAGACCCTCATCAATCATCTTCAACATCGAATCCAGCCTGTCCTTCCAACCAAGAAGTTATGCCCGCACATTCCAAAATGACCCTTCGACTTCACCAAATTTCTGGAACATCGTGGGATGCCAACCATCACCTTCATCGCCGGAAAGATGTCTCCGTTTCCCTTCCTTTGATCCAATATTCTTATTCCTCTCCCTCGACACTACCACATCTTTCTTGATAATTCCTTTTCCATGATTGTTACTGGGGCCAGGATTATCATTAACATCTTCCATCAATGCAAACAAATAAGGAGCTGTTTGCGAGGAAGAAGCTCCTTTTTGAGGATTAGCCATACTCACCTCTTTTCCCTTAGAGTCCCTCTTAGCAGCAACCTAGTTAAGTACACCTCTGTTTCCAGGAGTAGAAACAGAGGAATTTGAACCGACAATCTCCATCATTTTCCTAGTGAACCTTTCCCATCCACTACCATTCCACCCTTCAAGGATAACAATAATTCCTTTGCCCTTACTTGTGCCCAACTACATCAATTTCACGAGCCTGCCAAACGAATTTTGACATACTTGGACCAAAAAGACTCTATTTCCATCCCTTTTTGTTTGATACAAAGCCCTATTACTCGAGAACTTCAGACTTCCCTCAACCACCTAGCCAACCAGACCACCACCTCCCTACTGAGGTAAAGGGCCTTCGTAAACTTAATACACTTCTCGACAATACAGAAAAGATTCCCCTCTATTCTTCTGATCACAAAAAGCTTGGCTTCAATCCAAAAACTACTCTCCATCAACATCATCCTCCAAGTACATTCTTGATTGTGATGCCGAGAGGATGCCCAAGTATATGGCCAGTGCACTTGAGTTATTCCTCTTTGTTTATATGTTTATTGTTCAATAAAAAATATCTTACCAATCCAAAAAGAGTATTGTTCAAACTTAGCTATGTAACTTTTGCTCTATGCATTAACTATGATTATATTTTCATATTCTAATACATAAATAAGTAGGAAATATATGCTTAACAGATTTCCCTTATGGTAAAAGAGATCATCTATGACAAACAGAAACAATACTGAAGCCATGATATAGGCCTCACCCACCTATAAGCCACAACAAATAAACATTATTCACAGCAACACGAATAGATACACAAAAGCAGGAAAAGAGCCAAACAAAACCTCGCCCTTGACAACAAGAGGATCAACTAAACTAGCACGTACAGGCGATGCTCTTTTATATGTCCCGTGTACTTGTGCTTTTGCCTATTCTTACAGTCAATAAAATTTATTTACTGCTAAAAATAAAAAAAACAGGACCAAACTACCAAAACAGATAAATACGACATCGAAGTTAACTTTTTTTTAACATCCAAATTATTGTTAATAAACACAGCCACATTATAGAAGTGACCAGGTTATTGAGAAGCCAATATTTTTGTCATACCATGCCTAGATCTTTGAACCACATCAATTTGATGAATCAACAGAAACATTCCATGCTTAAGCTAGCTCAAAATACTCTTTTTATATGGAAGCCAATTCTATTCAAAGTGTTAAGGGGCACAACCCAAGCATATAGGGTGTATACAAGAGAGAGCACCCAACTAGGAAGAATAGGGAAAACAAAAAGATAAAAACTCAATATAATTTAGAAAGCCAGGACCATTCAAAGAAAACCTTCAGATGTAAAGAGTTCTTAGCATAATGGATCTAAGCTCATCCACTGTCTTTTGCAATTTTCAAAGTTCCAGGTATTATGTTTATTCCACAAACACCACATTAGACACAAAATACTTATCTATCTTTCCTCAAATTTACAGCAAATAATCTGGTAGTGCTGAATAAGCAGAATAGTTACAAGCTTGCTGGTGTTGATTAGCAGCTGAGATCTAAAATTAGCTACCATGAAAATTTTCTTGTTTTTAACAATTTGAAGGCTTCAATGCAAGTTTCAGGTAAGAAAGGTATTCAGCTTGAACTAGTAGTTTGTGGACAAAGGAAGGCGTGCTATTTGTAAGCAAGTCAAAGTATCTATGAAGTATTGATACCAGCTCACATGAATGTTGGGTTTGCTTTGCTTATAGCTTCCCCAAGGTATGCCATTGAATGTTATGTTACCTTTTCTGGAGCCTCAAGGCTCTAAGTTAGGTCATTAAATGTTATTTTATTTTATTTTTCTTTTACTTGAAATCATATAGGATTATTTTTGAGTTCAGGTAAATTTTAACATGCATCCCTGCCGTTACAAGGCTAGAAGTAATGGCATTCTCAGTAAAGATAACAGAATTCAAGCTTGCTTGTGTGTACATGCTTGTTATAAGTAGATGTAGATGTGAGGGTGCAAGAAGTTAAAGTGTTTCAAATAATCTATATCTCCAATATACTTCAAGTATTACATTCCAACTCATTAAACTTGACACCACCTGAACAGTTTTATAGTCCAGAATAACTTTGGAAATCTAAAACAGAGATTTGCAGCAATGTACATAAAAGCTTCTCAGAAAATACATTGTCTTTCCATTTTGCAGTTTTGCAACAAGAGCACTCATTAAGAATGAAGAAAGATAAGGGACTTATTTCGCTTTTGCTTGGATAATTAAAGGTCATATAACAGATGAAATTCTAAACTCACTGATCAAGAAGAATATTTTCAAAATACTGGCACTTCTCTGGTGACATGAAAACAGTGAAGCCTGGTGATATAAACACACACACACACACACAGATTATTCAACAATATACATACCAACACCCATGGAGATCAGCAATATCCTTGTTATTGAGTAGACCTTTATGCGTAATTCCGGCAATGCACATCTTTTAAAATATGATGTAATCAGACGCACAATTGAAGCAGCATGTGGTAATAGCTGACTGCAAATGAAAATAGTTATATAGGCAGAAAGTGAGCATCTACATAAAGAATGTTGAGACGTTAGTAGAACCATTTTAAACTATGATTATAACTTTTTCTAGCAACAATCAAGCTTCAGTGGTAAAGCTGAGAAAGATTGTCCTCAACGTGCTTTATACATGGATAGTAGTTCATGATACTGTGCTTTTATTCTAGCTTTTCAGAGTTTTTGAATTGCTGTTTCTCATCTACTTCCTATGTGCTAGGATTGCATCCCAAGCATTTCTATATACATGTATAAAAAACTCCGGTTTACCTGCGTGTACCCTTTATGACAGCACTGAGCAGCTCCAAACTATATGAGTGCAAAACTGGAAGTTCTGAACAAATGAGCTCTTGCTGCATGGAAGTCATGAAGGGCAACAAGGCATGTGGCAATGATCCATCCACCATCAGCACTCTCTTGACAAGGACTAATAACGATTGAATGGGGACATTTACCTGCTAGCCAAAATATACTATATATCTTAAAAATCCAGCATCTGCAGTTTTAAGATCATCTAACGAAACAGGTCGATACCCTCAAACATTAAAGAAGTATGCCGACTAGATGCATTCCTATTTTTCATGAAAGCATCTTAAAAGAGCTAATCATAACCTGCACAGGGTACGAACTTGTGAGCATTGTACAACAGCAGAGCATCAGTGTAGAGACACTGGAGATTAATAATCTCTCAGACCTCCTTGTGGGATTGTCTGAGACTTCTCCTGGCGACGTATGACCCCCTAAGGGAGGTGGGGGATCTTTTCCTGGTGGAACCAATAATCTCCCAGCTTCATTACGTGTAGTTTCTGCAACATATGCAACTTATCAACTACAATCCTTACAACCAGAAACAGCACAACCAAGATTGCATTCAAACTTACCTTCTTCTAGACCTTGGAAGGTATCATTCAGATGGGCATTAATCAATAATAAGATCTTCTGCATCATTAAGGACCAGCTATCTTCATCTCCTCTCGATTTTGGCAATAATGCTAGGCAATGAGCAAGCTTCTGATTGTTGAACACCAAATAGATTCAGAACCAAGTTTGCATACAACCAATAGTTTTCTTGTTAAGTCATGTGAAAGATACAGATCATACAAAGCAAAAACAACCATGTTACCTTCAGCATATCAGCACTGCATTTTCCTGACAAAAGTTTTGAAGCAATTGCAGCTTCCATCTGCAAAAGTATGTAGTACTCACCATGAATGAATCAACAAGTCAAATCTAAGGGTTTTGTAAAGGGCTAGAAGTCCAGTAAAAAGGAAAATTGTTAGGCTTTTAACACATAAATGACAATGAAAGCTGATAAAATAAGGTTTATCTCCACTATGTCACTAAATTTATGACATTGCTTTCGAATCAAGAGGCCATCAAGGAACACTGGCCATCAAGAATCCTGTGCAAGTAAGATGGCAAATCAGTTAATCACTTGTTTCTCCATTGCGAGGTGGCTAAAAGTTTGTGGAATGTCATTTTTGGAAGGATGGGTATTTCTTGGGTGATGCCAATGCATGTGGTGAATTTACTAGCTTGCTGAAAGTATGCTCGGCAGTGTCTACCCATTGCAGCCATTTGGAAAATGATTCCTTCGTGTTTGATGTGGTGTCTATGGCTAGAAAGTAATGGGAGATGTTTTGAAGACAGAGAACAATCAATGGAAGAAATTAGTGAATTTTTCCTTAAAACACTATGTCTATGGGCTAAGGCTTTTGTAATGAATAGTGATGAAGTGTTCGGAGTTTTTTCTAGTTTTTTCTTTCTTTTTAGCCGTTGTATGTAGGTATTTCCTCTTGTATACTTCTTGTGTACTTGGGCTATGCCTATTTATGGTAATAAAACTCTTACTAATTATCAAAAAAAAATTATGACATTATATAGGACATATGTCCAGGCAACCATTATTGAATTGCCAATTATCTACAGTCTTTACTTGGACAGCTGCCTTGGGTAGGATTTTGACAGCTGACAACCTAAGAAAAAGAGGGCTGATCGTAATGGAGTGGTGCTATTTGTGTAAAAAGGATGGCGAATCGATTGATCACATTTTTCTGCATTGTGAGGTGGCGAGGGAGTTATGGGATGGCATTATCAGTAGGGCTGGTTGTCTTGGGTTATGCCTAAGAGTGTGGTGGATCTCCTAGCATGTTGGAATAGGCAACACCAAAACCCACGGCTGGCTGCGACGTGGCGGATGGTCCCCTTGTGTCTACTGTGGTGTTTTTGATTGGAAAGGAACGAGAGATGCTTCAACAACAAGGAAAGATCAGTGGGGGAAATCTGGAACTTTCTTGTATCTTCTTTGGTCCTATGGTTTTCTGCAATTGTATTAAAGGGGGGGAGTGTTCATGAGTTTTTACTTTCCTTTCAACTTGCTAGAGTGTAATTAGGTGTCTCTTTTGTATACTTCCTGTGTACATGGGCTTTGCCTAGTTGCATTCGATCAATAAAGTTTATTAATTATCAAAAAAAAAATTATCTACAGTCCGAAGTATATGATTCTAATATGAGGTGCTACTGCTTTAATTATGTTTTAGATTGTACAACACCGAGTCTGAAACGGAACAACTATAACAGATATGAACCTTGCTTTTCTTTCATTTAAAAGATAAAGGAGTTGCAAAGTACTTTTAGAATATGGAGTCAGTAATTCAATCTATATCAGACTATCCAAATTACATTATCTAGGTTCCACTAAAAAGGGCAAATTAAAAAACTATTGGATGCAGCCTTTACAATATCTTTTTATGTAATTGAAGGTTTTATTTAGAAAAAGAAAAAAAGAAAAGACTTACACTGTCATAATGACTTGCGCTCTCATAATGACGATGTATGGAAGATGGAAAGTAAGTTATAGCAGTGCATATTAACTGAACTGCTCCTTCCTGCATGCACCGGTATGGAGATGATAAATGAAACTTGAACACAGAAAACTAGGTCACATGACATGTTATGATGGGAACATCAATGACAGACAAAGATCATATCTTTGCAACCTGGTAAACTAAGTTTGAAGAAATAATTTATTCACATTGCAGAAAGTAAGGATCTTGAAGTAGAAAAAGCATCTCTGATCCCAACTAATTTTAAAAAGAGGCTTTTGCTGTAAAGTTTACCATGGCGCATACATATGTGGGGCGTGTGGGCCCACACCCACGTGCATACATGCTCATGGTACGCGCGCGCTCGTGTGTGTGTGTGAGAGAGAGAGAGAGAGACTATACATAAGCTCAAACACAAAATTTTTATATGATATGAAACCTCACCAAGACAAGGTCCTTCGAACCCATCCCTGGATAGTAAATCCAGATAAACAACCTAACCCCCAGAACTGTGTCAAGTAACTTACAGAAGCTCTCAATGCAGAATCGAACCTAGAATGTCTGAGCCTACAACTCAACCCAAGCTCACCCTTTAACCACTAAGCCGGACCCTAACTGGTTTCAAACACAAGATAGCATCAACCTTTATGTTATCTGTCTATATAGATGGTAGCGACATCCAATGGACTCATCAATATCTGGCTATATTACTGATATGCATTTGATACTCGGAAAACACCAGGACTAAAAGGCTTCAAGCACACAATACCCCTCCTAGCCAATTATTTAATGATTCTATCAAATCTAATTTCACTTCCAGTGTTGAATGTAAAAAGAATCATGACACGATGAGATAAAAAGATAGTGTTAAATGACAATGAAAGAGCTTGATTCAATTGTCAGAGGAAATTGTTTCATTGACAAATTTAGAAGAAAAGGAAAAGTGTGATTCATGGATTTTCCCAGGCAAAGCCTGAGACCTGAAGCATTTTTTACATGAATGCTACTTACCCATATAGCCTCTGAACTATCATAATTTAGCAGCTTCAAAACTGGTTGAATGAGTTTCACGACATGGGAAGTCCCATCCTTCTTTTGACTTGGAAATCCACCCAATCTAACCCCGGGGAAAAAAAAGGCTAAACAAGTTATGAAACTCACAATATCACTAACAGCTACAGGTTATAAGCATAGCAGACTCACATCAAGAACAAAGTTACAGTTTGGAACAAACAATTTCTAGGAATATAATTACTTATCAAAAAAAAATTCTTGGAATATAATTATATAAACCAATATAGGGGCCATGCATCGGCTATATGCCAGCATTCTCTGAAAATTATTACGCACTAGAAGTTAGACAACCGATAACCCAGCAGGGAGCCCCATAAGCCATTACCTTCTACTTGAAATCTAAGAAGGGTGAGTAATATTTCCAAATTAAACACATTCAAATTGGCCCATTAATACGACCACGCACTCACATTCTCATCACAAAACCTGTTAAGGGTGTTCCCATAATTCTAACATCCTATTCAGAAGACTTACAAACCTCATCAAGAGTTTTTCAAAACTCAAGCTCCAAAAAATTGTAAATTAGAGGCACTCCCACAGGGACAGCTTAGCAAGATTGAATTCAAAATCAATACTATATGAATTTCATTCATGTTTGGCTTGTTTGAAGTTTCATCGCTTATGCGTAAAACAATTGTTTATTTGTTAGCATGTTGAAAGGGGCATCTTGGAAGACATCATAGACATGAAATTTGGAATCTTGAGTGGTATGAACTACCGATGTTAAAGCAGTAGTTTCTATTCCAGCAATTTTCTCTATGATTGGACCTCAGTTACTAGCCGCCTTCATTGTGGGAGATTTTGAGTATCTTGAAGTTAGATGTTAGTATTTTCTGCTTGGGTGTTTCTCTTTTATACTTCCTATGTTCTAAGGTTGCACCATCATATAAAAAACACCTTATAGCTCTTAATTAGGTATATTCTCTTGTATACTTCCCGTGTACTTGGGGTATGCCTATTTTAGTATCAATAAAATTTCTTGTACTTATAAAAAAACTCTTAAAGATTCAGTGTCCACCATCATATAAAAAAACTCCTTACAAGGATCTGAATGTATACACAATCCACCAATTCCATGCAACTCCAAAGTACATTGTACGACAGTCACAGCTCAAGACATATAAAATATTTTTTTCAGTAGCTCAAGACATAAAATATACTTGTATTATGATTCTGCTGGGGAAAAAAGGGAGATCTAACCTTGTGAACATATCTGACAGCGAGGCAAAAGAAGCCACCTTCACAAAATGAGAATCTGCTGGTGACTGTTTAAAACAAAAGATATGGCAACATATTAATATAGGAATTTTAGAAATTTTATGACTTTTTAACTTTAAGCATTGAAATACAAACAAAATTTCAGCAATTTAAAAGACAAACTACAATCTACAATTGCAAATTTCTCATAATTTTTTTTTTATGACGGGGGAACCATCCCATGGCAAAGCCCTTAGGACCCACACATGGAACCTAAACCCTCGAGGAGACTAGCACAGCAACTCGCTGCCATGGCCTCCCACTTAAATCACAGTTTGATCCCAAGGGGAATCGAACCTGTGACATAGGGCTCATGCACAAAAGTTCGCCATTACCACTTGGGCTACCCACGGGTGGGTTTTCTCATAATTTATTACTCTATAAAAGACTAGAGATTTATTTAGCATTTTTTTGATTGTTTTCTAAACCACATATTTCAGATTACCAATCTCAACAGGTGTGTAGAAGCTCATTTCCATACCATAGATGTCATATGGAAAAAAAAAGGTATATGCATACAAAATAGAAGCAAAATGGTAACACAATTTTCCAAGAACTTTGTTCAAGAAGAAACGTTTTGTTACTTCTTTTTTTTTAGATTTGGTAGATTTTTTTTTTTTTGATAAGTAAACAAATTTTATTAATCCACAAAACAGTATATTACACACTAAGAATGCCCTGTCTATGCAGGGGCATTAGATTTGGTAGATTTAACCAATGATGAGTCGAAGGTCAGATTTGGTATGAACAGTGGTGTGGGGATCAACTCTTGGAGATAGCATTCCTGGCATTGCTTAGTATATAGAGCTATAGAATGCTTAGATAGCAGAACATTCGCATATTTCCAATAACACGCTGGAATATTACCTTTATAAGATCAGTGCATGATTGAGAGGTGAAGTTAATCTCTTCATTCTTTAGTTGTATGTATTATGTTGGGTTGAGAGGAGGTGGTGTGGAAAAAATCTGTTGGATCCCTTCCAAACGACGGACATTCAAGAACAAATCTTTTTACCATGTGTTCAACCCTCAAGTTCGCTCTTTGTTTCCTTGAAAGTGTGTTTGAAGATATAGAGCTCCTTTGAAGGCATCATTTTTGTTTGAAAGGTAGCTTTAGGGAAGATTTTGATGTTTGGATAGTTTGAGAAAAAGGCAGGTCATAGGACAGATTGGTGTTGTACATGTAAGCAGAGCAAAGAAAGCGCCGATCATCTTTTGCTTCAATATGAAGTGGCCAGGGAGTACTAATATCCATCTTCCATTTTTTGTGATGTGTCGAAGGCTTTGTGGGATGAGGTTTTCGCTAGGCTTGGCATTGCTTGGGTGATGCCCAAGAGGGTGGTGAATCTTTTGGCATGTTGGAGAGGGATTCAAGGAAATTGTCAAATAGCTGTAACCCCAAGGGGTTGGCCCAAGTGGTGAAGGTCTTGGTTTTGGGGTATCACTCCCTTCAAGGTCCAAGGTTCAACACCTCATGGATGCAAACAATCCTTTGGGGCCACATCCCCTGGTAAAAAACCAGCGATTTAACCAGTTCCAAATAGAGAAACTTTTGAGAGTGGGGTGCACGGGACCGGGGTTTACTCTGTAGGGGTGGGTTCGAAGGGTCATGCCTTGGAGAGATTCCCCAACATAAAAAAAAAAAAAATCGTCAAATAGCTATTGTTTGGAAGATGGTACCTCTTTGTCTCATGTGGTATATTTGGAACAAGAGGAATGGGCGTTGTTTCGATAATAAAGAACATTCGGTGGATGGGATTAGAGTCTTCTTTTTTCATACTTTGTTGCTTTGGGCTTCGGTTATTGTAATGGATGGGATTAGCCTTAATATTTTTGTTATGTTTTTCAGCTTTAGCTTGTAATTAGGTGTTTTTCTCTTGTATACTTCATGTTTACTTGGACTATGCCTAATTACGTGGTTTTAATAAATTTCTTACTTATCAAAAAAAAATTTGGGGATCGAGCGGATCTGGTGAAGCCCATTTGGAAGTCATAGCAAATTAGAAGTTTGAAAGATGGTACCTTTTAAGTTTCATGTGTTGTATTTGACAGGAACATAATGCTCGAACCTTTGAAAAGTACAAGAGATTGATAATAGAGTTAAAACCATTATGTTCAAATCCCTTTATGTTTGGATGGTTGCAACTCTAGCTACTCTAGTTTCTAGAATTCATTGCAATTTGTTCCTTTTTCTCTTCTATTAGTAGTGTTTGTCCTCTTGTAATTCCTATGCACTTGGGTTGCATCCCTCTACACTCTTGATAAAATTGTTTCACTAAACAAAAATAAGAGCAGTAACTTTGGATGGCCATAAGACACTAATATGACAATTATGGTGCATGATAAAACTAAGCTCATATACCTGAATAAATGGTAGAAGCTTGTGGAACCAACCATCATATGATGCCAAGAAACGATCAGAACTGCATTCTTGACAAGTCACACCCAGTAAGCAGATTCCTGCCCAGCATTTATCTGGCTAGAAAGGAATCATACAATCCGATTAGTATTTATCTGACGATGATTTATAGCCTTTTGGTAAAATGAAAAAAGATACAGAATTCGTCTTTCATTTCCATTTCACATAGTATGGACTATTCCTATGGTAACTTAAAGAAAATAATTATCATCCAAAACATAGTTTTTGCATTGCTCCATTCAACGACATTGATCCCATGGCCTCCATTCAACTCTAAATCTAGCCCTATCAGCATTGATAAAAGGTTGAGAATCCAACATTAGTAGAAGCCTAATATATTCATCAAGTGCACTGCAAATAATTTGATAAAATTCATTAATGCAATTTGTTATCCATCTATTATTTCTTTCACCCTGAAAGTTCTTAGAATCTCTCACATATATTTTAATTTCTTTTACATTAACATACATATTCCATTTTTCATATATAATCTCCTCTACTTCAAGCAAATATGGCGGACATGGAAAATGTTAGGATGTCATTTGAGAATATACGCTTTTGAGGAATAGCTACAACCCACCCACCCTAAACATGGTAAAGAGATCATTACGGGTGCACTTGGATGCCCCCATCGCAATCGAAGCCCTCCTATGCATTTCACACGCCAGAAGTAGGACATCGAAGAAAATTGGAGCCCGCACTGCTGTCACAGTGTCAGATAATTCCAGCCAAAAAACCAATGGATGTCACCACTGAGACCTTCAGTTTCTCTTATACCCAAATTGAAAGGTTTATACAAACGCAAGTTACTTTTTAAAGCGTCCCCAACTTGCTTCAAATCAAAACGAACATTGTCCAACCAATTTTTCTAAGCCTTGTACAAATACAGCACATACACCAATTGAGCCTTTAGGGGGAAAAAAACATAAAACCCATTTCAATTAATCATAAAAACAAAAACTTAATTAATAACTATAAATATAAGCACTTTTCAAAAAATAAGTAAAATATACGTAAATTTTAAATAGAAGTTTATTGATGAACACCATAGCGTGAGAGACGAGCAAATCCAAGCGCTCGACCCATGAATCGACGGTGGATTTCCAGTTCTTGATTTGCATTTGATTCGTAGATTCACCGAAGGAGGACTCGGAGAGGAGGCCGTGCGTCTTGATCATCGAAACGACGGTGGAGAGCCCGGCAGGGTTCCGAAACGGGTGTGTCTCGTCGGGTAAATACTCTTTGATGAGCGTTCGAAGGAGGCGGGGCTTCAAGGAGACATCGTACATGTTCTTAACGTGATTGAAGGCCGCCATCGGAATCGAATTGAAGCTCGAGCTCTGCGATGCCAAGAGAGGGTACGTGTGAAGGGTTTAAAGGGCTTTCCGTTAAACCCTAGATTTGGTAGCCGTTGTTAAGTTTGCGACGTGTTGTAAAAATTAGTGGAAAAACGATGTCGCATTGTAAATCCGGATGCCATTGCTGGGCTTAGAGCACTGGCAGGTGGCATTCGCATAGTCAAATGTCATCTTCAAACTGTTCCATAACATTTTTCACATTTTTCATCTTCAAAAGTAAAATATCATACCCACATTTCCTACAATAATTTATGTAAAAATTAAATTATTAATTAATATATAATTAGTGTAATTATAAAATATGAAAAAAATTAAAATTATTATTATTAAAAAAATAATATTATATTATTATTTTGACTAATCAAATTATAACTTGAATGATTTTAAATTAATGACAAATATATATTCTTAACTAAATTTTAGATATGACTTTGATGAAACTAATCGCGATGATCTCATCAATGTTATTTATTGGACACTCCATGAGTTCATAAAAGATGACGATTTGACTTGTGAGTGAATTACGTGCTCTTTTTTATTCCACATATAACGTCGTGTGTCGTTTAAATCTAAGTAAATACATCAATCACTTAATTAACTAGCTCAAGAAAAACTAATAAAAATATTCCCTCCAATGCGGGAAGTCCGATCATATTAATAAGACAGAGGTTATGACAAGATATTATAGATTGATTTCTCTTTCAAAACTGAATACTTTACTTCCTATAAAAATAAATAAATACTTTGCTACATCACAAGCATTCATATCATCACACCCCCGTGTTAGATGATGTGCAAAATTAAAAACAAAAAAATAATGTAGATGTTGGCACACGTGTTTTTAAAACTTGGTCTCATCAATCATATCTATCAATTTCTCAATATTGTCTTTTCATTCGATTTTGTTATATTGGCATGTGATTCTTGAATCCGCACACGTACAACGTCTATATGACTAGCGATTGTTGATTCTACTCGAACTTTAAAAGCAACAACTGAGTTTGCTATGAACCAATCCTGCATATAAAGATAAATTAAATCCAGTATCTTATAGCATTTTCATCCGATTTTCTATAATTTTTTTAAAATTTTAGTTAGAAATCAAATTTCTTATAATTTTTTCCTAAATTTTATTTATTTTTTAAAAATCTTCTATATCTCATTTCCTATCATTTGTCCATTTTATTAAAATAATATTTTTTTTATTCTTTCTTTATTTTTATTTATTCATCTTTAACTCTTTTTTATAAAATATATATAAATGAAAAATATAGGTAGTCACTGCTCACATCCCAAACATTTTCTTAAAAATGAAAAATGAAATGGAGTATGTATTTAGGAAAAACTCTAAATATAAATCCTGTAATTTAGAGAAAATGATGCTTTAAGCAATCGGATGAGAATGCAATTAGTATTAAAGGGTGTAAGAGGGTGGTCAGTTTCGGAAAAAAAAAATCATATAGCTTTAAACCGAAATTGAGGAATTTAAGTGAAAGAGATAAACGTTCTCTCGCTTGAAATCTTGTAAGATATTGTAAGAACTTGAGAGGATTTTGATCCGTCAATTTTCATTGCCAAGTTTGACATATAATCTAACCTTTGACACTGCCAAGGTTTAGCATTGCCATTGTCATTTATTAGAAGAGATCCCCATGAACATAAAAGCTCGGTTAGGTAAAACTTTTGACCTAAAAAGAGGGATAGATATAATAATGCAATGCATGGTGGGTCTTCAGTTGGCTTTGGCTCCGTGATCGTTACTTTAAAATCTTTATTGACATTGAAAGAAGCAAAAACAAATCATGTCACGGTCTAAAGTCCCCGTAACTCTCGGCCTCAAAGTTTCTTTGCTATCATTAATGTCTGTATTTTAACCACCAAACCAACCACTCTCCCTCTCTTTCAAATCAACTCAACACAATAGAGATGAGGTACGATGATTAGAATTTAGAGTAGACAACATGGAGATAAGCACTGCATTTTGAGGTTATGGAAGAAAAAGAAAAAGAACACCGTTAGATATGTCTCACCCATTATTATAATTTTTTTAAAATTTTCATATAAAATATAATAAACGATTCAATTTTTTTAAATTTTAAAATAATAATATTAAAAAATAATATTTTAACAATATTTTATTTAATTGTCATTTCAACTCACAATCTAAACCGTATCTGTAATTTTTCCTCACATTTCGTTTGGGGCTCGGTCCCCTCCCGTAGGATTTAAGGCCTAGATTTTTCTTTCTATTTTTATTTTCTCTTTTTCATGACTCATCGTCACTAATGTTGATAAAAGAGAAATGATACTTATAATTATAGAGTGCATAAGTTAAGTCTATCTTAATGAAATTTTTTACCTTTTTTTAATTTAGATGATAGATTCAGTTTTTTTTTTTTTTTTTTTAATTTTTTAAAGAGATTGGAAATTTGATTCATGTAAAACTGTATCTACCATTAGTAGGGAAGAACATAGATACCGGTTTACTAGATAAAAAGGCAACTGAGTAAAAAAGAACATGATACATGGGCCCACCCCAGCGCAAGTCATGCCTTGATCGAGCACTTCTAGTCAGCATATTGCCCTTCTAACTTAAAATGCTTCTTCATTCGGAAACTTCGTTGCAAGCCTCTCCTTGGCTTTAATGGCTAAACCAAAGTTTCATCTCCTCTCCCTGTTTTTCTTCCTCAACATCTTGCTATGCTTCTTTCACGGTGAATGTTCATCGCAGCTTGACCTAGAGGATGAGCCGTGGCTCAATGAAGAAGATGACGATGTGGTCATGGTGCAAACCCACCATGATTCTAGAAATAGATGTGACTTCTCTATTGGTAAATGGGTTTATGATCAATCCTATCCTCTCTACGACACAAACTGTCCATATCTTAGTGCTGCTGTGACTTGCCAAAAGAATGGACGCCCGGATTCTGACTACGAGAAGTGGAAGTGGAAGCCCCAAGGTTGCTCTATTCCAAGGTAGATGTAAAAATAGAAAATGTATTAGCTAGTTCTCATGGTTTTGAAACATAGAGATGACTATATGATCTAAATGAATGTGGAAAAGGTTTGTGATATATGCCAATGCCAAAAGTAAAACACATACAATATTTTGCATTCTGTCTATATTGTTGACATCTCAATTTTGGATTTTCTTTCTATGTTACATCATGAAAAGGAAAGCAATCTAATTTGCTATTACCCAAAAAGATTATTCACTGCCGAAACTCTATGGAATCACTTGTATAAAAAGTTATCAAAATTCATAGAACCCTTTAGTGCGGTAAGTTCAAAATTCAGGGCATGCATCACATTTTTCTCAATCAAGAGTTAGCAAAGATGTTTTACCTCAAGCCAAATAGAAGAATGGAAAGAATATAAATATCTAGACAATGTCTGAGTGTTGCTAAAAGATATAGTACATATATACCAATGCTTTGCCTCCATGGTACAGGTTTGATGCATTGGATTTTCTTGGAAGGATGAGAAAGAAAAGAATAATGCTGGTAGGAGATTCTATAATGAGGAATCAATGGGAATCCCTTGTCTGCTTAGTGCAAGGGGTTATTCCAACTGCTCGGAAGAGGGTGATCTACAATGGTCCTACCATGGCCTTCCATGCTATGGTAATTATGTTAATTAACCTCTTGAGTTAGTACATCTAAGCCTATGATACAGCATTGTTGTAGAAGGTTCAACTTAATTAGTTATTCAATTTTACCTCAAATTAGCGCAAGTATAAAGTAGTATAAATCTTCACATACAGGATTTTGAGATATCAATCGAGTTTTCTTGGGCTCCACTTCTAGTGGAATTGAGAAAAGGGCCAGAAAAGAAGAGGATCTTGCATTTGGATTTGATTGAAGAGAATGCAAAGTATTGGAGAGGCGTTGATATTCTTGTTTTTGATTCAGCTCACTGGTGGACTCATTCTGATCAATGGAGTTCGTAAGACAAGTTTTGCAATATTCTTTCCTTTTCTCACTTCATCAAATTCTTTATCCATGTGTTGCATTGATGTGTGTTGGTGAGGCTGTAGGAGGAAATAAGAAATCTCAATTCATGATTCTAAATTAGATTTATAAATAATTTTAGGTGGGACTATTTCATGGAGAGAAATAATCTAGTTAAAAGCATGAATCCAATGGTTGCATACGAGAAAGGACTCACAACATGGGCTAAATGGGTCGATCTAAATCTAGACCCTCACAAAACCCAAGTCATTTTCCGGAGCATGTCACCTAGACATAACAGGTACATGAAAATTCTACTCCAAATATGCTTGACTTTCTTTCTTTATCTTAAAAGTCATTTTGAGCAGAGGTGTCCTTTTTTTTGGCAGAGAAAATGGATGGAAATGCTATAATCAAAAGCAGCCTCTAGCTTTCTTTAGCCACCAGCATGTTCCTGAACAATTGCTAGTGTTACAAGGGGTGTTGAGAAGGATGAGATTTCCAGTATATCTGCAAGATGTTACTACTATGTCGGCTCTTCGGAGAGACGGGCATCCTTCTGTGTACAGAAGGGCAATGACCCAAGAAAAGAAGCAGCGTCCAAGGGACTTTTCCTCAGGCTCTGACTGCAGCCATTGGTGCCTCCCTGGGGTGCCTGATATCTGGAATGAGATGTTGAATGCCTTGCTCAAACAAAGAACTTTGTAAGAAAAGTTAGGTAAAGTCGTTAGAATCACTGATCTGCATAACTTGGGTTTGTTTTGTAATCTCTGAGCCTGTCATGGTTACTCATGGCATTGTGTCTCATAATCTTTTTATGACAGTGTGTTAATCCGTGTGATGGAGGAACTTCCTCCAACACAGTTTGAAGAAAACTCTAATAATGCTCTATTTTGTCTGAAAAACGACACTAATTTCCAAAATTGAACAATGCGTTATATTTTAGAAATACTAAAAGTTAGACTTTTAAGAATGTAGCAAACTTTTATGCAGTAATATATAAAAATAAACAAAGAAAATAAAGATGTTTTAAACAAAACTTTTTCAAGGCTTATTCTTTCAAATAAAAAAGGCTTGAAAGAGGATATTTTGGAGCATTGGATACCAGCTACCTAAGTTTTCCAGAAAAGGGGGAAATATGTATTAATAGTAGGCTATTTTGTAATCATATTCTTTGGCATTCACTTTTTGCAATGGTTGCTGTATACATCTCTTAGATGCCGGATACCTAACACAGTGCACGCGCGAATGATGGTTAGTTATGAATTGGAACGTGCACATGCTCCAAATTGTCTTTGAAAGCCATGGCAGGAGAATTGGTTTTCTTCATAGCTTTTTAGAGGCCATGACCAAGTCTGAAATGATGATGTCTGGTCTCTGGTGGTATTTGGTGGTGCTTTTTCCTTTATTTTCCCACTGTGGGAGAAAATTCCCTGCCGATGGTTCTGAAGACCATCCAACTTACCCCCAAAACACTCTTAAAGCCTAACATCTTAGAAATATTACTATAATCCATTATTGCTATTGAATTTAGAACCCCTACTCTTTATGTTGCTGAAAGATCTGCTGGAATTCTTCTGTGAAAAGTATCAAATGTAAAACAGATTTTGAAAGCATAATACTTTTATAACGACAGGGCTATCTTTTTCCCTTTTCCCATGGCGGATGCAAAATCTTGTTCCCCAAATTCAGCCTCCTGAACAGATGCTTTCTACAATATTTTTTTGATAGAATTGTCATGTACTCGGCATCCAGGAGAAAAATCAAGCTAGAAACTTGCTGAAAGAGCCTGCACTAATGGAACTTTATTATAAGTCAACGATAAATATCGTCATTACAAGTATGCATAAATTGCCACAATCTAACTTAGCTAGTAAACCATGCAGTGCCACACTTTTATTAAATTTTTACCAAAAATAAGTTGGCACAACTGCATTCTACCCTCTAGCTTAATCAGTGGGGAACAAATTTCTTCTTCAATTTAGCGATCTCCCTAGCACTCAATCCAAAAGCCTTCTCCAAAAGCTCTTCTTTGATTCCAGACCCGAAAATTGAAGTTGGGATTTTCTGCAAGCCCGGGTTTTGGCTGTTGAAACTCCCCAAAATACTCGCTGGGGTATCTCCAACATTCATCTGGAAGTGTAGCAGACCTTTAGGGAACACCATGACCTCTCCTTTCTCAACCACTTTTGCAAAAATCCTGTTACTTGTATCGACAAATCCCGAATAAATCCTCCCCTCCAACACAAACGCAGTCTCGGTTGCTCGAGGATGGAAATGTGGAACGTTGATGCCACCAACATCAAAGTCAGCTCTCACAAGTGACATGCCAAGCGTGTTTAAACCTGGAAAGACATTTGAATTCACTGGCATGGCTGAAAAGCCAGTTTGGCTGTAGTTTCCAGGAAATTTTATGCCTGAGAATGTGAAGTCTTCCACCGTAACGGCTGATGAGTTCTTGCACGAGTGGTTACTGTTTGCAGATGCTTTGGGGGCTACGCAGAAGTCCAAAACTGGATCTGGGTCTGAAGCAAAGACTACATGGCTGTGGAAGAGAATAACAACTAATAAAACTGCCCTTTTCTGCATCATCCTCTAAGCTCTGTTTTTGGATCCAAAGCCTTCGATTTGTTGGAATTACAATAGCTCTATATCACAAACTAAATACAGGGAAAATGCACAAACAAGTGGTAATTATGCAACTGTAAGAGCAAGATAAAACTTGTGGAAACAGCTGCATCAAGCAGGGAAAATTTAAGGCTATAGCTAGCTGAAGAAATAAAAGTTACTCTTTCTGTATTTATAGAAGTGACTTTTCACGGTGTACTTTGCTTGAGGATAAAGAGAGGTTAGGTTCAAAAGATGGCATCTATCAACGCGAGTTTGCTTAATGCTTTTGCCTTTTTGCTGTTTCTAGCTAGTGGGGGAATTGGTTGTCAACAGTGCTCATGGCTTAGATTATTGCACAAGGCGTATATTCAAAGACAGAAAGCTAATGAATCCCACACCCCTAAACACTTTTCATCAATTTTCAATCTTTATATTGTAAACTTGACCAAAACTCGAGAAACTCCAACTGCTACGAAGGGAAAACGTTGACACTCGTAAATGTTCATAAGGATATATAAAGGCATCACACGAGTTTGTATACAGCTTGTGCACATGATTTGATCTCGACTTTTGCGCTATTTTAAGAGCCCTCATAAACATACATTATCCCAAATCAAAAAGAGTAAAGCTATTCTTACTGCTCCAGCTCCCATTGTATTTATTTATTTATTTATATTTAATAATTAAATAAATATTTTTTAATGATATTGTGATTTTATTATTTTTAAAAAAAATATTTATAAGTATTAAAAAAATACATATAAAAAAAAAAAAAAGAGCTAAGAGCGGTGGTCGTAGAGCCACCCAATCAAGAATAGAGATTATTTTTTTCCTAGGTCTTGTACAAGTAACATTGGTCATTCTTAAAGCTTCTTTTCTATTTTTTGGATTGGGTTTACACAAGGATGAAATTACATTTTGGTTATTAGGAAGTGGGATCAATGATTATTAGAAATTGTTTCAAAGGGAGTCCATTCATCCAACTTAGAATGATTGCAAATGACCCAAAAATAAAACCAAGGCCAGATGAAGGATTTGGTACGCTTTATCCGCTGTCAGATCACCAATCAGGTAAAGAAAAAACCAGTGTTAAGCGGTGAAATAGAACAAGAATTCTCTTAGGGCTTTAGAGATCAACAGGATGGCACTTCGAAAAGTTTTCCCTTCCAACAAGGTTCTAATTTTAAATTGAAAATGAAAAACAAAAACAAAGACCCCAGTTTTAGCGAATCTTGCCAGCAGAACATGTGCAATGAAACTAAAGGTCCAAAAGTAGCTGGTTTTCATATTCCATTTTATTATTTATATCAGTCATTTCCCAGGTAACGAGAAGGGAATCACTGGCATCTGTTACAAAAGCCTTCCAGAATGCGAGTGAAGAACCATAGCGTCTGACTTTTTTGGGGATTTTTACAGCTCAAGGATAATTTGATAAAAAAAGAGTTACACTGGGTTTACAGATACGAAAGCGGTATTTCCGGGTATTAGTAACTATCTATATCTGTTTCTGGCCTTCGGAGATAATAGCGTAGACAATTCACCAAGACCTGTACATTCAAATAATTCGTTACGAAAGAGTGAAATGTATATCTGATAATGATTGTACACTAAAATTGTCTTGAAGATCTACATAGGAAACTTGCCTGAGACAAGGAGGTGTTTAACGCTGCCCCTCTGTAGCTGACATGAAACTTATCTTTGGCTACCAGTCCCTGTTGAATGAGAGATGAGCACTTGATCATAACATAATGTGTGTGAATGAGATAGAGAGGGAGAGAGAGAGCATACTTCTGTATCAATTTCAGCTGATTCCACATCAATGTTAATATCAGCAATAACTTTGATGATTTCTACCAGCAATCCAGGTCTATCTGCGGTCTCTATATAAAGTAAACTGTAAATTGCAAAGCAAAATGCATACGTGAGATGATAGATTGTCACCCTCATTCTTTGCAAATACCTTCAAACTTCACTCAGATTATGATCTCCCAACAGGGTGGGTCGTGCAAATGTACGACCAGTAGAGAAAACATAAAATGACCAATAAATTGTAACGGGGAAAGACAACAAAATTAAAAGTAGCAAACCTCCTCTTGGGTCCATCTTCCTTCACTTGTACATGAGTTGCAATATCAACATCAAGCTGCACAACAAAGTCACAAAGGTTACAAAAAGAAGACGAGATGGAACTTGGTTGACAAACTAGATCCTGGCCATGTAAACCCCCTACATCCCCAATCTATTATATATACATTATTGATCACTGTTGGCTACTTCACTATTGTTGACATGTTCCAAGCGCTAAATTTGACATGTTGTGGCTGACAGCTATTAGCACAGATATTTTTAGGGCTGCTATGCTATTGCCATAATGGAATCAACAAATGCCGAGAATCGGTATATGCAATCCAAATAAATGCAAGGTCAAATAAGAGTCTGCATTTTATGTTCAATCTCTGAAAAGTATGTCCCAATGCAAAGAGAAGGGAAAAATAAATTATGCCAAGAAAAATAACTTAAAATAATTCGAAGGATCTTCAGCACACCTTCTTCTCTGGTGCTTTTATTCCAAAAGCCTCACCCATAGCAAGTTGGGCACTAGATTCCTACAAGAAATTCAGAGGAAACATGAGATTTGTACATGAAAAAATCTTTTTGTAAGAACTGTAAGATAAATGAGAAAGAACTTTCTCCAACTTTCATCCATAGAAACTTCAAAAGAACGAAATAAAACCTAAATAGAGTATTTCAGCACACTCACTGGATGATACTTCAAAAGATTGTTAATGATGGTCAGTCGAATTCTCTCTAACATATCAGGATCTTCGACTTTTCGCCCTGTGTCTCTAGCATAACCAAATTCAATCCGTAAATGCTAAAATCTAGCAGTAAACAAGTAACAGTACGCAATTAGACCAGTGGGCTGATGTAATTTTTTCAGAATTCTGATATCTAGTGTTGGAAACAAACCATTTAGACAACTATTTAAAGCATCTTATCAACTTCTGCTAACTAAAAGAAAAAGACTCGGCAGGGAACATTGGCTACGTTTGGATGTTGAGATGAGTTGAGTTATGAATAGTAGTCTTTTGTGGTTTCCATTGAGATGGGTTTAACTTTTTTAGATTGAGATGGTTTAACTTTTTAGGTTGAAATGTATAAAGTAGGTTGAGATGTGTTTAACTTTTTTTATGGGAAGTTGAAAAAATAGTGGGTCCCATCAATGATTTGTTTGAGATGAGTTGAGTTTGGTTCAACAACCAAACACAACCTAAGAAGACAGTGCAACTAGTTTCAACCCTCTTGGCTTTTCAATTTTGGGGGTTTGCTTCAATGCTTGTATCTTCAAAATGAGCAGACTATACTTAGAAATATTGCACTAGGACCAGCCTCATGAGGTGTCTGGCAATAATTTTATCACGGAAAGACAGCAGTTTCATCTTGCTGTCTGCAGCCAATGGTTCATACAAAATATGCACTACTACTGCCCCAAAATTTTGCACATACATTTTGGGGTCCTTTAGCCATGGTCTAAAGTCGTGTGAAAAGCAAGTATGTTCGTATAATTGTTCAGGGCAGGGTAATGCCTATTCTTATTAATACAATTGCTTACTTATTAAAAAAAAAAATTGTTCAGGGCAGGGTAAAGGGAGCAAGTTTCCAGTGGTTTTGAGATAAAATACATGCTTTTTTCCTTGCTTAGTAACTGAAACACTGTCCTGCTTGACTAAAAGTTAAATGTTGCTCAATAACTGCAAAGAACCAGCATCAATCTCAGAACAGAGCTTTAAGAATTTGTCTCTAAAGGTAGAAAATGTAAAGGAAAAAGTACACTCAAGAATATTATGTTGCGGATGAAAAGCACCAGACAACTATACAAAACTTCCATTTTTTTCCTTCAGAATCATGTATGGGATTAACTCTATTAAAGCACCATTGGCGAGATGCCAATAGAATTACTTACAATCGTGTGATGAAAAATTTTGTTTGTTTGACTGACCCCTCAGTGGCAACAGTTCCCTTTGACACATCCAGTCCCAAATCTTTCAATGCTTTCATCTGCCCTAGCATAACAAACAAGGGCAGGTTGTTAACTATAATTATTTAAAAGAACATACTGGTATTAAAAAAAATAGAGGGCATTTGCTCAGCTCTGACCTCCCATGGGCCTTTTCACCTAAAGAATCAACACCGTTGTAATTATTTGCTCATAACTAAATAGAAGGAAAGGGACAACAAAAGTGGAAAAATTCCAAACAATCCATTGGTGGTTATGAGTTACTGAGCAAAACAGCACAGTCAATGATCAGTTTGGTATGTTTTTCACCAATAACCCCTACCCGTACCTATTTTCTAGTGATCCCTTAAAGTTGCGGAATGCCAGAATCAAATGTGGCCCTACTTGAGAATCAGCTAGTAACTTTCTCAGAAATTCAACAAGGAAAACTTGTTTCATGAAGAGAGTGCCTCACAAGAATACAGAAATTCAAGATGTATTAATCCTATGCAAATGTTTATTCAGAGAGGTGAATGCCACATATTGCCAGCAGCCACTTTACCGTGTCAATGAGAGCTCCCAGGCGATCTCCAAAGCTGAGCTGTACAATTGTTGCATCAGAATCAGAATCTTGATCTATCAGAACAATTGGCATAGGGACATAATCGGCATCTCGATCAAACTTCTGCATTTACAGTTATCCCCTTAATCAGTAAATATATTTTTGTACGAAAAAACTTAGCCGTACTGGAGGGATATATGATGTCATTCTCACAATTTGTGTTAAACCAACTTCCAACTCCCCAAAATTGTATACAAAATAAAAAATGCATAAATATTTTTTTGACAAGTATTAAGAAAAAAAATGCATACAGATCAGATGTTAAAATCATAGATTGTAAATAATTTGGGCCACTTGGACCAGACAAGCATGTTTCAAGTGAACTGTGGTCCTTCAAATGCTTAAAAGTAAACAGTCATTTGTAAGAATCATGTCAAACCAGTACTTGTGATTTAGAGGAAAAAGAAAAATAATTACATGCAAAAACATCCAGAATTGAATATGTCCACTTACAAATCCCTGTCGGTTATGGATGGAAAAGTTATAGCGAACGAGGGCCTGGATAGCAGATTAAAGGCTGGCTCCACAAGTATTATTTGCAAGTTGGATATGGAGAAGGCATATAACCATGTAAATTGGGATTTCCTCTTGTATTTGTTGGGGAGATGCGGCTTTGGGCCTAGGTGGCGTACTTGGATTAGTTGGTGCATTTCTATAGCCACATTCTCAGTATTGATTAATGGTTGTCCTACCGGCTTCTTCAGCAGCTCTCGAGATCTAAGGCAAGGAGATCTTTTGTCTCCACTTCTCTTTGTTATCATTATGGAGGCTTTGAGTAGGATGACATCGGCGGCGGTTACGCATGGGTTTGTGACTGGATTTCTAATTGGTGATCCCAATAGGGGCATTATTACTTTGTCTCATTTACTTTTTGCAAATGATACGCTCATATTCTGTGAGGCAGATTGAAACCAGTTAAGGGCATTGAAGGCTTTGTTATTATGCTTCGAAGCAGCGTCAGGCCTGAAAGTTAATTTTGACAAGTCAGAGTTAGCGCTAGTGGGGAACGTGAGTGATACTAGGCATCTAGCTAGTATTCTTGGGTGCAAGGTAGCCTTTCTTCCTATTACCTACCTGGGATTGCCGTTGGGGGCTGCAGCAAGGGCCTCATCCATATGGGATTTAGTCATAGAGAAGATTGGAAGGAAATTGGTAGAGTGGAAAAGATTGTATTTGTTGAAAGGTGGCTGTTTGACTTATCAAGAGTACCCTTTCTAACTTACCTACATACTTCCTATCTTTGTTCCAATTGCCTACCAAGGTAGCGACTCAGATTGATAAATTGTATCATGATTTCCTATGGGGTGGGATAGGGGATGAATTCAAATTTCACCTGGTCAGCTGGGATAAGGAGGTATAATAAGGAGACAGAAGTCCTATTGAAGCTAGTGATTGATTGTAAATATAGAAGCATGTTGGGGGGGGGGGGAGCTGGTGTACTGAAGAGGTGTAGGGGGCTAGAGGTGTGGGAGTTTGGAAACACATTAGAAGGGGGTGGGGGGATTTTAGTAGCCATTCTAAATTGATGTTGGGGAGGGGTTCTCGCATTAAGTTTTGGAGGGACATATGGTGTGAGAATGCGGCCCTAAAGGATACATTTCCAGCTATTTTTCAGTTGGCATGCAACCAGGAAGCTTCAATAGAGGACCTTATGCTTCTAACAGGGGACCAAGTGCAGTGGAACGTCACATTTAGTAGAGCGGCACAAGACTGGGAAGTGGACATCTTTGAGGCTTTTTTCAGCCTTCTTTATTTTGTGAAGCCGAGTAGAAAGCAAGTCGATAGGATGTGGTGGACTCCCGCGGGTAAGGGCATTTTTTCTCAGTTCGATCATTTTATAAGTCCCTTTCCCAAGCTGCAAATATCCTGTTCCCATGGAGGAGAATCTGGAGAAATAAGGCGCCTCCGAAAGCGATCTTCTTTACTTGGATAGGAGCATTGGGGAAGATTCTGATTACCGACAATCTGAGGAAGCGCCGATTAGTTATACTAGACTGGTGTTGCATGTGCAAGAGATCTGGCGAGACAGTGGAACACCTCTTGCTACATTGCGAGACTACTAGAGCCTTGTGGGTCGAAGTCTTTAGCTAAATAGAGTTAGCCTTTGTTATGCCTGCAACGGTGGTAGATTTATTGGCCAGCTGGACACTTCTGAGAGGAGTTCAACAAATCAAGATGGTGTGGAATATGATCCCGATCTGTATTATGTGGTGTATATGGCAAGAGCGCAGCGATCGGACTTTCGAAAACAAAGAGAGGTCTCCGGAGGAACTTAGAACGCTATTTTTCCGTACTTTATACCTATGGGCCATTGCTTTAGATTTTAATGGCCTGAATTTTCATGACTTTCTAGTTTCCCTTACTTCGACCAAGATAGGTCTTATATCTTGTATACCATCTTGTGTACTTGGACTTTGCATATCTCTATTAATATATCTTTGATTACTTATCAAAAAAAAGTTATGGATGGAAAAGCACTTGTCAAAAAAGGTTAAAGACACGAAAACACTAATCATATAATACTGCTCAAAGTGAAATTGTTCAACCACCCTAAAAAAAGTAAAATAAAAAATTGGCAATCAAGCATCTCATCTAGACTATCTAGTCATGCAATTGCTCAGAAATCTTTGAGAACCAAAGCTAAGTCACCAATTTGTAATTTTCAAACTCAATCACAAACCAGTCTTCGAAGGACCAAAAATCTGCATGATTTTCCATTCATTTCAAGAGCGCTACTGGTAGTACAGCAATACTCAACATCTTTAACATATTTTATACTCAGTTTTTCTTAATAATGAATGAAACAAATAACTCATTTTTTCTTAATAATGAGTGAAACAAATAACATATAAGGTCGAAAGAACCATTTTACTGACCAATGAGGTTGAATCAACTGCATTCAAACCATCAGTAGATGCATGCAATATATTCCTGCATAATAGTACGAGCAACATTAGACAACAAAAGATTCAGGGTTATCCTTTCACAAAATCACACAAAGAGAATCGAAATTGGACCACATAACAATAACATACTATAAACAATACTAAAGCAAGTGATTTAACAAATTAACAATGACTGATGCAGTCACAAACCGCAAAGTTGGACTACAAAGACAAGATCAGTGAACAAGATAAAGCAAAGCCACAAACATCAAATGACATAAACAAACTTTCCTCATCATTATCCCTCGAGAACATTAACACGATTGTAACAGTACGAATGAAGAGAATCATCAAGAAGCTAATGTTCCATTGGAAAAGTAAACGAAGAAAATATACTTCAGCCATCTCTTTAGCCTTGGCCAAGCACCACCTTCTGAGATCACTTTTATTGTCAACAACTAAATATGAGAGTGAAAACAAGACAAATTCAAATAGAATAAAGCTTATACACACAAGAAGTTGTCAACAACCATTGGCTGTTAACAAATAGGTCTAAAAAATCACCCTCTTTTTTAGTGATTTTTCAGTAACTGTATTAAGATCGGTTGAGAATGGAGATGGTCTTAAATTCTTGGGGGCCAAAATCTAAAATTTAAGATACGATGCTTTTGATTGCTGTAGAGAACATAGGCAACAAAACTGAATGAAAAATGAAAAGTTCTGATCTGCAAATGGTTCAATCGATTAAGACAGGCTAAAACATCTATTTACCACAGCTGACTTGAGGCTTTCATTTTCTCGAGATGTTTAAAGAGGACACGAGACTCAAAACCCCGGTGTTCTTTTCTTCTCCTTATTATTTTTCTCCACCACACGGACAATTGATTAAGCATTTTCTCAGAAGCCAAACACATCACCAGTACATACAAAGTTATTTTATAATTAATTTTTCAAAAAAGAGCTTCCAGATCCACGGATTTTTTTACAAGGAACCGAATCCTATCGAAATGTAAGGTAGCTACTTTGAACAAAAGTGAAATTCACAAATATAGTACAACTATCACCGTGTAGCTGCTAAGAAAATAAAGAAATCCACGAATAAGATAAATTCAAAGGAAAATAAGCCAATAGTTTTCTCCTAAAGTAATTCAAGTGCAGGTTCAGTCTTACTGGGGCAAGACACTGATATAGTGATAATTACAACAAACAATACTTCCGATTTCTACTTTTTTATGCATATAAAAGCTGTCTTTTTACTTTCGAATTGCGCATGAATATTTTCTAGGCAATTGAACAGCGCGTGAAGGAAAAGATCGGAGGCTGTATCTTACTTCTTTCTCGAGAAAGCGGGTGCAGGTTCTGAGCACTTGTAGCGAACCGGTAAAACTGTGAGTCGCTCGCACGGAGAGAGCTGTGGAACGAAACCGAGACCAGAAACCCTAGATCGACGGAGGACAAAGGACGAGGAGAAGAAGGCGGTGTTTGCGAGGGCCATGGGAGTGCTGGATTGACAGTATAGTCGGATTGCGGAGCACGTTTTGACTCTTGACAGGGTGCGTGCATATATATAAACTGCGATATTTTCACTGTTTGGAGCGGTCGTTCGCTTGTAGCGTCACTCGGTGGGGACGGCGAGAGCTGGTTGGAGGCCACGTCAGGTCGCATGCTTTATAAAGGTACAAAATTTTGTTCTTTTGGAACCAAAAAGTGTTATAAAAAAATAAAAAAGTGGCGCGAATAGCCGTATTTTGTTGTAGTTGCAGTTTGGATAAAAAGTAAGATGACATGATTTAAATTATAAGTTGAATGAAATATTATTATTTTATTATTTTTTAATATTATTATTATTTTAATATTTAAAAAATTAAATTATTTATTATAATTTATATAAAAATTTTAAAAAATTATAATGATAAAATGAAATATTTTTACTATTCTAACGAGACATTAATCTAGAGTTTTACGATGATTTATTTATATGTTTTTAAGAGTAATGTTAAGTACAAATTTTAAATGTATAAATTTTTTATAAAAATGTGTACCACATAAAAAAAAAATAAGTTTTTCACATTTTTCTATAATTGAGTCTATTTTTTTTATAAAAAAAATAGAATTTTTCACATTTAAAGATTGTATATATCATTTCTCTTTTTTAAAATAATTATTTGTATATCTTAAAATATTTTGTAAAAAGTAGACTTCACTATAAAAAATATAAAAAAAATATAATCTTTTGTAATGAAATCCACTTTTTAACAAAAAGAGTTTGTGGGAAAATTACAAACTTGTATCTAATATTATCTTCTTCTTTTTTTCAAACTAAGCTCTAACTTTTTTTAAAAAAAAAAAACCATATAATATTATTACGAAATGCCATGTAGAAATTTATAGAAATTAAAGTGAAATGCAAGTAAATTTTATACTCAAATTGACTTTCCCGTCACGTATGTTCTGTGGTAGGACGATATTTCACAAATGCCGATAAAATATAACAATTATTTAATAAGGATTTTAAATTTTTTTGTACAAATTATAAGATCTAAAGTTTAGACAAATATTCTAAATAATTTTATTTTGTGTTGAATTATATATCGAATAAATCCCAGTCAACTTTAACTGTATAAGTAATTATATTGAAGAAGACTAAATTCATGAAACATTACCACAATTGCAGCTCACAGAACAGGTTATAAAACTCCCATTAATTATAGCTTGATACCAGTAGCTCCTCTCCCGATTACGTGTAAGACACATCAGCTTGATACCAATAGCTTGAAATATTATTATAATATTTGATTTGCAATATTTAAATTTAAAATTTTATATTTAAAATTAATATTTATATGTTTTTCTTGACAAGTAAATGATTTCCATGATTGCCATTCAAATTAGGTAGTTAGAGTTTTTAATATTTGTTCACACACCTTTTGTTTTTTTTCTTGATTATTTTTTTCTTTGTTTATTCCTCATATCTTTATTTATCATCTTCTTATTACATAAATTGAATATGAAGAAAAAAAAATACGGAGGACTAAAATTACGTAGACAACAAGCCATACGTTCAATGAATAAAAATACAAAACGGAAATAAAAAAATGAGAAATAAAAAAGGAATTTAGATAAGCCAAAACTATTGCATACAATGATTCTTATGTTCTACTTTGATGACAGTAAATTAATGATTATTTTTGTGTGAAAAAATAATGGAATGGTTAATATTTTGTAAATAAATAAAAAAAGAGCTATGTGGGTGGGTGCCAGTGGGTTTATAAAAATAAAGAAAGGTTATGTATCAATTATTATTTACTCTCATATCCTACATTCATAATTTTTTAATAGATATATGATATAAAATGATAAATAATGACTGATAAAAATAATTTTTTATATAAATAAATAGATAATTTTATATTATCGTTCGGGCATCCAAATGCTTTTTAAAATTATACGCGGCTCCTCACTTATTAGACCCCCCTCCACACACCCAACAAAACAATACGCAATGCTCGGTTAACCAGTTGTTTTTAAGATTTTAAAAAAATATATATTTCAAATCCAATCCAAACTTCTTTTAAGTTTTCCATTTAATCATCTGTCTATGTTTCATTGAAAAGTTAAAAAATATAAAAATCAAAACAATTTTTATAAAATAAAAATATTATATTCAAATGATTTTTTAATTCTATTTTTATTTAAGCACACATGCATTCAACACCAAAATTTTTATTTATTATTATTATTTTATTATTAACAATTTATTATTTATTCATATAATTCTTAATTATAATGATTAAAATAACAACAAATAGTACCTTTGTACAAATTCACGAAACACATCCCTACAAATCACAGGTGCATTGGAGGTGTCTACGTACGACGCCGTTTCAGGCCAGGGTTCGGAGAGTTTTCTTGACGTGGCTTGTTCTTATTTGGCAACTGGTCGGTATTATAGGGATTGTACTTCTCTAAGCCCTATCTTCCCATATCCTAGATATTCAAAACCTGATTAACGGCCCTGATCTAGCAGGCTGTCCTCCCCAAGCTCTACAAATATTTCTGCGGGACCCTCAAAATTCCTGTTTCGACGAGAATCTCCAATACGACAGCCCTCGAGCCCAAAACGAACCAAACCAGCCTCGTTTGCTTGCTCGTCTTTTCTACAATTTGATGTCCAGTTCGATCGGTCAATGCCGGTACGTCGACGTCGTGTTTCGATTATCTTTAACTTCGCGCTCTAGAATTTTTCCATTTTCTTGGATTTTTGTGCTGCACTTGGAGGGTTTTTTTTTTTAGGAGAAACCCTAGAATTTTTCGCTCGAGTTAGGGTTTCAAAGCTTGCTGACTTTGGTGTCCTTTGAATTCTTCAATCTCCAAAGCTCTGCTTCTGCTGAATTATACGAGTTCTAGGCTTCTGTTATTGAAAAATATTTGAATTTCTGTGTTTATGTAAAGTTTTGGATTTCTGGCCTTTTTTGCGGGTTATAGTTTCAAGATTGCTTCTTATTGTTTTTATGAGAATGTATGAAAGAAATAGATAATACAATTCCGATTTGTCGATTTTTGAATTATACGGAATGTCACTAGAAAATGTAAACTTTTACTTGACTGTACTTACCTACGTTTTCGCTGAGTTGAACTGGATGTTTTTTTGGTGGGGGTGGGAACTACAGTTGAAGTTTATTTATTTATTTTAATTTTGAGTTCAGCTACCTGACGGGTTTAGTTAGTTAGAAAATTGATTTTTTTCCTCACGGGCTCCATATTAATGCTTCATTCTATAAAAACTTTACCCCCATTGATAGGTTTTTTTTTTTGCTAGATGATGCTGAATTGTCAGGTTCAATTTAAAAACTCGAGTGAACAGTGGGTTCCAGACTAATTATAGTTCCTTGAATAACTAAACTAGCTACGTGCATAGGTGTCCTGTATACTCTGGCCTTTGTCTATTTTATGCTCAATAAAAAATTTTTTACTGATAAAAAAAAAAAATTATAGTTCATGCGGTTTGAATTTATACTGGTGCTTATTTCTGGATTGCTGACTTGTTCTCGAACAGGTTGCATTAGGTCACTGCTCTAGTTTTCTCAAATCACTGGAATGTGTTGTTGAGGGAAGGTCTCTCTCAATTTGAGTTGTTTCAATTGAATCTGGGTAATGGCCGGAAATGTGAGGTTTGAGTCGTGTTCGGCTAGTTCTGAGGAATTTTCTTTAACAGGGAGCTTTTTAAATGGTCAGAGGGGGAGTTATAGCAGTGTTAGTCTGGATAGGTCTGGAAGCTTCCGTGATGGCGGAGAGAGTCGTGTTTTTGGTTCCAGCTCCCGGGGGAGTCCTACATCAACTGGGGATTTGCCCCAGTTATCTGATTGTTTAATGTTGGATCCTGTTAAAATGGGGGATCAAATTTATTCTCGGTCCGGTGAGTTAAGGAGGGTATTGGGGAGCTCATTCGGGTGCTCTGTGGAAGATAATTCTTTTGGAACTTCCCATTCAAAGCCTCTACCTCCAGTAGCTATAGAGGAACTAAAACGATTTAAAACAACTGTGCGAGATGCTTCTATCAAGGCCAGGTAGTTCAAGTTTTTTTTTTCAAAATAAAAATTTTCTCATGATGTTATGTATAATTCCATACATATTACCAGGTTCTAAACTACTTTGAATAAGATACTTGAAGTTACTCACAGTTCATATTTTTTGGGTCATATTTATCTTGGACACGTATGCCACTTATATCATGCTGTAGGTGCTTTGTAGTGGATAAATTGAACTTGATGTGATTGGCAGAACCTTGAATGTAATGATGTTGGAATTTGAATAGTCATTCTCTACTGAAGATACCGCAATTTTTTCTCAGGGGTAGGGCAAAAAAGTTTGCTGATTCCATTCATAAGCTGAATAAGTATGGTGAAGCTTTAAACTCAAAGAAACAACAACGGAGTGATATGCTATCAAATGAAAGATCAGTGGGTTCAAACTTCGTCAAGATGGGAACTCAAGCTGAGCGATACCTCTTGGCTCAAAGATTGGAGGACAAACCAAAAAATGTTGGTCTAAATAAGCGAGTCCGCTCATCTGTTGCGGAGATACGGGTTTGTATACTAAAATATCTTGAGCTTTATTCTCTATTACCTATAGAATTTATTGTCCCATTTTTTGAAAAAAATATATGTTAATAAACAATTGTTTCCTTTCATGTTATTCCTTAATTTTTAGGATATGTTTTACTTGTGTGTTCGTATGCAAATTTTCTTATACTTGTCATTCTGTGCTATTAAGTGTTTCTTATCCTAGGACTACTCTTGCCCTATTATGCTTAATGACATATTTCGATGGATTCTGATGCTTTGGTGTTGCTCTGATTGCACACAAAGGCTATAAGTGTTTGGATGGATGCTCACAGTAGATTTTTGCTCATTTTCTTCATTTTGCTAGTTGGTTATAAACTTCTGTATATTTTTTGTGTACTTGTATTGCCCCTCTATGCACTTTTAATAAAATTGCATCATCTAGTAAAAGACTATTTCAAAAAATAGAAGTAAAGGACAGCGGGGAAGAAATGTTACTTTTTTAGAAAATGAGGGAGGAGGTGATGGGACCGGAGGGGGTCATCTAACACTTTTTTTTGATAAGTAAAACAAATTATATTACTCCAAAGAATAGGCCTAGCCCAGTATATACAAAAAAGAAAAAGAAAAAAAGAAAAGAAAAAGACAACCCTGACAGGGGGTCATCTAACACTTGCAAGCCAAAGGGCAAACACAGCACTATAGAATCTGATGTATGGTACCCTGTCAGGTTGACAATGAAGAAAGAGTAAGAAAGGAAATTAGCGTGAGATTCCATTAAATCTTCTTTCAAGGAAACAACCTTTCATCTAAACTTTTTTTTTGATAAGTAATAAATTTTATTCAAAGAAATAGGTATAAGCCCAAGTATGCAGGACGTATACAAAGGAAATACCTACAACTTCCAGAAACAAAAAAGAAAACTCCTACCATAAAGCTAAAACAGATGCAGAAAATTATCCGCCATTACAAAAAGCTTTAGCCCAAGAACTCAAAGTTCTCAAGAAAAAAAACCCTAAGATCTCCCAAAGAACGTTCTCTATCTTCGAAGCATCTCCCAATTCTTTCGAGCCAATTGCACCACATAAGACACGGAGGAATCATTTTCCCATAATTTATAATTTTTCCCATTTTCAATAATACCTTTGACCTTTTAAGATCAATAAATATATTACAAAATGCAATACCAAGTACAGTAATTGCTTCAAAATCTCTTTCTAATGCAAACTGTAGATTTATTTTGGAACTCTTTTGCAACATATCTTTCATATCTCATTGACTACCATGAGTTCTCATTTTCTTCCTGTAATACTTTAGGCTGAAGGTCGAACTAATTTCTCTTCGAGGCAACCTCTGCTCATGGGAAAAGATAGAGATATGATTATAGATGTTGTTGAAGGTTCTGACATTGTTGAGGAAAAGATCCGTCGACTGCCCGTTGGAACAGAAACTTGGGACCGGAAAATGAAAAGGAAGCGTTCCGTGAGTGCTGTCTCTACCAGACCCATAGATGGTGATGCAAAGCCAAAACAAGTTGTGCATCATAAGTTTAAAAATGAGAGTGCTTTGCGGTCTTCTGATGTCCACGATTTTAGGTATGTGCATTTCTTTTTTGGCGTGTCATCAGTTTCTAATTTGCTTATGAGGTATTGATTATTGTTTATGAATGGCAATGGGATTCGAGAAGAATGATATAATTTCTATTATATGATTCTACCAGATTTCTGGGAGAAAAGAATATTCCTACATAAAACTAAACCTTTGTTTGTGATTCCCAAATCAAGGTGCACAACATGTTGCTAAGACAGTTCCCTTCCTCCCTACCCTTCTTGCATTGTATGTTTTAAGGTTTATGTTCCACACTACCTGCAGTTTGGAAACTTCAATGATTTTGTGTGCCATTAAAGTGAGTTTACATCCCCAGTTGTAAGCCCTAGTTAGGTACTTCTCATGTATACATTCTGTGACTTGGGCTATGCCTCCTTTTCTTATGAATAAAATTCTTGATTACCTATCAAAAAAGTGAGTTTACATCCCTAATGTTGGTATGCTTAACCTGTACCGTTTAGTCTTGTAGATAATACCAATATTTTAAAAAAGAATGCAAGGATTAAATATGCAAATAACCTGATCATGCATGATATTTAAACAACTTCCCTGTGGTGGATTAATAGCGAATCTTAAAAAAGAACTCATAAGGGTAAAATTGTAGAGCAAGTGAGAGGCAACCTGAACTATATTTCATCTAGTCTTGTATTGTTTTTAGACAGGATTTATTCCGGAAAATGTTGCATATCAAGTTTATCATTTTAGCCGATCAAACTTGCCACTTTTTATTTGTAGAGAACAAAGTATGAGGAAACTCAATTAAATGAACCAGATTAATTGTCCTAAATTACTTTTTGATAGTGTATAATGTTTTTTTTTTTTTTGATAAGTAATAAACTTTATTGATTGAATGCAACTAGGCAAAGCCCATGTACACAGGTAGATAGCATATAATGTTTATGCTGAATTTCTTGCTTTAGACAATTAAATTCATCAATGTGTCAAATCATTGTTATCATTATGGTTGTAGTGGTTTCCTTTTCTTTTGATACAGTGGCACTACTTGTTTGCAAGTGTATACTCAATAAAGTTTGATACTGTCAGTTATACTAGTGTTATTGTATCGGAAATATAATGATAGGTTTAAATCTTTTTGCCTCAGAAAAACTTCAGTTCCATTCTTCATTAGGGCTATGTATTCTGTTTTCATGTATGGACTTGAAAATATTAGTATAATTTTCATGTATTCTGGAAAAAATTACATAAATATTCTGAAACTTCTTATCTTGCAGAATGGGATCATCTAATGGTTGTAGTGGCATTAACAAAGATGGTACAACCCTTCCTGTTGGTTCAAATGCCCGTGCGACTTCCAAGAATGAATCTGAAAGAGTCTTTCTTTCAAGGTCTGCATTGAGTAAGGAACGAAGGATAGCAAAGGGAAACAAGTATGTGTGCACTGCTTAGTGTCAATCTTTCTATTACTTGGTACCTGACTTGACATGTAGTTTGAAGCTTTGTTTGATTATTTTATCTGAACTCATTCCAAGGTTTTATTATCATAATTGTGTTTAGGTTAAGTTCTTGTGAGGATAATGTTATAGTCAGCCCTAATTCATTATCAAAGGGGAAGGTTCCACTAGCACCACGATCTGGCCCTGCAATGTCAGGAAGCTCATCTCCTAATCTTCCTTGCACTTCTGGGGCACTTGAAGTCTCTGAGCGTCCTCCAAGCATAAATAAATTTCATTCTATGAGTGGGTCTAACAATCGCAAGCGTCCTTTGCCCACGGGATCTCCTTCCATGGCTCAATGGGTCGGTCAAAGACCACAAAAAATCTCTCGTACCCGAAGAGCAAATCTGGTGTCTCCTGTGTCGACCCATGACGAGGTGAAGATGTCAACAGAAGGGTGCTCACCTTCTGACTTAGGTGCTAGGGAAACTTCTATTGGGACCAACGGGTCACTTCTTGCCAGAAATGACAAACATTTTAGAGTGAAACATGAACATGTCTCATCTCCAGCCAGATTATCTGAAAGTGAAGAATCTGGTGCTGGTGAAAATCTTGAAAGCAGATTGAAGGGTAAAGGATCAGGAAGTTTTGTAGCAGATGAAAGAGGGGTTAACTCTGTTCAGAATGCTGTTCCTTCTGCATTGTTTACAAAGAAGAATAAAGTAATCAATAAAGAAAAAACTGGTGATGGTGTGCATAGACAAGGAAGGAGTGGCAGGGGATCATTAGTTTCTAGGGTTAACATTTCACCAATTGGGGAGAAATTGGACACTCCGGCAAAGCCACCCAGAAGTACGAGGCTTGCTTCTGAAAAAAATGGAAGGTATAAAAAAAATTTCTGTGCTGTTGGAATGGAAGTCTCTCTCTCTCTCTCTCTCCCCCTTTAAAAAAAAAATCATTATTGTTATATATTCAATTTGTGTATATACATTTTTCAGTAAGTCAGGGCGTCTTCAAAAGAAACTGTCAGATCGCAAGGCCTTCAATCGTCTTGGGCATACATCAATCGGCAGTTCCCTGGATTTGGCTGGTAAGCTCTTGAAGTAATCCATTTTAATATGATTTTTTGTTTGTGGAGGTTGGACTAAGCATTTATTCTGTATTTTATATTCCTACTAATTATCCACAGTTTTCTTTATCATATTATTGCTTTTCAGATTTAGTCATATGTGCTTTTATATTTTGAGTTGAATAAAATGATAAATGAATATTTAACCCAAGAAATGGTGAGTATATGTGGCAATAATGGCTGAAGTAAAAGAACAGGGACATATTTTTTTTTTACGTGAATGGATAAAATCTTGTTTACCTATAAAATAATAATAATAATAATTAAAAAAAAAAAATTACAGGGATGGATAGTGGCTGGCCACATCTTGTTATTTTCTTGAAAGCACATGAAGGTTAAGTTCCCATGCAGCATGCCTACAAAAAAATTGCATTTTGAAACATTTATGCCAGCTTTTAACAGGATATATGTAAAATTGGAAGTATACTTGTTTCAAAGTTTTGCTGGTTGGACTTGGGTACTCCAGTTTTAATAACCATGACAGGGGAATGCTACGAAAAATTGTATTTCTTATAGATGTGCAGCCATATTGTCTCCATGTATTCTTTAGACTTGGTTGTGGCCTACATATAATGCAGATTGCATTATCTTCTCTCTCTCTCTCTCTCTCTCTATATATATATATATATATATATTCTATATATATATATATATAGATCGTATAGTTCCCACTAATATTTCCAATAACATTGTAGTTCTCATTTGCTGTGATTTGCTGTTGAATTATAAAATAAAGGAATGAAATAAGAGACGGAATGCTTTTATAACTGACCTTTTGTTGCCATGGTATAATGTTATTTATGACCTTCCAGGTGAATCGGTTGACGATCATAAAGAACTTTCAGAAGCTGCCCGTCTTGCATGCAATGCCAGCGGTATGTATTTGTTTGTTTTTTTTTTTGCTTTCAGTTGAAAGATATACCTCAATATATATCTTCTTGTATATGAGCATTTTTATTTAGAAGAATGCTGCTTACTTTGCAGATCTTGCCTGCTCAAGTTCATTCTGGAAGAAAATGGAACCAATTTTTGGTTCTGTCAGCTTATTGGATGCGTCCTACTTGAAACAGCAGGTGATAACCTGAAAGCAGAGCTAGAAAGAGCTCATACTTTGAGTCATATAATGTAGTCAGTTTTGAATGGTTCCTCACGTATACTTTCTGTTGTCTGTTGTTATTGGTTCAGCTGAAATCTACTCAGGAGAATAGTGAAAGCATGTTTCGGTTTCCCAGCCATGGAAAAAATGTTCTGGTAATGCCTAAGAGCATATTTACTTGTTTTTATCATCTTTTGATAATAGTTAAGGACACATTCATGCCCATCTAACGCCCCCCAGGGCCTGCCCTAAAAAGAAAAATCCCTCTTAGCCTACCTTTGATTGAAATTGGCATCGTAGATCATTTGGTTGAATTTGGATCTCTTGTTTTTCTTTACAGGTACATATAAAATGAGCCATGTGATTGGTTATCTTGTTGTCCATTATTAGGTTTTGCTTTCAAACATCTTCTATGATTTTTAACCGCATGAGATTAATTTCATCTTTCTGTTTGATCCATGCCATTTGTATCTGAAAAAAAAAAAAAAACTGTTCTATCCATGCGGAGTCACCTTGATTGTCTGTCATATTCCAATTGAATCCTTCTCCATTTCACTAGCTTTGCCTGTCTATCTGTATATTATACTATCCTCTTGGACATTTTATACTTCATCGCCATTAGCCCGTAAAATATGTTGCAAAACACCTTTGGAGCACAATTATTCTTGTTTTTAAGAAAGTTTATGCTTATTCATGTAGTAGTTCTAAATTTATCTTGTTATCTCAGAGCGAGGTGCCTGGAAAGAATTGTTGGTCTCCAGCTCTTGATTCTGGACAAAGAGGGAGAAGCCTAGAAGAGAAACTTGCATCTGGCGATTTGGATAATCAAAATCGGGACATTGATACTTTTGAAATATTTGATGTGGAAATGAAAACAGAAGCTACTCCATTCTATCAGAAAGTATTATCAGCTCTGATTGCGGAAGATGAAACTGAAGAATTTGAAGAGAAGAATGAAGGAAGGGATATGTCCTTCCAATATAATAGAGATGATTTTTCTAATGCGACTTGTCTCCCTATTGATGTTGATAACTCAATCTGGATGAGGACTGAATCCAAATCTGAGTCCTTTTTGGGTCTTCAAACTCAGAAGCAATGTGCTGTCAACAGATTTTCTTGTAATGGGAGGACTAACTTCATCAGGGATACAAGCATCCACAACAAATTATCTAGTGAGGATCTGTTCCAAGAAGATTCTGGATTTATGCATTCAAATAAGGGGACGTTCCCATCATTTTCTGAATATGGCGTTGATGGGAAACTAGCTGAATATACAAACGCTTCTGGGATTTTCTCCGTTGACTGCCCATATGATCAAATGTGTCTGGAAGATAAACTGTTGCTAGAGCTGCAGAGTATTGGCCTATATCCAGAGAAAGTGGTGAGCATTTAATTTACACAAGTACTGGCATAGCAATGTTGATTTTTTCCAATCATTCGGAAGAGATTTTTCTTTTAGTTCCTTAAGCCCCTTTTGTTTTCTTTTGTGTTTGGATATATGTATGGATGTATATCGCTTCTCTTAACTACATTCTTGTTAGGGGCATCGAACTATTAAATGTTTCCATGTGAGCTTTACATTAGAAGTGTGGAGTTATTTTTGACAAGTGAAGTGTGGGGTTACATTTTTTAATGGCGTCCTTGTGTGTGTATGCATGCATGGATTTTTTTTTTTTTAAATTAAACAAGCCATTTATATTTTCAATCCCTCATATGGGTGTCTTGTCACAGCCTGCCCTGGCAGATGGAGAGGATGAAGCAATTGATCAAGAGATAGTTGAACTACAGAAGAAACTTTGCCAAAAGGTTATGCTTCCTAAACATTACTCTTTTTGGATCTCTCTAATATTTGAAATTTTCATGTTGTGACTTCCAAATTTTATTGTATTTTAATGTATTTTAAAAGTTGGAAGAAAAGTATTAAAGAAATATTCCTGCCCCAAATTGTGGCTTGGTTTGAGATGACGCGATTATTAATTGCAGTGGCAGAGAGTAAGGGAGCTGCCACTGGCTTTGAAAAACTAGGTTAATAATGCCAGTGCAAAGCAGAGAAAAGCATTGTGTTGTGTCTTAACTTGAGGAACTAGTTATTAGCCTTTAAGTTATTATTTTTAAGCTAAATAAATAGCTAACTGCAACTTTTAGCGTTTTCTTAGAGAGTGCAATCATCTATGGAGTATGTACAACGCTTTTGAATTTTGATGTTGGCAAGCTCCCCCCCCCCCCCCCTTTTCCAACAAAAAAAAAAAAAAAAAGAAAGAAAGAGGAAAAAAAGTATAACTAAAACCTTGGTTGTGGTTCTTGTTTAAAAATTCTTTGAGGCGAAATTTGGAATATGCGCACACCGCACATAACACTTTTGGTTTCTTATCTTATTGCTGTGTTCTCTTCTTGATTGACTTGTCAATTTAGTTTTTTAATTAATAGTTTTAGCTGAAAAAAGTTGTGGGGCTGCACTTGTTCTAATGTTTAATTTCTTGTTTGGTTCATGATGATTAAAGTGATGTAAACATTATTCTTCTGGTATTGTTGGGATGTTATAAAAAAGAAAAGGGTATTTGTTGAGGTGTTAAAATTCGAAAAACTTTTAATGATAGTTTTCTTATTACTTATAAAAAAATTGAAAACATTCAATTTTTTCTAAACCCAAAAGTTTGGCATCTATAAGCTTTCTTCAAAACTCAATAGTTTGGCTCCTAAAATTTCTAAAAGCCAAAAGATGTTCTTTAAAACCCAAAACATGTGGTCTTTTGGTGTCCTCTCTTACGTCCCTACAACTTCTCACTATCTAATTTGCCCTCTCCGCCCTTTTAGAAAATGATCTTAATTTGTCTGATGACCAAAGATAGCACAAAGATTTCCGCCCATGAGAGATCCTGCAATTTTGTATGATCGGTTATATTCTTGGCATTTTATTTAGCAGTTTTCTGAATTTTTTTGGGTCATGTTCTGCAGGTTGAGAAAAAGAAGGTTCACATGAACAAAATTATTAAAGCAGTTGAGGAAGACAGGAAAATGGATGAACGGTAGGATTCTTTCAGTAATTTAAATGTACTTTGGATATTGGACTTTTAATTATTTCAGTATGGGCAGCTATTGTTGCACCTGTCAAAAAAAAAAATTCTTCATTTCTGTTGAAAGATGGTATTTTCTGGTTTATTTTCAGGGGCCTTGAACAGGTTGCAATGGACAGACTAGTTGAGGTGGCCTACAAAAATCAGCTGGTAATATTTTTTTGTTCTGCGTTTTTGTTCGTTTGGTTATTATTCTTTGAAAATTGAAAGCTACCTACGTATGCTTTTTTATTCTTGATACCATCCCTCCAGGCAGACTTCTTCAAGTATGTAGGGTGTATATGAGTTCTGCCCATCAAAAATAATAAAGGGAAACGGAATAGAAAAACTGAAGATATGCACACTAAATTCTTAAGCTTAGACACTTTGAGAAAGATCCTAATGCTGCAAAGACGCAATAAAAGAAGCAGTGAGAAAGCCATTTTGATAACTCCCACAGATTCCTTCTTTCCTTTGAATGCCCTGTTGTTCTGCTTAACCTAATGCTCCATGTCAAGCAAGTGGACACGGGTCTCCATTCCACTAAACCCCTCAATTTTCTAACAGAAAACCGGCAAATCAAGCATGGATATTCTCATAAGAGTAATTTTGATTATTTTTTTTATTACCTTGATAGAAAGTTAGATATTGATAATGGTATGGGAAGCAAGAATATTTTTTGAGTGCTCTTCTACTAGAATGCACTGTGCAAGCAAATGATCTCACATGTAACTTTTTGGTATGATCTTTGTGATCGACCCATAAACTTTTTAGTTTTTTATTTTTTTCGTTAATGAAGTACCCATGTCAGCAAAGATGAAAAAACAAATCCCCTCATTGACAACTTCCACACTGCCAAATGGTTGTGGATTTAAACTGTTTTAGTTTGAATAATTCTGTAGTGAGAAGTAACTGTTTCAATGGAAAATATCTGGAGGCTAGGAGCAAATAGCATATGTTTTTCTTTCCTTAGCATTTGTTACCCTCTAGACATTTTTTTCGTTTGGAGAAGGAGTCATGGATAAGTGGGCCTAGTATTTTTCCAAGGAATTCGTGGAAGGTGGAGTTTTAATGAGGTGCCCTAAATTGGATTTGGATAAGAGTAACAATCTTTCCTCTTTTGCCTTCATTAGGTGGATAAAACCTCTATTGACATTTAGGAAGGGTTGTTTATGAATAAAATAAACGCAGAAAATGGTTGCTGCTCTAAAGCAACGCCAGAATGAAGAATGCGAGTGGAATGCATTCCTACTCATTAAGGTGGTGCCAAAGCAGTATATAATCCATGAGTTTATGCATGGATGATGTTGGGTGGGGCAATGGTAGAATACTTTGAGTTAACCCTATTTTTTAATATTGTTTTATAAGTAATAAGATATTTTATTGATATAGAATAGGCATAGTTATAGCGTTGCTGGTGAGTTAGTGAGAGACTTTGGTGAGAGAAAATCCTCTCCGTACACATTCTTTCTCAGTATTTTTTTGAGTGGAATTAGCTTAGATGGTGTTCATGATTGGTTGAAAGTTCGAGTCGTGCTTGGTGGGAAGGAGAAATGGCTCCTGGGAAAACTGTTGCCATTGAACTAAAAACTTCTGAGATTTCTAGGGAGGGTCGATGGCTGATTCTTACAGAGAGGGTGGAAGTTTGTGAAAAGCATGAAAATAGAGTTAGCCATGGCACGATGGCTCTGTAGAGTCCTGGAGGATGGCATGAATGCAAGGAGAAAGGGGTTTTATACTAGCCATCGTGAAGGGGACAGGGGCTTCATTGTGCAGAGGTGCTCAAATGTTCAAGGTGCATTCATGGCGCTGGAAGAGCACCGAGGGGGTGGGCGTCGTAACTATTTTTTTGGCCCAGATGACAGAGATGGGAGGGGATGGCTGAAACTTGCTGAGGTCTTAAAGGAGGCTGCTCGTTTTGGTGGGCAGGCACCACCGGTGATGGCTAATGTTTCACTTTCAAACCTTCTCAGTCGTATAAGGAGGCTCTCCAAATATCAAGGTCTGGGGACAGGAGGATGGCTAGTGGGGTTGACAGTAGCATGGTTTCGGTAGGAACTCAGGGATGTGAGGAGGTTGGCAGGAGACTTGCTGGCCTTCAAAAGGAAACTATTATGCAGGTGTTGTCTGATATGCAAAAGCAGATGGGGGAACTGCAAGGTAATATTATTTGGCTGAAATGGTGCGTTGAGGATCAAGGGTGGGCTCTGGGTTCTAGTTCGGGCAATGGGCTATCTATTGAGCATTAGGAGACCAAGGATCAGCCCAAGGGAAGTGGGTCTGAAGTTGGTCCCTCTGCTGGGCCTGTTAAATGGAAGGGTCCATCTAATGGGCCCAGGCCCGCTAGGTTACAGAACAAACCCATGGGGCCTGTGTGGAGGAGACGCGAGGCTCCTCTTCCACCCGCAGCTATGTCTTGTGTCGATGGCGACCAGGGCTTTGCTCCAATGTCGGCAAAGGCTCTGGGGTTTCCGGCGAAGGTAGCATCGCCTCCGTTGGAAGGCGTTCAACAGGAGGGCTCAGGCGATGGTGGTGTGAACTCCTGCACTCCTTCACCTGACGAGTTGGGCCATGCACAGACTCGGTCAACTGAGGCTGTTGGGCCTTCGACGGTTGTCGTCCCCACTGTTCAACCGCCGATGACTATATTAGTCCCGTTTGCTGGAGATGTTGAAGTTGGCGTGAGTTTCTGCACCACCTCACGGGGCTTTCCCGAGCTGGGGTCGTGCATAGACTCGGTCAACTCAGGCTGCTGGGCTCTCAACGGCAGTTGTGGCACCCCTTCCACCGCCGGTGACTATTTCTTTTTCCTCTGGAGGCATTGTGTGAAGCAGTTTCTCTATTTCCCCAATAGAACAAGCCGATGGAGTTACAAAATAGGCCGACTGAGATAGGTGAGTCCTCAACGGCAGTTGTAGTCTCATCTCCTCCGCAGGTGGTTGTCTTACTTTCCGAGGGAGCGTCGATGGACCATTTTCAACCTCAGCCGTGGGATCAGGACTCGGCTTTGGTAGTGACCATTTTAGACAATGGGCCTTCTGTTGAGAAGATGGAGGATCCAACTCCTTTATGCACAATTTCCCCTAACCTAGATTTACCTGCATCGGATTGGGTGTTTAAGCAGGTGGAGGAGATGTATTCTTCTCTTGGTATTTCTTGTGTAGGCTATGAGGATCAATTTAGAGCCTTCTTATTGCTATTGAAAATTGTCGTTCAAAGTCAACCATGAAGCAAGAAAAAGAACTTAAAAGGCTTTTTTGAAAGAACTTAAAAGGCTTTTTTGCGCTATCAACTATGAAGCTAAAGAAAAGAGGGGGGGGGGGGGGAAGAGATAGATTGAAAGGGAGGGGCACTCTTTGTAACTATGAAGCCTAAGTTATTATCATGGAACGTGAGGGGGCTGAATGACTGCAATGAACGTCTTCGTATAAGATCTTTATTGAGGTCATGGAAAGTGGACATAGTGTGCTTTCAAGAAACTAAGTTAAGGGTAGTGGATAGAAGAATAATCCGTAGCTGGTGTTCATATGTAGGGTGGTCCTACTTGGCATCGTTGGGTGCTTCCGGGGGGGTTCTTTTAATGTTGGACAAAAGAGTGGTGGAGTCGGTTGAGGAATGTGTTGGGAATTTTTCGGTTGCTAGTCGCTTTAAAAATACGATTGATGGATGGGAATGGGCTTTTGTGGGTACTTATGGTCCAAATTTGGATAGTGAGAGGAGGAGACTATGGGAGGAGTTGGCGGTTCTTATTTATTTATGGGAGGTGCCGTGGTGCATGAGAGGAGATTTTAATATTGTTCGCTTTCCCAGCGAGCTTTCGGGGACTCATCGCCACTTGGCAGCTATGGAGGAGTTCTCGGAGTTTGTATTTGATTTAGATCTTATGGATCTCCCTCTTCTCGGGGGCGAGTTCTTATGGTCTAATGGTCGGGGATGGTTGAGATTGGATAGGTTCCTTGTATCCCCGTTGTGGGAGGCATACTTTTCTGAACTTTCTTAGAAACGGTTGCCCCATGTGTGCTCCGACCATTTTCCTATTGTCTTGGATTGTGGAGGTATTATTGGTAGACGCATGCCATTCAACTTTGAAAATATGTGGTTAGCGGGGGAGGGTTTTGTAGATAAGGTGCATTCTTGGTGGTCCTCTTATATGTTTACTAGTAACCCCAGTTTTATTATAGCTTGTAAGCGCAAAGCTTTGAAGCAAGATCTAAAGAAGTGGAATTTGGAAGTGTTTGGTAGCATTGACAATAAAAAGAATACACTTATGGAGGAACTACAAGATTTGGAGAACAGGGAATTGACGGGAGACCTTTCGGAGAAGGCCATTGCTAGAAAAAGGGTGGTTGTAACTGATTTAGAGAGGGTGCTATTGATGGAAGAGATTTTGTGGCGACAAAAATCAAGGGCCCTTTGGCTAAAAGAGGGTGATAAATGTACAAAGGTCTTCCATAAAGTGGCGAAGTCACATCGATGCAACAACACTATTGAGTCACTCCACTCAAGTACCCAAGTGCTTTCATCCACTGATGATTTGGAAAATCATATTATGCAGCATTTTGAGAACCTCCTTTTGGAACCGTACGCTTGAGGCCAAAACTTGATGGCTTGTCTTTCGAGTTTATTGATTCACAAAGTGCTAATGGGTTGGAAAGGGCATTTGAGGAAGATGAGGTGTTTAAAGTTATTAGTAGCATGGCGAAGGACAAGGCACCAGGCCCAGATGGTTTCTCAATGGGTTTCTTCCAGGCTTGTTGGGATGTAGTAAAATGTGATATTATGTAGGTTTTTGCAGAATTCCACTCTTTCCATAAATTTGAGAAAAGTCTCAATGCAATGTTCATATTCCAAAGATACATGGGGCTAAGGTAGTTGAAGATTTTCGCCCCATAAGCCTGGTGAGTGGAGTTTACAAAATTATCTCCAAGGTCCTACCAAATAGGCTTAGCTCGGTGATGGAACATATTATTTCTAAGCCTCAAAATACCTTCATTAGGGGGAGAGAAATTCTGGATTCGGTGCTTATTGCCAATGAATGCTTGGATCATAGGTTGCGGGCAGGCGTCCCAGGTATTCTTTGCAAGCTTGACATGGAAAAGGTTTATGACTACGTGAATTGAGATTTTCTTCTTTACTTGCTTGGTAGGTGTGGTTTTGGTGACAGGTGGATTTCTTGAATCCATTTTTGTATATCTACCGTCTGCTTTTCTGTATTAGTTAATGGCACTCCTGCTGGGTTCTTTAACAGCTCACGTGGTTTGAGGCAGGGGGATCCCTTGTCTCCTCTCATGTTCGTCATTGTTATGGAGGCACTTGGGCGGTTGGTGAAGGCTGCTGGTGGCGGAGGTTTTTTATCTGGTTTTTCAGTGCGTAATAGCACCAATGGGCCTACATCACTCTCTCATCTCTTATTTGCAAATGATACTCTCTTATTTTGTGATGTAGATCCTGGTCAGATTCAATCTCTACGAGCTCTCTTGCTATGCTATGAAGCAGTGTCGGGGCTTAAGGTTAATCTTAGTAAATCCAAGATGGTTGCGGTGGGTGCGGTGCCTAATATTAACAGCTTGGCGTAGTTGTTGGATTGCAAGGTGTCGTCCTTGCCTTTGAAATATTTGGGTCTTCTGTTGGGGGCCAATTTTAAGGCTCGAGCCATTTGGGATGGGGTGGTGGAGAAAGTAGAGAGGAAGATTGCTGGGTGGAAACGGATGTATCTATCGAAAGGGGGGCGACTTACTTTAATTAAGAGTTCCTTAACCAATCTCCCCACTTTTTTCCTTTCACTCTTTCCTTTGCCTGCAAGGGTGGCGACTAGAATTGAGAGATTATTCAGGGCTTTTCTGTGGGGGGGAATGGGGGGAGGAAACAAAATTCCAGCACTCTATAGTATCTCAGCTAACAGAGAGGCCTCTATTGCAGATATGCGGGTATTCTCTCATGGATCTTTTCAGTGGAATATTCTTTTTAATAGAAATATTCATGATTGGGAACTGCAGGCTGTATCTGATTTTCTCAAGTTGCTCTATTCCATGAGAAATAATACGGCTCAAGAGGATAGGTTGCAATGGAGGGCTAATGGTAGTAAAAAATGTACAGTCAGGATCTACTACAAGATTTTGTCAACCCAAGGCCATGTATCTTTTCCATGGAAGAGGATTTGGAGATCACGGGTGCCTACTAAGGTAGCTTTCTTCGTATGGACTGCTGTTCTTGGGAAGATCTTGACTACAGACAATCTGAGAAAGAAGGGAATCATAGTGATGGATTGGTGCTATTTGTGCAAAAAAAGGGAGAGTCTGTAGATCACTTACTTCTGCATTGTGAGGTCACAAGGGGGTTATGGAATGAGATCTTTAGAAGAATGGATATTACTGGGGTAATGCCTCCGCGGGTGGTGGATTTATTGGCTTGTTGGAAGGAGCTTCAAGGCTGTCTCCAAGTGGCAGTAGTGTGGAAAATGATTCTGTTGTGTATCATGTGGTGCACATGGTCTGAGAGGAATGAGAGATGTTTTGAAAATAAGGAATGCACAATGGAGGAATTTCAGAATTTTTTTATGCGCACTTTAATGTTATGGTTTTCAGCCATTGTACTTGATGGAAACAATGTCCATGACTTTCTTTCCTTAGCTAGAATGTAATTAGGTGTTTTCTTTTGTATACTCCATGTGTACACGGGTTATGCCTATTTCATTCGTGTGAATAAAATTTTCTTATTACTTACCCAAAAAAAGAATAGGCATAGCCCAAGTACACAGGGAGTATATATGTGATAACACCTAGTTATTAATATTTTTTAATATTAATGATAACAAAAAAAGGTTTTTATCTCACACATTTATATTTCCTTTCATTGTGGGCATTGAGTGGGGTGGGTGAGTTTCCTTTTAAATTTAAGCTTCTAATAATACTTGGCTATAAGCAATGTTATTCCAGTTCAAAAGTTCCTTAGAAATGCCTTCTGGAAAATCTAATTATGAACAATGCATTACTGTATATCATAAATTCACCTTTGGCTAATATTGACAGGCTAGTCGAGGAAGTAGTGCTTCAAAATGTGGTGTCACTAGGGTTTCAAAACAAGTTGCCTCGGGTTTTATGAAGAGGACCCTTTCTAGATGTCGGACATATGAAGATACAGGAAAAGGTTGGTTCACTGAGCCTGCACTTCAAGATCTCATTTTTGCTGCCCCTTCCCATTGCAATGCTGCTATAAAATTTCCCTTTCAACTAGAGCTTAGGATATCAGGTTTGTGATGCACACTCGCACGCGTGTCAGCGTGTTTCTGATTTCAAGGAATATTTACTTTTTTGTCTGGTATGGACCTATGGTCATCCTATTTTGTCACACATAAGACTGGAGGCATTTGGTTGGTGACCACATTAGATATAAACTCACCACCCCTCTTGATGTGGGCTTATGTTTTAAATGACTCCATGTGTTTTTAATATCTTAAAGTCTCCTGCTCTAGCTTAACACACTTAATGGGTTTTCTGTCCCTACAGGGCCCTTCCCTGATAGAGCTGAGCAGCATGATCTTCATAATGATAAAACCGGCAGCAGTTCATTTGATGTTGGAAATCTTAATTACCCGTCTGACCAGGATTTTGCTAAAACTGGACCCATATTTAACCGAGGGAAGAAGAAGGAGGTGCTGCTTGATGATGTTGGTGGCACTGACTCCTCAAGAGCCAGATCAACCCTTGGTAATAACCAAGTTGGTGGAACAAAAGGAAAGAGAAGCGAGAGAGAAAGGGACAAAGACATGGCTGGCAGAAATTCTGTTGCAAAAGTCAGTTATGCATCAATGGGTAACTTTAAGGGAGAGCGTAAAATGAAAACAAAGCCCAAGCTGAAGGGAACCCGACTACAACCTTCTGGGGATGGATTTTTTAACAAGTTTACAGAAACAATTCATCCTGAATATCATTCAAGTAGAGGATCTAGTGAAGTGGTTGCCAATGGCAGCAGTGCAAAAGGAGACACAAGGTTGATGTCTGGATGTGACGTTCCTAAGGATTCATCTAAAGAGATCAAGGAACCGCGAGATGATACAAATTTGCAGTTGAATGAACTAGACAACATAGAACTTCATGTAGCCAATGACTTTTGTGGGCCCGAGGATCTAAGTACTTTGTTGAACTTTGATGATGACGGTTTGCAAGACCATTATTCAGCGGGCCTCGACATACCTATGGATGACCTCTCAGAGGTGCTTCTATGAAGACAGTACACTGTATATTCCCAAGGATTATACAACTATTTAGATACGAATGATAGTGCTGTTGCTGGGGAAAACCTGCTAATATAAGTTATGCCTCTAGCTATTAGCACTTGTAATTAAGGCCATTCTTTTTGTACACTCATTGAAAGAAATTAGTTAATGAAAAAGGAAAAATCTTTTAACTGTTTACCTGAAACGTATAATATCTCAACTTTTAGCAGTTTTGCAACTTACGTTTACCTTTCATTGCCTACTGTTTTATCTTGCCTTTATGCTTTCTTCACTGCATCGCATTTACTTTGTAATGCTTATTGGAATCTGTGTGCAAGTGAAAACTTCAGACGCTTAAAATTTCTAGTACTTTAAAGGCCTTCATATGGAACTTGGTATGGGATGTGCCCTCATTATAGTTATGTTGTTTCTTTATTAGGTGAGCAATCTAATTGCTATTTCGAAAACTAAATTGCAATTTAGCAAGTTGTAATTTTTTTCTTTCAATACAAGCTGTAAAATTTTGTTACCAATTTTGTAGTACTCTACTTCTGCTGGATATTAATACTTCTTATGCTTGATAGGCACTAACTGGTACCTAAGGGAGAAACTTAAGGTTGCCGTATTTTTCTTAAGAAAAATATGCTGCGAATATGGATTTAGTCCCTATATTATATTCTTGCCAGAATTCATATCTCCAGCATGTTGTTCTGAGTGTCTTGTGGGTCTGAACAAAATTTTTGTTATAATTGAGTTGCATCCCTTCTGGGATCCTTTTTAGGGCTGCTCTAATCTTAGAGACTGGATATTTGCTTCACTGTTTAATCCCTTTTTAAACTGAAACTTGTGGTTCAGAAAGGGAATCTCTCGAGGTTTTTTTTTTTATTATTTGCATATTCTGTAGTAATTGTCCATATCATTGTTGTCTTTTTTTCTTTTCCATTAGTTTCATTCTATCTTTTTATTAATCTAATTGTTAGTTGGCTTTCTTGAATATGCTTGTCTTTTTTCTTGTCCTGTGCTCCAGTGCTCACCAAGCTGGACTTTCCTGAGTTTATTTCATAATATTTTTGTGCCTTTGCTGCATAGCCACGCAGTAATATCTGAACCAGAAATAGAAATTTGTCTTTACCGTGACAGTGGCAATGCATCTTTGCATTTCAATATCAATGAATTTATTATTATCTTGTTGATTGCTTTTTCTTTCTTTCTTCCTGTGTTCTTTTATTTCTTTATTTGATTGTAGAAGTTTAAATGTTTGGGTTTTTAGGTGTGTGGTTGATAAAGCACGAGATATGCTGATGGTATTTACCATCATCTGGTGTATTTGGATGGAAAGGAATGAGCGGTGCTTTAATGACAAAGAGTGTTCTCTAGAACAAATCTGGAACTTTTTTATACATTCCTTGCTGTTTTGGTTCTCAGCTTTAGGGAATAACAGAACTTCCGTTCATGATTTTCTGATGTCACTTTCCGTATTCTAGAATGTATTTAGGTGTTTTCTTTTGTATACTTCTTATGCAAATGGACTTCACTTATTACTTATAAAAAAAAGTTCTAGAGAGAGAAAAAGATACACCCTGTGAACTATATATGAGAACATTTTTTTCTTTTCAGCAGAATATTTGCTTCTTAACGGGCATGACATTGTTTTGGAGAGCTCTTATGAGGGCAGAATAATCTAGTACTGGGGATACATAAAATTAGAGAAAGGAGCACAAATCATTTGAGCTTGGCGAGTTCATATTTTGGTTCTGATTGACTCTAAAGCTATAGGAGGAATTCTCAACGATTTTTCAATTATTGGTGACTTCTCTACGAATTACTTTGTATTATCTGTTGCTGTATATTTCCTCACTCTTGTCTGTTGGTTTTGGCAATATCCATGCAAGTCACAGGACTAGCATCAGCTGTGGCTCTAGTTGCAGATATATGTGGGTTGTAAGTCTATTTATTCTGGTCATACCAACTAGAGAGCGGTTGAGGCATGACCGGCCGTCTTGGTCCTAGGATTATATATGTGTGGTCTGGGCAAATTTTAGTTTTATGATTATATGTGGTTTGGGAAAATTATAGTTTTCATAAAACGAGACTTCAAATTTCAAGCTAGTGTTTCAGGTTGTCAGTTGAGGTGGTGCACACGGAAATACAAATTCCTTGTTACAAAAGACTGCCGCTGGGGTAAGGGTCTTGATGCTATTGCTGGTTACTACTGCCTGTGTTACCAGTCACCGGTCTTCACCATGGGTCATCTCCTTGATATCCTCTAAAAGTTTAAATGGTGCCTAATTTATTGAATTCTACATTTGGTAACAGCTGTGACTCTTATTTTTCTATCGTAGTTCTTGTTCTTGGTTGAGGCTCCCGAGTCTAAGGATGCGTTTAGATGTTGAGCTGAGCTGATCTAAGATCTTTATGAATAGTGGTGAGTTGAGATAGTTGAGTGAATTTTGTGGAACTCACTTAAGATGAGTTTAAAATGTGTTTGGATATTAAAATGAGTTTAAATATATTTATGAGAAGTTGTAAAATTATTAGGATCCACCATAAAAATCTACTATATGTCTCGCCATAGTGCGCTGAACCTATAAAAAAAGAGAAAAAAATTTCTACACTTCATTCTGGCACAAGGATTAAGGAACAAATGTCATATTGTGGGTTTGAGATGTGGGGCCCAACAACACATGCACTTGAAATGCACTGTCCAGCCGAGGTCAATTGTCAGCTCATGTCTGGGAAACCATAAAGCCCCTTTCGGTAGTTGCCGGCGCTATTTACATGGAATCCAGTCAACAAATTCAAGTTGAACTACACTCACTTGTATGGCGCTATTTACGTGGAGCCCAATCAACAAGTTCAAGTTGAACTACACTCATTTATATGTTTGGATATCCAAAGCAACTTAAAAGTGAAGTGCACTCAGCTACTTTGTACATCCAAACGGAGTCTATGCTTTGTACATCCAAACAGAGCCTAAGAGAAGAGAAAGGTGGTTTAGTTGAATGTAAGAGAAGGGATCATTCAATGCAGGCACTGGAAATCTTGGAAAAAGTCATTTGATATATGATAATTAATACACTTGAAAAATGGACAAATTAGAGGCATTCAATTGATTATGGTTAGAGAAATGAACTTCTGCTTTTCTTTTTTTGGGATCAGTACTAGGAGAAGAGCTTTTTTGAGATCATAGACAGATTTTCGATGATCATAACGGTGGAGGCTTTAAAACGATGCACGATAACTGCACCTAGGCTCTCCGCTCTAAAATCAACGTGTTGCTAAATTTGCGTGAAGCCATTTGTTTTTCTGGCGCATACGCTGTAAAGCTAAACAACACTGCCACAACAAAGTTGCCAATCCCCTCTTCTCGGACGAAAGGGAAACGAGACAGTTTCATATCTTTTTTCGGTGGGTAATTTGTTATCCAAACCAATGCTGTTATTCTCTTACACATCCACCTATAAAATGTTCTGAGAAAAATAGGTTGTCGTGAACAATGATGAAGTTGGTGAAGGCTCAGAAGTACCAGCCCCAGCAAGATGAAGCTAGCCGGTTAGGGAGAACAGGCCAATGGAGTGGAACTATGGGGTATAAAGATATGGGAGATGGCATTCTTAAGGTGGCAAAGCTTTTGGAAACCATGCAAATGGCCATTGTTGTTATAAGGGAGCAACAACAGCAATCTTTCAACATTTCTGGATAGGATTATTTTGGTAGAACCATCAAAAGATTGGTGGTCTCATTAGGTGAAATTTTGCTTCTTCAATAAATTAGATCAGCTTGCACTCTCTCTCTCTCTCTCTCTCTCTCTCTCTCACTCTCTCTCTCTCCGTTTTTGTTTTGATCCATTTGTTTTTTCTTTGTACTTTGTTTTTGGGATTCTACTTCTGTAGATAATTTGGTGTATAAATAAATGGGTATATTTGTATTGCTATGCATTGTTACAGACACTGCATGAATTTGCATTACAATTAATTGTATCTCGACAAAGGATGAGTATTAAGAGAGTCATTTGGGTTTCAATTTTTCAAACCTCGTAAATTTCCTTGGGTTACGTTTGGATAAACGAATTTAAATTTAAACTTTCATTTTATATTAAAAAAAAAATGTCGTAATTTCAGATCTCTTGATTTCAAAACTTTTTGTTTGGATGAGTTTTAGAAATGAAAGAATTGAATTCATTGTAACATATTTGTTAGAATGATTTGAAATTCCTTTTGAATAAATAGAATTTGAAATACAAGATTTTGATGATTAAAATCCTGCTTGGATTTTATTTAAATCCAAATCTCATCTTTAGTAACTTTGTTTATGTACCAAACAATCGATTACAATTTTGAAGGGCCAAATCCGAATCCTCTCTCCCAAGTTTATCCATCCATCCAAATGTACATTAAAGCCCGTTTGGATATAGAAACAATTTTATCTTATTATTATAATTTTTTTAAATTTTCACACAAAATATAATAAACAATCAACTTTTTTAAATCTCAAAATAATAATAATATTAAAAAATAATATTCTAGCGATATTTTATTCAATTTTCATCTCAAACTATTCTCAAACTATTTCATCTCATCTAAACAGAAGGAAGTGTTTAGTTTAGCTCTAAGATGTTCTTCCTCCATGCCCAGGTACACTTTTTTATAGAAATAAAATGTTGGACACGTCCAAAGAATTTCAGCTTCAACTCACATCCAAACAACTCCTAACCCAAATTTCGGTAGAAAAATATTGAAAGCAGCGGGTGTTGATACAAATGTTAATTCAAAATAATAGTACTTGCCCCGTTATATTGCAAGGATGTAAAAGTATTCACAACTTTCGGCCTCCCAAGAAAGAAAAGACAAACAAACGTGCAAAAGATAAAAAGAAAAACGTTTTCAGCAACAACTTCTATGAAGAAAAATAAGACATAAATCCACCATATGCCTACGTAATGTCCTCTGCAAGACTAAATTCTACATATCCACAAGCAAGCACAACCTTAGTGAAAAGTATCATCATCTCTCTTGTGCACAAAGTGTGTAACTTTGTACATTCAAGATGTTCTTATTACTGAACTCAAACTTGACATGGAGGAATTGTGCACTGAAAAGACCATACGAGCTTTGGCATCACTGTCTCTCTCTGGTACACTCAGAGATCCTTTGTTCTTCCAAACGACGCTTTGATGGTAATCTCTATATTTTCAGATTTGCAATATACAACATATTTCCTAAAGGTAAAAAATCTTTTAGCTGCCTCCTCGCTTGGCAGCTTCTGCACTACTTGTTGTCATGAAAGACTCTCCACAACCACACTGTCCTTTAGAGTTTGGATTAATGAAAATGAATTCAGATCTGTATCAAAAAAGAGAAACCACAAACAGTAGTTAAAGAACAAGGAGGCTACACAGAGAATAGTCAGGAAAGGAACAAACTTTGGTTATGGGAAATTAAAACAAAAAAAAAAACCAAAAAATCGTGAAACGGTCCCAAAAATTTATCCGGCAGCCATAAATTTTTCAGTTTCCAAGTGCAGCTTGACACTACTTTAATGCAAGGGCTGACAACTAATTCGTTTTGTTCATTCACATGCATGCTGGAAAGAACTTCAGCCACTTAGAGAAGAAAGGAGTTTTTCTAATCAACAAAACGTCAACACGTTGAACTTTTTTTTTTTTTTGATATATGTAAGAACACGTTGAACTTTAGTTCTTTTGTTCGTGGAAATACATCTTAGAACATTATAAGTGAGGAATCCCAAATTATAATCATCATTCGAAAAACCAAATGATGAATCAACACTTTTTTTCCCACTTCTCTATGGCCAGAAGATAGGAAACTGATAAAATTACCTATTCTAATGTACCATAACTCATGATTCAAAGAACAATTAGTCCTTCCATATAATGCGGTGCTCAAAACAAGATCACGGTGTTCTTAGTGTAATGTTTATTTTTCCTTAATATGGGGAAAAAATAAAATCTAGAACATTGTGATTAATAAGAATGTAACACCAGCTCAAGGAAAACGCGGATGCTAAATCAGATGTGTTCATTACTAATAAGTACGCATATCTCAGTTTGCGTTCTGTATGGACTACCATAGAACTTGAACAACCGTGTCGAATGCTCTCCGTACCTGAGTTTGTCATCTACGAAATCCATCTCGGTTCCTATCACATGCATCAGTGCCTTTGGATCAATCAGTATCTTCACACCCTTGTCATCAACCAACTCATCGAACTTCCCCTTCTCGTCTGAACACACAAATCCACCAAAGGTCAATAGCTGTAATATTACGCAAAGGATTGCATCTCTCAAATGCTTCAAGAGAAATATATATCACAGTAAAGATAGATATAGAAAGTTCGAATCTACAAAAGCGCTGTAGCTTTCTTCCTAAATCTTTACGTGCCGTAATTCATAGTTCAACCAATAACAAAGAACTTGCGTAGAAATCAATTGAATTTTCTAAGGGAAATTGAAAAGAGGAAAAGAGGAAAAAAAATTAGGCTTCAACTAGAACCTGAATAGAACTTCAGTCGAAAGGATTTTATGAATTACAAATTCACATATTTGGGGAGGTGACAACAAATAAATTGAGGGTTTAGGATAGAGAAGGACGACCTGCGTAATTGAGGGTGTAGGATAAGCCGTTGCAGCCGCGAGCCTTGACGCCAAGACGGAGGAAAGTGCGCTGCCGATGCTCAAGCAGCTGCCTGATTCTAGCAGCGGCGGTGTCCGTCAAGGCTAGGACTTGGCGCCGGAGAGCCGGCCCGGCCTTCTCGGCCGATCTCGCCAATAAAGAAGATGAAGATGCTGCCATTTTTGCGCTTCTCTACTCGTCTTCTACTTCTCCGTTTTTTCCTCCTTTTTTTTTTTTTTTCGCCAACTGACATTTTTTGCCATTATTGGCCTATTAATAGTGCTCTTCCAAAGAGATTCCAGTCACGCGCCAGCTACGAGCGTGGTGGACGCTCAATAACGATCAGTTAGATCCGTAATTAATTTTGATCACGTAAAAAGATAATTTTGACAATAAAAATAGAATAAAATTTTCTTTAACTATTTTTTGCAGTTAAAAAAGAAGAATCGATGAGATAAGTTTATATAATTATATTTTAAAATAATAATATTATAATCTTATTTTTTTAAAATAATTTTTTTTATCCTCATTCATTAATGAGACTGCATATATAATCTCTACATAGGACTATAAATAAAATTTAACTAAAACAAATACAAATAAAAAATTTGAAAACTCGCCAACAAGCAAGTTTAATTGAGAATTATAGATTATATATTTAGAGAAGTGCTAAATTTATAAAAAAAATATCTTATAAGATAAACTTACAAATTGACGTAATTTAATATAATATGTCAAATAACTTAAATTTATTTTATAGTAAAAAGAAATTTATAATTTAATATATAATATCAAATTACGTTTATTTATAAATTTATATTTATAAATTATTTTGTAGACGAGACATTTCTTGTATATTTATATTCAATTTTTTTATTAATAAAGTACACCAATTAATAAAATCAAGTACAATATTACAAAACTATAGGGTACAACATTGCCCTTAAAACTTAAAAGACCAACAATATTAGCATCGGCAGCCCATTTAGGCTTTTAGCAATCAAGTCTATTATATTCTTTGACCGGCACCTCAGTCTCCATTTTTTAAACAAAAACATTGGAAGGTGAGGATGTAAATCCTCTTTTATTTTAGAGCCGTGCTAGGCTGCCTGACCCCTGGGCGTGTAGCGTCAGCACAAATTCACCTTCTTCTTTTTATTTTTATTTTTTATTTTTTTTATCATTTTTAGACATTTAAAAAAAATACCGAAACATTAATAATTATTTCTTTAACTATTAAATAAAGAAAAAAATAAAAAATAAAATAAAATATATGAAGTGTAAAAATGAGTTGTTAAAGTAGTATTTTCCTTTATTTTATGTCCAGTTAGATGGTTTAATCTGATGAGATAATCATTCATGCAGAAGCTCGTATAAGGGTTTCCCAAATAAATATTTAAGATTTCTTTCACCCTAAAGGGAGTAAAAATTTGTGGAAAGAAAAAAAAATGGTTTCTACAAACTGGCTTAGGCCCTCTGAGTCAATGCCCACTTCGTGTGAAGATCGAGACGATTTTAGAGACTTCGGGGATTGCATCGGCTTTCGTGGAGGTTTCATCTCTTTACGGCCAAAAAATAAAAAATAAAAACAGGTCAGAAAGGGTGCACAACCGAGGGAGCTTCACCACCACCACCACCAATATATGTTGCAGAATGGCCTGCAGAAATCTTGAGCACACTCAATTATATTAGTAGCAGCAATGTCACTGTCACCAACATGTAAAGCAGAAACCCCTCATCATCAAAACGAGCGACAGCAACCGCTCCACTCAGCCTCGACCAACATTACCAAGCAGCATCACCAGTTCCTACTATAGAAACATGAAATGGACCTATGCCACCAAACATGGCAGAATAACAGAACAAACTGTTGCATCTGAAGTTTTAAATTGGTGACTGCATTGCTTCAAGGAAAACATGTCATCCACTGCAAACTTACCAACAAGTAGATACTATAGTGACCAAAACTATTCAGGTTTAAAGGCATCAATTCCTCAAAATGCAAATCCAGGTAGCATCACCAGCCAAAATTTCACTCGGTTCATCCTGCAATCCCATCACATCAATGACACTCCAAGATGCCCAATAGTTCTTGCATTATTCAGGTATCCAAAATCAAGGTCTACATATATATATTATAAGTAAACAAGTATTATTGATCAAAGAATGGGCATAAATGCCAATTACAAAATTCATATGCCCTAAGTAGGCGCATTAGAAACGAGGAAATCATGAAGGTCCATGCCATTAAAGTCCACAACAATGGCCCAAGTACAAAGAGTTCTAAAAAAGAAAACTTTTAGCTCCTCCATCGATCTCTCATTGTCCTTAAACGTCTGCTCTCTTGCCATAAGCACCACATAATACAGGTCGGGATCATCTTCCAAACCGCTTTGATCTATTGCATGCCTTGAATAGAAGTCTAGCATGCCAATGTTTCCACCACGGTCTCCGACATAACCCACGCTAGGTTCATTCTACTGAACACCTCATTCTAGAGTACCCTGGCTGGCTCACAATGTAAAAGTAGATGATTTACCGACTCACTCCCTCTTATACACATGCAACACCAATCGACAATGATTACCCTCATTTTCCTCAGATTATCTGTGATGAGAATCTTGCCTAAGGAAGTTGTCCACACAAAAAATGAAGCTTTGGGGGGTGCCTTGTGCTGCCAAAGTCTTCTCCAAGGAAACTGTGTATCAAGTTCTTGTGTGAGAGCCTTATAAAAGGAACGAACAGTAAAAACCCCTCCCCTTGCAGGTGTCCACCACAAACCATCATGTTGGATGTTCGATCGTATGGAATATATGAGACTAATAAAAATCTACGAAACTACTCATTTCCCAATCCTGTGCCGCCTGATTGAAATTGATATTCCAATGAATACGCCCTCCCAAGATCCCCATAACCTCTACCACTGTGACATCTTTGGCACTTGCAATCTGAAAAAGTAAAGGAAACAAATCTTATATGGCACTGTTACCACACCATGCATCCTTCCAAAATCTAATCCTAGATCCTGCACCCAACTGAAGCCTAGTGCATCGATGGAAGACCTCCACCCTCTTCTTATGTGCTTCCATAGCCCCACTCCATAAGCCCCTCTAACTTCTCTAGTACACCAACCCCCCCCCCCCCTAAAAAAAAAAAACCACCATATTTGTTTTCGATCACAGTTTGCCATAGGGCTTCTAGTTCCTTGTTATATCTCTACAACCATTTGCCAAGTAACGCCCGATTAAACATCTTTAAATTTCTAATACCCAACCCGCCACTAGAGATAGGACAACACACTATCTCCCACTTGACTAAATGGAACTTAAACTCCTCCCCCAAGCCCCCACAGAAAATCACGTTGTAGCTTCTCGATATGGCCCACCACACTTGCCGGTATAGGAAATAGAGATCAGGGTCTACATGACACCCAACCTTCAAAAGTCGAACAATATTTTTCCACCCTTCATGAATGTACTCCTAATCTCTTTGGCACATAAATTCAAGGAATTATTTTTTGCATTGAGAAGGACCAATGTGTGAACAATTATAGTGAATTTTCATCCCTAAGATGGATGATATAAGCCAGTTCAAAAGTGAAAATACCAGTATTTGGCACACGGTCAATGTCAAGATATGCCACACTATTAACACACGCTACCTCGTCTAAACCCCCTCCTTTCTTACAAACAAGTACATTGACACACTCCCCCCACTCACAGCATATGAACTCAATCTACAGCTAAACAGAGACACATTGACAAGGTCACTTATAAAAGAGTAACTTAACCATCATTATAGCTTGGTGCTTATGGACATACAACAAGTAACCAAAAATCACAGAGCATCATTATCAAATGGGCTTCACGCACACACTTCAAAATTGTGAATCAACATGCAGTCCAACGCCTATCCAAATGGTGAATTGCGTGAGGAAATGACCAATTCCTTTTAGTTTCACTAATATCAAGGGGAGGGAATCCACACTCTCAAAATGTAATAGCAGGCTACTAATTCTAATGGAAGAGCAAGATATCTGCATAGATACGAGGCCATATTGAATTTTCATCTCTGCATTATCTTCCATTATGTGCAGCTTCTTGCTAATAATGCATGCGGTGACCTAAACACCAGCGCTCATGCCAACCATAAACACAACGACAAAGAATTTGCCTTTTGCATTTGATTTATAATAATATTGAACAATCTAGGATTCAAACCACAATAGAAAGAAATTCCAAATTGGCAAGCACAAACCCAGAAAACAATTTTCAACCCCCAACCCAACTTAAAATATCACCAAGAGAGAAAACAACATGTAAATCAAGAAACAAGCATAGGTAACCAAACCCGGGTGTTCATTCCACCTCGCTGCCTCCAATAAAAGCCTTGCACAAACCCGCGTCGACCACGCAATGAAAGCTGCCGCCGTAACAAGAATGACCGGCCCGCCTTGCGGCACGAACAGCGCGAGCGCCGAGAGAATCACCATCGGCAGCATAGAGTAACCGACCAGACTCAAGCACCTGTACAAATCCAAGCTCCCGTTCCGCCCGGCCAGCATGTTGAACACTGTGTACAAAAAAACAGCAGAGATGGTGGCCCACCCGAGGATTATCCCGAAATGGATCTTCCCGGCGAGCAGTTGGAAAAGCCCGAAAGCTAAAAAGAACAGGAACGGACCCGAGAGGTCCGCCTCGGAGTGGAGATTCGGGTTTGGGCGAAACGGGTTGAGTATCGAAATCGTTTTGCTCCAGATTTGCTTTGTGTTGATGCCGAGCTCTTCGAGAAGAGGCGGTTCTTCGTCGAAGTTTGAGCTTGCAGTGGAGATTGTTGGGCCGAGATGAGGGCCGGCGAAGGAGGTAGATTGAGCGGCCGAGCCCACGTCGAAGGACAGAAAAGGGATGGGGTTCGTGGGGGGTGGGCGTGGCTGAAACGGCGGCGTTGGGCGCCGTAGGGCTGCGGATGCGGGGCCTCCAGGTGGGTCTCCACCGGAAGGGAAAATGACGGGCGGGACGTTGAATTCCTTCGACATTTTGGGGGTAAGGATGTGGGTTTTGAGGAATTGGGTTTCTCGGGAGAGTGGATTGTCTGTGCACTAATATTTTTCCGACATTGGGGATCGTTAAAAGGCGAAGTTTTTTTTTTTTTTTTTTTTGTTTAAACAGACTAATTTTATCAAAGAACCGAAGTTACAGTTGATATTTATCAATACATGAAAAAATTTAAATTATAAGTTAAACTACGTATCAGTTTGGAGCTTTTTTTATACATAAATTTCTTTGTAGTAGATATTGTTTTAACTTCTCAACAAACTCTCTTCTAATAGAAAAAGCATTCTGTAAAAACAAAACTTTAAGGACCCTTCTGTCCTCCAGGGAGGAAGAATATAAGAAACTACTATGGATACTAAATCCAATAGTCTATTTATATTTTATTAATAACTAAAATAACAAAAAAAAACTACAACTAACAACTACAGAACCACAAGTGCCGGTGTGACCCCGAACGTCACGTCTACAGCAAGCATCAACATCTCGAGCCTTGATGACACGAGCACCCAGCTCACACATGGACAAAAACAACCTCCACTACGCAGGCAGTACCTACGTGCAAGCACTGGCCGTACGATCACCAGTCGTAACATCGCCCCACCACTCTTGAATAGCACTTGCCCTAGATTGCGTTTGATCCAAAGGCTCAACACCTCACTTGGGTCAACAAAAGAACAAAAAGATAGAAAAATAAACAGCAACAAAAACACTAAAACGAAACAACAAATAAATAGAAAAACAAGAACGGATGAAAAGTGCAAAATGCGTTGGTAATGGCACATGCAGGACATTGGTCACTTGGGAAGGAAAGCCGACGGTCAATCTTAGAAGTCCCGGAGTCAAAGAATCCAAAGAAGCTGAGCGTGGCATCGGCATAAGACTTCTTGGTGGCACGTGATGAACACACACTGACGAGTTCCAAAACTTCATCTTAGGTGTGCAGGCTACGCTCCACTCCAATGGACGCCATATTTAATGGTCTTGAAGATCAGCGGCTAAGCATCCTCCGGTTGGGGCGCGTGTAAAAGGCAAAAGGTTGGAAAGACCCAAATGATGATCCTCCCTTATTTGGCCTGAAAAAATTAAAAAAAAAAAAAACCACTACACATAAACTAAAATGGACAAAAAAGAAGGGAGGGAGAAGGAGCCGAAACTCCCACCCCTTTTGTTTAATCCGAAGTTTGAGAAAGTTTAGTAAGAATGGAGAGGATTTTTCTAGAGAGAGAACGAGAAGAAAAATGGATAAAGATATGATTAAAAAGACAAAGTGACGAGTAAACTACTAAACTGGACATCCGTATTTTAATTTTAAAGTTATTACATATTATTATTTTTCTGTATTATTTGATTTATAATCGTAAACAATACATTTTAATGCTCAAGAATTTGATAATTTGAACACCATAATATTAGTTCAATACTTTGAGATGTGGTTTTAAAGTATAAATAATAGTTTGGGGATGTCATAGAAAACTTATAAGACTCAAATCACCTCAAACATTTCTACAAATTTTGATCAAAGTTTAATTTATTCAAAATCCCGTCTAACCATATTGCTAAATACAAATCTTAAATGTGTAAATTACGTATAAGTGTTTTATAAAAAAGTGAGTTTCAAAAAAATTATATATTTATTTAATGATCAGGTTCCATCTTTTGCAAAATAAAAATTAAATTAAATTTATATACTTAAAGTTTGTACAAATTATTATCTTAAAAAATATATCTATTTTTTCACATACATAAGAGACCAATTCAGGTATATTTGGTAAAGAGAACAGTCATTTACAAATAGATTATATAAAAATAAATTTATAAATTATTGTGATTTTATAGAATTTATTAAATTTATTTTATAATAAAATTAATTTTACAATATGATATATCACGTCAAATTATATTAGTATTATATTAGTTTATTAATATATTTTTATATAATTTATTTAAAATATTTCTCTTCGATAAATTTAAGGTGGAAAAAGAAAACAAATGAAGTCCAGAGTTTTTCAACTCTGAATATGTTCCAAACAGGGACTTAAGAAGACTTTATCCTATAAATATCGAACCGTTGCGGAAGAAGTGAGAGGGAAACAACACCGTGGCAGTAGCTTGCCCAAGAAAATGGCGGCGATATCTCGACTACAACTCCTCCACCACTCATCTCCGGCTCTCAAACCTTTCTTGCTCTTCCCCAAACGCCCTCCCTCACCCTCCGACTGCTTCAACCCCAATCTCCGTCGCAAATTCTTCTCCACGCCTCTCTGCTCCACCTCTGATTCAACCCACGAGGTCCCCATCTCTCTCTCTCTCCACATATATGTCTATCTGTATGCATGTGCATATGGTTCTATTTTTCTTTCTAAAAGCTGATTTTTTTGGCGGCATTCTCAGAGTTCATCTTCAACGGTTGGATCGGGAGAGTCTATAGTGGGGGATCTTCTGGACTATCTCAACGAGTCCTGGACTCAGTTTCATGCGGCGGGTACAAAACGCTCTGTTTTCCTTTTGGTCTATGTTCCTCGGTTTTTCCGGATTTCTGATTAACTTATTCGTTCTTATCACAAGTCTATGTTTCCTTGTACATATATTTATTCTGTGCAACTCAATTTTATAACTGGGTTCAGGTTGTAATGTTTTGAATAAAACAAATCGAAACTTTAGCAAAACTTGGCTTGAAAAGAAAACATACTGCTGAGTGCAGGTCTTGTTAGTTAGGTTCCGGACAACTGAAAATGTAAAATTTAATATCTCACGGGTAGATGCTTTTTGAGCCAAGTATGAAATGAACGAGCTTTTGGTGTGAGTACTTGTCAACTTTGTGACATGAACACGAACTTTTCAACTTTGGAACATCTCAAAATCGGGTGGCTTCAATAATAAGTTTTGACACTTGTTAGTAGTAATATTATTTTTGGTACTGATGGAGTTTGAGCATTATGGAAAAAATATAGCTTGAAGCGAATATATTGGTACTTTCCACCACTTGAAAAGTAATTCCTTTTGGAAAAATGTCATTGATGTAAAATATGGTAGTTTGTGGGGAGGTTGGTATTCTAAAGATACTAGTGGTGCTTACGGGGTGAGTTTGTGGAAGTTCATTAGAAAAGGATGGGGGGATTTTTCAAATCATATTAGATTGAAGGTGAGATGGGAAGAGGATACTTTTTTGGCATGACTTGTGGTGTGGGGATTCTTCACTTAAGCTGGACTTGCCCTCTCTTTTCAGAATTGCAAGGGATCAAAATGCAACTGTAGGGAAGTCTTTCTGTTGCATCGACAATAATCTTCAGTGGAATGTTATCTTTATCAGGGATGTTAATGATTGAGAAGTGGATGATGTTAAGGCTTTTTTGGAAAGACTTTACAGTTCAAAGTTGATGCTAGGTAGGGAGGACGGTATGCTGCGGATTCCTGTAGGAAATTCTAAGTTCTTAGTCTCATCTTTTTACAGAATATTAACCAGTCACGGGAGTTGTGAATTTCCCTGGAAAAACATATGGAAAGTAAAAGTTCCTTCCAATGTTGCTTTTTTCTGTTGGGTGGTATCCTTGGGCAAAGTGTTGACAACTGGAAATCTTAGAAGGAGAGGTATGTACATTACTGATTGGTGTGTCATATGCAAGAAGGATGGGGAATCTGTTAATCACCTCTTTCTTCATTGTGAAGTGTCCAGGTTCTTATGGAATGAGGTTTTGAATTGGACTGGTTTACTTTGGGTAATGCCCAAGGAAGTGGTGGATTTATTGGTAGGGTGGAAGGGTTTGAAGGGTTGCAAGAATGCGGTTCGTGTTTGGAAGATGATTCCTTCTTGTCTCATGTGGTGCATATGGCTTGAAAGGAATAAGAGATGCTTCGAAGACAAAGAACGTTCATTGGGAGAACTTAGGGGTTTTTTCTTTAGTACTTTGAGTTTGTGGGCTAAAGCTTTTGTAATGGAAGATAATTTCCAGAATTTGTTTTAGTTTTCCTTTCGTTTTTGGAAAGGAGTAGGTATTTCCTTTGTATACGTCCTGTGTACTTGGGCTTATGCCTATTTCTTGGGAATAAAATCTTTTATTGCTTATAAAATAAAATAAAAAAGATATTCTTAATGGCCCCGCACAAATTCAGTGTGGTGACATTGCTTTCAAATAAGTTTGCTCAGCTCTGAAATCTTTTCAATTCACTGATCATGCTTTAGTCCTCCAACTTAACTTTAAAATAGGATTTTATTTATTAAATTAGTATTAAGTTTGTCTAGCCATTTTATATTAGTTTTAGGTACTTATCTCACTGTTTTTTGATAAGTAAGTACTTATCTCACTGTTGTGGATGAATGATCCATATAGCTTGAGGAAGGAAATATGGAATCACTTTTAGTTTGAATTTCAGGTGATCAGGTGTTTGGTCTGATCTTTTCTCTCATTTACACTATTCTCATCTGCAGCTGAAGCTAAACGAAAACTAATTGATGCTGGTTTTCATTTGTTAAATGAGAATGAAGAATGGGACCTAAAGCCTGGTGGACGATACTTCTTCACACGAAATATGTCTTGTTTAGTAGCTTTTGCAATTGGGGAAAAGTAAGTGGAATAATTCCTCTTTTAAAATTTATACTCAATTCAGTCTGCATACATGTTGGGCATGTACAATATAAGACTGACTACTGGGCCAAAGGAGGTTGTAGACCGTGATCACTAACACTTTTAGGTTGGAAATTTTGAATAGCCCTCATTTCTTGTTGCATAGTTTTTCAACCAGTTCTTTCCTTAAATAGAAGTTCAGTTGTTACTGCTGCTTTCTAGATTGTCCATACACAACCATTAAAATTTCCTGTTCAATTTCTTCATTAGTTTTACCCTTCTTATGTGACATTGGATTAATGGAAATTTTTTAATAAAAGGTTTCTCTTAGTTATGTAGGTATGCTGTTGGTAATGGTTTTCATGTGATTGCTGCTCACACAGACAGCCCTTGTCTAAAACTAAAACCAAAATCTGCATCATCCAAGACTGGTTATCTGATGGTCAATGTGCAGACCTATGGTGGTGGTTTATGGCATACTTGGTTTGACAGAGACTTAAGTGTTGCTGGAAGGGTGATAGTGAGAGGTAGTGACGGATCTTTTGTGCACAAGCTTGTCAAAGTAAAAAGGCCTCTGTTACGAATACCAACACTGGCCATTCATCTTGACCGGTTTGCCACTGTCTCCTTAAAGCCTATCTTCTTTTTCATTTAATTCCATTGGTAACATAAAACACATGAATGATAGTTCCATAGCAAATGTATTTTTGTACATTGATGGTAATATATGAAGATTAGAGTTTAACATCTTCATAGATTTTGAATCGATCTTGAGTCAAATTTTAGAGTAATTTAGACTGGACTAAATAATGGTAGTTAACTTGACTTGCATAAAGGATGCATCTTTGCTGCATTTTGAGGCATTCTAATATAAAGCTCAACTTGACTGTCTGGTTTGAAGGGAAGCTTGGTTTCTGAACTGTGGGTAGTAGAGAAAAACTGGTGATTGCTAAGGACCAATTTTATGGAACCACTTTAGGATTTTTTTTTCTTTTATTTTTTTAAGTAAAAATTCCAATATAATGCAATGAGAATTGATCTTGAACTTTTTAGGTTTCAAAGTTGATGAGAGGAGAGCTTGAAAGGAGGTTGGAGAGTAAAAGATAGGAGAGGAGGAATTGTTACTTGTTCCTTTGTTTGGATGTTTTGATAAATACTATGAGGGGAAGCAGGAATAGATTATACTTTCCTTGCTTTGGTTGGAAGGTGGAGATTTTAGAAAAGGATAAGGTTTTTATTTTATTTTATTTTTAAATTTGAGAATAAAGTGAGAGGTGATAAGGGTCTGTTCAGGCACTGCTTGTAATTTCAATCAACGGTCAATGGATAAAAAAATTGACAGAAATCTGTGAACCCCATATCCTCTCACTTGAAACTCCTTTCAGTTTGAGAGAATTAAAGAAAATACCTACTAATAGTCGGAAGGGTAACCCTCATCTCTTCACCTCTCCTCTGCTTCCCTCTCCCTCCATCTAAGCATACCCTAAAATATCATTCACGTGCATGTATGCAAATGAATGACCTTTGAGGGATGCTTTATTTTTTTATAAGTAATAAGATATTTTATTTATAAGAAAGTAGGCATAGCCCAGGTACACTGGAAGTATACATGTGAATACACCTATTTAGGAACTAAAAACAGTTACAAGGAAGTCATGGAAGCTGAGACCATTCAAATCTAAAGCAATTACCCACATAAATAAAGTCTTCCACAAAAAACTCCTAAACTCTTCCAAGGAGCGTTCATGATCCTCAAAATGTCTACCGTTTCTTTCACACCAAAGAATACATAAAGGAGTCATCTTCCACATAGCTGCTATCTGTGATGTCCCAGTAATCCCTCTCCAACTTGCTAGTAGTTCCACCACCTTTCCCGGCATTACCCATGCAATTCCCATTCTACTGAAGAAGTCATTCTAGATTACTCGTGCAAACTCACAATGTAAGAGTAGATAGTCCACCGATTCACCACTATTTCTACACATACAGCACCAGTCTGTGATAATAAAACCATGTCTTCTAAGATTATCAATAGTCAGAATCTTCCCTAAGGCTGCTGTCCAGACAAAGAAAGCAACCTTTGTATGTGCTTTACTCCTCCAAATGTTCTTCCAAGGAAAATTCTGTCGATGTTGCATGGTAGATGATTCATAGAAGGAGCGTACAGAAAAAATCCCTTTCCTAGAAGGTCTCCATTCCATCTCATCTTCATTTGTGACAGCACTAGCAGCGGTATACAGCAGGTTAAGAAACTCCATCAGCTCCGCCACTTCCCAGTCATGTGCATCTCGAGTAAGGCTAATGTTCCATTCTTGTGTGCCATGAGTTATAACCCGCAAGTCAGCCACCATAGCTTCTTTGTCCCGTGCAATTCTGAATATAGTGGGATAAGCCTCCTTCAATGCCATGTCTCCCACCCACACATCATACCAAAAGCTGATCCTATTGCCAATCCCCAAACGCAGCCGAGTATGACGAATAAAGGAGCACCAACCTTTCTGTATGTACTTCCATAACCCCACACCATATGCCCCCCCCCCCTCTCTATAGAACACCACCCCCCCCCCCCCGGCGGACACTTCCATACTTCACGTCGATCACCCCTTTCCACAAAGCTCCCCTCTCATTATTATAGCGCCACAACCATTTTCCCAATAGAGCCTTATTAAAGGCCCTACGAACTCCCAATCCTCCATCTCTCAAAGGAGTACACACCTTATCCCACCCCACTAGGTGAAATTTAAACTCATCTTCTAGTCCACCCCACAAGAAGTCACGATGAAGTTTCTCTATTCTATTTGCAATGCTGGCGGGGAGAGGAAAAAGAGACAAGTAGTATGTGGGGAGGTTGGATAGAGTGCTCTTTAGAAGAGTGATCCACCCCCCTTTAGTTAAATACAATCTTTCCAACCAGCCAACCTACGCTCTATTTTCTCCAACACCTCCTCCCTAATTGTTATAGCCTTAAAAGAAGCCCCCAATGGAAGACCGAGATACCTCAATGGCAACGAAGAAACCACACATCCCAAAATGTTTGCCAACCCCCTAATGTTACTTACCTCACCCACCGCAACCATCTCCGTCTTAGCAAGGTTAATCTTCAACCCGGATACCGCTTCAAAACAAAGTAAGATAGCTTTCAAGGATTGTACATGTCCTACATTTGCCTCGCAAAACAGCAATGTGTCATCCGCAAACAAAAGATGGGAAATAATGATGGAATCATGATTAATAGCTCCCACCGAAAATTCTGAAAAAAATCCCCCCTCTACTGCAGCTGACAGCATTCTACTTAGAGCCTCCATGACTAGAGCGAATAAAAGTGGTAATAATGAATCTCCTTGTCTTAGTCCCCTCGAACTATTAAAGAAGCCCACCGGGTCACCATTTACCCATACCGAGAAGCGGGCTGTTGACACACAATGCTTCATCCACTTCCTCCATCTTTCCCCAAACCCACATCTATTCAACATATAGAGCAAAAAATCCCAATTAACATGATCATAGGCCTTCTCCATATCTAATTTGCATAAGATGCCTGGTTCTCCCGACTTGATTCTCCATATCTAATTTGAGGGATGCTTGAGTTTTAAAGTTTAGAAAACAGGTTCTTATTATGTGCAATGTGTAGTTTATTGTATGTATGATGTACCTGCAACATGTGATCACTGAGGTTATCTGCTGGCTTTCTTTCTGATTCAATATTTTGGTTATTTAGCACAGTGAATAAGGATGGATTCAAACCGAATCTAGAGACTCATCTGATTCCCTTACTTTCAACAAAACTAGAAGAAACTTCTCTGGAGTCAAAAGAGAAAAGTACAGCATCTTCTTCAAAAGCTGCTCATCATCCACTGCTTATGCAGGTATCCCATTCACTTTTCCTCCGGTTATTAGCAAATTAATGAATGCATACCAATTCTTTTTTTATGTATATAAGTAAATGCATACCAATGCTTCTAAGCGAATTGTGAATTGAGCATACTCTTTCTATGAAAAGGTAAAATGTTCAAACAATCACGTCACACAATCAAATTATTCAATATCATGAACAACAGAAATTCATTGAGAAATTTCTTTAAGATAATCTAAGATGACTTTATTTACATAGTATTGGGCGAGTCGTATAGCTAAATCTCTAATATTGTCCCTACTGTCTTTGAAACACATTACTATCTGATTAATTCCTATTATACCTTTCTATATGAATAACTAAATCTTTTTAATTGCCCAGGAAAAGAAAAGTTTACGTACTTGTTGAGACAACTGCTTAAAGTAATGGAGCAATATATACATTTGTATGAAGTAGTTGAAGGTGCCAGATCATCATTCTTGAAATTAATCTAAAACTTCAATTCCCAGGCTTTATCAGATGAGCTGAACTGCGGCATTGATGACATAGTGAGCATTGAGTTAAATGTTTGTGATACCCAGCCTAGCTGCCTTGGAGGTGGGAAGGATGAATTTATTTTTTCTGGAAGATTGGACAACCTTGCTTCCAGTTATTGTGCATTACGGGCACTTATTGATTCATGTAAATCATCTAGTGATTTATCAAGTGAACATGCAATACGGATGGTTGCTTTATTTGATAATGAAGAGGTAAACATCTTCTACTGGTTCTTAAGTTTGCGTAGATGGAGTTTTATATCTATCTTGTATGCTTATCAAAATAACAGTCATGCTTTAAATTTTTTTTGATACATTCGGGGAGGGGGGGTTTCAAACCCAAGACCTCCGTTTTGGAGGCTGGGGGTTTATGCCAATCAGGCCACAGGCCTTTGGCAAATGGGCAACATGCTATAGAACATGCTATATGAAAGAATATGTTATTTAAAAGTTTCTTTTGCTATCGGAGCTAGTTCCCATTGATTGAACATATTTTACTATTGACTCTTTTATTACTAGATTGAAGGAGCTATAGAAGGATCACAATTCTCTTCTGAAGTATTATTTTGTTTGCGATTTTATCCATTTTCAAATATTTGAGGAGATGAGTGGCTAATGGGCAACCAGCTTGTAAACAACGTGCTATTTTTCTAAATTGGTTGTCGGAATCAGACGGCTTTCAACATTTTTTTTTCTTTTATTCTACTGCGCATTTGCTTGTTACTCTTAATAGATTTGCAAACGTGGATGATCTTTTATCTGCATTGGCTCTTGCTATGTTAGCCATTTAACAAATGTTCTGTTCAAATTTTTTCTTTAGGTGGGTTCAGATTCAGTTCAGGGAGCTGGTGCACCAACCATGTTTCAGGCTATGAGGCGCATAGTTAGTTGCTTAGTTAATGAGTATGTTGGTGAAGGTGCTTTTGAGCGTGCAATTCGCCACTCATTTCTTGGTATGATTCAATTTGTACAATTTTGGCTTTGGTACTAGCTGCACAAATTTGCAGAAGTCTGTATTTATTCTTATGTTTCTGTAACTTGTATTCAGTTTTTATTTCATTAGTGCACACAATTCAATTTCTGAAGTATCTTTTTGGGATGCTTTCTCTTTATAGTGTCAGCTGATATGGCTCATGGAGTTCATCCAAATTTCATGGATAAGCATGAAGAACACCATCGCCCAGAAATGCAAAAGGGACTTGTTATCAAGCACAATGCAAACCAGCGCTATGCTACTAGTGGTGTCACGGCTTTCCTATTCAAAGAAGTTGGCAAAATTCATAACCTTCCAACTCAGGTAATGGCCATTGAAATTGACTATGTCCATGGATTATTCATATAATCTTATATTAGGTATGCCATCGGATTATTGCTATAAAATATATTACAAATTAAATCCATTTCAAAACAAAAGATCGGTGACACAAGGGGGGATTCTTTATAGAAAGGAATAGATGTTTTCTTTTCTAGTCACCAAAAAGGTTTTTTTTCTTCCTCGTAGGTCATAACTCGAGGTCTCTTCCGTAAACATAAACTTGATGTTGAAGACTTAATAACTAGGTTGTATTAAAGATGTTTGAAACATCTATGATCCCCATTAAGATTTAGCAATATGTTATGATTACAAAAATCCAGCTATTCTTCAAGACTAAGGGCATGTTTGGGTAATGAGACAAGATGAAAATTCTGTGAATAGTAGTGAAATGGTTTGTGAATAGATTTTTTATTGAGTTTTGGGAAATGAGGGAGAAAAATATGAATAAAAATATTATAAAGTTAAAATATTATCTGAATATAATTTTCTAATATAATTTTTTGTTTTAAAATTTGAAAAAGTTGTATTGTTTTTTGTGTTCTACTTGAAAGTTTGGGAAAGTTGTAATGACTAGGTAATGATTAGATAAAAATGTTGAAGATTTGAAATTGAAAAGTGTTATATGTTTGAATGATGTTTGGGAAGGAAATTATGAAAAAATTTGATATGAGATGAGATGCTCATCAAGTGTCCAAACATGGCCTAACTCTACTTGTTTTGGAAATAATTTGTAGAATTTAATGTGATGGGGTAGTATAACTTAATTGCCATGTAACTTATCAAAAAAAAAAAAACTTAATTGCCATGTTTTGCACACTAAAGAATATTAGCAACATGTTACATACCACAAACCTTGAGGCAGCTGGAATGTTTACCAAATTATTTGCTTGTGTAGGAATTTGTGGTGAGAAATGACATGGGATGTGGTTCCACCATAGGTCCAATTCTGGCTTCAGGAGTTGGCATCCGGACAGTTGATTGTGGCATTGCTCAACTTTCCATGCACAGGTAGCAAATTAGATTACTTCTTCTTGATTTATCTAATATTTCCTAGATACTAAAAAACAAGAGCATAAAGAAAAAAAGGAATAATAAAGTTTGGATGTCAACTGGTGAGAGGAAAACATTAGGACGACTAAATTGTTCATTGGGAGTTATATCTTATTTGTTAAATATACTCGCTCTTGTGAGAAATGCATTAATTTTTTTGAGTTTGATTGAGAGTTCGAGCTAATGTTGTTGTACTGGCGTTTGAACACATAGCTAGAGGTTCCCCACCCTAGGATGTAGATGCTCAAATAGCTGCGAATTTATAAATGTTTTTTTTCTTTTTGAGTCTGGATGGCAAAATTTTGGGCGGTTTGAAAATATTAAAACTAGATGTTTGTACAAAGATTGCTTCATCCCAGTTTCAATGAAAGTTGGTGGAACCAAATAATAATTTTCATCCATGTTAAATTCATTGGGTAAAGTTTGTTACTTTAAGCAACTGTGGGAGGAAGGTTTTAGAGAGCATCTGAATTAATTTTAAATACGCCAATTATTTGAGTTGTTAAACAGCCGACACCAATTAGCCGTAGCCAATATAAGGTTTTTTGTTGCACGGGAAATTCAACAGAGCAGGTTTCCTTCTTTGCCCTCTCTGCCTGTTCTTGTCTTCTTGAATTGGTGACCTGTAACCCCTATCCAGAAAAGCAGCTCTCCTCTCTCTCTCTCTCCCTGTTCAATGACCTAAAATGGTGAACCGTGTCATATTCATGGCACTACATGGTGATTCAACTGGTCTCTGTACATCTATGAATTAGCTCTTCAGATTTGACCATAGTGCCATCAGTCTTCTTATTAGAAAATCTCTGCAGAGTTTATTCTTTTTAGAGTCTCATGAATAAAAGGGAAACATATCTGTTTTTACTTCTTCCAATTAGCGTAGCGCTTAAGTTGGTTTCTTGTTTTTGGTTCAACTGCAGTGTGAGAGAGATATGTGGGAAGGAGGATGTAGACATTGCTTACAAGCATTTCAAGGCATTCTACCAAACATTTTCAAGCATAGACAGGAAGCTGAATGTGGATTTTTAAGATCTAGGCCTACTGGAGATTTTTTATTTTCAAACAAGAGAGAGTTCATCAAATAAATCTTCAGTTCATTATATTATTTTTCATTGCCATGAAAGAGATGTCAGAACTGAAACTGTAGCAAGGTACATGAACTTAAAGGCAGGGATGCTATCAGTCCTTTTCTCTGTAAGGAGATCGAGGCAACTGTAATCGTATGTCAAGATTTGTTGGAACTAACTGGACCTGGGGCAGAAGTGGAGCTGATATTGTGGCTAGGGTCGTTGGTATTTATTTTTGCTTGGGAGAGTTTCTGCTTCAGTTCAGATAACAAAGCCTGGTTCTCCTGGTTTAGCAGTTCAGCTTTTTTCCTTAGCCTCTCATTTTGTTGGATTATATAACAGTTTTGCAAATATAGCTGGGAGTTCAGCTTCTCCATCTGGATCCACGTGTATTGCCCCTGAAATGATGAAACACAAACTGGTAATCTTGGATAAATATCTTTAGTTTTCAGTACAATTAGGCAAATAGATAAACTAAGGCAAACTGTTGCAGGATCAGGGTGACAAGCTGAGTGACTAAATCGTTTGCAGACAAGCAGAATGCCTGTGCATGTATGAGTGAGATGTAAGTTGCAAAGCTGAGGTCGGTTAGAAAGTAATGAAGATTTGATAATGGCTAGACAGAACGATATGCATCTGCATGCATTTCGACGATGGTATATAGAGGTTCGCTGCTCATTGTATGGAACATTCAATAGTTAGTAGAGAGACCAATGTTGTTCTATGTGTGTGTGTGTGAGAGAGAGAGAGAGACAGACAGACAGACAGTTGGCATGAAATGAACCTTGTTTCCTTCAATCTGGAGGAATCAGAAGATGCTGCGCTGATTATGTGGTTTCATTTCAGATATAAATATATGGTGGATTATAGAAGACAGAAAGCAAGCATGCAAAAACCATAGGATTTTACTTGAAAACGGCAAAACATCCACCCACAAAGCCCCCTTGTCTCCCTTTTTCCTGTAGAAAGAACTTGATTGTACACGACTTTAACCGTCAAACACGAGAGAGGGAGAGAGGTGGTCATCATTGGCACTCTCAATAAAGACTTACCTTTTTATCAAGTTGTTAGAGCAGTACACGTTAAAAGTGGTGAGGGCTTTGCACCAATGGCTTGTGTAGCAATAGAAACAACTGGAAAACATAAATGACAAGAGAGCTGGAGATATTCACTTGAGTTTCTGGAATGGGTTTTGGGTGAATCCATCATTTATAAATCAAGTACCGCAATGGTTCAGATTTTGTCATCTTTATTCATATCGCCTATGAAATGTAACGTATTAAACACGAAGTCAATAATTTCTCCAATGGGTAAATATTTAAGTAGCAAATTGGACCCTGTATTTAAGAATATCACAAGGAGTCGTCCAAGGAACTTTAGAGACGCTAACTTAGAGAGAGTGAAATTCGTGATGTCTGGGGGTGACAGCCAAACTTCAGAGGATGCCAACTTAAAGAGAAACAAGTGAAATTCGTGATGCAGATGGTACAAAGAATGTAATGGGAGAGCCGCTGCTGCCCCAACAGACACGGACATGCTGCATGTGTCGTGCGGTTTGCATGTTAGACAGCACAAAGGAGAGGAGGTGATGCTCTCGTTGTTCATGTGATGTGAACAGCGTGGCTGATTACTGTATTTTCTTTTATAATTTGACCTTCGAAAAACAAAATCAAGACTAACCCTCTCTTATTTTAATCCTTTTTGGCCAATTGGAACATTGACACGTGGAATGCCTACTTTCCTGAGGTAGCAATATCCCATTGACACGTGTAAAGCAGCACAAGGAACCGCGAGTTAAAAAAGCAGGAACCAGGACAACCTACAAGGAGCCGATGCCATTCGACAGAACCTAAATTGGCTCAGGGCATCCAGAGAGGCTAAACATGTCCAATACTTCAATACAATTGTGCTAATCACAACTATCAGTAATATATCCAAATAAAAAGATGATAGTGAGCTCATAAATCGTTGTCGTGGTACATGATGTGCTTTGCTTTTCTTATTTCTGCAACAAGCTAAGGTTCCAGGAACGCATAAAGAGTTGATATGATCAGAGCTTCAAAAAATAAAACTCAGATGCACGCCAAAGCTCCTATAAGCCAAATACAACTAACCAGGTAATTTCCTTCGCTTTGATTCTTGCCGGTGCTGCTAACACAGAAAATATCCATATTAGTGTAAAGCTTGAACTTTAAAGACTACCTAAACAAGGAGGCATTTTTTTTTATTTTCTGCACTTGGTTAATAAAACGTAAAGCCATAAAGAAGAAGATGAATCGGCTGACCTTCATCCAAGGTGATCAATTACATTCCCAGCTCTGGCAAAATCTTCTTCCAATCCCATTCATCATCATCATCAGTGGTAAATTGTAGCTCTAAGAGACCTCAATTAAACAATGGGATTGGTCCATTTGGCTTCTTTGTCATTCATCAAAGATGAAAGAAGATTCCGTCAATGGAATTCGTAAATGAGAGACCACCATTGAACGATAGGATTCGTCCATGAGCTGCTTCATCATTCATCAAAGATGAAAGAAGCTTCCATCAATGGAATTGGTAAACGGGGTGAGCTTCTTCATCATCCATCAAAGATGTAAGAAGCTTCCATCAAAACCAAGATGGTGGAATGGATCAAATAATGGTGTGCGTGATACATCCACTCCAGTCCACCTCAGTTTTCTATGCCTGCACTCCTGCCAGCTAAGTAATATATGCAACTGTGGCAGCCCCTCATCATATTTCAAGATTGAGTTCCAGCTGGCAGCGTGCAGGCGTGGCCCATGCCCCTCATCGGGGCCGGGCTAATCCAAAATTTGCATCAGGTTGCTGTTGACGAGACTACACCAAGCAAGCAAAGAACAGTTAATAGAGTGATTTAAAGTCCAAATAGAAAGTGGGAAAAGAGCAAGACAACCAAAATTCATAAGAGAGACATCTGATATGAGAAAAAGAAGGCCCTCGGACCTCCTAAAAGAAATTGGGTGATGTATACTTCTGGTCCTCCAACCTTCATCATTCTATTTGATGTTTATTCTTCACATCGCAACAATGTTACCCTCCAAGTATTGTGATTTAACATTTTTGCAATTACATTCAAAAGATACACACGGAAATTTAATAGATGCACACATGAACGCACATCATTTACATATGCAACATGAAAAGCATCTCATTGATTTTAGTCAAATGTCTAGCAAGGGTCTCGCTTCACTGTTTTAACCAATTTGGATGGAAGGGTAAATTTGAAACAATGCTGAAAAATTAAAGCGTAATATCATTGCATAAAAACATTGGGGACCAGATAGAAATATAAATGTTGGGAAGAACAAAATGTAGTTTACCTTCATCATCAAGACCCATTTTATTTGTACTACATGAGCGGGGAAGGGGGGGGGGGAGAGAGAGAGTTCCACATACTCCATTTATAAGCCAGTTTTTGCTAGGTGAAATAAATCCATTGCTGTTATCAGAGAGACTAACACATTATAAACCAAATGTCTGCCAACTGTAGCCTCCACAGAAGAATGAAACAAAGATTAAATCTACCAGAGGAGATAAGGACAATTGCCCATGAGGCTAAAATTGGATGGTTAAAATAAGAATGAGGGAGAAAGGTTTGTGATAAAGGGCTGATGGTGCAATAAAGAGAACCCTATCTGAATCTAAAGCATAAGCTTATTCCTAAACACTAGTGTATCAAAATATACAATTTTTACTATTAGATGGTTTGTCAAATGATAAATGCCCTTTTGAAAATAGAAGAAACGTCGTCATATAAAGCTCTCTATTCTAGTTCTACGTACAAGTTTTGAACACCATTCTAAATGCAGTAGAGGTTAGTGAGAAGGAATCTGGATTGTAGGACGGTAGTTGGCCAGAAGGGGTTAGACATGTCTGACATCATTGTCTTGTGATTAATTATTTGTGTTTGTGTGTCTGAAAAGGAGGCTTTTCCTGTAGAAAGGGGGGAGAGAGTAGGGATGGTCTTGTAATCAACCAAGTCATTATTATTCAATTTTCACCTTTTTTTATAGGTAAGTTGAAGTTTGACTACAAACAATAGAAACCAAAAGAAAAGCTAGCACTAAAAGATATGGGAGAGTGCCCAATGCCCTTGAGGCAGGGCATCTCTGTAGTAGCAAACAGAAAAAGGTGCCTCCTCCAGTTTGAGATGAAACCAATATTTCTATTTTATTAAAAGAAGCAAAGGCGAACTACTGAAGGCATCATACCTGTGAAAAAGATTGGTGAACTTGTTCATGAGGATGAATGAAAGGCATCCCGAGATGCTGACAAGGATACTGAGAGGAATGCAGGTATATGGCAGATGTAGAGCGGGCACCAACATGATTAGGATTGAATGATGTCATCATGGTCTCTGGATGGCCATAGCCAATCCCTGTAGGTGTTGGTGGTGCACCCCATTGCCCAGGCAGGTGTTGAGGAAGCGGACGATGTTGGTGCTCAGGAGAAATCTGAGGCCTATGGGCAGACCCAAGTTGCGGAAATTCAGTATTGTAATTCAGTGCAGGACTGTACATAGGCTGCATGGTATATGGTCCCCCATTGAACCCAAACCCAGGATCGAATCTTTGCATATACCTGAAGAAAAAAAAGTTACACAAACATTTGGGTTCGCCAACAGAGACTTTTCAGCTAAGCAGAGTTTAAATTATGCACAAGAATAATGTATAATGGATAGGATGTAGATCTTAGAATCTTGAACAATTAAATGAAGAGTGGCATACCTGTCATAACTCCTGTCATAATCAGGATCCTTGCGATCAACTTCACGGTCCCTAAAAATAGCCACCCTACTATTTGGTTTGTTCCTACCAATTGGCTCCTCTGTTCTACTTCTAGCTGATCTACTGCTACTTGTTGAAGAATCGATCAGACCTATACCAGAATTTACATCAGTAATGCCAGGAGCAGATTTCTCTTCAATCTTTGAAATCCCCAAGGAACAATGCAGGGGATGATCCTGCAGCCTTTGCTCACTTTCTGGTTTCCCACCCACACCACCACTAATATTAATACTCGAGTTAAATATTCTAGCACGAGCTTTGTTATACTCCTCTTTTCTTTCCTCTACACTTTTGGAATTGCCTGATTTTAAAGAATTTGAACTTCCACTGTTGACAAGCTGCGACCGTTTCTGTGGCCTCTGCTTGATTGCAACCTTAATGACACTACTCTCTTCTGATGGTAAATTTACAGGGATGTCTGCAAGGCGAATCAGAGGAAGCCGGCACTCAGAAGTTTTGCGAACAATAATTCTGGAGCCAGAACCATCGGGCAAACTATTGTCCAATAAAACCATTGACTGCAGTGAGTAATGCTGTGCCACCCGGTGTGCAGCCAATCGTAAATAGGATGTAGGCAGCTGTTGGAACTCCAGCTGTTGTTGAGTAGGATCGCGAATAAACTTCTCAACATCCTGCTCCATCCGTAAAACTGGAGGAAGCATATTACAAATCTTCATTAGTGTACAAATGAAAGGCAAAACAAAAAGAATTCTGAGGCATAGAAAATCACTCTTGAATACTTTTTTTTTTTTATGTCAGAGAACCTCTCCAAGGCAAGGCCCTTCGGACCCACCCCTGCAGAGTAAACTCCAGTCTCGTGCACCGCACCTTTGGAAGTTTTCCAACACAGAACTGGTTAAATCACTAGCTTTTCATCAAAGAGTGTTGTCCCAAAGGATTGTTTGCACTCATGAGGTGTTGAACCTTGGACTTTGAAGGAAGTGATACCCCAAGACCAAGGCCTTCACCACTTGGGCCAACCCCTTGGGGTTCACTCTTAAAAGACCAAAACATTGACATGCAGCTGTTCAAACACAACAAAAAATGAAAGCACTGGCAACGATGATGATGATATTTCCTTACGCAACTACTTGAATCTTCCTGAACCAAGCATCATGACAGTCTAACCTTACATCACAAACTGATTGAAGCATAATGATCCTATTCGAGCTACCTATAAAATTACAACTAAAAATCTCCAAGTTACTCTCTTCAACTGATATCCCTCTCATTCACATTTACATAAACAATGAAGAGACCGTTAGAATGCCACAAATTGTTATTTGTGGAAACTACAATTGAAGACCACAATAACCAGAATCAACCAATCAACAGGCTGTAAACCATACACGACTGAGAAAAAAAAGCCACTGCCCAGCGTACTTAGTCACCAGAGTCGGCACACTGACGTGCTTAATAGGAAATGCTTGAGGTGAACCATGAAGAAGTATGATATAGCTTCCCTACATTCATAGACGCGCACAGAAAACTTAAAGAACTACTCTTCACCGTTAAAATCATAATGAACTCACTACTAGAGGATAAAGAATGACATAAATCCAACATAACGGTCAGAGAGCAGAATTGCAACTTACACAACAGAGATTAACTTTATGCTAACTATAGGATTAACATTGAAGAACAAAAAAGGAATTAAAGTCGAAAGGTAAGCAAAAAATAATATTCATGGCGAATAACGCCATACCTTCCCGACCAGCAAACCAAGCCCTGATTTGGAATCATTGCAACAAATGACATTTCAAAACTCTGCATACATATACGCATACGCCTCTACATTTACATACGCGGACACATACAGACACGTATCCAGATACGAATACGAAAACCGACATATGGCTTACTTGATAAGCGCTCACGAGGATTCTGTAACGCTTCGCGAAGGAACTGATCAACCTGATCGATTACATCGTCCGGAACGTTCTCACAATCATCACCATCCGTCGAGCCCAAACCTAAATTCAAAGCCGATGAAGAAGCTAAAGCTGGAGCTGAGTCATCGTTTAGCTCGTTGGGCGGCTTGGAATCTTTCTTGGAGGAGAGCATCAGGCGGTTCATGGACTCGTCCAAATCGGCCACCTCCCATGACTCCGGGGCTCCGAGATCCTCCACAGAGCCCGCCATGGCCTTTAATTGAAAAATAAACCACAGGAAGAAAAAAAGCAAGAAAAAAATCTAGGGTTTGGGTGGTGATAAAGAACACATCAAAAGATGTCCGGGTCGGAGGCGGAGAGCAAAACCCAAAGGCCGTCCAAGCGTTTGAACTGCATAATAATGATCAGGGTTAGGGTTCGGAATTTTGGGGGGTTGGGGGGTAGAGGATTCAGGATAGAGGAGAGTGATCTGGACGCAAGACGGGAAGAGAGAGAAGGGCTAAGAGAGGGGGGAGGAGAGAGAGAGATAGGGTTTGACGTTTTGACCATAATTGGTTTTTTTATGGGGTCGGTGAGCGCGTGCAATTATTTGTAACGCGATTTGGTGCGTGTGGGGGTCGGATCACTACAAAGCGTATGTGGGTGGGCCTGGGCGCTTTATTGGGTCGCTTCCGGTGGACTGTTCAAGATTCTGGAACTAATGTACAGAGAAGCCTACTCAAGTATAAGTTGTAGTTATTAATGATTGATTTGTTGGTACAATGATTCAATATTTATTGTATTTATACGTTGTAGTTATAAATAATAATATTATGAAGAAATTCTCTCAATGTTTTTAAAAATTAATTTTTCACTTTTTTACTCCAAAATTTATTGTATTCAATATTTATAAACTATTAAATATATTCTCATGCACCTTTTCATTCCAAAATTTGTTTACATGTTATTTAATAAGTACTCAAATTAATTAAAGTGGTTTCCAACTAGAGAAAAATTCAAAGAACACAAAATCCAAACATATTTAACACCATATAAATAAACATTATCAAACGGATAATAATGTTTGAAATGATTTTTCAAACAAATAGAAGTGGATTGTAAAAGGTAAGTACGTAGCCGAGAACCACTCAAGATGCATAAATAATGTTTGAAATGATTCTCAAAAATAGACTATAGTGAAGCAAAACACAAATGGGAGTGGATCGTTACTTACCTGGAAGGAGCGCATCCTCGAAACTGTGATTGCCAATCTCTTGATTTCATGGCTTGTGTGGTCAAACTTCACTGTGGAGGAGTGTCACTTTGGGAGATGAATGATGGTGGTTAATTGTAAGGGAATTTTTCCTCCTTTAACCCATGTGCTAGGCCCATGAAGAATCACGAGGGGCCTAACCCGGCTCAATGATCCTTCTCCAAGGGGGTCTTTGAACCCTTTTGGAATACCGAGCCTGCAAGCTAAAGAAACCTGTGATGCAACTCCCTACGCGAGAAACATGAATGTTAGGGACAGATGAGACTTGTCACCCTAGCATCCCCAATGACACATAACACTCTATGACTTGTACCAACGAGTGAGCGAGAAACGTGGATGACCCTTAATTTCCTGTTGGAGGGTATGGGAGAGCGCGACACCTACCATCTATTGGTAAAGCGCCACTCGAGGAGCCACACTGCATTAATGACGTCATCCCCCACATGGCATTAATGGAGCCACCCCAAGCTCCAAGCCACATTAAAAGATCCTGTCAACTGCAGCAAAAATGATGTGAACTCCTTAACAATGAGGATGAGATGTCCCCCAGCAACCTCGTATAAAAGTCGACTCCCGAGGTACGAATCACACTCTCACACTCTAGCACACACTATTAAGAAGATTTATTGACTAAAGCATCAAAGGCTTCACAGCCACCACTGAGCTCCTCCCTCTCTGTTTTCTTAAGTGTGCAGGTATAAAGGTTCAGACCCAAGTTGTTGGAACCAAACTCAATGGTGTGTGAATCATGATGTTAACAGTAATGTTGCTTTGAGCATGGTCGATTTTTATTAAAAAAAAAATCCAACAACAAATGACAAAACATCAATCGAATACAACATATGAGTTTCAATAATTTTACACGGGTTCACATTAGCAAAAAATAAATGCAAGGAATTCACATAAAAGTTGAGTGCAAACAGGGCAAGGGATTTGATTGACCGAAGAGATTTGTAGAGATTATCGCTACTATTTACTTAGCACATTGGTTGCAGAAGGTAAAGGGGAGCAGGGGTTCAGATTCTACAATTACTTTCTAGAGATTTTGCCATTGTCCGAGCACCCGGATTGCAGGAGTAAAAGGGATTAACAGTCCTTGAGCACCCGTTCAAACTGTACACCAGGCGCAACATGAATCCCTTACGCAATTTGTCCCTGAATAACTTTCTCCGCACTATGGGGGAAGAGCGGCCATTTTGGATAAGGAGTTATGAACGTCTGACGATAAATAGAGAGTGGGTGGGGTGCCGATTGACCAAAAGTTTTGATACATTGCTTTCAACTGCCATTACCATTTCAGGTGGCACGGCACAGTGGGTTTGTTATATAGGGTTTGAGGAAGAATAAGGGGTTTCTATCATGGGAAATAGAGATAGAGAGAAAGGGTCTGGTGCCTACTGCTAAGTGCATTGAGTGAGGTTTTCTTGTCCCTCTATCATGTGTCAGTTATTTGTTCCATCATGAATAGTTTACAAACTGATGTGAATTCATTTTAATTGGATGCACTTCTGTGGGCTTGGATGCTCAGCTATGTCTAAATCCAAATACTATTCAAATTATCTGAGATCATCCAAACATCCGAACACAATCTTAGATATTTTGTAAATGGCCATACATTACTAGCTAGTAATTCCAATTCATATCCTCATTGAAAATGACTCCTGCACTTCAAATAGAATGAAAAAATAAATAAATTATTATGAAATATTCAATTTATATCCTTATTGGAAGAGCATTTCTTAGACTTACATAGATGGTGTGCAAGGCATAAACACTTTCCCGGATATACAAGTGGGCCATATACTTCACAACCTTTAGTCAAAATCATAGTCATTTAAACTTCATTGCCACTAGGGGTGGGGGCCAGGTACACACACCCGATCTGTCCCGACCCCGCCTGAGATGGGCAGGGGCAACATCTTGCCTGCCTGGGTATATATTAATATATATATATATATATGAAAAAATCTATTCAACTTTCTACTATTCACACAACTTCTACCTACCATATTTTTTTTATTTTTATTTTTTATTAAATATTTAATATATGAATAATGAATAAAAAAATTAAATTAGTTTAAAAAGAATAAACTCAAAAAAAATTTTAAAAAAAATATTAAAAAATATTAAAATTTAAAAAAATGTGGTGTGGGGAGGCTGAGGAGGTTGTGTAGCATTCCTCTCTCTCTCTCTATATATATATATATATATATGTATGTATGTATATTGCGTATGTTATAAGAAATTGTTTTTAATGAAACTACGTTGATTTATTTTATGTTAAATAAAACTTTCCCCCATCGTGAACTTCTCTATCTTTCCTATCTTTCTCTCATGTCTTGTCTCCGTCATTCGGTCTTTAAGATGGGTTTGGATGTTGAAATGAGTTGAGTTGAGATAATAAAATATTGTTAGAATATTATTTTTTAATATTAAAGTTGTTTTGAGATTTGAAAAAGTTAAATTGTTTATTATATTTTATATTAAAATTTTAAAAAAATATAATGATAAATTGAGATGAGTTAGAGATCCAAATGAAACCTAATTCTCTCCACCACATTGTTGCCCTCAACGGTGGGCGACTGACTAGTACGCCAATCTGCCCACCCCTATACAGGCAAGTTCACCCGCCCATGCATGACAGGTTGGGACCCAGGAGCCAAACTTGAACCCCCGCCCGTGTAGGTGTGGAGGGGCGGGCAACAGGCCCAGTTACACATTTTGATTAATTTATTTTGAACAAAGTGTGTGGGACACGCGACACTATCAGCGCACTTGCTCCCATTATATTATGTTATATTTGCATAAATTGGAATCTTATATAGCACCCTTCATTGCAATTCATTGCTTGATTACACAAAATCATCCATTGATGATGGAAGCCAAAAAAATGGAGACCAAGGCCATTTGCTTTTCATTCTTTTCAATTCCTCCTTTTAAACATTTAAAAAATATAGATTCAATTCATTTAATAACATTTCTTGTAATTCAATATATTCAATTCATTTTGTTTCATCTCAAATTGTTACTTTTTATTCCATTCATTTGTGAACTCTCAAAAATTTAAGAAAAATGATCCTTGGCATCCCACTTGACAACCCTTTTCGACAACCATCGAGAAAAATGATTTTTTTTTTCAAATTTTAAAATTTCTTTAAATGGAAATTAGATTTTATTTATATTTATCAAATACGATTGGAATTTAAAAAAAAATGTAAATGATTGTCAAATAGAATGTTAAATATCATGATTCAAGATTTAATATCATTAATCATGAGCAAGTTGTAATTCAGCAGCATGAAATAACGGTGCTGATATAATTTATTTGACAATTAGTTAATATTGTAGTGCCATTTTATCTCATATATTTCGTTTTAAAACCAATTAATATTATTAGTATTATTTTATAAAAAAAATTAAAAGAAATTTTATATAAACGTCTTTTAACTTAAACATAATTGTAAAAAAATAATCTTATATGTTTGTAATTTCTATTTCACCGATAAAAAAATTAATCTTAAAAAAAGTTACAATAATTTTTATCGTGAGAATTTTGTCTTGAGAAATAGTATACCGATATTTTTTTTTTATATCTTTTTAAAAGCATCTATGTATTTATTTTTTAATGAAAAATATTATAGATACAAAGGAATCTCATAAAATGATTTCACACTGATATCCTAATGTGCCACATTTTCTCCTATTTTATTTCTCTCTTTCTTTCTTCCCCTACCCCCGTGCCTGCTACCTCTGTCCTATCTCTGTGCCCTCTCTGTGTGTTAGCTATGGGGGTTGGGGACCACCTCACGGTGGATAGAAAACATAGGTGGTTCAAGTGGCATTGCCGGCGTGGAGTTTACAACAGCTCGTTGTGCACATTGGTGGACATTTTGCACACTAAATGCGTAGTCGACTGATGCATGGTCGTCGCTAGGTGGCTGGGATCTTAGATGACAACTTGCATGGTTGACGACCGTCATCTTTTGGCAGTCTGTAGTGGTTGAGAATCACCACGGGAGGGAGATAAAGAGTGGGAAATGGATGCACACTATGTGAGTGGCCGCCGCTAGGTGGTTGAGGTGGTCAGGATCTGGGTTGACGGTTTATGTGGTTGATGATCAACGTCTTTTGACTATCTGTGATGGTCAGAAACCATCCTAAAAGGGGTTTTGCTACACAACCTCCTACTATTTATCCACATTCCACATTTCACATTTTTTAATATTTTTTTAAAATTGTTTTTTGAATTTATTTTTTTAAATATTTCAAATTTTTTATTTACTATTTATATAAAAATTATTTTAAAAAAAATTTAAAAAAATTTAAAAAAAAGATAGAGTATAGAATGTTAGGAGGTTGAAAAGATATATTAAAAGGAAAAAAAAAGGACATTACACAACAGCAACCATATATGTGTGAGATCCTTCGTGTCTCTAACAGTCTTATATTTTAATATTAAATAAAAATATATACAAATATTTTAAAGAAAATATGACACAACACTTCTCGATACCATCATCATCGGTCCACGTAGCAGCACCTATTGTCTAATCGCGAAAAAAAATAAAAAAACCCTGAGAGAGAGGAGAATTGGGAATTAGAGATTGAGATTGCAGAAGTGAGAAGCAGGGATGATGAGGGGATTCGGAAGATGGATAGGACGAGTCCTTTCCAATTCTTCTCCACAAGAACTATTGAATACTTGCAATCAAAATAGCTTACGTTTAACACATCGCCGTCTCATCCACGCTGCCGCTTCTTCTTCAGCCGCGGCGACTTCGTATTTGGACAGCGAAACCGCTTCCCCTTTTTCCAATCTTGGAGCTTTGAAATATTCCCCTATTCCTTCTTTACACTCCCGGAAATGGACCGGCCCATCTGGAGGTTCCTCAGTTTTGTTTAACTAATTGTTTCAATTGTTTTAATTTTCTTTTTTAGAGGAAACTCTTGTTTTCCCGTTTGGGATTTATTATTATTATTATTTTTGGTTGTTGAGGGTTTGATAAATATTTGCGCAGGGCAGAGGAGGACCATGTTTATACAAACGCAGTCCACGCCCAATCCTTCCTCTCTGATGTTCTATCCTGGGAAACCAGTTATGGAAATTGGGAGCGCCGACTTTCCTAATCTGCGGGCGGCCATGAGCTCATCGCTGGCAAAAGCGCTTTTTGGAATCGATGGTGAGCTTATTTTTGCTTTTGTTTATCAACGTGAAATATTTAAAGTTTAGCATTGCATTTTGAATGTTCACCGCAATATAAATCATGTAATTTTGTTTTGGTGGATTTTTTGTTGCTCCCCGCCGCCAGGGGGCGCAACTTCTGGCCAAATTTCGTGATTCATATTACTGAAATTGATTTGAATTGATAAAAGCATTTAGAGTAGGTTTTCCCATATGTATTTAGCTGTAATGGTATTGATTTCGTCGGCTACCAACGAGTAGCACTAAACACCGAGTGTGTTTCCTATTAATGCAGGTATTACTCGAGTTTTCTTCGGATCTGATTTCGTTACTGTGACAAAGTCAGAAGATGCTTCTTGGGAATTTCTAAAGCCGGAAATCTTTGCTGCAATAATGGACTTCTATTCTTCTGGGCAGCCACTGTTTCTAGACTCGAAAGCTGCAGCAGCTATGGACACTGCTATTCACGAGGTATTACTCTTATTCTTGATCTTATATCTATGAAAGTGTGTAGAATCATGTGATGCTTGCTCTTTATGCTGTTTTATTCAGTCTTAAATTCTAAGATTAGATTACGTTCTATATGTATTAGCATTGGGTTTGGTATTAAATATTGAACATCGCCATGAGGCCTCTGCAACAGTACTTGACGGCTCCTCACCACTGCATGCTGGATCTCTGGCTCATTTGAGCCAAATAACGCCGACGAGTGACAGGGAAGAGGTTGCCACTGTTTCTTCGAGGGTATCCTCTCCGATGAAGGCTACGCAGCAAATGGATGATACCTTAGACATATTTTTAGAGGAAAGAAACAAGGGACGTGGGTAAAGATGAAGGTTATTCTAGGAGCCTTATCCCACTACATGGTTCTTCAGAATGGGAGCATGGGAATTTTTCTGAGGTGAGCTAAGGACGCCGCTGGTTTCGAGTGGGCTAACAAGGAGGGGAAACCCATACCTCTTAATTGTATACTTCCATATCAGTCTAATGCTTCGGATTGGGTTCTATAGAAGGTAAAGGAAATTCAATATTGTGTAGGGATGGAGTGTGAAGGTTTTGAAGAGCAATTTATGGCACTGCTTACAACCATTGAAACTCGTCATGTTGATCTTAAAAAATCAGATTCTAAAAAACAGAGGGAACTAAAGAGGCTAATGTGGTCTCTTAATTATGAGGGCAGTGCAAGTCGAGGGAGATCTAAAGGGAAGGGAATAACACCTGTTTTATGGAGCCCAAAATTGTTTCTTGGAATGTTGGAAGGCTTAACGAGGTAAATAAACGTATTCGTATAAAAAATTTGCTTCATGAGTGGAGGGTGTACATCGCATGCTTACAGGAAACCAAATTGAATATGTTACAAGAAGAATTGCTCGAAGTATATGGAGTTGTACATATGTGGATTGGGCTTATCTTGCAACTGATGTGGCTTCGAGAGGTGTATTAGTGATGTGGGATAGAAGTGTGGTGGAGAGAATGAAGGACTTTATAGGGGAGTACACAGTGGCATGTTCTTTTAGAAGTGTGGAAGATAATTTTATGTGAGCCTTTGCTGGTATTTACGGGCCAAATTTGGACAGAACAGAAGTATGTTATGGGAAGAATTAGCTGGAGTATATAGCTGGTGGGAACTACCATGGTGTATAGGTGGTGACTTTAATGTTGTATGATTTCTAAGTGAATGTTCAGGAAATAGTAGAATGCGACTAGCAATGACAGAATTTTCGGAGTTTATTTTCGACTTGAATCTAGTGGGGGCCCCTCTCATGCGAGGGGCATTCACTTTGTCAAATAATCATATGTGGTCTAGATTGGACATATTTTTAGTCTCCTCGGATTGGCAAGCTCAATATTCGGAAGTATGCCAAAAGAGGCTGTCTCGTCTGTGCTCGGATCATTTTCCTATTTTGCTTGATTGTGGTGGTATCCAAGGAGAGCGTTGGTATTTTAAATTAAATATGTGGTTGAAGACTGAAGGTTTTCTGGACAGGGTTCAGCAATGGTGGTCCTCATATCTGTTTGATGGAACTTCTAGTTTCATTCTTGTAGGTAAACTGAAAGCTTTAAAAAATGATTTGAAGATTTGGAACACAGTCTTTTGGCAACATAGGTGAACAAAAGCAGTCCATGTTGGAAGAGCTTCAGGAGCTAGAGAGGACACAAGAGGGCTGGGCTCTTACCTTGGAAGAAATACCTCGAAAGTCAGAGGTGGTTACTAAATTAGAGGGTTATTTTGCTAGAAGAGATTTTGTGGCGCCAAAAATCTAGAGTTTTGTGGTTGAAAGAAGGGGACGAGTACAAGATTCTTTTATAGAGTGGCCAACTCTCACAAGAGAACCAATACTATAGTGATGTTGAATATAGATGGTGCAACATGTACTGAGGCCCCTAAGATTAGAGATCATGTTGTTGGTTTCTTTGAACACTTGCTTACAGAACAATTGGGTGGCGGCCAAAGTCTGATGGTTTAGCTTTTGGTTCTATTGACCCACAGGATGTCTCGTGGTTGGAGAGGCCCTTTGAGGAGATGGAGGTTCATGATGTGGTGAGGAAAATGGCTAAGGACAAAGCACCTGGGCTAGATGGATTTTCTATGGGATTCTTCCAGACTTGTTGGGAAGTGGTGAAGGGGGATTTAATGAAGGTGTTTCGAGAGATGTTCATGGCTGAAAATTTTGAAAAGAGCCTTAATGCCACATTTATAGAACTGATTCCTAAGAAGATTGGAACATCGAAGGTCAAAGATTTTTGACCTATTAGTCTTGTAAGTGGGGTGTATAAGATTATCTCTAAGGTGCTTGCAAACTGATTAGGGGAGGTGTTGGGGAAGATTATAACAAAACCCCAAAACGCATTTGTACGAGGAAGGCAAATCCTAGACTCAGTCCTCATCACCAATGAGTGTCTTGATTGCAGACAAAAATCTGGTAACCTGGGGATCCTATGTAAGTTAGATATGGAGAAGGCCTATGATCATATTAATTGAGATTTCCTACTCTACTTGCTTGGGATGTGTGGTTTTAGGGAGAGATGGTGCTCGTGGATTATATGATGCATATCTACAATGAGATTCTTTGTGCTAGTAAATGGTAGTCCAATTGGCTTCTTCAACAGTTCTCGAAGTTTGAGACAAGGATCCACTGTCCCACCCCTTTTTGTCATTGTTATGGAGGCATTGAGCATAATTACTTCGGCGTTGGTTTGTAGTGGTATCATGGCTGGATTCTCGGTTGGTGACCCCACTAGGAGTACTATTAACATTTTTCATTAATTATTTGCAGATGATACGCTTATATCCTGTGAGACAGAACAAAACCAATTGCGGACATTGAGGGCACTTCTACTCTGTTTTGAAGCGGCATCGGGTTTGAAAGTGAACCTTGATAAATTAGAATTGGTGCCAGTTGGTAATGTTTGTAATATCCAACAACTAGCTAACACTCTAGGATGTAAGGTATCTGCCTTACCTATGAATTACCTAGGTTTACCGTTGGGGCTGCTTCAAGGACTATAACAATATGGGATACAATGATTAAGAAGATTGAATGTAGATTAGGTGGTTGGAAGAGACTGTATTTGTTGAAAGGTGGCATGATCACTTTAATCAAAAGAATATGTAATCTACCAACGTATTTTTTTTTATCTCTATTAAAATTCCAGCAAGTGTGGCGATCCGAATTGAGAAATTGTACAGGGACTTCCTTTGGAGTGGCATGGGGGATGACTTTAAATTCCATCTAGTCAAATGGGCTAAGGTATGTTCCCTATTTCCTTTGGGAGGGTTGGACATTAGAAATCTAAAGATTTTCAATAGGGCATTATTACTTGGGAAATGGTTGTGGCGATATAATATGGAACCGGAACCTCTATGGAAGTCGGTGATTGATTGTAAATATGGAAGTTTGTGGGGGGTTGGTGTAGTAGAGAGGTAAATGGGTCTCATGGAGTGGGGTTTTGGAAGCATATTAGTCGAAGATGGGGGGTGTTCTCTTGTCATACTAGACTTGTGTTGAGAGATGGTTCTAGAATAAAATTCTGGAGCGACATATGGTGTGGAAATAAAACATTAAGGATAGGTTTGGAAAACATGTTTCATCCAAAATTTTTATCTTCATCTCATCTTATCTCTACAATTTTTCAAATCTCCATACAAAATATAATAAATAATTCAAAATTTTCAAATCCCAATATAACTTTTTCAAATTCCAATTCAACTTTTTCAAATCTCAAAATTAAAAAATAATATTTTAAATTTTAAAACAAAACACAAAATTCTCATCTCATCTACCAAGCATAACCTAAAAGATTTATTCCCCTCAATATTCAGGATTGCATGTGAGAAAGATGCTTTCGTGGCTGATTTTATGGTGATAGTTGGGGATCAAATATAGTGGAAGGTCATTTTTAGTAGGGTGGCCCAAGACTGGGAAGTTGGTAGTTTTGAGGAGTTCTTTCGACTTCTGTACTCTATGAGACTAAGCATCCAAGGAAATGATAAGCTATGGTGGGTACCCGCATGTAAAGGCACATTCTCGGTTCAATCGTTCTATAAGTCTCTCATACAGGTGTTTACTTATTAAAAAAAAAAGTGTCTCATACAGGTGTAGAACACTCAATTTCCATTGGGTAATAAGGCGCCTTCGAAAGCGACTTTCTTTGCATGGACAACTTCACTAGGTAAGATCTTGACGATGGATAATTTGCGAAGTTATGGGTTGAGGTGTTCGATAGATTAGAGTTAGCGTGGGTTATGCCTGCCATAGTGGAGGTGCTTTTGGCTTGTTGGACAAATCTAGGAGGTATTCCACAAATCAAAGTCGTGTGGAAGATGGTTCCTATTTGTATTCTATGGTGCTTATGGTAGGAGCGAAATGACAGGACATTTGAAAACAAGGAGCGATCATTTGAGGATCTTAGATCTTTTTTTGTTAGAACGTTATTCCTATGGGCCATAACTATAGATTTTAATGGTCTAGACCTGCATGATTTTCTTGTTTCATTTTCTTCATCCTTGATAGGTGTTTCCTCTTGTATTCCATCTTGTTTACATGGGCTATGCCTATTCTATTAATACAATCGCTTACTTAAAAAAAAAAAAATTTGCAACGTTAGATCTTCTCCTTATAGTATCTGAGATACTAGGATATAGATTTGTGAATTCTCGGGCAAGCATAGTTTGAAAGAGAACTCCCAATGGACCTCAAAATTCAGGTCACTTGGAGCTTTAGGGTATCTGACACCAATTCCATTTGGCCTTATGCGGTACCATTGCCAGATGCCAGTGTCTTGTAATTGCTGAACTTGCTGAAAAAGTATCTTCAACCCCTATGCTAGAATTCCAACAATTCATTTGTTTTAGGTCACACAGGTCTTATTTATATTAAGGGGTTAAATGAGTGAGAGGGGGAAGTGGCAGATAAGGGCTATAGAGAACTTATGATTATTTAGTGCAAAAGATATGTTATACATTCTAATATGTTGCCTCTATATTTGGTAAACACTTTTTTGGTTTTTGAAACGTCAGGTTCTGGTATTTTCTCTGTGCATTAACTTGAACATCTGAGTTGCTTTCAGTAAAATAGCACATATTTTTTTTGTTTAAAATTCTATGATAATTCCTAATTAGTTTTATGGTGCATGATTTCGTAGTTATGAGCATCTTTGTTTTCCCATGCAGGATGATTCCGAAACTGTAGCAATGATCAAGGAACTGCTGGAGACCCGTATCCGACCAGCAGTGCAAGATGATGGCGGGGACATTGAGTATTGTGGATTTGATCCGTAGGTTTTCCTTCATTTAGCTCGTAGTATCTCTTGAATGTTTTAGGAATTAGTATGTACATTTCCATCACATAAAAACAAGGAATTCAATATGTAGAATTTTATGTGTCTTTATCCCATAAAAATTAATTGAAGCTTTTGATTTTTATTTCTCCAGAGAATCTGGAATTGTTAAATTAAGAATGCAAGGAGCTTGTAGTGGCTGCCCAAGCTCGTCAGTAACACTGAAATCTGGCATTGAGAACATGCTGATGCATTATGTTCCTGAGGTATTGATTGACAATTATTTCGTAGGCATTAAGTTGATAATTCTATTATTGTTTTTTTTAATTGTTAAAGTCTATAATTGTTGGTAGGTGCGAAGTTTATGTCTATAATATCTGTCTGACACCTTCCATTATCTTTAGCAACCGACAGTAGTTGCTATGTTTTTGAGAGGGAGGGAGAGGGTATGAATGTGTGTCTGTGTGTACGAGCTTGTCTATTCTCTTGTGCACTTGCTAGTTTGCTAGTCAGCTTACACGGTAGATTCAATAGTTTTCAAATTCCAACATCATTTTCAGGCATTGTTTGTGATTTTTTTTGAGTAAATCACAAACACATGGTCAGTGTTTGTGATTTAACACTTTTGATGCTTCATTTTTTACTTTGACAATTTATTTTCACATGCCAAGTTATGGCCACGTGCTGGCCACATTTTCTTTGTACTAGCAAGCAGATTTAGTCTCCATCTTGCTGTTCAGTTTGTTTCACTCGTGGAAATCTCCTGTATTTACAGGTCAAAGGTGTGGAGCAAGAATTAGATGCTGACAATGAGGAAGCAGCCTCAGCTGGCATGGAGTAGTTTTTTCTTCACTTTCTTTCGTTTGGTTTTTTCTTGCAAGGTGCAAATCATAAACAGCGAGTTCAAAGAGGACCTAAAATACATGTTCTTGTACAGGACCAATCTGTGTCTGTTAACTTTTAGAGCATAAGATTTATTTCACCTATTTGCCTGGCATGCAACTACTGAAATTTTTGTATATTTGATTTCTTGAGTCTTCCCACAACCATTGAGGCGGGGAAGAGTTTCTCTGATAGATTGGATGGGTTATATTAGCAGTGATTGTATGGTTTGAGCCATTCTTTTTCTACAACTAATTTTAGAGTGGTTAAGAACTTCCTTTCTTGACTCCACTTGCCTCATGCAGCTGTCCATTTTCAAGTTTCTAGTCATTTATGTCTTGCCTCTACCCATATACCTTTATTCGCAATTTCCATGACTTGTTTTTCGGCCCAATGGGAGAGAGATGTTCTGCAAAATTTGTCAGTGTATTTTGTAATCTTTTGTTTGGCATTAAAATTTAAACCTCTGCCAGACATCTCTATTCGGCCTCAGTACTGGATTTAGAGACCACCGGTTGTTTCTTTGCCTACCACGAGATAAGGTTGGGACCAACAAAAATTCCATAGCTACATGTTGAACGTCTGTCATCAGGATCACTGGTCCAATCCAAGTCACAGTATGCATTGATGGAGAAGGAAACGGGTTTATAAAAGAGGCCAAAGTCTAGAGTATTTTTTAGATAATGTAGGACTCACTTGGCTGTTGTCCAATGAGCTGTAGTTGGTGCTTGCATATGTTGGCAAAGTTGATTCACAGAGTATGAGATATTTGGGCGAGTAAGAGTCACATATTGTAAAGCACCGACTGTATGACAATATTTTGAAGGATCAGGCAGGAGGTCTCCATCAAATTTGGACAACTTAGTACCCGAAATACATAGGGCATGATAAGGACGTATGCCAATGAGTTTGACACGATCCAATAGATCAATAATGTATCTTGTCTGCCGAAGATGCAAACTGGAAGAATTACGAGTAGCTTCAATATCCAAGAAATATGATAACTGCCCAAGATCCTTCATAGCAAAGTGAAGCTGAATATTAGAGATCAGCTCATCAATAAAGGATTGATCATTAGATGTCACGAGAATGTTGTCCACGTAAACTAGCAGGAACACGTGTGTAGATTCACGGTGATAGGTGAATAAAGAAGGATCAACCTGAGAGCTTACAAATTCGAGAGATAAAAGGGCAGCGGATAATTGATTAAACCAAGCCCGATGGGCTTGTTTCAACCTGTATATAGATTTATGCAACTTACACACAAATTGAGGATTGGTAGGATCTTCAAAACCTTTAGGTTGAGCCATATAGACTTCCTGCTCCAAAATTCCATGAAAGAAGGTGTTAGATACATCGAGTTGCCAAATGTCCCAATTGAATGAGACAGCAAGTGCAAGTACCATGCGAACTGTGAATGGTTTAATAACTGGGCTGAATTTGTCATGGAAATCAATGCCACTACGCTGGAGATAACCAACCACAACTAGCCGTGCTTTGAGTCTTTCAATACTCCCATTTGGCCATCATTTGGATTTAAAAACCCACTTACTTGGAACAACATTTTTGCAGGGTGGACGAGGACATAGAGTCCAGGTTTCATTCTTTAACAATGCTTGGAATTCACTCTCCATGGTTGCATGCCATTCAGGTATAGCCGCGACTTGAGCATAGGAATGGAGCTCAGAAATAATCACACCTGCATGCAAAGCTAGAAGAGGGTGACTTGTTGAATAATAGAGACGAAAATCAGGATATGTATGAGTCTTAAGATTGCCAGTTTGTGATCAAGTGACAACATGATAGGAAGGAACTGAATTGGTAGGAGCAGTAGATGGGGACTCAAGGATGTTGCTAGGAGATGAGGAGTTGGGAGGGTCGGTGTTTGGTGGAGTGTCAGGTGAAATAAAAAGGTCATGTTCAGTGGGGATTATGGGAGTAGTATGAGGTGGTAAAATTGAAGGAGAAGTGAAAGATAAAAGATAAAATGTGTGAAGGAAGAGAAGGAAGTAAGGTTTGCGAATTACCTGACGAGGGAATGCTACTGCCAGAGTCTGTGAGAGAAGATTGTACAAGAGCAGGGAACACAACCTCATCAAAGGTCACATTTCTGGAAATATAAACACATCGGGAGGATGGATCGTAGCCTTGAAACCCCTTCTGATTAGAACAATAACTAATGAAAATGCATGGTGTGCTACGGTAAGAGAGTTTGTGAGGCATGTAAGGTTGAAGACACAGAAAACATTGACAACCAAATGAGCAAAAATAGCTAAAATCCGAAGGAAGGTGAAATAGACATCCAAAGGGTGAAGAAAAATTGAGAACTTTTGTAGGCAACTGATTAATGATAAATATGGAAGTTAAGAAAGCATCAACCCAAAATTTCTTAGGTAATCTAGATTGCGCAAGAAGAGTGAGTCCCATTTCAACTATATGTCGATGTTTCCTCTCAGTAATGCCGTTTTGTTGAGAGATATGTGGACAAGATAGCCGATGAAAAGTCCCATTATTACTCAAAAATTGTTTAAAAATGGTGGAGTAGTATTCACCACCATTGTCACTTTGTAATTGCTTAATGGGATAATTAAATTGTTTTTCCACTAAGATTTTGAATTTGACAAATGTAGCATAAACATCAGATTTATTAGAAATGGGATATAACCAACCAAAGCGAATAAAGTCATCGATAAAGATGACATAATAGAGACAACCACTCAAAGATGGAGTGGAAGTGGACCATACATCGGAATGAATTAACTCTAGAGGAGCGGTTGATTCTCTTGAGGAATCCGAGAATGGTAACTGCTTAGACTTACCTAGTTGATATGACACGCAAATAGACTTTTTATTGAATGAATCACTAATAGGTAGAGAATAATTATTAAGAACATTATGTAAAGTAGTCGACGAAGGATGTCCCAAACGAAAATGCCAGGTGTCGGTAGAAGCCTTGACCTCAACAGTCATGGTGAAAGCATGAAATTTAGATGACAATAGCTGATGAAGGTTGATTGGGTACAATCCTCTATCACTAGGCCCCATCATAAGCGTGTCCCCCATCTTGAGGTCCTTCACAAAATAATTGGAACTAATAAGTTCAAATAACACATTATTATCCTTACAAAATTTATTGATGGAAAGGAGATGAGCAGAAGCTTGAGAGGAATAAGCAACATCATTTAAAGCAAGAGTAGAAGGAGTTTTAATAGTGACATTGCCAGTGCGTGAGATTATCAAACATGTACCATTACCTACACCCATGGAATCATTGCCTTCATAAGGTTGAGAAGTTGCCAAATTAGCCGCATTAGAAGTAACATGAACATGTGCACCACTATTAGCGTACCATTGATGCTGATTAAGGTAGGTGGTATTGGCCTTCGCAACCATAGCAGCCAACTCTGTTGGAGGATGCCTCCCTTGAAAGGCATAGTTCATTCGGTTGAATCAATCTAATGCCTGGTAATTTTCTCTTTTGTAGATTTGATAAGGTGATTGAGCCTGAGGACCATTGGACACAAGTGTAGATGAGGAAGCTAGCAAGTGAGGTAGAGGTTGCCGAAATGGTGAAGAATATGAAACTGAGCCAGGAAATTTGGATATACCTGAAGAGTGAGACCGGTTGTTGTTGTTATTGTTATTGCATGCTCCTGGTTTGGAACCAGATTTGTGGGAGTAAAGAGCATAGGAACTAGTCTCGAGTTGAATGGTGTGATTGTGAAATTTCTGCATTAGATCATAGTTGAGTAGCTTGGCATGAAAATCAGCAAAGGGCATCGATTTCTCCTTTGCAAGCAGCATGTATGTTGTGACAAAGGAATGAAAAGATGAGTTGAGTCCATTGAGCACAAAGGAATCAAATTAGAATTCTCAACGAGTTTGCCAACCGCTGATAATTCATTCGAGAGGAATTTGACTTCATCCAGAAAGCTTTGGCACAACATGGTGCCTTATTGAAGAGATTGAAGTTTTCTCTTGATGAGAGAAATCCAAGAGGTGGAAGGTGCAACAAAACATGAATTGAGGGCCTGCCAAGCAAGTCGAGATGTTTCCAGACCATAAATAGTAGAAACAATCGAAAGAGATAGAGATGAGACAATCCAACCAAGCACAGTTTGATCCTTATACTGCCAAACCGCATAGGCAGAGTTAAGAACACTTTCGGCGTGGAGCTCATCATTGGAATATTGAGGAGGGCAGGGATTGAAACCATCAACAATCCCCATCAAGCCATAGCTCCGAAAAAGTGGGAGTAATTGAGCACTCCATACAAGAAAGTTAGTACCATCAAGCTTGATGGAAATAACTTGTGCTGGAAGATGAAAGGCAGCGGAAGCATTAGATGAAGAACCAGAAACATCCATAGGATCGAGAAAAGTGTGAGCTATAAAATGCTCTAATACCATGAAAGAAACCAAAACTATTATGGAATTACTTACCAGAGATAGAGTATGTGTTTGTATATTTATAAGCAGAGTACTTACATTTGGATAAGAACAAATCTTAGTAAATCTAAGATTGTTACAAAAGGAGATCATCAGATAAACATTCAAATATAGATTACAAACATTCAAATATAAATTATAAGATAGAGCTGTTGGAGCTAAACTCGAAAATGCAGCTCACTGGTGCGACGTTGATCTTGTTTGAATATTTGAATCATCATTATCCTTAACAGGCGAGACCAGAGCTATTAGATGGAAGGGTGCCCACGTGGGGCTGACCCCCTCCTTTACTGCATTGTAACGCATGGCTTTAAGCCATGCGTTATTTGCTTGTAGCGCATGGCTTAAAGCCATGCATTACTGCCATTTAATGGCAATTGAAGAAGGCCAGCCGTGTGTGGATGGACTATAAATAGTCCCCCTCAGCTTGGTTTTGCGACCATCTGAAATACACAAAAACTCTCCCTCTTTTTATTTTTTCTTGATAAAATATTTAGGCTATGGATTTTTTAAGTGTTACTTTAGTTTTATACTAGGTAGTACATTTCGCCACTAAGAGAAAACGCTTGGAATTTGTCAATTTAGAGAAACTTGTGGAGCAACTATATAAGATGTGCTTGAGGTATTTTTCCGTTGTGCTTTTTAACATTGGTATCAGAGCTTTGTTAGTTGCTTCCAGTGACATATGTCTCTATTTCTTGTTCATATAATACGCATTTATTTTTTTTCTTATGTTCCATGAATATGATCATGTTCATATATTTTGTGTTGAGTCTCTATTTGTAAAATCATGTTTGAGACTATTAGAAATGCCATGATCTATTATCGTAAGTTTTTATGTGATCTATGTTTTCATGAACATCACGTCATTTTGTGTATGAATTGTATTGCAATTTTTTTTAGAATACAATATATGTCAAGTATGCCACATGGTGGGCTGCACGCACAACCTATGCAACCCACAGTGGGGTTCTGTGTGCACCCCGCAGTGTTACTTGCACCGTGGCGATGAGAGCACCATGGTGTTGTGCGCACCGCATGGTGCTGCGCACACCATGTGGGGCAGCATGGTGCTGCATCATGAGCGCATCTCACTCCAGTTGCTGCATCCCTTGGTGTTCAGAGCACTTCAGTGAGTGCTCTGCCGTCCAGCCCAGCCACGGTGGCATTCTGTCACGGTGGCTTCAAGCCACTGTGTTTTATGGTATTGTTCACATGAACAGTACCAATTCCTTGAGGTTGAAGAAGACAAAAGTCTTCTATTTTTTTTTTAACACACAGGCTGGGCTTGGGCCCTTTGGCCCACTGTTTTTTTTTTTTTTCCTTCTAGTAAAGCTGGCCTAGGCCATTCAGCCCATTTTGTTTTTTCTATTAAAAAAAAAAAGAAAAAGGTGGTGAAAGTGACACACCTGGGATTCTAACCCAGGACCACCGGTTAAACAAGGGCAACGCGCATCACTGGGTTGCAACTTTCCTTTGGTTTAGGTGGAGGTTTTAAATATATATATTATACATTTATTTTGTTTTTTAAAAAGAAAAAAACAATGATTTTTTTTGCATGATTTAATATATGCTTAGATATATTGTTATATTACATGTAATCTTTTATTTAATGTTTTAGATTAAATGTAATTATATGTGAATATATGGTTATATTCATGCTATTTTTTTTAATTTCATAATGTTATATTACATGTGATCTTTTATTTAATATTTTAGATTAAAAGTGATTACATGTATGTGTGAATTGAACAAGTGGATATATGATTATTTTATCATTTATGAATGTTTGGTTTGAATGTTTAGACATTAGTTTTCATTTTTTTTAGTGATAAAATAGAAAATTCCTACTAAGTAATCTTAGTTAGAATTGTCAGTGTGTTTTAAAAAAAAAAAAGAATTGTCAATGTGAATGATAGGCTGAAAGAATTGCAGTGATCCCAGTAAGAACTATAAATGCATTGTTCAGTCAAAAGACTACGGTGGCTCCAGTAAGAATTGTAAATGTACTGATGGAACAAGAAAAATAGAACGTAATGGTCTTAAAAGAACCATCTTTGTAGACTGGCTCAACAGGTTGTTGTAGTCTGAGTAACCGTCCTTGTAAATTGACCCAAAAGGTTATTGTGGTTTTAATAGGCTGTGTCTTTACATGTAACTAGGTCTAGATGACTACATAAGATAGTGAAAGTATGTTTGAGATTTATGATGATTAATTCTCTCATATTTATTTTAAAATTGAGCGAGAATTAGGTTAGAAATTTAATAATTGGATATTGTGGCGCAATAGATGTTTATGAAGCCTAGTGGTTTTTCGATCTTGCAACATGTCTAAATTATTCTTTTTCTAACTTAGATGGATGAGGTAAATTTCTTAGGTGTATGTGTAATATTCATTCTTTGCGTATTGTAGTGAAATGACATCCAAAAGTATAGTTATTGATTTAAACAAATGGGAGAAATTGGATTGGGAGAACCATGACATTTGACATTACAAGATCCAATATGTCTTAGATGAGTAAGAGGTCTTGGAGGCCTTATCTTACTCCCTTACTGCGCCCGAGGAAGGGAACTCAGAACAACGCAAGATAGATCAACTAGCCTATACTCAATGAGTTAAAAAAAATCGGTGTGTGCGCACAATAATGTTAAGTAGCATGCACAATTATCTAATGTGAGTTTGAAATCTATGACACTGCCAAAAACATGTAAGAGGCTTTGAAGTTGAAGTTTGGTGGAACTTCACCTACTAGGTTGGGTGGATTAACCATGAGATTTGACTCCTATAAGATGCACTTTGACCACACGATGAAGCAGCATCTTAGGGCTATGTCGACCATGATCCGCGAACTTAAGTCGGCAGGAAACAGCTTGACTGATGAACAACAAGTCCAGGCAGTGATAAGATTACTACTGAATTTTTGGGAGAATATGAGTCAGAACCTGACCCATAATGAGAATATCAAAAACTTTGATGATGTCTCGCATCACTTGGAATTGGAGGCTGAGTGCCTAGAGGCTGCTAAGCCCAATTATACAGCCTATATGGCGGATTCTGGTTCGCGTAAGGCATCAAGGCTTAAGCGCAAGAAGTCCAAAATTGGTGTACCTACTGGACAAGTTAAGAATATGTCAGGAACTTCTTAGCACAGCAAAGGGAGCAAGCAAGGGAAGAACAAGTTGAAATTAGAGTGTTTCAACTGCGGAAAGAAATGCCACTTCGCTCTTGACTGTATTGATCCGAAGAATGTACACTCTGACTTTTCTAGCATTGTTTTTGTAACTAGTCATGTAATGATTGCTCACTCTTATCCTGTGTGGACTATTGATTCAAGAGCGACTGAACACATAGTGTGAGATAGAGTCGGATTTGTGGAGTATCATCGGATTCCAGCTGGGAGCCATGATATCAAGGTGGGGAATGAAGTTAGCACAGAGGTGCTGAGACTTGGTACCTACAAACTAGACTTGCGGGGTGGCCGCACTCTTTTCCTCCACAATGTGTTATACTCCGATTAAACTTACTTTATGTAGTTACTCTATTAAAACTTAGTTTTCGAATTATATTTGAAAACAATTATGTTTCCTTTTATTTGGACCATGTGTTTTATGGTAATGCTTTTCTTCAAGACGGTTTTATTATATTAAATTTGAATTATTCAAATATGAATGAGTCTATTGCTTTTCTTTCTGCATCTGATAATTTGGATTTATATAAATGACATGCTAAGCTTGATCATATAGGGCAAGATAGAATGACTCAGTTAGTTAGAGAATGGTTGATAGACAATCTCGTTAAGATCATCTTGCCCACATGTGAACATTGCCTAATGGAAAAAACTAAGAAAAAACCATTTGGAAAAGCCACTAGGGCATCTTTTCCACTATAATTAGTCGACTCAAACATCTATGGTCCAATTACTATGAGGGCAAGACACAGAGGTGTCTACGTCATCACATTTGTAGATGATTTTTCACGTTACGGTTGTGTTTACTTAATCTCCCATAAGTCTGAAGCATTGGAATGTTTTAGGCGATATCTAAGAATAGTTGAAAATCAGTTAGACAAGAATTTAAAACTCTAAGAACTGATCGAGGACGAGAATATCTCTTTGAGCAATTTAAAAAGTTTTATGATGATAAAAGAATTAAAAGACAGTTAGCGATGCCAAGTACGCCGCAGCAAAATGGCATGGCGGAAAGGAGAAATTGAACACTGTTTAAGATGGTTAGGTCAATGATGACGCAAGCAAACTTACCAATTTCTTTTAGGGATGATGCACTTTTGATTGCTGCCTACATTCTTAACCGAGTGCCCTCCAAATCAGTAACTTCCACCCCATATGAACTATGGACCGGCGAGAAACCTGATTTGAGTAACTTACGGCCATGGGTTTCAACGGATTTTGTTCACAATCTTTCTCATAAGTATGAGAAGTTATGCCATAGAGGAAAGAAGTGTATCTTTATAAGGTACTCAGAACACTCTAAAGGGTATATGTTAATAGGTGAATAATCTGATAGAAGTGTGACTAAGATTGAGTCATTAGATGTGGATTTCATTGAAGATGAGTTTCCAAGTAGAGGTGAGGTTGATAGGAGTTTAGAACTTCATAAGATTGGGGAATAAGAGGAAAGTGCTCCAAGGAATTTCGATGAGAATGAGAAAGAAATTTTACAAGCTCTTACAAATTATAAAAAAGACTTAAATTCGAGTAGGAGCGCGCCACTTGTCAATCAATCACAACAATCTCAGCCGCGTAGAGGCACTCGTAGAAGTATTCCCCGTCGTCGTTTTGAGATTGAAGGGGAAGCTTTTATGGTAGTTCCGCTTGATGATGATGAGCATAGGATAATTCATGAGAATCTCTCATCTTCTACTAAAGATGAGCGGATGAAAGCTCTTAATGATAACATTGAGTCTATGAAGACTAACCAGGTCTAGGATTTGGTTGATCTACCGACAGGGCATAAGACTATTAGGATCAAATGGATTCTTAAAGTCAAACGCAAGTTGAATGGATCAATAGATAAGTACAAAACTTGCTTAATAGCGAAATGATATACTCAACAGGAAGGTATAGACTATGGGGAAACATTTTCACCAGTGGTGATGTTTGCCTCAATTCGCCTGATTCTAGCTGTAGTAGTGAACATGGATTTGAAACTCTACCAGATGGATATTAAGACAACATTTCTCAATGGAGACCTAGATGAGGAGATTTATATGGATCAACCAACGGGTTTTGTGGTCAAAGGTCAATAGCGCAAGGTGTGCAAGCTCAAATGATCTATATATGGCCTTAAACAATCATTTAGACAATGGTACTTCAGATTCCATCGAGTCGTTCTCTCAAATGGGTTTACGATGATCATAGATGACTATTGTGTCTATGTCAAAAAGTCTAATAAGAGTTTCATTATGTTTTCATTATATGTTGATGACATAATACTAGCTTCATGATAAAGGGTTGATAGTCACCGCAAAAGAGTGATTGTCCTTTAATTTTGAGATGAAAAATATAGGTGAGGTAGAATACATTCTGGATGTTAAAATCTACAGAGGTTGCTCAAAGAGACTTATGTGTTTGTCCCAATAGACTTACATAAAGAAAGTTCTCGAACGCTTTCTAATGAGTGGATGTAAACCCATTGACACATTTGTTGTAAGAAGAGAGAACTTGTCCAAAAAGTTATGTCCTAAGACTCAGAGAGAAAATGAAAAGATGGCTCGTGTCTCTTATGTTAATACTGTGGGTAATTTGATGTACACAATGATGTGTACTCGGCCTGACATATACTATGCAGTTTGCTTAGTGAGTAGATTCCAATCTAACTCCGGACTGGCTCACTGAAAAGCAGTCAAGAGGATTATGCGATATCTCAAGAGAAATGCAGACTTTATGCTATGCTATCAAGATTCAGATTTGCAGTTAAGAGATTACAATGATGCCGACTGGGGCAATAACTTAGATGAGAACAAAACAACTACTGGATATGTCTTTCTGCTTAATAAAGGCTCCATTACATGGAACAGCAAGAAACAACCCTATATAGCTTTATCCATCATGGTGACAGAATACATAGTTTGTTCTGCAGCAGTTCAAGAAGTTGTTTGATTATGGAGGTTACTCAAACATTTAGAAATTGGCACAGATACTTCAGATCCGGTGACGATATTCTATGATAGCATGACAGCTTTCACATATGCTAAGGACTCAAAGTATCATTGAAGAACCAAACACATAGATATAATATATCACTACATCAGAAACATGGTAGCACAAAAGGAAGTGGTTCTGAAACAGATTTCAATGAGTCGCATGGTTGCTGATCCCTTAAGCCTATAGCAAGAGATGTCTTTGAAGCTCATGTTAGGAATCTATGACTGAGTAGACTGTAAATGTAATTTGTATTTTAAATGACATTGAGATGTAATATTTCCTTTAGGATATTAATACAATATGATTCAGTTTTTGTCTTTATCATATTGTTTTTCTAATACACACACAAGATATGTCAACGTGCTTAGATCAGCTCACTCACATGAGCGATCGCCTCTAGCACTTGAGTAACGAGTACAAACGAGACATTGTGTTCCTAGGTACTTGTCCAAAGGGATAAGTTGGTTGACACAAAGATATATCGCCTTAATGGGAACTAAAATGAGGTCCATTGAGAGGACTATGCATGAGTTATCCCATTATCCATGTAGCCTATAATTAGCCATAAGCGAGATCCTCTTTTGACGCATTGGAGGCATGCAAATAGAGGAATTAGGGTTAGATGCTTAAGGAGCGACTAGATTAAGATTTGTACAGTGTTGATATAGACATATGCTCTTTGAGAAAGATAAATCCACCGTAGTAAGTGTTTCATACCATATGTGCTTATTCGATCATATGAGTAAGTGAGTAAAAAGTTTCCCTCTTTCTCACTGTGTGAGTCTCATTTTTTTAAAATGTCATTTACTTTTGACTATGTCACAAGATGGAAGTTGTGATGTCTGCTACTTTAGCATACTGTCTTTGACCATGATTGATATGGTCTAAAGAGGCATTGCTGGGAAAGCGGTTCGACCAAAATTGAGTGATATTAGTGCAAAGGGAAGACTCTTCGATATCGTATATTCGATAGTGTTTACTGATTTGAAATTATGACGCTACATCTTGGTAGCGGCTAAAGGTTGTGAACACATTAAAATGATTTGGAGGTAGTCAAGTATTGTTTTGAGTTTTTTAACTAAAGAGGGTTAAAAAATGTTTAATCTTGATGCGATCGAATGAGTCTAGGACATGACCAGACATTTTATGGATGTTACTATGCTGGTCTTCTTTAAGAGAGATTTTATGTATGTACTCCCGCCTTTCTACAGATGTTCTTGGTGGTCGCACGGCCTATTTATTTGTATGAACAAAATTGAGAACATTAGAGAAATGTAGACTTGGGGTCAGGCCCACTGTGTGCGAGTGGGAGATGTTAGATAGAGGGGCCCTCACGTGGGGCTGACCCCCTCCTTTACTGCATTGTAACGCATGGCTTTAAGCCATGCGTTATTTGCTTGTAATGCATGGCTTTCATTTAATTTGGCAATTGAAGATTGGCCTTTAAGGCCGGTCGTGTGTGGGTGGACTATAAATAGTTTCCCTCAGTTTGATTTTGGGATTATCTGAAATACACAAAAGCTCTATCTTTTTGTTCTCTCTTGATAAGATATTTAGGTTGTAGATTTGTTAAGTGTTACTCTAGTTTTATTCTACATATTACATTTTGCCACTAAGAGGAAACGCTTGAGATTTGTCAATCTGGAAAAACTTGTAGAACAACTATATAAGTTGTGCTTGAGGTATTTTATCGCTATACTTTCTAACATGAGCAATTGCACAGAAACGAAAGGGGAGTCCCATGAGCATGAACAATGTAGTTGCCATTATCGTCAAATTACTTGGCTCTAATTTGACGATAAGTCCAACTTTCTTCTTCGCGCTTAATGATACTGAAAGAACTCCACGGGAAAGAGATTCCAATAAAAGTTAAAGCAGTCAGGAGAAGTACTTGGGGGGTGAGGAAAAACACATTATCTTTTCAAATGCTTCCTATATATTCTGGGTACGTACCTTGGTGAAGGGATTGAAGAATAAGAAGATATATACTCCTATATCATTCCAAGATATATAAAAGCAACCAACCGTATTTTGAATATTGAACAATTTGATCTTTAGCCATGCAACATGTACTTTCTTTCTGTTGATCTATCAAAACACAACTACAGTACTTATTGAGAAATAAATGCAAACACATATTACATAAATTAAGTACGATGTATATACGTATAATTAAGGGGCAAAAACATCGATCACATGTAAATATTTAGGTCAATATATATGGTTGTCATGTAGGGTTTTGGATACGAACTGTGCACAGTACTGCGTGTAAACTTGATCATATCTTACCATTGGTTTGGTTGAAGAAAAAACAGTTAAAAATACATGACTGCATGCTCACAGCTTGCATGAGAGTTTTTTGTGAGATAAAAGAAGCATAAAGCCATGCTCATGACTTCGAACATGCAAAAGATTCTTAACTTATCCTTTTTCTGATTGGATATTACACTAATTAATCAAATTAGGTTTGAACTAATTAATCAAAGTAAATCACGATAAAAAAAGATAATCGTGTTTTATATAATTGATTATAGGTAAGATATTACACTTTCTACTATGGTTTATATCATATGTTAGTGTACATATATATCTTAGATTATATCTAATATTTTTAGAATAATATGATAATGTTCTTAATTTTATGTAATTATTATAAGTTAGAATATTTCCTCCTTCATTGTAAGTCCTTATTTACTTTGGCCATATTCAACTATATATAGCCCTATTTTGTACAATTTTATACATAGAAGATATGTATTATTATTTTCTCCAAAACCCTCTTTATTTTTACACGGCATCAAAGCCATTATCAACCTGGTGTCTATGATTTTTCTGTCCGTGCAAGCCATTCTTTTGGTTTCGATCCTCCACCATAACACTTGGCTTCCTCTATACTTGACAATAGGTTCCTCACGTGTTTAGGTTTGTTTCTTGCTCAGATTCTCGTCAAATAAGATCATAAAGAGAGTCCTGAGAATTTTCTTGGCGTTTCTGTGCAAACCGATTCTCATTCCGGCATTGCACTAGCCCGCACGCGCCACTCTTTCAGTCGGCGCGTTTTTTTATGCGCATCACACGCCAAACTCATTCTGTAGTCTGATCCAGCCCAATCCAAGCCTAGTTTCTCCCAATTTTTTCTTTCATTTTTATTTGTTTTGGCCCAATTTGGTTCAAGCCCAGTCTGTTATGTTCTGCCCACTTGACCCCGTCCGTTGGCCAGTTGACTCATTCACCGTTGATAGTTGACCATTGACCAAAAAAAAAAAAACCTACAGCAATATGTCTCACACCTCTCCCAACCTCGATACTATTGTTCATTCTATTAATAATATTTTAGATGACTCTAATTATAATATGTGAGTCTAAAATATGGAAGTATTTTTTATAGGATGAAAATTGTGACGCTATGTTTCTGGTGATATTATTGCACCCAAACAACAACAATGTGTGAGTTTTGATTTTTTGCATGCCGCATTGAAGATTGGAATAGTATTCACTACACCTCTCTATTTCTACATCTTACATCCCAAATTATTATAAAATGGCACATTGGAATAACGTCAACTAAAAAAAGTTGCTAAATGTGCTCTTCGTAATGTCAAATCATATTATATTAATATCGATAATAACTATATAAAAGTAGGTGATATGTCACGGCCATCTTAATAGTTAGATTGTATTTTTTTAGAAATATGAGTTTTGGATGTGTCAGTTTTTTATAATAAATGAAATAGTTAGATGAGATATGGATAATGAATTGAATTGAGTTGAATTGAGTTGAGATGAATTAAGATAAAAGTTAAAAGTTAGATAAAATATTATTATAATGAATTTTGCTACATAACTTTCATCATATTATATATTTTTTTAAATATATTTTTTAATTTTATTTTTTTAAAATTATTTTAAAATTTATATTTATTATTTATATAAAAATATTTAATAAAAAAAAATATAAAGTATAAAATGTGAACGAATAATAAAAAATTATAAAAATTTTTTGTTATAAAAAAGAGGGTTGGATTTGTGTAGTGTATCATTAATAATTTCATGAAGGAAACACCGTGAGATTTGGTGACGTGGGCCGCGCGGATCGAGGACGAGTGAAGGGAAACATCCACATGCGAACAAGCCCATCCCACGCCCAAGCCTCGGGCGGCGAATGTTTGCCAACTTTCTTTCAGCTATCTCCTCCACCAACCGATCTCTTTCAATTTGACAATTTCAATTTTCACCTACCAGTCAGTCTTCCAGTGTCCTCTCTCTCATCCCTTATTGATCTTCCAGTCTTTCCACCGTCCTTAATTATATACAATAAATTATTTTAATCTCTCGACATTCTATATTTTATTTTTTTAAAATAAATAAATAATAAGAGATTGTATAGCAAAACCTAATTATATATATATATATATATATATATATATATATATATATATATATATGCGTGTATGTTCCAAGCGATCACGTTGTTCGATTGACTTATTAGCAAAGCGACGAGGTTGTTGGAGGGTCAGACATGGCGCCGAACACGACTGGGGTCTGGGAGCTGATGAGGCCTATGCTTCACTTGCTATTGCCACTCTGCGTTCATTGGGTGGCCGAGGAAATGACTGTTTCGGTTCTTGTTGACGTTGTTACGGAGGCTCTGTGTCCGGGAGAGTCAACCTGCACCGAAGCTATTTACATTAATGGTCTGCAACAAACGGTAAATAAACACAATATTCTCTCTGTCTCTCTCTGTTTTCGCGCTTTTATTAGGAAAGAAACAGAGCTTTGCTTAAGGAAAAAAAGTTGTTCAATATAACTGAGGCAATTGTGGCATACAGTATGCGCGCACTGGTCCGATTCACGATATTCGGATTTCATTTTCCCTTTCCTTTCTTTTCTCGGAAACCCAAATGGGTGCTGTTGTTCTGCTGTAATGATTCGAGAGTTGATTGTGTTCTGCTGTCATATTTTCTGGAATATAGTGCTAAACTAGCGAACATGGAACTTTTCTTTCATGTTATCTAAGGAACCTTTTAAAAAACAACAACAAATTGGAAGTTTTTGTTAATTTTCATTTTATGCTTAAAGAAAGGAGATTCATAGACGTTTCTCTCTTTATTTGCCTGCGTTTTTTGCAGTCACCAAACAGTCTCAGCAAATGGCTAAGAAGAAAAAACAAAAGAAAAAAGGGTCCAGGCGTCATTTACAATGATATTCCTTGATTTTATCAAGATCATAGCACTGTGTTTTCTCTGATGTTTTACGGGATGAATTGGGTAAACCAAAAATGTCAATATCAACTTCTGCTTTCGTTTAAAGAGGCTAATAATGTCTGGACTTAAATGAATGAAGAAGCTCAACCTTATGAAAACGACCCATAAACTGTATATTCTCCTTCTAATTTCTTATAGGAAAATATGACTGTATATTCTCCTTCTAATTTCTTATAGGCCCAATGAAAGATCAATAGCTATAGACTTTATATATTTTATGAGCAAGTGTGCAAAATAATTCACCTGTTGTATACCTACTGAACATCATGCCTGGTACCTTAAAAAAAGGATTAAGTTGATTTTAGTAATTGTTCCTCGGAAGTGATGTTAATCTTGCATAATTGCGTGTGGGTCCAAACTATTGATAGGTTTGTGTTAGATATTTTGGTCCTTTGCACAGACCTGAAAGTGGGAATAATTCGTAACGTTGACTACCCAGTACTGTTACTTTCATGATTTCATCCTTGACATAGGCTACCCAGTAAAGTTACGATATATGAGGCAGGAAGTAATACGTATATTACTATGACCAATTAGAGAAAAAATATTTTCAGAAGGAAAAGTGACCAGGGTCCCCCCCTTCCTCCTTTATCTCTCTTATGCTAAATCATATTTGCTGTGTTCTTTTTATTATTTGTTTTGGATGTAGACAAGTTGCAGACTCTTTCGAGACAGTGGGGGGTCAGCTGCTATTTGAACCAGTTTTTTGGCCGAATTTAACATTAGGTTGCAACTATCTATGCCTTCATAAGGATATCCTGTACTAATCATGATTATATAGCTTTATGCCAAGCTATTTAGGGCTGGTTTGGATTTAGAGATGAGATGAGATAGTTTTAGATAAAATATAAAAGTTGAAAAAAATATCGTTAGAATATTATTTTTTAATATTATTATTATTTTGAGATTTGAAAAAGTTAAATTAGGATTTGAAAAAGTTGAATTGTTTATTATATTTTATATAAAAATCTGAAAAGATTGTAATGACGAGATGATATGAAACATTTTTTGAATCTAAACAGGACATTAGTTAAATATAAGGTGTAATGATTTGCTTAAAGTGTATTTATTTTAAGCTGGATATGGTATTCTATTCAAGGTATTTTAATCTATTTTTTAATTTTAATTTCTTTTATAAAAAGTTATAAATCATGTGTACATCTTTTATGTTATTTAGTCACAAATATTTCTGTTGTCAGATTGTTGGAGTTTTCAAGATGGCGATACTTCCACTTCTGGGCCAGCTTGCAGATGAGCATGGGCGTAAACCAATGCTCCTCCTTACCACATCTACTACCATATTTCCTTTCGGTATGTTTTTTTATGAGTATTTTTCACGATCTGGCAAGTTAAATATACAGTGCTGTTAAAAAAATTACTTTAAACTTGATAATGGCCTAAATGAAATTTCCAATGTATATGTCCATTATTGTTCATTACCTACATGGTGCATTTTTTTTTAATTATTTTTGTCTTTGAGATTTGGCCCATTTCAAATTTCATTCTTGAACTTAAAAAAACTTCTTTTTCCATCTTTATGAGTTTACATATTTGATTTTGCTTTTTTGTTGTTTCAGCTATACTTGCCTGGAATCAGTCCAAGGGATTTGTATATGCATACTATGTGCTCCGTACGATATCGTATATTCTAAGTCAAGGGAGTATTTTCTGCATTGCTGTTGCTTATGCGGTGAGAGCCATTCCTCAGTGACTGAAAATCATGAGTAGGAAATATTAGGTAGTCACATTTTCCCTTCCCTTGGTAGGCAGATGTTGTTGATGACGGTAAGAGGGCTGCAGCATTTAGTTGGATTACAGGTCTTTCTTCTGCTTCACATGTCTTAGGAAATCTGCTGGCACTTCTTCTTCCTGAAAAGTATATTTTTCTGGTATGTTGGTACTGTAAATTTGACATCGTCCAAAAAGAACTTGACTCTGTCATCTTTTTCTCTTGTTAATCGTCTTACTAGTTAAGCTTTTTGTCTCAGGTTTCAATAGCTCTCTTGATCATTTGCCCAGTTTATATGCAATTCTTTCTAGTTGAGACAGTTAAACTGACTCCTGAGAGAAACCAAGATTCGGCTTGCTTGGCAAAGATGATTAAGGTTTTGCATAAACGATACAAATCAATGAGAGATGCCGCAACAGTAGTTTTTACCAGGTAATTCTGTCTGCAATAGAGAGTTTAGAATGTTGCCTTGCTTGCACTCCATTTCTAGAATCTTTTGGGCAGTTTTTTTGTGCCAGACTCTTTTACGTGCAAAACATTATATCAGACATCGTTTTTGGTCATAAGGGCTTCATTTTTCTTTTACAGTCAGACGCTAAGGGGCATTTCTCTTGTTTCCTTCTTCTATGAGTTGGGAACGTCTGGCATTACATATGTCTTATGGGTATGTTTTCTATTAATCCTTCTCAGCTGTATACTTTCTGTGTACGTGGGCTATGCCTTGTCACTTTCTATAAGATTTTCATAAAAAGAATTTTATGAAGTCTAATCTGAATATACTTAAAATTTGAATTATTGTTAATGTCACCAATATCAACATCCCTTCTAAATGAATTCGTTTGAAACTCAGATTTGCTCCCTAAGTCAGTCCAGTCGGAATCTTTAACACATTATTCTGAAAAAATAGTAACCACAGAAAGCTTATTGTAACACTCCAATAGAAGGCCCAAACCACATGGCCTATAAGGCCCCAATAGGTCATGTGATTTGCTCCAAAATGACTGGTCAATGATATAATTGGAGCCCCATTGGAACAATATAAAGAGTAAGAATTTCTCATTTCCAAGCAATGTAGGATCTCATATACCACCTACCTTATCCTCTTGTCATATGAGGTATCACAGTCTTCCACCTTAAATTCCTGACATCCTTGTCAGGTCCATCTGTCGTAGGTGGTACGGTTCAAGTCCCACATTTCTAGTTGGGATAGACTCTGATACCATTTGTAACTAATAAAAGACCCAAATCACATGACCTATACTCCAAAAGGACTAGTCAATGATACAATTGGAGCCCTATTGAAACATTATAAAGAGCAAGAACTTTTCATTTCCAAGCAATATGGGATCTCATACACCACCTACCTTATCATCTTATTATATGAGGTATTACAATTATTGCTTGAGTTATTTTTGTAGCAACTTGTATTCATCCAAAATCTTACTGGAAAATACCAGCACTTGTTATTATGTAATGTGATTGTGTGAAAGAAAAAAGACAAGTCAAAAGGAAAAAGAAAGAAGGGGGAAATACCCATAAAACAGTATATCATACCTTGTAGTTGAGATGAAATAAAATGAGTAATGGATAGGTGGAGAAATCAAGAGATACACTTTGAGATTTCCATATTTTGAAGGGAATACTAAGCCAAAGGCTTTCTACGCTCATATATTACACAAGATAATCCATTTATCTGCACCTAGGGTAGTTGTACATGTTAACCTATCTCTATAAAGAGTTATTATATTCTCAAGCTATAGAGCACACAATCCACATTACTTAAATGGTAAGTTTTGATTTGTAAGATTCAAATTTTAAAATTTATCTTCTAATTCAAATTATGTCATGTGAATGGTGTGTGGTATAGAGGCCTTAGAATAACAGTTTTCATCTATAAAATAGAATAAAGCAATTAGTGAAACAATTTCTGTTCTCTTTTCGAATAAATGAATTGACGGTGATGCAAATACCTGTGCAGTACTATCTGAAGGCTGCTTTTGGTTATGGAAAGAATCAATTCTCAGAAATTCTGATGATGGTCGAAATAGGTTCGATTGTTTCTCAGGTAATGTCTACCATGGAGGTTACATTTTCCTTTTGATATACCTTGATAATGAATATTCTGACTTCACTGCAAGAAACTGGAGATTGTGAGTTATTGTGTTTAACTCGGTATTTACCAGTCAGTTAATCAAGCGTATTAAATATTTCCTACCATATTTATATTTAAGTATTGTTATGGGTTGGTATATGCAAGAGTTTTGTCTAAATCCATCTGCTTGGTTGCTCAAAAATATTTGGTTTTGTGGACCTCTTCCAGATGTTGGTGCTTCCCCTAATCAATCCACTGGTTGGAGAAAAAATAATATTGTGCATAGCTTTACTTGCATCAATAGCTTATGTAAGTCACTTCCTAACGTTTTCTTTTAATCCACACAATCCAAATATCCCCCCCCCCCCCCCCCCCCCAAAAAAAAAAAAAAACAAAGAAAAGAAACACTCATGGTGGTTTTTTCTGTGCAGGCATTATTCAATGGCCTTGCTTGGGCATCATGGGTAAGCACATACTTGGTGATTGCGTTATTTAGTGGTGCTCATTCTTTCCTTTTTTGGACTTTTAAGATTCCATTCTTCCTCCTTTTGGAGTTTTTTAAAAGCTAACATGTGTCCATTTTGGTGTGAAAGCAGAAGATAAAATTTCTACTCCTGTTCATCAATTTCTAGTATATTAAGATATATTTCACTAGCTAGTAGTAATACCGTGGCATTGCTACAATGCAGGTTCCATACATGAGTGCCTTTTTTAAAGTTGTAGTTGTCCTTGTAACGCCTTCTGTAAGTATTGAAAGTTCTTTTCTTCATAGAAGTATTATAACAATATTTGAGTCGTTATTCCATTCTAATGATATATCCATTTTGCTTGTCAAATTCCTTGATATGCAGACTTATGCTATTATTTCAAAAGCATCGAGCTCAACCAATCAGGTCTGAAAAATGTCTATGACCATAGTACCTTGCACTCCATATGTATGGATATATTACCCATTAAGTATACTTTTATTGCCTATTGTAATAGAAACAGTACTGCTATTATCTCAAGAGTAATACAATTGGTGAAGAACTTGCCGTTTTATATATGCTTCATTAAACTAGTTCTGGACTCAGATAGAAAAATTGAGGCGGACCTCGTTAACTTCTGCTTAGTGCAAATCAATTTGAGCATGTTTTCAAATGGCTTGTGTTTAAAGTAGCGAGCTTCAGAGACGAAGTTCATCTTTTCTCATCTTCTTCTTTTTTTTTTTTTTTTTTTGGTCTGTTATGTATGGAATATGGTTATCTTTATTTATGCCTTGAGCGTCAGTACATTCACACCTGAATCTTCACGATCAGTTAATGAATGACGAAATATGGAAAGAAGTAATTATGTTAGAGTTACCTCTTGAGTCAAATACAGTGTACAAACAGATTTTAAAAATGCACTTTGCCTCATGCACTAAGAATAACTCCATTGCATCCTCTATTTTTACAGGGAAAAGCACAAGGATTTATCGCTGGGGTGGAGTCAATAGCAAGTTTTTTATCACCACTTGTAATGAGCCCATTAACTGGTGAGTGGACCAAGTGATATTTTTGTTTGATGTATGCTCCAATCATTTGGTGTGTTGCTAACTGGTACTTAAATTGCTGTCTCAGCATGGTTCCTGTCTGACAGTGCTCCATTCAACTGCAAAGGTTTCAGCCTGGTATGCGCATCAATATCCATGGTAAGCATTCACTTCCCACCTCTCCCTCCCTCGCTCCCTCCCCCCTCTCTCTCTCTCTCTCACACACACACACACAAAAAAAACTAACTCAACATTTTAATTTCCTCAGGTTGTTGCTTTATGTTGCGCTTGCATGCTCAAACCTGAATCAATCTCAAGCCACGACTTGGAGGTCATTGAAGCACCACTTCTAGGTGATAGTTGACCACTTGCTGTACGTTCCGTGTAGTTGGTCACCGTTTTTCTCAGCTGATGCTGTTAAATATTTGGCATCCTCAAGAGTTAAAATGATGTCATAATTATGTTAGTGCATATAAATTTTAGAGTATGTATTTTTCTTCGTAAAGTTGTTCTTTTCTCTACTAATTCCTTTCACACGCACATTCTAGCCATATATCATAAAATAATCAATGTAAAGGTTGGATGTATTCGTTGTAAATGAATTATCTTGGTATAGCATGGGAGGTTTTCTTATTCATGTAGACTTGTACTGTGGTGTTGATCAACTCTCACCCTAACTTGAGCTGATTTATAAAATTCTTTTATTAAAGAAATCCAGAAATGTACCCAATCGATTTGATCGGTCCAAACAATGCGGGTTTGCTAAATATTAGGAAGACTAGCTGAAGAGTTAGAACCATGGAACTCTGCAAAATGATGTTCTCTTGTCAAGTATTTATTCATTAATGTATGTCATAGATGGGAGGAAGCAGCAAAGCTTAGGTCCGCCATGAAGGAAAAAGGAATCTGAAAGACACTGGGGGTGTAGTTGGATTAAAGTAGAAAAAGATAAATGCAAAACTTGATGAATTAGCCATGTAATTGAAAGCAGCAGGACATGTCCCAAGTACAGATATTGTCCTGTACGACATTAAAGAGGGGAAGAGAAGGAGCATTTCCTTGCTTGTCACAGTGAGAAGATGACCATTACATTTGCCCTGATGCATAAAGCTAATTTCGAAGTTTAAAGGAGAAGTGAGAGAAGCTCAGGATAATAATCGATATCACAGTTTCACTGATGGTTCATGTTAATGTAGAGATTATTGGTGATGCTAGAACTATAACTCACCCCAGGATAAGGGCCGAGTACCCCCAATTTCTTTGTATATTCTCAAAGATGCAAAATCCAAGGAAAAGAAGAATATGATCCAAGGATTAACAAAAAATGATTTGATTTATCTACTACAGAACAATGATAAAACTGATAAGAATATCTCTGATATTGAGTCGGAAGCATCCTTTGAAGCTACAGTTACTGATCTCTACGGTAATATATTTGGATATGATTCAAAAGACACTCCAAGACTATCTGATGACTGATCCGTCGGCAAAAACCAACAAAATACTCAGAAGCACCAAATGACTACCTATATATATATCGCCTTTTCAAAAGAAAGCCATGTAACCTTAGAGCTAAGACTCCCATGAAACAAACCCAGATTCCACATCTGAAATTCTATACAAATTTTCCTCCAAATTGTTAACAGCTTGTGCCGCTTCTTAGCAACAATAATATCATCCCCTCCCTCCTAGAAACTTTCTTGGTATTTCTGCTCATAATGCTAAAAAATATAATCCAATTCTCAATAAGCCTTGTAGTTTCCACCTGATGATCATTTCATTGTTATATTTGTTGGTAAAGCTCAACTTCAAGCTAGATTTGGAGGGGCCTTGAATAGTTATAGCACCATCCTCAGATGCATCCTTGGATTAATGAGTTTGGACGATTGGAGCGTCCTTTCCAAGGATGAATAAACAACACACCGATTTTTTAAGAGAAGAATTACAGATATAAAGAGATTTTACAAAAGTAAACTTATAAATTAATGTTGTTTCATGTGATCCGTTAGATCTGCTTTATAATAAAAGTAATTTTATAATATGACGAATCACATTAAGCCACGTTTGTTTGTGGAAATACTTTTGTGTTATCCTTTTGTAGCTACAGTAATTATCTTCTTCTTTTTTCTTTTTCTTTTTAGTTTTTAATCAAAATAGAAGATTAATCATTAACCCCACAAATCTAATACCCACACAAATATTAAACATGATATCCTTCCGAGGGAATTTTTCCCCCTAAAAGCGATCGAACAACACCAAGGATTTTTTATTTTTTCCGCAAAGAAGAAGACAAGGGAAATAAAATAGATAAAGAGGAACTGAACCAGATGTCAATGGACAAAACACTAAAATATTATTAAGTGTATCATCAATTTCTTTGAGATAGATTGGCACAATTGCTTTTGCGTCTTTGTTCATCGAAGGAGAGTCACCATCTTTGTTTAGAAAGATATATTATTTCAAGGGGCTTGACCATAACCTCCAAGAAGAATGGACTCATAATTTATATACTGTAATATGGAAAAGCTCCAAACACAACCATCAAGATGAGATAAGACGAGAATTTTTAAAAATTTTATGAATAGTATTAAGATGAAAGCTTAAAATTTTATTTTTTAATATTATTATTGTTTTGGAATTTGAAAATGTTAAATTAGAATTTGAAAAAATTGAATTGTTTATTATATTTTGTATAGAGATTTAAAAAAGATGTAATGATGAGATGAGATAGAGATGAGATAGAAATGAGATGAGATTTTTCATCTTTACTCCCAAACATATCCTCAAACTAAGATTTGTCTTTGTCAGAGATAAGAGAAATGTTACCATACCGCCTGAGTTTGATCTCTCACTTTGATCGCTTATATATTTAATTTTTTATTTAATAATTAAGAAAGTGACTTTTAGTGTATTAGTGTATTTTTTTATTTTTTAAAAATATTTAAATATATTAAAAAAAGATGAAAAGAAAAAGAAGAAAAAAATAAAAAGACAAATTTGTGTCAGGTGGCACGTCATTGCTGGGCAGCAACCTAGCACTACTCTAGAGATAATAATGCGTATACGGTTGTTTGCTGCTTTCTATATATTATTTGAATAATGAAAAATGCTTTTCCTTATTTTAAATTTTATTATTCTTAATCACAGTGATTGATAGGTTATATTTTAAATAATTTTCTGTCAACGAAGTTGACTTATAAAACAACTTAAAATATTTCACATGAGTTAATTTCTGTGATTGGAGATGATAAGATCTATAATAAAAAATAACCTCTCTTGCGATTAATTCCCGAATATCTACGGCGAAAACACTTCCAATGAAATGAAAATTAGGTGGAAAAAAACTGAATTGTAGGTTGATGAAAGAAATGGCACCACTCTCTTTATCACATTGGTAGACGACACTGATATTCGAAGGTTGGGACCATGGATTGGATCAAAAAGATGCCTGTACAGTAGTACTCCCTCGGTACTGCACCAAACCTTTTTTCATGTACTACCATAAGAAAACGAGTTTGTACCACTCAATTTATAATCTACAACCATTAAATTCACATGTCAACAAATGCATCATTTTTAGCTAAGAAAGAAAGAAAAAAAAGAAATCAACCCACGAAATTGTTTGTGGTCCTCTCCACTTCTTTCAAACAAAACCCTTTCAACTCCTTATATGAACAGGATTCGAATTCCAAGTACATTTATAATCCAAGTTGTTATTGAAAAGATAAATCTTTTACTCACGAAAAGATTCTATAAAGATAAGTTTATAAAATGACGTGATTTGATATTATATGTTAGATTGTAAAGTTTTGCTATATATCAGTCACGATTCACCCCCACATTTCACATTTGATAATTTTTTTTTTCATAAGATGTGATGTGATTTTTATAGGATATAAAGTATGAAATAGTAAATAGTAAATGACGAGAATAATTATTCTAAATTGTAAAATTATTTTTATTATAAAATAAATTAAATGTATGATATAAAGTTTTATGAATTTGATTTTATAGGATTGGTAGCAATACACATGAATTTAGCATATAAAGAAAGAAAGTCGTCCTTTTAACACTACGTCATGGGTGATAAATCAATTTGTCGTTACAAAACCGACCCAATAAAGTTGTCGCTTTCTTTTCTACATTTACGTGCTCGACCATCTTCCAAGATTTCTCCTATAGCTTCTCTATATAAATCAACTCCATACACCAAAGTTTCCTTGCATAGAAAAAACTTCTTCTCAGGGTCCATCTCTCTCTCTCTCTCCCTTTGTTCACCACCTTCTAAAATCCATAGCCATGTCTCAGGTAACTCCGTCAAACCCTTCTATAGTTTTCAAATCTGATTATCATTTAAGGTTTTCTTTTTGGTTTACTGTAACAACATTGATTTTACTTGTTCTGCTCATTGGAGGTCCATCCTTTACCCTTTCTGTGATGTATGATTTGATTTACAAATATAGAGCCATTGATCTCAATGTGTTTTGATCTTATGAAGCTTAAATTCAGGCTGATGTAGCCTTTGTGCAGACATTAAGGTCCTCTGAATCGGGATTCTATTTCCTTTTCTTGGGAGGGTTGACTTTGTTTTATTGACTCGGCCTGAAACTGGCACGGATCGAGTCATTCCCGCAATTTATTTATTTACTTTTTTATTTTGTGGGAAAAAAGGATTTAGTCCATTATATGTGGAAATCTTAAACGAAAGATCGATTTGATGCTCGGATTGGTTGGAAAATATAATGTAAGGAGGAAGATTGGCTTAATTTTGTGAGTAAGGAACATAAGGAAGAGGTTCACTCTAAGTCTTATTGTATGATCGATGCCATGTTTGACTCTTTGTTGTAATCTTCCCAGTGAAGAGTAATATTTGATGGTCTGATCGGCAAATGTTAATTTTTTTTTCCTCCATTACTGTTAACCTGAATTTCTGTTTTTGTTTTGGTGCAGACAGTTGTTCTCAAGGTTGGCATGTCATGTGAAGGTTGCGTTGGGGCCGTGAAAAGGGTTTTGGGAAAAATGGAAGGTTTGTTGTACCCCTTTCATTTTAGCCCTTTTCCCCCATTGTTTTTTGCTTGTGCTAGTTCCAAATGCCCTTAAAAATGCTTTACTAATTGATCGAGATTATGTAAATCGACGCATGTAATCAAGATTAAAATTGAGCTTATGCTCGGATGGCTTTGTGTGTATTTGTCTTTGTTTTATTCAATAAATTTCTCTGTCAAGTCTAAATTGTGTTTGTGGTATGTTCCCAAGTTAGAACAACACTAGAAAGTAGCGAGAAACAAAAGATTAGATATGGGAACGAAACAAAAAATAAGGGTTATTACTATCTTACATTTGAAAGTACGCCTTTTTTTGAGCAGGAACACGATTTAAAATTCATTCTATTTTCTCTCTTCTGTCCTAATTGTTTTTGTTAAAATGACTAATCTTCTTGATCGATTGAGAAATTTACAGGTTCCTCAATTTTTACCCTAGTTGTGGTTAAATTCATTGGCACATATGTCATATTCTGTTGTGAAGAGAGACTCCGGTTGTGATGGTTTTTTCATTTTATTTTCTTTTAACAAAGATTAAGGTGATAGACAATATATTCAACTAAAAAACTCCCTTTTTTTGTTAATATTCCATTCAAAAAAATATGTTGTGGTAAATCAGGAATTATATTTGCTTTAAAATGAAATGTGTACAGTTGAACTGATTTGGAAATATATTGCAGAGCTTTTAACCTGGCGGTTTTTCTCCTCCTATTAACTGCTGTTCCTGCTATTTTCATGGAACTAGTGGTCTTTAAGTAGTTGTTACCTTCTAAAATAATACATATCAGTGCACTTTTATACCATCTGCAGGTGTAGACTCCTATGATGTTGATTTGAAGGAGCAGAAGGTGACAGTGAAAGGCAATGTGCAGCCTGAGGCAGTTCTGCAGACTGTTTCAAAAACTGGAAAGAAGACTAGCTTCTGGGAAGCTGGAGAACCAGCCGAACCTGTGGCTGCAGCTTAAATCTTCACACTGCTTGCTTTGTTGTTATATGTAGTCTATAAATCGATTATAGCTTGTTGAACTTACATAGCACAATAGTATGTGTACCTATGAAGTTTGACATCTGATCTTCAGCAAAATCTGAATTCAGTAATGAATAAATAATGCAACACTGCCTCTTGTTGGATTTTGAATTCCAGTAGTCTCTTTCTTAATAGATTAAACCCTAAAAAAAGGTGTTAAGATGTCTGCCTAGAAATACTTGGCAAAGAGAGGTCAAAATCGTAAGGAAGAATACAAGGCGAATTAACAATCAAATAAATAATTGTTGACAAGGAAAAAGTATACAATTAATGGAACTGTTCACTTGGGTGAAAACCATGGGTGCAGCTAACTATATAGTTGGCAGGCACAAGTACCACATAAAAGCCAGTTGGAATGATAGATAGCCATTTCATTTGGATGCTGCTGATTTTGTAGAGCAAAGTTGCTGTCACCTGGATAAAGGGTTTTGGTTGGTGTCTGGTGATCCATTTTTTGCTCGTTTTAGCTAAGAATCAAACTTATAACTAAAAAATTTGTGAGTTTTGGATTGATTAAATCTTAGCCCTTTAAAAGAAATCAATAAATCTTATCCCTTTTATGGAAGCATGAATGTACCATTTCTCAGTTTCTGATTTATAAGAATGAAAATTTAAGAACTCTTTGAATTTTACAAAACACTTGGAAAATGATTTGGTCAAATTTGGCAGGTGGTGGCGGCGCACTAATCCATGATAATTTAGTGCCCTTAATTTATTGGGTAGTGCTAGTATGCCGCCCAGTTTTGACGGTTGGGCGTGCCCTTTAGCATAATTTTTTTTTCTTTTTTTTCTTCATATTTTTTAACATATTTAAATATTTTTAAAAAAATAGAAAAATATACCAGTACACTAATAGTTACTTCCTTAATCAGTAAGTAAAAAAAAAATTAAAAAAATTTAAATGCATGAGCAATCAAAATGAGAGGGCAAAATGAAGCAACATAATAGCATTATTCTAATTTATTTACCCTTCCCACACTATCCACTAACCTAATAAAATTTACATTTTTTATTTACACAACGGGACAAAATACTAATCCTAAAGTAAAATATATTATATAAGGCTGTTATGTACCAAATAGTTGTTGTTTGGATGTATGGAAATGCAAAGAAAATCATGGAGGGTAGAGGGAAAAGTGATCAAATTCGAGGTTGATCAGCGTTTAAGGAAACAGAGGGACAAGAGAGACAGAACTTGCAAAAAATCTTTCGAGTCCCTTCATTACAAGGTATCAACCATCGTTTCTACCAGAATTGGGGCTTTTTGCTTGTTTTTATCAACTTGCTGGAAACTTGGGCTGGAAACCATAACAGATCAGCCCATATACAAACCCAACCGGCCAACAGACCAGGAGGCCTCGACGCCAATGAAGCCTATAGCCGAACGAAGCCTACTTACAACGAAGCCTGATGGGTATGAGACCAGACCAGTGCTCGAACAGGCATGGCGTACAGTCGCAAGTCCCTTTGAGTTTGAGATGTCAGTGGGAGGGCAGCGCTGAAGATGTTTCGGATCTCTTTATTTAACTTGGCTTTGAAAGATCTTCGGAACCTCTGTAGATAGTTACCTTGCCGACCTTGCACGGAACATTCTCATGCAAAGGTAAATCTGGTATTTTCCAGGACTGGTATTTTCTCACAAGCACTAGTTTTTATTTTTTTCCTTTTTTGGGTTCTACTTAATATAATGCTTCTTATCGATCTTTAAAGATGTCCTCGAATTCGTTTATCAGCCACCTTCCCGTAGTTTTCGAATTCCCTCAAGATGACTTTTGGTCGTCTTCTGCGCCTTTTTGGCGACACCAGATGTATCCCCAAAGGCAGAGCAGTCCATGGAAAGATTATCACATCTGGGTTCCGCCCGGATGTCTATGCAAACAACCATTTGATCTCGTTGTACGGAAAATCCAATCGTATGGATGATGCTCGCAAAGTGTTTGATGCAATGCTTGAAAGGAACCTTATTTCGTGGACTGCTTTGATAACTGGGTATTCGCAAACTGGTTTCGAAGAAGAAGCTTTAAATTGTTTCAGATTAATGGTTATTGATGGTTTCAATCCAAATCCTTATACATATGTTGGAGCCATATCTGCTTGTGCTAGTATAGGCGACGCACGAGTTGGTAAGGAGATTCATGGAAGGATTTATAGACATGAGCAAGAGTTGAATGGCCGAGTCAGTAATTGCTTGATCAATATGTATGGGAAATGTGGTTTGTTGAACTCTGCACGGCTTGTGTTTGATGCAACTTTGAAGCCGGATTTAGTTTCTTGGACTTCGATACTTGCCTGTTATTGTCAATGTGGGGAAAATCTGGAGGGGTTAAAGATTTTCATGCAGTCACAGAAGGAAGGAGTAGAGGTTAGTGAATTTTCTTGTGCAAGTATGTTGGGAGCTTGTTCTGCGCTTGAGAACTTGAAGGTTGGGATGCAATTGCATTCCCTTGTCATCAAATGTGCACTTGGATTAGACAACTTCGTTATGACAGCATTGATAAATCTTTATGCCAAGTGTGGAGAATTACACTCTAGTCATCGGGCATTTTTGGAGGTGGACAAGCCACAGTTGCAGGCTTGGACTGCATTAATGGGAGGCTATGCTCAACAAGGAAAAGAAAGAGACGCCATTGATCTTTTCCACAAGTTCCATTCTTCGGGTTTGAAACCTGGTGAAAGGACATTCTCTTCAGTACTTGGGGCATTTGCAAATATGGCAGACGTTGAAGTTGGAAAACAACTCCACTCTTTGATCATTAAAATGGGGTTCATTTCATTCATATTTGTTGGCAACGCAGTTCTGGATTTTTACTCAAAATGTGGGCTTCTCGGGGAATCATCAAAGACTTTCGAGGAAATGCTTGAACATGATGTTGTCTCCTGGAATGCATTGATTTCTGGGCATCTTAGATCAGGTCATCATGGAGAAGCCGTTGAGCTTCTAAAGGATATGTTGATCGAAGGATTTGAACCTAATCTTTACACATATTCTAGCATTTTGAGCATCTGTGGTGATCTCCCAGCCATCGAGTGGGGGAGACAAACGCATTGCTGCATCATGAAACCTGGGTTCAACACCAATGTGGTTGTAGGGAGTGCTCTTATAGACATGTACGCTAAGTGCGGAAGAGTAAGTGAAGCTCGGAAAGTTTTTGATAACCTAATTACAAAAAACTTAGTTTCTTGGAATACCATGCTTGTGGGATATGCACAACATGGTTTTGGCAGAGAAGCTTTAGAGATCTATAGCATGATGCAGAGAAATGGAATTGAGCCTAATGATATAACATTTCTTGGAGTATTAGCTGCCTGTGGGCATGTGGGACTTGTAGAGGAGGGATGGGGCCACTTTAATTCCATGATCAGAGACCATGGTATTGCCCCGAGGACAGATCATATAGCTTCTTTGGTCAGCCTTTTTGCCCGTAAAGGACAGACAAAAAGAGCTTTTGAGTTCATAAGAAGTTTTCCCATGGATCCTGATAAGGTGGTCTGGCGGTGTCTCTTGTCTGGCTGCAAAATTCACAAGAATTTGGCTCTAGCAAGATATGCTGCAGAGAAGATCTTGAGTATTGATCCAGAAGATACTTCGGCTCATATCACCCTATCAAATATATATGCTGAGGCCAAGATGTGGAATGAAGTAGCAAAAGTGAGAAAAATAATGAAGATAAAGGATTTAAAGAAAGACACAGGATATAGCTGGGCTGAATTGAAGAACAAAATATATTACTTTTCTGCAAGTCATTATAGACAATTCCAAGAAACCAATCTCCATCAGGTTTTGGATGGGTTAACAGAGCAGTTGTTTGATGCAGGATACGTACCTGATGCCATGGTCTTATTGCACCCCAGTGACTAAGCTAGGGAGATTGGATAGAAAAAGCATTGGGTCATACAGCATGAAATATACTGAAGTCATTTACATGTGAGAAGATAAGACACGTGAATCAATGACGATCTGTGATAATAGATGATGGCATTAGATGTTATGAAGAGGAGGACTTCACATGCATAGGCAAACATTTTGACTTGTTATATGCCTTGTAAGTAGACAATCTGAGGTCACATTGTAACGATGCGAGTGACAGGAGATTAGAAAAATGTTCAAGACTGATGGTGTGGGAGGACCCCTAGGTGGGAGGTTAGTTTCAGAGGGTAGTCTGCAACACACCTGATTCTCGGGCCTGCTTCTGTTGACCATTTCAAATAAAGCCGATGCCCTAATTGATATGAGCTTACTTCTTTTTTTGACTTGATCCTCTGCAATATCTTTCTTTGGATCCCTTCTCTTCGGGCTCAAGACTATTGGACAAGGTTCTCTTATAATGGCTTGTTCTTCTGTTTGAGAAAATGTACATGATTCGGAGGGTCCACAGTCCGCTGTTCTCAATCTCAAAAGAAGCTTGAAACTGGAGTGGTTCAAAGTTTTTTCATTCTCCAAGTTTTCCTGCACTGATTTGCTGATATCGTAGCTCTCATGATTGTCAACAGGGGAAATAATCTGACTAAAATAGGAAAAGCTCAGGATTATTAAAAGAAGCTCAGGATTATCGAGGCTGATTCTATTCTCCTTGAGGAAGGCAAAGAAGCTGCCAAGGTTCTTCTCATCAATTTGACGGTAATGTCCATCCGCTGTATGCCGATGTAGGCGGGCGGGAAGCCATGAGCACAATAGTATTCACCAATTTTATTGATAAACTATATCCATCATCAAATTAAAGTTCGAAAGTATTTACAAAATGTTCTATTATGTTCACTAGTCTTGATCCTACCAGAATTGACACAATGTATGCTGCTCTGTGGAATAGCCCGTGCATGCTATTACAGAAATTATAAACCAAAGATGATCCTGTGAACTCGTTTAAACAAAATTGAATCTCATATCTTTACACAATCCCTCTCCAACCTGCCAAAAATATCAATTTGTATGACACCATTACTTATTTATCACATTTTAAAAATGGCATTCTATGTTGCCTATGTGAATGCTGCATGACTTGGAAGTTGGAAGCAATCAAGCTGATCCTACTCCACCGTGAGGCAGCTGTTTTCATTCTGCTCTGTGAGAATTGAAGAAAGAAACCGTGCCTTGCATAGTCTACAGACACCTGCAAACATTCCCACCCTTTTCTTAGAATGAGAGAGAATTTTCAATCTTACAGAATAAATGTATGAAACATGAGGTGATAACTTACCAAAGCTCTTGAGCAACCACGGCCGAGTCTGCCAGCCGGCGTCGGGTGCGATAGCTTGTATAAGAGAAAAGATCAAAGCTAAGAGTTTTGAGTCAATGTTACAAACGATGCACTCATTGATGGGGTTTGGCTCATCTCCCGTCACTTTTTACACAGTTGACGTCACTAGGATTGTGTTACATTTGAAAGAAATATCGAACTCAATTACACGTGGATCTGTCTTCATAGACCATAAATATCTTTAATATTTTTTAATATGGCGTATCAAATTAAAACATATCAATTCATAATATAAATTTAAAACTCTTTTATAATTATTTTTCGTTAGCAAATTAATGAAACATAACACTTACAACTTTCTTATAATTTCTATCTTTGTTTACCGGACTTACAAAAAAAGGAAAAAGAAAAAAAAAAGCTCATATTATCTTTGCTGAATAGATTTTTTATTTTTTTAACCCCACGTTCAAAATCTATTTGCATTTTGCAGTGAAGGACTGCTGCAGATAAAAAAAGATTATTTAAAATTAAATTTATAAATTGATATAGTTTTATGAGATTTATTTTATAATAAAAATAATTTTATAATTTGATGTATCATCAATTTGTGATTTACTTTTGTATAATTATTTTAGAGCTAAAATATTTTTGTTCGCAGTATATCTTATACCCGTTAGTAAATTATCTATCCCGTGAAAAGACCTTTCCTATCGTAAAATGAAAACCGGGAAAGCGAGAACTCGTACTACCCTATACCCAAACAATTCCTATCGCAGCCCGAATTGATCCAAACATCCCAAAACCAAACCCTAACCCTAACCCTAGTTGTATAGCTTATATAACGCTCTTTAAACCCTGAGGATCTTCCGGCTGTGTTGCGCTCATTTCCATTCTCTCAGATTCACTAGCCCTCATAGTATTCCCTCCTTCTTTCTCGACTTTTTTGTCTCTGTCTCTCAACTTATTGATTAAACCTAATTTAGATGAGTTGGCTTTGCAGGAAAAAGTAAAATGAAGGTGGTAGCTGCGTATTTGCTGGCTGTTTTGGGAGGGAACATCAGCCCTTCAGCTGAGAATTTGAAAGACATCCTTGGATCCGGTATTCTCTATTTCTCTCTCATTCGTTATTTTATATGTAAATAGATCACTTTCTCTTTAAACAAATGTTGCCTTCTGCAAAACTTTCATATGAATAACTTTTGGCTGTCAATTTGGGTTCAGATGATTGCATTAATTACATTAAAGGGAAAATAAAACTACCATCTAGTTTTGTATTCCTTCCCTTCAAGTGGGTTCAGATGATTGCAGTCGTTGCTTCCAAGTTTATTAAATTTGATGATCCGTTTGGTTATATGGAATCCAGGGGATATATTACGGTTATTTCGTTAATCTGGCCTCAAAAGGTGATCATTTGGCCAAACAAGTTCCAGTAATTGGTGGACTAAAGTTGGTTGTTTTATTATTTGTGCTATGAACCTCATTTTCTCTATCGCTTTTTAAAGTTTTTACCAATCGAACTGGCGGTATTTTTTTTTTATCCCTTCTTTGAGAAGCTAATATCACTTGTTTGGTTTCTGGTAGATTTGGGCTTTTCCCTTCTGTGTTGGCTGTAGTCTGTAATACCGCTCCAGGGTTGATCTGAACTCATAACTTAGATTAGTTTTGGCAGTAGTTTATATGTTTTAATAATGGGGATGGATTAGAAGATTTGCGGTTGAAGAACTAGACATTATATGATACTAATTGGATGGAATGTCAAGCATGATTGTTATACTTGACCTAATTGGGCTTCTGTTTTTGTCTTGAGTGGGTTCATGGGTAGTGGAATCTTGAGCAACAAGTGGAAGATTTTCAGTAATTGAGCCTTTTTTTTGGGGGGGGGGGGATGCCATACCACATTTTCATTCTCTTATATGACAACTAATTAAGGATTTTGTACATGTTGTTTTGGTTTGATTTATTGGGTGTCATATTAAATTTCCATGACTATCTTAATCTCGTTTTGGTTTGATTCTTTTAGTAGTAAATCCAGTTATGATGTGAATTAGAAATTTTTTATGCTTTTAATTACTTGGCCCATTTTAGGTTCAGAATTAATCTGGATTCCTGGTTGATGCTCTCATACTATGATTATGGCTAACGCCTTCTGTAAATTGAAATCAAAGAAATGTATTATTCATTAATAGTTACTTATCTCTGATAAAATAAACTTAACTATGTAGTTGGAGCTGAAGTTGATGATGATAAGATTGAGCTGCTCCTGTCTGAGGTGAAGGGTAAGGACATTACTGAGCTTATTGCATCTGGAAGAGAGAAATTGGCATCTGTCCCTTCTGGTGGTGGTGGTGCTGTTGCAGTTGCAGCAACAGGTGGTGGTGGCGGTGCTGCTGCTGCTCCTGCTGCAGCAGAGCAAAAGAAAGAGGAAAAGGTGGAGAGAAAGAGGAATCAGACGATGTAAGTATTCTGCAATAAAATTGCATTGCCTGAAGTTAGTGAAAGTAACCTTCTAAGATTGGCCATCGGGTCTAAATTATTTCGGCCATCCACAGTTTCAAGAACCTTAATTCCATCAAATTATTTTTGAAGCATGTGTTGCTGCAATACCATGCCAAATTGAGCCATTGATATCTTAAACTTTTTAAATGGGACAACCCCTCACTCGGGATGTTCCGTGCCGTTGGTAGGAGCATGGTAAAGAGACTGGGCCCAATAGACTCCTTTGAGAATAGTGGGAATGTAGAACAATTCCATATGCTCTCTATAGACTGAAATATTTGACATAGGGGCACGAACTACTTGCTTTTGCAAACTGTTCCATTCAAATCCCATTTTTTCTGATGTTTCTTTTTGTTGTACTTTTTGCAGGATATGGGCTTCAGTCTGTTTGATTGAGAAATTAGGATATCATGTTATGTTTCAAGATTACTCCAATTCAGGGCTTGGTAGAAATCACAAGTTCATGTTTCTGCAGGCTGTTTTTTTTTTTTAAATGTTTTGTTCTCTTTTAAAACTGGGAAGTTATGCAGAAATCTTACAGATTAACTTAGTATTGTTCTTTCGAATATTGCACGTTGTTTTCTGGTCCTTGAGATATTGATATGATCTACTAATTCCCAGTGGTATTTGGAGCTAGCTGTTCATCTCCAGATACATTTGCATTTTCTATTCTCAGTTGACCAACTACTGTTGTGCTAGCATCTACTCTCACCTCCATTGTATCAGAAAAAGTTTACTCCAAGAAATTTTCCCAGAAGGAATTATATTTTGTTTTCTTGGCAAGTAAAATGCCCAAAGCACAAAACCGTATATAGGCCATGATCTGCATTCTGACAAGTCCCAAGGGAGAGTACCTGAGGTTCGCGGATTGCTGGATTGAGATATAAAAGATTGAAATGGAAAAGCGGTTAGGGGCATATTTATGCAGAATTTCCTACCTTTTATAATGTCCAATTTATTAATTATAGTCTTTTATCCAATTAAGTTTTGGAGCTTATTCTGCATGGTACCCGAAAACAAAACAAAAAATTAAATAAAAACAAAATTTGTGTATTAGATTGAGCAGGCCAGCTGCCTTTGACAGGCCCACTCCTAAAAAAATAGTTTGGAAAATAAACACCCAATTCAAAACTAGACAAAGGAAAAACAAAAAGAGACAAATGGACATGCTATCAAAATGTGGTATGGCATCCAAGGCATGCTTTTCTTATATAAAAAAAAAAGGCTTTTGATTTCATGTGCATCAAATAGTGCGTGTCTGTAGTGTATGAAACCTAGCAACCTTTGACTGAAGCTTCTTTCATCCCCACCTCTCTAATAATACTCTACCGAATTGCCTGTACCCTTGTCGGCCGGGACAAAGTCCCGGTGAGTTACCGGACGTGGAATGTAGGGTGGCTTTGCACATCTTAGCAATGCCCAATTAACCCCATCAAAGAATGGATGGTGTTTAATTGCAGTAGCACCCATTGTAGACCCCATTCTCCTAGTGGGGTCCTTCATTAAAAGTTGTACCATCAAGTCCTTAGCCGAGCCAGGTACAGTTGGTTCCTTTGGAAATTGTAGGGCCCTTGCCACTATGTTTGTTAGGGTCAAATCATGGCCAATACCCTTAAAGGGTGTCACCCCATAGAACATTTCATATATGAAAATCCCAAGTGTCCACCAATCTACTGCACTGCCATGTCCTTCCCCGGAAACAATCTCCGGCGCCAAGTACTCGTGGGTCCCCACAAATGACATTGATCGCACGTCAATTGGTTCTGCCACAATCTCGAGGGTCCCACGATGATCTGACCTCTTCTTGCGCTTGCGTTTTGGATGAAAGCATGATACAGCTGGCGCAATACAATTGGGTAGAATACATGATGAGGTATCAAACGAAGGAGGGTCGTTCTGGTATTCGTTGGTAGGATTTTGAACTTGAGGGTTTTGGTCGGAAACAAGTTGAGCTGTTGATGTGGAACTGTCACCTTTAAGGGAGAGATCAAAATCCGTTAGCATTATGTGACCGTCCGATCTCACTAGTACATTTTCAGGTTTAAGATCCCGATAGATAATACCCATCATGTGAAGGTATTCTAGGGCAACTACAACTTCTGAAGCATAAAACCTGAAGCACAAACATCCATGAAAAAACTGATCATGTTAGCATCATGATCAACATGTTCTATCTCATTCAAATGAATATTGAAAAGATGAAAAAGACAGTATATAAATCCCATAATTGAGTTGCAAAATAAAGTGGGATTCACAGTGGGATGCATGACCTTTGACCAAAAGAAAGTGGAAATAATGTGGCCACAATGTGAGGAGGAGGAAGCTGCCATGGAAGTGCAGAATAACTACAATCTTCCACGAGAGGGTCCACCATGGGTTGGGTTGTTGTGCACTGTGATGATCATCATCATGGTCATGAAGTTGAAGTAGGGACAAAAGAATAAAAGAGAAAATCTTCGACCATGCCTATAGCTAGCCTTTACATCAAACAGGCTTAGAAACGTCATTACCACTTTGGGGATCATTAACTAGAAGTTTAACAATTAATACTATAATATAGTGCTCTTTCTTGTTTCTTTCTCACGAAAATTAAATTATAATTTATATATCATATGGGGTTAAAAGTAGCCTTAAAATAATATTACCCATATTACATATATAAGACAATCTCTCTAAAATAAAGGAAGGGGGCGTAGAGTACTATAATCTAGATCATGAAAATCTCACAAATGTAAAATTAAGGTGTATAAATCGTTTTAGAGAGTTGACCTATTTCATGTGGATCTCCTTTGCTGTAATTGAACTGATTAAAAACGACAATTATGGATTATAATCATCTAGAATTCTGGAAGGAATTTCATGCAATGAAGAGTTTTTAAAAGAGTAATACTAGATATATATATTCTTAGAGTGTGCAAGTTTCGCACACTCCATTTTAAAGAAAGTGAAATCCACTATTAAAAAAAATAATTTCTTGATGTAGGTTACAGATTTACTCATTTTTCTTATAAAGAGTGCATAAAACTTGCACAGCCTATAACTACACACATTAAGATTGCAAATAAACATTTCTCTTTAGAAAATCACGACCATTATTTCATGTAATTGATTTGATATATCACAATCGATCTTGATCAATAAAAGGTTTAATTTATTTAAATATTGTGGCTGTGGAGCAGCCTAATTTGAATAAAACTTGGCCAAAAATGAGTGCTGTGTGGAAGCTAACTTGGTGGTGCTCTCTCAATTTCAAGTACTTCTTCCATCTAACGAAAGTTGGATTAATGATGATCCAAAGCGCGACAGACCCACCAAAGACAAAGAACAAACACATGGACCCCCACAAACAATATTGAACAGAGGAAGGACCCCACTGGCCCACTTATTATGATGCATCATTGGTCCTCCTCATGCAGTCGTAAAATCATATTTATAACAGAAATAATGCCATAACCATATATACCCTACATGCATTATACTCCATATGGCACTTCTACAAACACACAAACCCAGCAAGAATAATAATGCTACGTAATTAGTAACTGTACGCACCGTACGGCTGCGTCGTCGAACCTTTTTTCCGGTTGGTTTTGACGGATAACATGGAGGTCGCCGCCGGGACAGAACTCGGTCAGCAGACAAGACCACCTTGGCGAGTCCAAGGTAGCATAGAGCCTAGGCAGAAAAGGATGGTCCAAGATTTCCAGTATTTCCCTCTCTATTCTTGCCCTATCGTCCTTGTTCCTGGTGACCAGCTCTTTCTTGTCCATCACCTTGGCCGCGAACATGCACCCGTTGCTACCCTTTAGCTCCACCAGATAGACGCTGCCTATGTCGCCGCTGCCGAGGCGGTGGAGGAAGCGGAGGTCCTCGAGGCCAAGCGCCGCGGGGTTTTCGGATTTCACGCGACGGATTGCCGTCCAACATGGATCGTGGGAGGGCGCGTGAGGCTTGGCGGAGGAGGAGGCGTGGCTGCAAGCGGTCCATGTGGTTGTTTCAGAACCCGAACTCGTGCTGCACTTAGTTTCATTGGGAGTACTAACGGTAGTGGTGGTCGTCGTAGTGGTAGTTGTCGTAGCAGAAGTGGTGGTAGAATTGATGCTAAGGTTGTCGATATCGTCGGAGACATCATCGACACATGGTTGCATGGTGGTGGAAAAGATGGGGGCGGAGGAGGAGCCACCCTTTGCAGAAGAGGAAAATTGCTGATGGACGAGAGAGTGGGAAAGAGAAAATGAGAGGGAGAGGTTTTTGAAGGTTGGGGGAGGACGGAACGGGCCGGCAGTGTGAGAATGGGCCATATGGCCGGCTATTGTTTCAATAGGGCCCAATAGCATTATTTTTAATTTAAATGAGAAATATAATTTTAAATTGATCGTGCCATCAAATCAAGTGGGTTGCTCCCAAAATAACGAATAATGTTAATATGCATATAATTAATATTGAAATCACTATCTTATATATCATATCTGATTAGGAAGATGCTAATTTTATATCCTTTTAATGAGTTCTGACCCCAATTTTTTTCCTCTCTTGGGCTTATTCACAGGAACATGAATACCTTGAATAGCATGAACATTAGTCTCTGATCAGTTGCATAAATGACATAACAAAGGATTGTTTAACTTGCATTTTATCACAAGCTAATGAGAACAATTGGTAATTCGAAAACAAAGATGATAATCACTTGGATATAATTAACAGGAATGGTCTTCCTGTATTGTAATGGATTCCCTAAGACAATGCCATCCATTTATTACCTGATGTACAGTTTACAAAATGACAAGTCTCTGGGGCCTATACCGTAAGAGGGTGCCGCCTATAGTCCTAAACAGGCAAACACATCTTTACAAATAGAGAAGCTTACGAACAATGCTATGACACATGAATAAGACCTGTGTGCCAGCTTATGCCCAACACAACCATTCCATGAAGAATTCCAATAGGCCAGTATTCAAGCAATTGAAATATAAGTTTGATAAATTAAACCCCAAATTGGGCACAACATAACCAAATTTCGTATGGATGCGGATGAACTGCCTGGCACCACAGCATCTGAGTTAATATAGAATACTCATACTATGTAGGTCCGTTTCAAATCCTTCCGACCATGCTTTCTTCTTGGGTTGGCACTGATCATGCAAGAGAATGCATTGACAAGTTCAGAATCCTCTTCTGTAACCAAAATCTTAGCTTTGTTAGGATCAGCAAGCAGGAGCTTTGCCACAAGGTATCCTGCAATTGACCAGGTCTGGAATAGGCGTGCTTGTTTTCCAATGAACCTTCCTCTTTTGGTGTCATAATATTCAGGCCAGTTGTCTTTTGATACACGTTTCTCAGCAATCTCAACAGCTCTTGCAGCAATTTCTGGTCTATTCATCTTTATGCATGCAACTGTGAACTGCAAAGATATCAAGACTGTTAAATTCTTGTATGCGTTTGGGTGAGAGAGAGAGAGAGAGAGATTAGTAATATTAACATCAGAAGTTCAAAACTGCAAAACACGTGTAAAATGCGTATCCTTTTTGCTTGAAACACAGATTTTGCTAATTAATACTACCACAACTAACCTGCCAGAGCAGAGTTGGCCAAGAACCTGCATTGTGGTAGGACCAAGGCCTGCACCAAAAATAAATGAACCAGGCATGAATGAAACAGAAAAGTCAAAGAAAAATGTATATCATCATTATAAAGGTGGATACAGGACACATTACGTGTTCTTCGGATCACTTCCTGTGATAATCTGCCACTCCCGACCTTCAAGAGCAGGATAACATATCTTGAAGGGCATATCTGCCACCAAATCTACCCATTTGGCTTCAATCAGGTCCAATATGGCATGTGATTGATCCGCTGTTGCAAGACTGCTTACAACAGACCACAAGTTTCCTAGAGAAAAAAATCGGAAATCCATGTGAGCTGGTTGCAAGTTTCCAATTAGATAGCCACCTTTATTGGGTATCCATTCCACCAACCAAGGAGAAATCTGATCCGGGTAAATATTGAACTTATTAACTGCATCATATGAGTATTCTTCAGTCTTATAACGGTAAATCTCGTTCAGTTTTTTCGAATCAATCCAATAATACTCCCTGATATGAAATGACAGAGCTACCAGACGATTGTTCAGAGCCCGCAGAAGATCAGCGGATCCATCCTCTGGAGCAAGCATTTCGCGTGCACAGAGTAATGCTGAATAAAATAGTGCCTACAAGAATAAAACAATCATATTAGACTTGAATACGAGTACTCTTACTTGGAAACAAGGAGAGGGTACAAAACATGTGTTACAAATGTTACAAGTAATACAACCTGAACTTCCAAATAACCTTTTGATTCTTTTTCTTGACGAGTAAAAGAACTTGCTAATTAAATATCATTTTGCATGCTATTGTAACAAAAGAAAAAAAAAATCCAAAATATACCTAGAAACAGATGAATAGAAATCATTTAATATTTTTCCCCTCTTTTCACAGTCTCATATTGCCAAAGGAATCTCCGGGCTAGTTTGGATCCCAAACCTATATCAACTTATCTTATCTAATCATTACAACTTTTTCAAATTTCAACGCAAAATATAATAAACAATTCAACTTTTTCAAATCTCAAAATAATAATAATATTAAAAAATAATATTCTAACAATATTTTATTCAACTTTCAACTTTCATCTCAACTCAGTTCAACATCCAAATGCAGCCTCAAAATTACAGACGCTTTTGTAAGTTATCTAAAGTGACCATTCAAAGACGATATGAGAGCTTATATACCTGTATTTCTAAAGGATGGCCATGAATTCCCATTCGACGATCTATCATGCAGGAACCATCTGTCACTAATAATGTAGGAAACATATCAAAACCATCAGCAATACATAGCCTTAGAATCATCTTAATTCCTGTTTGCACATCAACTCTCTCCTGAACAGAGAGGTCCCCAGAGCATTTTCCATAGGCACGTAATAAAATAATCCACCATAATCCTGAAATTGACAATAGCCCAATCAAGATTCAGCATTGCAAGAAACTAAGGCAAGCACGAGATTTTTCTCTTTAGAAAACCTGTTGACCTTATGAGAAAACTGACCAGAATCAACTGGTGCAACACGGCCAATTGCGGCCTCTCCAAAGTCAGGATCCAATACCTCTTCTGTTGCATAATCATCACCATCCAGAGGAACTGTGCGCACCTTGAAGCTAGCAGGCATCAACCCTTGACCAGGACTATGACAATCCATTGTTTTCTCCCAACTCTGCAGTACAGTGATTCATGTGTACAAAAAGGGAATTAATAATATTACCAATTGATTACAAGTAATTTTCTCAGATGGACTTGCATACGCAACAAGCGCAGTGTATAGCAATATATATACATATATATATAAATATATAAGCAACCGACTTTACAGGCAGCCATGAGTCCCATGCAAACATCGCACTATAGAAACTGGATCTATTTTGTAGATTTACAATTAGACATAAAGAAAAGTTCCGTTGCTGAACTGTGACAGCAGATCTCATATTAACTATTGCATTAAACAATATTTCAAGGAGTTGGTGCAACAAAAAAATTATAATCGATGTATAGCCAATGATAATTTAAATATCTTTCACATCTATAACATCACAAACAAATTGAACCACAAAATCTGATACGACATCAAAAAGCATATGAAAAGCAAACTTTAACATGGCAAAATAAGCTAGGCAAACGACTTGTCCCAAGCATTAAACTGTCAGCATCATTGACTCATGGATTACCTGCAACTGAAGCGTATGAAGGATGAAGTTTCGAACAATCTCATACTCTCCCTTCAATAAGAAAGCTATGCCGGAAGGTATGAAATCTCGAATAAAAACCTGATCATAATTTAACGTATTGGAACTAGTCGGATCCTTTGCAGCAATTGTTCCAATTGGACTGCCACAATAATAAACCATCGACTCCCGGAGTAATTCCCATGCTTCATCCTCAATGGAGTCAATACTAATCTTGTGAAATGTTGTATCTCCCAGGGCTCCATTTGTTCCATTAGATGTCAAAACCTCATTTTCCTGTTTTAACTGTTGAAGATCCTGAAACTCCAGAATATTTGATGCATTTACTATACCGTTTATGGGATTTAATTTCTTTGCATTATCCACAAACCATGTCCTAGAACCATCTTCAGAAGATATACCACCTACGCTCTCATCCCTTTGGCATTTGCAATGCTGAAGACAAGAAGGATCAATTTTTGTATTTCTAAGAAAACCACTGCCGATCCCTTGAACTCCATACTGAAGCATACTTGAGCACTGGGGAAATTGCGAACAAATTAAGGCTCTTCTCCTCGAGCATTTGAAACGGAACTTAAATGCACATCTCGAGTCTGATTTTCTAAAACACGGGTTACTATAGAAAAGACAAGGTCCGGCCCCAGACAAAATTTGCAGAACTGCTTCAGAAGTGCCCATCGATAAAATACTTGTATCAAACTAATATCAAACTTGGTCCAAAAGAATCCAAAAACTCCTGTTTGGTTTAAGACACCTACATAGTGCACATTATATCAGAAACAACTATAAATCATCAAAGCCCTCAATGTTCTCAGATTTGTTTCGATAATGTCTAAAGTCAGAGAACAAATTCAAACCAACCTAGATTTTTTTTTTATAGGTAATCAAGAAGTTTTATTCATAAGATAAGACATAGCCTAAGTACATATGAAGTATACATGTGAATTACCTTTTTTTATAAGTAATATACGTGAGAAGTACCTAAATCGGGTTTACAACCAAAAGTACAAAATCATGAAAATTTAGTCCATTAAAATCAATGACCCCCGCCCATAACAAAAAGGTTTTAAAAAAGAGAACTCATCCATTGTCCTCGCGATCCTCAAAGCTTGTATCATTTGAGGTGAAATCTTAAGTCATTTGCATCCTGCAAACGATAAATACTTGAAGAATACGAGATATTGCCCCGTATCTGGTAACTGAGAAATTATCTAGGAGAACATGAAGATAAACAACAAAAAAAGCATGTCCGTGTCATTGCTGGTACCTATTAAACAACAAAAAAAGCATGTCCGTATCTTTTTCTCACTAACTCGAAGAACCCAAAGCGGGATCTCTCTTCGTCTTCCAAATATGTAAAAATAAGCACCCAAAACGATTGCCGAGTGGAAAGCTATTAACAGCGCTAACCGAATGAAAAAAAAAAAACTATTTCACGTTTTTCAGAAACAAAAGGTGCCAAAACTGTAGAGTATGTCAGTGTACAATCAGAATTACAATCCACGAACAATCATTTCAAAGATACTAAGCTGTGAAATAAGGTAATTAGAATGTTCGGAATATACCGGAAGAATAAAGATTGGGGAGCTGCAAATGGAAACCCAGACTAATTTAGTAACCCACAACAGCAAGCAAAAAAGGAAGTAGAAGGTAAAGAGAAAAATGTATACCCAATTGAACGAAAAAGTGCAAATCTTTTCTACGCGCAGCGTAAATTAATCCGAGATTGTAGATGGTTCGAGCAATGGCAGTGGTTACTCGTGGAAATCGCATGGAACTGCAGCCTCGGTCCTTAAAAATAGTTGTCTGAATAAGCAGTTGTAACGTGTACGATAATTAAAAAAGAAAAATCCAAAATAATATTTTGACAACAATTTTTTGTGATAAGATAAAATGAACCATAAATAAAATATTATCTGCCCACAAAAAAAAGTATATATTATCTGTCTACTATTTTCTTTGAATATAAGCCACCTTTTTTGCTTGATTATTTTGATCTCTGCTCTTTTTCTTTTCATTTTATTGAGTAAGGTATAGGTACAATTCTGTGTTGATTATTTTTTTCTTTTATGCTTATGTTTTTTATTTTTTTTATTGCATCATCAGCTATTATACAACACAAATTTATCCATGTCCTAAAACTGAACTGATAATGCGAAATTATTACTTGTCTAAAATCTTAAGTAGCTTGTCTAAAATCAAGCTACGAGATTGATCTCATCATTTGGCTGGGTTCATTCACAGGGGTGGCTAAATGCACACTGTGGCCTAAGTCAAGAATTCAAAATGAAGTTATTTAAAATAAAATATTTAATACAATAATTCAATAAATTCTCCAATTAAGTATAATACAAATAAAATAGACATTCTGATTCTATAGCATGCAGTTTTTTTGTTCAAGTTTCATAATTTTTTTTAAAAATCTTTCTTTTCCATATCATCATCATTATTTAAGGTTTAGATTTTGTAAGTTCCTGAATTTTGTACCCCCTTCTCATTTACTGCAGTTTCTCAAATAGGGAGATTTTTGGACATATTACTATTCATTTGGTTACATAAGATGAGATAAAATTTAAAAATTGGATTAAATGTTGTTAGAATATACTTTTTTTAATATAATTTTTGTTTTGAGATTTGAAAAAGTTAAATTATTTATTATATTTTTTATGAAAATTTGAAAATTTTGTAATAATTAGATAAGATGACTAGGCATAATTCCAAAATATTAAGGCCTCGTTTGTTTTTGCATGTGAGATAAAAAGAGATTGGATGAGTTGATATTAAAATTAAAAGTTGAATAAAATATTGTTAGAATATTTTTTAAAATATTATTTTTGTTTTTGAATTTGAAAAAGTTGAATTATTTATTTTATTTTATCTATAAATTTAAAAAAATTATAATAATTATATGAGATAAGTTAAAATGAGTTTGTACAAACGAGACCTAAGAGAATATACTATATGTGTTCATTACAGTAATAACTTATTTTTTAAATCTATCTTTGATGTAAATTTTATTTGTTTAAAGTTTTTTCTTTAGCAAAACAGGGTTATTTTCAATTTACTTTTTTAATAAACCACTCAAGGGGCCTTTTTGTCAGGGGAGCATCTATATTGGTCTATACATATGTATATGCATATATAAAATCATATTTGTGTAATATGATCCTAAAATCATCTATATTGACTTATGCATATGCATATATATAGCTAGTTATAAATATTTTTTTATCCAAATTTAGATAGCAACTATTCACTCTACAAAACATGTTCTAATCATTATTTCTCTATCTTTCCACTTTTTCTCTTACAATATTTTCCTATTCTCCCTCCCTCAATAACATAACAAGCTTTCACCTACACATTCATTTTATTATTATAATATATATATATATATATATATTTCATTTTATTATATTTTTAATATAATATATATAAAAATTATATTTTTTATTATTGCATTTGTATTAGTAATGTCAAATGTATGTAGTGGATGTTAATTGTAAAATATATGTAAAAAAATTGATTTTAAAAAAAATTAATAATAATAAATTATTATTTTATCTTAAATATGCATAAGCCAATGTAAAAATTTTACTTGAAGGACAAAATGGATATATATATAGACCAAGGTTAATGTAAGAGCATTGAAAATGGCTTATGTATTTTCATATTTGCATAATATCTCTCTAAATTGGCCTATATTGGATTATGCATTTTCAGAATTTTGCATAGCTATGAATAGTAACACTATTCACTCTCTAAATATTATTGTACTGTTTTTTTTCTCTCATATCTATTAAAATCAATTTTGTGGAATTGTATTAAGATGATTTTGACATATAAAACTTGTATTAAGTTGATGATACAAAGTGTTTTTTAGTACATATTGATACTTATTGATAAAATTGATTATTTTGATATATGAAACTTATAATATTTAGATATATAGAATTGATGTTTTTGAGCATATAGTGCTTATTGTAAAATATATAAAAATAATAATTTTAAGAATAAAATAAAATAAAAAATAAAAAATTTTACTATTATTTGATTCGAATATGCATAATTCAATATAAGTGTTTTTTTTTATACAAAATCAATATTCAAAATATGTGATTTTGAAGCGGACCCAAGCCGGATCTCTCTATAGCTCCGACATGGTTCTCGGTAATGGATAGCCTTGTACAATACCACATTCCACGCGATTTTTGGTTGGGTTTTCGAAATCACATTCCACGCGACTTTTCGTGTCGTCCCGACAATGTTCGTTCTTCGTCTAGGAGGGCTCTCGTGCCCTCGGCTCCTCCGTTTCGATTATCAGTTCAAATCCTGTTTCTATCAACGAAACATTCGTTTTTCAGTTTTCAGGGATCGGACTCCGAGATACCCCTGCAAATTCTTCCGAGGATCAGACCAACTAAACGGGTAATGTGCTGCTCGATTTTAACCTGAATTCTGTTAAAAGGCTTTGTTTCTGAAACGTGGGTCGGACACTTTGTAGGCCTTTATGGAGTGCTTCCATGGCATTTTCAATTCAAGCTTGAGGTAGACTCTTTGGTAATTTTGCTGTTTTTGTTTGGTTTCGAATTGATAAATTTGCAAGAGCGATTGTGCCTTTCTATCAATTGCTTAAAATGCGGGTTCTGTTAGGATTATAGTTCAGGAGGGTCTGAGTTTAGGTCAATGGGGTGCGAATATTCCTCATACCCCGTATGCTTGATTGAATTTGAAACTTTTAAGGAATGGTGGGCAATGAAAGTTTTGGATTGGAGAATTTGCATCGTTGTTTTTCCTTGTCATTGCTTAACACCCACGCAATGGTTTATCGGACTGACCGAGTTTTGCTTCTTGTGGTGAGCATGGTGGAAAAAGTGTTCAAGCATATACCGTGATTAGTTGGTGCATAATCCTAAAATTTGAAGATAGAGACGTTTTTTAGACCTGTCAATGTTTTGCAATGGCTTCTGTCTTTTGTGGGAGAGACTTGTTGCCATGGCTAAGAGAGGAGGGGAATAAGAAAGTTATTGTTTGCTAGACACTGATAAAAGTATTTTCCTCCCTCAATAGCTCATCATTGTTTGGCCTAGTAGGTGTCTCCTTGATGGAGTCTATGCTCCTTATCCTTGATATTGGGGTTTTATTTTGCGGCAAGTGGGCAGTATTCGATATTGTTTCTTCTTTCAATGCTTCCAATTATATAAGACTAGGAAGCAAAATGTCTGACCTAAGTAGGTTGTTTCCTTGATGGAGTCTATCCTCCTTATTCTCGATACTGTGGTCTTATTTCGCGGCTGGTGGGCAATAATTAAGACTATTTCTTGTTTCCATGCTTCCCTGTTATTTAAGATGAGAAAGCAAAATTTGGGCATCTTCAGATCTTTGTCTATTGGATGCTGTGACGGTAGGACCTGCTCCTGGCCTATGATCTATGCCTATATGTATGGTAGTGGATTATTTTTGCAACACTCTAAGGCACTGAGTATTATTCATAGGAGATATTTTTTCTGTATTTTGCCAAGCTAGCATGGTTCTGCATATGCCTATGCTCACTGCATCTGGACTGGACACCCTGTTCATAAAACTATTTGGGTGGAGAATCCTAACATGCTAAACATTTGAGCATTGCTGATTCTTGAGAAAGTAACAATCTGACCACCAACGAACTGTTAAGTTTTAAGACGCATCATATACAGTTGAGGACAAGTCCCTCTCTTTTGAAATTAGGGCAACATGTGGTTGTGGACCAAACTGTAAAACTAGGTAATGTGGTTAGATATATTTCTTGAGCCATCAGAACATATTTAACTCCTGTACATTCCTGGCTGAAATTTTGTTGCTTGAATGGTTATTGGTGGTGGAGCTGGTTTATTCTTTAGATAACAACCGTACTCAGTGGCCTAGTCAATGACATGTTTCAGTATCCTTTATAATCATGGTGTTCTGGTATTTTGTTTTTTTAAATCCTTCTGTAAGTAGCTACATAATCACTTTGGCAAATCAGCTGAATGCTTGTGAAATGCATGGTGCAGTGAAGAAGATGAGCAGAAAAGGGGGGAACAAGAAGAAAAAAAAAGAAAAAAAGAGAGAAAAGCCTCCATTGACTTCAATTGCTAAAGAAAATTGGATAAAGATCAAAGAGTTGCATTTGTTCGATGGCATTTCATCAAGGGCAACTCCTTCAACTCTGTAAGTGAATGAAAAGTTTAATTTCAATTTCAATTGAAGCAACTTAATTTTCTCTTTCTGGTAAATTAATCATTTCTTATGTGGCATGTCCTATAGAAGACAACTCAGTCTTGTAAGTCAGTGAGAATTTTTTTTTTTCTTTTTAAAGAAAGCAACTCAGTCCTCATCTTTGGAGAACATCGCATGATTCTGCAGATTAATCATATAGGAGAATTCTGATGATCCATAGAACTTGGAACACAAAACATGAACCTCTTTAAAAACTAAATTTGCTTGCTTTTCTGCATGTGTGTACTTTGGGTTTGGGCGTTTGGCATTTTAATTTCTATATCATGGCATTTGCCAGAGATTGGCGACTCTTAGGGTCATGCTGGTTGCAAGTCGGTGAGGGCGGGGTTGGAACAAAATCATGAAGACAAGCATTGAAATAGTTTTTTTGGGAACTCTTCATGACAAATTGAGTTTCTTTGATTTCTCACAGAACAATGCCCAGCACTTCCATATTCATTTTTTTAATATGCTATTTATAGAAAAATAGAACTTTTCCCTGGCTTGTACTTTTGAGTTTGAATATTTGGGTTCTAGAAATTCAACAGAAAATATTGGTGAAGGACTAGAAATGGCTAGAGTACTGATGATCGTGGTTCCCTCGGTGGCTTATCGTAAAGAAACTTGCATGACTAATGGGAGATTATTACTAAAGGTATATGCTACCCATTTTATAAAACTGTTATTCTTTGAAATCTCAGCCATCAATATGATGAGCATGCTTCCTGCACAAACTTTATTGATTCACAAGCTTACTCGTGAGTGTGTATTTAAATCCTAAAAAAACTTTCAGAAATTGTTGTTTTCTAGTCACCCAGGGAATCCTAGGTGTTCAACACTGTCGGTATTTAAGAATTGAAATTTAAGCACCTGAGGTTTAATTTGGTCGGGAAAATTTTCGGAGCTGCTAGGTGGGGAAAATTTTCAGAGGGTTTGGTCGGGAAAATTTAAGCACCTAGGTGTTCAACACTGTTGGTATTTAAGAATTTAAATTGTCTTGGGTTTCCATGCCTATGCATGGCTTTTGACTGCAAGATATTGTCTGGTAGAAGACGGGTGGGCACAAAGGTGTCCTGAATTTTCTTGTGATGTGACATTGGATGGTGTACATAACTTTCCACGAAAGTGGTAGATTATTAGAACCGGTTTTCCCGCCGCTTTAAAGTGCTTTACCCTTAAAGACGTTAACCCTGGGAACTTTTGACCAACATGTGAAACACAGTGCACATTGTTTTTGTTTTTGTTTTCACCATGAATTGCACTGTATATATTGTTTGGTGAACATTATTCTCTTATTTCTTATGCATTTCTTTATTCTTTCAAACTTTTTTTTTCATCTTTTTTGTTTTTACCCTGAAGGTTTCTCAGTCTCTTGATAGTTCTCTGTTTTTATTTTTTATATTTTTTAATATAAGAGCAATCTCTTGATGTCAAATAGTTAGTAGTTTTATTAGTGCAAGGAAAATATTAATTTTAAAGTAATGTTGGGTACAAGGTCTAAATGTATAAGTTTTTTTATAAAAAAATGAATCCCATCAAGAAAAAATAATTGTCACATTTTTTCTTGGTGAGGTTCTTTTTTTTATAAAAAACTTGTACGAAATTTGTGCATTTGGGGTTTGTGATTATCTTTTCTCTTATTATCTAATAGTTGGGTAGCTTCATATTTTGTTTGGCGCAACTGACCCAGCTCGAGAAAGAAAATAAAAGGAGTACAGAGTATAGACTATAATTGCCTGTTCAAATTTTTAATATGAATTACTATTCGGTTTATCAAAATATAATAAACCGAATATTCTACGGGCTTTTAATCTTATTAATTGACTTATTTAATTTGCGAAATTTATCAATAAATCCTATATTTCAATGAAATTAACTAATGGCTAGCTTTTCACGCGATACTCAATGAAGGTTTGATAATTATAAAAAAATTTGTAACATTAATTTTTAATTATTCCTATTTTATATACTGTATTTTTTTAAAGTTATTTTTAAGCTGATGTAGTAATTATATATTATATTTTTAATTATTATATTTTAAAGGTGACGTGTCGACTTTTTAATATATTTCGCGTTATTAGATGCTTGATTCTGACGACATGTGATAAGGACGTGGTTAATTTATTTGTGTGTAAAATAATCATAATGATGTGATTAAAAGAATTTATAAATGTAAATAGTAAATTGATAAAATTAAAAAAAATTATATTTAATTTTTTGAGCTAATTAAGTGCCGCTTTGGATGGCTATCATTTCATTATCAAACATCATTGAAATACAAACACTTTAAATTTTTAATTTTTTATCTAATCATTGTAATTTTTTTTGAATTTTCAAACAAAATATAAAAATAATCTAATCTTTTCAAATCTTAAAACAGAATTAATATTAAGAAAATATATTATAATAATATTTTACTTTTTCTTTACTATTCTTCAAAATTTAATATAATATTTTAACTTAAATTATTTACAATTTTTTTTATTATTTGTGATCTCGATGGTCAAATTAAGGTCTCATTTAGATATAAAAATGATTTTATTTCATCATCATTATATTTTTTTTAAATTTTTATATAAAATTTAATAAACAATTCAATTATGAGTAATATTATTCATCATTTCATAATGTGACATTAGATGATTAAAAATTATTTATTTTATTTTATTTATGAATTTATTATCTAATATCACATCATAAAATAATAAAAAAATAATAAAAAATAATATGATAAATAAATTTATTTTTTATTTAAAATCATCTTTTCTCACTATTTTAAACCTACCATTACCCGGCCCATGTATAACTTCTTATTTTTACTGCAGCTGAGCTATGTCACAACTTTTCAGTTTTCACCCTTCCCCGCCCCTGTGGGGGCTGAATTACCCGACAGCTGAACCCGATCCAAAAGACTCAAAGAGTCAAAACCTCGTCCAGCCGTTCTCATATCTCCAATATCAGCTATTTTATCCCTTGAGAATTTCCATTTACCACGTCAAGCCCATTTTCGTCTTTTCACTGAAAATAGACTCTTTTGCGAATCCTAAAATATCCACTCACCCCCACCTATCTTCTCTCTCATTTAAGCTTAAAAAATAACCTTAAATAGCTGAAACGAAACGCTCTTGGTGGGTCTTTGGAGCAATCGAACCGATTTTCTGACTCAATACCCGATCCAGACCGTCATCTTCTCTCAATCCAACGGCTCTCATCACTCGGTGTAGTGGTTAGTTGCTCTTCCCTCCCCGCCCCCCAAAAGTGGTTTTTATCATAAACCCTAGCCGATACAGACCAGTAGTCTATCTGTCTCTCTCTCCTCTCTCTCTCCCACCAGCAAGGACTTCGTGAACCTCCATAACTCTCTGATCTTCTCTCTCCCCCCACCCCCTCTATCTCTCCCCCTAGATCTCAGGCGCCGAGATATTTTTGTTTTGATTTTCAATTCTGTTTATTTTGTTAAAGATGGATTTATCTTTGCCTTCCGTTTCTTTGTGAATCTTTGTCGATCGGTACCTGATTTGGGTTTTTTTTTTTTTTCCTTTTTCCTTTTGTCGTTTCTTTTTCACGTAGTTGTAAGTTATTGTAAGGTTTTTTTGTACTGAAATAATTTTGGCCCGTATCCGGATCCGAGTCCGAGTTCGTGGTTCCTACTTCCTAGTCTGGAACTCGTCTTAGTTTCGGTCGTGGCAAATGGCGAGTCTACAGGATTTTCTGTTTCCGAGAATTTCGTACTCGTTTTCTTTGCATGATTATGAAATCGGTATTTGCTAAAAAAATCAGGGTCAGAGTTGGAGTCGCAGTTGGAGTGCGGGTCGGTGTTTGCGTTTGAGTCTGCGATAACTCGAAGATCGTCTCGGGGACTCGGTGGGTTGAGAGGGCATACGAACCGAAAGACGTGTTGTGCCGGCTTTCCGGTTCGTTACCGCACGCCAATGCCGTCGGTCGGGATGAGGCGGACCACGAGGGTGTTTGGGGTGGTGAAGGGCTTGGACGGTGGTGCCAGGGTACTGCGTTCCGGGCGACGCCTGCGTCCGGAATCTGTTGAGGGAAAGCTCAGGAGAGGCAACGATGGTGAAGAATGGTTCAAGCTCGTCAAGAACCCCGGGAACAACGGCGGCCTCGGGTGCAAGCAAAGTGGCTGGGCCCTCGGTGGTGTCAAAAGAGTTACCGCCGTTGACATCAACGATGCAGACGATTGCAAAGCAGAGGAGGCTCCGATTTGTGCGAAGAATGCTGTTAATGCTAACCATAGCGTTGACAAATTATTTGGGAGGGTTTATAGCAGAAAGAGGAGGAGAACGGGCACTGGAACTTACGATTTTTCTTTGGGTGATTCAAATAGAATGTACGGGCTTCAATTTTTTCGTCGGCAAAGGAGAAAGATCGATGGTAGTGAGGGTTTGGAGATCGATGGTATGGAGGGGTTGGAGGTGTTCCTTCCCCGTCCTATACTTGCGGTTGTTGGCGCTGGTGGTGGGAGCGATTCCTTCATAGTAAGTTTTTTGTACTCCGTTTTGACTTACATGAGGAGGGCCACGCTCAGATTGAATAAGTTCTCTGCATTCTTGAGCTCTGAGCCGATTGCCAGTGTTTATGCCTTAGGTGGAATTCATTTCTTGCGGGTAAGTCTTGCTGATATGATTCGCCAGAACTGCATTCTTGCGAACTACTCGGGTTTATATTTTTTTTGGGGAGGGGACTTGAAAATTTATCCTAATATTGAGTTTCAATTTATGTTGTTCTTAGGTTAATTTTTCGGTGTTTTAAATGTTCTTCAGGATCCTCCCATCACTAGTGGCTCTGGAATGTGCAAGTTTTTTGGGGCCATAGACTTCATACCCTTGTTCTCTCTGGATTTTTCTACAGTTCCTGTGTGTTTTATGTACATGCATTACAGGATGCTTATGAGGTATAAGTGTTGGCCCTTTGTTCTTGCGAATAACTCATGTGATGCGGACACAAGTGGTGACATGATAACAGACAGTGAAGAAGATGAGAGTGAAGAACGCAGAGTATACTTTCCTTCTGAGAGAGATCTGTCTGCATCTTTGATGGATCCATCTGCATGCAACAAAATGGTGCATGAAGCACATAATTTGGAGAACAGAGCATTATTACACCCGGCCCTTAGAGCTTCAAAATTAGCCGGTCGGTCTGCACAGTCCAGGAATGGTTTAAATTCTCGTGGTTTCCGGAAGAGGAGGAGTTCTCTGAGGAGGAGGAGAGCTAGAAATCCTTCTGCGGTTGGTGTACACAAACCTAGTGGAGCTGTAGTTTCTGATGCAATTGATAATAGGATAAATGGTATGCCTTTCTCTTCTTTGGTTACAAATAATAAGATCAGGAGCCCAGTTCGGAGTAGCTCTCTTAGACAAAGTAAAGAAGAGAGTTCTACCTCATGTGGATCCAGGCAGGACGAAGATATATCTTGCTGCACTGCAAACATATTGGTAATTGACTCGGACAAGTGTTACCGAGTAGAGGGTGCCAATATTATGTTAGAAATCTCTGCCTCAAGGGAGTGGCTTGTTGTAGTCAAGAAAGATGGATTCATAAGATATACACAAAAGACTGAAAAGATTATGAGGCCGTGTTCTTTTAACCGATTCACACATGATATACTGTGGAATTTGGATAATGGTTGGAAGCTAGAGTTTCCCAATCGAATGGACTGGTTCACTTTCAAGGATATTTACAAGGAATGTTCAGATCGAAATGTTTTGGCTCTTACTGTGAAGAACATCCCAGTGCCAGGGGTTCTTGAAGTATTAGACTATGGAAATAACAATACTACTTTCTGCAGACCCGATCCATACATTTCCATAAAAGATGATGAGGTCTCTAGAGCCATGGCAAGGAGCACTCCAAATTACGACATGGATTCTGAAGATGAGAAGTGGCTGGAAAAGTTCAATAATGAGTATTTTACGGGAAATGATATTCATCATCATGTTTCCGAGGATGCTTTTGAGTTAATGGTTGATACATTTGAGAAGGCTTATTACTGTCGTCCTGATGATTTTCCAGATGAAAAGGCTGCCACTAATCTTTGTCTGGGTCTGGGTGGGAGTGAAGTAGTAGAAGCTGTGAGTAATTACTGGATGAAGAAACGGAAGCAAAAGGGATCAGCGCTTGTCAGGGTTTTCCAGGTAAAAGCACTAGTATAATTGCAATGTTAATTTTAGTGTTTTCTAGGTTACATTTGCATTGTGCCAATAATACTTTAGGCACGTGTTATTTTGTTTATTTGCTTGTCATATATGAGAAGATTATTTTTATTTAGTAATTCGAGTTCACTAAAACCAAAGGGTGAACCCAAGTGCACAAGAAGTATGCAAGAACCACCTAAATAGGAGAATTTAGTTTCTTCCTTCAGATGTGAGAAGAATATTACATACTAGAAAAAGAGTTTCCTTTTGTACTGATGTATGGTGGTTGAATGTAATGCTATCGGCATGCATATAAATTTTCTATCAATGGAGGAGCTGGTGTCACTTATCTTCACCCCTCCTATCTTTTTGGGTGAGGTTGATGTGTATTTTGTCAACTTATAAAGCAATTCTTAAAGGGGTTCACTTTTTGTTTGAATCAAAGTTGAGCTTCTGATGGCATATATTTACCCCTTTTTTTTTTTTTTTGCAAAAGTATACTTGAGGAACATAAAATGGAGAAATGTAGCAAAGAAGATGAATCTCAACCATTACCTCCTCCCCATTTGTAATTCTCGCTAATACATATTTTATGCCGAATGAGGGTTTTTGAGATACTTCAATATTTCATCATGTGCTTCATTCGAGGCGTATTTCTTTGAAAATATAGATAGAACATCTCCAACTCCTATTCTTATCATCCTTTTAGCTGTTGTGGGCTCAAGAACTTGGTTAATTAATGTAGCCGAATGCTTGAAATCTAGAAATTTACCTTATCCCAAAAACCAAAGGGAAAAAAACCTAGACATTCAAAGGAGTTGTATGATATCCCATATTGACTAATAAGTGATAATGTTAGGTGGTGTATGAGATCCTACATTACTTGGGAAGGAAAAATTCTTGGTCTTTATAATAGTTCTAATGGAGCTCCAATTGTATCGACTAGTCCTTTTGGAGTGTAGGTTCAGATGTGGCTTGGGCCTCTCTTGGGGTATTACATATGGTATCAAAGCGTATCCTAGACAGAAATGTGAGACTTGAGTAATGCTACCTACGAAAGATTGGCCCGACGAGGACGTCAGGAATTTAAGGGGGGGGGATTTTTGATACCCCATACTGACTTATAAGGGTAGTGGGTATATGGGATCCCGCATTGCTTGGGAATGAGAAGTTCTTGCTCTTTATAATATTTTTTTTGTTTGGCACCGGGTGTTTGGGAATTGCGTCCCGCCTAATCTCGGGGGTGCACAGGCTCCAGCAAGAAGTTTTCCGTAAGTGCACCTTGGATAATTCAAAGAAAAAATTTGTAAGTCCAATGGCCTCTAGAAATTGTTTGCACCATATGAGATTCAAAACTTGGACCTTGGAATGAGCATACCATGCCTTTACCACTTGAGCTAACCCCTAGGGGTTCTTTATAATAGTTACAATGGGGTTCTAATTATATCATTGACTAGTCATTTTGAAGTATTGATATAGATGTGGCTTCCTAGGGGCGTTACAAGCTGAGAAATAATGTTTCTTTTTGTATCATTTGAAGTTTGACTTGGCCATTTGATTAGTGTGGATTATTTTGCAACACAGGGTCATCAAGCAAAGAGGGCACAAGTGATTCCCAAGCCATTTTTACGAAAGAGGAGGTCATTCAAACGACAGCGAAGCCAACTTGGAAGAGGCAAACCACCAAGTTTTTTGCGAGGTGAGCTATACAATATTAACATTTCGAGACCTGAATGATTTGCAATTCTATAGTAGTGAAAAGGAGAAAATTTGGTGTTTTAAGGATGATTATTTTGTTTCTTATTAAATCAATATTCTAAGGTGTTTGTTGGCACAAATGCATTAGTTATGTATTTTTTTTTAACAAGTAAGAATAAAGTTTTATTGGTAGGAAAGAGGCATAACCCAAGTAACAAACTTATCAAATATGTAATCTGTTTAGAATGTTTATTTCTCCTTCTTGGCCATGAGTTTAGAATGTTTTTCAAGTGTGCAATTGTAGTGGCATGCAATTGTATGCTATTACGGGTGATACTTTATAGGGATAAAACAAAATTTGTGAAAATGGGTAGTAAATCTGCTCAATCATGTTGAGGTGCTGTTGATTGTTCATCTAAAAAAAGGTCATGAATGAGAGGATCTACCGTCTGAAACATTTTATGGTGGCTCTGCCTAACTTGAGGAAAGACCAAATTGTTTATTTGCAAAGATAGACTGAGACATTGATGGATGCAATAGTGGTATTTGTAATAAAACATAATTGAGACTTGTTTAGTTGAAATCATGTTTGATTTGGTGTGATTGAGTTGTTGGGTGTTTACCTTTGCGTTATAATAGCTGCACTTCATCTTGTATTGATTTGCAGTAATAGCAGCTGAACAAGATGCTTTGGAAGAAAAGAATTCTATGCTCAAAGTCAAAGAAGCTAATGCGTCTGCAAACAGATCCGTGGAATTAGCTGTTCTCAAACGTAAAAGGGCTCAGTTTCTAATGGAGAATGCAGATTTAGCAACTTACAGAGCCGTGATGGCACTTCAAATTTCAGGAGCAGCTCGAGTTGCTGAATCAACAGATGCTACTACCAGTTATTTTCTTGACTGATGGATGAGGTGTTCCTGATGCTAATCAGAATGGCGATTTTTTTTCCCCTTTTTTAAATTACAGGAAGGATTGCAGGCCCATGGCTGGTTTTGAAGTCGTCAGGAAGGTTACCTTTGAATGATTGTAATTTTGTATAGATGTTGATTGAATGTACATCCTGTATTATTATATGTTCACACCAATCGTGTACAATGGGGGTTAGTTCATTCCCTTAGGGAAAAAAAAAATAGAAAAAGAAATACAAGAAAAAAATTTGAGACGTAGGTCATACCGATGTCTCTAACTCTGAGGAGATTCTGTTTTAAGAATGTGAATATTTAGAGAGATGTAATCTGCATTCTGTGCTTAGCATTCTGAAAAGTCCGTGAGTGGACATAGATATGCATAAAATTAACCATACCCTGCGGCCCTATTCTTTGACACACACTGAATGATTGACGTGTGCCAGTGACCGTTGCCTCAAAATGGCAAAGGTCACTGGTTGAGCTTTCTTGAGAGGTGCATCTCATTTTAAACACATCTGTGTCTCGAGAATTCCAAGAATTAGAGCAATAAAAGAAAAAATAGGGTTTGGTTTCTTAATTCTTTGGAGGAATTGGGTCAGGGTGGGAGGGAAAGAGACTTATTTAGTATATAAAAGAAATATGGTTTTAAGTTCGTTAAGTTTCTACCCTGCTGATTAAACCTTGTGTTTTGATTAGTTCTACAGATCTAAAATATTATGGTAAGGTCGACGACACATGCTCCTAAAAGGTAAATTGTTAGGAAGATTTGCAGGACTTCAAATTATCCTGTTCATAATATTCAGCCATTAGGATATAAGCATTAATATAATGAAACTAGAGGGAGACTTTCAAGAATTTAGGTGCTTTTGGAATCTATACTGCATGAGATATCATGACCTTTATCTCAAGGGTGTTATTCTTTATGAGTAGAGTTGGTTCTCTCGTCTTCACTCGGAGCAAAGTTTTTTATAACATTTCGAGGAGAGAGGGACCAAATCATTAAAAGCCAAACATAGTTTATATAACAGAAACCAACTTTTCGTGACATCTTCATCTTGTCTACAAAACAGGAGGTATAAAAAAACTACCTTGAGAGACCCTTGAAAAGAAAACCTGGAATTTTCCCTACAAGAGTTTTGGGAACAAAAAACTATAGCACCATCCATATAAGAGTTGTACGTGGACATTATCTACCTCTCTTCAGGTCTAAGAGGAGCATTTGCTAGGTCCTGAATTTCCTTCTTACTCTTTATCAAATTCAACTTCCTTGTGTTAATATCCACTTTGTCCAAGTCTTCTGCAATACCCATGTACCCATACAGAACATGTTCCTCCGCATTGTCTCCCTGCATTCCTGCATCCCAGCTGTTGCTGCTTTTGCCATTGTTCAATGCAAGTTGCCCGAAATCGATTCTACCGCGCTTATTTTCAGCATAGTACTTGTGAAGCCTCTCTGCATCTCCCATCCCAGTGAAAGTGCCCAAGAACTTTACAACCATAACACTTTGATCCGAAGGCCGTCCCAGGCAAACCTTGATTCTTCCCCTCACAAAACCTTTCCCTGCAACAAAGGAGAACCATTGAGATCAAGTACATTAACAGAACATATGGTTAGAGGCCTTGTATTTTACAGATTTTGTGTCCTAAAGTTCCTGCATAAAATATATTATTACAGCCGATTCGAATAATGGATACTACAAATATAAGCAAATATAACCACAAACTTTCTTCTTATGTTAACTTCAAATTTGATTTGATTTATTTGTTGACAGTTAAAACTTGACAAAATATACACTCGACTCTTATAGCTTTATGCCTGCTCTAATGTATCTTTCAACCAATTGTATTTTTACATCATTGATCACACAAAGTCACTCACTTCTTAGTAAAGCCTCAATCTCGTCCATGGTAATGACCTTCCACTTTCCTGGGTTATTGTCTGACATAGATATGTTGTGGATGATAATGACAGGAGGCCAGAGTATCAAATCCTCCTTCTGAGCCAAAGCTTCTGCGTTGGGCAAGACCTGAGGAACCCATGTTATGGTATCATGAGGGGCAACAGTATTCCACCCCAACAAAACACATATTGCTTTGTGAAGACCCAAGTGTTGTGCTCTCAGGCCAACCTTGTGAGACATAAAGGCATGTCTTACCAAGCGTTGAGTATCCATGAACTCCTTTGAGAAGCTGTAACAGCACAGAAATGTGAAAAACAGATGCCAACAGAGTGCTTTATCAAGAAAGAAAAATAGATTCAATTACCATCTAATGAAACTCGAAGTTTGTGTTTTATAGATTCCCAACTTAATGAAAACACGGAGGAAAGAGAAAATATTTCACACAAAATCTTCAACATGCTTGCAGATGAATTAACAGAGAGTCATACCTTGAAGCAGCTTAGATAAACAATGATGTTAACTACCGATTCTCTTTAAAAGAATTAAATAAATGGCAGCAATATAAATTGGCACTCCAAGTACCATTCTTTCCATATTTGGATCAACCAAATCCACCACAACCATTGCCAAGCTGTGCATAATCAATCGTGAAATGAGGTCTCTCATTAACTCCAGGTCTCATCCCATAATCAGACAAGAACATCAGACATTTGGAGACTTTATTTTCGGCTCATTATTGCCTGCTGCCTTCTTTAGTCTGTACTCCCACATTAAAATAGAGATGTACCACCACAGTCTCAATCTAAAAATCAAATCATTTTCCAGGTGGCATAATAATCGCCAATACAGAAACAATCATCACACTTCTTCTCATGTATGCAGTTCTCTCTCTTAAATGCAAAACAGAATCCTAGACCGAGAGCATTGCCAGTAAGGGTCAGACAGATTAAAACTTGAAAGATTAACCAAATTAAACAATTCCTATTGGTTATTGCTTTATCAACATATCTACCAATCCACAGAGTTTGACCTTTTTGCCACTGACATTCATTCTCTGCCTGCTCGGGCATACCATTGGATCTGAATGTTCAATTTATTACTTAACAATCTCCAATCATGCAATACATAGAGCTCAGAAACAGGCCATGATGATTTGAGCCGGTTAATTAGGCTCATCAAATCCTTTCAGTTCTTCATCCACATCCAGTGAGTGAACCCAACCCCAGTGATTCAGAGAAATATATTTTCACATCCCCTGCACCCCAACCCACAAATGCAAACCAAAAAAAGGGATATAAACTCATCCATTCATTGGCTAAAAAAAATCTGGAACATTGATCATATAAACCAAAGTTTTCCAAATAGGACTTCAACAAAGTACCTTTCCCGATTAAATAATTGAAAAGCCAAAGAAAAGTAGATGAGCTTAATGAATGCGAAGTATATTTGGACATTTCGAAACAAAACATAGATATACATACAGTGAAAGTTGAAATGTGTGGATATAAATGCTATGACCACTTCTATATATACTCACAATGAGAAAGACTACCACTAAACAGTCCGGTTCCCACCAATATCCAGTTTGCACCAGTGAAGTTGTCATGAATGGTAAATGAAAAACTAGGAAACCCCAGTACATAGAAGTAAAATCAGACCAGCTCCCTATTTCTAATTAGTAGCTCTATTCCCAATTAATAGCCCTTTGCTAGATGGCACAGCAAGGATAGAAGATGGAAAGCACTTGAATGAGCTCTTTAGAGTCACTTCTATCAGTTCACCAGAAGATCACAGCACATGGAATTGGTACCACTATACCCTCCATCTCCAAACACTGTGCATAAATCTAAATGATAAACATAATCTTTGTCTTAAATAGCATGGACCCTAGTTAAATTTCCAAACAAACTTCAAACCAAAAAATCTAGAAGGCTAGTCCATAATCTTAACTGCATTGGCTAGAGTACCAGGAAATTCCTGAATCAAAATACAAAACAGGCTTTCTGCGTTTAGAAAGAATATAAACAGAAAGGAAACAAACCTTCTGCCACATGCAATGCAGAACAAACTACCACCTTTCCCTTGCTCCTTGTATCGTCTTCGGACAGCTGGGTTCACATTCAGCTTTTTAGAGAACTTTAGGAAGGCTTCATGTACCAGTTGCTTGAATTTCTCAGAGTCCTCAGCTGGCTCAGACTCTGAGGGACTTGCCCAATCTTCTGAAGGGTTACCATAGTCTTCGTGCACATCCTCATAATAATCATCATTACTTTTCCAAACATTGGGATGTTTGTGAAAACCACTTCTTCTATCAAGATAGTGCGAGTTATTTGAGCTGAAAGAACCATTTCTTGGATGACACCTTGTAAATTGATCGCCATGTTTATACAATCTAACTGAATGCCTTTGCGTATGTGCCAAAAAATCTTGAGATGATAACCATTCATCAGATGTAAAATCTTGATGACGTTCTAGCCTATCAAAAATCCTCTTGGACTTTCTGTATTCATTACGGTCAAATCCCACAACATTGGATGAATACAAACCACTTGTATCATCATCAATCCACTCTTCACCTCTATCATATAGATCCTGAAGCTCTCCCGCCGCATCCCATTTTGACATGAATCTTCTAGAATCATGCCCGCCTAATTCTTCATCAGCACTGTACTTTCTTTTAAGCTCCCTATTTAATGGTTCACATAAGCCAAGCTCCTCCTCCATTCTCTGCGTTCTTACAGAATGTCTGAGCATATCTGAATCATATTTAGAAATAGGAGGACTCTGCAGCCTTTCCTTCAGAAACTTTGGACCTGCATCTTTTCCAAAAGCATAATCTGATCTCAAATGTATTACATGATGATCTTGTGATGCACTCAAATGTGCACTTTTGTAGTGTTCTGACACTCTCCTTCCAAAGTCAACATCATTACATCCAGAACCCAAATACTCCCCACCTTGCGTTGATGTATTTGATGTTCTATTCGTATCAAGGTTGTCTAAACCTGCACGCTTTGGTAAAGTGGGATGGTCCAATATAATTCCTTTGTGAGGATTTCCGTAAGGATCATCGCTGTTATCATGAGCCCTATTTACGATAGGGTGCATGTTACTAGATCTTGACATATCTCTATGATCGTAATTGATTTGTGCAAGGTCATAGTCTAGTGGAGCACGTGGTGGAATTGCTCTGTATAAGTCATCAGGAGGATGTTCACAGTCATGGTTTGCAGTTCCCCGTAGTTTTGGATACGAATGATCTTCACACTTAACCCTGGTGGGACTATATGCACCCCTTTGGCAATAAGTCAGATTCCTCTGTCCAGCTTCATGGTGTCCAGGGGACTCTAAAAGTGGACTTCGCCCATACATGTTACAGCCAATAGGATCTATAAGATTTCTGCCACTCCTTGAAAATTCATCAGGAGGAGGCAAGTGGATGCCATCCTGATAAGAACCCGAAAACTCATCCCTCAACATCCTTGAAGAGGAGATTGCCAAATCCTTCAGAGGAAAGGTTCTTGCAGAATCTTTGGAGTGGGATGCAGCCCCAACGAGATATGGCACATCCCTTGATTGAAACATGGGTTTCTCTCCATCTTTGGATGATTCCATGATTGGTAACTTATCCACAGCTACCGGGTCCCAATACTGAAGCCTCTCATTTTCAATCCGGCGTATATCTGTACTTTGTGATGAGGATGATAGGTGCCCACCAGTTTCTCCATAATTTGATGTGGGACCTCGATCTTGAGGCAACCGATATGACCCCCGAGGTATGCCATCTTCCATTGCCATTGATTTCTGACCCAACATTCTACGTCCACCAGCTTCTGACAATCTGCTTTCATTAAAGTCCTTCTCTTTACCCATTCTAGAACTATAATGCTGATATCCATAAATATTTGTTGAAGTCAAGCTATCATCACCAACCTTACCATCAGTACGATCGGCCAACTCATATCTTCGCCGCAACTCTATAGGCAGCGCATAATCCCTACGCATGCCAATACCACCCTCATCGAACTGAGCCCTTCTTTTCACTTGCTCGAAAGGGGGTGACCTTGATCGCATCCTATCTCTTCTACCTCCACTACCACTACACAAATGCCAAGCATAATCCCCCCTTGCAGCAGAACCACTTCTTCGACTAGCACCCACAACCCGTCTCGACCCATCTAACTCATGAGGACTCAAATTCTGCCGGGTGAGCGGAGACCGATCACGAAGAGTACCATTGCAAGGGTCCGTACCCATTCTCGACCGGTGTTGAGCACGGAACTTTGAACCCGGGGCAATTGTAGAATAATCTTCATGCCTTCTTGATTGCATCCTTAGTTACACTAATCGATACACTGTTAAATCCTTTAGAATTTAAAAACTCGATTTTTAGATTGAGTAATTTTACCAAATCTTAAGATCAAAAGATGAAGGACTTGGAAGCCCAAATCCAAAGACACACAGCCAAAATGTTCCAAGCACGGTAGGATGGTATCTGAGACCCTAGCCCTATAAATACGCACAAAGATTACAACTAGAGATCAAAGAAAGAAGACCCAGAAAGGGCTTTGATTTCCATGCAGCAAGAGTTAAGGATCAGAGAGATTTCAAACCTTTTGAAGTTGGTAAGATTCCATGGTAATTTTTCAACCAAAATTTTTTTTGTTGCTTCGGTTTCTCAAAATTCATGTATTAGAGAATCCAGAAACACTCTCATACATCTAAGGGTGTTGAACCAAACAATCTGACGACGATATATGGGGTCTGAAGGCAGGTATGAGAAAGAAGATGGGGCGATTTACTTTATCCCCGGTACTGGTTTCCTTGTTTCATCGGCTACTTTCTAGAGTAATGCGGAAATTCTGGTTTAGTGGGTGTAGCATACGATCCGATGCCGTTGCTTTTACATCTGAACCGTTCATCACTATCTGATTGTATCTACGTAAACTGTGTCGGGCCAGGATCTAGGGTGGGGACCAGCGGGACCATCCACAAATAACGTGAAAACTCTCCAAAATTGAATTAGATATGTAAATTCGTAAAATTATTTTTATTATAAAATAAATTTAATATATTACTTTATGAATTTATTTTTATAAAATCTTTTTATAATTAAAGTATTTCTCTTATCAAATATATATTTCATAAAAGATTCTATTCATGTGCCGTGAAAGACATATACTGTATTATATAGATTTATCAGGCTTTAATTTATAAGAAAAAGAAAACTGCTAAATATACAAAGAGATTATATAAAGTAAATCATAAATTGATATAGTTTTATAATCTGACGTATTATATCAAGCCACATCAGTTTATAGATTTACTGATGTGTAATTCTTTTATATCTAAAGGATTTTCCTAAGAAAAATAATACATTTTAATTTTGCAAATCAAATAATATCATATCAATAATATGGATAGTGTGTTCTCTATACTGACTTGAAAATAAAAGCACTCATATTCCATAAATATGCCAACAAAAAAAAAATTATGATTATGATTTTTCTAGAATTTTTGTGATTTTAGTTGGAGTGAAAAATTGGGATCATAAATTTTGCAAAATGAGTACTTTCGAATATCTTTGGAAAATTCAATGTTATTGGTGTCAATGAATTGATAGAGCATATGTTTCTAATTAACACGTAAAAAAAATACGATATATCAATGATATCGCAAGAAATAATAGAAATAATTAAACTGTGGAAACCATACTTGTATTGTATGGAGAATTCTATTAAATATTTAAGATTTTGTTGACAAAAACTATCTGTTCTTCCCTAAATATATTCCATCATTTCTTACATAATTTATTATTATTTTCTATAAAACAATGGTAAATTTAGTTATTATTATTTATGAGTAACGTTAGATACAATCACATTATTTTTGAAAAAGAACAGGATATATTATTAAAAAATTAATTTTTCGTGTAGATTTCATATTTATTGATTTTTTTAATAAGATCAACTATTAAAAAAATTAATTTTTTATATAAATTTCATATTTATTTATTTTTCAAAAGATGGCTCACTGACCGAAAATATCATTCTTTTACTTAATCAACAATTAATCTCTTAGACTTTTTAAAAGGGTAAAAAAGCAAAAGAAAGGAAACACGAAAGAGAAAGGAAAAGGAATAAAAACAAAAGCTAATTACAATTTACCACCACCGCATCGAGAATGCAGCGCATGTTCTACAGCCCATCTTCTCATGCTCCCCTACCACCTACGTACGCACCAGTTTTTGCAGGGAATGTGTGCTCTGCCTCGCTTCTACCAATTCATGAGTATTTATATGACTATTTTGTATTGTAATTAGCTTTTTCTTTTACCATTTACGCATTGAGATAGGATGATGGAGTCTGATATCGTGTTGTTTTGGATCGAGTGGTATAAACCAGACGTATTGAAACTCTGCACTCAATACTTTTTCCGTCCCAATGACTTGTGTATCCCAAGATTAGTGGAAACTTTGTAAAAAGAAATGGTAATCCTGGTCATGTAATGGTGGGTGCTTTTGTAGTTTGTCTATATTGAATTCTGCTTTTAGAAAGACGAATTGGTTTGGTGATGAACTTTTCTTTTCTATGAAGCACTCATATTCCTAGTAGTGCACCAAAGTTGTAGCCCACGACTCCAAAGGCCTACGGTCTGATGGCATAACACCAAAAGTCTCCAAAATAGAGGTCTTGGGTTTGAGCCCCCTCCCCCAATGTATCAAAAAAAAAGTTGTAGCCCACGACGGCTATATTGTATGTATATATACATATGCATAAGCAAATCAATGTGGTTTCAAAAGAGTAACTTTGTTGGAGCAGTAGTTGTGATCGATGCACCAAAACCTGGCCCCAAAAGTGAGCCATAAATGCATATTGATCAGTAAGTACTATGCCCAGATCACCCAGCAATCTTGCTTCATGCGACACAACTTCCTCTTGCTTCAAGCAATCTTGGTTCTTGTCACCACCACCCTCAGCCAATGTAGATTACGTGCATAATCAGTCACCCCAATGCTTGATAAAAACATAATCTCTCAATTCTGATTTGACATTTTAACTACTTCGGTTATAGAGAGAGAAGATGACCAAATTAATAGTCCAAATTCCCTAGCTAACTAACAAAGTTTTACTAGGATGCAAGTACAGAGTATTAACAGGAGAGTCTTCGTTCCTTCTTCTTTGTGGTATCTTTTCAAGCCTGTGGTAAAATGATACTTCCAACGATTTTTAGTTACAACTAGCGGAGTTGATGCCTGTTGCGTACCCTGTCTATATAACGTATGTGTTCTTGCTTTCTTTGAAATGTTTTCTGAAGAAAGCAAGTATCGGAGAGAGAGAGAGTTTTAAAGCAAAAGCAAACAAGAGGGCCTTTGACAGCATTACAAAAGTACATAGAGGTAGATTTTGAGGGAGCATAGAAGCCTAAGTGACCGGCATTACCGAGATCGATGCAAAAAATGAAGAACCTTGGGAGCCTTGGCAACAGTGGGAGGCTCTCCTCAACTGAGGAGAGTGAGGATGAGGAGATCACAAGGTTGGCCATATCTACGATTCAAGCCAGAGAGGAAGAAATTGAGAGGAGGAAGATGGAGGTGAAAGAGAAAGTTGAACTTCAGTTGGGTCGTGCTGAAGAAGAAACTAGGCGCTTGGCACAGATTTGGGAAGTAGGGTTCAGAAAATTATCAACAACTCTATCAACCATGACTGTTTTGTTATTGCACCTTTTGATAACTCGAAAAAAATTATGATTGTTATGCGGACTTGTAAAATAAGTTTCCCCATTTATATTCTTTCTCCTCTTCTTGGATACTTCTTTATTTGGGTTGGTGCCTATCGGAAAGAACTTGTATTTGCGGTTTCAAATGCAAAAACTCATAAGATGCATCGAACTTCAAACCATTTATACCAAGTTCTGAATTTATGAAAAGAAAAACAGATTTTGTTTCATTGAAGTAAAACTCTCACCCTTAATTCATTTGTTTTTGTTGATGGAATCGACTAGGAGCTAGAAGTACTTGCAGATCCTATGCGAAAAGAAGTTGCTACTGTACGTAAGAAGATTGACATGGCTAACCGAGATCTAAAGCCTCTGGGACAGAGCTGCCAGAAGAAGGTATTTGCCTCTATCTCCATTGTTCTTCTTAGAATATTCATCTCTGATACTTAATTTGCATCCAGCTTGAACTTCATATGCATTATTATCACAATCTATAACTTATTTTGTTTAGTCTTTTTCTTCGAATTTCATAAGTTTATATATATATAACTCAGTTATCACTACGAATTTTCTCTCTGATCGGCTGGCCGCAGGAGAAGGAATACAAAGAAGTCCTAGAGGCTTTCAATGAAAAGAACAAAGAAAAAACTCAGCTAATAGCCACATTAATGGAGGTAACAGTCCCAGAATTTTCGGCCTGAATATCTCCCCTTGTTCCTACTCTCCTTTTTCCTTTCTAATATCTTCTTTGTGATATTATTTCCAGTTGCTGACCGAGAGTGAGAGACTGAGAATGAAGAAACTCGAGGAGCTGAGCAAGCATATAGAATCCACACACTAAGATCTCGAATGTCATCAGTGGTTTTTTTAATCATAGGTGTTTAAGAAGCCTGTAATCCTTTATCTACTTTAAAACGTTTTTTTCCCATTGAGATAACATGTCCTACAACGAATATACACATTAATGTCAACCTCAAAATCTCAGTTGTCAAAAGAAAATTTCTCTTCATTCGCACAAGCAAAGTCTCAGTTTTTTTATAGTTTGAAGTAGTATTTTTCCCATTTTAGTACCAGACTAATAACAAGTTTTTGAAGAGATTTACATGCATGGTCGATGGACTTCAGAGTGCTAATCCAGACTCGGAGAGGGGGAAATACATTCTTTATCTAAGAAGTTAAGGCTGAATATGGGCTGAGCATGGGTTCACTTGATTTTCTTGATAACAGTTTTATAGTCCTCACAATCGCCTTAACCATAGATACCAATGCATCCTATAGATAAATCTGATATGGATAACACACATCATGATATGGTAATATGCTACTGCGTAATTACGAATAATCCAAAGCAATTGAGGAATCACAAAACAAGTAACACGTCGAGCGGAGACAAGCAAGAATTATAGGATTTCATACTGAACAGGTATACATTGTACTAATTTACCCATGCATCAAGTGGCAGGGCAGATGGTTAATTTGAGGTAGTTCCAAGAAAGAAGCAAATTTCCCTAACGTCTTAATGACATAAACAAAACCGGGAAAACCATCATGCAAGAAGATTCCATTCTTTGAAAGAATTCCCCCATATGCTACTTTAGTTGGATAGGAGTTGTTTGTACTCTGCCAGCAACTTGGGAATATCATCCATTCGCAACTGAAAATAACCAAGATGTGATCAATGTGAGAAAGGAGAAAATAGAATGAAAGAATGTGAAGAACACAAGGCATTAAAATCATAGAGGACAACAATCAAAAGGAAAAAAGTGGGACTTGGTCTAAACAGTCTTGTGTGGCTCATACCTGAGAAGCATTTTTAATATGGTAAAACCGATAAGCATCTTTCCCAAGAAAACCAGACTCAATGGAATGCAGATCAGATCCATTATTAGCCCTGTCATCATTACAATAATTTAAGAGACCCACGAAATTGATTAAACCAAAAGCTAAGGATATTCTACTGAGCAAGGTCAAAACCAGAAGTTAAGCCGGCTCCACTTATGGAAACAACTGCTGCAAAGCTGGTATGATCTAACTGAACATAAGCAAGTGCTGGTGCAAAAAGCTTCATTCTTACAATTGATGATGGGCAATCAATCGCTGGTAGTCACGAAGCAGAGGCCCTAGCTCCTTAAGTGGTATGGACCTTGGTACAGCCTTCCTCCAGCGATCACGAAGAGCCTCAATTGCCTTTTTTCCATAACAAAGTCAGTTAAGAATACCTAAGAGATGGGCAATGAAGTAAACCAAATTTGCTTTCATGTGTTAAACCTGTAAATTACTAGAGACTCTTTCTCCAGTCAAGGTTGATGCTAGTTCAAGGAATTCTTTGTCTTCCAATTCATTTACAATTGGCAGCCCAGAACTACAGAGCGAAACTGAAATTTCTAATCTTCTTTGTAATTCGGAGACAGCAGATTGCTCCCTTTGGCTTCCCTGTCCAAAATATTAAGGATCGATCACATGATTAAAATTTGAAACCAACTAGGTGGTCTATTTAAAATGATCAAAACGCAGTCAAGGGAAATTTGACATTAGAATGATGAGTACAACCTATGATTCTGATTTGAACTTCGTTAACTTAAGGGGACCTCTTTTGTAAGTACAAAAGTCAGTTAACATAAAGGGAATTAACCAGTGAAACTCCTGCGAATGTCGATAAAGAAGCTTAAAACTGTGAATTATTGAATTATTTTAACTTTTTTTCCCGACATGAAACTTCACCAAGGCAGGGGCCTTTCAGACCCACCATTGGGTAGCAAATCCTAGAGACATGACCACACCTGCTAGAACTGTGTATCAGGTATTCCAGGGAAACTCCAAGTGAGTAATCGAACTAGGAGTGATTACATTTATCAAAAGGTTGTGATTATAGTAGAAAGCTCATTTCCTTATATAAGCTCTGATCCGCGTAACATAGGGAATAGGTCAATTACATCGGCATCTGATGCTGCCTCTACTTTGTTGGTACTTACAAGTTTAAAAGTTGAATGTGAACTTGGAATATAGATTCAGCCAAGTTGCAACAAATACAAGGTTAGATAGAGCTTTGAGCTCCTTGGTCAACAAGCTCAATAGACAAGCTATATCATTAAAATCAGAAGTTATACCTCAAGTGCAGACTGAATATTATTATTTGTTGCAACATCCTTATCTTCAGGAAGGCCTTTTAATGGAGATGCAGTCAACCGCTTTGCGATAGGGTCCTCTACAAAACAAGCAGAGCTGGCAACAGTTTAGGACAAGTTGAAATTTACTTCTCAATTCTGACTCATCATGGAATCTGCAGAAGAATCCAATCCAATTGTGCTGGGACAGTTTAGTATAATCTTGCCCCGTATGGAATTTGGTGTACGATTGCCTGTTAATTTCTTGACCTATCAAGCTTCTAACACTTTTCTCTTGACTCAATAAAAGGAGCTTATAGATTTTCTTTCTTTTAGGCTTTTTCTCCAGAGACAATATATGATGATTTGGGGCCCGATCATCATTAATAGGAAACCTGATTTCAATTTAATAATATTGCATAAAACAGAAAACTGGACAACGACAAATTTAATACAAATACAACACTTAAACAGCATCTTCCACAGCCATTTCAACAAGTCTTACATTATAAAGCTTGATTGATTAAAAAACAAAGAAGAAAGTGAGTGACAGTGCAAACAACATTGTAAAAACTATAAAGTTTTTTTCTTCCTACTTATCAGGTAAAAAAAAAAAAACTATAAAGCTTTACAGAATAGATTACCAGCAGACTACAGTGCTTGCCCATATTTTGCAACTAACTCAAGAATTCTATAACATATCTTGCAACTAACTTGAGAAAATGCCTTCTAGATATACATCTAATGGAAATGCATGCACACCATAACATTTCATTTATAAATGATACTGCATTCAACATTCTGTAAATGCTCCAAACAAAAAGTATGTTGGAGACAAACTGATGCATCATCATCGAGAATATTTTGCCCTAAAAGTTCATACAAGAATCAAATTCACAGCATGGATGGTTTGGAACACATCCCGGTGGAACTCTGAAAAGCAAAAGGGTTAACAAACAACAGCCAAATGACACAATGAGTAAACTAATTCAAAGCAAAATCAGTACCTTCTGGAACCAACCACCATAGCTCGCCAAATGTTGATTTCCCATCAAAGCCACCAAATAACAGATAACGCGAACCAATACATGTCATAGAGTGGTATGCCCGAGCAGGAGGGGGTTCATTTCCAGTAGGTAAGCGTTTCCACTGTCCAGACACTAATTGCCAAAAAGACAATATAAATAGTACTTTGTAATGTGTCATTTGCTATAGAGCCCCAACTAGACAAAAGAAAAATGCCATCATTGATGCCCTTTAAGCTAAATCCCTAAAAATTATATCCTCTTGCAACACATACCATTAAACTTAATGAAGTAAAAATTTAAAGGAAAATTTTTAAATCCTACATTTCAATTTTAAATATTGAAGCTTTGCTAAAAGGGCTCTCATATAAATAAATATATACATAATTTTAACCAGATGTTCATATGTATGTGTGAACACAGATGTAGGAGGGTGTAAACTCCACTCCTTCAACATGAGGTTAGCACCTTCCCTGAATTTTTGGACTATATTTCCCCCTAACACCTAAATACAAAAATATAAAAGATTTTGAAGAATCAAGTCATGGTCATGACATTTGGTGAAGATCTGACAGACTGGCATTTTCTATTTAATTTGTCTGATGACAAAACTTTAAATCTTTGCTTCAAAATGTGATTAGCAACTAAAATCTTCATTCGGGGTCAGAATATATATAGCATAATAATACAAATGGTTCACAATTATCAACATGAAACATTCAGAAAACATTTGCTATAAATCCAACAAGCAAAGTAGGAAAGCACTCACTCCTATCTAAAATAGTGCAGTCATTGTAATAGATGTCATAACGACTCAACCAACCACCAGTCCCATGCCCTCCAAATAACAACAGCTGCAAAGACAAGATTTTAGCTGTCAGGTTTAAGAATCTAGAAGAAAAACGTTTCAGCATTGACATAATAAATAGGGGTGACAATGACAACATCAAAATGAATGTGTGAAAAGAGATCACAGTGTGAAAAGAGATCACAAGGAAAACAGAAAGTGTTTATTACATAGTGTCCTCCAGAAGTAACAGTATGACCACATCGAGGAGAAGGAGCTTGGCCTGGAAGCTTCAACTGGGTCCATCCAGGTGTTTCATTCTCTTCCTTGCACAACAAAGACAATCCACCTTAGTCTATCAAAGAATCTCTAATAGAGCTATAGAGATGTACAAACCGAAACTTGTACATTGATTGAGAAATATGAACAAATAATAACTAGAAAATTGGTCAAGCAAAACAGATGACCCCACAGATTCACATGTCCATTCACATGCAGTTGAGCACTTCAAACAAGGTAAATGCTGGCTATAATTTCTTTAGTGCACTTGTTAGAAGAAGGAAATAGACAAATCTCATTATCAAATAAGCTTGGACTTCTAAAAAAAGTGAACAGAAAAAAAAAAGCTTCTTAAAAAAACTTATTAGAAGACAAACAAATTGACACAATGCATCCATTTATCTTTGAGGAGAATCATTAATTTATGCATCATTCATTATTTCTGTGCAACTAGAATATAAACGTTCCTTTCTACATGTATTATTCAACAATATTGCCAATGCATATCGATACACGGACATAAATACTGAGTTCCAAGTAGCATTGGAAGGTAGGAATCCATCGTGTAGATTGAGATCTGCATCTACCATGTAAGTGGAGTCCAACAACAGAACTGTGTACAACATTGGTTTCAGGGACTCAAGATCAGTCGCCATATCATTCTGTCGTGAGAGATGCAGTCCATATTTATCATTACATTTACAATAATGGAATTTTATTTTATTTACAGTAACTTTTCATGATAGACGATCCTCCTACACTGGAGCCAAATTTACATGGAAGCTTCTCAGACTAAAAAATTTCCTTTCAAAGGTTACTTGAAGTTGTGACAGATCCCAAGCCAACTTAAGATAAATTCAAGTAATAAATAACTTTATTTTGTCTATGAAGGAAAACATGCAATTAGCCCAGTATATCAAATACTAACTCCACTGCCAAAGTTTCATTTGGTATAGATACAACAGGTCAATAAAGAAGCTGCTTATAAAACATAAAGAAGATACTTCCTCCTATTACACACATTTCCTGCAGAACTATCTATAGGTCATTCTCCATACAACCTGAATTCTAGAACCTTCTAAGGCAAGCCATCATTGCTAAAAAACCTCAACTACAAAGACAATAGAGCCATTTAAGTCAATTTCCAACTTTCAAAGAACACCTAAATGCAACTAAAATTGATTGTTTGAGATTCTTTGGATGGCTTCTAGCATATTTGAGTAACAAAAGATAATAGAACTTAAGTCAGCCCAAATTTTACCATGTGTTTGCACAAGAAATGAACTTGTCTGCATGTTTTGCAAAGGAAACAACTATATAATCAAAACATACACTGGAACCTGGAACTTGCAAATATTTATTAAGAGCATAGGCATATAAATGAATAATATCAAGAACAAGACATTTGCTAAGCAAAATGCAAACCAGAGCTACAACACATTAACATAATTGGGATGTGTTGAGACAAGGATATATTTACATCCATTCACTTGATGAAAATTAGATTTTTTTTTTCTTTTTTGATAAATAACTTGATGAAAATTAGATAATATACCCAAATTACGAAATATGAAAACCAAAAGAGGCAAAGGAAAAAAAGACAAGGAATAGGAAAATAAGAACAGGAGCAACTATTAACCTTCTTCAATAAGACCCTTCAAGGCCCACAAATCACCCATAATTGGCCCACCACCTCCTATTGAAGTGAAAAAAAAAAAAAAAGAAGCAATCATGTTAGATTAAAAAAAAAGGATTTAATTAACTCCACCATTAATTAAATCACAAGTGATTCACAACGTAGACACACTTGACTTAGTATCACATTTATGAACAATAACTGACATGACAAAGCTGGTGAAAATGAGATCAATGTACATCTCTCAGTACCCTCACACAGAAAAAAAAAAAAAAAGAAGAAGCAAAGGTAACGACTAAAAGAGCCATTAACTACTTAAAAATTAACATTGGCAAATTTTGAACACGTCCCACAAAAGAAAATGAAATATATTTAATGCAATTTAGGCTCATTGCAAATCAATTTTTTCGTTATTGAAGTATCTATGAAACCTAATTCTGCTGCAACAAGAATTTGCTACATCACCTCTGCCGCCATAGACAAGCAACCTTTTCTCCACCATAGTAGCTGTATGGCCACATCTAGGCGGTGGCAATGTTCCAGACACCGACAATTCCATCCACTCAAGAGACACTGTTTCACAAAGCAACCCAGGTTATAATCTTATGTCACACCAATCAAATTAAACATTCTCTCACTATATATAACAGAGCAAAACTGAAAAGCCATAGTAAAGACTTACTTGTGTCCAAGACATACACGTCTGATAACCACCTTTTACCATCCCAGCCACCATACCTGCACCCAATTAATATCTTGTTTAATATAATCATTTTTTTTATAAGTAAAAATATTGTATATATCAAAAGGAGAAACCAAGTAACTGAATGTATACAAGAAAACACCTTGCCCAAAATGACCTTGTCACTTTTATGTCCAATACCTAAGACCTAAACTAACTATTTGTTGAAGAATGCCACAGAGAACTTTTAGAGACTCACATAACAATCCTTCGGTTTCCAATAGCTGAAGCTGCAGCAAAATCCCGTGGCGATGGTAAGTCACCAAAACTGGTGAGCTCAGACCATTGCCATATGTCTGGAACAAAAATAAGTTCCGTAAGCCCCCAATAAGTCAAGAGAAACCCAAAAAGTACTAATTATAGGATCTCAACATCCATCATCACCATGCTTACTCAAAGAACTTATGTAGGTTCTTACCCGTATCTAGGACCCAAAAGTCACCCAACCTGAAAATCCAACCTCATCATCATTAGCAGGTCTATGCAACTTTAGAGTAACAAGACAAGATTTGTGAGCAGAAAACATATAATTGTTGCACGTGTACAGACCTTTTGCTGCCAGAACGCCCACCGAAGATGAACATGTGACAGTCAATCGCAACAGCAATGTGAAATGCTCGTGGGGTTGGACCTACCTGATCTTCAGACCCACTTCCGGTGCACTCAGGCTGAAACCAAAGTTTGTTCTCTGAGTCAACCAAAAAACCACATAATTGAGAATCTGGAACCATATCTTCCCCCCCCCCCCCCCCCCCCCCCCCAAAAAAAAGGTTGTGAACTGGGAAAAACAATAAGGCAAAAAATGTATCCTAATTATTCCCCGACCCTCTCTCTGAAACAAATGCACACACTCCCCAAATACACGGATGCAATCTTAATCATTTGGTGGCTAGGGCAAATGACCAATCTGAATCTCTCTCTTAAAACCATTTCCTCCAACCGCCTGCCCAGATAAAAGCATGAAAAAATCAAAAGCCAAAATTAAGGTACAATTGTCTCTTCTCTGTCCTTGTCTCTGTATCCCTCTCCCTGAAACTCACATGCAAGCACCAAATACAAAGGAAGATACTCTTAACATTTGGGTGGCTTGGGTGAATAATACCAATTTTAGGAGGAGCATCGAAAAGAGAGTTTTCACAACTGTACACATTGAAATCCCAGTGTTCCTTCTCTCCTCTCTCTCTCTCTCTCTCTCTCTGGTCTTTTCCATTTGTTTATGGGTCTGTAACTACATACTGAGGTCCTCAACAAAACAATAAACTTTATCATTCCCACTTTCTTGAGAAGAATTATGCCTTTTACAGCATTTCCTTTTCATATTTGTACCAAGAATAAGCTTACTGTGGAAACACATCAGGCTTTTCATTTTCATTTTTTTCAATGGTTAAAAGGTTTTCACTCAAAGAATAATGTGTTTACTTCCTTATCTGACTGGCATCAAATGATGAATTTGAGTTCCCTAGAAAAGTCTCATACTACTAGATTAAAATGCCTGAGCTGCACTAAAATACACCCAATGACGACTGCTTAATAGGAAATGTTCATAATCAGCAACGTATAAAGGAAATAGTTATCCTTATACCTAATGCAGACAAAGATTTAACTTCTTTGCTAATTTAGAATACCATAGCAGCATAAAAAGACATAACCAAACATTTTTTTACTAACCAAGTACTCAGGCAACTATACACACTAGAATTGCACACCAATTCAGATGACCACCCCCAAAGTTTCAGTAAGGCTTGTGTGTTTATGTGTAACATACAATTCGATAAAGTTGCATTTGGATGTGAGGACTCAAAATCAAGGAATTTGAAAGACGATTGCTAGTCTAAACCGCGTGATACGAATTTTAATGAAATATGACGCTTTGGGCTTTGAAGATTTTACGCCGACAAAATGACGTGCTATGAATTTGAGCTGACATCTTACATCCAATCAATCCATATCCACTGATTAATAAGGCTTAAATCCCCACGAATTTCATCGATACAAAAAGAAAACTGCTCTTCATACTTTATTCACGCCATTTAAACTAAAACATGAAAGTCAATTCCCTATCTTCAAATACTTCCATCCTAATAACCAAAAACTGAAGAAAGCCTTGAGATTGAATTGACAAAACAGTAACACCAGAAATACCCAAAAGATTCAGAGACAGAATTTAAACAAATTAATAAGGAAACAGATTAGAAACAAAGTTATTATCAGAAATCGAGCTGAGAAAATAAAAAGGAAGCACCCCATAGACATTAAGAAAGGAGGAGTACCAACGTCATAAACCATGATATCGCTGAGAAACCTCTTGTCGAAGAGGCCCCCAAACACGACCACCTTCGATTTGCCGACGTTGACCGCTGTGTGACCACTGAGAAGCCCAATAACAATAACAGATGAAGAAAGAATCTTGAAAGATATGTAGACGCAAATAGAGAAACAGGACGAGAGAGAGTTAATGCCTGCGAGGTTGGGGAAGAGTGCCCCCGAAATCAGACGAAGAAGCTCGAACCCAGTAATGCATTTCGTGGCTTTTGCCGTCTCGCAGATCCTCTATGGTCGAAGAAAGGAAGAAACGTTTTGTATATTTTCCTTTCATGGAACGTACGAGTGTGATCGGAGGCTCGGAGCCCCTAAGGTTTTTTTTTTTTTTTCCTCATTAACCGTTGTTTTGACTTTTTGTTAATTGTCTTTGACCGTTGGTCAATCTCTTTGTTCCAATGTAATTTTTTTCTTATTTCTGTCGCACATAATTTAAAATTAATCACATTAAATTATAATTACCATAAACTAACAAGCAAATATTACTATTCAATCATGGAAAATCTTTTGAAGCCAGAAAAATATTCATGATAACGAGTTTAAAGAACCCTGTATAAATAAATAAACATAATTTAACAGATTGCTTAATCGGCAACCCCACTTCCCTTTTTTTTCCAAAAAAAATATGAGATACATGGATAAAAACGATATAAATATGATTGTTCTAAATTTTTAATTTGTACTAGACACCGCACTTGCTGTTGAAACAATTATAATTATCAAAAAATAAAATTTTAATACTTTTTAAATACTAACTAATTTGAAATAAGAAACATACTACAAGTAAGAGCACTAGCATTGGATTCATCAAATCCATCTTCAAAATTTGATGAAAAGTACATGTTTTCCATAAATGTAAAACCTTCACATCTATAATCTCACATTGGATTAGCCATTAGATTCATCAAAATAATAATATAATATTATTTTTTTAATAATAATTTTTTTAATTTTTTTTTATATCTTGCAATTATACTAACCATATGTTAAGTAATAATTTAATTTAATACTTAAATTTGTGTGTCTCAATTAATTTTTTCCCTCAACCTAATTATCCAACAAACACTTGCTACCAACCCTTCTTCTACCAAACAATCATGTATATATAATTTATGAAACCAACAAACACATTTTGTCAACATTTCTTCTATCCAACAAATACATATACAATAAATAGATAGCTTGCGATGTCCTTAATTGCCAAGAAAGTGTCAGATTCTATCTTCTAGCGTTGAATTGAGAATGGATAGATGGACTAAGAATTTATCACAGTATATTCTGCAACTCTGCCCCAGTAAAATCATCTGTAAGATCTGCAATCTCCTGAAGGAGAGCTTCCTTTTCTCCCTCAGAACGAAAATACTTATTTCTAGCATGCACCTGTGTTGCACAAAATATAAATTAAGTAAACAAGCAACAAACGGGGCACCAGAACACTCTTCTGTACAGCTCTTTCTTTGTTAATGTATTACTCAAAAAGTAACTTAAACCAACTGTAATACAACAAAGATAAAAGATAGCCCATTCAAACATATAAAGCAAGTAAGATGTATCAAGTCATCATTATCAATTGAAGTTCTGATTGTAAGAGGTTCATACATTACCCATTTGTTCTTTACTTATTTATCTTTCTAGTTAATATATATGTATATATTTATGTATGTATCTACAACCAACACACACAATTTTTGGACTCCATTAGTTCATTCAGTCTTTCCTGAGAAAACCAGTCGGAACAGACATTAGCAGCAGCCATATCAGCACATAGCGGGCTGAACCATTCCAGGACTAAAATAACATGTAAATGAGATATCCATATCCAATGCGATGGAAAACTCTACAATTCCAAACAAATACAAGAGAATAGTATTTGCCAAAAGCTAAACTGTAACTGCAAAAGTAATAACACATTTCGAATATAAAAGAATAACCATTCTTACAAACGTCTCTCAACAATAACTAGAATTGCCTAAATCAATACACAGACTTTCCCTAAACATAAATTTTAGAGGGGAAAAACATGATTTAGAATACCAGGAAAGAAGTCTTCGCTCAAAAGAAAGATAGCGCCAAATACAAATGAAAGCATAAAAAAAAGTCAATTAGAATTGACTAACAGATTAAAAATCGGATAGAACCCCCCAGATTTATACAATCTAACTTAACATTAACAGCCATAAAACATCACTTGCTGCCATCACACATGTATCTAAATAATTATCAAATGCATTAATAATTCACAACACTTGCTGCCATCACACATGCATCTAAATAATTATCAAATGCATTAATAATTCACAACACATCTAAATCAACCCACGTATCAGCATGCTTTACCAATTTGAACCTCAGCATGGCAAATATGCAACAATAGCTTCGGAAAAACTACATCCCAGTGAAACATTAATACCGGACAACAAATCCAACTTTTTTGATTTTGACTTCAGCAGACCCCATCACACCACATGCTGCACAACTACTACACTTCCAAATTGAACCAGGTATTCTCCATTCCTTTCAACACTCTCCAATGCAGCCACTCCTCTCTAAGTCCATGCACATTAACAGTGATCTTCCCATCTTTGTAGATTGACCAAACCTACTAGAAGATAGCATTAGGCTTTCTAAGGTGTCATACGCCTATTAATTAATCATAGAAAATAGACAACCTCAATTGGCTAAAACAACCAATTTCTTCTGCACTCACTTAGTCCCACCCTAAACCACAATCTTTCTTTTATACCCCTTCAACAACCTTCAATCCTCATATGTTAGAATTTGCCCACCAAACTAACCCCAAAATCTAAATGCCCTCTTTTAGGGCAGTGCAAAGGGGCCATATAAGTCGGCCCACCTGGCGAAATCTGCCCACCCACAAGGGTTACAGGCGGATTTTCCATGCATTACCAAGGCAAGCAGGTAGCTTCTAGAAAAACCAAACCTGGGGCAGGCAAGGAGCAGATTCAATCAAAATCTTCTTGATATATACCCACCCGCCATATATTATAAACATATATAATACTATATTTTTATTAAATAAAAATTGTAAAAATGATAAAAATGCACGATTTAAAATCAAAGGCGTCCATTTCGGTATGCAATTGAATCGAATTACCTTTTTCCAGAAAACTTTTCATTCTTTTTCAAGGTTTCAGAATTTTGATATCTCTGCAGCTCTTCACACACCAGCCACAATGGCAACGCAAGTATATCTCTTTCTCTTTGGCACTCGCACCGCAAAAACGAGAGAAACAGAGAAAGGGGACGGTGCGCCTATGGAGGTGATGGAGATCCTCTGAAACCTGAAACACTTCGTTCGAAGTTCAACCCCATTGGACGAAGATGAACTGCTCACTCTCACGACAAAGGGAATGGATAGCTTGGCCAAAAACTGGAGAGTAAACGGAGGGAAGAAATGGAGAGGAAGAAAGGGAGAGGAAGAACCGTGTTGAGAATCGGAGAGGGAGAGGAGAGGAAGAAAGAAATCAGGAAGGGAGAGGAGAGGAAGAAATAAAGGGATTTCGGATTTGGGGTAGGAAGAAAGCAGAGAAGAGGAAGTGAAAGAGAAAGAGAGAGAAAGAAGAGAAACGAAATCGCGTGCGAAATCGGTACGTTTTTGTAATAAAATAATCAGATGGATGTTGAATAGTCCTTCTTCAAATTTGAAGATAGATGAGAGTATACTGTAGCTCATATCTTCACAAACCCACCGAAGATGAATCCAATGCCAGCCTTTTTAAATAAAATTCATCAAATTATAGATATTGGACTCATTTGATGAGTCCAATGCCAGTGCTCTAAGCTTTACATCATACACATCCACCTAACTAACATGTGATTTATCATTTTATTTAAATACATATATATTTAAACATTAAAAAAAAAGCAAAAATGAAAAATCACAAATTGAAGGTGTGTGCATGGGGTAAAGTTTTCGTATAGAATTTCTCCATCAAATTAATATTGTATTAATAAATGAGATCCTAAATATATATATCGTTTCTATTTATATTATTAACCTGTGTGCATAAACCTCTGATCATCTCTACATTAATATTTCGGAAATAATGTTACACACCAAGAGACCTTAATTAATTTTCCAAGTCGATCAATACACTGCATATACTACTAGTACTACGAGGCATGCAAAAGTAGTGTACAATTTCGAGCTAGTACTGCCTGTTCTTCTTCCTACAAAGTTGCAACACCTCTTGAACCACTTCATCAATCTCTTCCTCTCCCTTACTGATTAGTTTCTCCTTCAATTCCTTTGCCTTCTGCCTTACACTCTCTCCAGCTTTCTCCACAACCACCTCTCTGATCACCTTTGCCACCTCCTCTCTTTTAAGCTTCCCATTCATATCTCTCTCGACTTCTACACCCACACCCACTTCCTCCACCAGCCTTGCATTGAGTGGCTGATCAAGGTGCATGGGCATGGCTATGATTGGGACCCCAAGTTTCATGCTCTCCAGCACTGAACTCCATCCACAGTGACTCAAAAACCCACCAATGCTAGAATGCTCTAAAATCTTCGTTTGCGGTGCCCATCCCTCCACAACCATTCCTCCATCTCCAACTCTATCGAGAAAACCTTTTGGAAGTGCCATTTCAAGACTGACTTTGGCACCTCCAGGAAATCTCACTACCCATATGAATGGTACCATGCTCTGTTCCAGCCCATATGCTATCTCTTCTATTTCCTCCTTTGACAGAAAATACTCACTTCCAAATGAAACAAACACAGTCGATGATCGTTCCTTGTTATTAAGCCATTCCATGATTCCCGGTTTCTCATCATATTCGTGAACAGGGTCTTGAACTAGGGGCCCGACCGGCACAATCTTCTTCCCTGTCAACTCTGAGAGATAGTCAAGGTATTTTGACTCAATCTCCCGAAAAGTTTTGATCAAAACGATCTCAGAAGATTGTTCACAGCATTCTACTACTCGTTCTGTGTCTTTGATACCATTTGCAGATGATTCAAGCAAGTTCTGGAACTTACTAATCGCATAATTATCCCGGAGATAGATTTCTGGTAAAGGAAATTCGACACCAGGGTTCTTCGTAAGGTGTATGACAAAAGATGTCATGGCAGCATTAGTAGGTAAGAACTCAACCGCTGGAATGTTTCGAGACAGAGCAATAGATGGTGCCCAATGCTGAAGAAAATCATAGATAAGCAAATCAGGGCGCAAGTTCTTTAGGATGGTGGAGAAGTTTGGGGTGGCCATGTCAAAGGCCTTCTTGAGGGTGGGCATGAGATGGGGTGGGAGACCATTGGTTGTGTGGTAGTGTGGAGGAAGCTCGGGCAAGGAAGGAAGATGGAGTTCCACAAGCTGTATTGAAAGTAAATACTTTTCAGGAAGCTTTTCTTTGATGGGGCGGAGGTTTACAGGCGTAGAACAAAAATAGATGTGAAAGTTTCTCTTGGTAAGCTTCTTGGCTAGCTCTAGGAAAGGTGATATGTGGCCGTGAGCTAACCAAGGAAACATCAGGACACTGATACGAGAATGTATACCATCCATTTTTGAATTTCCTATGTCTTGGGGATATTGGTTTCTTGTTTGTACATGAAAAGCTAGGGACAGACAGATTTTATATACACGGTACGTGGATCGAGAAGATGGAGATCGGTACGAGAAGAGACCCGAAGCGTAAAAAAAAGTTTGAATACGTGGCCAAAGAGAAGGGACCAGAGAGGGAAAGGCGAGGACGTGGAACTGTCAACGGAAGGCACGCGAAAGTACTAACGACTAACGTACGCAAGTAAACGCAGTTAGGATAAATGTTACGTACAGTCGGAGTCCGCATGTATCGCACTGTTTTTTTTTTTTTTTAAGTTATTATTAAAAAATTAATTTTTTATATAAATTTTATATTTATTTTTTTAAAAAAAAATTGTATGTCTCAACTACTACAAATATCATTTTTAATAACAACAAAAAAAAAATTCTAGATTAGATGACTTTTTGTTTAAATAAAAAAATATACAAATATTACGGTATAAGAAGTGGGGATGAGCCCGGTAATTATCAACCAAAAAACAAAACATAAGGAAAAAAATGAGTAAATCTATTTATCATTATTTTTTTATTATATTTTCATCATCTTATGATATGATATTAAATAATAAGTTCACAAATAAAATATAATAAATAATTTATAATCATTTAATATTATATTATAAGATGATGAGAATTGAAATGATAAATAGTATTATTAAAAAAATTAAGTATATATAAATCCGAACAATTTGGTTTCTTTTTTCTTTTTTTTTTTATCTTTTATTTAGAAAGACAAGTACTTGAATCTAAACCAAAAGAGATATGCATGCTTGATGATATATAATATCGTGATGGTGATATTGGTAGTAAAATTATGAGAATATAGTATATGAAGTTACGGATCGATAATCTGAATATATATGAAGTTGGTCGTATCCAACCAACTTTCTAATAATTATGGTGCGGGTAGCATCCCTGGAAATAATAGATAGTCCTTGACTAATTCCCTTCAGCCCCGATAACTCTTAATTAAGGTTTTTTAGTACGGAGTCTTTGTTGACATTTTCTGAGTAAGAGTTTGCTGGTTGGACAAATTGGCAGCTTCTATGTCTTCCTAGTTCCTACTTTGGCTTAACATAGATCAACGCCGTGAACATATCCTCCACGAAAACTAATTTTAATTTTTCATCCATCATATTCGAAAAAACGGAATATATTTGAATGGTCAAGGTCAGTGAATCTTATCATCAAGCTGAAGCTAGTTGGTTCGGACGCCATTATTTATCATTGCTACTCTTAGCTTATTTTTCTCCTCTTAACTATTAAAGGATGGTATGAAATTACCGTTTAACCTAAAAGTTTGTTAATAAAAAAATGTAGATTTAAGACCTGTTTGAGGTTATGTTAGGAGTTTTAAAAAGTGTTTAAATATTCTTAAAAACTCTTTAATAAACAAATTAGATTGTTTGTATGATACATATTAAAATATTTTTTTAATTTCAAATAAGCCAAAAAATACGTTTGAGGAAAAGTATCATTTTGATGATTTTCCTCAAATGCATTTTTTCGAATAATGCATAATGTAATTCGAATTTTAAAAAGACTGTCTATGGACAAAATTAATTATACAACTTTCAGATAATTATAATTTTCAAACTGTCAAAGGCCTGTGGCCTGATTGGTATAACCCTCAGCCTTCAAAATGGAGGTCTGGAGTTCGAAACCCCCCTTCTCCAAATGTATAAAAAAAAATTTATAATTTCCAAAATTTAAAGGATAAGGTAATAATCCTTTAAAAAAAATCAAATTATCATCATTTTTATCTCAAAAAGTACTTTTTAAATTTGTTTCCAAATAAATGTAACATGTTTGAAAGTACTTTAAATATATTGTTACCAAACAATAAATAACTTTTTGATAGTAGATATTATTACTTAAGCTATAAATTATGAAAAAATCTACTCAACCTCCTACTATTCACACCACACTCCACACTCCATCTTTTTTTTAATTTTTTTTATCAAATATATTTTTATATGAATAGTGAATAAAAAATTATAAATAGTTTAAAAAAAATAAATTTAAAAAAATATTAAAAAATGTGGAGTGTGGAGTGTGGGGAGGATGAATAGCAAAATCCATAAATTATATTTTCCGCCGTAATTCCAAACATGCACAAGGCTTGTTTGGGATTGCGGTAGTAGTCTTAAAAGTACTTAAATAGTCTTGAAAGCTATTTAATGAAAAAACTAGATTGTTTGAGTGTTGTATATTAAAGTATTTTTAATCTTAAATAAACTAAAAAGTACGATTGGAGATGTTTTTCAAAATTTTAAAAATTGTTAATGGATGAAAATACTCATACAATTTTTAAATAATTACAATTTTTAAACTTTCAAGGTTATGATCATAATTTTTAAAAATTAAAATAATTGTAATTTTTACATCAAAAAATATTTTTTTAATTTATTTTCAAACAAACGTAACATGTTTGAAAGTATTTTAAACATATAGTTACCAAAACGTAAATAACTTTTTAATAATAGAACTTCTTCCTTAAGTTATAAATTATAAGTCCTTAAACTATAAGCTATATTTTCCATCGCAATATATTATTCTTAATACTCCTACTCAATAGGTGACTTGACACGTAAAATATTTAATTTAATAGAATAAAGTGTAGAGTCAAGATTTTAACTTAAGATTTCTATTTTGATATCATGTGAAATTATTACTTATCTTAAAAGTTTAAGTAAATGAAAAAATATAAATTTAATTATTTATATTATATTTTTAACAATTGAGAATAAAAAGCTTATCCTCTATCTGTTACGATGGTAGTACACTTTATATGTTGAGAAGCTTCTAGGAAGAAAAAGTTTTAGGTACTCTGGCACCTATTATGTAATTAAAAAATTTATGCAAACATTAATTTCAATTGATACCTAATCGTATAATAAGATGAGAATATCACTTATTCGTATTTCGATAATAACTAGTAATTATTTACTCAAATAGATGTAGATAAAGTCCTGTTTGGATTTAGAGATGAGTTGAATAAATATTGTTAGAATATTATTTTTAATATTATTATTATTTTGAGATTTGAAAAAATTGAATTGTTTATTATATTTTGTATAGAAATTTAAAAAAGTTTTAATGTACTAATGATGAGATGAAATGAATTGAGATGAGTTACGGTGAGGTGAGTTTTAAATTCAAACAAAGGTTTAGAAGAAACCGTTTAACTTTATATATATATATATATATATATATATATATATATCTTGGAGTAATACATGCGCTTCCTCAGTTCCTTGGAAGTATGTTCAGAGCTCAAGTACAAAAATAGTTTTACCCATTTTTCACAATTTTAAAGTATTTTAAACAACACCTTAAAAATAAAATTAATTAATTTTTAATAAAACTCTAACAAAAGATTTTTTTTTGGTTACAGAACCTACTGGTAAAAGGAAAACAGTACAAAACTATGAATTGCACTCGTAATCCTTATGTTTATTCAAGTAATAAAGCTTGTTTATTCAAGTTGGGTGTGCCCTAAACTCTCCCTTCCTCCGACATTTTAGACTGCTTTAATTCTAATTCTAATTCTAATTCAACTCGGTTGTGCATAAACAACTAACTGAAGTCAAAAGACCATGTGGTTTTTTGCCCCTTCTCTGGGTGGGTAAAGCCGGAAAGCCCATAATAAAATAAAGGGGAGGCCCAGTTCATTGAACTGTGACAACTCATAACAGCTTGGCTCCAAAGAAAATATTGTATAAGTCAGTGACGCGTAGTTTTACCTTTTAAATGGAAGAACGAGTCGTTGCCTAGAAAAGTCCACGCATGGATTCTTGATCTTTTCAAGAATTGATGCTCGATCCCAGCTCCCAACCTGATCTATAAATTAAGGCCAGGGCGCAGACCAACAAATCCCATACAAACTGATCCTAAAAATCTCCTTTTGACATTCTTCCTTAATTCATCTTGTTTACTCTTTGATCTGCCAGCTCTACGTACGTTTACATTTGTTTGATCTTCAAAGAAAAGCCTCGTTATAAGCTTGCTCAATCCCAGTACTCTTCAAGCTGCTCTTGTTTCAGCCACCTTTTGAAGAATATCATGTCCATGGCGGATGATGGTCACGAGATGCAGAGGCCTGAAGGGTATCCATCAGGTGAGGAAATTGAAGCCTCTACAAGCAATTCGGAATCAAGCAGTACCCGGAATTGGCACTTCTTTGGTGCCTACAATGATCTGTCATTGTTGGAAAGTGGTCTCCTGCAGAGAGATATGGACGAGTTCGTGTGTGGCATTAACTGTATCGGGTTTCAAGAAAAGCTTGGAAAAGTACCATTAATGGATCCGAAGTTGGTGTCAGTGTTGGAATATTTCAGGGAGCTCTTCGTTCAAAAACGGGAAGTTTTCATGAACATATTTCCGGAGCTCCTTCAGCACGAAGTTGTGAAGTTGCTTGAGAAATTTGAGACAGTGATTGCCCAAGTGAAAATGGATCGAATGAATGCTCGGGTGTTGCAAAGGAGTTTGAGCATCGACTCGCCCAGACCAATGTCTGTAGGAGGAGATCGAGATTCGCCATCAAAGCTCGACTATTTCAAGATACGCACTGTGTACACTGATGGCGGTGCTCCACAAGGCGATGATCAACAAGGCACCCAAGGCAAATAGGGTCATTAAACTGACAAAAAATGATAACAATTGAAGCTGCATGGATCAAATCTATGGCAGCCGCTTCGATCTACATGTAATTAAATTCCAAATTATAACAATTAATTCTTTAATTTATTGGTTAAATTCAAATTATGATTATTATTATTATTATTATAGATTATTTCATTGTTGGCAATTGGCATTTGAGTTGTAGGGGAATTGTTTTGTAGAACGAATAGGAAGAACTATTTGTTCAAGTTGGATTTATGTAGGGGAATTCTTTTGCTTGCGTTCCTGTAGAATATAGAGCCTGAAAAGTTCATGTATTTCAGACTACTATCAGACATGATCTCCTGCATGATATTAATATATGTGGTTATAATTAATTAATGAAGAAATTGGCTAGATAAGGTTTTGGAATCAATAAAAACTGCTACCTGCGCGCTAATGAAGATCAAAGATAAAATTAGGTAAGGTTTTGGAATCAATAAAAACTGCTACCTGCTAATTAAAATCAAAGATATATAACTCCATGTTTTCTCAACGATGGATCACGCCGTCACGGATCTGTGTGCATGTCTTAGTACGTACGGTAGAAGTTATCGCGGCAATTCGGACTAGGAATCGCCGGTAAAATGCAAGTACTCCAACTGATATATATAAGTAGCAGCCCTTGACAAGGACTCTGTTATTATATATATATATATATATATATATATATATATATATATATATTTATATTACCCCATGAGTAGTACCGGTCGTCGCCGTGTTATGTCAAGAACAACTTCTATGAAGATCAAATTAGAAACAGATCGCTAGCTCCAAGGAAACACACGATCATGATTCATGATCATCATCATGCTGAGAGTAGTGAAGAATAATTATAGGCTGTAAAGTTGTATAATTCATGTATATTCACGGGTCGAAGTACTGCCAACGCTGTGAGCCGTAACAGTTTTTTTTTTTTAAGTTAAGAAAATGTTGCCTTTCATTCATTCATTAAGATAAACTTATATCTATAACTGCAAAAATATTTCCATATTAATCATTTGGAGCTCTACCAATACACTACTGGACTGGTCTGGACTTCACTGCTGCTAATACTCTGTACAGATAAATGTCTAAAAGACAACACTCTACTTAAATAGAGACTTAACCTCACTATTTATAGAAATGGAGAACTTAACCTCTACAGATAAAATGTCCAAGAGATGAATTCTTTTTTTATTTTTACTATACAATGAGAAAAACAAGAATGAAAAATGATAGATTACAATTTAGACTAACTCGTAGACTTTGATGACGCGTGAAGGCAACAATCTTGTCTCTTTTTAACTACAAAAGTCAAATATGAAATTAACAAGCTTGTATTTACGGCTTAAGTTATATATATATATATATAAAAACTTGAGATGTTGTTGAATTAGTCACATGAAATTAAAATTGAAGTTGCACAATAAGAAAAATAACATTTGTGACAGATTATTTGTGATAAAAATATATTTATTTTTATAAAAAATAACCGATCACAAAAGAGCAATTTTTCTAAATCTTGACCAGCATTAGTATATAAAACTACAGAACTACTATATACAACCGGTGTGTGCAAATGGCATATAATCGGCTAACTACCACGTCAGTATCTATCAGAATAATTAAAAAAAAAACTATTAGAACAATTAAAAAAAAGAGAGAAATTTGAGAAAAGTAAATCTCAGGAAAAGATAATTCATTGGACTGTAAATATTTGAGAAGAAGTAGAACCTCATGAAGAAGATTTGAGAAAAGTTTCATATTTGAAACTTGAGTGAAAGCATTTCGCACAGATCACATGTAGAATTTACACAGTAAGCATTTTAATCTCTCTCTCTCACATTTACCTTAGAGGCACTTCACTATCCGCTCTTCAATAATTTCCTGGTGGGCTCTCTCTCTCTGTGACACAAAACACCTACTTTTCTGGATCTACAAATTCATACTGTAGTGTTTTCGTTAGCATCAATGTTACATATCAACGCTTAAATATCATTGGGGTTCATTAAAGATGGTTCTGAAGCCATGCCGAAACCCATATCGAACGAAAGAACGTCGGTCATTGTGAGGGTGGACTCGATTTCATCCGGTTTTAAGCAATCCGTCTTTCTCATGTTTCATCATATAAAAGTCAATTCGGTCTCCTTTAACTTTGCTCTTGTGGGTATTTATGGAGAGAGATGGAGATAGAGATGGATGATTGTTTTTATTTTTTTTTGTCTCATTCATTTCTTTTCTGTGATTTGCTCTTATTTTCTTTCTCTGCCTACTGGAATGTAAAATAAAACATAGTGTTTCATTTAATGAGGTGGAGATTCTCCACTAATTGGACAAGATTGCAAGAAGCATTTTTCATAAAACTATGACTGACTGGAGATGAGGTACTGTTGATGAAAATGGATGATATGACACATAAGCATAACGACAAATGCTAGGCCGTTGTCCCCTCAAGTATACTGTTATTGTATTTTTTTTTTAAAATATAAAAAAAAATTATTATTAGTGAATTTACGAATTATTTAACATTTTAAAAAAAGGAAAAAAAAGGCACGGGCGTTACACTTGACTATTGAGGGGGCAAGTTGAGTAAATGTGTAGCTGCACCCAAGCGTAATTGACAGTCGATAGATCTTAATGGAAGGTACAAAATTCATTTTTTGATAGTTTAAAAGCATATTAATATATAATTAGTTACGATAGTTTGAAATGTATATGATAATTAGAAAATGCAAATTAATTAAGCATATTAATTAATCCCTGCATGCATTTGGATATTAATTTATTATATTTTCAATAAATCTTGATCTTATGATATCATGATCATCCAATGCAAATCATAATAATTAAGAGCGAAAAAAATTAAGGCCTAGTTTGGAATCTTTCGATACTAAGATATTCTTAAATATTATGAGATACCTCATTATTATTCATCATGTTATTATTATTTTTTATCTATTTTTTTATTATTATTTAATATTCTATCTTGACTTTTTTACTATTATTCTGCAACGCGCAAACGATTGACCGAAAAGATCAAATGTTAGGCGAGAATGTGTCGTTTATATATAAGATGCCGTGTGACAAATTCATTCCCAAAAAGAAAAAAAAAATGTTAGGCCAAAATTATATTACATATTATTATTTATTTATTTCACTTTCTTAAAAGTAGAACTGCTTCTAGAATCGTTAATATTTGAACTTTTTAAGGATCTCATGACCAGCAAAATGGGAAAATCATAATTTCCTTTAATATTGGATCAATATTATTAATTAAGGAACGCTATATATAATTTGCACAAATCGTTCCAATAATATCATAAAGTTAAATATGTTCAGCAAATCATGTTGTCCATCCATTAAGAAGATAATTATACGTACATATCTATATATATAGACACACATGACACGCATGCTAGCAAATAGCAATGATCCTAGGAAAGATAAGTAATTCTAAATACAGTTATAGATTCTGCAAACGTTGCACATTTTTTTAAAAAAAGAATGAGATTCATCCTTAAAAAATTAAAATTTTCATATAAGTCTCATATTTACTCAATTTTTTAAAAATTACACTTGTGCAATCTATAACAATAAATATCATTTAAGTTATAAATATATAAAAAAATGATATTTACAGTCGTGGAGTGTGCAAGCACCACTCAATCTTTTAAAACAAATGAGTAAATATGAGATCTATATAAAAAAATTAATTTTTTAATAACGGATCTCACTATTTTAAAAAAGTAACTGCATAAAACTTACACAATCTACGACTATACGTAGTATTAATATAAATATATATTGATCACACACACAAGTTGAACGAAGTAGTAAACGAATATGATCTAAAAAAACTCGCAATATCTAGACTAATCTTGGCTTGACTTGAAGTTTCAGAGTGAACAGCAAGACGTGCGTCCGTGGACAAGCCCTCCGCCAAAGGACCAGCTAACTTCTAACTTCTACAAGAAAGCTAGCTCGTGTCACGACGATCGACCCGCCGGTCTGTTTGAGTCAGCTAGCTATTCTTATCAACTACATATGGACAAGTTTGAACCATTTTTTTTCTTATTTTGATTTGTACAAAGCACAATCGATGGACCAGTTTTTCAAAGTCTTGAAAAATGAGTAATGCCTGTCACTACCACTCTCGCGGTGATTATCAAGGAAAAAATTGTACGTTACTTCACAGTCAGCAACGAGTCTAGAGCTTGAAGTAACGAGCACGTCAAAGCAGCGCTAGGAAACTCCCTGAAGCATATGCTTTTTATAAATACCCCCAGCAAAGCCCAACGGCCCTAAGCCAGTGGTGATCACAACTATATATCCGATTCATATTCCACTCACCAAGCCTTGCCCAGCTTAATTTTTCATTTATAAATACCCCCAGCAAAGCCCAACGGCCCTAAGCCAGTGGTGATCACAACTATATATCCGATTCATATTCCACTCACCAAGCCTTGCCCAGCTTAATTTTTCATTCTCGTTTTTGTGGGATTTTCTCCATCAAATTATAAAGAAAGAATTCATGTCCATGGACAAGCTCGACAACCGCTACGATGCACCACGGCCGGAATCTAATGCATGGGAAGCGTATGGACTACTGGCCGGGTACCGGACTGCTGATCAGGGAATGACCGACGTCATCGCATCAAGCTCTGGGAGTTCGCCATTTCCGGGCACTTTAGACGATATGTCGCTGCTGGAAAGTGGACTATACGGGAATAAATACGGTGACATGGTCGATGATTACTGCAGATTTGAAGCGGAGGCTGGAAAATCAGTTGATCCAAGATTGTTATCGTTGTTAGAATTCGTCAGGGAGCTCTATGTTCGGAGACAGGAGCTGTCCAAGAAGATCTTTCCGGGGCTTCGCGATGAGTTTGTGGAGTTGTCTAGGAAAATTCGTGGGCTGGTTGTAGCCCAAGTTGAAGGGAGAGGAACCAGGAGGCCGGTTGCAACCTTGCAGAGGAGTTTGAGTGTTGGCTCGCCACGAACACCGTCCAACAAAGCAGGGGAATTGCCGTTGAGGCTCGAACGCTTCAAGGTACGCGAACTGACTCTAGTGGACGTTGTTCCAGTACAAGGTGCTCCTCAAGGCAGTAATGGCGGCGGCGGTAGTCAGGGCGGCGCCTCAAAATAAAAGCATAGGAAAATGAGAGGATTACCCTCCTACTATTTATTTATTATTATTTTTTTATTTGATTTTTTATTAATTTTTTATTTTACTTAATAATTAAGGGAGTGATTATTAATAAAATTATATATATTTTTAATTTTTTTTAATGATTAAAAATGTTAAAAAAATAGTTAAAAAAAATGATAAAAAAATAAAAAATTTTAAATATGATATAAATAATAAATAAATAGTGAAATGGTAGTAAGGCTATCATTACCCAAAAGCATATAGGAATAATGAAAGATATGGAAGACTTGGAAATGGTCAGCGCCGCCTTCACATGTAAATTAGCGAATTAATTTTTCAATATTACTCGTTTTGTTAGGTTTTATTATTATCGTTTTTATTTTTTGTCTAATTTTTTACGACAATCATTTGATCAAGAATATTCCATGCCTTAGGGAAATTATTATATATTTATTTATGTACACGTTTTTTTGAAAAAAATAAAGTAAAAGCAGAATTCAAGTTTTGTGTTTTCACCACAGAAGTTATGTAACCTTTTTCCGAATGAATGAATGATACATCCAAAATGTCAAGAAAAAATAATTTAATCAGTATTCATTATTTTCTTTTTTGATTTTTTCTAGAAAGTTTTTAACTGGTCAAAACTATGGAGAAACGAAACCAAGTACCAAAACCATTATAGGCCTTAGACAATAGTATCCCTTATCTCCTTTCTTTTTCATCCTGGTAGTGAGGTTCTTTTAATATTAATTTTAAGAAATTGACAAAAATTTGGAGGGGATTAGTATCTCAAGAAGAGGCCCACCACTCTCATACCTCCTTTTTGTTGATGATCTTATCCTTTTTGGTTTAGCAACAGTCCAAATTGCTAATCATTTGCAAGCTATCTTGACACCTACTCATCTTTGTCTGGCCAAAAAATCAACTTAAGTCTTCCATCCACTTCAACAACAATACTCACATAAGAAACAAACAGGAGATAAGAGAGATCCTTAGCTTTAAAACATCTCCATCTAAACTTAGATACTTTGGTCTACCCCTCTTCATCAATGCTTCTAAGGAAAATCTTTTTAAAAATACTCTTGAAAAGATTCAAAATAGGCTACAAGGTTGAAAAACAAAAATACTCTCTCAAGTTGGGAGAACTACTCTAATTAGAATAGTAGCCAGAGCAATTCCTTCCTACCTAATGTCTACATGAGCGTGCCAAAATCCATCGCAAATAAAATGGATGCTTCGTTTTGAGGATTTTGGTGGGGAATTGATGAACAGAACACAAAAGCCTACACGCCTGAGTCTTGGAAATCCATCTACTAGCCTAAATCCTTAGAAGGCCTTGGCCTCAAGAACAACTCTCTCTTCAACAATCCATCTACTATTGTTTTCAGGTTAATAATGGCACCACCACTAGAGCTTAGCTTGACCCTTGGATTCCTACATTGCAAACCTTCAAGCCTCAACCAAACTAGAACAACCATACCATGGAGCCCAATCTAAAAGTTTTGGAATTAACCCTTGAGGAGCCTAGAAGATGGATCAACACTATCTTCCTCTAGGCTCTTTTCTCCACTGAAACTATCAATGAGATCCAAAAAATTCCTCTTTCTAATTATAACTACTCAGCTACTGATGATAAAATCAAATGAGTTCATCAGTCAACTGGGAATTTTTCAATCAAATCAGCATATGCAGCCATGATAAACACCCAGCAAACTAACCCAACACTTTACTCAGCAGAGACCTGGAAGAAACTTTGGAGACTGAAAATGCCAGACAGGCTAAAACTCCTCCTCTGGAAAATTCAACACAATGTTCTTCCCACTGGATCTGTTTTAAAAAGAGTTCTTCCTCTTGAAGATGATCAAATACATTGCCCATTATGTAAAACTGAAGAGGAAAGTCTTACCCATTTGTTTCTAAGTTGCCCCTTCTCAAGGATCCTATGGAGACAATCAAAATGGCCCATTAATATTGCTCAGTTTGCATTTCAACCAATATCAAATTGGATCAAGATCATTCTCAACCCAGTTTCAGAGCTGGCCCTGTCTGAAGATGAAACTCAAGCTTTCCAACTCTTCACCACCCTAGCCATGGACAATCTTTGATTCCTAAGAAATTAGGTTATTCAAATCATCCCAACCATGGACCTGTTTATTTCCTAAATTTTCAATGCTTTCAATGAGCACATCAAAGCCTGGAGAGAAAAAAACCAACTGGAAGAGTCCTTAAGATCACTCCCACCCGTAGGCTTCCATCTATTAACCTTTGATGTAGCAGTCCAAAACCATGGCAATGTTGCAGTAGTAGTATGTAAATCTGAAAATGGAGCTCCTCATGACTTTGTAAATACCACATTTCTGCACAACACCAATCCCAACATTGGATAAGCCACAGCAACGCTACTTGCAATCCAAAAAGCCCAAAACAAAGGCCTGAACAAGATCTACATCCAAGGAGACTGAAAGCAAGTTGTGCAGGAAATTTCCAAAGCAAAGCAGTTAACAAACTGGACAATGCATTCCATTATTAGAGACATCAAGTATCTGCTAAGCAACTTTGAAGAATGTCAAATGAAGAAAATACATCGATCTCAATGATGCGCGCACAATATTGCGCAATGGGTAGCTTCCAAGCTTCTATATGGCAGCATACCCCTTATTAGCATTCCCCATTGTCTGTTAACTTTCCATAGTAGGAAAAATCCTCCCATCAATCCTGTATAACTAATAAGACTTTGTTACTTTGGTTAATGAATAGAACTTGCTTAGAAAAAAAAAAGTACCAAAACCATTATCAAATAAGAAGCTCATAGGATATGTGTACCGGGGGTCAACAAGCAGCTGCATGGCAAGAAACATATTTCTGGCTTTGCTCCTTTTATATGCTTTTCACCACATTTCCAAAACAAAAGCATTATAAATGATTTTGTTATGCAGTTTAATTTGTACATATTAATTTTCTGCATTATATCATAATAAATAGTTTTTAAATTTTCCTGAAATATTATATATTTCTTGTTTCTCAATTCAGGTATATAGTTTTATTTTTATAACTTGATCTGGCTTTTTAATGTTTAATGAATTTTAGAGAAAATTAAAAAACTTATATATAGCTAGTAATTACATTAATTCTTAAATGGCAAGTTACTTTGGCGCGTGCTATATATGTAGTACGCCATATATGAATTGAACTCTAGGGTTTAGATATTAGCCAGTTATCACTAACATAGAAACGAAGGAGAGATAGAGCAATGAATGACACTACAAGAAATCACGGCTTTTCCAGCGCTCAAAATCGTCGCAAAAATTCTATATAATTGCTGCATTTGTACATTTTCGGTGATTTTTAGTTCACTGCATTTTCAAAAAAATTAATTCTTTACTTCTGAGTTAACCCAACGATAGGCAAAAATAGTCAAAAAAAGTTTCAATTCTCGATGATTTTAGTCCATGGCAAATAGTGGTTAAAATCGCCGCAATTGTCCTTTCGGACTCCATAAAAAATCGTTGCAAATACTCTTTTGCAGTGGTGTTGTATCGTCGCAAATGCTATCAAGTTTGCCACAATTGTGCAAATCCAGCAAAATATAAATCGCTATAAATAGTTTATTGTGCAAATAGTTCATTACCGGCAAGGTAAAATCGCCGAAAGAGAGCTTTTGCGGCGATTAGTGCAAATAAGTTTACTAGATGAAAAAATATTTTTGGCGAATTTTACTTGCCAGAAAAGGATTTTCACAAAATATAAAAAAATATGCACAAAAACAGAATACATAAAAAAAATAGAATACACATCTAAATTATAGGTTCTTGCTCAAAAAAGCAACTGCACAAGCGCGAAATTGAAACAAATTGACTTCTAACTACAATGTATTACACCCATCAATTGCAGAGTAGGTGCCATATGCCTGCATGTTGCAAAAAATGAAATATTATGAGAAATAAAGAAATAAAGCAACGAACAATACACTGTAAGTTCAAAGAGGATTTCCAAACCACCCAAGTTTTGCAGGATTCACAGTTTTACCTTACACTATGGATTGCACTAATATTCTTTTTACATACTCAAAAAAGATCCAAAGTTATGAGCTACTAATATGACCAAAACGCATGACCTCTTTAACTCAAATGACAACCCATTAGCTCCAACAGATATATATAATGATGCCCTAAAAAAACTATAAACCAGTTCAATATTAAAAGACAAAGGTCACCTACCTACAAGTAGGATAAGAATACGGATGCCCACCCTCCCTTTAAGTTTCGAAGATATAAAGTAGAACTTTGGCATCATTCTGAAGATACAAAGTTCTGGCTTGATACTGCAGCAAAACAAACAAATACAGTTGTTTAACTTTCCTACATATGACAAGAAGCACATACATATTTCCCTGCAAGATATTTCACCATCCTCCTCTTGCATAAAATAGGACAAAAAGCACAGAAATCTGGAACGGTGCAAGTATGCATGTAGATGCAATGGTCAAATCAATGGCTACCAAACCCGTGGGTTCAAGTCTTAAGACCAGTCACATAGGAAAAAGATGTTGAAGGGTAGGTACTGTATCCAGATCCCCACTTCATGGATGTCACTTATGTTCTAGATCAAAATTGGGTAATCAGAAAGAATAAATCTTGGGATCAGCCCCTGTTCATGCATCCTCCGGAACACACTATATGTGGAAAATACATTGACAAATTTATCCTTAAGCAAATTGACAATTTTATCCCCAAGTCCCACGAAGCCCCCCTTCCCCCCGATTTCGAAATCATGTGAAAATCTGAGCTGCGATGGACGGCGTTGCCGTGACTGGGGTACGACGGTGGGGGCTGCTGGGAGGTCGTGGGGCTCGATGGTGGTGGCTGGGCTGGCTTACGGCGGCGGGCGGCGGCATTTCGAGTTACATCCGTGTGAGACCCATTTCGGGAGTGGAGAGGGGGCTGCGCGTGGGGGCTCCGCGTAGAGGCTTAAAGGTGGCTGGCTGGTCGCCGGTGTGAGGGGGAGCCGGTGAGGTGGTCGGTGGCGCTGCTGGGTGGCCGACAGTGGCGGAGAGAGGCCGAACCGCGCGATGCGATTGCTCGGCGAGGAACCGGTACGCGGCGTGGCGAGGGAGGAGATGGGGCTGGAGGCTGACGATGGTGGTGTCCGGTGACTGCAGTACCGACGGTGAGGTTGGAGGCTGACGATGGTGGTGGCCGGCGACTGCAGGTGGCGGGACTGGGTGAGTTGAGAGAGGGAATCGGGTTGGAAAGGGCTGAAGGTGTGAAAAAAAAAAAAAAGAAAAAAAAAAGAAGAAGATGAAATACAACACGTAGGGTGTGCTACGCATCAGCCGTGAACAGGGGCTGATGCGTAGCATGTCTCAATGAGAAATGACTCTTTATGTGCCTCAAAAACTTGCACAAATAAACGGGTTGGGGCGGGAGTAAGGGTTGAATTTTTTATATTCATAGGATTGATTCATTTTGTGGGGGTGCAGCTACAGACATGAAGTCTTGGAACATAAGATATACTCCATGATAGAATTTCAAAAGAATATGAACTTGGGAGGTAAAAAGGACACAAATATGAATATAGCACTATCTATGTTATGAAACTAGACCCCAACTATGTTATGAAACTAGAAGCAAAAAAAACAACAAACTATATTAAGTTCCTACATATGCTGTTTGAGAAAATTCCAGGTTTCTTTTTTCTTTTGATTGTCAAATTGTGTTGTTAGAATAGATAGCTATCAAAGTACAATCACTTCCTACGTAAATCTTAAGAAGAATGGAAGGAGAACGGAAGGGAGGCATGACATTTTTCCTTGGACGGCTTCTTCGGACCCGAGAAACATATGGAAATGGCAACAAATATCCAACAAGTGGTTATGGAAACTATCTTATAAGTAAGATAGCTAATTGATAATCCATTCAATCCTGAAACAGAGCAGGAACCAATATCACCCCCTCCCTTAAAAAAGGGCAAGAAATACCTCAAGCTGCGCATTTTGTTTACCAGCATCAGCTTCTGAGGTCTTGGTCTTCAATAAACCTGGCATATATTGTGTTATTCAACTATGAAAATTAATATGTAACCAAAAACAGAATATTTAAAGTATGTGTCCAATGAAGTGAACCAAGTTGCTAATGAGGCAATATCTGTATCTGTTCAGCACTGAACTTAAAGTGAGTTGCAAAATCCATTCAGTAGTGATATTTATTCAGACAACATTAAAAAATAGTCAAACAAGTTGTGCATTATATGTGGTAGTATAATACTCTGTCAAATCTTAAATTAATGATTATGTAATAATCCTGACCATATACTAATTGCTTAATCGTATATATGTACGTACATGATCCCTCATTAATTTTTTTCATCATTATTATTTATAAATTAAGAACAAGACGTGGCCGGGAAATACGCTAATTTGCCAAGCATCTGAGGTAGTACCGTCTGAAGAAAGTCAAACATACAAACGATCGACCCAAATCCTCAAGAATCGATATGCATGATCAACTTGATGATGTCTATCAATCATGGCAGCAGCAACGAAAGTACTATATTACTGGTGATAAATCATAAGATAGACACATTAACTCTTTTCTTTTCTTTTCTTTTTTTAAGGAAAATGTCGTCATGATTCATTCATTCATAAAGAGAAATTTACATTTATAACTAGATACATGCGAGGATATCCTCGTATCAATCATTTAGAGTTATACCAACATACTATTGGACTGATCTGGATCTCACTACTGCTGATACTTTCTATAGGCAAACATCCAAGAAATAACACTTTACCTAAACTCAACCTTTTAAATGGACACAATTGTCCAAGAGACGAATTCCTTTTTTATTTTTACTATACAATAAGGAAAACAAAAATGATAAATGATAAATTACAATTTGTACCAACTCGAGTAGATTTTGACAAAAGGTAAAAAGCTTGTCTCTTTTCAGTCACAAAAGTTAGATTTAAAAGATCTAGTGGTGGAGATTCCATTGATCTGGCGAGTGTCACTAGAAGAGCTGCTGGAAGGGGTGGCCTGTGAGGACCAAGTGCAGTTGTGAGTGACGCGTGAGGACCACGCACAGTGATTTTCGCAAAATTGCCACTATCTTCCAAACGATTTGCGGTCTAAGAGTTTTCATGTGTTGCACGTGTCTCTCGAGAGTTGTCGGAAAACTATATATTTGACTTTTATGACCTTAAATGAAGAAAAATAAACTAAAAAATGAGGGAATGAGAGGGAGAAAAAGGAGGAAGCAAAGACCTCCTCCTTTTACAGTGAAAATCAATTCTAGAGGGTTTTTTTTTTTTCGAAGTGAAGAGAGGGAGAGATCAAATTTTGGTATTAGGTTAAGAAAAATAAAAGTTGACAGCCACATTAATTAAGACCACGAGATTATGAAGATGATCAAAACAATTTAAGCTCTAATTAATTAGCTCATGTGCTATGGTTGGGCTATATATTATAACACATATATAGATTAACATTATAAATTAATTTGCTGTCATTATAGAGTATTAAGATATAAAATAAATAATAAAATCTACTTCTTCCTATCAGCTTAAACTTTTGGGATAAGTGGTGATTTAACATGGTATCAGAGCAGAGGTCCTGAGTTCGAACTCTGACTCTACACTCTACCCCATTTAATTAAATATTTTACTTATTGGGCCTACTCATTGAGGGAAAGTTTAGCCCACAAGTGAAGGAGAGTATTAAGATATAAAATAAATAATAAAATCTACCTCTTCTATCAGCTTAAACTTTTGGGATAAGTGGTGATTTACATAAAGAGAATATATAATCCAAACAAATAAGTACAGTCGGTGACACCTGGCCAAGTCATGATATGGCTAGGTAGCTTAATTGGACTGGCCAAGTCATATATGGTTGGCATTTTCATATATTTAGTATTATATATATTCAACCATGTTTTATTTTCCTTCCAACATGTTTTTATTAATTCATACATATACGTACGACCCACCTCGATCTGTATTATATATGTAGACTATATATATATAGATATATAAGAACCAATTAATTTATATATAAGAATTGTTGTCACGCATATATATCTATATATTATCATTTTAAATTTTCTGATCAACCATCTAATCCTCAAAAACAAGAACATCTGATTTCAAAAAAAAAAAAAACATCTTTGATCTCCATATGGGTAACCTTCAAAACAAGAGTAGTTCTACCGACGTATCCAAAGACGTTGATCGCGAGATTAACGTGCTGCATCCTGCCGAAGCTGGTCATGCACCGGAGAAACACCAATATTACGGGGATCCATCGGATCTTGAGCATAGCACGGCCAGAAGAAGTACTTCTTTAATTCCAGGCAGCGCTGATTCTGATACATCGCGACTGAAAAGTGGTGGTGATCTGCTTCGAGAAATCAATAATGCTGGCGAGATGCGTGACAATTGTGATAGAATTCATCAGATGGCAGCAGAAAAAGTAGTCGATCCACGGTTACTGACCTTGCTAGAGTTTTTCAGGCAACTCTACGTTCGAAGACAGGAAGTGTTCAAGACAAGTTTTCCCGATCTTCACGAGAAGTTTGATGAGATGTTTAAGAAGGATGGTGCAAAGGTATCCCGAGTTAAATCAGGTCGAATGATCAAAGCTCAACCAATACTGCAGAGGAGTATGAGCGTTGGTTCGCCGCGTGAGATATCCGGAGATGATTTGAAGCTCGAAAGGTTCAAGGTAAGGATTATTGATGTGGGCGGATCATCAGATACTAAACAAGGTGGTGGGAAAGGTGGTCAGGATGGTAAGGGAGGCAGTTCCAAATAAGCAAGCTATATATTTTTGGATGGTGATTTCTGATCGAATTTGTAATTAGAAAAATATTGGTTTCCATGGAGGATAGCATTTTTATTATTTACAGTTTGGTATATATATATATAGGATATTCTTTGCTAATTCAGAGGATATCTAATTAATAGTTAGCACCTGATAATCCTTCAGAGAGAATTGAATACGATGATCTCTTTGGTCATGAATTGGTTGTACAATATGCCACAGAGGTATGGTTTGTTCGAATAGATGTTGCAAATTAAAGAGTGTCTTCGAAATTCGATCTGCCATTTCATTCATGCTGGGATCGAACAAATCATTCATGGGTGTCTGCTTCATTTGTACTGTTGTTTTCGAAGGATTTTGTTTCCTTGCTTTGGTTTTCATTTAGATCTTAATTAACACGAGTGTGCTCGATCGTTGGTGTAAATTCTTGTAGATTGATGTGATGTTATCAATCAATTGAAGTAGTATCAGTACTACGTTTCAGGCTGGGAAATAAATTGCGAGCACTTTTTCTACGGATGTTATTTCACTTTCTATGAACAGTGGTGGGTTTTGTCTTCAAAGTTCCATGTCAATAATCTCCCATTATTTCAAGTCAAATATAGAATTTTCATGTACAAGAAACCCACATGCGTGGATGGCTCATCGAAAGCTGTTTAATTGAATTGGGCCATGCTCAACTTGCACAAAGCATACGCCATTTAAATTTGAAACTCTTGTTGCATCAAATGAATAAGGCTTTTGATCAATGAGATCAAATTAATTAGAATACAAATTAGGATTCAAAATTAATAGGCTAATAATGAGAAGTTAATTAATTCCTTAATATATATATATATCAGAATCTTTTGACCAATTCTTGCTGGTGAAACTTTTATTTTTTGGGTTGGCGAAACCTTTTTTTTTTTTTTTAAATGTTGAATATATATTTTTTCAGAATCTGGATGGCTAAAATTAAAGTTTAAAAAAACAATTTCTCATGAATTTTGTTTTTCTTCGATATTGTCACATGAGTAGCTTCACGTGGCTCTTGACTGGAAGATCTAAATCTTTCCTCTGTACAATTTTTAGCTCTGCCATATAAAATGCTCGTACTGTTATATGCAGATGATGATGCCTTTCCCATTACCTTAAGATATTTTCCTGATAATTCTTACTAGGGATAACATGTCCGCACTTTTTTTTTTTTTTTTTTTTTTTAAGAAAAGAGTCAAGGCCACATGTATAACATGTCCGCACTTGTAAGATATCTATGGCTATATATATATACAAACACACTAGGAAACGGCTCCAAGTACGTTTAGTCTCGAGGCGTACTTGATATAATTATTTAAATAATAAAAAGTGAAAAATTCAATAACTTATTTGTTTAGAAAAAAAAATATAAAGTTAAAGAAAGACAAAAATTAAAAATTAAAAAAAGTCTAAACTTCATCAAAGTATGAGTATTGGTTTGCATCCATATTGTATGAGTACCAATGTTTTGAATACCGTTTCGGTGACTGTTTCGGTCGAGGCATTGAAACGAAATATTTTGATACCGGTATCGTTTCGGATACCGTTTCGGAATAGTCGATATATGAATAAATTATATATATATGTATATAAATTATAAATAGTCTAGATTGAATTGAGGGAATCCAAAAATGAGCCTGCAGTTTGAAGAAATAAAAAAAAATAAAAAAAAAATGTAAAGGTCAAAAAATGTATATAGGCCGGAATCCGATATATCGGTCGGTACAGGCCGATATACCGGCCGAAACAAGTCGATACAGGCCGATACAGTTGAAATTTTGGCCAGAACTAAACACCATACTTGTCTGTACCGGCTACCCGGCCGGTATGGCATATTTTAGCCGTATCGACCGATACAAAACAAAATTTAAAACTTTGATGAGTACACTGTCAAAACAAAAAGGACATGAAAAAGAGACGTCAACTCATGTGCGCCGCGAAGCTATTAAGGACCTTTTGGTAAAATATAATCCTTCATTAAATTTTATAAGAGAGTTACATGTCAAATGGTCAAGGATTTTAAGGACCTTTTGGTAAAACATAATTTTTCATTAAATTTTACAAGGAAACTACACGTCAAATGGTCAATAATTTTAAAGTCTTTTTGATAATACATGACTTAACGGATTTAATGGAAAAACAAAAAAAGTTAAGAAAAAAATAACAAAAATTACTATTCACAGTTATATAACCACTTATTATAATAGAGTAAATATATGAAATCTTGCTACACCTACCGATTATAAGGCTAAATGGCCTTTTTTTTTTTCATCATTTTTTTCATACTTTTCTTATATTCTTAAATTTTTTTTTAAAAAATTACTAACTTATTTAAGAACACTTTTTTAATAGTTAAGTAAAAAATATATATATATATAATAAAAAATAAAATAAAAACATCAAACGGTGACTTTTGCAGCATTTTCCATATATACGAGACGACGACCTTTTCCTCCAAAGTAGAAACTTTAATTTTTCTTTTAAAAAGCAACGAATGCATGAAGAAGAATATGTACTTCGACCCTTGTACTTTTGACTCTAGAAGAGGATGTTATGCCTATATTCCTCCCAAATCCAACCAATCCCTCTTGAAAGTGGCTACCGCCGGCCTAGCTAGGGTACAATTTTGGCTCTAGTGGCCGGAGCTGCTATCGAAATGACAAAGAAATTAATTAAGAACGCATGCATGCACTGGATCAGTACTGTATATATATATATATATATTCATCTTTTAGTTTTTCTTTTTCCACAAATGAACTCACAATTTTTTAACTTAATTTGGAGTCGTTTAACGATTAAAACTGGTCGAGGCCATGCAGAGTAGTACCATATGCAGCAAAGAGCACTTGAAGTTGAAGTAGTACTATATATATGATCTGTTGTTTTCTTGAACTTTATGCAATGGCCATTCCTCTTTGTTGGGGGAAAGTCCATCCTCTGTTGGGGAATGATATGGACTTTCCCCACCTAATTAAGTCGTCCCTTTCCCCCTCATAGAAAACCTTGCTGGTAAAGATGGTAACAATTAGTAACAACGTCGAGAAAATATATAGCATCTCAATTAGCTCCATTTGCAGCCTTACCAAAATTTTGATAAAATCATGATCATGATCGTCATTCATTCAGCTTATTGGTAATTATTAAAGATATATATATGTATATATTCTCTAAACAAGTTGAAAAGGAAGTCTCCTTTAATTGTGCATAGCCAAAAAAAAAAAAAAAAGATGAATTGTTAAAAGAGTCGGGCTGCTCTGCCGCACAGAGTAGCCCGCTCTACTTAACTACTAGTTGTTTCGTAATTTTTTTTTTATTTTTCTATTCACATTTTTTAACATTTTAAAAAATATATATATATCAATACACTTAAAATTACTTTTTTAATTATTAAATAAAAAAATAAATTTTTTTTCCAAACAGTCCAATAGAGCGGGCACAATTGGAAGGCAAAGTAGTTTTTTTCCTTATTAAAATTCTGTGTACTCATGTTTTCTTTCGTTTCTCTTTGCTTTTTGATCTCACATCATCTACATTAATTTTCAAACAATATTAATGGTGACGCTGTTTTGATAAGGTTTCAAATATTCCAGATTTCCACAGTGAAAATTCCTCCCTTTTGTTTTTTTTTTGTTTTTTTTTTTTTTCCTTGAGACATCAAGAACTGATCTTATGCTCCATTTCATTAATATATTTTGGTATTGATCCCTGCCTATTATATGCTACTTCAAATCTTATGATGATAATAATAATAATCACGAGTACTTGGTGCCGGGTCTGTATAACTCCCTAGCTAGCTGATCAGACAATCCCCACGAAAATTCAAGGTTAATTCCACCAACGTCCTTTGCAATAATCTTTGGATGCGATGCAGTAATAACTACTTGTTTGAAAAGATTTTATAATTTGGTACTAATATATGAGATTGCCGAAATTAAAAATTAATTAGATCTTCCAAAAAAAAAAAAAAAATTAGATAGGTATTTTAACTTGTCTTAAAAATTAATTCTTACCATGCATGTCAATCATGATGTGAATGATGTATACATGCTCTGACTTTTAAGAAGAAAATTTTATATTTTTTTTTCTCTTTAGTATTTCTAAGGCAAGTGGGAATTTTCAGCTTGTACATGCATTAATGGAAGAAATTGAATAGATCAAATTTTAAACTTGTGTTAGGTTTTTTTTTTTTTTCATGTTAGCGGTAGACCAGAGTATATTCTTATAATGGCCGGAAAAGGTAAGAATTCTCGTAGAGCTTGTCGATAAATATATATATTTATTTATATATAGAATAATTCTTCTCTTCAACTATTATTCATCTTATATTTTATGAAGAAAAAAAAATTATCAAGTATAGAGTGTGAAGATGAATAATGATTGATATATAGCAAATTTCATATATATATATATATATATGCATGTTTGGTGAATTTTTAATGTAGTTCTAAAGGTAGTTTAATCTGTGAAATTTGAGTATCGACATGTACTAATTATGAGCTCAATAGAAAATAAAATATGAACAAATATATTGTAAATATATAAAGAGGGCTTGGAAATATAAGAACACGCACATATTTTATAAGAATGGATGAAAATACATCATTTTGAAAAAAAATATATATTTAAAGTTAAAGATTTGAAACTTTTCTTAAGAATTTATAAGTTTTCATATTAATTAGTAATGCAGAAGATATTTACTCAATCTACACCGACTTGCAATTAAAATAACTTAATTTATTTTCTTTCTAAAGCTTCATTTGGAACATAAATTTATCTTAATTCATCTCAACTCATCATTATAATTTTTTTAAATTTTAATATAAAATATAATAAACAATTCAACTTTTTCAAATCTCAAAATAATAATAATATTAAAAAATAATATTCTAATAATATTTTATTATTTCAACTCAATTCAATTCAATTCAACATCCAAACACAACTTAAATATTGAAAATTTGTCAGCATAATGCATGTTCAGTGAATTTTGAATGCAAGTAGTAAAAGTCAATTTGTTTTCTTTTTAAGTATTCTTTAGGCAAGCGAAAATTTGTAGTATATGCATTTTCGGTGAGTTTTTTCAATTTAAAATAATACATTAAATATGAAAAATTTAAAAACAGATAATACATATAAGAAAAAAAAAACAAAGATAAATGGTTTTCTTTTCCATGCAACTGTGGATTTGGATCTGATTGAACTCTCTGTCTCTCTCCCTGTCTCTTTCTCCCACACAGTTCTTCCATTTGTACTTTGTGACTTGCTGGCTCTGCCCAGTTCACTGAAGCTCCCATATTCTCCACTGCTCTCTACACTCTCTTCCACAATGAAACAGTTACCTCCTTTCACTTTTCTTCTCAAACCTAACTCCTAAAGAAAACTCGGAACAATGATAGCCCTGATTGATCTTTGTTGGTCAGAGAGATGGTGTTTTGAACTCTGATCTGGGTTTCTATGGGACAAATGCTCCATCCTCAGAGTGTGAATTCTGTACTCTTTTTAGTCTTTTTAAGGCTGGGATTCCATGTCTCTATGGGGAACAGAATTGAGATATTGATAACTCTGTAATTCTAAATATTAGTCTTGAAGGATTGATTTTACTTTTTCGTTTGGGAAAGTATGATATCGTCGGGGATAAATTTGGTGATGACGGTGATAGGGTTTGCGGTGAGCACTATGTTCATCGTGTTCGTGTGCACGCGCCTTGTTTGCGCTCGATTTCAGTTGAATACTTCCAGGGGCTCCTTTTCATTTCCTATCGCTTCCAGTATTGTAAGCCATTTCTCAATCCGATCCAAGTATTGTATGCCCCCTTTTTTTTGTCTTGTTGTTTAAATGTATATAAAAATTTGGCGTCCTAAAAATTTAGGGAGTCTTGGGTTGCACAAGTAATTGGAAGTCTTTTAGGATTCCAAATCAATTATTGCAATAAAAATGGAGAATTTATTTTACATTTACTCTTCAAAATGAATTTCTTGTTTGCTTCAGTGGTTTCACTGGAACTACCAGGGTTTTGGTTCTAGTTTTCTTTAGACTTTTGTGGGCTTTCGTGTTCAAAATTATAACATTTGATCTCCTATTGTTTTGACACTTCTTGCGTATACAGGCCTCATATTTGGTTGTATTTTACTTGACAATCTCGATTGACCCACTTTAGTCCAACAGGAAAGTTGAAAATTACTGTGTTTTGGATTATAGAGTTTCTATAAGCAAGATAGTCCATTGCGACTCCAGCTTGTGTCTTTTATGAGTTATTTCATCTATAGCAGTGCACAGTCTGTTAAATATAATGCTATGCTTTGGCCTTGCACTTACCATTTTTAACTTTTCTATGGTACAGCTTGATCGGGCCTCAAATGGTCTTGAACCCGTAGTTGTCGCAAAGTTTCCGATAAAGAAGTATACCGATGATTCTTTCTTGACTGCTGAAGATGCTCAGTATGTTCTTTCTCTCTTTGGTGAATTCCTCACTGTACTGGTTTTTATGTGTTTCTCTCAAATCCTTGTTTAGATGGGTGATGTTCTCTACTCAATATGATTGTTATGTGCCTAGGATTTTCTGGGTCTGTTGTATTTCTGCTATTGTTTATACTGTAAAAGCACATAGCATTTCTATTGTGGACAAAATATACAACATAGTGCATGTATTGATGAAGCATTACAAAGTTTGAGTAAATTTCTGCGGGCATAATTGTCTGAATCAATTTTCACTGATTAGTTGCAAATGTCAATACAATGCGTATCTATTCGGTGGATATTGGAAAACACTTTGGCAAATTTTTCAAGTCAGGTGGCTTCAAATGTGCATTCTTTCATCAATTTGATAATTCAAGGAGATGGAAGGTGAATTGAACTCCCAGAGATATGGTACAGAGCAATCAATAAAAGATTGTATTTAGAAGATTATACTAAATTGATGAAAATAAACAGATGTTGTGGTAAAGTGCAATGTAATATAACAATTTATTTCTACTTAAAGCTGGAATATGAGCACACCAATGCATGGACCTGGATTTAACTGCATAAATAATCATTAGTCTCTGATAACTGACCTCCCTTTCATGTTCTCTCTCTCTCTCTCTCTCTCTCATAAGGACTTTCCCTTGGTTTGCAAATCAACACCTTTTGCAAGACTTGGTGGTTCAGATGAGTAGTTCTATTCTTATAACAATTTGTTGGTTTCCTGGAGTTTTTGTATGTTGTAGATCAACCTTTGTAGAAGCTTTATTTTGTATGCAGAAAACTTTCTATTTCATTTGGAATATAAATTTCTCACTTCGGGGCGGAGGTTCTGTTGGATATTCCATGATGTCTTGTTGAAGGGATGATAAGTTTAGGTAATTAAGGTTGGATTTGGATAGACAGTTCAGATGAGATGAGATGAGATGCTTTCAATAGTAGTTGAATAAAATATTGTTACAATATATTTTTTAGTATTATTTCTATTTTGGGATTTGAAAAAATTGAATTGTTTATTATATTTTTGTATGGATATTTGGGAAAGTTGTAATGATGAGATGAGATAAGAAGGTTTGTGTATCCAAACTGAGCAACTTCTGGATGAGATTTTAGCGTGTGGAAAAAGTCATATTTCCTTTTGCTCATAAATAGAAGATTTAGGTGGTATTATATGGAGAATGTTTATTCTTTTTTATAATAATTACTATTGGGATCTATACGACAGCTATATCATTGTATGTTGGTGTCTTGGTGGAACACTAGATTATTTAACCTTGTAGCTCATTACCTCAACTCTTCCTCTCCAAGTTTTTTGTGCCATAATATTGACAGAAAACTGTCTACCAGACCTGTTAAAAGTGGACTGTGGATGGTTAATGTATACTCCATTGCCAGCATTAAGTTGGTAGCCATTGGTAATCAAATATTTGCTGCATATGGAAGGGTAAATTTTGCTTCTAGTTTCAATGAATATGGACCTGCAGAGGATGTGATTTGTCAGTATCCAACACACTCTGAAAGATGCAATGTTAAAACTGGGCTGCTTGAGCTTAAGCATTCATAATGAATAGACTGTTTACATTTAATGGGGGAGCTTAAGAACACCAGATGATATTAGCTATTAGGAGTACGGCTTTCTTTGAAGACCTTTATATTTTTTATCCTCTGGTCAACCCAGGCTCAAAATCTATGCTTGTTCTGAAGGTCCATCTCTTTGTGAAGTCATCAACTGATTATAGAACGTCTCATAGACTTTTGAAGTTATACATAACTATATTTCCTTCCATCTTTCGGCTACAATAGCTTTTTACTTCATGACATTTTTGTTAACAATATCAATTATTTTTTTAACTTTTCTTAAGCATTTTCTCTGTTCCTCTTGTTTGTTTTCCTGTCAATACAGTCAATTCATATTTATTTTTTCTCGCATTTCCTGCTAATATATGCTACTAATGTTATATTACATGTGGCAGATGCCCAATTTGCCTTGCAGAATTCCTTGGTGAAGATATGTTGCGCATCCTCCCCTACTGTGGGCACTCCTTCCATGTGACCTGTATAGACAAATGGCTGCAGCAGCATAGAACCTGTCCTGTTTGCCGGATAACATTGCGTGAACATCCCGACTGCATGCACGCAGTGCGACCCATGTTCAGTTCAGCTTTTCGATCTCACTACAATGTGGAGTCCTTTGACACCGATTCTCATAACTGTATAGAGACTAGTACTGGGTTTTCAGTGAGAACCCATGGCAACCGTGGGATGAACCCCATTCAAGAGGATCATTTTGCACCTGAGGTTGATAGATCAGAAGCTGGGGTGAGTGTCTTCCCTTTGAGTGAGTGTAATGAGAGAATGAAAGACTCAGGAACCAAGCTTGTAGAAAGCCCATCAAACCCCTAACTTCGTCGATTTCTGGGAACCTAAGCTGCATTCACCATGACTTCTTAGTCAGAGAATCAGAGTTGGTATGTCTGAAGACTTTGAATTGAATCCATTGTGACTGTAATTTAGGAAGTCGATCATTTTCTCTTTCTTCTTTTGTGGCTTACTGTATATATCGCAAAAATAATAATTTGTTATTAGCAGTTTTGTAAGTTCATTTGTATAACTAGAATTTAGTTCAAGGTTGCGGGGGTTGCACAGTCATCTCTCTCTCTCTCTCTCTAAGCAAATCATTAAAGTTGATTTGGTTACACAAAACCAAATTATCTCATCTCCTCTCCTCTCATCTCATATGATATAATCATTATAACTTTTCCAAACTCTCACACAAAATATAATAAATCATTTCACTTTTTCAAATTCTAAAATAAAAATAATACTAAAAAAAAAAATTATAATAATATTTTATTTAACTTTCAACAAAATATCTAGTCTCGTCTTATCTCATCTGAACTGTAACCAAACAAGACCTAAAGCTTACTTGAAAGAAAGGTCAATGCTCATTCATACACGCCAAATGTTGATACCAAATAGAGAAAGGATTTAGCCAGGCTTGCTTACCCTTGGTGGCCGGACAAGATTCAGAAATTAAAATTTCCAAGGTTGGTTTTTTTTTTCCAGTTAAAAAAAAAAAACAAACAAACAAACAGCACCACGATGGATGCCTACATTAACTACAATGCTCTCAACAACCACTGCCTTTGACAAGTGACACCCAACCACCCAACCATTTCGAGGGTTTTGATTTTAGGTGGTAGCCAGATCTAATCTTAGCAATAAATGGCACAAAAAGTTTTGAAACAAAATAATATGCTGTACGTTGCATCAACTGCAAAACTATATAGAATTACTCTTAGTACAAGTGGCAAAGGCAGTGGTACAATGGCCGTGGATGTACCTACAAAGACAGCATATATAATCACATTAATGCTAACTAAGTTTGAGTCCTCATAAAGCCAATAGTTCACATGCAGCACTGGTCCGCCCTAGTCTTTTGACAGCTAAACATCATATCACCGAACACCACTATCATGCAGCTTTCATCTTTAACTATATTGATACTATAATAAATGCCTAGCTCCATTGATATGAATATCACAAATTCCTGATTATTTAGGAAAATTGCATCCTAAATAATCAAAATTAACAGTCAGCATTAATCTTAAAGTCATCAAATTCTATAATTGTTTTACACCATCGGTTTGGTTTTAAGAAATACAGACCAATAAGGGTGCATGTTTAGTTGTTACTAAAGTTTACTAATTTTGGTGCTAATTCTCAGTTTTAAATAAGCATCAATAAAAGAAATAATAACTCGAGATGGAACTTTTCCCAATTATGATATGGAAAATGCTAGTTTGCCCTCTCACTTTATCCATTCATTTTGACCGCTTGTGTATTTAATTTTTTGTTTTACTTAATAATTAAGAAAGTGATTTTTAATATATTAGTGAATTTTTTTTAAAATATTTAAATATGTTAAAAAATTAGAAAATTAAGGCCAAAATAACCTAGCGGTCAAATGGAACAGTGCTACTCAGGCGGCAGAGTAGCATCACTCTTATGATATTGTCTCTCGTTTGTCTTCTTTGTCGATTCTCTTTTCCCTGATCTCCCGCTTGTCTTCTCTCTATCAAAGGTCTAAAAACTAGGCCTGGCTTTTAGGTCCAATTCGGATATAAAAGTCCTCCAACTCATTTCATATAATCATTATAATTTTTCTAAATTTCTACACAAAATATAATAAATAATTCAACTTTTTTCTAAAAAATAATAATATTAAAAAAATAATATTCTAATAATATTTTATTTAACTTTTATCTTTTATCTTATCTCAACTCACTATCCAAACTTCTCCTAAATTTCAAAAGGAATGAGATTAAACCATTGGCTTAGCCAAATACCAGTACATCTCCAAAGTTTGGTTAAATATCAATAAAATGGTATGAACTAGTCAAAATGAAGAATCTCTACATATGAGCTACAGTACCACCAAAATTTCTTTTAAATTTGGAGATATACTGTTCATCTTCAAAAGAATTATTTTATTTTTTGTATATGAAAAACTAATATATTGCACAAACATGAAACTATTAAAATTATTATAGCAGAAGGTAAGGTTCCTGTACAAGTGCTGGAGGAACATGTACATTTTTGTGCAACATACAAGCCTAACCTCCTGCACATTTTTCATGTACATTTTTTTCATACACAAACATTTTTTGTATATTAGTTTTGTGCAAACTAATATACAAGTAGGAGGTAAGGTTTCAGCACATTTTTTAGATGAAAAATAATAGGGTAAGGAAAAATAATAGTTAGGAAATAAAAAATTAAAGTAAAAATTAAATTATTAATTAACATATAGTTAGTGTAATTATAAATATGAAATATATATATATTATTATTAAAAAAATATTATTATATTATTATTTTGATTAATTTAATATAAAATTATATTTTAAAATGTTTTAAGAATGAAAATTGGTGTTAAAAAAAAAAGTACTTAGTACTCTGCAAATATTTAATGGGCGTCATCTGTCCGGCTGGCGGCCACCCTCGGGTAATCAATCTATGGCAACGGTAACGGTAGATGGAAAAGGCGCTGAAAGATATGACTTGTTTTATTTCTTCACGACTTCAAATATCAATCAAAAGTTATGATGCAGAAATCATGTTCTGATAAAGATTAAGCCCGCGTTTAGGTATTGATTTAAATTTAATTAGGTTGAGATGATAAAATATTATTTTTTAATATTATTATTATTTTAAAATTTTAAAAAATTAAATTATTTATTATATTTTATATTAAAATTTAAAATAATTATAATAATAAATTGAGATGAGTTGATTTTGATTCTTAAACACCAATGACCACAAATGAGTAAAGTTTGTAGCTATCTTCTCTGCAACAATTTTTTTTGAAAAATATTAATTTGTCTAATTATTTTATTTTCTCATTTTTGATAATTCATATATTTTAATTTTAAAAAATTTTAAAAAAATAAAATATTGAAAATGAACTAGCGGTTAGAATGAGCCCGACTCTTTTTACTCCAATCATGGCAGAAGAAATCTCATCCGTACGATTCATTCATCACTAGAGCAGCTTTTAGTTTTTAAAACAATAAATTCAAAAACAACATTTTTATCATTCTTAAAACATTTTCAGAATCTCAAAGCAAAAACCCAGGATTGATAAGATGACCAAGTAACATAATTGTAAACAGAACAGAACAAACAGGACCAGATCAACTTTCAATCCTCACGACCCAAATTGCAGAAGGAGGACTAAACCAGAAAACAAAAGGAAAACAACTCAAAAGTAAACAAAAGATATGCATACCATGAAATATCATGCACATATATATTATTATTATATAGAGATTTTAGGTATTATTAAGCTCTAATTTATAGCTTAAACCCTTGGCTTGATTAGCGCTCTAAGAGTATTCCTCATCACCACAGTGAACTCAAACTTCCCTGCAAAATCCAATTTGCTTTCTGGCGGATAAGCGCTCCACTCGAATTCCTGCACCATTCTGGCAAGCGTGAGATGAACATGCACTGTGGCTATGCTCAAACCAGGGCATATTCTCCTCCCAACCCCAAATGGCATCATTTTAACCCCAGTTACCCCAGTTATGTCTGCCACCTCTCCGCCCGATATGAACCGGTCGGGGTCGAACTTTTCGGGGTTCTTCCACAGTTTCGGATCTTCACTAATGCCTGGCAGATAAATCTCCACATTTGCATCTGTGGGTATGTCGTACCCTGCCAAAGTTGTTGGCTCTGTCACAGCATGTGTCAGTGAAAAATACGTCGGTGGGTGTTTGCGTAGCAGTTCTTTTACTACTGCTTGTAGATATGGCATGTTTTCTACGTCCCTCTCGTCTACTTTTCGATCACCGACCGTACTTTTAAGCTCCTCGTAGAGCTTTCCTTGAACTTCTGGGTTCGCGATGAGTTGCGCAATACCCCATTCGATGGCGGTTGCTGTCGTGTCGGTCCCACCATTGAGGAACTCTGAGCAAAGTGTGACTAATTCGGCATCTGTCGGTGATGATTTGCGTCCTTCCACCTTTAGGTCGAAGAGGGTGTCGAGGTATGAAAACGATGTTGCAGTTTTATCGGATCCTGGGTTTTTGAGTGCCCTCTTACGCCTCTCGATTAAAGGGACCATAGATTCAATTTGCCCTTTTCGAACCTCGAAAGCTCTCTTCCTTTGCTTTGAGAAAAGTGAGCGGATGATTGGAAGATAGTCATCGATTCTCGGGTCGAGAGTGATCAGAACAGTTTTCATTACCTGATCCATTTTCTCAACTGTCTCTTCGTCCATTTCCAGGCCAAAACACATGGCCAAAAGAATGCAGAACATTGCGAATCGAGCGTTTTTTAAGACCCAAACGGCCCCATCATTTGCCTTGGCCTCGGTTTGAAGCCTATGGATGAGTTTGTCCATTGCTGTTTCCCTCACGCTGAAGAATTCCTTGATCCTGCTCGAGCTAAGCATGTTTTGCACCATGTTCCGTCTCAGAGACCGCCAAACAGGGCCATAAATGGCGGCGTTAACGGTGAATTTGTTGCTGCTAAAGATGCTTCGGGTAGGATTCTCACGAGGCCGAGTAGCAAAGAGAGTACCCTTCTCGATGAGTGCTTCGTGGACAAGTTTCGCATCGCTCAGGATGATCATTGTTCTGGTCCCCATCTTTAAGGTGAAGATTGAACCGTACCTCTGCCGAAGGTCTTCTACATATTGAAAGAAAGGTTTTCCCGATCGTGCTACTTGGAAAAGGTTCCCGACGACAGGCCATCCGGGTGGCCCTGGAGGAAGGTTGAGCGATTTTGACTTGGTTTTCTGGGTGAGGAAGAAAATCAAGCCCGAAAGAAGGAAAGCTATGACTGTGAAAAAGAGATGGTAGTTTGAAAAGAGTGAAGCAGAAGATAATGGCAAGGAAGCCATCGAAAAGCTGCAGGGGAAGGAAGCGAGGAAGAAAATGAAGTACAGGGGTAAGGTTGGATGATTGTATAAAAATGGGATTAGCATGAAATTGCAGGTGGGTCATAATAAAAGCTGTCTTGAAGGTACTTTGCTATCAAAACAGCTTTGGTGGGTACAAATTTGTTAAATGCTAGAGCTTAGGAAACTGTGTTAGGCAAAAAGGAAACCCATGGGCGGAAGAGGCTATGTTGTTGGATCAATGGAGTATCGAGGATAACATAAATGATTCACATGCATTTACTGCATGCGCAATTACTTGTTGAAATGACCTTGAGAATGAACGTCCGAGTAAATTCAGAGATGGAGACAATAGTGGAAGAAACACGTACATTAGTGGGGTGTGGCTCACAGCAAAAGAGGTAAAAGTCAAAAAAATTGAATGCAGATCATCACTTCTTTTTAGATCCAGACAAGGAGAAATGGAAAGTGTTCATTTGCTATAAAATATAATCAGTTTTGATCATTATCATTGCTCGAAAAATGTTTAATAGTTGGATCTAACAAACAGTGGTAAATCCATGGTCCTTGAGCCCATGATCCTCTATTTTGATGGCTTTTTTATCCATCAACACCTAGAGGCTGGAGCAGCATTAGAAATTTGAGAGCTCAGTCTCTCTGTTTCTCTGTCTCTCGCACAAACAGTAACGAGGCCAATTATGTCACCTGAATCGATCATAGACCTCTACATTTAAGTCATAAAAGTGTTAACTTGGCTCGACTTCCATGAATCATCATAGGCATAGGTCAGACTCAATAATAAATAAATTCAGCCTCACCGAAAAATAGACAACCACCTCGATCGATCACCATTTCATTTGAATCATGAACTCATTTTGCAGTGCAATAAAAATGCATTTATGCATCACCGGTATTAACTTACACAAACAGTTTCTGTGCATTATTAAAATATATAGGCATTTGTACAGAAGTCAATGCTTCAGAGGATCTACCCAATCCATTTGTAATTGAAATCTGTTGTTATAGTATATGACTCTTATTGAGTGGAACATATATATATATATATATATAAAGAAAGCAGACTGCTGTCGAGAATGAAGTGGAGCGGAGTGAGAGGAGCGTAGCATACTATGCGGAGCGGAGCAAAACGGAACGATGTTAAATACATTTGTACGGCTAGGGTTTAGTATAAATACATCTTAAATATATCCTTGCTCCCGTGGATGTAAATACACTACCGAACTACGTTAAATTTGTGTGTTTTCTCTTTTCCGTACTATTCATCATAATTGCTGCACGTAGCACAACAAAATCCTTTCTTAGGCTTATCAAGAAAAAAAATATATCCTTTCTATATTATTAGTGGATTAAAATTATGAATAGGCTAATATAAAGAGACATAGAGATGACATTAAATGTTTAATGCACTTAAATTTCTTTTAAACTTCTTGATTGAATTGGATGGTCCAATACAGAACCCACCAAAGAAGTTGCTTCTGGGTTTACAGAGTGGTGCATGGTGGTTTGGTACAAGAGCTCTTTGCTTTACTTCTCAAACTCTTCTTGGACTTTTTCTTAGACGTTTTCTACTTCAGTTCTTGTAAAGCTTTAATTAGCAGCTTGCTTAGACAGTTTAAATAGCTTAAAAATACGCATTGCCCATCAAATTCCGATTTGCTTTTTCAGCAGAAGCCCAAGCATATACGCCGAGCATTAAAATGGTTGCAAAATTAAATGGTCGTGTCTGTATTTAAGGAAGGATCCTTTTGTCTTTTTTGCGTTATCAAGAATTGTTCTAAAAAATTAAGCAATGTAAATGAGTGAATTTACGTTTCTAGACTCAACGTGTGAAATATTCAATTAAATTATGATGAAGATCAGTTTGTTCAAATTCAGAAACTTTATTTGGTATATGTTAAATCATTTATGTCTAACCAATTAGAAAAAATGGAACATATATTAGCAGATAAAATATGCAGTTCAAAGAGATCAGAATGACATGTTTTGTATTCTATAGGACCCACAACTTTTTTCAACTCAACATCTCATTACACGCGGACTTACAACATTTTTCAATTTCTCATAAATATATCTAAACTCATTTTAACATCCAAATACATCTAAACTCATCTTAGGTAGGCCCCACAAAACTCATTCCACTATCTCAACTCACTATTATTCACAAAAAACTTAATTCATCTCAATTTAACTCAACATTCAAATGGGGTCTAAATGAGAGTGGTTGAAGCAAAGGACAAGTAACCAATTAGATGCAACGTGATTCTTTAATGTTAAACTTTCAAATGTACCATACTCGATTATGAATCCTCTTCGTGATGATCTAATATTGAAGAGAGATAAACGCATCATTAATGTTAATCGCATAAGATTTTCATATAATATGAATCCCGCATGACCAGTGTTTAAAATGTCTTTTTCTTTCTTTCTGCATTGGACGATTCAATTTGGTTAAGTAATTAGAAAGGATCTCAATTGATCATCATGTCTACACGAATCAGACGAGAGATATATAGCAGATAAAGAACAAAATGCAAATGATATAATTTGCAGAAAAGTGGGGCTAAGAAGTCGGTTCTCTTTGTCCTCATTAATAACAAGAAGGGGAAAATAACAAAGAGAAGAGAGCCCCCCACTTCTAGAATGCTTAAAAATGATAGACACCTACAAATTGCTGCTGCAACTGCTACCTACTTCCCACAGTTGCATTCATTCATTCAATTATGGATCGAACTGGCGGATTACCCACCTTTTGTTATTGGCCAATGGATTTCTGGGACTAAAAGGAGTTACTCCATTGATGTCTCTTAAAGAGGTAGCTCTTCCAGTAAAGTGAAACATTGGGATTTAGAGGGCGTTTGCATGCATGGGCAGGTCAAGCAGAAGCTGCTTTTTTTTGTTTTTAGGAAGAGAATAGTACTCCAATTTTATTAATAGCCATCACTTATGGCGAAGTAAAACCGTGATTACAACCGACACTTTGATGATAAATTGCCCTCAGCTGCTTATTTATTATTAATATGGTAACCAATCAAGCTTAGATATATTGTTGATAAATAATAACTGGCTGAGTATAGCATGATGAGCTTTAGTTCCGGCAGCTCTGGATGATAGGAGAATATGGGTATTAAGAGAAGAGACTCCCGGGGATCTAAAACCCCTTTTGGGGGCCAAATGCCTCCCAATCTCTAACGCAAAGTGTCAAGGAAGAATGAGAAGAAGCCCTGTTTGTTAGAAGGAAACAGGTTGATTAATGGTACATAAGATTAGTTACAAGAACAGAGTGTGCTGTACTGACGTTGATTCTACTTCTTCTTCTTATTATTATTATAAGAACACTAATTTATGTTATTATAAGAAGAATATTACAGAGGGTGGGATTAATTCTCAGACATAAAACAACAATCAATACACCTACCATGAATGATATTTGCAGTCCTATGACATGTAAGTCCTGCACATTTCTTTTGAATAAATATGAGAGATTTACATAAAAATATTATTTTTTTTAATAATAGACTGTAATTTTTTCTTAAAAAAATATAAATTTACACATTCTAATATTGTATTTAACATTACTCTACGACCAGGGCCTGACAAGACATATATGGCTTTTGAATATGAGTAAGGGGTTCAAAATAATTCATTCACATGGGCCAGTTGGGTTAAGTTTTGACAACTGATTTTTCATTTCGGGTCAAGTTTGAGTAGCCACACGTACAGGCCCTAAGCTATTCCTATCGATCGGGCTTCGATCGGGCTGAAGCCCAAGCATGCCGGCATTCAGCATTCATGTATTACTTTGACCATGACGAGTGGTCAACCACAACGGTTGTACCGTACCACGCTTTCGTAGAAAGTACTAGTCTCTCCATATCACAAACACCTTCTTTCATTTGTTTTTTAAAATTTTTTTACTTCAGAAATAAAAGAAAAAATAACTATTTTTAGTAGTGTATAGGCCCCGTATACACTTCAAGAAATCTCGGAAAGGAGTTATTACCGTTATCGTTATCGGTGGTGTACGTACAGACACTGTTAGAGAATCATGAAAAGTGTTGGTTTACGTAAGTACTGTGTTGAGGTTAACATGTCAATGTATAGTCCTTACACATGATCAAAACATAATGGAAAAAAGATGACCGACCGATCGAGAGGACTCTTGATCAAGTCGACCGGAGGGTGTTTATAACATGCATATCCTCGATCCGTCGATGCCAAGGATTATCGTGTTAACAGTGGGCCGTACGTTTATTTTATATAATCTTTGTTTTATCCTCAAGGATTTTGCTACACAACCTCTAACTATTTATCTACACTCCACATTTCATATTTTTTAATATTTTTTTAAAATTTATTTTTTTTTAAACTATTTCAAATTTTTTATTCACTATTCATATAAAAATTATTTAATAAAAAAATTTAAAAAAAATTTTTTTATTATTTGAGAAGGACAGAAAACAACCAACGTCGTCGCCTGAAGATCATCAAGATCAAGAAATCTAGTTTTCGCAAAGTATCCGGCCTAGTCTGCATCAGCTGGCGTTTTTTTATTTCTTTCCTTTTTGATTTTTTATAAGCAGTACTGATCATCAGTGCTAGTTTCTTGCTCAGACAAACAAACTCTTCCGGCCTAAGACTTCAACTGTACTAGTACTTACTGTAAGTTTAGACAGACATCTCATGATCAAGTTACATACGTGATAGTAAGAGATCGAACGATTGATGTTCATTTGAAATGCTTTAATTAAGGTTCATGTCGCAGAAAAATCATTGTACGAAAACCTGCAGTACCCAGAAAGTTATTCAGAATATATATCATGATGATCATAACCAAACTGGCCAATATTATTCTGCTGTCATAGCACATCATATTTCAACAAGCTGGAAGGTCATCTGCAGCAGATAATATTAATCCAATTCTCGTAAAAAGAAAAATCAGAGGAATACAAACAGGAAAATAAAGGGGAAAAAACAAAACTTTGAAAACTACAGTACTAGTGTCAATTGAATCATTGATCAACAACGGTACTACTGCATGCACAAGCCCCTTTTCAAACTTCTATTAGCTAGCATATTAGCTCATGATCCCCTCGGAAAATATCTTGACATGAAAAAACACAAGATGTCGTATATTTGGCATTTAGAATCTCCAAGCTTCCAGATTGATGTAGTACTCATGAACAGCATATTCACATCCCAAGTCACAAAACTTCTACACCGAAAAGCAAACCTGTCTTTCAACCCACAGAAATTGATCTTACCTTGATCCTGAAGAAGTTAATTACGTCGGTTTGTAATTTTGAGATTTGAAGAACTGAAGTCCTTTCTTGTTTGAGCTAATTAAACTTGCTGGTCTTCCCCTTGTAGTACCTTACACCATATTTCTCCCACAAGTTTTCTCCTTCATGGCGAAAGCCATGTCGATGGACGTCGGCCTCGTCCCTATCATTGGAACTTGAAGGTGGAAGATCACTACCCTCATTCATCAGCTGAAGCCCCATGTTCTCTGGCCTTTGTTTAGAAATTTCCTGCCCAAGATAGTAATCAAATTGCTGAAAATAACTGCCGGTTCTCAAATCTAAATCCTCCTTGCGCTTCTTGTTACACTCCATTATTGCCTTGTTATAATAAATGCTGATATGCTGCCATTTTTCTTTGTACTCGACTGCACTTCTGTCATATCCCAAAGAACCCATTTTTGCAGCTATCTCTTCCCAAAGACTTTCGTCCAAATGCCCACCATCTTGGAACCGCAGTTCCAAGCTAGTTCTCAGCTCTATTAAACTTGATACCTCCAATTCTGTCCATCTGCTGTTGTTAATGTAGGTAATTTCCTTCCCATTTTCATCCTGGTTTTCTGTGTGGCTTCGAGTTTCTACAGCCATTGGCTCAGCTGATTGGGACACTTCTAGTCCTTTCCCTATAAATTTCTTTAAAGCTTCCATTAATGCCGCGTCTCGAGCTTCAACCCACTCTCTCTCTTTAGTCCAGATATGATGTACTTCCTGATCAAACCGGGCTGCCTCTTGCTTCCTCCATTCTTCCTCTCTGAACACTCTCTCCTGCTCTCTATGCTCAATGGTCTTCAACAATCTATCCATCCAAACCTCTTGTGTGTCCATGATCTTCCTCATTTGTGAGTCAACAAAATCCTCAATCTTTGCTTTCCAGTTCTTCTTATTCCTTGTGTAACGTTCCGGCCTGATCTCATTCATCCCTATCTGCTTCTCCATTGATTGATAATTCATCCTGTGTTCCGAGGACGAAGTCTCGAATTCAGATGAGTTAGAGAAACTAAGGCTCTGATCAGATAGCCTTGGGGTCTGAAGATCAACTTCTTGATTTTCTTGGTTAAGCACATTATGTGGAATCTGATAATTAGGAAGGCTGTTTCTAGCAAGATGGGTATCTGAAACTGTGGCTTGATTGCTTGCTTCTCCATATATTGCTTCTAGCTGCCGGAAGAATCTGTAGTGCTTCCCTCCTTGCCTTCCAGATTTCCGTTCCCTAGTTTTCTTGTAGTACTTGTACAAGTTTTCAAACTTCTCTTTACACTTCTTCCCGCTCCTCTGGTATCCATATTCCTCAGCCATTAGCCTGAATGAAAACAAAACACCGCAACAAATATGGGGGAAATCTTAACGTAAGATGGTAACAACAATTTTAAATCGAGTTTAGGAGTAAAAAAATCTTAGTTTCAGGTGTTTTCCCTAGCTAGGCTAGCCTCTAGGAAGTTTCAAACGAGACGACCAGCTGGTAGTTAGACGTACTAAAGAATTAAGATCCATTCTTTAAATACCTTGTCAAAGAATAATTAATATCTTAGTAAGATTAAGTAACATGTCAATTTGCCCATGATTCCTCGATCGCCGAGCATCATTCAATAATTGAATTTCATTAAAATAGTCAAAACATTCCTATACAGGATAAACTAGATTCCATTGCCCTAATTGATCAGCTAAGAGGTTTCTGAGCTATATATAACACGAAGGTAAAATGGGTTTCAGAGAGAGAGAGAGACTCTCGGACGACCCATGTCATGATAAAAGAAGATCAACCCAGTCTATATATATGGGTACTAAAGCTTTCAGAACGAGTCAGCCAAACTTCCGAGACAAAACCAGAAATTATCAGAGAAAAAGAACACCTGTCTCTCAGTTAACTTAAATGGATTGTCCTTTTCAGTGACTAAACTAGGGAATCGAAACACTAATTGGTTCAAAAGCTTGTCACCTTTTTGCGATAATGGCTTAAAATAGAAGAGAATCAAGAAAGAGGAAAAGCAGTCATCTTCTTCACTATATATCAAGAAAAGGAAATAGGGTTTCTTAATCAAGCATCACCCAGTTTGAGCAAGAAAAGTGACAAACTGAGAGAGCGAAAAATCAAAACGAAAGGACAAGTGGGATATGGTGCAGTTTGTCGAAATATACCTAGAAACTTCATCCCACAATGGTCCTTTCTGATTAGTCTCTTTGAACTTAGAATCGAGACGAGATCTGATCTCAAGAAGGGTTAGAGTTTCTTGCCTCGGCCATCTAGTATTTTCCACATCATACGCCATCCATCCACTATCCATCTGCACTGAACCACAGAGCGTAGCAGCAGCTGAACTGGTTGCAGTTGCTGTTGTGGGAGTGACGCTGCTAGGGGAATCGTGGCCAAACCCAACAAGCCCTCGAGGCAAAACCTCTCCAACCATAATAGGCTCGTAGTGGAGTGGAGCTGCCGCATTCCTTTGAGGAAAGAACGACTCGGTAGGCTGTGCTATGGACGGAAAATGAGTTCTTCCGACCATGAACTGCCGGAAATCCGGCAGGCCATATTGGTCACCCATGTCTCTTAAGTTTGAGAGAGAGAAAGAGAGAGAGAGATAGGTAAGTCAGGTACTAGTCTGCACAAAGAGGAGCTTTTTCTTGGGGGACAGGATCCGAGTCCACCGCTTCATTCATCACTCTTTCGTCACTCAAAACACAGCTAGGTACAAACTTATGCACAAACTCATTCCAACCTACCTTCGTTGTGGCAAATTAGCAAACAAGTAATCTTATATATAGTTATATTCGGATAAATATTACGTATTTATTTTAAAAAAAGATGTAATTTTTTATTAAAAAAATTAATTTTTTATATAGATTTCATATTTATTGATTTTTTTTAAAATAGTGTATGGCGCTAGCGCAGTACTCTATAATTATAAATCTTATTTCTCCAAATACACTCACACATACGCACATACCATAGTGATTTTTTTAATAAAAGTTAAAAGAAAAATAATATTTGGTGCAAATATTACACACTTCTTTTAAAAAAATAAGTAAATTTAGGACCACATGAAAAACTTATTTTCTAATAATAAATTATTCGACTATATTTGTTAACTCTAAAACAATATCTAACTAGCATTACTCAAAATTAAAAGACCAGAGATTATATTGGATGTCATGTGACATCCTTATCTAAACTTGATCATAACAATCTCTTTTCTGTTGAATTTGAACTATAATTTATACAGTAGAGAATAAAATATATAAATTCTTAAACAACAATTACTATAATGTAAAATAAATCAATATGCAAATCTCAATCCATATCAGCTCAAAATCTAAAACATATCAAACCGTATGTGTGATTCAATAATTAGTATTGAGAATGTGATAATTAAGTGTTAATATATAAATTAAATAATAAATTTATTTTAAAATTTTAAAATAAATTATAATTTCACGTTATATTAGAAAAACTAAATTCAAACTATATAAACTGATCTAGACATATTGGTCTGGCCCACGCACCGGCCCACAGTACTGATTGACATAAACGTACACACTCACTCTCTGCCGTGGAGAAAGAGACCTAATATTTTAAGTGCATACGTACATAATATAAAACATCTAACAAGGGAGTGACAAATGGCGAGACATTATACGATTACCACAATCCCATTACAGCTTTGCTTAGATGACGCGTGGACACTGTATTTGACCGATCATCATTGGCGCGGCTAAACATTTGGCTCGTCTGCTTGGAGTTTGGTCTGTCTTCTTCTCTTCCTCTGGTCTCCCCTACATGACCTCTCTTTATTTTCGCCCTTCTTTTGTAATTTGTTATTAATGCAATGTAATTGCATATATAGCCAGTAGTTTATGATCATGTACATTGCAAATAATTTGGTAATTCCTGAGTTTAAAGTAAAATTTCTTCTTTTCTAACAAGGGTATAGTATATATTTGAGAAATGGTTTAGTTATAATAAAGATACTTTATAAAAATAAATTTACAAACTAACATAACTTGATATAGTTCGTTAATTTATAAAATTATTTTTATTATAAAATAAATCTAACGTATTACATCAAGTTGATCACGTCTGTGGATTTATTTTTTGGAAATATTTTTATAGCTGTAGCTAGCACTTCTCTAGCTATATATGTATATATTCTTCTCAATCTTGATCATGTTGAATTTGTACTGCTATTAGAATATTATTTTAAAACTTTACATTTAACTGATAGTTTAAGGTTTTCCAATCTAATTATCTAAATTAATCACTCATGTAAATTATGTTTCTTGAAAACCCAGTTGATATATAGAGCATATATATATATAACAGCAACCTAATTTACTATAATTTTTTACCCATAGGTTAGCAGTTATTTTGTGAGGCCTCAAGTCTTAGAGTTGGTTTGGATTCAGATATGAGATGAAATAGTTTTAGATGAAAGATGAAAGTTGAAAAAAATATTATTATAATATTATTTTTTAATATTATTATTATTATTTTGTTATTTAAAAAAGTTGAATTAAGATTTAAAAAAATTGAATTATTTATTATATTTTATGTGAAAATTTAATAAAATTATAATGATAAAATAAGATGAAACACTTTTTAAATCTAAGCAGCAACTTAATTGATTTAGGGATGTGGATATTAAAGTTCGCAGGACAAAATATATTATTGAAACAAACAAATTAGTAACAAGCAATAAAAATAGATAAAACCCTAAAAACTTTACTTTTTCTCAAAAATTATTGCTCCATCCTAACCATTCTCTATCTCGGTCGTACATGAGCTAGATATAGCTAGTTAGTCCCAGAAACGATTAAATAATTTTTCATTTTTTTATTCTGGTGTACTATATATACTACATATGTTTTATTAATAATAGTTATAAAATGTTACTTGCAGCTAGTTAATTAGAATAGAGCCTTTTCTTTATAGAGTGAGAACTTAACCTAATTTATGTGAGAGCTATTGTCGGAGAGGAGGGTGGAGCTCTGTCTCTCACCCTTCTATCTTTTTTCTTCCTATTTTTGTATTGTATATATACTTCAAGATAGTGTTTTTTCCCTCTTCCCTCTACCGATTCGGTTTTGGTCTGATCTGTTGCTCTCCAACAGCCATACGCCTACACACGCCCCACCACCCCTTCCTACAGTCGCTAATCTATTGAGACAGCACGGAGTTGCACCAAAAAGGTCTACGCATGGCTCTCATGCGCAGCTTGTTTCCGCGCGTGTTCCCCACACGCCGCCATACAACGACACTTCCAACGGCTACACGCGCCGTACCAACAATTTCTTCTTGCTGAGATTTTTCAGATTTGGGCCACCCAGTCTCCATCCCACCAACGCATGGCTGCCACGCTCCATCACAGTCGCGCGGGAATGATGATCAGCAAATCCGTCCACTCAATGCTAGTTTTTCCACAATGTTATCGATTTCCCTAAACTATGATCTCGAAGAAAGGATTGAGGATCTCTCCAAAAATCATCTCAAGATAACAAGCAATAGTGCACTCGTCACTCTCACCATTTTCAGTAGAGGTTCCATTGCTACCGGCGGTAGTTCCATTATTCGTAATTTTTTACGAACATTTTATTTCAATCTTTTAATACAGCATCATCTTTGTAGAACATGAGTGACAACCAAGAAATTGATTGTAAAAGCCTGTTTTTTATTCTTTTTTATCCACCACTTTGCACTGTTGTTATTGTTCTAGGTTGTTTGTTAGGAAACCCACCACCTCCTCTTGTATCATCTTTTCTAATAAAATATACTTGCTTGCTTAGAAAAAAAAATTTAGAATATAGAGCCTTAGAAGTTTAATATTACTATAATATTATAAATCCGAGTAAAATAAGGCTAGCTAGACGTGATGAAAAGCAGAGCACAAGTCTTGCAACAAGCAGTACTTCCCTTCGATAGATCACTCCTGTATAGTTAGAATATATTATGCAAATTATATTTGCTATATTTCATCACATAAATAAAAATGATCAGTTAAAATATATATCAGGCAGAAAGTTATAAGTTAAACTCGGTTAATTATAAAAAAATCGACCAAGTAATGTACGTACTTAGTTGAATAATATCTAGCTCCATCACTTTTCAGAGAATTTATTCAGTCACGTACGAGATCATTATAATAACCAAGTAATTATATATAGATCATCTTGTCATGATCGGGACTTTTATATATATATATATATATATATATATATATATATATATATATAATTTATGTTTCTATTAAAATTAATTAGCAATTGAATTTTAAGAATAACAAGAAAAGCTTTGCAACGTAGATTTTATTTTATTTTTTAAAAACATCAATATATTAAAATCCTGGCCTCTTTCATTTTGGCCATATTATTAATATATTAAAATTGATCAGTCCCTGCTAAAATCGTACGTGTACCAATTTACTAAATTATTGCGGAGATAGATAACTTTATTCGGTTGTCCCGGTCACTTTAAACAATAAAAAATGATAAATATACAATATTTTTTCTAAAATATTTTACAATTATATTTTAAAATGAAATGTATTATTATAAAATAATATATAAAGTTACACTACCTTATAAAAATATTCTCATTTTATATTGTGTATTATAAAAAGTGTTGTTAAACAATTGGTTATTGATCATCAGCTGAGCTTCCACATTATTTTCCTCTTTTTTTCACCTTTTTGTGGGGAGGAGATGAACATGAGCTTGACCTAGTTTTAACAGGTGAGGTATATGCAGTATGCACGCCTCCCATACAAAGGACAAAACAATTTATTACCCTTGTCGCCTTTTTAACCATTTGCCGAGGAGACGTCTGAAGAACATGCAGCTAGCAGCGATAACATGTACATTGCTTTCTTCTTCTTACTTCCTTCAAATTTTAAATCCACATGAAAGACAAAGAGTTATGCTTAAGTATGGGTTTTGTTGAGTGAACATTAATACTATCTTTCTTTGTGACCCCAGAGCTCCCACTTAACATGAATCTCTTAGGAAAAAAAATATCAGAAACTTCCCGCCCGCCGGGACGATGGAGGCCAACCTTCCCAACCCCTGTTTCAACCTTCTTAGAATTATTTTTATGCTTCTTTTTTTTCTTGTGTGCTTATTTTAGGGATTTTGAAAGATAGAATTGTGCAAATCTACCCATTTATAGCATGCACACGCAGCATTGAGAAGACCCTAAGTTCCTCCTGTTCAGTCGTTCTGTCTAACCATCACCCATTTTTGCTTGGCCCGTGGACCATGCGTTCTAAGATCATCACTCTTAATGGGTTTTGTAAAATTCATTTTTATGTAAAATTTGAAGAAAAACTATTAAATAATATAATATAAAGAAAAAATATATAAACTGATGTATAATATATTATAAAAGTCAGTATGTAAAATTGAAAAAAAGTAAGTTTTAGTGATGTATTTTAAAAGATAAGATACATAAACCATTGGGTGTGCTCTAAGAGCCTATGATTAAAAGAAAATTTTACAAAACTACGCCATAGTACTCTTATCCTAATATAATTAGGAATTGATATCCATCAACTTTCTGAGTTTTTCTTTTAAAAAATAAAGATAGATCCAAGCTGGAGTGATGAAAATTGCTACATCTTACTTATATAGTATGATGAAAGGAAAGGAGGCGTGTAGTTTATAACAATACTCTTATTTAAAATATAGAAGAGGAAGTCAACAACAATTGCTTTGAAACAGTCTACTACACATCGCAGTACTACTTATATCGTTTAAACACTGAAATGTCTACAAAATCACCTTTGATAGCATCAACGCCAAAATTAAACAAGGGACTAGCTCTACTTGTAGAAGTTATTTTCCGAACTGTATTTTTTTTTAAATTTCTTTCTCTGTAATTGCTTAATTGGGTTCTTGTTAGGATCCTCTAATTAACATCACTGTTTGTTAATTATATGTATATGAATGAGGTTTGATATCATCAAATATATATAAAGTTGAGCGAGACTGACAGCATGTCTATAATAAGTAAGTTTTCATGAAACATGAGTAGTAGTACTGTGCATGTATGGTCTCAGTCGGTTCACGTACGATAGCCATAGTTGATCATAGAATTACTAACCTCACATCAATATTCCACCAAACAATCAGGACAGTAAGTTTTACTCCCAAAAGAAGAGCTGTTTTTCTTTTTCCCTAGTGCAGATAGATGACTTTATGATCAGATCAAGACCCCAAGAAGATTTGTTGTATCATCTTTCAATTATGGTAGCAGGGAAAGAGAGTGGTCCCAAAGCATGTACATTATTCCCATGCATGATGATGACGCCAGGACTTGCCATTTTTTTTTTTTCTTGCTCAGTAGTACTACTGCCATAGAACTATAATTAAATCCTTCATCACCCACCGGCCATCCCATGCATGCATGCAGTGATGCACCCTCAATTAATCTGTCTGATTGAAAAGAAAGAAAGAAAGAAAGAATCTCAGACACATGCCAGCCATCAGTTCTGATTACTTACATCAGACGCTGCTCATCCCACCTTCCAACTTGTCTTGCAACGACCAGCACTAGTACTCACGGGTCTGATGATCATGAGCCGAGCTGTATTAATATATATTCATCTAGCCGAGCCTAAAATTAAGCAAGCTGGAGGACATCCATGATGACATGGATAAATGATCATCAAGGTCTATTAACCTGGCCAGCAGATGAAGCTGGCCGGCTGTGGGAAAGTCGAAAACAAAAACTATGGAGATAGGAGGAGGGAGGGTGGGTGGGTTTGTCCTTGCCTAAAAGGGAAAGATCAGTGGGATCCAAAATCACACCAGCTGTAAATCATAACCCTAGCTAGCTGCTTTCTCATCAACCCTCTTTTTTTGTACGGACGGTTTTGATGGATGGGGATGGGACCCCACCCCCCATGCATTTGTTGATCATGTATTTGTTTGTGGGAATAGGAAGATGATTTTCTTAATTAAAGAGAGAGAGAGAGAGAGGGGGGGGGGGGGAAATGAAGAAAAAAGAAAGAAAGAAAAGGTTTTGGGATCTTTTTGAAGGCATCATTACAAGATATCGTGTTCAAAAAGAGGGCCTTTGTACAAAATTGTCTCTTAGCCCTCCATTTTCCGAATGAATCGATATGAAGTTTGTCACATTGTTTGTAGTCCTTGAAATTTTTTTGAACTTTTGGTGTACTCCTCTCTGTTCATTCCTTTACTCATGACAGTAACGAGTGTCCCCTCAAGCTTCTTTTTTTGTTTTTGTTTATGAAAGAAAATTAGTATAATCCCTCTGAGCCCCCTGCCCATTTCCCACAACTAGTCGTGATTTAGGATTGAGAAAATATTCGCATCAGCCGCTATTCAGATCAGTCAACTCACACCATAGTAAAATAACTAAAATAACCTCATAACAAAACTCAGTTCCTCTCATTTCATATTTTCATTTTTACTTCCTCCTCCCACTACTCGAATCGCCTACAGCCTCCCCCCCTCTCCCAAGGCCTCATGCCCGTCACCCATTCTCAAGCGTCAACTGTCGAGGTGGCGGTGACTGTTGAGATGTCGTCAACTGTCGAGATGACGGCAGCCGGTGCGAGATGTGGAGATTTGGCCATGAGGGAGACGGAGAGGGCATGTGAGGGAGAGAGAAACGGTGTGCGTGCGGAGGAGCAATGGGCCTTGGGCTGGGGGAGGAGGATGGGCTCGGTGGTCGTGGTCAATGGCTACGGTGGGAGGCCGAATCAACGGCGACGGTGTCGAATGTGAGCCGTGACATGGGTGCGTGGGGTGGGGCGACGAGCGTGCGTGCGTGCAGAGGAGCTACGGGTCTCGGGCTGGGAGAGGAGGATGGGCTCGCTGGTGGTGGTCGGTGGCTGCGATGGGAGGCCGAATGGGAGGCGGAGGCGGCGGTTCTGGGCTGCGACGGACCCGGGTGAAGAGAGAAACGGGCAGAGAGGGAGAAACGGATGAGAAGAGAGAAACGGATTTGAAAAAAAAAAAAAAAGTAGCAACACGTAGGGTGTGCTACGGATCAGCCATGAACAGTGGCTAATCTGTAGCAACTCTCTTTAGGATTAAGGAATGATGCCCATGTTACCGATCCACTCAAATATCCATTCTCAGGCCGAGGGCAACTAGAAAGCTCATGTTACGAGGTCTTTTATTGGTATAACATTTGATTTGTAAGATTTAAATTTTAAAATCTCTCTTTTAGATGAAATCATGTCACCTTATTAAGATGAGAGGTTGAGAGCAGCAATAAGCACTCTACTATTATTCCAGTAAAAAAGTAAAATACTTTAACACTATCAGTACAAAAGTTCGGTGACTTTTCTAGGTGGATGTAGCAGCATCGTTTCTTTTATACGAATTGTAGGTATGTCCATGAGTTGGAAGCTCTCATAAGTTATAACTTATGACCACCTTACCTACCAGCTCGTTATGTTACTGTGGGGTGTTATCCTTTTTCTACTCGCTGTGTTTATTTTAGGTTGAACCAATCTCTCTTTGGGCCTTGGTTCTTTTGATGGGCAGAGTCGAGTTGTCCACAATCCCTTGTGAATTGGAGTTTGGACCTTAAGATAGCAAAAGTTGTGGGTCTATATTTTTGTTTTTAATGGTTTTTGAATGCGTTAGTCCGTGCTCCTTCTCATCTTTGTAGAAGTTTTGGGATTCGGACAATTCAAAGCTTTGCTCGTATTCTTAAGTTTTGGTTATACAGATAAGATGAAATGAAACGAAAGAAAATGAAAATTTTGTTAATAATAATAAAATAATTTGAATTAAGAATTTTATGAAATTTTGAGAAAGTAGAAAGAAAAAATTGATTAAAAATATTATAGAGTTAAAAGAAAGATAGAATATAATTTTTTAATATAAGTTTGATTTTAATATTTGAAAAAATGAATTATTTTTAGTATTTTGTTTAGAAATTTGAAAAAGTTGTAATGATTAAGAATTAATTATATGAAAAAAGTTGGAAATTTAAAATTTTGAAATTAAAAAATATTTATGTTTGAATGATGTTTAAATGTTAAGATAAGATGATATTGAATAAAGTGATTTAAAGGTTTGTGAAACTAAATTAGGCCTAAATATGTTTTGGGGATCCATATAATAAAAAAATTATGGATACAAGATTTTTTGTTATTACCCAACAAGATAGTTAAAAAAATATATATCGGTAACTGCATTTGCTTTTATTTTTTAAGCATTTGTGTGTATTATTTTTAATATTTAAAAAAACACAAACAAATGCTAAAAGAAAAAACACAAATGCACTTATCCCTACACTTGGCGGGCATGAGATTCCGGCAACCTATCATTTTCCTAAAAAAATATATGTAATTACTGTAAATAAAAATTAAGCGTAAAACTTAATGCTTTATAAATTTTAAGATCTCGACTATCATGATTTTTACAAACATAAATAACATACCGGAATTTATAACGATTTCTTCAATTAATTCTTGATCTAAAAATGTGAAATTCTCCAGGAGATAAGTTTCTCTCTCTTAACCTTTTCTCTTAAATGAAAAGTTATATTCCCGCATGAATGATGGAAACCATACAATGCTTCTTAAATGGGTAGAGAGAGGATCTATTTCCTTTTAGTAACTACTGACGGTTTAGTAACCATCACTCCACTTCCCATCAAAGTAAGGAGTAAAAACAGGAAGTTACTTCTCTAATCGTATCAACCAATATTCTAGAAATTAGATCAGATAACTTCATTTTAACAAGAGACTAAAAGTTATACACGTGCCATGTGGGACATTAAAAAATATATTTAACATTCTACCACTTGGCCCATATGACTAATTTTATTTTAGCCTCAATGAAGTAAACATTATGCGCATAAAACACTAATCCATCTCTAACTTAAATTGGTTATCATAAATATTATAGTCAAATGAATCACTAGTATGAGTCGTGGCGGTTGTACATCAATAAGGCTGAAGGCAACATAGTCCCTTCCATGTACTACAATACTAGCAATTCAATCAACCATGGTTCATAAATGAGAAGTATCCAAAATTGGTCCAACAAAAATTGTCTTTGTAAAAGACTTCCTGTTATTATTTATCCAATCTCATAGATGTACGTACAAAATGGAAAACAGGAAAAATTAGAAACATGATTAATAAGATCTCAAAGTGTCTAATAACATAAACAAACCATTACAATCCAAAACATAATAGGCATCAAGGGTTACAATCAAGACTCATCCTTTTAATATGTTCTTTAAATGTCTTTGGTGGTAACCTTTTAGTTAGTGGATCTGCAATCATAAGCTCAGTGTTAATATGTTCAATAGACACCCGTTTCGAACTTCCTCCTTAACGGCAAAATACTTTAACTCCATGTGTTTGGCACCATTAGAGTATTTTGTCATTCTTGGAGAAAAATACAACTGCAGAATTATCATAATAAATTTTCAGCAGCTTCTCAATACTGTTGACAATAGTAAGCCCTGAGATAAAATTTCACAGTCATAAACAATGAACTATGGCTTCAAAGCATGCCACAAATTCAGCTTCCATTGTGGATGCAGCAATAATAGTCTGTTTAGCACTTTTCCATGAAATTCCTGCTCCAGCCAAGAGATATACATAACCAAAAGTTGATTTTCTACAATCAACACATCCAACAAAGTCTGAATTAGTGTAGCCAATCACCTCCAAATTATAAGACTTTTTAAAATAAGCATATAATCTTTTATTCCCCTTAAGTACCTCATCACTTTTTTTGCAGCTTTTCAATGGTCCATTCCAGGATTACTTTGGTATCTGCCCAACATACCAACTGCAAAACTGATGTCTGGCCTGGTGCAAGTTTGTGCATACATAACTTCCTACAGTAGAAGCATAAGGAATTCTTTCCATCTGTTTACGCTCTCATTCATTCTGTGGACATTGCATGAGACTAAATTTATCCCCTTTCTGAATTGGGGCAACACTAACTGAACAGTTTTTCATACCAAATCTCTCTAAGATTGTTTCAATATATCGGTTTTGAGACAACCCCGACAAACCACGTGAGCAATCATGGAATATTTATATTCCAATGATGTAAGTTGTCTCGCCCATATCTTTTATTTCAAAATTCTCAGAGAGGAATTTCTTAATTATGTGCAATAAACCAATATCACTACTGGCAAGCAATATATCATCAATATATAAAATCAAAAATATAAACTTGCTCCCACTAACCTTCAGGTATATACACTAATCAACGGTATTTTCCTTAAATTTGAAGGATGTAATAATATCATTGAATTTAAGATACCACTCTCTTTTTAAGTCCATATATTGACTTATTTAATTTGCAAACCGTGTGTTCTTTTCCCTTTATGGATAAATCTTCTGTTTGATCCATATAAACCTTTTCTTCTAAACTCTCGTTCAGAAAAGCAGTTTTCACATCCATTTAGCGTAGCTCTAAATCAAAATGAGCAACTAAAGCCATAATGATTCTAAATGAGTCCTTATTGGATATAGGATAGAAGGTCTCCTTATAATCAATACCTCCTTTCTGAATGAAACATTTGGCCACAAGTCTGACTTTATGTCATTCAATATTGCCTTTTGAGTTGCGTTTGGTCTTAAAGGCCCATTTACAACCAACTACTTTATATCCTACAGGCAATTTGACAAGTTCCTAGACTTTGTTTTGATCCATTGATTTCAACTCATCATTCATGGCATCAATTCATCTATCAGAATCATTACAACCAATGGCTTGTGAAAATGAAACCGAGTCTTCAATTATCCCAATATCATAATCAAATTCTTGTAAATAAACCATATAATCATCAGAAATAGCAAGTCTTCATTCTCTTTAAGACCTTCTTAATGTTGATTGTTGTGGTTCTTCCATAATTTGTTCATTAGTGATAATATCATTGGGGAGTGATTGATCATTAATTTGTTATTCAACATTGTCAAATGATTCTATAATTGTAGGAACAACAACTTCTTTAGAAGCTATGGGTAGTAGGACTTGCACCCTAACTTCTTGATTTCACCATTCTCAATAAATCTGGCATTACTCGTTTCAACAATTTTCGTACTATGATTAGGACAATAAAACTTATACCATTTGGATTTCATTAGATAGCCAATAAAGTAACCACTAATGGTTTTGAAATCAAATTTCTTTTCATGTGGATTATAAATCTTAGCCTCCGTTGGGCAACCCCAAACGTGCAGGTGCCTTAAACTTGGTTTCCTTCCTGTCCACAGTTCAAAATGAGTCTTTGAAACGGCTTTACTATGAACCCTATTCAATAAATAAACAGCGATTTTAAGGGCTTTCATCCATAATAAAATGGGTAAAGAGAAATTACTTAACGTACTCCTAACCATATCCATCAATGTACGATTAGGCTTTTCAGCCACTCCATCTGCTGAGGCGTACTTAGCATAGTGTATTGTGCACACATACCATGCTTTTCTAGGAGTTTAGCAAATGGGTCAGGGCATTGACTCAATCCATCATATCTTCCATAATATTCATCACCTCTATCTGATCTGATAGTTTTCACATTTTTATCTAATTGTCTTTCAACATCAACAACATACACCTCTAGGGCACCCATTGCTTGAGATTTTTCATGCAATAAATAAATCTAACAATAACGTGAAAAATCATCAATGAAAGTGATAAATATTTTTCTTTACCAAAAGATGGCGAGTCAAAAGGCCCACAAATGTCCGTATGAACAATTTCAAGAAGTTTTCCACTTCTTGTAGCACCATTCTTTATGTGTTTGGTTTGTTTTCCCTTAATACAATCAACACACATATTGAGATTAGTAAAATCTAGGTTAGGCAAAATCTCATCTTTTACTAATCTCTCCATTCTTTCTTTGGATATATGACCCAAACGTCTGTGCCACAAGTAAGAAGAACTTTCATTGATCAAGTTATGTTTAGTTTCAACATTATGATGTAGGGTTAGAAGGTTTTCAACAAAACGACTATTAATATTCAGTTTATACAAACCATCACATAAACTACTAGAACCAACGAAAGAAGAATTTTTAAACAAATTGAATCCTCTATTATGAAATGAAAATGAATAACCTTCAAGGTCAAGTTTAGACATAGAAACCAAATTACGAGAAATAGAAGGAATATAAAGTAGCTGAAACGAATCTAGATAATAATCAGTGTCTAGAAATAAACCAAATGTCCCGGTAGCAACTACTGTAACTTTTACTCCATTTCCCACAACTATGGAACTTTCATTTTGGTTTAAAGTCTGGATTGTAAGGAAGCCCTACATTGAATAAGAAACATGAACAGTGGAACCTGATTCAATCCACCAAGTATTAGAAGGAATTTCAGTAAGATTTGATTTGAAACATACTTAAGCTAAAGGCTTACCTTTTTTCTCAAACCATACCCTACGTTTGTGGCAATCTCTCTGAACATGCCCAAACTTCTTACATAAACGACATTTGATACTGTTTTGTCCCCCTCTCATGAGCCTCTATACCTTGAGGAGGCCCATTGATTTTAGGTAGTTCTACCATTTTGCCCTTCGTAGGTTTCTTCCACTTCCTACTGGCTCCTTTGCTTATAAAGTAAACTGAATGATGTCCTTGTTGCAAGCCTTGTCTCTTATTGAACAAGCATACTGACCAATTCATTTACATTCCACTTGTCCTTAATAGTGTTGTAATAAATTTGAAATGGCCCATACTGAAGAGGCAAGGAGTTCAAAATAAATTGAACAAGAAAAGACTCATCCACATTCATCCCAAGAACCTTCAGTTTAGCAGCTAAATTTAACATCTCAAGGATGTGCTCATGCATCCCACGAGTACCATCAAACTTCATTGTGGTGAGTTCAACCATTAATATCCCAACAAAAGACTTGTCAGCAGAGCAAAAACGTTCTTCCGTAGTCTTAAAAAATTCCTTAGCAGTGTCACGTTCAGGAAGTGTTGACTTAATGTTGTTCGCTATACTCATTCACATAAACATAATGCTCAATCTGTTCGATCTTTCCCAATAATGACTTAAAGTCAATTCTTCCGCACTACCTTCCTCAGCAATAACAGGCAGTTTCTCAGTCCGGAGTGCCAAATCAAGATCCAGTACACCTAGGTGAAACTGTACTTGCTTAGACCAGTCTGAGAAATTTGTTCCATTAGGAATCGGAACAGATGAAACATGTGAATGAAGCGAAACAGGAACTGAAACTGCAATTAAATATATGCTCACACATTAATGCTTTGAGTTAAATAATAAACAATAAATAGTACTGTTGTAACACATCTTTGGATGAAAATTACAGCATACAAAATTAAACTTTTGACTATTATGGTGATTCTCTTTCACCTATTAAAAATAATTAATAATGTATCCATAATTCGATAGGTCCGTTACCTTTGCATATTCGATTCCAACTCTCAATTAAGGATACACATTAATTATTTTACCTTAGTATATTAATCATAATAAAAGTGGTGCACCTTTGGGCCAAGTGAAAATATTCTCATGATCAAAGATATATATAAATATCTATTCAAAAAATTTGCTAAGTCATTTTCTTAATACTTGGTATATGAGTATTAAGATCCAAAATACAACTTGAAACCTATGACTTTCTAGTTGGGTCACTTTGGTGATCACCAAACTATTTCATAAAATAGGATTTTTAGTTGAAATAATCACTTTGCAAAACAATTTATCATCAATCACATCATGTCATCATTTAAACAGTTTCATATATGTGACAATTTCATGTTCAAATAAACTATAGAAAATAATTATAACGTATCAATACAAGAAATGTCACTCATAAATTCTAGACATGATTCAGATTTTGTAAATGATACACATTTCGTGCACTGTGTTCTACACTGTAGAACAAATTATGGGCAATATTATCAATTTAATAAAAGATTGGCATGTAGCATCACGCTGGAAATGGAGAAAAGATAATGCATGAAAAATATGTGATTTGCTCAATTAATTAAAGTAGCCAACGACATCATGCTTTATCAAAATCCATAGATAACACGTCGGGTAGAAAAGAAATGAATAGAAAAAAAAAAAAACATGATTTGCTCAATAAAAGCCAAAGGCATCACAAAAAATCTCATGGAAATGGTCAAACCATTATGGCATCATATGCGAATCACACAGCGAAAATAAAATCCCACTTTGTTATGGTTGCTGGAAAAGTAGTGTAATTTCTGTAGGCTCTTCGAGGGGCCTAGACCTCCAAATTGTAACTCTGAGATTGTAGAAACTGCATTCATAATTCATTACTGATAACTGCAAAGCATATATAAACATTACAGATAGACGTGGTCTCCCATGACCCAGACCTACTCGACTTACAGGATCCTATTTGAATAACTACCCACAATGAACGTGCGTGACTCATAATAATAAATACTGGACGTGGCCCATTACATATGAACGTGGCCCATTACACATAACAAATATTGACTGAAGCAAACTAAACAATAAAAACTGCAAGCAACAAACTAACAACCGCAAGGCCCATTATCTGCTGACCCGGCCCCTTTATATTCAGACATCCCTAAAGACTAGGGTTTCTTGTCTCACGCATAACACACGTATCTAGGAATTAGTTAGTCACCGAATGATAAGTAATGGATAAAGTAAATAAAAAAGAGATTTTATTTTGTGGAAAACTTTATTAGTCCCAGCGGAAGAGAAAAATAAAATCAAAACTAAATCATATCAAATATAACCGAGCAAGTTTAAATGAAATCTTCCACAAATAATTGATTCCAACAAATCGATCATAATGGAAAATCATGAAAGTCTCAACAAGTGCTCTGATACCACATGTAAATAAAAATTAAGCGTAAAACTTAATGTTTTATAAATTCCAAGATCTTGACTATCATGATTTTCACAAATATAAATAATATACTGGAATCCATAGCGATTTCTTCAATTAATTCTTGATCTGAAAATGTGAAATTTTTCAGGAGATAAGTTTCTCTCTCTTAACCATTTCTCTTAAATGAGAAGTTACATTACCGCATAAATGATGGAAACTATTCAATGCTTCTTAAATGGGTAGAGAAATGACCTATTTCCTTTTAGTAACTGCCAACGGTTTAGTAACCGCCACTCCACTTCCCATCAAAGTAGGGAATAAAAATAAGAAACTACTTCTCTAATCGTATCAACTAATATTCTAGAGATTAGATCAGATAACTTCATTTTAACAAGAGACTAAAAGTCATACATGTGTCATGTGGGACATTAAAAAATATATCCAACAGTTACACGTTGAACTAAAAAGCAAATGAGATGCAATTAAAATTATCAACAAGACAGCTTCGATTACAATAATATCTCTATATGAACGAAAATTGGGTTATCTAACAGTTTGATTGATAATGAGGGTGCACATTGAAATCTATTGCTAGGGTTTGGAGTGCATATAAAATTTCATGATTGTAAATGTATATTTTAAAAAATAATAATTATAAGTTAGTGTAGATAACGCATTGGTAAAATGCTAACGTGCCATAGTTTGATTTGCAAGAAAAATTTTAAAATTTAAATTTTACTAATCAAATCTTAACAATATTTAAGTGATGACTTCTCATGCTCCCTATATACATACTTGAGTTTTGTCTATTTTTATGAATAAAATTTCTTGATTATCTATAAAAAAATAAATATATATTTAAATAATAGTAATGGTGTACTTTACACATCAACTGTATTATACGCAGATAATTTCGTTTTTGTGACCAAACAAAAGGATAGAAATGCTATTTGCAAAGGAATAGGAGCAGACATTCTCATTTCTTAATGCTCGATCTGCAAACCAAACATGTCTGTAATAAGATCGGTTCCGCAGGCATCATAGAGACAAAAGCGTTCACTGAAACAATTTCCAGTATCTTGTTGAAGCTCTTAAGCAATAAGCAGTAGGTTTTACATACACTGGTAAGTACAGGTATCACAGAAGCAAAGAACACGTTTCATGTCGAGTAGTAGGGATAATCAATATCTTGGGAGACGCCTATAAAAAAAAATTAAAAAGAAAAATATTGGGAAACAAAGATGCCAGGTCAGCAACAAATATTTTTCACTCAACTGGTGCAGTGATCGAGTTTCTGCATCAAAGGTCTTCCCATCAAGCATCAAATTAGCTTTTGAAAAGTACAAGACCCAAAACTTGCAAACCATGGCAGTGGATAATGGGTAGTTCTTTGATTTCTCTCTGACGAACTCATCGATATATTTTTTTTTCATTTTGGGTTAAGTCAGAATGCCCCCATGCAGGTGAGAGAGCAGGAATTCCAGGCTATGCTTCCTTTTTAAAGTAGGCATTGTCCTCTTAGAAAATAGAAACTGAGATCAGTAACAAACCTACTTTTCCATGAGCGCTTTCTGGGGCAGGGGCCCTGAATGATTAGCACAATAAGAATTCTGGCTACTATGAGAGAGAGCATCAAAAGGGCGACGACGCCACATGCATGAACGTATATACATATCTTACTGGTGTTCCAGCCCTCTTGATAAATCATGGAATGTGTGCACGAGCTCGCTGAGGTTTGGAATTTATGAGAACTTGCTGCAAAGATTTCATAATTTGCGAGAATGAAGGGCGTTTCCGGGGTTCACTGCAGTATCATCCAGCACAGCATTAGGAGAGAGAGAGAGAGAGAGAGCAATGCAAAATCATGTGAGTTTATTACCCTATGCGGACCAGGGTTTCACAGACATGAACCCCACTCCATTTCTGAGAGAAATAGTGAATGATTTCACCTAAGACTTGTTATCTTCAACTTTCTTCCTGAGCTCTAAGACCCAGAGTATATTGACCCACTTAAGGCCCTAGAGTTTGGATTCTAAGGAGTGTAATTTGTTATTGTCGACTTACCTAACCCAGCAGGCCTCAATCAAGGCAGCCACTTCACGATTTACAGTGTTGGGAATCTCGAGCCTTTCACCCTTAAAACCGACAGCTCCAACAACCTGAAACGAGGATAAATCATATTTGTTAAGCTACCCCTTAACAACAAAATGAGTCACATATAAGTCCCACCATGCTACATATGAAATCAATAAATTCTGAAGATGATTTACAAATCTAGAGCTTAGAATTTAAGATTAAGTTGAGAAAAAAGAAAAAAACTACTTTCTTTTGTTGAATCATTTTGAGAAAGTAAATTTAACTAAGAATTGATCCATAAAGACCTCCAGTGGACTAAGCATTAACAGCATACATAACTAAAGCCATTAAACCTGATGACAATTTAAGCCATCCGGGTATAAGTATTTTATCATGTTGTGAATGTGTCTTGGGAAGCAGCTTGTCATATTAATATATCATAGAATGGTCAATGTGGTCCTTGTATTTGAATTCAAACAGTCTTAAGAAAATATTACTCATCATATCTAGCACTTCAGTGGCAGCCATCTCACTGCTAGCTCTAGGAACAGAACAGTTTTAGATAGTGCCAGTCAAATACTCTTTAGTTAGAGATATATTCAATAATCAATACCCTTCACCACTTATAAACTACTTGCCACCCGTTGATGTTGTTCTTATACGGCTAAACTTTTGGTATATTCTTCTTCAAAGACCTTCCTTTTACCAATGATCAAGTGCAAACATGTAAAGACCCAGTTTTTTCTATAGCTTTACAAATCATTGGTTTGCAGCTAGTTAATTGACAAACAACCTGTGGTGCATTTAAATTTCTCCAAGGCTGTTGCAGGGTCACAAGTTCCCACAAGATTACACCAAAGCTGTAAATATCAGACTTCTCGTCAGATGGCTCATTACGGAGAACTTCTGGTGCCATCCACTCAGGCTAATACGAAGAAGTAACAAGAGTTAGTTTAGTATCTGCAAGTATTCAATGCTTTCTTCAAAAGTAGACGATTACTGGAATGAGATAGATAACAAATTTTAAAGTTTGTAGAGAACTTACAGTCCCTGCAGCTGTTTTGGATGAAAGAAAAGTGTTTGCCTTCGAGCGGGAAAGGCCAAAGTCGCAAACCTAGATGATCAAGTATGTCCAAAAATACAAATAAATATTATTTCAGCCCATCTCTCCAACAATATATATGTGTGTATCTATATGCAAAAATGTGTTGACCATTATTGTACCCAGCATGAATATTCATGAGGTTCATGGAGCCATTTTGAAGACCATTGTAGCACATTAGTCAAAAGAAACAAGCAACTAAGAATGCACACTTATGGGGAAAAACGAATTTTCAACATCAAGGGACCAGAACAAATAGTATTTGACAGTAACCTTTACTGTATATGCCGCATCCACCAAAAGATTTGGAGACTTTAGATCTCGATGGACAATAGGAGGTCTAAGTTGATGAAGATAATTCATCCCCTTTGCCTGTACACATCAATAAATAGCTAAATCCAAAGAAATTTATAAACTCACATCTGATGTGAAATTGATATGAAATCTTCACCAACAATTAATTCCCTCAGTTGACCCTTGCAAACTATTTTTTTTCTGATAAAAAGAAACTCCAAAAGCCATGCAAACCATGTCTTTTAATTGATTAAACTCCAAACCCATGTAACGTGCCCACATCAAACAGATTGGGTAAATCATTAGCACGTTAGACATGGGGGAGCATTCTCCCAAGACCAAGACCCTTACCACTTAAGCTGACCCTGCAAACTAAAATAGAATACTATCTTGACTCCACAAAGGCATACCACATCATAAGCCATATTTATTCGACGCTTCTCATCCAATATCACTCCAGCATCAGGCATTTTCAAAAGTGTATACAAGCTACCTCTGAAAAGCAAAGCAAATATTATGTTCAGTGACATATGAAACTTATTTCATAGAATGAATCGCTATTGATATGTAAAAAAAAAAAAAGTAAAGGATGTAGAAGCAGATCATTTCAGGGAATCTTGATACCTTGATAAGTATTCAGTAACTATGGACAAGTTTGGGGGCTGAGTAACAGCACCCATGAAGAGAACAATATTAGGATGTCGTAAACGTTTCATGGTTGCAACCTAGCAAGCAAAATTAATGCAGTGAAATCAAAATGAAAGATATTAAAAACCAGAAACAATAAATACCCAATCATATTAACACCAAAAAAGTTAGAGCTATGCATTTTACCTCTCTTAAAAATTCCTTGAAGCGCTCTGCATGGAAGTCTTGTTCAATAAGAATTTTGACGGCAACATCCTGCGATTCCCAACCTTAGTACTAGCAAAATGGATATCTTGGTGGCACTTAAATCGTGACAAAAAGTTAATCAAACTATCAAAACTGCCTATAAACAACTAACTCCACAAAAGCACACCACAGGAGGGTTAAGTAGCATATTGGAAACACTAGCCAATAATTTTCACTGCCACTCCAAATATGAAGCTCAAGTGATAATTATTAACACTGTTTCTCCTAATACAGTGAAGGAGGCAGCAGAATCAGAAATACGGGACTATAGATCAAGGAGGTTTGGTACTATGACTGCTAGAAAGATTGACAACTGACTATATACTCAGGGACCATAGTGCCCAATAGTCCAGCCACACTTAAAATGACAAGAAAATCTCGATACCAGACATGAAACAAATTAGTTAAAAAATGAGAGATCAAAAGCAATGAAGTTGGTCTGCAAATGTGGGAGTACTTTTTTGCTTAAAGGAGTCAACACTAAAGCAGTAACTTAGACTTGACCATTTTTAATTTTCCAATGGTTTCCTCAAAAGTACAACATTTTTTTTTTCTATTTTGAGGGATATTTGGAGATATTTTATTTTGATTGTTAGGTGGATATCTTGTATACTCACTGTGTTCTGGGTTACACCCTTCTTTCTTAATATAAGCTTATTTTACCTGTAGAGAGAATACTGTGCATACCAACCTAAATTCAGATTATTTACCTTATGATGGTAGAATTACAATAAAAAATAATTATACTTTAGACCCCCCAAACTGCCTAAACTACAAAGTTTCAATTTGCTCCTTAAACTACTAATAGGTTTCGCTTTGCAACCATGGATTATGATCTGATCCTACAAATGATAGACAAATAGGTCACGTGATTATAAAAAAATACTCAAAACTATTCAATCTTCAAGGAAGAAAAAAGAACACAGAAACTACATACTCCACTAGCCACAAATCCGAAATAACTTCATAACCAAAAGTCATAAAAAACTGCTTATTACAAGATAACATTTACCAAAAGATTAAAAAATAAGTAGAAATCATAAAGGGAAAAAAATGCTTACTGAACTGCGCCAGCTAGCATAATAAACAGTTCCAAAAGAACCTGAAAATCAATGATCATCCTGAGCAGTCCCAAAATATTTACATGATAACATGACATGCATGAACAGAAATGGGAAGGCATTATAATTAACAACATCAAGCAATGTCAGAAATAGCAGGTACCTTTTCCAATTTTCTCCTTTAGAACAAGTTCACTCCATGGGATAACAAAGTCCTCTTCATCAAGATTAAGTATACTTGAACTGACTGATTTACTATCATGGTATTCACTTGAAGTGCGTACAATATTTGTTCTATCAAAGTCACTCAAATGACCAGAGACCTTTGGGCCAGTTTTGTCATCTTCGTTGAAAGTAGTACCTGTCATAATGGAGACAATGACATTTTAAGATTAGTAAAAAGATCACCACGGTGTAATTTATTTCATCATTCATGGTTAGGTGCAAGCATTTCTTGCATATATAGCATTTTGTTGGGTTGAACATACACGTCCAACACCATTTCAGACAAAGGACTATATATTTTTTTGTTTGATCTATTTGTTTAACTTTAATATTTTAGAAAATGATTAAATAAGATAATAGTAATTGTTCACTTATTGACAAATCACCATACTTAATCTTACTACTTTGACTTTACAACAAATTGCACATCACCCCTTGCATGGATGGGTTGACTAGTTGACAACTACAAACTTCGATGTAGGGGACAACCAGATTTCCAGAGGAACTGTGTTCAAAGGCAGACAACTAATAATAATACTTAGCAACTGGTTGATATGTGTATATGTACTCTGAATTCAAGCAAAAATCATCTGTATTAATTGAAGTGAATTAAAGCGAAAATGGAAGATGATAACTGAATCAGAAAAGCATGATGCAATGGTACATGCATATCGAATTACCTGAAGAAGCATCGTCAAATTGAAGATGAAGTGGCTGGCAATCGGAGAAATACAGTTTGGCTAGCATACTGGAGTTCTCTGCCCCGGCTTGTTTAAATCTTGGATGACATAATGGTGAAGAGACCAAGATGGAGGATGTACCATTGAGCGAGGAATCTGGCTGGCTTAATGCTCCCGGCATCCCAATCAAATCAACCAAATATTCCCTGGAAAAATAAATGTAAATTCAATTTTTTTCTTATTTAAAGGTACTTGGATGCTTTTCTCCGCTCATCTGTCTACACGCTAAACATACAAACTCAAATGAAAAACCATCAAGTCTCGAAGCCTTCTTTATTCTCATCTTTTCCTACAATAATTCTTCACAAAATATCCACTGTTTGTCCAGTTACTAAGTCTTTTAGTCTTGTGAATACCAGTATTTTTGTAATCGTTACTCCAAGCTCCAAACTCCTCCATCTTAATTGTTAGTCCTTTACTAATGCATTTATATGATATAAATTTTTAAATAGATTATTCCTCGTTATTGGATTTTGCATTTCAGTTTATTTCCAATCGATTATATCCAGTTTCCTGCAGAGATTACAATTTCTTAAATCTTTTTACAAGTTGTGGTTTCTTTCCATTCCTTCTTACTACTACATATAAACTTTGGTAGTTGGTTCATGTTGCCTCACTTATTGGTTTAAATAGTTCATGCTACTATCATTTATTGAAATATAAGACTAACACAACATACCTTTCAGGGCTAAATTGCACAAGGCAGGAGGCAGAGACATCCCTTCTACAGTATTTGCAGCCCTTCGCAATTCGGCATGGTAGGTTAACTATGTCCGCTAGCACCTGCCAAAATTACAATTAGTGTGCAGCGTAATGCTCCAAGACCTTTTTGCAGATATCTGCAGAATGCCAAAATGAGAAATATGTTCGATGATCATCAAAATAATAGTCGAGAAAAGCATTTATGTCAACATCGTTTTTCGTAACAGAAGGGTACAAGATAAAAAAACTCGAGGGTACATATCAATCTTTTTATAAAATATATATATATACACATTGCTATAATGAAACAAAATCAAATTGTTGAAGAGTACATCAAACTGCATTAGGGTTGCGAGGATTACTTTAAACAGTAACGCACGGTGGACACAGAGGCCTACTGATAAGCTTCCAATTGGTATTATGACAGAGCCTCGGCAGTCTTTCAGAACTTCAAAACTCTCCCCCCAGCGTGCACCCAAATTTTCTTCTGTAGAAGCCGCACCCCTTGTAACGACAACAGAAATTTTTTAAAAGAAAACAATATTCCAATTAAACATTTAAAATCAAAGAGCAGTATGTAGCCCACCCCAATTGATTACAAACAATGATTGCAAGCTGATCAGTCATGTCTTCTATGGGAATCCAGCCACCAGAAAGAATGAGTAGCTTATTCTGCAGTTCCTTCAAACCAAGATCTCTAGATTTATCGATCAAAACCACTTTGATTGACATATCGTCACGGGGGTCAACAGCCTTCAACGATTCAAACGATGGGACCCGACCACTGTCCTGCTCATCAGTACTTAGAGTCCACGCATAGGGATCCATCCCATGGACAAGGTAAAAACCATCCGGAATTCTGTCAAAGTATGACAAGCAGCCATTCACCTGGTACACATCGGAATAGAAATCAGAGCCATGACATTCAAGCAAGTACATGTCGTCTTAATTAAGTTTGTGCGATCTGGATTTCATCCAAACATCAAACCAAGCCAAAATTACAATTTACCTCTACAAAATACCTCCCTAACTATTAAGTACGTAATTCACTTACAAAAAAGAAGTGAACCCATAAGCAAGCAATAAATGAAATACCCAGAATCGATGAGACATAGCCTCAGCAGAAGCAGGAGGCGACGGAGTTCCCCAGTCGCTGGATTTGAAATCCAAGAAATTGGGATCATCGGCACGGGCAGCCTGCGCGGAGAGGCGAAGTGCCAGAGCAAGCTGGAGCTGGTAGCTCTCCGCAGTCTTCTGCGCCCAGCTCCTGAACGAGCCCGTCTCCTTGTAGTGACCCAGCACGTCGAAATCCTTCACCGACGACGCCACTGGAGACGTCGATCTCGTGTCAGTGTGATCACCGTACATCTTTTATAAGAGAATCCGGATTCCGTCTGAAGGAATTTGGTGCCCAGTCCTACGCCACTGCCTGAGCTTTAAGCACATTGGTTGGAGGGCCGAGAAGGACGGGGAAAATTGGGTGGGGGTCCATTTGGGAATGTCGGCTCGACGAGCATTCGAATTGGCGAGTGGTGGTGGAGCCTGTTTTCCCCAAGAAGCTGTGCGCGATGGAACCAGACTTTAGATGGAATCATCAATAAATGAAGTAACGTACCGTACGCCCAAAATCAGTGAACGTAATCCGACGGATCCGGGTCCCCATGATTTCAAAAGAACTCTTGCGAGATAATCGTCTAGGGTCGCTTGGTTAGTTGGTTGAAAAAACCTACTCAACCTCTTACTATTCACACCACACTCCACACTCCATCTTTTTTTTAATTTTTTTTTTAATTTTTTTTATCAAATATATTTTTATATGAATAGTAAATAAAAAATTATAAATAAATTCAAAAAAATAAATTCAAAAAAAAATTTTAAAAAATATTAAAAAATATTAAAAAGTGTGGAGTGTGGAGTGTGAGGAGGTTGTGTAGTAAAACTCATTTTTTAATATTATTTTTATTTTAAAATTAAAAAAAATTAAATTATTTAAAAATTTAAAAAAATTATAATAATTATATGAAATAAGATTTAATGGTTTGAAATCAGGGTTTAAATATACATAAATAATAACACTATTTATTATTCATCTCTTATTCTCTCTAACATTTTTTTTTTTTAGATTATTCCTATCTTACATGTTTATCTGTACTGTTCCCCTACGTGCAGTCGTGAATGGGAGTCGGCATGCAATTGTCTGACGTAAATGTTACGTCAATGTTAATGAGAAATTTAAAAAAAAAAAAAAAAGTTTTAGAAGAAGCACGATCAGATGCAATTCTGGCAAAAAACTCGATTCCAGTTCTCCCAAATCTAGGCTTTCTCCCAGTTTGGTTCATAAACACTTTCTTCCAGTTCTTATTCGCTTATTTACATAATCTGTAGATCTTTCCCGATTCGCAAACCCAATTTCAGTTCTCTCAAACCCACTTCACAACTTTCTCCTAAGTTTTAGTTTACAAATACCTCGACCAATTTGCAAACCCATACACTTTATTCCAATTCCAATTTCAGATTCAACAAACATATTCAAGATTTCCATTTATAGATAATTGAAAATAAGCTACCACTATGTCATCTTATAGAATCTGACTTCTAATTTAACTCATAAAAAATAAGTTTACAAGATTGCAAAGATTGGCAAGAAGTTGCTATAATTTCTCTTTTTGTAGTTTTAGAAAGATCAAACGGTAAGTTTATAATAAAAAACTATACACATTATAAATATGAGTATAAGTTGAAAAATACAAACAAATATTTACAAGAAAAAATTGTTTATTTATTCAGGAACGCAATCACAAATTTTCAAAATGAAACTTTGAAAAGCTATCAGTCAAACTTTGGCAAACACAGGAAGGCTGAAAGTTGAGAAGGAGAGGGAGTTTCAACTTTAGTGGCACTGTTAATGACGAGCCTCAACGGGTTTGTGGGATTTAGCGCACCTTTGACAAATGAAAATTTTCATGATTATTGATTACATTTTTTATAGAAACACTACATAAATCAAGGAGAAGTGAACTGCTTCCAGCAATCAAAACCTCATGAACATTCTTCAAGAAATCAAGTCTTTCAAAACCCCAACAGCTATCAACTATGGTGCATCTTGGTGCCGTGTTTGTAGTCAGATCCTCCTAACATTTTGCCAGCTTTGTAACAATTTCCCAAAGCTTTCTTTCATATACGCAGATATAGATGAATGCCCACAAACAACTCAGCAAATTCGTTAAACACCTACATTTCATTTTTACTAGGATGGTGAAAAGGTAGATGAGATGTTTGGTGCTGGAGAAGAGCGGTAGCATGATCGTGTGTGATTGCACTCCTGAAAGCTTTTCTCATGGTTAACAAAAGCATTTAAGTTTGGCTCACAATCTATGTGACGCCCCGACTCTCTCGTACAAAAAGTCTCGAGAATCGTGACGTCAGGATGATGACAACATAGTCACGCATCCCAACGGCAAGTGTCAAGTGTGTGTAACATACAAAAGTGCACAACAAAACGCAGCGGCTAAATAATAAATAAGTCACTAAGTACCAGAATTTTAATTAATACAAATATCCAAAATACAAGTCTACTGAAAGTTTTAACAGTTATCCAATAAATACAGTAAAGCCAAATATAAACACATGGGAAACAAATCCCATAACCAAAACAACAGCAACCACATGCCACTTCTCCACGGAGCCGATCCCTAAGGCTCGTCGTCCTCATCTGCAACAAAATCTACGGTACCAAAAATGGTACCGCAGGTAAGTAATAATCTAAACGATTCCTAAGATAAAAATACATTAATGCTACCAACCATGCATACATATGATGTACTATGCACCAAATCCAAAATATCATTTTTTCCCGAAAAATGAATATTTTTCAACGCACGCCAAAATCTCATTTTGGCCCAAAAACATAATCCGTCATTTTCCCAAAAAATGATTTACACAAAAAATATTTTTCAGACACTGTAGACTAGAATCACAGGCGGGACTTTATCACCATCCTTGCTTACCACCATCCCTACCGCGTGCACCGTAGGCGGGAATCGCAGGCGGGACAACACCACTATTCCTGCTTACCACCATCCCTACAGTTCCTTTCCACACAACACAAAAATCCAATGGAGCACTGTAGGCGGAAATCACAAGCGAGACTCTACCACCATCCCTGTTTACCACCATCCCTGCTTACCACCATCCCTACAGTCTCCTTTCCTTTTTCCCACAAAAATCTAGTTTTTCAATGAACACATGAACATGAATGCAATTACACGAAAACTCAGTTTTCAATTTACAAACAGGAACATGCGTGCACATGCAATGTACCAGACACAACAACAATATCCAATAACCAACCAATAACCAAACACAACTCCAACCTGCAACAATCAACCAAATCACAATAACCAATTTTTAACATCCAACCAGATCACAATATAACCAATCACAGTAATATTAAAAAGAGTTAGCGCAAAAATATATTAAAATATCAAAAGATGTTTGGAAAAATACTTACAGCGCTTTAATATATTTTTCAGAGAATCACACAAGAGCTGGAAGCGCCAAAACAGCAACACCACAATGTAAAAACATTGTGGCCGAAATACACAGTGAACCCAAAAATACACGGGGTCAAACGAAGATTTGGGAACGGTAGGGTAGAGCCTATGGGAGGTGGTGAAGCTAGTGGTGGTGGCTTTTGGCCGTGGGTGAAAGCCGAAACGGCGGTTTAAGGCCACGAAGTTCAAATCGGAGTGGTGTTCGTGGGGGCGGCTCCGGCGACGGATCGGGGCCAGAATTGGGTGCTTTGGGTTGCTGGAATGCTGAGGATGAAGTGGTGAAGAGGTGGTGGCCGGAGGTGAAGCGACGGCGGCGCTGGAGCACAAAGAAGGCCGCGGCTTAGAGTGGCGCGTGCGAGCTATTGCCGGCGAGGGAAAGGCTGAGATCATGGAGGTGGGGTCGCCAGCGGTTTGGGAAGGCAAAGGGCTAGGCGGTGTCGGCCACAGCGGCGCGCGGCGGTGGCTGGGTGGTTGGAGATAAGCATTCGGCCGAAGGAGAGAAAGGAGAGAGAGAGAGAGACTGGTGCGCGCGGGAAGGAACGGGGATAAAGGAAGAAAAAGAAAAAGAGAAAAAGAAAAAGAGAAGAGGGAAAAAAAAATGAGGGAAAAGAAATGAAATTCAGCCCTCATATATTGGATCACAAAAGTGATCTAACGGAAAAGATTTTAAAATCATAAACTAAATAAAATAATTCAAACTCAATGAAATGCTCAATTAAAACAATAATAGTTTTAAAACTCAAAAATAAACTAATTTAAATTAAAAATCACTTTAAATGTAAAACAATAACTAATATTAAGAAAATCCATAAAAATGATTTTCACAACTTAAAAATATTATAAAATAATATATCAAAACTCCCTTAATTTAAAACAAGAGAATAAATTTTAAAATTAATTAAAATAATTATTTTTTAAAAATACACTAAAATACGAGATGTTACAATTTATTGGTAGTCTTTTTGTAATATGGTATATATTTTTCTTTTCTTTTAGCTGTGAGGGTGACATGAATGCGCGAACGTAAGATTAGATGTCTTCAAGCTGCTATAGGTTCAAAGATTATGTGATCGTATCTGCTAATCATGAACTACAAACTATGTACGACAATATTTAATCAGCATTTGATAGATTATCAGCTTAAAAATATATATATATATAAAGGAGAAGTGAGATAGAGTTTAGAGTTCACGTTGACTAAGATGAAGAGGGAGAGAGAGAGAGAGAGAGAGGTTGAAGGAGATAGGGGGAGGGGGCACATACGGGGAGAGGTGGGCCCACGATTGCACCACGGTTGCATTGGACGACTGTATTTAACTTTTTTCTTATCCGTAATTCCTACCGTATGCTTTGCTTTGAAATTTATACTAATATTTTAAAGAAAAACTTGTATTAACATTTTGACCATTTTACAATCAGAATGGTTTCATAATAAGTGATATATTTATATTATAATTTGCAAATATTTAAATTATCTAAGAAATTTCGATCAAATACATAATCCGATATACCCAAACTGTCTATATATATATATATGATACCTCGAGATAAATTTTTAAGAGAAATAATATTTACAGTCTTATAATGTGTAAATCTAGTAAATTCTCTTTAAAAAATAGATAAATTTGGTATCCATATAAAAAAAAATATTTTTTAATATTAGACTCTAATTTTTTCAAAGAAAATACAAGAAATTTATATTATCTATAACTGTATATAGCATTACTCAATTTTTAACATCGAAATTGAACTAAGATGTTTGAGTCTACATCTCATCCTAAGCCAGTCTTTAGGCCATTAAGGTTAAAAATAGATACGGCCTAGAAGATTTACATATATATATCATCAACTGTTATAGATTCACACATTTATTATTAATATGAAATCATAAGGTTAAATAATCGTGATTTTTATACAACATTAATTTTATTCCATTGAATAATCCCGATACCATTCCTCGTACTAATAAAAATTAATATATCACCTCCATATCAAAAGATTTATACTAATTAGTTCCACTTAGATCCTATTTGAATTTAGAGATGGTTTCATTTCATTTTATATAATCTCATTTTTTCATTACAATTTTATTAAATTTTCACACAAAATATAATAAACAATTCAATTTTTTCAAATCTAAAAACAATAATAATATTAAAAAATAATATTTTATTCGATTCATCTAAAACTATCTAATCTCATCTCACTATCCAAACCAACCCTAATAGTTCATATATTATCTACTCCCTCTACAATACCATATATAATGCATTTCCTCGAGTGTAAGATAACTTAAGGTTGACTTTGACAAACATACTCCTATGCTTCAATATTTTTTTTTTATGACCGAGGGTGTCTGGACTAGCTTGCGCGCACTAATCTCACGACCTTGGAATTAACGATCAGGTAAACCTTCAGTAGCCCTAAAGAGACTCAAACTGGTGACCATTGGGGGAAGCAAACCCAAGGCCGGACTAGCTGAGTTACCCCTCAGTATTAAAACCTATGCTTTAATATTTGGGTGAATGAAAAATAGTCCAAGACTGTAAACACGATGATAGAGCAACTATTTCCCCCCCCCCCCCCTCTCTCTCTCTCTCTCTCTCTCTCTAAAAGCAGCGTTGTTAATGCTCACCCAAACTGGTTTAACATTGGCACGAAATACCAATGATGAAAGTAATAAAATTGCAGTGCAATCCTTTTCACGTTGCAAGTTAGCCAAAACGAGCACGCTTTATCCAACAGAGAACCCATTGGACAATCCTTCCAAAACATCATTAAATTTGTTATGTTTTCCTCTCTATATAACAACTATTTTCCAATCTAGTTTCCTTTGGTTTCTACCCGTCAGAACAGAGCTTTGGAATGCAGTTGGCTGCCACGAACATCAGCTCTGAATATGAGGAAGGACTACTTCAAATAATTCTACAATCAGATCAGCTACAGGATTCCATGGAGTAATGCTTCTGCAACAACTGTGGGGGGACCTTGCAGGAAATCCCTCTTCCTAATGTTCGTGGTTAGTCTTTTGCCTTTAATTTATTTATTCTGTCTTCCTGATTCCGAAAAGATAAGATCTTACATCCAAAATGGAGTTGTTGCAATCTGCTTTCCCGTTTGATCAATCTAAGTTCAAATAACACAAACACAACGATTTGTTCAAATCTCACTTTCCTCCTTTCAGGCTGTCTGGAAACTTGGCAAGTGGCAAATATACTCTTTTTAAAGAATGGTGTAAAGCATAAAGAGAAACTCCATCAATGTCATTCAGGACCAATCCTCAATGTGACATTTAACACTTCAAGCAAACACACACAAGTGAATCAGACATCAAACATATTTACCCTTTTAGTATTACTTCCCCATAAATTTGAGAATAGGTACAAAAAATAAGGATACTCGGGGATCTTAAACTAATCAACCAATCGACCAATGTGGAGTCAGATTCGGTGTCGGAGCTACTTCAAAGACATGCTTAGTCAAGTTAGATGATGCTATCAAAAGGCAGCATCAGTCCATGTTACACAAGCTTCATCAAAACCAGGTTTTTCATGAAGAAGAGGGTATTGTGCGAGTGATACAATGTCATCAAGTTAGGGTATGGTCCGAGTGATACAATGTCATCAAGGACACATCACTACGATATGAATAGGGTTAAGAATATAGCTCTGCATAGATTTCTGCATTAATTTGCTTAGTTATTGGACCCATACACCAAAGAATCAATTCTACAAAGAATTCAATTGTATAGGTTTCAAACAATTTGAGTTCCAATTCACACACTTAATTCAAATAAAACTAGATAAAAAATCTACGTTTTCCTATTCACTGTGATTTTAAAACAGAACAAGCAAATGGAATTTAGTTCAGTGATGTTTTTCATTATGCCCTTTTTGCAAAGGGGAAGATCCAAGTCCAAAGTTACATGCTTCAATCAGTTCTCTACATAGCGATACATAGGAAAGCCTTCCCGCTTCCCTGTCTCCTGCATCATATCAAAATAACCGTAACCAGAGAGCTTTAATGAAATGGGAAAAAATCTCTGAAAGAAGGCCCAGACCAGGTAAACAGATCTAGCTCAACCGAGACAGATAACTCAGCTGTGTTTACTCACCCATTTTAACCCCAGTTCAAGCTTCAAGTTTTACCGATTTCGGACATCAAATTATGATTTTGTAAAATCATTCAGAAAAACATCAGCAAAACCACATCAAATTTCAAGACCAAATGAATTCCACCACAATTCTTTCATTTTGGTTCCAAATACCATTTTTTATTCTATGTAAAGAAAATTTTATGCCAACCCATATGCATTTCACTTTCCTGAAACCCATTTTCCAAACATTCAAAACAAAACCAAAAGAATCCCAAAACAGAGAAATTATTTCTAATATCACCATAAACAAGCAAATATTTCATTTCAAAAGCACAAATCTCGTTCGTTCAACCTAAGAGAAGTACAAAATATAATCCCTTCCTTACTTCTCTACCAAGACGCTTTCTTAATGCCATTGAGAGCACCTCGGGAGGCCAATTCACGGAAAACGATACGGGACATCCGGAAGAACTGGTACACACCGCGAGGGCGACCTGTGAAGATGCACCGGTTTCTGAGGCGCGTGAAGGAGCTATTTCTGGGCAACTTGGCCAGCTTGTACTGCTGCTGTTCCCGAACCTCTGCGGGGAGATCAGGATCTCTTAGAAAGGCCTTGAAAAGCTTGCGCTTTAGCTCGAATTTAGCCGCCATCTGACGGCGTTGGTGGTCGTGGATGTTGCGGTTCTCTTTCTGGATCTCCATTAACCTGGTTGGTTGAGCACGACAGAGAAAATGCAGTGTTTATAGCGAGACGGAGATATAGCCCTAATTGGGCTAGTTTTGGCGAGATTATGGGTGTAACTGGTCCGGTTTTTGACAAAATTTAAGACCAAACCGGTATGTATTGGTTTTGCATTTTTCAAAACCGATTACGCACCGGTTACCCTCCTAAACCGGTACTTTCGGTTTTACCAGTTTCCGGTCCGGTTTTCCGGTTTTTTTTTTTTTAATGTAAGTTTGACATTAAAAATCTGTTTTTTTTTTTAAAAAAAAAACTGCTTTAAAAAATCTGTTTTATACTTTTATTAAAAAAATCTACTTTACTAAAAAAAATCTGCTTTACTAAAACCAAGTACTATATTTTGCTTCATTCAGTGTCAAAGACCAAGTACAACCATTCTCTTAACTATAAACATCCATCTGCTATAGTGGGACTCGATCGAGCTTGACTACTAGTAGAACCAATATATATTAGAACCAATAATCTTGTGCCAAACGGGCCTCTTGCATGACAAAAATTTTAACCAATGTGAAACCTGTATTTTTACTCGATTGATGTGTTGGATAAATAAGATGATCCAGCATTCTCTAGATTTTCTGAATTCATCTATAAATTAGTGGTACAATATTTAAATGTTTCAACTTTAATGACAGAAATTCCATCGCATCAAAACAATTAGGACTTTATTAGATTTAATAAGGGGTTAATGTCAGTTGTCACTGTGATTTTATTAGATTTAATAAGAAAATGGGGTTTTATTAATTCAGATGACAAGGTTCAAATACATACATTTGAGCACGAAGATTCACAATGCATGCCCATTAATGTATTAAAATCTTTTGTACATAGTTACAAAGTTAATTTTTTTATCATACATATTTTTTTCATACAAAAGTATGCAGATTGCAGACTTATTTTTCTTGTTCTCTTTTTTGTTCTGTCTTTTTCTTCCCCTTTGCAAATGGTTCCACCAACTCTTTCATAATTTAGTGCATAAAACCCCAACGCGTATATAATCTGAATGCAAGCCATTGGCTTCATCATGTAATGATATCATCACAATATGCTAAATCTTAATCAAACAAAACAAGAGAAACAGAGCTTTAGGCTAACGTGGTCTTTAGACAAAAAAAAACTAGGAAGTCCGCAACCCAAAAATATCATTGCAGATTAAACAAACAGAGCTTCAGCCTTCACTATTGAGTATTGACGTTAGAAAAATAAAGATCTGATCAAGAAAAATTACCGTCGAAGCAGAGAGACGTGAGAGAGGGGCTGCCGGCTGCGTGAGAGATGGGAGGGCAGCGCAGCGTTGAGAGGGGCCGAGGGGCAGTGTGTGCGAAGAGAGGTGAGGCCGTGACTCGTGAGGGCAGAGAGGCCGTGAGAGGGCAGAGATGGAGGCTGTGATTCGTGAGCTAGAGTCTGAGATTGGCAACGGCACCGTCTTAGCCCTTAGGGTTTGGGAGTCTGGAGATGCAACGGCACCGTTTAGTTATATTATCAAAATTATTACTAATAGTTAGTATATTATTATGAGTATTACTAATAGTTAGTATAATATTAGACTATTAATATGAGTATAACTATAACTATAGTATATATTAGTTATAATATCAAACTATTAGTATAAGTATATTAGCTAAGTATAACTATAGTCTATATTAGACTATTATTATTTGAATAAATATTAGTATTAATTATAGTTATATAATATATTAGACTATATAGTAGTATTGATATTAGACTATTAGTTTAGCTATATAGTAGTCTTTCTTATAAACTTATAGTGATTTAATATAGCTATATTAGTATAAGTATAACTATAGTCTATATTAGACTATTATTTTATTTATTTGATAAAAAACATATTGCATTTATTAATATCGGACATTACAACTTGACTGAAACATAAATTACAAACCAACTTCAAACACTAATAGCTCCCTAGTCCACATTGTAACTAACATGGTCTAGTCATAGCTGTAAATCTCTCTAAACTTAAAGTCTAAGAGGCAGCACAACCCTGTCCAAGATAGAGTTAACCAAGCCTTTACTCCAACGAAATAGGGTGTACCAAAACTTCATACTTCGTCTAAGACAGAGTTGAGAAAACACGCTCTTTGGACAAAGTCCAAGAGAATGTGTTTTTTTTTTTTTTTTCCTAAAAACAAAAGAAATTACAAAAATTAAAAATATATAAAACAATAACGAATTACATCTTAAAAAGATATAAATCCGCATTTTCATTATTGGAGGAAAGTAAATAAGCCTAGCAGCTACAGACGAACTAGCCTTGTTATCCCTCTTCGAAACTAAGGAATGGATATATCTCACCACATCTATTTGGGTCGGGGACGAGGAGCTTGGAGATCGTTATGGTCGGCGTCGACTCGCACAAAAACCAAATGGGGAACTCGAAAAGCATGAAAACGAAAGGTCTTGGAAAACCATATGATCACACCGGAGGAAACCCACCCATATAACCCAACCAGCCATAGGTCCTGAAAAAGCCTTGGACTCTTCGTTTCCTTTATGCTCAAAGACCTCTGGGGCCACACTAGGTGTGGAGGAGCCCATTGTTGCGCAGCTGTTCGAGTACCGTGGACACTACTGACATCAGTCTGCGATAACCTTCACTCTTTCTTAGTCTTGGAAAAAAAAAATTCAAAAAAGATTCAAAAAGAAAAGGAAAAGATAAAACTAAAGAGAAGAGGAAGGAGCGACGAGAGTGTTTTAGATCTTTGTAGTTTTTAGAGAGAATGAGGACTCTCTCTCTCTAAAAACTCACATCCACCAGTTTTGGTTATGGTGTCTATATTAGACTATTAGTATTAGAATAACTATATATTAGTATTAGTTATATTGATTTAGTATAACTATATTAGTATAGCTATTAGCTATATATTAATATTGGTTATAGTGATTTAGTATAGCTATACTAGGCAGGCAAACTAAGGTGTATCTATATTAGTATAAGTACAACTATAGTCTATATAAGATTATCAGTGTAACTATAGCTATAGTGAGTTTGTTAATTATTATATTAGTATTAGACTATAGTATTATTATAAATATTAGTATTAATTATAGTGATTAGTGATTATAATAACTATATCATTACTTTATATGTGATTATTTAATACAGTGATTTATATACTAATTTATATATAGACTTAAAGTATATTACTAATAGTAAATTAGTATTAGACTATAGTATTATTATAAGGATTAGTATTAATTATAGTGATTAAAATAAGTATATATTAGTATTTGTTAATTGTTATAGTGAGTTTAATTTATTATAACTATGCTATTGATAGACTACAGTGACAATATTAGTATAGTAATTCAGTATTAGTATTACTATATCATTATTTTATATGTGATTATTTAGTATAGTGATTTATATACTAATTTATATATAGACTTAAAGTATGTTACTAATAGTAATATGGAAAAATCTAGTTGTAAGCGATTCTGTATACTAATACGTACACTCATTCAATATAATTGGTCAGAAAGTACACTTTATTGAAAATAGTACTAATTTGAATTTAGAATATGAAGGTAACAACATTGGTATACAGATTAGTACGCAAAGTTACTTGTACCTAGCAAAACTCAAGTAATATAGTATTAGACTACAATATGATTATAAATATTAGTATTAATTATAGTGATTAGAATAACTTTATATTAGTATTTGTTAATTATTATAGCAAGTTTAATTTATTATAACTATATTATTGATAAATTATAGTGATAGTATCAGATAGTAATTCAGTATTAGTATTACTATATCATTATTTTAGATGTGATTATTTAGTATAGTGATTTATATACTAATTTATACATAGACTTAAAATATATTACTGATAGTAATATAGTATTAAACTATTAGTATTAGGTCATAAAATGTAATAATATCGAGACTTTATCAGGCCATCAAAATTTAATAATAATATTTGAGTGATTTTATTTATTTTTCGATTCTTATTTCTTATGATAAAATGTTATTAATAATTTAATAGATATTTGATGTTTAAAGAATGTGTTCACTTAAAACTTATATAATTATATATTATATATAAACTTATATATAATATTTTGTATAATATATTAATATATAAAATTAATTTTTATACATATTTTTTTCAATCGGTCTGGTTTCGAAAATTACAAAATCAAAACCGAATCGATTCTGGCCAATTTTCCTTTTATAGAAACCGATTCGAGCCGGATCGGTTCGGTTCGATTTTTCAATTCAAATTTTCACCCTTACGCGAGGTAGTCGAGCCCAGCCTAACGGCCCTGACCCAAGTTCATGACCATTTTGTTCCGGTTTGGGCTTCCAGACAGAGGCAAGACGCAAGAGTTCGATTTAAGAACCAAGTCTTATCACCAGGCTTAGTAGTTCAATTGATTAATAAATATTTTTTTCTTAGGAGTCTCAGGTGTGTTCAGATATTTCATCAAAAGTTATACTTATTATTTTCATACCATCGTAATTTTTTAATTTTTTTTATTAAATGTGTGGTTTATAGATGATAAATAAAAAAATTCAATTAATTTTAATAAAATAAAATATATTTATTTTTTAAAATAAAAATAAAAATAAATATGATGTGTGGAATGATGAATAGTAAAACTCAAATTTTATATAAGAAAGTTAATACGTTAGCTACTATGTTCTTTAATTTATACCATTCACTTTATTTTTTGACGTGGAACTACAATATGGTGCTATGTAACTTATTAAAAAAATTAAAATATATATATATATTCAAAATAAAATAGAGTTTGAAAATACAAAAATATGAAAATTAAAATCATTGATTCATTCTACCCTTATATCTGTGTTTTTTTTTATGTTTTTTAATAAGTCGAGTGGCACCACATTGCCACATCAAAAGAAAAACAAGTGGTATAAATTATAAGGCATAGTAGTATTACTCGATATTAAGGCATAGTAGTATTACTCTATATTAAGGCATAGTAGTATTACTCTATATTAACGTGATTTAATATAATAAGTCATATCTATTTTACCTTAAAAATAATTTTACAATTTGATGGACCTTAAACATTTCTCAATTTTTTGTTTAGGTTTTTTCTGTTTTCTTTGAACATAGTTAAATCAGTAACTCTTTGAATGAAATCTTAAGTAATTCCAAATGATTTTATCGCCAATATCACTTTTTTGTAATGAGAAAGATAAAAATACGAGCTCGTTTGATAGAATTCCTATAAAGAAGGCAAGAGTTTTATTGAAAAAGAGCCGTAATTCTATCACTGCACCAGAAACTATAATTATATTATATTTCCAAAATAATTAAAATTAAATAGTTAATAATTTATTGGTTTATCCATATATATACATATATTTTTGATTGTGGGTTGTCTATATTTATTTAGGAAAATCTTCATCCCATATTCAGCCTTACGGTAATATAAATTATAATGAATACCATGATAAAATCAAATACTTACCATGATTACAATGATTACCATAAAATATTCGTATTTTATATTGCATTAATATATATCTGTCGAACCTAAAAAGAAAAAAAAATATTTTTAAGCTGGTGTGTGCACTTAATAAAGCATTAAAGATAAATTTTAAAATCTGAATATATAAATCAGATTTTATTATCTAAGTGATGTAAATGATGTGCTCTACGTATTCAAGTTAAAAATAAAATAATTCATAAAAATCGGAGTTTATAAGTATTCACCACGTGTCCATACAAGGAGAAGTTTCACCAAAATCCCATGCACCGATTGATCGACAGAGCAAAAATTTCAATGTGGAGGGAAGACGGAGTGGCGGCAAAAGGCAAACCATTATATGTGGAAGTGAATCGCAGAAGCTTTAAAACCCTCCCAATATTTTAATCCAACACTCCAATTCTCACACTGTCCATCTCGATCGGCAATCCGCTTCTTTTCACGTGTACGATCAATGATTTTTGCGGATCAGAAATCATGCTTCACCTTCGTCTACATAAAACGGTACGCTTGCTGTTTCAGAGTTTGATCTGAAATCGCCATTTAGAAACCGTAGCTCTAAAGTTTGCATTATGCTGCTTATGTTCTTTTTATCGCGTTTGCTTTATCGAATTTTGGTTGCTTAGAATTCTGAGGAAACGAAGGAAAGAAAATTACGAGTTCACGTTCACCGTCGTTTCCGGTAATAATTAAAAAGAGACAGAAGAAAATCGGAAATTTTGATTGAATGTTCTCGCTTCGTGCTTGACCTGTTTGACCTAAGGACTTGTCTTCTCTGGTCCCCGAACTGATGAAGAATCTAAGTTTTAAGGTTTTAGTGTAATTTATTTTCCACATTCTCTCAACAACTAGGCAGAGTACATCGGAATATCCTCCTTCTTCAATTCTTGTGGTGCAATTTCGTATGTTATCTGATTATAAGTCTGTTGATGGCTGAGTCGATCACATCACCTTGTTTGTTTTGATATGGAATGAGTGTGTGTTTGCTGCGGTATTTTGCTTAATTGCGCAGATCAATTTCTGACAGGTTGTTTTAAGACTATAACTAATAAATTACTAAATGACTTCGATTAATTAACTCAAATAACTTCTTATAAGCGTGCATTGTGTACTTATATATAAAAAAAACTTCCTATAGCACATTGCGATCAAGTTTTATTAGGTCATATAGTGTCAAATTTTCATATATCACTCTTGTGATGGGGCTTGTTACACGGGTCTAGGGTTTAACCGGGTACAACACTTGTATTTGCATGCTCTGTGGTTTAATTGGGTATAAGACTTGTGTCTGCATGGTCTCCGGAGTTCCTAATCGTCAAAAGAATTTTCATAGGTGACTTTTACTTTTATATTTTGGTGAATTATCTGTATCTCTTGCTGGTAATCAGGTAATGGGTGATGCATACCGGCAGAAATTCACGAATAATGCTTTAGATGCATTTGTCTTGTTCATATGATAGTTTTTTGTATAGATCGATTGATTATGGTTCTTCTAGGTTCTTGAAGATGTAAGATTCCATTTCTCTAGATTTTTTCTAGCTTCTATTGTAGTTTGACATCTCTTGTTAGTTATACCATGATTATGTATCAATTCATGGGCTGATATGTGTTAACAACCAGTTTGACATGACATTATCGTATAATTGAGTTTTTTGAGAAGAGAAGTAAAAAATGAATGTTTATTTTAGCACCAGGATGGAATCATGATATGAGGTGATTGTCACGTAATTGAGCTCTGTATTGCAACAAAGGTTTAATTAAGCTACAGGTTTATTGCAAAATTTTAAGCAAAGTACCACTTCTGATTGTATGATTCATTGATTCATCTCATACGATGTGAAGCCTAATGTCCCATCTAATTTGGATGGATGACTGTTAAATTTTCACATATTAGTCTTTAACATTATTGCAAGCATGATGTGGATGCACTGATATATTGTACTGATTTTAAGGATGATATTTTCTTTAACTTTGTATTGATCATCATACGAATTGATGAGATATCTCGAAGACATTGGAGTCTTAGGTATGTGACTAAATTCATGAAGAAAGAATTTAATAAGTATTATTGGGATAATTGTCTAATGCTGAAATGCATTTGTGTTGCTCAGTTGTGTGGGAAGCATTTGATGTTGCAATACATTATACATTCAATCTTACATCCAATGATGCATCATTTTATTGATTACTAAAAGCGGGAATGGTGTTACATAACATATGTGTCTAGAGTGACGGTGGCCAATTTTTGAAGAATGGCTCTTTGACGAGCAAGAATGAAATAATGATCATAATTTCAAATGTTTACAAACTACATTCCTCTTGTCAGGGGTTGCCCTACTCCCTGTCTATCAGGTAGTGATGCACAGCATGTTAGAAGAATTTTAATTGAACCTACAGCAATCTGTTAGTAAATGGTCTTCCTTATCACCTGGTCAGCATTTTTTTCTTTGTACCAAGCCTTGGTTTGTACCTTCTGCTAATGATCATCTCTGCATCATATCCTGTTTCTTGTTCTCAGTTTTTGACTTGACCAACTTACTTGCAGGGAAGTGCAATCTGGCCATTAGAGGTCGGGGTGCCCGTGTTTTCTGGTCAAATCCCCTCACACAGACAAATCCTGCCAAAACGATTCTAAAGATTAGCCAAGTATAACATGATAGAATATTGGTATATTATGATAAATATGATATCTCTTGTGGGGATGCTGTGCTTGTTTCCTTTAAGCAACAGAGCACGTTTTCTTGTGGTAGAAAAATCATAAGGATGGTTTTATTTTTTAGAGTTTCGAAGTTATGTTTAGTAAATTAGCAGCACTCAAAGGGGAACAATAAGAAATGGGGCGAGAATTATGGGTTTCATGATGATTTAGAAACCAACTAGGCAATGTAGTATATATTCCATGACCAAAAAAGATTACTAATAAATTTTTTAATATTGGTATGTTAGGGGTCTTAACTTCAAATCTTATATGTGCATACATTTGATTTCCATTGGCTGGTTAATATTCTCTCATATTTTTTATTGCATTTTTTGGTGGATTTACCTCAGGCTAGATGTACATAATAATGTTAGACTGGTACAGTGATGATTTAGTGTTAAATGCAATCCTCATTATTAAATCACTTAGGTGGTGTATGTTTATGCACGTTATGTATGTTTGTCATGATTTTATTTTTTTTGATAGGGTTTGTCATGAAATTAGAAGAGCAGTCTACCTATAATATTGTGAACTACTACCATGTAATATGTCTTTATTGATCGTTTAATATAGTATTCAATCTCTCTCTCTCTCTCTCTCTCTCTCTCTCTCTAATGCACACCCACATGCTCATACATCCCTCATTAACAGACAATAAGTAACATAAAATTGAGTTTTACAAAGTCATTCATACCCCCACTAAAGGTCATTTGTAACTTATAGTACTTTCAATGATCCAATCCTCTATTATTTTCTGAGAGAGACTTGGAAAAGCTAACTTCATTCTTTTTTAACTTAAAAATTTGGCTATCTATTGTTTCATCCTCTTTCTTGTAATATGCACCTGACATAAGATGATCCCAATCACATCAGTAAAGCAAGGTGGGTAATTAAAGTTATAGTCCATACCTCTCCAAAAGCATAATTGAATTCCTGCGGTCGATAGGCCTGGTAGACAGGTTTTCCATAAGCTCCCTTTTTAATTAAAATGTGATAGTTATTCAGTAAATGCTTGCATATAATTTCATCTTACCTTTGAATATTGTTGTTACAGAGGTTCCAAAGTAGACAGTCCTTCTTCGCAAGTTCCATATCCATGCTCTTGGAACATCTATTGGGTTCAAGCTAGATTCATGGTCTGCAAATACCTGCACAATAATATAGTTTAGTTCAGTTTTATAACCATGGAACTAGAGGCTCTGGATATTCACTGGTATGATTGGACAAAACCATTATTCACTCCCACACCCTACACCCACAGCTTTTTCATAGGATGTAGGGGTGTTTTTCATAGAGTGTGGAGGTGTTTTTCATAAGGTGTGGGGTGTGTAATAGTGAATAGTGGCTGATGAGAAGAATTTTTCAACAATAAATAGTCATCCTGTCAGCACTCATAATGCCAGACTGATTGTGCTTGTATCCACTATGGACACTAGAACTAAGAGAATAAGCATATATCTTTGATGAACTTACCTCATTAACTTGAAAGTATGTACCATTGAGAGGAAAGCTCCCTCTCATTGCTGTTCTACATGGTATCTGTATTTAGATGATGTAAACATCAGCAAAAGATTAAAATAGTCTGTCATGCCTTTTTTTCCCTTGACCTTCAGGAGTGTTACCTATGTATCATTGAATTTAATTCACTCACCAGTAGTGACCCTCTGACTGTTTGTGCATTAGCTTCTCTCACACTATTGCATGAGAAGCATGTCTTCTCATTGCACAATTTGTTAGGCTCTTGGGAACCACAGCTTGTTTCTGGTGGTTGAATTGAATTTGCTGTTTCGCCTAATAACAAGTTTTGCAAATATGGTTGTAATATATGTCAAACCCAAACCTGTGAAACTATTTATCCTCATATCTGTTACAGGAGAATGATAGTTATGGTAAAATAGAATATCGTTGGGCCACCCATCACTTTATCTTAAGTTCTGACTATGTTATGTATTAAAATTTATATACATATAAATTGCATTGGGTGATCTCAAGAATATATCTGGCTATTTTTTATTTGTATTCTGAGATTATTTCACGTGTAAGTATAGCAACTGAAGCTATGATATGTTATGTGCTTACCTGGTGTCCATATAGCAAGAAGATATGGGCTTGGATCATCAGGTTCTCGTCTGTCCATCTGCAAATTTGATAAGGTAATGCTTAACTACATTCCTAGTTTAAGGTCACTCTATAACTTTAGAATGTCAAGATTACTAACCCCTTCCAAGAGCGGATGCGAATCTGGAAGTTCATAACTGCATCATTCCAGGATGGAAGTTGTCAAGAGTGCATGAAGCAGAGTTTACACACACACACACACCATTTTTTTTTTTAACTTAATTTTGAAATAACGGTTTATCCAATTAGGACTAGATTTCCTTAATATTCAATTGAAAGCTGCAATTTTCTGCAAGAGATATGTACTTACACTTGGTGCTCTGTTCTTAGCCGACTCACATTCTTCAGTTTAGCTGTTGGTATAGAAGCCACTTCTGGTTTTAAGGCAACCAAAGCCTTTGACATGTCACATTCTTCGAGTTCCATCTTCTCTTGCATGTAGTTTTGTAGATTTACAGTAAACTCTTCAATGTTGAGTTTGATTGTGGGAATCTCATCAGGATCCTCATAAAATGTGTCCTCAATGTCGCTTTCCGAGATCTCTGTGCATTCTTGTTCTGGGGTTGCTGGTTCTTCAATGATTGGTTCACACTTTCGACTTTCATAACCTGTTCCTTTGAGTGAGTTGTTCTCAGGTGGAAGGAGTGGCAGGGGGTTGATAACTATGGCTGGATTTCTCTCATCCGGAATGGGAACAGTTGAGTCCACAATACTCTTTTCTTCGGGCCCTGGCAGTGCAAGCCTTGCACTGAAACAAATAATGCTTGTGGTCAGTTTCATTAAGAGAATACTGGATCCATGCATCTGGGAGGATGAGCTGGGGGTTCAGAAAAGAATGAGTTTATTCTTTTCATCAAGAGTACATGCCACTGATATGTATGAGAATATGGGTTGGCGGTTTTGAGAGGAATGGAATTTTCTATTCTACGAGTTCTAATTTTTCTGATATTTTGGCTGCCTTATGTTCTCTGTTTGCCATTGAAAAGAAGTAAAATTAATATCTCATAAATTAGTCACTTGAAGTTTCATATTTCTTCTGCAGTCATATTGCACAAAAATGTCAATTACTTCATGCCAAAAGGACTAGGAGCAACTGTTGGTTATCTTTTATATGCCTTGTGGATGCTACTAAATTGCATATTGATCTATATATTACAAAAATTTAGTTCCAAGTTATTGGGTTTGAATATAACTCCAGGAAAATGCTGGTGTTTCTGATGAATTGTTTCTTATGCTTATATGCCTTCATAATGGTAGAGGCAAACATAGCCATGGGACAGATATCTGATTGCAAACCTTGCGAAAGCACTTGCAAAGTGTCTGCACTCTCCTCTCATTGGACATGCATTGCAATTTGGTTTACTTTTTGTGCAGAAGACCTGCATAGATATCAAAGCACGTTGCAAATATATTAATCTTTTCTTTATTTGCTACTGATAAATGTTCTGTTAAAGTCAACAGCATATATAAAACTGTACATTTACATACCTTTCCGAATGTAATCAATTGGTAGTGTAGCTCATACCTGTATCAGCATTACTTTATTAGTCAGTAATAGCTTTATTGGAACGGAATAGGAATTCTTTTATCCTACGTTTTTTGCATGAAAAATACTGTTAATTAAACATGGAATGAGGAGGTGCGTTGGGGTTACAATGTTCGTTGGTCGAGATTGCATAATCTTGGCCAGAGATATTTTTGAATAGACTCCAGCACTGGATACCTGTATGGGATTTTGATTAGCATTTTTTAGCATTGGAAATATTCATAATTATTAGTTGGATATGTACTAACAATTCTAGGAGGTGTAACTGAAGTGACTCAGGCAGGGGTTGAAGGGGGACCCATCCCAGTCGAACTGCTATCCTTCCAACATTTGTGTCAACCTTTAGGAAAGAGCAATGTAATGTATTAATTAGCTGATTTTTTCTTCACCCCTTATAAGCTGATAAAGTGGGAAGTAGTTTCATATAAATCTTACTGGAAAAGCTAGATGATGGAGTGTTAAAAGCCGCACACACTCCACACTTTTCAGCCCAAGTCCACGAATGCTTAATAGATAATCCCTGTAGCACATAGACATTTTTTCTTTTAAGATGTAAATGAGTACATTATTTATATGAAAAGTAGAGTAACTGAGTAAGATGTTTGTGGAATGGCTTACTTTGCTTTATCAGGGGGAACATCTCTTAACCATTCCAGATCGATGCCTCCATGTTCTCTAACCAGTCGGTTCAAGAAATCCTGCAATGTTGTGAAACCACTTACTTTTTTTTGTCTTTTCTTTCTTTCTTTTGTTGAAGAATACTTTTATGTGTTGAATAATGATTCATTCATGAAGCCATTTGAAGCTGATAGTTTAAAATATGAAGGCTTTTGAGACTTGCTCTAACATGTGTACCTTGATTCGTTCTGCTAGCAGGTTATTCATCCCTCGTTCCTTTATCGCCTTAGAAATCTCAGCAACATTTGCAAGTCTTATTGCTTCATAGTCCAGTGAATCCTGCGTATCTTTGCTTCTTTCTATGTTCCTACTACTGGCATGTACTTGCTTTCTTAAACTGTCCCAGTCAACTGCACTTGTTTTCTCACTCTCTGTCCTTCCTTTTTTGGCTTTTGAAAATTTTGAACTTGTCTCATCATAAGCATGACCAGAAGAATAAGCTTGCTCATTTGAATTTGGTTTGATAAATCTATTTTCCAAGTGCATTTGCTTATTTTCTACTGAGATTCTTTCTCCAGCATTCTCTGTGACTTTAGGGACACTTGGAATTTGCTGTGTGGCGTTATTCTGCCTTTTAGCCACTGCTTCTGCAAGTTTTACAGGTTCTGCCACAGATGGGCTTTCCAATTGGAGGAATTTGTTCATTTCCTGTTGATGATTGTGGCAGGACGACAAATCATAAACAGTGTGAGGACCTGGTTGAGAAATGCTTTCCTGGTGTACTGAGTGGTTGCTTAATGGTATAGAGGGGCCCATTCTTTGTGTTTCTTGAGAACATGGTAGTTCATTCTGTTGAACTGTTCTTCCACCTTCACTTCCTGCCCATCCTTCAGTCCTAAAGCCCTTGCTATTTTCATCTTTTGCCTTTGTGAATCTGAAATCAATTGAAGGCAAAGGAGATATGCTTTCTTCACTAAATGCTTTAAAATTCTCTATTTCGGCAATTCTAAATTCTGGGTTCATGTGCAAATGGTAGTCGCTTGAAGGATAAGTAAATGCAGAAGGGCCATTGAAATCATCTGCTCTGTGCAATCTTGTTTTTTTCTGGGCATGCACAATATTTTTAGATTGCTTGTGCACTTGCCTGGATCCCTCATCCGCTAGTGAAGAAGTATTTTGGCTGTAAAATTCCTGGAATGTGGTTTTCTCCATCTGTAGAAGCTTTGTTAAGGTTGGAAAGTGAATCTCACTTGGTCTGCAGCCAGTTATAAAATCCTCCTCTTCCGAATTGGAGCCTGAGCTGGATCTTGGTCCTCCAGGGCCCTGTACGTTTAAGGAATCAAAAGAATCTTGTGATGATATGACGTCTTCCCCCTTGCTCTGACTATGTGCGTCCACTATGCTCCTTTCTCTTCCTGTAGTTTCACTGTCTGTTTGATGCTCTGTTGATCCAAGGTGAGCCATAGAGCTATAACTGAAGATAGGTCGACTTGGAACCTTTTCTTGCCATCCAATGGTGTCATCCTGATGATTTATACAGACTTCTGATTCCTCTGACAGTGTGCTTATGCCACTATTATCACATGTTCTATTGCTCATTGACTGAAGAGGAAATCGTGCTGCCAAAGACATGAAAGCAGAGCTGCGAAGATAGGAAAAAAATCATAAATATTGTTTCTTAAACTTCAAGTTTTACTCTCACTGGAAATATCTACCCAGAATTCTGTGAAAATTAGTGAATTTACCTTGAAAGATGGTCTGAAACATTTTGGGTTAGGAAGACTCCTATCACGGAATCAACAACAGATCCTTTCCATCGTGAGAAGCGTCTATCTCCTGTGAAGAGTATTATTATGTCTGGTAAATATGCAGCTAGTTGAATACCTTTGTATCGTACTACATTATTTTTATTGTTGGTGCATGTGTAAGTATAAAAGCCATCATATATGGTCTGCCTGTGGAAACTAGAAAAATGCAAATTTGACTTCCTCATTCAGAATATTCCTGTAAAATTTCCTGACTCTTGTATGAACTCTATTACAATCAAATCTACGTCCCCTATGTTTTTCTGGTATCTATGCCCTTTCTTTTTTTCTCGTCTCCTTTTTATTGTTTTAATTTTCTGGACTGATGATTCATTTCTATTGTTTGCCTTATTTTTACTTTTTCCTTATATTGATCTTTCTGAACTTGACATCAATGGTGCTTTAGTTGTGTAACTCTGAATGTGAGGCTATAACCATAAGAGAATCTACCTTGAATGAGGTGCATTCTTGCAATAAATGAATCAGTTCGACCACGAAAAACCTTTCTTTCCTCTTCCCACCATTTCTCCTTTTCCTTGTCAGTTCCTTCAAAGTCTTTGCTTCCTTCCGTATTCATCAAAAGGTTCCAAATTCTATTTGTTTCTGGGTCAAGGTCTACTTTAGGTCGTGGTTTACGTTTCTTCATCAGTTCAAATCCTGGGTATGGAACAAGTGCACCATATCCTTTGTATAGGACAACTGCATTTTTCTCGTCCCTTACCAATTCAGTGCTCCCCACATTGAGATCTAGACTCTTCAATTGATACATGATCTCCTCTATGGGAATGGCATATATCCTTTTTGTTGGTGGACGACCTACATCAAATATTGATAGGTTGATAACAATCTAGTGAGTAGAACGTACCAGGATGTCATGTTAAGTTTATGAAATGCCACATTTTCTAAAGTCTTTGAGATACAAAATTTACCTCGTCGTTTTGCTGGGGATTTCTGATAAGCATACAAGGAATCGTTGTTTTTTGGAACTTTATTTCTTCTAGCTGAAACTGATCTTGATGGAATGGGTCCTATGGTATGCTTTGTTGAAGGAACGTGGGAAGTTTGAAGTACCTGGTTCTCCGATTCAGGGACTTGTTTGGGAGGAGATGGTTGGAGCATGTAACAATCCTCAACTGCAGCTAGGGAGGGATAGCCATGGACTGAAGTTAATCTGCTGGTCTCTTTCATCACTTCTGCATATGAACGCAGATCAGACGAAATCTCTTGCATCAGCAAATTCTGTCCTGCAGTCATAGAGTGATTGCACCTCTCAGATGTAAATTTGTTGGCCTCACTTTGCCTCTCAGCAATGTTAGGACTTCTGAAGTAAAAGTTCGATATGTCATGGTTTCTTGTTTGTGTAAGCCCATTTGTACTGTTATCATTCATTTGTTTTGTTTTAGCTTTTCCCGAACCATCTTCAACTTCTGTTATGCAAGTCATTGCAGAAATGTTTGTATGGAGTCCACTCACAGTTTTCTTTTTCTTGTAAGTTTCTGAGAAACCTTGACCAAGAACTTGGCCCTTTTTGCAACATTCATCCGTTTGGATCTCTTGGTACAAAAATGAAATGACTGGATTTTGGATATTGGGATTTGTGCCCTCGATAGTACGAAAATGTTCTCTCTTGGACCCTCTTGCTGCACTGGAATTAGATGGAAACTTTGGAACTGATTGGGTTGTATTCCTAGACAATTCTTTCTCCATGCTATCATAATTAGAGTTTGCTTGAAAGACTACTTTGTCTATTCCTTCAGCATGGATTTGTTGTGATATGGGATTCCATCCATTGCTACAGCTGTTTTGGAAAGGGTCAGAATATCTCTCATCTATATTTCTCCCCATCACATGTGGATCTTCTATGGACCAGTCTTTCTCTGGAGCTAATGAGGCTGCAGCTGCTTGCCTTTGTTGCAGTGGTACATAGTTAGCTTGCAATTGACTTGTGGAATGAATTAGGTCATTTATGTTTCCAGATTGCTGCTGTTCTTCCATTAAGCCAGTCCACGGGTCATTCTGCACAACAGACTTTGTTCCAGAAACACTGTAAGTTCCAGGGCACAATTCTGTGGCTCGAGAGTCTGTACTCAAACTAAAGGCCCCTTTATTCCAATGAGGTAACCCCTGCTGACCAAGTGCTTTTTCCTGGCTTTCATCAACGATCTTCTCCACATCAAAATTTAATGCTCTCCGGCAGGATTTTGCAGCTGTTCTGCCCTTAGCATTGACCGTCTCCCTTGAAGCATCAGCCAGTTCAAGTGCTGATTCTTTCTGAGTATTCTTGCGCACGTACTTCCTCTTTGCTGTCTTGGCCTCATTGGTATTGTTTGGACTTTTAGGCTTTGGAGTCCTTTTGGGCTTGCCTTCCCTTATTACCTTGGGCCTGTGTTTTCTTCGTCTTGGTGGTTTCTGCTGGGGTGTCTTGTTCAGATCCGTGCCAGGAATACTTCCCTTCTCAGAATCTTTATTTTCTTTTTGTAGTGTATTATTGGCAGCAGATGAGTTTACAATGCTCTGTAAAAGTTCATCACTCTGGTCCAGAGGTGACTTATTTCCCAATGATGTAAGTGAAGTATCATTGTCCCTTGCCTCACTTGAGCTTTCGTTTCTTATTATGTTTGGTGTTGCAGAATGCTGGTTGTTCTCCAGCTTCTTGACCCAATCTGGTGTTATTGGTGCGAACTGGAGTGTGTTGGTAACACTTGAGGCAGCATATATTTCTGCTGGTGCGGAATTTAGATCCCAGTGCAGTTCATAAGGTACGGGGAATCCATCTATAGGAGGAAAACAGTTTTCATTGGTTTCCTTATTGAAAATAATGAAAGATAATGTGACAGTGAAATAATTTTGTAAATACAGAGGAGGTAGACTTATTATTTCTTGTGGCATTCCAATTTTTTGTTTTTTGTATCTGATAACACTTACAATGAGGTCAGTAAACACATCAAATAATGGCAATTACATGTCAGGCCTTGTAGCATATTAGAATACCTTTGTCCTTTCCTAGTAGCAGTGTGCAGTTATAGAAACTAATTTGGTGCTATTCTTCCTAACGAAATACTATAATAATTAAAAATTCTTAACTTAAAAAGCAAGTTAATTATCACAGATAAATTGAAGTACTTTATTTTTCTTTTATCTTATGAAGAATCAGAGGGTAATATAATTTTTAACAAACGACCCAATTTCCATGGGTGCACAAATGATTTTCATGAAGTAGTCATCTATATTATGGATGTGTTGATACAAGTCCATGTTTCTTATATAATTAAAGTGCTATATAGAATTGATTCGTCACCACATGATATCTAATGCTACCCAGTTCTATTTGTATACTATCTTCATCAATTAGAAATGAACAGAAAAAAAAATCATAACGATGACCCTCTTTGGATAATTTGTAGTACGCATTCCTACTTGCATAAATGGGCACCGATAAATGCAAAATGAAAAAAAAAAAAAAACTATAAATGTCTTACAGTTGGGTATCTGGGTATAATTATCACTGTTGTCCGATGAGTTTGAACCCAAGCAGTGATTTTGGTTGCTGAAAAACAAACTTGCAGGGTTCTTATCTCTTAGATTGCTGTCAACTCGAGAATGCATTTCCAGAATCAGAGGCCCATTTGCCAAATTACTCGAAGGGTCAAAACCTGCGTAGTGATTCTGGTTGTTGAACAACAGGCCATCAGAGGTGGTCGAATCTCTCTGGCTGCAATCAAAATGATAGTGCAAATGCGAATTTGGCATCAGAGGACTATTTGCTGCCATGTTTTTGCTTCCGTTCGGGTCCCTGTTTGCAGTGGTTATGAGGGTGGCATTCTGCATTAGCAGCAGTTGTGCAAATGTATCATTCTTCCAACCTGTGCTGTCACTGTGTAAGGTCTGAGTGTGAGACCCTGCAATGTGATTGATCATCCGGTTCGTCTGAGCCAATCCTGTATCATAGCCATAGTACCCTCCTTTTTGAACCACCTGCCCAGTCGGGTTCGAGTTTTGCCTCAACCCATTGTAATTTGGCATCTCCTCTGCATACCCATTTGAGAATTCAGTCACTTCCTGCCAATTTGCTCTCCCCATTTGGTTCCCATCCCAGTTGACTGGGATCGGATTAGATCTTGTTGGAATTGGCTTCTCTGGTGTCGCGGGCATCCATGAATCCATTATTTGAAGCTCTTTATTCTCTGGAAATGAAACCCCCACCTCTAATATTCATCCTTCTCACCTACCAATCTCAACACTGTCCTTCACTTATTTGTTGAGTCCCTGCGCTTGAAGCCTCTAATTTTTCCTGGAGCAGCTGAATTTCACAGCTGCCATCCAAATACTGGAGGTTTCTGAAAGCCAATATCTAGCTTTACCCCATTTGCCCGACCACACTGCCAAAACATCCAAACACATTCTCTCGCGTACAGCCTTCACCGTGCACTGACATGCATCAAGATTAACAAAATATTAAAGAAGACAACCCAAAAGAAGCATCTTTGTTATAAATGCTAGAAAATCATTCCCCGTATGTTTCTCAACAACAGCCAGCTTTATCTTGTATTCGATGGAAAACATGGAAAAAGCCTGAGAAACATATATGGAAATTAACAAAAATCAAAAAAGCAACAAATATCACTTATTTGAGAGATAAAACTACTACTCAAATAGAGTATTAAATTACATATCGGCCAATTTAATCCGCTTTAAATGGCTAGGATTGTGGGGCAAAAATTTGACAAAATCTTCAGGGAATATTTTCGTCATAGGGAAGAAGTGTAACAACTTTTATGGGTTTCAGTCAACATGAATTAAACCTGAAAATATAAATGGCCAAAAAGAATTCAACTTTTATGAGCTCACCGATCTGGGCGTTGAGTCAGGCGGCCGGCGTGGGTAAAGTCAATGCCGGAAGTTATCAAGTCAGTCTCCACGGTTAAGCCAAGAGTGAGAAACGAATGGAGAAGAGTACTGAGAAGAAAAAGGCAGGAAAAGAAACCAGAGACGTAGACCATACTATGTATAAGACATGACCACACCAGTTTGGGCACATCTTGTATTTGTATATTGGGCACACCCTCTTTAATTGTAAACTACTTTACAAAAATCCAGATTATTTACCTTCTTCTGGCCATTAATGTTTATTTTCTGTAGCAGCATCAGTCCTAGATATTCTCTGTCCTTCCCTCGTTTCTCGTTTCTCTTCATTTTTTTCCTTTCATTTCTTCGTTTCTTAGTATATTTTTCTTCTTTTAAGGCCAAAAAAATTAGATCGTTTTCCACCAAGTAGGGTCTTAGGTCGCAAATCGTTCTAAGTATAGTGGTGGTTTTGTTAAAATCGTGCGTGGTTCTCACGTGTCGCATGTGCCAGATCACCAGAATCACTATTGTCAAATTTTTCATATTTGACTTTTGTGGTTGAAAATAGACAAGATTATTGCTTTCACGTGCTGTCAAAGTCTATCGAAATTGGTTTAAATTATATAATCTATTATTTTTTGTTCTTGTTTTCCTTATTGTATAGTAAAAATAAAAAAGAGTTTGTCTATTAGACAGTTTGTTTGTAAAGGTTGAGTCCTCTCTTTTTATAATGGGTACGGTTGAGTCTCTGTTTAGGTAGAGTGTTGTTTCTTAGATTTTTGTCTGTAGAGAGTATCAGCAATAGTGAAGTCCAGACCAGCTCAATAGTATATTGGTAGAGCTCTAAATGATTGATATAAAGATATCATCGCAGGTATCAGATCATGGATGTGTGTTTTTCTTAATGAAAGAATTAATGATGACATTTCCCTTCAAAAAAAAAAAAGTCCTACATATTCTCAATTAATGTTATTGATAAAACTTAATCATATACTTGTTAATTATTTTAAAATATACTTTGTGTTTCAATTAAGGAGTCGACCAACCCACATATACAGATGTATGTATATATCGCATATGTTGAAGTATAGAATTTATTGTTATGGTGACTTCTACATTATACTGGACTTAGTTTGGACTTTAAAAATTTGTAAACTGATTTGCATTGGGAATCTATAGTTCAAGTATTTTAGTTGAACTCTAAGTAGTGGCGTAGTGGCTTTAGGATGAGCTGTATAAATCATACGTTCTAATTCTTAAAAATTATCTTAATTGAGAGATTTTTTTCTTAAATTATCCAATACGTACGAGATATTCTTTGTCAAAAACTTGTGCACCCTTGAGTATTTAAAATACTATAGTCAAAATACTTTAGCCTTAAATCTCATATGCATATCCTTTTCTAACATTTTATATAGATATGCGTTATCATTGCTAATTAAGAAGGCAACATTACAATACTGTTCATGATTCTATAGAAACTATTTCAAAACTTGTCCTAATTATTTGGATTATATGGTAAACTTGAACTATGTTGCATCAATTTGTGCTACATTAATTGACAAACCATAACACTTATGCTACTAAAGTCTCGTTTGTTTTCACAACTATTATTATCTTATTTTATCTCATTTAATTATTACAATTTTTTTAAATTTTTACATAAAATAAAATAAATAATTTAATTTTTTAAAATTTTAAAATAAAAATAATATTTTAACAATAATTTATTCAAAATTTTTAACTTTCATATCAATTGATCTCATCTTATCCGTAAAAACATACTAAACATAAGTGTTTAGGTGAGGATTTTTTATTAAGAAAAAGTAAGAGGTTCCCCTTAACATGGAGAGTGCTGGAATAACTTGACATGTATAAATCGGTGCAAATAAGAGAAATTTTCTTTTTGTCTCTATCTTATTTGATATATTCAATTATTTTAAATCAGTTATACCAATAAAGTGTGATTAATTATAAGAATGGATTATACATTCTATGTACCACCACCATAGGGCAAGGATAAAATTGTAATTGAAGCACTATTTGTATATATTGTGCGTGAAAAAGGAGTTGTAACAGTCAGGCCATCTCTGCTGGGACCAAAACACGTGATTCGCCCAAAAAACCAAGCAAACTAACGTATTGACCTTTTGGTTTGGACAAAGACTGAGGTGGGACCCACGGATACGAGAATCAAAGTAAATAATAAAATACTAGTATCGAGAGAAGGACAGTTTTATTTCCGATAAATAAATAAATAAATAAAAAGTTCAGAAAAAAGGACAGTTTTATCAGTGTGCATGAAAAGTATGCACGTACGTGGTCCATGTCCTTTCTGCATGGCAAAATTTATTGCTTATAAATAAGGAAAATGATAGGATTATTATTTTTTTATTACTTATTTATTATTTTTTTTGTATTTAATTTTTTTTAATTTTTAATTTTATTTAATAATTAAAGAAGTGATTATTAATAAAATTATATATTTTTTTAATTGTTTCTTAATGATTAAGAATGTTAAAAAAATACTTAAAATAAAATGATAAAAAAATAAATACATTACAAATAATAAATGGATAGTAAATAGGTAGTAAGCCTATCACTACCTTATAAATAAATCTATAATAATTGAATTGCTTTTCTAATTATATGGTTACTTGTAAATAAATTCATAAATTAATGTGATTTTATATTTTATAATAAAAAATATCTTTATAACTTAATACATTATATAAAAAATATGTTAATTTATAAATTTATTTTTATTTAATCTCTTTATGATTAAAACATTTCTTAATTTTAAATGATAAAAAATCATGAATGTTGGTAGTTGGTTATGGGCATACATCCACATATGGTTCAATGATAACTTATTTTCCATTTCATTTTCTTCTATACAAAATTCCCAACTTTTCGTCATCATTTAGCATTAAGAACAAATCTTTATTTCTGCTCATTTCCTCTCTAAAACAAGGAAAATGATAAAATTACTATTCTCATACAACGTATTTATTTTTTTTTATATTTAATTTAATTTTTAATTTTATTTAATGGTTAAAGAAGTGACTATTAGTAAAATTATATATATTTTTAATTTTTCTTAATGATTAAGGATGTTAAAAAAATAATTAAAAGAAAATGATAAAAAAATAAATACACTATAAGTAGTAAATAAGTAGTAACCCTATCACTATCCCTAAAACAATCGTCATGCATGGGAGAGAGAGTTTATCGTTGAATTTGCTAATTAATTAAATTAATTCCACCAAAATCAACAATGACAACTTAATTTGTTTTAGGAAAACTATTCGGAATTAAAAAATCAATCAATTTTATTTGATAACAATTGAAAAGTACAACTTGTGAAGGAGATATTTGTAAATTTCTTATAAAATAAAATTAAGGTGAAATTTAAAAAAAAATACAGAATAAATGATGATAAATTCCTAGGGAAAAAAATAGAAGGAATCAAAAGGATAAGTCCACAATTTTGGAGCAATTGACAAAATGAAAATGTTTAAATCCATCATCATATCAATGGTCTCGATCGAAGCTGACGTTGCCCTCACGGCATAGTTCCTTCAAAATATATAAATATATATATATATATTAACAAGTGGACCAGTGGGTTTTAAATTTTCATTAGTTTGGGTAAATAGAAGGACGTTTTATCTCTGCACCTACCACCCCATTTATTGGTGATGTGAAGGATTTTAGGTATACGGTTAATTACTGGAACTCTGAGGACCCCATTTGGCCAGAAACATTGTCCTTAGATAGGAATGGATTCTAGGTTAACGTTTTTAATTATTCTTTTCACATTCCAAGGATAATAATTTGGTATATATATATATATATATATATAATATATATATATGCAAGTTTATATATCGATATATCCACAGGTAATATAACATCATAATTGCGACGAAGTGTTTAAACAAGAGTCTATCATCTGTTTAAAATTCTTACTTTGAGAATTTTTTTTTTTACATATAATTTCAATTTAAAAAGTCAATAACCATTAAGGGTGGTGCCTCAGTGATTTTTAGATTAGCAATGGTTTGACATGCATGTATTAGATTATGATTTTGAGTTCTTTTTTATAAGGTGGTGGGGGCTCGAACCCAGGCTTTTTATTTAAAAAATCGAACTATATGCTATCAGGTCATCAAATTTTTGATAATTGTGAATTTGAATCTGTACATGAATTCATTTTAGCCTATTGATATTTGTTGTTTACAAGTTCATTAAATTTCTTACTGAGATCAAAATTTAAATTATGGCTCACACTTTATTTGAGGCAGCATCTATGATTTTCTACTGTCTAAAGTTTATACTATTTAATAATAAATAGAGTGTTATCATAGTCAGGTTGAAATAGATAAATCACATTTTATTGTCAATCCTACCCTTATTACTCCGAAAAATAAATCGAGAAAGTCAACAAACAGTACAACTTTGGTGAGAGAAATCGATAACCATTTTTATTTTATTTGAAAGTATAATCTACTTTCATTTATTTTCTATTATAAAAAAAAAATCCTTAAATTCGAGACTAATGGTATCAAAGAGACTGTCTTGGATATTGATTAAAGTTACGTTTAGGTAGTGAAGTGATATCACATCTTTTATAAATATTAATAAAAAAATAATAATTAATAATTAAATATTTTACTATATAACTAAATCTTACTTCCATGTAACTAACTCTGTCAGTCTACTGTCTACCCCACCAATCTTTTATGAATTGGCATTCACATTCCAGTCCAATCATTTATTTTTGGATAATACGTATCCACATAGAAAAGCTATCGATGGCTATGATTGATTTTTTTTTTAATTAAAAAAATATTTTTTAATAGTATTATGAATTTTAAATTTTTAAGAGTATTAGAAAAGTATGAAAAAAATATATAAAAAAAAGACTAAATAGTTTTCTCGATGGAGAGTCTATCTATTTATGTGATTGTAACCGTACTTTGTTTTTGAGTTTTGCTACAGGCAACCGAGCAGCGAAATCGTTGGGAGAATTGACTGATATATTTAATAAAATAATGCCACATCACTGATACATTTAAAAAAAAAAACCTTAACACATATAGACTTCCAAAGACTTTGCCATCTTGCCTCAGGAGATGGAGCCCCTTCTTGATGGGTTCGATCAGATCTTGGCCGTGATGGATGTCCTTCTCGCGCTGCTCCTCCATCTGGACAAGCTTGCCGTTGAGAAAACATTTGTTTGGTTGTCGAGAAAATAGAAAAAAATCACAATCGAATATCCTACAAATATGAGATTCGAGACAACAATTGACAGATCTCGTGCATGCATATCTGTTTGTTGGCTTCATGTGGGTGTCTCTGTGTGCATGTGATTGGAAAAAAAATGGCTGCAATTTGGCACGAAAGTGATTAGTTTTGTTAAGTTTTGTCGATTATTTGTTAATTCGATTGCTTCATTTGTTGAAAATCATAATGGAAACAAATGAATGAAATAAAAGTAGTGAAATAGAAGAATATTCTTAGAAAGATGAAGGTGAAAGATGGAAAGGAGCTCTGACAATGGGGAAAGGGAGATTTTAGTGGGAAGGTGGAAGACGGAGAGAATTCTGAAATAGGGGAAAAGGGAAAGACAAAGGGGAAAAGAGCAAACGGTGTCGCTTGGTATTTTGCCATGTGGGATGCAATTTCCTCACGGTTTCCTGATTGGTTGCGTATAGAGTTTTTCTTTATTTTTTTTTAAAAAAAGAATTTAATTGTCGTTTAGATTTTGAGTTGAAATAAGATGAGTTGAAAATTAAAAATTGAATAAAATATTATTTTTAAAAATTATTAATTTAAAAATTTAAAAATTAAATTATTTATTATATTTTATATAAAAATTTTAAGAAATTTAAAATAAAGATAATTTCACTGTCCAAACCGCCTTAAACTTTTCATTTTAATTTTTATTATTTAACCCCTAGTGTGACTTTTTAGGTGTACCTAAGCTACATATGTTTAAGGCGGCTGCCGGCTAATTTATTTTATTTTCAATAAACATAATCATATGTTAATACTTAATAGTTTCGAACGTACAAGAGAAAATTGATGAAATCCGACAAAACCTTCGTGATCATAGATGTTATTATAACATAAATAAATAAAATTAATTAATTAATTGTTGATCCTGAATCTTCTCGATTGCTTTTATTACTAGCGTGATAATTGAAATAAACAATTGAAATCGATCGATACATCCAAAATTGGAAGGAGTGTCTCGATCAAGTCAAGGTTGTGATAATCAAGCACGAAGAACTTGACTTTAATTATTTATATTTTGAAAAAAATTGAAGTTCCTTAATCACTAGATATGATGTCACGAGAAAGTGAAATTCTAGAAGATTCTATTCAAAGGGAATCTTGATTATTTAATGTGTAAAATGATTAAATAACTTAGACTAAAATACTTTATATTAAGAGTTCATGCCATTAATAACATCGAAATATATTAATTTAGAAAAATAATTTTAAAAAGTCTCAAATAAATAAATATCGTGTCATTTCTTTATAAAAAACCTATATCCCACATTAAAAAAGTGTAATATATATATTCTTTTTTAATATGACCTACCTTTTTATAAAGAATAACTTATACTAAATTACTTTATCTTAAGAGGTCATGCCATGCATAACTTTAGGATCAAAACAAATTAATTTAGATGAATAATTTGTACAAATCTTAAATAGATAAGTATCATGTAGTTTTTTTGTAAAAAAAATTATACCCCACCTTTAAAAAGTGTAAAAAAATATATATTATTTTTTAATATGTCCGACCTTGTAATATTTATAAGTTGTAACCTGTTAACTTTTATGGCCCGACTATTTTCATTATTCATAAAAAGTAACCTTAAAGAAAAGAGTGGCCCTGCAGGACGGTCAGGCTAATAAACATAGAAGAGCAGCCCTCCAATCACTATTTACCACGTAAGAAAATACACCATAAGAAAAATAGGTTCCATCACATAGAAACACTTATAATCAAAAGCAGCCCTACTGATTTCGCCCAAGAGCAGTTCGTGTTTTCCTCTGTTCGACTTCCTCGCTGCCCCTATCTTCCACTCCATTCCAACCCAAACGAAGATCTTGATTGAAAAAATAGTCCCCGATGGCAACTCGAACAGCCGGCACAGACTGTGATGGAATTCAAAAGATAATAAAAACCTCAGAATATTGCTTTTGGTGAAGAGATGCAATTTCTGTAAATTTATACATAAAGCTCTATTTCTTCTCCTTTCTTAAGGTATTTAAAGAAATTTCCCGATTTTTCAGCACTTTTTTTGGCGAAAAAAATAATTGATTTTCTATTAGAGAAAATTCAATCTATATTTTCTTGTGTTTGACTCTAAATCAATTAGGTTTACAAAATTCAATTTGTACAAGTCTTTGGTGGTGGCTGGAGAGAAGCATCATATGGCATTCAAACTCCAGCAAAAAGCAAGTAAATAAATTTCATATCCAATTTCTAAAAAATACATGAGTAAAGTAAACAAAACAATGGAATTTGATTATATTAACAGAAGAAAAAAGAAGAAGATGATGATACTCTCTCGAAAAATTTCTCAATTTCTCTGTTTATATTTTGATGGAAGTATTAGGGTTTATGTTGGAGGTATGAAAGTTGATTATTTGTATCAAGGAAAAGGATGATGGAAACGTTAAAGGCCTACTGCGATGGAGAACACAGTGTACATACAAGGTGTTTGCTAAAATGTAGAAAAGAAAATCACAAGTGTATTGTATTGCTACGGGATTTGAAAATGAAGCAGAAACAAAACATGGTTAGCCTTTGTGTCACTAGAGGAGACGGAGGTGTGTGGGTTTCAACCTTGTGAACTCCAACCGTGTGAGAGGGGAGTGCGAGGTTGCCATGCGACAGGACAGAGAGGGGGGTGCGAAGGATTTTTGCTAATCTATCATAATCAGATGTAGTGCAACACATGATAACTTAGATAAAAAACCTAGATGTCACCTAATTAGTAGTGGGCTGCTTTTCTATATTTATCAGCTCGACCGATCCCCAGATTTTCTCTAAAGGAAAATAATCTTTACGTTTTAGAAGTAATTGTTTTAATTTCTATTATTTTTTAACTGAGTCAGTAGGATGGCTTTTGACACGTGGTAAAAGAGAGATACAGATACGTTGCTTTCCAACTGCTGGCAGAATGTATAAGTGTCGTGTTGTGATTTACCAATAATTATGCCATTGCAGTTAGCTCTATTTAGCTATCTTTTGGATTGCATTTTTATTCTTTATTATTGAAAATAAATAAAAACAACAACAAATAATAGTTTTTGTGTGTCGTAATTGATGGTTTAAAAAAAAAAAAACTTTTTAAATATACTGATAGTAATTATGACAGTTGCATTGCAATCCATTTGTTTTCGTATAAAACATTTTGTAAAAATTATTATCAATTGCATATTTTTTATTAAAATTTCTTTAGTCCAACATAAATGTTTTTTAGAGTGATTTTACTTAATTATAAGCTCATCATGCAGAATACATACCTTCCACAATATTGGCATGCATGACAATATATACTAGTCACATGCATGCCATGCTTATTATATATTAATTGTAATTTCCGTTTTATGTTTCGTATTATGTCATCCTATTAATAAATCAACGATAATGGTTAAAAAATAAATCGATAAATTAAGACTACTTAGACATGCGTTTTCAATGATACATCTAATCATATTATATAGAAGATTATGTCTGGAGTTAAGTAAGATCGAAAAGCTGAATGACTTTCTTGGCCTAGGGGTGGCGCGTGGCCTCAAATACAATGCTTCTAGCTTTTATCTTCTTTTAATGTTCAAATCTCCCCCAACAATCAATGGGTACGTGAAGACGTCACTGGTACGTAGTATCTTCATGAACGTCAATAACGTGTCATATCAGCTTTAATATATCAGCAAGGAAACTTCTACTCTTCATCTTCACATAATATATATTATTTTTTTATTTTTATTTTTTCTCTTACTAAATATGTAGTATATAGATGATGAGTAACAAAAATCAATTAATTTTAAAAATTAAAAAATTAAAAATTAAAAATAATACAACAATAAAAAAAAATATGATGTATGGTGTGTAGTGATGATGAGTAATAAAGTTCTATCAGTAATGATATATGTACTTTTTTTTTTACAATTTTTTCTATAATTATATTTTAAAATAGGGTATTTATTTAATTTGACATTATTTTTACAAGTTATTTTATAAAAATGTCTATAATTTAAAATATAGTTGTATAAAAGGTTGTAGAAAAGATTGTATCTCTATCATAGTTTATAATACATTTCACAATGCATATTTTAAAATAAGAATATTTTTATAAAGTGATATTATTTTTATAAAATATTTTACAAAAGTGCCTCTCATTCTAAAACATAGTTATGTAAAGTATTGTGACAAATAACATGTGCTTATCATTTTTCCTACATATTCTCCATCGCATTGAGGCCACGACATTGTCACTAGATTCACTACACTACACAAGCACTATTGTGTCCAACACTTATATATATAAATATATATATAAATTATCATAATACATACGTACATATATGATAGAATGAAACTGCTCATCCAATAAGGACTTGTTTGGATATAGAAATTATTTTACTTCATCTTATTTCATCATTAAAATTTATTCAAATTTTCACATAAAATATAATAAACAATTTAATTTTTTTAAATACTAAAATAATAATATTATTAACAAATAATATTTTATTTAATTCATTTAAAATTATCTCATCTCATCTTATCATTCAAACTAGTCCTGAAAATTCCCAACTACCTCATGTATTCCTTCCTTTCCGAATACGTGTTTGCCTTCTCCATCTTTAATCCACCTTTGCTCTAACATGATAGCTAGGCATGATGCGTGGGCCAATCTTTCTTAACTTTATTGCCATGGACTGTGGACAGTAATTAAGAACAACTACTTGATCATGAAAACTATCATGATTACATTAATTAATATCAGAATTATTGATTAAGCTTCGTTTATATAGTAAAAATATTTCATCTCATCTTATTATTATAATTTTTTAAAATTTTAAAATAATAATAATATTAAAAAATAATATTCTAATAATATTTTATTTAATTTTTAATTTTAATTTTAACTCAACTCATTTTACTTCAATATCTAAATGACACCTAGAAGAGTCTTTAACAATGGCCGATGATGAAGATTATAACTAGCTACCTCTAGCGCTAGCTAGAGCCAGGTGATAACAAGTTTTTCTTTAAAAAAAAAAAAAAAAAGGTGATAAAAAAGTTGGATGCACTTTTTCTAAATATAATATGGTTAATTAAGAAGATTTCAAATTCATATAATATTTTTCAATCAAAGCATTTGTTGTTATTATTATTATTATTATTATTATTATTATTATTATTATTATTATTATTATTATTATTATTATTATTATTATTCATCTTTCGCCCTGTGTATCAATATTAGATTTCTGGTTTTGTACTTTTGATGTTTATATATGCACAAAATGACATGCTAATAAAGTACAAAGCGGGAAATATTCATGGCATGTGGGGGCAGTACTACTGTTGGCTTTAGCCAAAATATAGTACATATATCGAGCTGAAGCTGCAACCTTTAATTTTATCGATCGGTCATCATGATCTCCATACTCAAAAGAGCAATACTACGTATAGTTTCGTAGTATACAAGTATCATGCAATCATTTTAAAAAATAATAGAATCTATTATTAAAAAATTAAATTTTTATTCATTTAGATTCTATATTTATTTATTTTTTTTGAAATGATTATATGACGCTTGCACACTATTATTTATCATTCTGAAATATTGTTATAGTCAGCTTTAGCTAATATATAATATTGAGGGCATATGAACAATGATAAATGTATTTAATAAATTTAATAAATAAAATTATAGTTAAAATTTGTAAGTAGAATATTCCGTAAAACCCTTAAATTAATGGAAAATTTATGGTAAGAATCATGCATAAAACTAAAATTAGGTGTCGACCCTATCAAAATCTTACCCAGTTTTTTCTTTTTTTTTTTTTTTTTTTTAATTTCTTCAATTTTCTTTTCTCCTGCGTGGGTATATTAATAACTATAAACATTTTACTTATAAAAAACAAAATATTATATATAAGCGTTAATTAGTTGGATCGAGGAGTTAAAAACCTAGTCAGCTTTCAATATTATATATTGATCGATTTGCAGACGAATCGTTCTGCAGCTTCCAAGAAAGGACAACGCGTACGTACCTGCATGGTTATAATATATAAGATCTAGAAAACCCTTATATACACACACACACACATATATGTTTGATTTTAAACCTAGAACTAGGAAGCCACCTAGCTGTAGAACCTGCGCGCAAATTAACTTGACACAGCCGTTAATACTTTTTTCGTTTTTATATATGGAGTTGCCTGCCGATCGAGTTGGGTACGTACGCGCGTACGTGAGATAGCTAGCTATAACCAATGCCTGGCCTTACATTTATTATCTCACCAAAGTGAAACTTTTAGAAAGATTATTCAACTTAGAATAAAATAATTACTGGGTGGTCATCTTAATTTAAAGTAGTAGTACTAGTACTAGAGAAAACTTTAATTGGCACCTAATTTAATGGCTCATGCATGAGTACTGCATCTCTGTGCATGCCACCATTAACAACGTCGGTCCACCGTTAATATATATGGACTCAAATTAAAGCATATATATATATATATATATATATATATATATATATAGATTTGATTCTCACGATCGAGGTCTATGAAACCCTAAATGCAATGGAGGAAAAGAAAATCAGTACCCATGCAATTGGCTAGCTAGGGTGCACACTGCATGCACATGGAAATGTGATACTCGTGGGTATCTATCTCTACCTTTATACCCTTATCATATCCACATATATATCATTCCGCCAACATGATGAACTTTAGTTAATTGGAAGCTAAGGTGCCGTACGTACGTCAAACAAATTTCAAATTAAATAACCATGCATTAAGGGTTACTTCTTGAATCTCAACCGCCCTGATCAGACCCTAGAAATCATATCAACAAATTAATTTATAATAAGAGATCAAAGCATCTTTCTTTTCTAAAAAAAATAAAGATGTTAGAATCGAATTAGGTTTCATAACAAAAGTAGACATTTCATTGGAACTGACAAAAGGACAGTACAACGTGTGAAGAGAGAAAGAATTGGCCGTACTACTTCTGTCGGCCTTTTGTTTCTGCTTTCAAGAAAGTCATGTAAAGATAGATACAAGCTGCATTCGTCGGGAGAAAACAAAAAACCATAGCTTAAGCTATAAATTAAGACGGATCAAGTTGTTAAAAAAAAAATAAACTGCATAGGTATGTTTATTCAAGTACTGGGGACCGGAGCCACAACCAATTATGTTCTTAAACATGACACAGTACTTGTTATTGTTATTGTTGTTACTATTACTACTACTATTATTATCATTATTATAATAATTATTAATGTTTAATAATAATAATAATTATTATGTATAAGGTCCGTTTGGATATAGAAATAATTTTATCTTATTTCGTCTCATCATTATAATTTTTTTAAATTATTGTATAAAATATAATAAACAATTTAATTTTTTCAAATTCTAAAATAATAATAAATAATATTATAATAATATTTTATTAAATTTTCAATTTCTATTTAAAACTATGTTATCTTATCTAACTATTTAAACGGAATTTAAACAGACGTACGTTCTCCTATTAATTTAATAGAACGTGCGAAGAGTACCGATCGGGTCGCTAGGAAACCTCGGTACTTATTATGGAGTTGGGTGAGCTATAACCAATTATACTGTCCTTACAATATTAATTATCATGTCTCGTCGAAATTAAAAAGGGACATGATGCATGCACGCTTCTTGATCAGCATGCATATATATATATATATATGTATGACAAAGGCAGCTTGTTCTTAATTTTCTGTCTTCCAGGCTTTTTATAATGACGTTGGATCTCAATTAAACAGTATACCTACCTAATTGGCACCCAACGACAGTATATATATGCAGTATATATATATATATATATATATATATGTGCATCTGATCTATATTATATGCATGCCACCATCGATCATGAGTGATCGTTATGGACACAACAAAATTAAAGTGCCTTGCATAGATTTGATTTTGATTCTGAAAGCGCCTGTAGGTACGTAGTCCGCTCATCCCTCCAAAAACCCTAAAAATTAAAGACAAAAAGAGAAGAGAAGTACTGTCCAAGCTGCTAGGATCGACACGGAAATGCATGAGAATCAACATTTCTTTTCTCTTAAGCAATGGAGATTGTTGTCAGGGGCATTCAAAATTTCAAACCCAACATCTCATCCTTGATCGATCAGATCGATCATTATAACCGATATCTGTACGTGTGACTTAGGGCAGAAGCCACCGGCAAGGGCCACCTCTTAATTGCTTGCTAGCTAGCAATTCTTGTATTACTTTCAACCCAAATATATTTGCGTGTGTGTGACAAGAAGCATATATATATAAAGTGGGTCTCCAATATCTTTTGATACCTTTATACTCTGTTTGGATATTAAAAATATCTCAAATCATCTGTGAATAACAATAAAATAGTTTATGAATAATTGTGAAGTAATTTGAGAACAATTCAAGTGTTCACAAACACAGCAATATTTCATTCCCTTGTTCATCTCATCATGCATAGTACTATTAATATGGCCAGCGGAACAACGTTTCTTCTCACCACCACATTGAGAAATTGAGTTTGAAAAGTAGGCTGCTGGCTGGCTTGCGGATTGGTTACCCTATTTTTATTAAATAATTATAACTTTGTAACCGTCACATACCAAATTGTGGCTGTAGTTTAGTGGTAAGAATTCCACGTTGTGGCCGTGGAGACCTGGGCTCGAATCCCAGCAGCCACATTCTTTTTCGTATTTTTAGATTGTAATGTTCTTTTGTACATTCATTCTATATAACTCTTATCTATAGCATGAATTAATGTCAACTAATTAGTACAGACCCATGAGTCATGACAGACCTTACGTGGGCTTGTGGGTGAAAACCCCAGACCCAAACCCTTCAGGTCTTCACATGTATTGGGCGGCTTCTTTGGGCCCCCACGTAACTCCAATATGAGCCGATAGAAATAGAAAAAAGAAAAATCAAATAAATATAGTATTTTTATTATACTTTTCTTGATGCTTTCAGGAAAATTAGAGAGCTAATGCTTGGTTCATTCGTTAAATTCAATTGAATCGGCTTGAATTGTCTACAAATTATTATCATTTCATTATTTGAAAAATAAAAATAAAAAAAAGGTAGTGATAAACTAACAAGTCATTCACAATTTATAGACAATTTTAAATATAATAATTTTTTTATTATATTTAAACACATCAAATCAAAAATAAATTTAAAATAGTATTATTATATTAAATAATAGTATGCAAGTTGTTATTTAGTAGTAATTTATTATTTTTCAAAAAGTAAAAAGAAAAAGATTTCAAAATTATTTCCTCATTATTAATATTACTCTTGTCAATTCAAGCAAAATTCTGAAAAAAAAAAAACCTTGGTAAAAGGGGGTTTAAGGAACATTTGACCCTCGATAATGATGTCGCGAAAAGGGTGGATGTGGTACTACTCCATTGAAAAAGACAAAACGGGGGAGAAATTAATGCGTGGGAAAATAAGAGGCTTTTATATATGTATAATTAATTCATCATCACCTTGGAAATAATGACTAAATCGCATATAGAGACAAAAAAGAAAATTTTTTTGTTGTATATGTAGATTTGACTTAATACGTCAACTATAACTTATTACAGCGAGTTTATAAATTTTATTTCGTTTGTTAAAGAACACGTGACCTGCTTACCAAACTATTAACTTACTAATTAGTCTGGACTCTGCACCGCTGCTGCTGCACGTGCAACTCGCCGGGAAGTTTACAGCTGTCAAGTCTTAGGCAAGATTATACCCTTAATTAAACATGAAGATTTTCTTTATTTCTAATTCAAATTTAAGAGTTTTAAATAGAATGTTTATTTTTCTGTCTCTTCCCATTATTTATGCACTCAAAAATAGGAAAATTTGATGGGATATTTTCTCCAAAATTATTTGTTTCGCTTTCCCGGTCGCAGGGAAAAAGCTGCGAGTCGGGTCGGCTACCAGAGAGCGTGGGTTTGAGCTATATTTATACTATATAGTGGCATCGATGTTTTAGGGAGAGAATGGGTGCGTAGGTTAAGCACCAGTACAACCACACAAGCGCATCGTACGCTCGCCTACTTTGCTTTCTCTGTCATGCTCGCTGTACTGTTCGTGCGCCCCAAGCCTTGGATCCTCTCCTCCTCCTCCTCCTCCTCCTTCTCCGTCCACGGATCACAGGCTCATCACTATCCGTACAGCAGCCGGATACGCCGGAGTCCGATACATTTCGTTGGCTTCCGCGGAGACCGGCAGCCTCGGCGCCACCACTCCAGTGCTTTTAGGCTTGGAGGTTCGTTCGGCGGTGGTGCAGCGTCCATATGGCACGCGATCATGCCCTGCGGAGCCGCCGGTATACGGAGCGATCTCCTGCTCCGGCGGAAGGCGATGCTCAGGCGTGAGCGGAGTGGGGAGGGGTCGTGGAATGCTGCGTGGGATGCACGCCCCGCCCGGTGGCTTCACCTGCCCGACTCAGCTCGGCTGCTCTTTGGCGTCTGCGCGTGCCTCACGCCGCTGGATTTGACAATCGATGGCAATCCTGAGGCGGCACTTTTGGAAGAAAAAATCGAAGCCTGCGATTCAATTGACTTGAACGCTTGCATGAATAATGAGCTCGTCGGTCGCGATGTAATCGACGCAAACGCTAATAAGAACAATGATGGCTCTGCTGATTACAGGGTCACAGGTCACTTGCATTCCATACTAATACATGTCTTCGTCTTTTGTTTCAATTCTCGATTTTTTTTTTTTTTCTAAAAAAGAAACTCGAGTTGATGAATAAGTTGTTCGATGATGTTGATCTTTTTAGCAGGATTCAGTTTCTTAAGGTTTGTTTTCAGCGTAAAGTTATGATAGTACTAATGAACTATTAGTATAATCATAACAGTCTAAATCTATTTAATATGGATGATTCGTATTAGTTTATATTAAACCCAATTTGATTAGTAAGTTAATTTTAAATGTTGGAAGTCTTTGTTTAGGTGTTGTTAATTTCTCTTAAATTGCAGTAAATAATAAATAACAGGAAATTCCGCTGAATATTTGACATCGAATGAATATTCTTTGTGAAGAATGGATTCAAAAGTTTTTCGAGTGATTGTTCAATGTGGCGGAATTTTTTATAATAGTGAAGTACTTGTTCTATTTATGTTGATGATGTCATTGCAGGGGTGCTGGCGGATGGTCGATGTCTATTTAGAGCATTGGCACATGGGGCTTGCTTGAGAATTGGGGAAGAAGCTCCTGATGAGAATCGTCAGAGAGAACTTGCTGATGAATTAAGAGCTCAGGTATGGCTAATAAGAACCCATTTTTATTCGTTGAAATTGGAATAACCTTGATTTCTTACCAGGTGTGGTATTGTAGGTTGTAGATGAGCTTTTGAAGAGGCGGGAGGAAACAGAATGGTAAGATTTGTGATAATTATAGTGTGCATTGAATTGGTTAGTTCGCCAAATTGTGATTAATTTTCTTTAGGTAATATGTATAGGTTCATTGAAGGAGATTTTGATGCATATGTGAAGAGAATTCAACAACCCTATGTGTGGGGTGGAGAACCTGAATTGCTGATGGCTTCGCACGTTTTGAAGTGAGTTTCAGATTATTTTTTTTTCCCTTTTTGTCCCAAGGATTTAATAGACCCTTTTCCAATCTTTCGACTAATATGATATCTAAAATCCATTTGCATGAGAACCTGAATCCTCATTTTGATAATCGTTCTTGGAGTTTTCACTGTTCATTCCATAATAGAAAATGTTCATCCTTATGCCGAACCCCAAGCCTGGGGAGTTGGGACAGTTGAATTTCTATCATTTACACTTCCATGAAATGATTCACTGTTATTTGTGATTATATATATGTTACAATCGTGGGATTGAGAGTTCATAAATGGAAGGATGTGGAACTTGATAGTGTGCGAACATGATGGAGTCTCTGTCTCAACAATTGATCCACATTGAAACAGAACAACTTTACATAACATGTTGAAGCTGTGTGATCTATATACTTGTATTAAGCCCCGAATCTAATGCACTCTATTTATACTTCAGGACTCCAATATCTGTCTTCATGTTAAATAGAAGCTCAGGTGGTTTGGTAAACATAGCAAAGTATGGTGAAGAATATCAAAAGGATGAAGAGAGCCTCATCAATGTTCTGTTTCATGGGTATGGTCACTATGACCTATTGGAATCATTCTCAGAAGATACTTGCCTGAAATAAACGGGTATAAGTTGGGTACGATTTATAGAAGTTTTACGAATAAGTGAAAACAATCTTCAGAAGCTCTTACTTCTTGGAGGATGTGTTTCGACCATTCAAGATACTGCATCAAGTCAAGTAATTTGCTGCAATAATGTCAATTTAAGCGTTAGGCTTGTTCAATTTTGTAGGTTCTACTCTTTGTTTTTCTTGAGAATTTCAAACTTCATTATACTCATCAAATTGGAGAAGTTAATTTCTTAGCGTTTGAGTTGTTTTTGGTTTCTTAAAAGGTGGTATTGATGATCCTTTTATCTATTCACAACATTTGGGTGTCTTTTATCCTTTCATATGCGATTATAGGGGGGTGGAATCCAGTATTGTGGCACTAGCCACTAGGTAGAAATACCTGATGTCGATCTTGTGAAGTATAAGGACAGTATAATTGCAAAGATTTTGGGTGGGCAAGGGAATTGTGGACAATGAAGCTCCTTGCCCCAGGCTGCCTTCTACATGTCTCTTCAATTTTGATGATTTGATGTTGAGTTATTTATTACATGAAGCTGATTACCAAACAGCCGATCGTATATATAGCAGCTCTAACCCGTGCCATTTTGTTGGGAGAGTATTGGTATTATTGATGATTTTTTTTTTTTATAAGTAATATTGATATTATTGATGATATCAACTTATTTTATGGATTCAATTTTTGAGATGTGTTGGATAGTCAAGAAACAATGCATGGTGGATTATAAAAATATGGAGTGGCTTCTGCTCGCTCTGAAAATTTATGCAGGAAGCATGGCCTATGATTGTAGTTTTGGATGACCGCAAGTGTTCGGCCGTTAGGGTGGTTTTTTTTTTTTTTTTTTTCCACAAGCAAGCAAGCATTTTATAAATGAACTAAGCAATTACAAGATACAAGATTCAATTGGGTCGGAGTCCTCAACAATCATCCAAAACCAACACATACAACACAAGAGAAATGAAACAAAGGAATCTAGAGCAAAAAATTTGGCTCTCACCCATTTCCCACAAAGGAAAATTTGAAATGGTTTTTACATTAGTCTAATAAACAGACTATAAAATTATAACGAGAAATCGTAGTGAATTGTTGTGCTGCACTTTGCTGGTCTGGATTGGCTGAAGGAAACTTTCACGACTACTTATCTTAATTCTTGGTTAGGAAAAATGGGAATATAGAGAAGTAGCAATCGAAAGATGGGTTGATTGTCGGCAAATTACCAACACTGGTTGTGGAGGCACATGTAGGTCACACGCCACTTTTAGAAAGAAACTAAAAGTCGGATCTAAGAGATTTGAAGCTGTTGGCCCCAATAGTGCCGCTTGTGGCGACTGCGGACTCCCCATGATGTGGCGGCGCGTGAGATATATGCGCTACTCTTTTGGTTGGTTTTCTTTTGCTGTTCAGTAGATCGGTGGCTAGAGAAATCTGGCGGTGGAGTGTGTGGCGGTTGTTGGAGGCCAGTAGGCAGCAGATTGACATATCTCACTACTATGAATGGAAAATAAAAGAAAAACAAGAAAAAAAACTAATGGACAAGTTTGACATTGGCCGGACAGGGGGAGGGGCCAGAGATGAGAGGGCTATACTGATCTGCTGGAAGAGAGAAAAAATTAAAAAGAGAGGTTCTCGTTAGGGTGGTTCTTATTTGTGTAATTTTCTCTAAAGTGATTGATTAATTGAACATCAAAAGGATTGATTAATACATTAAAATACTTTTTAAAGTTTTCCGATCACCTTTTTCTTACTGTTTAGGTGTCGTTTGTCCCTTGAAGGACAACTTTAAACTAATGGGAAAATTATGTTTAAAAAATAATTTAATTTTATATTGTACTCTCGTAGTACATGCTATGGAAGTTAAAGCCTTTGGATCAGCTGGGAAGATTGTCTACTCCACCTCCACCTGCAACATGTTGTGCAGCGTGTCCTATTCAGAGAGTCGAAAACAAAAGAGAAATGGACTCTGCAGACTAGACTATATTTGTTACTCCGAAAAATGTATTTTCTTTCTTGGTCACCTTTGTGCCATTGGGGGGGGTTGGGATGCATCGAGTGAGAGATTTCATTGTTGACTGACAGCGTGAAAATGCCCCCTCGGGGATCGAAAGTTTTAGGTTTCTAAAATTCGTGCAATGTTTATAATTTAAGACTTATTTTAATCACAATAAACAGTCCAGCTGGTTTGCCCGAGAGGTTAAGGGGGAAGACTTAAGATCTTCTGCACACAAGTGCGCATGGGTTCGAACCCCATAGCCAGCATCATTCTCAAAATTTTTCCAAATTATTGATTATCATCTATGCCTGTGATGTCGTTAAAAAATGGTTTTGCTACATTATTTAGTTTGAAACTAAAGTTCTGTATTGGGTTCATCATTCGTGTAGTTCCATTAAGTTCTTAGTTGGATATTGTCCATTTATGAATTTTCCACTGTGGCGTGTCTTTCCCTTTGAAATTGAGTTCCATGGGAAGTAGGACTTTTCTAAGATTGGAAATTTGAGACAAAAAAAGAAAAACTAGGATTATAGATGGATAGTCTTGTGGAACTTTCAACTCTTATTCCAACTCCAATAGCCTTCTAGAGAACAAACAAATCCCCAAACAAATTCTCAACTCTGTTACAAACACCACTGAGCAAACCTATCTAGAAAGTATGCACAATCTACTTCTGGTCAACAATACAGATGCTTGCTTGTTGCATCCTTTCATTATAATGAACTGCAAATAGATTAAAAAAAAGAAAAAAATTGTTTCTTGAATTACACTTATACAACTTCGTTTGACTACACCCACAAGTATGTATGTAATTTGTGTTTCAATAATTTCTCCAAATAAAAGAATGACCAGTCTTTGTTTTAATAAGCTGAAACAGAAACATTCTGAACAAAAGAAGCTCCAGAAGAACCATGTTTTCATCTTTTGTTGGGGAGAACAAAATAAATAGACTTGAGATTATTCTTTGCCAAACGAGTTGCGGCTACGAGTTGGGGACAAAGGTGCCGACATAACCAACCCCTACAATGAAGAAGGCAATGGATTGGAGGAAAAGGTATATGAAGTAGCGGTTCTTCCCATCAAAGGTAATATCATAGCACCCGCAGAAGAAGAGATAGGCCCCGACACCAAGCTCTAGCAAATGGAGCCTGTTTTTGTGCAATCAATAAACAAATGTAAGCCTTCTATCCTCAATAGAAAAAAGAAAAAGAGAAACAAATGTAAACCTCATCTCCCCAATTTTCATGGTAGATGCAGGAATCAAATGCTTTGCTTTTCATTTCGACGCAAACTTTATAAATGGAGGTGACATGTATCTTCCTGGATTCCAACTCAATGGTTGGAACTTAATGCTGCAACAATTGTTGCAGAACATATCAAGGAAATGAAAGAAAACATGCGGACTTTAGAACAACCATTCCAGTTCAAGTATTAAGCATGTCACTTGATATTTTTCTCCTCTGTTTTCTGTATGCCTAAAACACAGGCATTACTACTAAAGCACCCTAGTGCTCTACTTTCAGCTGCTCATTTTTTTACTTTCCAACTTGGGAGAGATCCTCAAAGAGGTACCGAAAACTCATTACACTTACTTTAGAATTGATATTATCCTGAGTACCCCAACATAGGGTTCACCTTTTTATTTGGAAAAGTGTAATTCAAGAGATTTTAAACATGTCATGGTAGTGATTCATAATTACGGGTAATAATACCTTCCTCCAACCTTGAAGCGCAGTTTCCTCGGAGCTTTGGTTCCTAATTTTGTCTTGAGAGCATCTCCCAATTTCTCAGTGACAACCCATTCATTTACTTTCCCTGCCTCAAGCAGACCTATAAATGTCGCCTTAGTCCGGTGCAGTGACATGACATTCTCAAAGAGGATCCAGAAGATCAGAAGATGGAATGATCTGCAAGATGACATACAGTTAAGCGTGTTTAGAAATTAATAAAACTAGAATTGACAAGAAATGTCTATTAGGTTATCCTTCATATATAGCTAGTAGTTCTGACGGATTGCTGGAATAGACCATGTTTGAACCAAGTTTGGACATAGCATGATCCCACAAAGTAATGACAGCCAATCCACACCCCATTGTAACCCTATTGGTTGGACTTGAGCAGGTCAGAATTTCTCGCAGACTAATGCAATCTACAACATTACAACTTGCTTGCTAAAAAAGGAGAATATTGAAACGAGAGAGACCTTGGAGTTCCAACCGCATTTAGGAGAGTAATGATAGAAGGAATGTAGACGGCACCCCACTTGGGAACTTCCACTTCAGGAACCAAGACTGTTGCCGGCAAAACGACACAGTAAAAGACGAATGTGACAATATGACCTACGATCTTACGGACAAAGAAAAAGCTGTAGATAACATAAAACTTCTTCCACAGTGAGACTTTCTGCAATACATTATTAAAAAAAAATAGTAAGCAGTGAAATTGTCAACAAAGCAAACATTAGACCTAAAAACTGAATTAAAAAAAATATTCCTTGGCCTCACGTTTCTACATTAATTATCATTCTAAACGGAGCAGAAAACATTAAGAGAAGGTAAGAAGAAGCAGACCTTGTTTCTTATAATTTCCATGGCCATTTTTCGGAAGAGATTAGCAGGGCCACAAGACCATCGGTGCTGCTGGTAACGAAAGGCTTTCAAAGAACTAGGCAATTCATTTTTCACCTGAAATTTATAATCACATTTATGTTAGATCAAACTTGAGAAGGCCAAATAATAACAACTTAGTACAGGATAAGTCCAAAACAAAGAGCTGCGTATTAATTACAGAACTAGAAACTAGGAGCAAAGGTTTCAACTGAAAAACTTATTTCATGTGAGACAATTCTCATACTAAGCAAGATGATCTTGACTATTCCAGAATCAAGCCCCAGGTTTTTATCCACATTTATTTTTCGTCCATAAGCTGGTCGCAGAGAGCCAGGAGGTGGAGGCAGGATTAAGTAGTCTGGGAGAGGACAATTGTAAGAGGATGCACAGGCAAAATGGGCTTTGTGCTATTTCATTGAGATAGAGATTTAGTCAATGAAATGTTTAATGACAAGCCCACTGCTAGAGGACAGAAATCAGTCCCACCATTTAATTTCTCAAACTAAAACTAATTTTGTCTGCTTTGCAGGGTTATATTGTTAATACCTTGAGGTCACTAACATACACAAATTTCCAGCCTTTAAGGGTAGCTCGGACAGCCAAATCCATATCCTCCACTGTGGTGCGGTCCTTCCATCCTCCAGCCTCATTTAGCGCTGAAATTCTCCAGACACCAGCCGTCCCTGCATCAAGTTCTCAATGTTATATGATTGAATCTCATATAGAAGCTTATTATGTAGAGAAATACCAAAAATGTCAGCTCTTTTGGTAAATATGGTTTACCATTGAAACCGAAGAAGGCATATGTTGAGGACCCCACTTCTTGCTCCACTGTGAAATGGTAATCCAGGGACATCTCTTGCATCCTTGTCATTAAGCATTCGTTAGCATTAACTGCAATAACATGTGGCCATCAGACTTCTCACCCAAAAGTTTACTGTTTAGATGTTTCGCAAAATAATGAAAACTAATCCTTTCCTCTAGCGTTTCATAGAGATTGTTCAACAGAAACTTAAAAATTGAAGAGGAAGCCCTGCCAATTGATTCAAGTTGAGATTTTATGATAATATAATCAAGTCGTCAAAAAATGTAGAATTTATGATAAGATTAAAGCATTGTCTAAGAAGATATGGCTGAGAGTCTTCCATTCAGTTCATCCTAAGTTGCATACTTGTGGGGCACAAATACTTTCCGAAACCGAACGAAAGGAATCCTTCATCAGCAAAATTGAGAAATATTAATTGGTGTATACAGAAATCTTACACAAGTTAGAAAAAGCAAAAATTTATCATTTATTTGACAAACTAAATCCACATGTAGGCAGCAATTCTATCGACCCTGTGCAATGTCCCAACTTCCTGGATGGTTTAACAAAAACGACGAAACGGGAGAATTTATTTATTTTTATAATGGCAGAGCAGCCATAACATGTAGTTACTTTTACACATATTGGAAGGGCTTTAATACCCATAGATGCCCGCGGGTGTTTCCCTGAGCCTGGACCTCCACGGCCCAACAACACACTTAGGCTTAAATACCCTCCTAACCCAACAGATTCAGGTTAAATCGATAAAAAAAATACCCTCCAATTATCCGATGTTTATCTATTTAAAATAGATAGATAATTTTGAGAAATGAAAATTCAAGTTTGAAATAACAGATTAGACAGTTAAGCCGAAAGATCGAAAGAAGACAAAATCTCTATTTAAGGAGGTCAGGTACTCTATTTAAGGAATCTTTAACTTGGAGATTAGTCGTATTGTTACTCACTTAGATATCGGAGGATCCCCTTTATCCCAAATCCTCTTATTCTTTGATTGCAGCAGGTCGAAAGTGAGCATAAGTGAAACGCGTTCTCAACACACACACACACATACACACACACACACACATATATATATATATATATATATATATATATAGAGTATTGCTATTCATAAGTCCATATGCTACACACCATAACTTTTTTTTATTTTTTTTTAAATTTTTTTGATTTTATTTTTTTAAAACAATTGAATTCTTCTACTCATCATTTATATAATACATATTGATAAGAGAAAAAAATAAAAAAAAAAATAAAAAAAATTATGGTATGTGGTGTATAGACTTATGAATAGATTTTTTCATATATATATACAAAGACCATTGGCTCAACCAAGAAACAAGGATTAACAAAGCTTAATCAAGTTCAAATTACCGAATTTCCAGCGAGCTTGAACAAGAGCTATTTCTGGGTTGTGAGCAAGAAAAGGTATGGTGCGCCATAGAAAATCAGGCTCAGGTTGGAAATCAGCATCAAAGATAGCCACGTAGTCGCACATTTTGACGTAGCTGTGCTTCATGCCTTCTCTAAGAGCCCCTGCTTTGTACCCATTTCTGTTGTCTCTGATCTCGTACTTAATGTTTATGCCTTTGCTTGCCCATCTTTGGCATTCTACTTCTACCAGGTCCTGGAAATGTTTTGTATGAGTATAAATCGGGCAATTTCTGGGTTTTTACGGGTATATATAATTGTTGTTTGGGGTGTAACCTTGAACGGAAAAGGTTTTTTTTTTAAAGTAATTTTACAATCATCTCTACAATTTTGTTTGAAATGAGGTGTATTTTTTACTTAATAAATTATAAAAATAAAAATATTTTCAATTTAAAATATAATAGTAAAAAGGGTTATACATATATTATAAATTATAAAAATAAGAAATGATGATGCTAGTTTTTTTTCAAAGTATAATCATGAATAGCTTATTGCATCACCTTTTAAGAGATAGTAACGTCATTCTTATTTTTGTTTTATGGTATTAAATAAGAGGGGCGACGTTAGAGTAGTATGTTTTTTTAAAAGATATATTAATAGAATAATTCTTTTCATCATTTATTAATTAATATCCCACATTTCAAATTTTATGAAAAAAATTGTCAGGATGAATAGTGGTTGATATATAGTAAATCTCATATTAATATATCGTTTAGGCCGGTAGACTGTTAAATAATAGCCGTGGTTAATTTTTTTTTTTTTGAAAAAAATTTATCACTAATTAAACTTAGAGTAAAATATGGAATATTATTCAAAATCATAAAAAAGAAAAAGAAAAAGAAATCAATACTAATAAGTGCAAAATATGAAAGCCACATTTACGTTAACAAACAATATATAATAACTATATATATTTATATAAAGAAATTAGAGACGGTCTTTCAAAAGATAAAGGTATAGTTTGTAATTAATTCTACTTAGGGATAGATACGTTATAATTTAAATTATTTAGATCTTTATTTATAGTTTATTCTTCATTTTTTTAATTAAAAAAATAATTGAGGGGACTGACTAGCAATTTTTCTTATTTTATTGAAGAGTATATAGGTGGCTTTAATTTGATGCCGAACCTTGATGGCTGTGTCAGTTGAATCGTCAAGAACTTGAATTATTATCCGATCAGATGGCCAAGAAAGCCCACATGCAGCTCCAATGGACAGCTGATACACCTGCATCAAATAGCACGTTTCACTACTATATTATATAAAATTAAAACTACGATACAGAAACATCAAAGAAATAAATTACAAAGTACCTCTTTTTCATTGTACATAGGAATTTGAACCAGAACCATGGGGTAAGCTGAATGGCCAAGCTCCACATCGTCCCTGAAAGGCTCCCATTTGTAACGCTTCTCCGGCTTTTGTCCAAACAACTTCACAAAAACAATGACGATGCCCATGTACACTCGCTCTAAGAACAGCATTATCGACATGGCCAAGCACACTACCAATGATAGTTTCAGCAGCGGCACAATCAGTGGTGCTTTGGCTTGCTGCCAAATCAATCCGATTTGAGCTGTAATGTCAATATCGCGGGCGCCTTGGAGCGTGTCGGGAAGTATGGTCGCGGTTGAGAGCCGGCTGACGTCCATTGCTCTACTTTTTTGTATTATTTTTCTGTTTCTCTCTTTGTACGTGTGAGTGATCGGAGGGACAGAGAAAGCTCAATTTATGTGAATCTGTAAAATACTGATCTGGATCGGTTATAAAGAGCTGGCTCCGCTAGCTTTGCGAAAAGAACACGAATGTTTTATTTCGTATGAGCAGCTAGCTTTTTTGGTAGAATTGCTGTGATTTTTGCTTCTGAGTTACGCCAAGGTAATAAGTGAGAGATCGAGCTGGACTGTTAGTGGACTCGATCATAGCATTTCTGCTGCAGAAGCAGACCAACTGGCTTCATGATCACGGAAGATAGAAGTTTGAGATATCCAGTACTTTAGAATATACTCAAACGTACTCACCCTAGCTAGATAGACCTCAAAGCAAGGCACTAAAGAGAAAAACTAAGAATGCATGTGACATGAAAGAATATCCTCTTCTATCTATCTGCCTCTGTTTCTGCACGGAGGAGATCAGAGGGAGAGAATTAGCGCCTTGCTAGAGGGTAGCAGGCAGGCAGGGTTTTGGTTATTATTGTTGGGGCTTAATTGCTTGGGTTTTGCTGTCTGGGTGTCTCTCTTATATGCATGCATGCTGCTCGCTATATATATAATATATATCTTCTGAGAGAGCTCCAGTACTGTTGAAGCTGAAAGTGTATGTTTATGATTAATATATAAGAAAATTCAAAACAAGATTGGTCAAAGAGAAAGAGACGGTCGATCCGAAGCTAGCTCGCATTTCGCATTAATGACTGTCAGAATATTCAGGCAGCGTTTAAATGTGAGAGAAAAGTTTGCAGAATTATTATTAATTATACTCAAACTAGTTTGGCTATCATTTTCATGAACATCGATGGTCTAGTCTTGTGAAGGTGCAAGCTGGCTTGCGAATAATAGATTATTTTATGGTCACCAGGTTGATAAATTTTTGGACATGCAGCTCCATGTAGATAAAGATGGTATGGTCATCAGTACTAAACAAAATATGATAAAAGGAGTGTATATATATATATATATATATATAAAAGGTTTCTGGCTCTTTTAAATATAAAAGTGACTATACGTAAAATTTTTGATATAATAATAATTGATCTTATAAAAATCCCTCAAATCATTTTCTTGCTCACAAACGTCTGTACTTCAACATGAGTTAAGTAGTACTCGTACAAGCATGCATGTATTCATGCACATAGTTTTAAAAGTACGCAGTGCAAGCTCCAATATTACATGATTTATGTCCAAAGTTAACTAGAATCGAATTTGACTTAATTTTTTTTTTCTTTATAATATGAAGTCTTAAAAGATATTAACGCATCTTGAAGACATTCGATCGTTCATTAAATCCTTAAGCAGACAACAGTACTACGTACGTACCACCAACCTATATATATAATTAAAATCTTGAACATATATACAACTATTCGCACGTCGGCATGTACAGTACGTGCACAAGCCCACCTGCTGCACGCAAAGGAGGAAGACATCATGATGAATTTGAGAAAGAAAAAAAAAATTAGATAAAGAAAAGAAAATCCCTTATGATTGATCAGTACGCACGTGTCCTTAATAATAGGATTTAATTATCTTGTAATTCTCTAGCTCGGGATCGCAGGTCATCAACAGATCAGAAAAGCTATATACGTATATAACTGGCCGTGAACCGACAATTAGGGTTTGGTAGTTAGAATTTTCCCATCTATTACTTGCCAAAATTAGGTCTTAATTTCCCATCTACCAAAAAGTAGGGTATGGTTTTTTGACAACTGTTTAATTGGCAGTGGAGGAGCATAAATTAATTCAACCGAAAAGGTTCAAAGACATCTAGTATAAAAGTCCCATCATATTATATCATGTATGATGAGATTTTGTGGGGTAATTGGAAGGGCTTTAATACTACCATAAGGGCTTGCGGGATGCCAGTGGCATCATGCCACCCTAGGCTTGGGTCATGGGGGTCCGACAAGTCACTCAAGGCTCAAACCTCTCTAGCCCAATAGAACTCAGGTCAGTTTGTTAGAAAGACGAAATCCCGCCCGCTTATTTTGAGATCATTAGAATATTCACTCATTCAAAACAAGTGGATAGTCCGAAGATTTTAAGGTTCAAATTTCAAATAGTGGGCAAAACAGTTATAAGTCTAGGTGATCTTAAGAAGACAAGTCCTCTATTTAAAGGATCCAGGTATGTTAATGAAAGTTTTAGAAATAATTTGCTCTGAGAAGACTCATATTGTTACTGACTTAGGTATCGGAGGGGCTCCATTCAACCTCCTAAGCCATCTTACTCTTTGATTGCAGGAGATCAGGAGTGCGCAACAGTGAAACACGTCCTCAATAGGCAAAGTATTAATTAATCTTCTTGATTGATACTGATTGTTTCTTGCATGCGAATTAAGATGCATGCAAGAGGCTGGCATATAGGCAATAATGCAATAATAGATCGACAAGGTTGTGATCGGTAATTGGACTGTATGTAGTCAAGGGTCTAATTTGTCTTAGATTGAGGTTTGCATGATGTCCCTTGAAAGTTATCTAAATGATCATCGATCCGACTGTACATGTGTTTTAAACAACTTTCTTTTTTGTACCAACTAATTAATTGTTAGATCTCAAAGGATCAAAGTCATCCGATCGAGGAATTATATAATGCCCCCAATAATAATAATAATAATTAATAGATCAGCCCGGCATTAATATTAATTTTGCCTCAAGGAAAAGGAAGCTAGCATACAAAATAATATTCATAATTTCCATGCATATGATCCTCGTGTTATTACACCATCAATTATATACATGATGAGTACGTTGGTTAATGCATCACTTCTGGCCGGGTGAGACATAAATAATCAAGTTCCATATATATATATATATATATATGATAGTTTTCGATTTGCTCTAAAAGGAAAAAAAGAAGCATGCATGAGCCAGAATATTATATTGGGTGTGGGGGGGGGGGGGGTGTTGGTCCATTTAGCAACTTGATTAACAAAGATTGTTAGGATCATATCGAATGACTGAAGATCAAGAATGCATGATTAATATGAGAAAATCAAATGGGTCAATAATTCATGTTTATATATGATGATTATGATGATGACTATTGAAGTGGGTTTTCGATGTTACTTTGGTTGTACGATCCAATTAAACTTAACTAAAACTTAAATCATACTAGAATAGATATTCAAAGCGCGCCATGATTGCGTTTAGCAAAGACCTAGCTAGAGAATATATATCAGCGCACGATCATCATGATGCAAAGCTAGAAAGCTAGAGGCGCACCGATTTCATCATGCATGTACGAGGTAGATTGTAAGAACAATAAATAAATAAAAATATATATATATATATAATTAAAACTACTTGCAAAACCCTAGCTTCATATATATGTTTATATTTATATGTGATTGTGGGGTGTTACTGGAAATCATGTCTTCTGATTTAGATAAAGAATAATCCTTTCTTTGGTCAAAACTTGAGAGTTAAATTTTAAAAAGGGTACTGATCATGTTGATCAATGGGGAGTGTGGTGTATCGTCTAGCTCAAATCAGCAGGTGTTGGGTTGTGAGATGACACTAGAAAGAGAGAGCCCTGATCAGAAGCATATCACATTGAATGTATCTTTATTTATGTATTTATTTTTTAATAAATTTCAAGGTCATGGTGGATGGCGCATCATTTTTATTTCACCAGGATCTTGGCTAGCTAGCTACTTCCATTGCTCACCAACCAGCTATTTTAATAGAAAATACTAGAAAATATTGATGAGTCAAAATGCTTGTACATCACTCGCACTATAAGTAAAATGCATGCATGCCTAAACCTTAAAGTCAAATCAATAAAAAATGATAAATACAAATCACTTTTCACAACATATTACACACCATGTTTTAAAATGAAAGATAATTTAGTAAAATATTTTATAAAAATACCCTTATTTTAAAACATGAGTTGTGAAATGTGTTGCATAGATATTATTGCTATTTTGTTTTCACTGTACTTGAGTAATGATTGTACGGTCTCGCTACAGCAAAGTGACTTGTTGAACACCACCCTGGCCTCTTTTCCTCAAAGAGTTGGTAAGAATGCGAAGCAAGCTACAAAGTAACCAAGCAGTGATTTTTTTATTCGGGAAAATTGACGTTGATAATCATCCGAAAATTAGAACTTGGAAGTGCTACCGACAATGGTTGTCTTGGAAGAGAAGTTGGTAAGAATGTGAAGCTGCTACAAAGTAAACAAACAAAAGTGTGTGTGTGTATTTTCGGAAGACTTTAACAAGGCTTTTCATTTTAGGATATCAGAAGTGCCACCGACAATGGTTGAGTCTAGGAAGAGGCAATAACCTATTAATGTCTGTCTGTGGTTCACGGTTTGACATCTGCAATAAACTCATTTTAACATTTTTTTTCAATAACTATATCGTTAATTTACACGATCGTGTCTATCTGATTAACAAAAACAAATGGAAATATATATTTGATTTTAACAGCTCAACGACGGGGGTAGGTAATACGCTGCCCAAAGGTTGGGAAGTCTCCCTCATCTGGACTGAGATAAGTATTAATGTATATCCCATTAAAATAATAGGAGACCCGATCTCTTTGAAACCATGAGAGACCAGAAATATATAGTTCTGTTATCACCCTTCAATTCCCTAATCTCAGAATGATGGCGATGGTACTGATTGGAGATGTTCAGATGTCCCATAAATGGTACAAAAAATTTAAATATTTCAGATTGCATGTTTTTACTTGGGGTGTTTTGGGCATTATAATTTGCATTGATACAGTCGGCTACAAGAAAAGTATTATAATGTTCTAAGCTAGAGGGATGGGATCAAGAGAAAAGAGATTTTGAGCATAATAGAAGGTACACTAGCGCTAAATGAGTGTCCTTGGAGAGAATACTTACTTTCTTACTTATCATGTAATTGACAAGAAGAAACTAAAGCTCTTCATCACAAAATAGAGATAGCTAATCAGAAAATAGCTCTTCCTAGTAGCTGGGAGTATGAATATTCCTCATTTCCTATGTCATCTATCAAGAATTGAGCTCTATCTGAACTCTACAAAACGGTTATAAGATGACGCTCTAATATCCTCTCAGCAACCGCTGAAAAAGCTGGCCGGCAACACCAAAATAGAAATGATGCATTTTCAACAAAGTAAGCTAGCAGCAAAGGTTGAAAGAATTTAGACAAAATAATGATGAAAGCACACCCAACTTCATTGTTCCCATGTGGATGATGTCAGACACAAGTCTCTTAAAGCTTCAGGCACTGCCTGTCCGCATTGTTCAAGGATATCAGTCAATGGTTCAGCAATGGCTGCATTTTCTTTAGTTAGAAAGCTATGCAACGCACCATTGACGGTGTGGCGAGCCATCCTAGTGAGAATGTGCACATAACTGTCGATCGGAAGTACGAAATTGGGTATTATTACAAGACCATACTCCTCTAGATCGGTGGTTTTTATCTGCTCCATATTGACCATGGAAACTTCATTTTTCATTTTGCTGTCAAAATCAAGAGTAGAAAAATAAGATGAGTTAAATGTACATATCATTTGTATTGAGGTTTCTATTTACTCCCACCCAAAGTGGGCAGTTCACCTATTGCATTTTACTATTCCAATTGCATGCAGGTTCTCATCGGGAACATAAAGCTAAAACATCTTTCCCCATGCGACTCATTCATCTCTTTACCCTTTACAAAACCCTACTTCCACACCCTTACTCCTCTCGCTACCACTAACCCTCAAGTCTTGAAACAGAAAACCTTTCAAAACTTAATTCCTTCCTTGCCTCAGTAAATCCCAAACCCTTATCTTCACCTTTAAAAAACCTGAAAGCACAGACTTTCTACCCTTTGGCCCACCATCCAGTCATATCACAATGCAATGTTCAACTTAACAGCATACTCCGAGATCAGACACTTCCAATTGTTGACCATTTTTTCTTCTTTTTTGGGCAGTAAGTACTTTTTGCCACCACAATTGCCAAGAAAAACGTCAGCCTTTTACCTAGAAGCCATAAGGTTTAAGGTTTACAGCATGCAACCAAGCAAAACATTTTGATGACGATTGATTGGGTTCAACACAAGAATTGTGGCTTCAAACCCAATAGATGGAGAAAAAATAACTTCTGATTTATATTAGCAACAGAATCATCAGAATATAATATTCTTGTTCACCTGTTTTTAACTTTTGATATGGTGCATGATGAGCCTGTTGATATAAAATAACCCTTGTTTTTTAGGGCAGTGACCATTTCACCAAACTTGCTATCTTTAACCAATATGTATAGCACCTTCAAGGACTGAGACAACAATTTATCTCCATAAGCTTGATCAAGAATTTGGATACCCTGCAAAAATCACTGATTGTAAGAAAATGCTATTTCAAAGAACTATTGCCTGGCAGACTATGATAATTTTGTTGATAAAATATGGACAGAGATTTGTGGACAAACTCTACCCTTGTGACAGTGTTAACAAAATGATATAGAAAAGGTAGCTCCCCAAGAGATAAATTCACGATGTTTTCTAAATGGTTTCTCTCAAACTTTATCAGAGAGAATATCTTCCAAGTGGTTTTTCGCTTCAAATAATTCAATAATTATACAACTCTACTAAAATCAGCACAATGCTTTCTTTGCATGTTTACCGAATGCTAATTACTTGAAAAGCTAGTTGGGGTGTGTAAAACAAAGAGTACAGGCCTATCGACATCCAGAGACATTCTAATCAGTGAAACAGAAAAAAATGAGTCAGCATGGTATCTCAGTATTGAATAGAACGATAGGCAACAAATCTTCTCATAAGAGATGTGTCTACTCCTTATTTCAGTCACTTCAATACAAAGAAACTGTGTATTCTATACTGACATCTGGTAAATATCTAGCCAAAAGGAATTTAATCAATCACAAATTGCAAGTTTTGTGGCATGGTTTCTCTTTCTGACCCAGAGGAAGTTTTTTTTTTTTTGTTGATGACATAGAAACTCACCAACGCCCTTTGGACCCACCCATCAAAACTACGTATCAGGTAATCAGGGAAACTCATAGTGCAGAATCAAACCCAGGATGTCTGAGTTTACAGCTCATCCCATGTTCATCCTTTTGACCACTAGGCTGTACCCTGACAGGTAAAAGCTCCTCGAAGTACGAAATAGAAATTCCCTATACATCAGAGAAATCTAATAGAAACTTCCAGTAAAACAGATATTAAAAGAATAAAGAGAAATTTGTTACTGTAATTCCAAATAAGCAAAACAATAGGGAAGTGCCTCAAAAAAGGGACAGCTTTCATACAGTTGTTTGTGCTGTGCAAGTAAGAAAAACTCGAGTTCAATTTTGTTTCTCACCATAATGATTGGCATACATACCTTTGAAAGTTTTTCATCTTCTGAGGCACACACGTTCACTGACTGGATAATGCATGAACTTAGACTGGTAATCGTATCGTTAAGAGATATTCTATGGATTGATCCAGACAGAAGATTTTGAACCAATGGAACAGAGGCATGATTAAAGCAATCATTGAAAACCACAGTAAGGGGAGTTCCTGAAATTGATTGCCTAATGGATTTCATCATATCAGGATTACCACCATTTGAAAGAGATTCAAGTCCATCAGCAACCTATACAAGCATCAAAATATTAAATTAGAAATGAATGAAGCTTGAAGTAGCAAACCCATGACAATCAAGGGCTTTCGTTATATCAATGACCTAGTACCAACTATATTTTCATACAGCAATCACTCAAAGAAAAAACACCCATGCAGTAAAGAGGAATAGTGTGGTCACTGACGAAGTACGAAGCAGAAACAAGGATTAGGGTGTGTTTTCAAAGAATTGCGAGAAAATAAGGTATGTAACTGGCTAGCTGCAAGGATCATATGGGGAAGACAAACAAATTCCCTTACATTAGAAACCACACCATTGAATCTTCAATTGTAGTGTATTCTTTAAATGAAACTTATATAACCTTCAGTCACACAAGCACCAAACAAAGGAATCTTTCACTACAAGAGTCAGAGACTCAAAACACCTGTCATGAACCATCCCTACTCATCAATATTAAACAAAGTTCAAATCTTAACATTTTTTTGATAAAAAAATCAATCTTATTAAAGCACAGAGGAGCAAAACCCAAGTATACAGGAAGTATACTAGAGAAACCCCCACTTAGGTGAGGGGCAAGAACACTATTTATATAAAAATATGAAAAATTATATTAAAAAATTATGAACAAAACTTCTTGATTGCCTATAAAAGATGAAAAATACAGTTTCAGATAGCAGATAAGTAAAAAAAAAAAAGTGGATCCAATATTGAAAATATATTTCAGATATCACAGAGTATCCGAACAGTACTGGTATCCAATGGTGATACAACTTGCTCGCAGAAGTATCTGCTTGCCTGGGTAGTCAGGACATGATTAATGTTTCCAAAACACAAATTCCATTCGAAAACTGTCGACAAATGAAAAAAATCATATCTTTAAAAAGACCTACAGGATGGCAACTAAAGAATAATCTATAACAACCAAGGAAACTTATAGCCCATAATTTTATCATCAGCACAAAACATCTTTATATATCTAGTTTCCATTTCATCTTTTTAAAAAATTGCATGTGATAGGAAAAGAGCCTTCTCAACTCGACCGTGCCTAAACCCCAAGAAACTGAAGTTAGCAATATGGATTACGTTTATGCCACTCAGCACCATCTAGGGCTGTGACCCAAGGACAAGAGCCAACAGCAGAGGAATATATGAAACAGGTAAGAAATGATAGAGAACTAAAATAGGGTTCACATAGAAGAAAATACCAGCAAGGAAACACCAGATATATCAATGGCCTTAAACATTACAAGTTCCAGCAGCCTCTCAGGTGTAGATACAAGGAACTCAGGCTCACAGCTCTTTAAACTGTCAAAAACAAAACAAACTTTGAATGAGAAGCAAGACAAAGACTAACACCCTAGTTCATTAAATGAGATGCTATTTGAGCAAATAGCACATGTAAAGATGGAGCCAATTAACAATTTGATGAAAGCATATATAAATTAGCAATTACATCCATGCAGAAAAGCACATGTGCATGCCAGCACGTACATATGCACACATACAGAAACAATTTAGGCTTGATTATTATACAGGTCATTTGCCACGGAAGGTAGGTAAAAAATATTCGATAAATTATTGAAAGACATGGTAAGCAGGTAAGCTTGTCTGTGTGCAAGCAATGACTACCTGTTAATCAAATACATTGGCTACATCACCAATGTATGTTATAAAAACAAAATTGTAGATGCTACACTTACCCTTGAATCTGGTGATCCAAGGATGCACCAGGATGTATACTCACAGTGTGTATTCCAAGAGCCTTTAAAGGCTTGCAGACTGAGCGAACCTGCACATAATAAATCAGGATAGAAAATTATCAATAAATTACCTACTGGAAAGATATTTATGATAACTGTTTTCCAACTACATTTGGGGGGATAACAGAACTCGATAAAATTAAATACTGGCTTCTCTGACTACATACATGAGAACTGCTTTCCTCATTTCTAGAAATATATGAGAACTCATTTGAAGGGTCTTTGTTAATCCATGTTCATGATATAAGGCCATTGCTCTTTTCAAAGAATTTTGAGCTCATTAAAATTTTTCTGCAATGCCACATATATATTTATATATATATATAAGAGGCATAGTTTTGTGCAAGGAAATTGAGTCACTTTGCTTTAGTAGCATTTCACAGATGCAGTGAATAACACCTAGCCAAATCCCTTTCTAGTTTCATATTTGAACTTCTTTGTATACTTCTTGTGTAATTGGGCAACGCTTACTTTTCTATCAATAAAATTTTGTTTTACCTATAAAAAACAAATCTGCAGATGAAAGATTTTACCAAAGGAGGAAAGAGAAAAGGTAAGGCACTCTAATCATCATAACAACTTTTCACAAAACCATGAATTCCCAATTACCCGCAAATTAAGGTACTGAGATAAAGTGAAGAAACCACGAAAAAAATATATATATATTTAGGGCATCAAGAGAAGAAAAAAAATTAAGATTGAAAGTAGTAGGAAAAATAATATATTTACAAACCTTAGCTGCTTTCTCCTGGGATGGTACAAGGAATAAAAGAAAGGGGCTCGCAAATGATAGACCTTCTTTCTCCTTTCTTGCAATGGTATCAGCAGCAATGGAAATCATCCAAGCAATTTGCTCTACTGCAGAACCAGCTCCACTTGTCTCCAAAATATCCTTCCCAGCTGAATAACATTTCCAGAACTCGATTCCCCATGAATTAACAAACAACGGCTGGTCCTCTTTACTAATGAAGGTACCATCATGTCGCAATGCATTTTCGATTGAATTCAGGCACATAATAAGAAACTTCGACGGACCATTTGAGTTTTCATGGACCAATCCACTTTGACCATGGTCACCTACGTTTTGAATCACTTGAACCTTTTCTTCTAGGTCAACAAGATCATTTATAGATATCTTTGAACTTTTTACCTTATCCTTGAAATCCGTATTTGGTGTTTGGGTTCCTTTCCTCAGTGCAACACCCTTCCCATGAACAAAACCCCTACCGTCTTCTTGACGAGGTACTCGCTTCTTGGGTTCCTTTCCCTCAAAATCCTTTTTCTCAAGCTTGTCGTTGAAAGGATCATCAAGAGTAGGAAGGCTAAAACACATCCCCTGTAGTGCCATGATAGGGTCATATATGATAATCTACTTGGATAATGGAGAAAATCATCACAAAAATTTCCATTAATCGGCATAAGGCATGTCATATCAAAAGAAAATAACAGGTACATTGGGTCCTTTTCTGTAGCAAAGATCTCATTCGCACATATTTTTTTTTTATTGGCACCTGGTGTCTAGGAACAGGATAACAGCGTCCTGACTAATCCTGGGGGTGCACAGACCCTTGGTAAGGAGTTTCTTGCAAATGCATCTCGGATAATTCAAGGAGAAAATCCCCCAATCCGATGGCCCTTAAAGATTGTTTGCACCCTAGGCGATTTGAACCTTAAACCTAGGGGGAGCATAACCCCAAGCCTAAGGCATTTACATTTAGGCCAACTCTTAGGGGTTATCCTTTTTTTTTTTTTTTGATAGGTAATCATAGAAATTTTATTAATAGAAATAGGTAAAGCCCAGGTACATAGGTAGTATACATGATAAACACCTAGTTAGGATTTACAATCGAAAGAAGCAAGTCATGAACATTTAATCCATTACAAACAATGGTTCCTGCCCATAAAAGCAATGACTTAAAGAAGAAAAGTTTAAGTTCCTCCGTTGTTCTCTCACAGTCTTTAAAGCTTCTTGCATTTCTTTCCCTCCAGATACACCAACACATACCTCTTAGGGGTTATCATTCACACATAACTACAAGTATGTTATGCAATATGAAATTGGAAAGTCGCATGAAGACATGAAGATGCCCATAAATCATTTGATTCTGAAGCAGTGAAATTCATTACAGAAAAAGTACGATAAAAAATTCTGGAAATTTGTTGATTTCCGTTCACTACAAAACAAATACATGTATCAGTCACCGGTTAAACAAAACTAAATCCAATACGTCATTTTTCAAACCCTCATTTCAAACAACTTAAAATCAGATAAATGCCATCCTTTACTGTGGTGTCTTCAGATATTCATAACAATGTATGAAGTATTGTATTTGAAACATTTTTGTATCTGTTTCTTCAGCCTTTAAATGAAAACCATAAAAATCAACTCTTAATTTCCTTTCCATAATGCTTTTCTTAACAGACCAATCTGAGCATTTATGTGGTTCCAAATACAATGAAGGCCAAGTAAAATACACATCAGTACATCATGGAATAAATACATTTATTGGCCTTTTGGGCCTTTGGCTAAGATCAGACATATCCTGGTATAACCACATGATAATCATTGAACCTCACTTCAAACAAACATGAAAACAATATTAAAGCTATCAAATTAATATGCAATTTCTTTTAGTTTACAATATTTTCACCGCAGATACAATAGCATGCCAAAGAATCCCAGCATTTCCAGATAGTAATGTTTGAAATGCAAAAAACGCCTCATCAAAGATGCATTTTTACCCCCATTATGTGATTAAATTACAAACATAAAACCCGATTAACACAATATCTAACAGAAAAAGGAAATTAATCGTGGCACTGGAATTTGATCAATTTTTCATAATCTCACATGTCTTTTAGGTCCGTGATTATATCTTATTAGCGAATTAATAATTCAAACTCACTTTATTAAAATTCATAAGAAACCCAAAAAAAGCAAAGCGCCGGAGCCTCATTGATTTTCTTTCAGTTTATTCTTTCCCAGTATTTCCTCAGCAATCGAACGGAGTATCCGAACCAATGCATGCTATGAAACTCAAAACCCACACCTGAAAATCGTCCCAAAGAAAATACATTTCAAACATCAAACCAAATTCAATAATTCAAGCAATATGTCTATGGTGGTGCGTTTGGAGGGAGAGGAATGAAAGAAGCTTTGAAGACCAAGAGCGGTCAATGGATGAGCTTAGAACTTTTTTTTCAATACTTTACTCCATTGGTCGATTGTAATTGATTTTCATGGCATGACCTTTCATGAATTCCTTGTATCACTAAACTAACACGCTTAGGCGTTGCTCTTGTAGATGTCCCGCTCTTGCCTACTCTTTTGGTCAATAAAAATTTGTTTACCGATAAAAAAAAAACTCAAGCAACCATTCCCGGTCCGCGACAACAAACTAATAAACTAAAACTTCAAAGTACTTTCTATTCGGTTTCCAGTATTTTCTAACGTACTCTCAACAACCGAACAGAGCGTTATAATAAAAATTACATACACACCAAAACCCAATTCATGCAACTCCATTCAAAGCGGGGGAAACAAATCAGTTGCATTAATCGAACATCCACTAATTTTCCACCATTTTCCCATACATCATCTAAGCAACCAAACAAATACCTCGCACATGCGGCGTTTTCCAGACTTGCGGCGCTTCTTGGAGGCAATAATGGCGGCGACCCGAGCAGAGACCGAAGCAGAAGAGTCCTGCCTCTGAAGCTTCTTCCGGTTCACCTTGCTCTTCTTCCTCCTCACTGCATCGTCACCTTTCACCATTGCCTCAAACAACGAGAGAGAGAGAGAGAGAGGCTTCAAGGACCAAGGTCGGCTGCTGCAAACCTTTGTTGAAGTAGCAGAATAGATATTAGGAAAGAGTTTATGGGTAATATGGTAAACTACGATATTTTTTATTGGGGCATACGTTTAATTAGGCCCAAAAAGACTAAAGTTCTTTGGGCTGGACTGAGTAAATCGGGCTTATAACTGGTCACTTGCCCAAAAGAATCTAACGGTTCCCATTGTTTTGTATAACATAGAAGTCACACTATGGCCTAGGGGCGTAAATAGGTCCTGTCCTGAGGTGATGAGTCGAAATTTTTGGTCCAACATTTTTTCAGGACCAGACCAAATTGAACATCTTTAGGAATCGTACTAGACCAGTAGTTATCGGTCTGGTTCTTTTTTTTTTTTAAATAAATTAATAAAAAAAATTATTTAAAATATTAAAAGAAAATTATGTAGATTATTAATGTAGATTATATAACTAACTTAATAAAAAATTATTTTATTTGGTCAATGATAATAAATTATATAAAAATTACATTCTTAACTTATATAATTACTATATAATTAGTTAATTGATAGAAATATTAATTTGTTAGTAACATATTTAAAATTTTATATTTTTAATGGTGATAATTTAAATGAAAATTACATAATTAATTATATAATTATTATATAAATAATATATATAAAATATATATACGTTAAAATTTTCACGTCAATCATTTTGTCTTAATTTTTGTATTTGCATGGCGTTGGATCGGTACCGGCTAAAGCAGGCAGTGCTCTTTGACTCCTCACCTCTCGAAGTATTGCTTTATTGTTTTGGCCATATCAGTATTTTAAGTACATATAAAATCGAAATACATCGATAAATATTTGAATTATACAGAAAATTTTATAAGAATACAAACATAAATCGAAGGGATTTGCCGTGACATGTAATATTTACTTTAGAACCAAGTGAGTTTTATAATTTGGCATCTTACATCAAATAATGTTAATTTATAAAATCTTAGTATAGATCAAATATTTACATGTATGAGTTTATTACGCTAGAGAAAGGGAAATCTCATTCCGCTCGGAAGGCACATTCTTTTTTCGAGTTTTGTTACATACAGTTACTTTTATATATTTTTTATCTACTTCATTAATGTGATTGGTAAAAAATAATTATTTTATATTAAAAAAAGTGACGCAACTAATCACATTTAGTACATAAAAATTATGTAAAAATGACTGCACATAGAGATCTCAAACTAGCATTTCTTTGGATTGTCAAAGTTAATGTTTTTTTATCAAAACGTTTGGTCAAAACCATTTTTTTATAATATAAGCATGAAGGTTCAACATTTCCACCAATCTTCATTATTAATTAACCACATAAGAAGAGAAAATCATCATATTGGTAATGATAGGAAGAAAAAATAATACTAAATAAATCATAATTTATAGGCCAACAAAATTACCTAAACTTGTGTATAAAAAGCACGATGGGTTGCTTTGACTTCCATACCAACTTTAAATTCTTTAATGTGCATGGCCAATAATACGAGTAGTCAAACACATTATTTTTGTACAACTCGTAAGTGAATTCAAAGACGATTACGTGAAATTAGAAATTCAAATTAGATGAAGAAGAGTTTAAATGAATTATAAAATAATTACCTCCCTTTCAATTGTCGTTATTCAAATATCATATATCTGACTTGTTCCAACCACGTGGGTCAAAAAGCGTGACACTTGGAATATTATTATGATAGGGATAAAACGGTAACACATATATTTAATAAAATATTATTAATTTTGAATCTAAATCTATCAAAATTAAATATGATGTAAATAAATTAAAAAATAATAATGTTTTATTACAAAATTATGTATTAATCGTGTTTATTATTTTAACTAAAAGCGGAGAATGATAGACTTAGTGCATGTTTGAAATTATAGTGGAAAATATAACTTATAGTTTGATGGCTTATAGCTTATAATTTAAATAATAAGTTCTATAATTTAAAATTTGTTTATTGTTTGATAAACATGTATCTAAAGCACTTTTAAAATTATTTATATTAATTTTTTTAAAAATATATAATTATCTACATGAACTTTGTTATAAAAATTTTAATTTGGTGCTTTTTAAAAAAGTAGACTTTCAAATTTTTAGGTGATTAAAGCATTTTTTATAAATTTACTAAACATATCATTTTTTCTTTAAAAAAGCTTTTAAATAGTTAAAAATACTTTTTAAACTTTCAAACTCAATCCCAAACAGGCTCTTACTACTTCCTACCATTCTTTTACTATTTTTTTTTTTTTTTACGTAATACTTAAGAAAGTAATTATTAGTAAAGTTGTCTATTTTTTTAAATTTTTTCTTAAATATTAAGGATATTAAAGAAATAATTAAAAGAAAATAATAAAAAATTTTAATTTTTTTAATGATCAAGGGTATTAAAAAAAAATTAAAAATAATAATAAAAATTTTAAGTACACTATAAAATAAAATAAAAATAATAAACATATCATTATCAAAGCCATAACCCTTCATCTCCTCCGTTGATCGTGACGTCAATTAATAGGATAAAAATCTTTAAAAAAAAGCTCGTGTATGTGTTTTGGACTTTAATTGGTTAAAAGAGTAGGAAAAAATTATTTTGTGTCTCAAGTTGTACCGCTTAATTTAATCGTTTGACAATTTTTTTTAATTTAATAATTAAGAAAATGATTTTAAATGTATTGAAATATTTTTTATTTTTTAAAATATTTAAAAAAAAAAAAAATAGTCAACTTGAGCGGGGGCGCAGAGTATCCTGACAAAAAAGTATCGTATGTCTCTGACTCTCTACTCGGCTGTCAACCTCACAAGGAATACCTTTACCGAAGCGTCCAAAATAGTTTTCAACGAACGATACAGAAAAACTTATATCAGTTATTATTCACTTATAAATTTTATATTTATAATTTTTTTAAAAAAATTTGAGAGTATTTTTTATAAAATATAAAAATATTTTTCATAAAATATGTAATGATAAATAGTGATTGATGAGAATAATTTTTATTTAAAAAATAGTATATGAGATTTGTATGCTCCAAAATTGTATATAGTATTAGTTAAATATAAATAATATTTCACAACCGTTAATCTTATAAAAATAAAGGTTGGTTTGGTTATACAAATAAAATTATCTCATATATATAATCATTACAATTTTTTAAACTCTCACATAAAACATAATAAACAATTCAATTTTTTCAAATTCTAAAATAAAAATTATATTTTGATAATATTTTATTTAATTTGTAACTTTTATCTAATCTAATCTCATAAGTTAAATATAAAATCTCATAACTTTTATTTTGATAACTTTTATTTAATTTAATTTTATATTTTGATAATATTTTAATATTATATTTTATAAAATATAATATTTTATTATATTTTGATAATATTTTATTTAATATTTTGACTGGATCACGCTGGATTGTTTTTTCTTTCGTTCTAAATACCGTCATCCACTCATCCCTAAACTGGATTCTAGTGCACAGACGGTATATTCATCGCAAAGGATCTCTTAGAGAAAACAGGAGCTAGCGCGATGGCAGCTGATCTGGTTCCAAACCCCAGCAGCAAAAGTACTGTATCCACAGTTGGGAAGCAAAATGGCCTTCTTGATCCTTCAAAAGAGCTCGATGCTGGAGCTTTATTCGTCCTCAAATCCAGAGGTGAATCAGTAATTATTAACTAAGAAGTACTTGTTTTTCATGTTGCTATCCAGTACTTCTTTCAACTTTCATGCTATATATTGTGGTTATTTGTGAATGATTCGAGGTATTTTCAGGGTCATGGCTGCACTGTGGGTACCATTTGACCACATCGATCGTGGCGCCGGTGCTTCTGAGTCTTCCCTATGCGCTGACCTTGCTAGGCTGGGCGGGTGGAATTCTTTGCCTGGTTCTTGCTGGTTTGGTCACTTTTTATTCCTATAATCTTCTATCTCTGGTTTTGGAGCACCATGCAGAGCTTGGTCAACGCCACCTCCGGTTTCGGGACATGGCCAGAGATATTTTAGGTGGGTCATCAACTCATCAACTCATCATGTACTCTGCTTCTCGTGCCATTTCCTTCTATATTACTGAAACCTGTTTAATTAGAAAAAAAAACATAATGTTCAAGGGATATTTGACTTGCAAATGAAACTTCAAACAATACTTCTGGCATTTTTTTCCCGGATGGCTTACAAATAACCTGAAACTAATCATCATAACCTTTTGCTATCTGACAAACCGTGGGTATTTTTCTTTTTCTTTCTCTTCTGGTACTGTTCCTTATGGTTCTTTCTTTCAAGTTTTGGTCGGTTTCGATGATAGTATTTTTGGCACCAATCGTCATATCTCTGAATGCATTTTTGTTTTTTTATTCTCACTGTTTCATCCCAATGAAAATCCATATGTAGTTTTTCTTTAAAATAATTTTATTCACGACATTTTAAGTCAAAAAGTCTTATATATTTAACTTATGCTAACGTATCAAAGATATATATATGCGCTGGCAGGACCTCGCTGGGGCAAATATGTTATTGGGCCACTTCAATTTGGAATATGCTATGGCGCAGTTGTTGCTGGAAGTCTTCTAGGAGGGCAGAGCCTTAAGGTCAGTACCATCAATATTTACCTATTAATTAAAGTCCTTTCATACCTCTCCATTGGACCCAATTGTAAAGTATTTCAAATGGCCTAAAGCATGGAAGGAACGACTCTGTTTCCATGGGGCGTCTAGACTTCCCCTTATCATTGCTCCTCGTTTTGCTTTGACTTGTACGTACAGAGATAAAACCAACCATTTTTTTTCCGATGGTATGGTAGAACTCAATCATAAAGCATGTAACTTGGGACATTTTGCCACTTTCCATTATACTTTGCAGGCTAATTTTGAATTTAATCACTTTTAACGTACTTTTTCGAACTTGCTTTCGAAAATAATAGCCGACATTGCTTACTTTATACTGCCCCTGACAGTATATATAAAACTAGGGAATAGACAAGCAGAAAGAAAATCCCCTCGGAGTGGGGTCCTGGGCACATAATTATAGGTTGTTAGGCTAGGTTTGGAACATTAAAGAGCTGACTTCGTTTGAGTTAAGTTTAAATATGAGCCAAGCCCAATATCCCAAAATATAATTTTTAAATTATTAAATATTACTCAATTTAAGATATTTTTATATGTGAGATTCATAATTTTTTTCACAACTCAACACTTCTTTATATGCAGAATCTATAACTTTTTTCAACTTTTCATAAATACATCTAAATTCATTTTATGTGAGTTTCAGAAAACTTACTCTATAATCTTAACTCATTATTTTTCATAAAAAACTCTCAATTCAATTCAACTCAATATCAAAACACAACCTTATAATTTATAAGTCATCCACTTAAATTGAAATGTCATTTAAAATACGCCAGCTAATATAATCAGAGACAATAAAATTCTTGATGGCCAACAATATTTCTTCGTTGGGTACTAAAGTTGATCTGTTTCTCTGGTTTAACAAATTTTTTATTTGTTGGCGCGCAGTTCATTTACTTGCTCTCAAATCCAAACGGGACAATGAAGCTATACCAATTCATTGTCATATTCGGAGGGGTACTGCTGTTGTTGGCCCAAATACCATCATTCCACTCCCTGAGGCATATCAATCTTATCTCTCTTGTGCTTTGTCTTACCTACAGCGCTTGTGTTACAGCCGGTGCAATAAACATCGGTACTTACCTCAACCCACAATTTCCATGCATGCATGCAAAACATTTTATATCTCATGTATCGCTCACGCAATACACGAACACACTTCTCTAACAGGGCATTCCGAGAACGCTCCTATTAGGGACTATTCTGTAAGCAGCACTGGAGTAAATCGAGTTTTTGGTGCTGCTAATGCAGTGGCAATCATTTCTACTACTTATGCCTGTGGAATTATTCCTGAAATACAGGTACGTACGTACTCTTTTTCAACGACAATCTATACAGTTCCACGTTTTGGTTAAATTAGAGCGCCTCTGGTTTGCTAAACAACGTTTAGATCCTACAGCAGTAATACTTAATTAATGCTATTCATTATATGTTGTTAGCGAGAGATCAACTAATTAAATTGACTTAATTAGATTCTTCCATATAAATGCAGGCAACCATGGCTCCTCCAGTAAAGGGCAAGATGTTCAAAGGTTTATGCGTCTGTTATGCTGTTATAGCCATGACTTTTCTCAGCGTTGCAATCTCCGGGTATTGGGCATTCGGCAATCAGGCCATGGGGACAGTTCTTTCCAATTTTATGGGCAACGAAAAGCCTTTGCTGCCAACTTGGTTTCTCTTGATGATCAATGTTTTCACCCTTTCGCAAATATCGGCTGTCACAGTGGTAAGGCCAACTCAACAAGCTGGCATAGAAACCCTGCTTGACGTCGACAATATTAGTCCTTCACTCTATCTTTTGGAAGCATTAAAAAATTTCATTGATACATTGAATTGGTTGAATTTGCAGGTTTACTTGCAACCAACAAACGAAGTGTTTGAAAAGTTATTTGCAGACCCCAAAATGGATCAATATTCCATTCGTAACGTTGTGCCAAGATTGATTTCCAGGTCCTCATCAGTGATTATAGCTACACTTTTGGCAGCTATGCTACCTTTCTTCGGAGATATCATGGCACTTTTTGGGTCATTTGGATGCATTCCCCTTGATTTTATTTTCCCAATGGTTGTCTACAACGTGAGTTTCAAGCCCTCAAAGCGCAGCCTTGTTTTCTGGTTGAACACATTGATAGCAGTAGTATCCTCAGTGTTGTCCGTTGTAGGTGCAGTAGCATCTGTTCGACAAATAGTTATTGATGCCAAAGCATACCGATTGTTTGCTGACGTGTAAAAACCACATTAGCTAGGTGTAGTACTGTATCAGATCTAATACAGAAATGATGAACACATGATGGTTGAACAGTGAAAAATGTTTGAGAAATGCTTAAGGCCGCATTTCATAACTCAGTAGTATTTGTTCTTGCATGTTAGACGCGATTTGGCACTTCTTTTCAGATTCATTCCCAAGCTTGAGGATGTTTCCATACGTTGGTTCAACTTTCGATGCCCAATACCTAGTATTTTCCTCGGTGAGCTAGCCTATAAAGAAAACAATTCTGCTATGGGTAGTCAAGCTGACACATACCCTGTGCACTCCCTACTGTAGTAGTGCACACTTTGCACTCACTACGTGGTTTCTTCTTCTCCTTTCAATCTTTTTTTTCATCTCTCATACGCTCTTCCGCTCTCTCTGTCACAACTCTTTCTCTCTCATCGCTCTCTCTCTCTCTTTGCTCTCTCACTCTCTCGCATCTCTCTCTCTCATCACTCTCTTTCGTCTACTCTCTCTCTCATCGTCCAGCTCTCATCTCTCTCTCATTTTCGCTCTCTCTCTCGTCTGCTCTCTCTCTCATCGTCTTTCTCTCGCCCGGTCTCTCTCATTCGTCTCTCCTCGCCTGGTCTCTCGCATATTCTCACTCTCATTCATCTCTCTCAATTCGATAATTTCAACTTTAAGAGATGTGCAATCTGGATGAAGCCACATATTGTATGCAAAAGTGGCTGCTGCCAACAATGGCTTCTCCCAAGAATTTTTCTTTTTGTAAGGAAAAAGCTAAACACAGTTAAGTTGGCGCACAAACTGCGCCAACCCATCCGGAAAAAAATAGGTCATTTTCATTCAAAAGATGTGAGGCGTCTTTGTTTAAAATGAAATGGTGAGTTTCACCCTTCCTCACCCTTTAATTACGGGCATATTTGCGGGCAAGCAGAGAGAGACCTATCAGGTAATGGGCTCGATGTCTCTGAGGACCTCAACTTTCCACTTGTGCTAGTCGGTGTCCTCGCACCGGGGGTTCTTGGCAAGCTGGAAGGGAAGAGATTTCCACTCGGTTTTCAAAGTTTGCGAAATTAATCCAAAGATTAAACAATTTACAACAATTTTTTTAAAGTGAATTTGAAGTATAGTTTTCAAAATAAATGCACAAACGGTGGTTTGAAGTGAATTTGAGCTGTGAAAAAATACAAATGAAAAAATACAGATGAAATGGGCAAATTTTGTAATCTGAAAATACAGATGAATTTGCACTCCTCCGACGAGTGGGTGGACAGCTAGATGGAACACAGCAGTCTTTTTACTTCTAACGAATAATGGGTGGCGGAGGAGTGCAACACAGCCAAAGAACAATGGTTTGAGAGAGATGTTGGTGTTTAACTTTCTGCGAAAAATGATGAATAGTTTGTAGCCAAGGAATAGGCTGAGAGAGAGACGTGTTCAAGTTGGCAACTTTTTTTCAGGTTCTCACCCTTCCTTGCCTCTTTTTTTTTTAAAAAAATATAAAACGTGCACGTCTGCAGGCATGCACAAAGGAGTCCACCAATTTGTCTGTGTGTAGAAGTACTGTTTTTGTAAAACTGAAAAAAAAAGAGCAAAACAAGTTGAATTACTTGGGGGACTTGTACATCTGAGCCATTTTTCTCTCTCTCTCTCTCTCTCTCTCTCTCTCTCTCTCTCTCTCATGAACCAATAACCAGGACGACCAAGTTCTGAGCAATGGTAGCTTGTTTTGATGACCAAAGACCAAAAACGTTGCACTTTGAACTCCCTTTTGAGCAACTTTCACAGCTTTCTCGCTCATGAAGACACGAACCAAGAAATATTTTGGGGCTTGAGACAATTTTGGGATCTTTGTGTTTTCTTGTTCTGCTCTTACCAATGCTTTGTTTGTTTGGGTTCACTTCTCCTGATTTTCTTAGTCCATTATGAAGCGTTTTGATTTTTTTGGGCTTTTGGCTCTTCCACAAAGTCATCTCTTTGAACCTTTATTGTCGAGTAATTCTATAGTTCCTTCCAACTATTAAGAACCCCTCAAGTTTTGTCCTTTTCGCTCTGTACATCTCTCTCTAAAATTTCCATGGGATCCAACTTCCTCATCGTTGTTCCTTGTTATGTCCGCCAAATTAGTTGAACATTATTGGACCTTGTTCGTGTAGTTTCATTTGAAACTTGTTTTCATCACGGTAGACATTCTATTAGTCTTTATAATCTATTTTTCCTTTTTAGTTCTCATTCAATTGTATTGGGCATCTGTTTCTTGGTGATAAGATTCACTTTTCTGTTGAGTTGATCTCTCCTAGTTTTAAATTACTGAGTTTTGAAGTCTTTGTCCTTTGAAAAAGTTGTGTTCTTTAAATCTTCATAGTGAAGTGTTGGAAATTAGTTATGGTGTGCCAAGCACCAAGCCAAACAAGATTTTGGCAATGAAATACCAAAATGGGATTTTAGCTCTGCGAACTCAAATCAACACCCTACAGCACCTTTTCCCTCCCCATCTTTAAATGTGCATCTCTGGTGAGAAGAGAGCTGTGAACTCAAATCGAAGAACTTCAGTTTGATTTCAGAGAGCATAGTAGAGGAGAGGGTCATGCTCACGATTTGGGTTGCACCATTTCAAGCGAAAGAGAAGCTGTGAACTAAGAAGAGGAAGAGGAGTTGCGATCTGCAAAACTGCAAGACGAAAGAATAGCCAAAAGCTTTCCCTTCAGAAAATTTCAGTACCCACCGTTTCATTTAACTGCCAGCATCCAAATGGACTTCGTGTGCAGGGGGTGCACAAAATTGTCTACATTTAGACTTTTCCAAAGAAGAATGAAGTGCTCTGTCATGAGCTCTAGAAATGGGACGCATGACTGGCAAATTAAGAGAAAAAGATGTCGGTTTGTGTTTGCGTGCGCTTCTTATGTTGACAAATTGTAAGAGATAAACGTGGATTTTTGGAGGAACCCACCTCTACAAATAAAGTTTGTGAATAATTATCTGTTATTTTATTGATAGCATCATTACATACTTATAGTCAATTTATTGCATACAAGGAAACATGTAGAATAAATGATGAAATAAATGCTAATTGATTGTCTGAAATAAGGCAAGTTTGTCTCTTATTCTCTAGCCTAAATAACTCATAGTTGCCAACGACGTTCCTATCAATTACGTTCTTTCCAAGTTGGACGTTATACGTCCCTATCATTCATTCCCTTTTCAAGATTTTCATTGTCCTCGAGAAAGATTTCGAAAATTGAGCATTGATCACCCTTAGTCTGCTATCTCTACTTCTTCCTCTTTGTCCTTCATTACTTATTCTTCAGAAAAAATTCCTTCGATCAAAAATAATTTTTTGTAATGATGGTCAAACACAAAGTTCTCATCGTAATTAAAGTAGAATCATTTTCTCATTCTTTCTTGTAACTTGCCAGGATTGAGGCGTCGAATGGGTGGTGCTTTTGTTTTTGATAAACTTGCCGAATGCAATGAGGGTACCATTGGTTCCATGGATACAAATCGTTTGGTCTCTACTGTCAATGGTTTCTTAGCATGTCTTGCTTCAAATAATCAGGACAGGCCTATGGAATCTGTGATGGATGCTTGCCTTGTAGCTTGCACATCTGTGCGTATGGGCTCCTTGAGTTCGCTGATGAAGCACCCTAGTTGGTGCTTGGAAGCCAGGCCGTAGTCTCGACTCAAAAGCTGCTCAAATTGTAATTGATATTCTCGAACTGTTTTCGTTTGGCGCAACTTGCTCAAAGTATTAAAATGATCCTCAAACATAATGAGTCCGTAGCGAATACAGAGTCCTCTTTTTAGCGCCTCCTATGATGTGATTTCTTCAATATCTTTAAATAAGTGGTACCACATCTGCACCTCTCCCTCCAAGTTATAAGCGACTAATGATAATTTTTCAATCTCTTCTGTTTGTTGGTAGTCGAAAAACTTCTCCACCAGATAGATCCAACTAGCCGGATCGTCCAGACCATTGTACCTCGGAAAGTCCAACTTCGCCAGTTTGGAAACTGTCGAGTTGTTCTCACCACCATAGTTTCATTCGTTCCTATTTCTTGCCCCGATCCTTCTTCATCACCCAAACTCTTGTTGGCCAAAGAATCCATCTTCACACTTGTCTCTTTATTTTTTTCATTAAGCGTTCCATAAGACTCCCAAAATTAGCCATTTATTGTTCCAAACGCTTAATTCGAGAGTTTGCCATGACCTACTCTAATGCCAAAATGTTACAAACTCTAAAAATGGAACGTGTGACTGGCGGATCAATAGGAAAAGATGTCGGATTGTGTTTGCGTGCATTTCCTATGTTGACAAATTGTAAGAAATAAATGTGGGTTTTTGGAGGAACCCACCTTTACAGACAAAGTTTGTGAATAATTCTCTACTATTTTATTGATAGCATCATTACATACTTACTCAACTTGTTTCATACAAGAAAACATATAGAAAAAATGATGAAAGAACTGATAATTGATTGTCCGAAATAAGGCAAGTTTGCCTCTTATTCTCCAACCAAAATTACTCGTAGTTGCTAATGACGTTCCCACCAATTATGTTCTTTTTAAGTTGGATGTCATACATCCGTATCATGGTCTTATTGGGGAATGCTAATTGCTAGAAAGGGCTTGGATCCTTAATTAAGTTAGGCTCTTGTCGGTAAATTAAGCTTGTTATGCAAATAGATGAACTTAGTGTTCAAGAAGGTTTTAGCTTACTTCTTGGACTATACATAAATTAACAAGCCTCTTATTTGTTATCATCAATTATGGTGCGTATTGGGGACGGAAGCATTTATTCCTTTATATCTATCACATCAAATGCTATCTTAGTTTCGAATTTCTATTTTTCAATTTGACTACAAACTGATTATATAAAAATAAACTCATAAAATAACGTGACTTGATGTGATACGTCAAATTGTAAAATTATTTTTATCGTAAAATAAATATAACGGATCATACAAAATTATGCTAATTTGTAAGTTTATTTTTATAATTCCTTTATATCTGTAATATTTTTCGTATAATTATAACTAGGTGAAGTAGTGAGCTAGCTTTTTTCTCTAACTTATTATGAGAATAGATTGACTCTTTGGAATCTAAAAATTGTTTGGGACCATAGGCCGCCCGCCATACTTTTCCAAATTCCACAAGCTAATTACGGAAACTAGATTGTTTTTTTAAAACAGTTGTCAAGCAAATGAGCATGCTTAGAGGGGAAAAAAAAACCAATCATCTCATTGGGAGTGCATGGCACATTGTTAGACAGGAATATTCGGTAAGAAATCATATAGAACAGACCCTGAGGCCTGAACATCGATCTTGATAAGCACATTTTCAAGATGCTTTTATTACACGTTGGTGCTCGCTAGACAGACAGACAGACAGCGAGAAACAATTCTTAGGATAATGTTTCGAGTCATAAAGCATGTCATGCTGTGCAATTCTCATTCATATCACGCAAAGCCACCTTTACTACTTAGTCAAAGAGATCACAATCAAACAGTCGTTAATAAATCATTGAGCCTAACCCAGATGCATGTTTGGCAACCAAGCACTTGAGTGCTTTCCACTCCAATTTCAACCCTTTTTTTTTCCCCAACATCTCAACATGTTTTTACTTCTTCAATTAAAAATAAAACTCTATAACTTAAAGTAAAAGGAGGAAGAAAAAAAATTAAAAATTAATGGGGTACCACGGTACTACCACCCCGTTGCCACCTCAATTACATTTTTTTTTTGTTTTTTGTTTTTCTACTTTAATCTAAATAATAAATGTTTTCTTAAAATATTTCTTATAAACTCAATATCCTAATATATTTTTAAGGTTGGATTCACAGATTTCACAAAAATTTATAAATTTTTATTTCTTTTTCCACTTGTTTCAAATTTTTAATCCGTTGAAATACCTGAGTTTTTTCTTTCTGGATGTTTATGAAGGAAATCTTTCCGTGCTTAATTCTTCTCGTTTGGTTATATAGTTCAGATAAAATAAAATAAAATATTTTAAATAATAATGAAATTTTTTAGTTTAGATGAGATAGTTTGTAAAAAAGTATGTATTTAAATAATGAGATCATGAAATAAGATATTTTGTAAAAAAGTGTGTGTTTGGATAATGAGATGAAATTGAATGATTTTAACGATTTGATAAAATGATGGATCTCGCCAATTATTGAAAAATATTTTTAATTATTGGGTTATTAAAAATAAGTAATAATCATTATTAATTTAAAAACTCATAAATATTTTGACTTTCTCAAAATATATTTTTTGTAGTTGGCCGTGATTATTTCAATATTCTCAAATATGAATGCATTTCTTTGTAAAACGAAATTATTCTAATTATGACCTATTTATTATACTATATTTTATAAAATTTGAAATGAGAAATGATAGTTGCAGTCGTGAGTGTGTAAGCGTCGCGTAATCATTTTGAAAAAAATGAATAAATAAAAAACCCATATGAAAAAAATTAATTAATTTTTTAATAGTAGATTACACTCTTTTTCAAACTAATTGTACGGTACTTGCACATTCTACGAATGTATATAGCATTACTCATTTGAAATAGATTTTTCAAATTACATATTACAATAAAATAAAAAATCTAATAGATAATTATATATATTAAAAATGTGGTAGTTAACATTACTGTAGCAGTACTATAGAGGTAGATAAAACTTTATAGCAAATCAATTGTAATGATATTACTATAGCGATAATCGAAAAATTAGAGATGAGATAAAATTTTAGAGTAATACTACTTATCATCTCAACTTTCATTATCCTATGATGTGACATTATATGATTGTAATTATTTATTATATTTCATTTGTGAACCAATCATATAATTCTACATATAAGATGATGAAAAAATGATAAAAGTTAGAATGATGAATAGATTTTTTCAAAATTTTATATTCTGCCACTCGAATATAAAATAATTTGTATCTCAGCTGGTCATCAAACCCGGCCTTAGAATTTTACGCATTCCGTGAACAATTTGTTCTTTTTTTTCCTTATAAAAAATTAGGAAAAAAAAAACATGAAAAAACATTTAATGTCGGACCGACTTGATGGACCGTCCGTGCCAGTTTCCCGGTCGATTAGCAGAGGGGTCAAATCTGTAAAACGACACATTTCCGCGTGATTGCCATTAATGATTGTGACAGACCTCCCCACTTTTGACGTTCTGCACTTCAGCCCCTAATTTTATTACAATTTGTACGTGTCACTGCTAATTCTAGGAATTTCTTGTTTTGTCTCTTAATTTTCAATGATGGATGCAGTTTAGAAAACGTACTAGCATGTTGTTTGTTGTATGTCAAAACTTTTGTGCAAAAAATTTTAGATTTATTTTGCATTTGCATTCATATTTGGAATAATGGTGGGACCTATTAAAAAAACATTTGAAAAATAAAAATAAAATATGTATTTGTGTGTTTATAAAACTTATAAGATCTACTTTTATTATTATTATTATGAGTAGTGCTATATATATTTATAATTGTTACTTACATTTTTACTTATAATACTCATTTTTTTAATTTTATTTTCAAATTCAAATTTTGAATTTCAAATTTCATAATATCCAGCGTATCATATTTGTGATAATGGTGGGATCTATTAAAAATATATTTGAAAAAAAATGTATTTGTATGTTTATAAGATCTTCCTTATTATTAGTATTATTATGAGTAGTGCTACATATATTTACAATTTTTTTTACTTACAAGACTCATTTTGTCAGTTTTTTTTTCAAATTCAAATTTTAAATTTTAAATTTTATAATATCCAGCATACCATACTTGGGATAATGGTAGGATCTATTAAAAATATATTTGAAAAAAAACAAAAAATATGTATTTGTATGTTTATAAAACTTATAAGATCTACCTTTTTTTTATTATTATTATGAGTAGTGTTATATATAGTTACAATTTTGACTTACATTTTTACTTACAAGACTCATTTTGTCAGTTTTATTTTCAAATTCAAATTTTAAATTTTAAATTTTATAATAATTAGCATATCAATAGCTGACATGTGAAAAAGTAAATTTTTTATAAATTTTTCTTAAGTACAAATAGCATTTTTCTATTATTATTATCATCATAAGATCTACTCACATGTGTACAAATGTTGTCAAGGTTTTTGTTTTTAAGATTTTGTATAGGGGTTTTTAATACAAACAGGCTTGTATGAGGAGATTTTTTAGTACATTTAAAACCCTTACTTTTCACATTCCTATATTTTTTTTATTTATTAGTAAAAAAATATATTTTATACTCCCAAATTATTAAAGACTTTTCATTTTATATTCTAAATTATCGATATCATACATCCAATATTATTGTTCCGCATTCATTTATATAGGCATTACACAATTGTGTGTGTAAATATTACTAAATTTTTCTTTGCTAACCTTGATGATGCCGATAATTTTGAAAAAATGTGAGATTTTTTATGCAAAACATGAGAATTGCGGACTAATACACAGATAGAGAAACGTAGGAGGGTCTAAAATGCAAAATGAGCACTAAAAACATCACTAGTATGTCTTTAATTTCACTCGTTTTCGCTCTTCCAGTCTACAATTCTCGCTTTTCTCCATGTGGCTCTAGTTCCAGTGCACCTTCCTAGCTCCTTCCCCTCCTCTCTCTTTCAGCTTCCCAGCTTTGCTTTGGACTTTGGACCCGTGATCGGTGAGTTTTTCTCTATTTCCGTTTTTGTTTTCCTTAGAATATATCATTTTGCTTAGATGCTTCATGGTGCTTGTGTAAATCTGTGTGATACATATATGGTTTAGATTTCGGGTCTGCCATTTTTTTTCATTATCAAGCGTTATGTTTGAAGTGAAAGCGCACACTTTTGGTGCAGAGGAAATGGTTTTGGGATTTCCTACTCTTTTTTTCTTCTTTGATGAATTTGGTTTTGGAATCTGGACGATATTGCGGCTGAGACTGTGGGATTTGGGTAGGAATTTTAGGTTCACGTCATTTTCGTTTTCTTGTTTGTGCATATCTTCTGGAGAACTAGTGGCAGTCGCTACTTGCCCAAAAAAAAAAAAGGAGAAGAAGAAGATGAAGAAGAACTAGTTGCCTCTAAATCGTGTAAGCTTTTTTTGATTGGCACCGGGTGTTCGGGAGAGCGTCCCGACTAATCCCTAAATCGTGTAATCTTGTGAGATTGTTCTTTTTGGTTGATTTGGTGGCTGAGAAAATTGTGGAAAATAAGGAATTAGAAAAAGAGAGAGGTTTTGATTTCATGCTTCTTTTTGTTCGATTAGCTTCCCAACTAAAAAAAGATAGTAAATTTCGATTTGCTTCAGTGATACAGTTGAATACGAGAACAAAGGAGGGTTTGTAAAAAAAAATTAGGACAATTTTGAAGAGTCTCTGATTTTCTGGGTGTTTGTTGCAAGAAGTTGGATTTTCTCTGTTGTTTGTCCTGACGGTTTAATCGTGTTTTTTTTTTTTTATATTTACTGCAGAATAAAGCAATATGATGGTGAATCTCGCTTAGAGATATTGTTCCTTGGGTTTTCTGGGGTAAGAGATGGTTGCAGAGTCGTGGTTTCGCAGTCTGTGGAAGACTCCACGAAAGCATGAGGCCCGTCCTGGAAAAGTGGTGATTGGAGTGTTAGCATTTGAAGTTGCAAGCTTGATGTCTAAGCTGATTCATCTATGGCAGTCTTTAAGTGACTCCCAAGTTGCTAGGATGAGAGAAGAGATCACAAACTCAGTGGGCATAAAGAAGCTTGTCTCAGATGATGAGGATTTCATTGGTGATTTGATATGCGCAGAGATGTTTGAGAATATGGTACATTCGGCAAAATCTGTGGCCAGGCTTGGCAAGAAGTGCAGTGATCCTAGTTTGAAGAGTTTTGAGAATGCATTTGGCAAGTTGATCAAAATTGGTACTGACCCATATGGGTGGGGATTTTCATGGAAGAAGATGGAAAAGAAAGTCAAGAAGATGCAAAGATTCATTGCCGCCAATGCAAACTTGTATCAGGAGATGGAAATTCTTGCTGATCTAGAACAGACTCTAAGGAGAATAAAGGGTAATGATGACTCAGGTGGTGTAAATTTGCTTGAATATCAGAAGAAGGTTGCATTTAAGCGGCTGGAGGTGAAGAATTTACAACAGATCTCTCTGTGGATCAGGAGTTATGATTACACAGTTCGTCTTTTGGCAGGATCTCTGTTGGCAATATTCAGTAGGATGAAACATGTCTTTGGAATTCAACAGATGGTTGATGCTGATATCAGGGATTCAAGAGATATGAGCTCTGATTATATCCCTCACAACCACTCAGTTTCTGCTCTGTTGCAATCTTCGGTTCATCCATCTGAGAATGGTCTTGGTAAATTTGCTTCTGGTCCCCTTGGGGGTTTTATTGCTAAATCAGGACCAATCTTGAGAAAAAGTAAACGTAACAATTTCTATTCAGGTCCTATTGGTGGACCAACCACAAAGTCGGGTCCTATTTCAGCAAAGAATAAAAATGTCAACTTCTTTTCAGGCCCTCTTGCAAGGGGAATGCCAAAATCAGGTCCAATTTCTGTATCAGATGAAAGAAAGCATAAGTGGTGGCAGGGCCATGGCCGGTCACCTGGGATTCATGGGAAAAAAAAGCCTGACCGGCTTACCCATGTTGGACCTTTTAAAGGATGCATGATGGCTGGAAATAATTCTCACATCGATTGTTACTCAAGTCCGATAGTTGTTCGTTCGAGGAATCTCAATGGAGCCAATGATTTGAATGCAGACCTTCTTGCTCCTGGAAAGGCTGATCATTCTAATATGTCAATCTTTGAATCCAAGCGCAAGTTGTTGGATGCTCCACTTGAAACCCTTGGTGCTGCTGCTTTAGCACTGCACTATGCAAATGTCATTATTGTAATCGAGAAACTAGCAGCATCTCCTCACTTGATTGGCCTTGATGCAAGAGATGATTTATACAATATGTTACCCACGAGTGTGAGAACTACCCTTAGGGCAAAGCTGAAACCATACACCAAGAACTTGGCTTCATCTGTTTATGATACAGTTCTGGCAGAAGAGTGGAGCGAGGCAATGGCAGGGATATTGGAATGGTTGGCACCACTTGCTCATAACATGATAAGATGGCAGTCCGAGAGGAGTTTTGAGCAGCAGAGCTTGATCTCCAGGACGAACGTTCTTCTGGTACAAACTCTTTACTTCGCAAATCAAGAGAAGACAGAAGCAACAATCATCGAGCTTCTTGTTGGGTTGAATTACGTTTGGAGATTTGGTAGAGAACTCAATGCAAAAGCTTTAATGGAGTGTGCTAGCAGTAGAATGTATGATGAATATTTGAATCTGGACAAGTGACATCAATTTCAGCTCATAGCAATTTCCAACTGAAACTTAAGTCTTTGCAACAGACTGGCCTCGAGGAGTTACATTGTTCGACGGTCGGAACTGACTCGCTGGTACATTAGGCTTCTCAATTCAACTTGAAGAACATCGATCGCATTTTGTGTGAGAGAAAGCCCCACCTACTCCATACATATATCAATGCTGAAATTCTTCGGAGTCAAAGGTGTTGTTCGAGCATGTAAACATTCTTTCTTTCGGTGAGAAGTTCTTGTCGCCAAAAATTGGCTCCCTCTTTTCTCTTCCTCGTAAAGTATACTATGTTATTGGTTTAGCCTGAAAGGTGTGTTTATTCGCACTACCTGTTTGTCGTAATCGTGTCAGTACATATAAAAGGCTGTTCTTACATAATGATATTGTATCTTTTTAAGTGGCGATCTGTATTGATGGTGAGCATTCGATCAAGTTATTCCCTTATTTTTGTCCAAATTTGAGAACTTTAAGGAGATAAATTCATGAGGTGGGATTAAAAATATTTATTATTTAACTTAAGGTGCGGTTTGGATAATGAGATGAGATGGTTTTAGATAAAATTTGAAAATTAAAAAAAATATTATTATAATATTATTTTTTAATAATATTATTGTTTTGATATTTGAAAAAATTGAATTATTTATTATATTTTGTATGAAAATTTGAAACAGGTGGATTGATAAGATGAGACAAGACAAGATGAATCATTTCTTATATCCAAGTAAGGCTAGCTTTACATAACTATGTTTTAAAGTGGGGTATTTTTGTAAAAATATCTTATAAAAATAACCTCATTTTATAAAAATATTTTCATTTTTAAACATGTATTATTATATTATAAAATGTGTTGTGTATGAATCATTACTCATTACAAATGAATGGTATCTTTACCATCTTAGATAGTAGGGCTATGCAGAAAATGTTAAGACCTGGTCCGTCCGTGTGGCCCGATCCGACCTGACCAAAAACAGCTGGTTGAAATCACTTGCGGGTCGAACCCGCTGAAACCGATATAACCTTATATAAGAAACCAAAAAAAGGGGCAGGTTGAAACTTAGTTTACTCTCTTCAAATAAAAGCTCTTAGAAACCCTAGCCTCGATCAAGAAAAACGTTGCCATCTCCAGACTTTGCGGCTTCCATCACCGGACTCTACGTCGCCAAGAACAAAATCGACGTCGAGTCCCTGCTCAAGAAATTGCACATGGGTGGTGTCGGCTCCTCCACCAAGGGTCACGCTGCTGAAGCTTCTTCTTCTTCTTCTTCTTCTTCCGGTGGGTTTGTGGTCGAAAGCATTTTAGGGGGTGATAGATGAGATTTCGGAGGGATTTGTATAGGGATTGGCAAGGAGGCATCAGATTCACGAACAACAGCTTCTGTTACTTTAATCTGGTTTTGGTTACCAACGTTGCGGGGGCAGGAGACATCGTGCGGGTGAGCATTAAAGGATCGAACACTGGGTGGATGAGCATGAGCCGCAACTGGGGTCAGAATTGGCAGTCCAACGTCGTTCTTGTTGGCCAATCTCTTTCCTTCAGGTCACGGGCAGTGATCGATCACGAGTTTTTTTTTTTTTTTTTGTGATTCCCCTTTATTTTAGCTTGCTTTCCCAGTTTCAATTTTCCTTTATTTTTCTGAGAAAATTTGAAGTGATGGGGTGATGATACTTTAAAGTTGTGTCTGTAATAGTGGGCACTGGCTAAATTTGAAAATTTAGGAAAGGGATTGTGCATTTATCCATGAATTCTCGAGAAAATGGAGCTCTGTTTGTATTGGTTGATGCTGGGTTTTGATCGGATTGTATAGGGATAGTGGGATTTGTGAGGTTGTTTTGGATCTGTTTCCAATCTCAGGTTGGGTCTGTCCATAACGGGTCCAACCGTAATTTAGCTGGATCGAGTCGGGTCGGGCCAAAACATGGGACGGGTTGGTCGGGTTGCAGCCCTATTAGTTAGTGTTGTTCATAATGGGGTAGGAAGGATTGCAACGACAAGTTGAAAGTCTTTCCAGTCCCCATGCAGTGCATGCACCAACATTGTCATGGATCCAACTAGATGATACTCCAACATCACACTTTGGAGGATTGTGTTTGTTTTCTTCTATTATATCTAATAAAAACATCATGCATGCTAATTTTAAATCAGTTATTTATGTCCAATGTCTCCCTTAAAATATAAGGACATTATTGGAATATATTATATACAAATGAAATTTTCCCAATATAGGTTTGTGAATAAAAAAGGGGGTAACAAATAAAAAGAACATGATCATGAATGATTTAGGACCTCTTCCAACCAAAATCAATCATTAGATAACTATGAATTAAATTAACGACCGTAACTTTTTATTGATGACCAATGCACGATTTGATTTCACATTCAAGAATTGAGAGACCTTGTCCCATGAATCAATGATAATTTGGGAGGAAACATGAACTGAAAAATAGGACTCATGCTAACGTAATAAAAAACAATTATAGAACTCATGCTATACATTTACAACGAAAAAATAAATTTGAAATCGTAATAACAGAGTTATCTAAACATTCTAGAAGATCCAAACCATAAAAGCGACAATAAAATCTTTTCAAATAATATGTAATTATATTCATGAATCATCACCTCGTACTCTCACAACTAAACGGGATATTGCAAGATAATTGTGGTGGGATATTCTATATATAGATATCAAATAAGACCGATTATTTTTAATTTTTTCTAAAAATTGCAAAAAGAATAAAATAGAAAAGGTTTATATAATCATCACACTCTAAACTCATGGATCAATGCTTTTTTTTTTTCCCCTTTAAAAATATGAATAATAATAGCCTTACCATTCTTCTACTACTTTCTACTACTATTTTTATTTTTTAATTTCTTTTAAAATTTTATTTTACTTAATAGTTAAAAAAATAACTATTAGTCAAATGTAAATTTTTAATTTTTTTTTAATAATTAAAAATATTAAAAAAATATTTAAAAGAAAATAAATAAATAAATAAATAAATATACTTAGAGTAATAAATAGATGATGGAAGGGTTGTAGATCTATTATTATTTTATTAAAAAAATAATATTTTAATAATATTTTATTTAATTTTTATCTCAATTTAACTACGATCAAAATCACTTATATATATAAAAAAAAAAAAAACTATTTTATTTTAACTTTAAATGAATAAAGAAAATGAGCCGTGCTATGCATCAACTCCTGTTCACGGGCTGATGCATAGCACACCTGATATGTCTTCATGTGAGTAGTTTGGATATGAGAGATTTGGATGATGTGAATGGTTTAAATGATGACACATAAGGTGTGTTGTGGCTGCTGCTCAATAATAGGCTGATGTAAAGAATTTTCCAAAAGAAAATAGATCGCTTGCCAACAGGCAACAGTAACATAGAACCAGGTTACCCCCGCCCCCGGTTCTTCCCTCGCTTCCCTTTCCCTGAGAAGGAAAAGGTTTAGAGTCAGTTTGCCGCATGGCCTTGCCAATTCCACGCAGCAGTCGTCGAGCGACGTCACTCCAAGACACCTCCGAGTCCGAGAAGTTGGAGGCCGCCTCTAGCTGGGACGCCCTCGAATGGACCAAAATCGAGGTTTATGTTCCCTTCTGTGCAGTTCTCTCCTATCCTCTTCTGTTTTTTTTTTAATTATAGGGTTTCTTTTCATCTCTCTTGCTGTCTCATACGCACCGCCATCTATGGACTTTGCTTTTCAATCACTTTTCTTCTCCCAATTTATATTTTCCGCAGCCCGTTTCGCGGTCCGTTTTGCATGCGAATTTGGACTTCCTTCTTGAAACTGAAGAAGTCGTCGTCGAGGTGAGTCCAGTTCTTGCTTGAATTACTGGATTCTTTATTTTCCCCAGAATTTCAATTATTTATTTCTCTTGTCCGCGACGGAAAGCGAGAGTTAATATTTTGCTGTTTGATAGACAGTTAGAAACAAAACTCAGGGCACGTTTGGGTAATGAGAAATTTTGCAATTTTTTTCCAAATATCACTTAAATACATTTTTTTTTTTTTTGATAAGTAAACAAAATTTTATTAAACCAAAAATTTGTAAATTACAAACTAAGAATGCCCTATCTATGAATGGGCATTAGAAACTAAAAATTCATGAAAGTCCATGCCATTAAAGTCCACAGCAATGGCCCAAGTACAAAGAGTCCTAAAAAATAAAACTTTCAGCTCCTCCAAAGATCTCTCTTTGTCTTCAAACGTCCTCTCATTGCGCTCCTGCCACAAACACCACATAATACAGGTAGGGATCATCTTCCACACCGCTTTGATCTGACGTACACCTCGAATAGATGTCCAGCAAGCCAATAAATCCAACACGGTTTCTGGCATAACCCATGCTATGTCTATTCTTATAAACACCTCGTCCCAAAGAAACCTCGTCCCAAAGATTTGAATATCAAATCTTTAACCTTTTCATTTACTCATTATCTAATTATTACAATTTTTACAAACTTCAAAACAAAACACAAAAAATAATACAACTTTTTTAAACTTGAAAACAAAAATAACATTAAAAATTATATTCAAACAATTTTTTAACTTTGTAATATTTTTATTTATGTGGCCATTGTTATAGACTTTAATTTTCATGATTTTCTTGAATTTGTTTCTAGTTCCTGACTAGGTGTAATCACATGTATATTTTCTGTGCACTTGTGCCGTGCCTATTTCAATATCAATAAAATATCTTCTTACTTAAAAAAGAAAAAGTTCAACTTTTTCTCTTTCATTTCTCAAAATTCTATAAAACACCTTAACTTAAACCATTTCACTACTATTTACAAATCATTTCACTACTATTTACAGAATTATGAGATACTCCAAGTGTCCAAAGGAGTCCTAATCTTTTTCTTTCTAAACTCTTTATTGACTAATCTATTTTATAATAGAATAGAGAGTAAGAATGGGGCAAAAAGGTACTGTTGGCTTCCCAATGAATTGTATGTACAATGATAATGCAAAAAAGTAATTATCAAGAAGTGTTGATGGTTAAGTTTGAGCATTTTTCGTTCAAAGTCAATCTCTAAGCCGGATAGGGAACTTAGAAAGCTAAATTGCTCAATTAATTATGATATGAAGGAAGGGAGTGGTGGAAGGGAGAGATCGAAAGGGAGGGGCAAGTTATGTTTACATGAAGCCTAAGATCATATCATGGAATGTGCGGGGGCTGAATGATCGCAATAAACGCCTCCAGATTAAATCATTATTGCGGTTGTGGAAGTGTGATATCGTGTGCTTCCAAGAAACAAAGTTGCAACTTATTGATAGAAGAATTGTGCAGAGTCTTTGGGGATGCTCGTATGTGGGTTGGTCCTACTTGGCGTCTGAGGGTGCATCAGGAGGAGTGCTACTTATGTGGGATAAAAGATTGGTTGAGATGACTGAGGAGTGTGTTGGAGAGTTCTCAATGGCGGCCCATTTCAGAAATGTTGATGATGGATGGGAATGGGCATTTGTAGGCATTTATGGCCCGAATATGCACAGGGATAGGAGAAGAATGTGGGAGGAGTTGGCAGGCCTATACTCCGTTTGGGATGTGCCGTGGTGTATGGGGGGTGATTTTAACATAACTCGGTTCCCTAGTGAACGAACTGGGCATTATCGGAATTCTGTGGCTATGGAGGAGTTTTCAGAGTTCATCTTTGAGCTGGAACTTATGGATCTTCCATTGGTAGGGGGAGAGTATACTTGGTCAAACGGTCGGGTTTGGTCCAAATTGGACAGGTTCCTTGTCTCTCCATCGTGGGAAGCACACTTTCCAGAAGTCTGTCAGAAAAGGTTAGCTCGAGTCGGCTCAGATCATTTTCCTATTACTCTAGAGTGTGGGGGTATGAACAGGGGTCGCCAGTCCTTTAAGTTTGAAAACATGTGGCTTTTGGCAGATGGTTTTGTAGAGATGGTGCGTGCCTGGTGGTCAGCATATCAGTATTTAGGCACCCCAAGTTTTATCCTTGCAAGTAAACTGAAGGCTTTGAAGCGAGATCTCAAGAAATGGAACCTAGAAGTGTTTGGCCACATTGACAATCAAAAGTCGATACTGTTGGAGGAATTACAGGAGATAGAGGGTAAGGAATTTTTGGGTGAGATTTCCGATGAGGTGTTAGTAAGGAAGGCTACGGTGATGGAAAATTTGGAGAGGGTTTTGTTGTCAGAGGAGGTTTCTTGGCGTCAAAAATCTAGGGCTCTTTGGTTGAAAGAAGGTGATAGGTGTACGAAATATTTTCACAAAGTGGCTAACTCACATCGACGGTGCAACGCTATCGAGTCGTTATATTCAGGTACTCAGGTCATATCCTCTCCTTCTGAGCTAGAAAATCATATTGTGCACTATTATGAGGCCCTTCTCTCTGAATCGGCTAGCTGGAGGCCTAAGCTTGATGCCTTGTCTTTTGAGGCAATTGACTTTCAGAGTGCGAGTGTCTTGGAGAGACCTTTTGATGAAGATGAGATTTATAAGGTCATTGCTGGCATGGCTAAGGATAAAGCGCCGGGCCCAGATGGCTTTTCTATGGGTTTCTTTCAAACTTGTTGGGACATAGTGAAAGGGGATATGTTGCAAGTTTTTTGTGAATTTTATTCCTTTCAAAAGTTTGAAAAATCCCTTAATGCGACGTTCATTACGCTCATCCCCAAGAAGCATGGGGCTTTGATTATTGAGGATTATTGTCCTATAAGCTTGGTTTGTAGTGTGTATAAGATTATTTCAAAGGTATTGGCTAATCGATTAAGTCCTGTGTTGGATCAGATCATTTCCAAATCCCAGAATGCCTTTATTCGTGGGAGACAAATACTTGACTCGGTTCTTATTGCTAATGAGTGCTTGGACTATAGATTGAGGGAGGGAGGTCCAGGTATCTTGTGCAAACTTGACATGGAAAAGGCCTATGATCATGTGAACTGGGAGTTCCTTTTATATTTACTTGTGAGGTGTGGTTTTGGCGATAGGTGGATTTCTTGGATGAGGCATTGTATATCTACAGCCCGGTTCTCAGTTCTAGTTAACGGTACACCGGCAGGTTTTTTTGACAACTCTCGAGGCTTGCGATAAGGAGATCCACTATCTCTTCTGTTGTTTGTCATAGTTATGGAGGCACTCAGTCGGATGATACAATCTACTGTTGGTAGAGGCTTACTATCTGGCTTCCGGGTGGGTAATGGTTCTGGTGGTTCCATCGTCATTTCACATCTTTTATTTGCAGATGATACTCTACTCTTTTGTGAAACAGACAGCAATCAGATCCAAACTTTACGAGCACTGCTTCTATGTTTTGAAGCTGTGTCTGGGCTCAAGGTGAATCTTGGTAAGTCTGAGATAGTTCCAGTGGGTGCAGTTCCTAACATCCTCAGTCTAGCTAGCCTTCTAGAATGTAAGGTGTCTTCTCTACCAATGATATACTTGGGTCTTCCTTTGGGAGCATCTTATAAGGCTAGAGCTATATGGGATGGGGTGGTGGAAAAGATAGAGACTAGGTTGGCGGGGTGGAAACGGATGTATTTATCAAAAGGGGGTCGCCTCACTCTTATGAAAATCACTCTTTCTAACCTCCCCACATATTTTTTATCTTTGTTTCCGATGCCTGCAGGGGTGGTGAACAGGATTGAGAAATTTTTTAGGGCATTCTTATGGGGGGGCTTGGGGGAGGAAAAGAAATTCCATCTGGTTAGATGGAAAACTGTCTGTGCCCCAGTTGTGTATGGAGGGTTAGGGGTGAGTGACCTAAAAACCTTCAATAAAGCTTTACTGGGGAAATGGCTTTGGAGATATTACTCGGGGGGAGAATCATTATGGAAAGAGATTATTGATGTTAGATATGGAGCTTCTAGGGGCGGTTGGTGCTCCAATGAAGTGCGAGGGGGACATGGTTTGGGTTTATGGAAGTTTATAAGGGGGGGGGGTGGCCTTGTTTTAAAAAACACACTCGGTTTGTAGTTGGTGAGGGCAATCGAATAAACTTTTGGCAGGATGAGTGGTGTGGAGAACATGCATTGGAAAGGGCTTTTCCGGCTCTTTATCGTATTGCAGCTAATAGGGAGGCTTCGGTGGCTGATTTGCGGCTCTTTTCCCATGGTGCTCACTAGTGGAATGTACAGTTTATCAGAGACTTTCATGATTGGGAATTATCTAGTGTAGCATATTTTTTCAGTTTACTATACTCCAAGGGGAGTCCTACGGCACAACTTGATAATTTGAAGTGGAGGGACAATGATCACAAGAAATGTACGGTTAAGGCGTACTATAAAATTTTGTCAACACAGGAGTGCACTTTGTTTCCTTGGAAGAATATCTGGAGGTCACGAGTGCCTTCTAAAGTAGCATTCTTTGTATGGAATGCAGCTCTTGGGAAGATTCTGACCACGGACAATTTAAGGAAGAGGGGATGTGTAGTGATGGATTGGTGTTCTATGTGTAAAAAACATGGAGAATCTGTGGATCACCTCTTATTGCACTGTGAGGTAACAAAGTTGTTGTAGGATGAGATCTTTCGAAGGGTTGATCTTGCCTGGGTTATGCCATTGAGGGTGGTGGATTTGTTCAGGTGTTGGAGGAAGATGCAAGGTTGTCACCAAGTGGCAGGGGTGTGGAAGATGATTCCGTTGTGCATCATGTGGTGTATTTGGTCGGAACGGAATGCGCGATGCTTTGAAGATAAGGAACGATCTATGGAGGAGCTGAAGAAGTTTTTCTTTCACACTTTAATGCTTTGGTTTTCTGCCATTTTACTTAATGGGAACAATGTTTACGATCTCTTGTCTTTAATTTCTAGTTCTTAGAATGTACTTAGGGGTCTTTTTGTATACTTCCTGTGTACAAGGGCTAAGCCTATTTCTTTCATATCAATAATATTTATCTCTTACTTATCAAAAAAAAAAAAAAAGTTTGAGCATTTTAGCTTAAAAGCATGTGAGAGGAATTGTGAGATAGGTCAGCTGAGGAAGGTCATATCGTCTCGAAGGAAGTATGCGAGTGGGTCTATTTAGTGGATAAGAAAGCAAAATGCGGAGGGAAATCTAAGCAAAATTGATTTATCTGTTTCTTTTATTTTTGTTTGTGGTAAGATATAAAACTTGTCAACCTGTGATATTTTCGGTGTAAGATTTTTATTTGCAAGAATTCAAAAGTCGTGAGGGATAGCTGTGGTATCGCTGTACTTTGTGTACTAGTAATAATGGTTCCTTTTTTTTTTCTACACTTTCTGCTTGTTGCTATCTAAATTTATGGACAAGGTTTATTAAGTATTTGGACTTTGCTTTCAGGGATACGGCGTCGTTCTTGTTAATACTGATGAGGCGGGTACCCTGCTAGTAACCAATTTTCGTCTTATTTTTCTTGTAAGTAATGAGTTAAATATTATCTGCACATTAACATAAGGAAATATTACTGGCGTCAATGTGCACTGCATTCCAAAATTGATTTCTGGTTCTCACCTATCTTTTACCATGGTGTGCCTCATAAAAAATAAAAAAAGAAAAGAAAAAAGAGTGGAAGAATGAAGATACTTTTGTTGCAGCTTTGAAACCTTGATTCAGTTGTATTGTATCTTGTAACCAGAGGTTGTTTGAGCTGTAGTTGACAAGATGTTTGGATTGCAGTAGAATTTCTATGACTTGCAGTTATACTCTAAAACATGTAAACAGAACTGTAGAGCACATAAAGCATAGAATTGACATGCAGGTGTTGGACGGATCTGTGTTTCCTTAGATGGTATAAGTGGTCAATGTCCTAAGTCTAACCCATTATGATATTAATGTTTGATATAAATCATTTATGGTAGCAAGTTGTAACCTATACAGGTTGCTTCTATTAGAAAGAATGAAGAACAGAAGACAAAATGGCATATATGATAAGTGTTTTAAAGTTTCCTTATATTATTTTTAATAAAAATAAGAGAAGAAATAGTAAATAGGAATACACTGGCATGTATTCTTTCTTCATCTGTTTTGCACTTTTTATTAGAATCTGTTGTATATACATATAAGTGCATGTTGCTGGATGTATAAATATATGTAAACTCACACATACATGTCTTTATATTTATTTATTTATTTATTTTGTATGCTTGCCTGTGAGTATTTGTCATAGCTTAGGTTTTCTAATATTATTTCTTTCCTTTGTAAGGGTGAAGGAACAAGGAATATCATTGGACTTGGCACAATACCACTGGCCACTATAGAGAAGTTCAGCAAGATGGTAAGCTCTCATTTGTGTAGTTTCTTGTTGAGAGTCAGTGATGGATTTTAAGGCCTCTCTCTTCAAAACTCTTTATATGTTTAATTTTCATCTGTTCCACTGTACTGAAAACACTTTATATCTGGGTGTCAGCTTAAGATACTGCTAGGTTTCCTTCTTATTTAAAGCGTATGCCTTTCTGTTTTTCTTCACCTCCTTAGTCAGGTGCTCCTCTGTCCCAAGTGGAGCATGAAACCCCAAGTTCTGGTGCATGAGTACTTCAGTGCATTTGACTTGTATTCGCAATGTTATAGATGACTCCAAACTTGGTTTTCTTGGCTGATTTTCTGGCCTTAACTTACCCTATCAACTTTTACTTGAGGGTAGCAGGAAGAGTCCTGCTATGTGACAAACTCATGCTATAAAAATTTTGAGTTGGGTTTATTGCTTTGATCTCTAATTACATAGGAATGTTTGCCATTGATGGTAAGGTTGAAGATAGAATGCTACGAGATGATATTCTGGATGGTTGAAGATTCAAGATAGCATGAATGCAAGAGGTAGGATTTAAAAATCAAGGGAGAAATTGGGGATGCTTTTATCAGGTTTTTTTTATAGGTAGTCAAGAATTTTTATTCATAGGAAAAAGGGGCATAGCCCAAGTACACGGGATGTTTTGATCAGGTTTTATCAACTCTTATTATGCACAGATCATGGATTTATTCTTTTGGCCAAATTAATGGCTATTGTCTACTTCTACTTATGCGTTATATGCATAAGTCTGGCTATCTGCTTACTTCAAGTTATATTGAATATTGAGGCTTGCCCTGAAATGATCTCGGCATTCTTTTGGTAGAGGTAAATCAGTCCTGAGCTTTAGCTTATATACATGACGCCCTCGTATGTGTTGATAAGATCTAATCCAACACCCTTCTTATCTATCACCAACTTTAGAGGTGTTGGTTGACTCGTGCCCGTGCAGAGGCAACCTAATTATTCCTTCATGCTTAACATCATCATCATCTCTCTCTCTCTGATCTTCTAAGAGATGAATGAATTGTAAATTACAGACATGGTAAAAGTATGGCTTGATAGGAAGGCATGAGAGGTGCTGTGTGCTGTCATCATTTTTCAAGTTCATCCCAAAGTTTTCTCTGGCGATGAAACATTCATCTATCTGATATTATTCATTTCGATTTTTATTCTTTTGTCTTGATTGAAACCTTACTATGTTTATCATTCATGTTGTTTGACATTCGGATTTCCACCTCTAATTTTTGGTATTCTTTTGTTTTGAGGTAGTTTCATGTTTAATTTACTATATTTAAGTGCGTGTAGGCTGCAAGGGTTCAATCAGCCCCTCGTCAATATGACAAGACACCGTCACAACGACTTCTTCAGGTCATAGGTATGCTTTCTAATAGTTTCCTTCTATTGGATTTTCTCGACATTTCTATTGTTCAATAAATTATCATTATAACTTCTATCAATCATTCCATGGCTGTGCTTGAGAGAGGTTTTGTTATTTCTTTGAGGACTTACTGGCTTTTAATTTGAATGCCAACTGCATTTGCTCTTTGAGCCACATTTTATTTCAAGGGATGGGCGTGATGTGTTGGCAGTGAATGTTAGTGTTCAAGGCAGTATCTAGATGTTGCCTTGGTGGTGGTAATGGTGTGAAGGATAATGCGTTATCCAGAAAAGAAAAAAACAGCCTTGCATGTTGTTATGACCCCTTAATGCCTCCAAATAAGAACATATATCGAATTGCTCACCACATTTTAGCTTATAATACATGCAATAGGTGCTTCATATTTTAACTAGTATACTAAATCAAAGGAGAACTCACTGACTCAAGTTCCCATTTATGAAAGGCATGAGTAAGTCTAAGATTCTGGGATTGGATTCGCACATCTGCCTTGAATTAGACTAGAATATAAAGAAGCATCTACAATACTTTTCTGAAAGAAATATGCATGAGACCTCCAATTTAATAGTCCTTGTATCTCTAAACTAGACATAAACTTGCTCATGTATATGTCCCGTATACTTGGGCATTTTTGTCTCTCTTTTGATCAATAAAAATTTGTTTACCGATCAAAAAAAAATTTAATAGTGTAGATTATATTTTGTTAAAATATAGTCTTCCAACGATTTTATTACAGAATTGTCCTTTTCATCCCCAATAATTATTACTGGAATGATGGCTACATGTATAGTTAGTTGGCTCTTTTATTATGTCTTGCAGACCCCATACAACATAGCCAGTTATTTTAATTATTACTTGCTCCTTCTTTGTAATGATCACAAGAGAAATAAAGTTCCCCATCATATTTTTCAGGGAAAGATATGAGAATTATCGTCTTTGGTTTCCGCCCTAGAACGAAGCAGGTTAATTTCACTTTCAGTTGTTACTATGTTTAATGTTCGAAAGGATACATTTTACGCAGTTGTTACCACGCACATTTTTTTTCTTGTCAGTTGTAAGTTTTAGTTTGTAACTTTGTAGTTTAAAATAGTTAATTACTTGACAGTGCCTTAAGCAACAATACCACATTGCTAATCATTGATGTCCAATTCCCCGAGCTGCTTCTGCATGTTGTATGATTTTTGAATTCTACAGAGACGTGCAGTATTTGATGCATTACTGAGGTGTACTAAGCCTGCAAGCCTATGGGATCTTTATGCTTTTACTTCTGGACCTTCCAAATTCAACAATACTAACCCAAGGGTGCGGTTACTAAATGAGTATTTCCGGCTGCTTGGAAAAGGTTCCTATTGTGCATCGATGAGTATGATTGAGAATGGGTCATTCGCATTATACAATGATATGTGGAGAATAAGTAGCATAAATTCCAACTATACAATGTGCCAAAGTTATCCATTTGCCTTGATTGTGCCAAAGGGCATTAGGTAAGACCGTGATATCTATGCACTCTGATTTTTGCTGAAATATTTGTAATGTTGATAAACTTTGACTTCATTTTGAGACTAGAACTGGGCGTGTAATAACTTTGCATGGCTATTGATGCTAGTGATGAAGAAGTGATTCAGGCTTCAACATTCCGTGCAAGATGCCGATTGCCTGTAGTTTCATGGTGTCATCCTGGTAAGCAATGAACTTTTTTTTTTTTTTTTTTTTGCTTTTGTTGGTAATGACTTGCTTAGGTTTTACATATGTGTTGAATTATAGGAACTGGAGCTGTCCTTGCACGTTCATCCCAACCATTGGTCGGCCTTATGATGAATATGAGGAGGTAACCTGTAATTTCAGTCAAATCAACTCCACCCCTCAACCCCAAAAGGTGAGAAAGAAGCAGAAAAATAAAATCTGAAAAAAAGGTGGTAAAGAAACACAGAATATCTTATATATTATATACGGAGTTTTGAAGTGTTATATTTTACCTTTGATTTATATGCCTCTTCTTGAAATTTCATGGATTCACTTCTCTATATTTGTGTGCAGCAACACTGATGAAAAGCTTGTTGCTGCACTTTGCACTCAACTTTCTGGTATGAGCGGGGTACGAAGGTATGCATATAAAATTTGTTCCTTTCTTTCTATCTTCCATATGATGCAAAATGTTGTATTCTATGATTTTTACCAAATAAGTGCAATCATGAAGCTTGTATTTAGAAGTTAAATTGTTTAACTGCTGCATGTGGTACTCGTGTTCCTACCCTTTACGCTGTTAATAAAATTTGAATGACTTACATAAAATGGAAAAAAACTGCTGCATGTGCATCAATATAATCTGTGTAAGTGTAGAGCCACTGTAACAACCCGGCCCTAATATTAGGCTATAGATACATTTTATGTATTTTTCTTATAGCTATATTATTATTATTATTATTATTATTATTATCATCAGATTTTACATTTGTTCTTTTAATAAGATTATTATCATTTTATTTTTATTATTTTATTATGACCCGATTTTTACAATAGCCTAGAGTTTTATTTGAATTTAAACATTATTTCTCCTTATCTCCACCCATAAGTCTCATCCTTATCCTCTTATTAATAACTCCAAATCCTATTAGGAAACCAAGCTCTCAATTTCAAATCCTATTAGGAAACCAAATTCTCAACTCCAAATCCTATTAGGAAACCAAACTCTCAACTCCAAATCCTAGTAGGAAACCAAACTCTCAACTCCAAATCCTATCCCATCTCCTTATAGTCACAATACCCTTTTCCTTGCCTATAAAACCCACACCTGGCCGAGACCTCCAGAAGAAAACATAAGAAACCACAACCACCGAAGCAAGCCACAGCAGACCGAGAACCCACCTCTCTCGTTCATCTCGGCTTCTCTTAAGCTTTCGAGCTTGCCCCAACCACCCAGAGCCACCGTCGTCTCGTCCAGCCAATCCCCCATCGCGTACCCTTCTCGGTGACGAGTTACAACTTGAGATTCAAGAAGAAGCGCAGCAAGGTAAGTAATTTGATCATAAATTAGGATCATCACAGTTAGCCTATATGTATGTATTATTCAAGCCAGTTTATTGTCAGCCATTATTTATGAACCGCTCATGTCATGTGCAAGCATGTCATCCAGCATAGCACACGATCATGTCATTCCGCATCATGTTTAGATTCAGAAATTATAATTATATATGTATTATGTCATGCATCTCATGTGCATAAGACACGTAAGCCATCTTAAATTCAAGTGTAAGATAAGTTCAGATCAGTTAATCAGATGGCCATTCAGATGCATGGTACTAATGCAGATCAGATCAGGGTGGATGTGCAAGCCACGGACTCAAGCGTGGTCCACCATAGTATGCTAGAATACTATCAGCGGCTCCCCTCGTGGCCACGGGACGTGGGGCCGGTGCACAACCTCGCACACAGGGTTAAGTGTGTTGGCCAGTCAGTTCAGCAGTCAGTTCAGTCAGTAATCAGAACAGTCAGTTAAATCAGAATAGTCAGTTAATTCAGATAAATCAGTCATGCATAGCATAGACATCAGTATGAACAGTCATGAATTTTAAGTTCTCAGCATGAAAAAATTTTATGAAAACCTTATGTTTAGTATGTTAACGATGTGATGGATTTCTTACTGAGTATTCGACTCATTTTAGTTTGTTTTCATGTTTTTAACCACCCAGGTGAGGATGATGATTACGAGCAGACAGGCCAGGATTAGAAGGAGCATTTATTTTAATTTCAGACCTTTTAGAAGAAATTTATTTTATTGCTTTTATGACATGACTTCTATTCAGTTTATTAAATTAAGTTTTTTTGAAGACATTTTTATTAGATAAAGTTTTATGAAATAAATCCTAAAATTGTTTTCTTAAATATGAGATCTCTTGCCAGGTTTATTTTATGAAAAACACGTGACACTCCTAACCTACGGGAAATGGGTGTTACAGCCACAAACATTTGCGGCTTTGCTTTGTGCAAAAAACATGGAGAATCTGTAGATTACTTACTATTGCATTGTGAGGTCACAAGGGGACTATGGAATGAGATCTCTAGAAGAATGGATATTGCTTGGGTAATGCCTTTGAGGGTGGTAGATTTATTGGCTTGTTGGAAGGTGATTCAAGGTTGTCCTCAAGTGGCAGCAGTGTGGAAGATGATCCCGTTGTGTATCATGTGGTGTACATGGTCGGAGAGGAATGAGAGATGCTTTGAAGATAGGGAGCGCACAATGGCTGAGCGCACAAAATTTTCTTATGCGTACTTTAATGCTTTGGTTTTCAGCCATTGTACTTGATAGAAACAATGTCCATGACTTTCTTGCATTAACCTAGAATGTATTTAGGTGTTCTTATGTATACTTCCTGTGTACATGGGTGATGCCTGTTGCATTCATATGAATAAAATCTACTTATTACTTATAAAAAAAAAAGATTTGCGGCTTTGCTTTTTACTCTCTTGAGAAATATTTTCTTTCCATGCCTGATAAGAAACAGGTTTTATTTATTTTTTTCAGAAGTAAGAATCTGTTATTATGTTATCATTTCAATCTGTATATTTTGGTAAGAAATGGTAGTTACCTCTTTCTGTGGTATTCTCTGTTACATATATATTATTAATGTTTATGGTTACATTAAAGAAAAGTGTTGTTATGGGGTATTAATTATGATTGTTAACAGTTGCGCTAATTTCTTCCATAATGTGGGTTCAATAGAATACGCTAATTTTTTGAAAGCTTTATTTCTTCTGTTTTTTGGGCTAACATTGATTGATTTTTATTTTTCTCTCTTTTTTCTCCAAGGAAGCTATATATTGCCGATGCAAGACCCAGGAAAAATGCTTTGGCAAATGGTGCAATGGGAGGTGGCTCAGAGTCATCTTCAAATTATTTGCAATCTGAGGTCTCTTGACAGCTTGTACCGTCAAATTATTTGTCTCATGGTCATAAACTATGATTTATAATATTTGACTGTGTCATATTTCTTCTTTGTTATTGTCCTGTATACTTGGGCATTTTTGTCTCTCCTTTGATCAATAATAATTTGTTTACCGATCAAAAAAAAAAAAAAAATTCTTCTTTGTTATTTTCATCAGATAGTGTTCTTTGGGATAGATAACATACATGCGATGAGGGATAGTCTTGCTCGACTTAGAGACTACTTGGACACTTATGGCGCTACTTCATCAGATGGAATTTCATCATTCCTGGTTAGTCTCAGACATCTTATATAGATCTGGCTCTTAACCACACCAGACTATGTTAATTGATTCGTTTATCTGGGAAAGAAGTCCATCTCCAGAGATATTAGATATTAGTGAAATTTCTGGTGCTGGACTATGTTAATTGTTTCACCTTTTTAAGGGTTCCAAGGCAGGGATAATCTCACAAGTCATTTTCATTTGACTTCGATTCATATCTTATTGTTCCTTTTTGATTAATTTTGTCTGCAATGCCTTGTTTGTAATCATGACAGTATTGATACTAATTTTGTTGACAGAGGCATGGTGGATGGAGTTGGGGTGGAGGCAATCTCAGCAGCATGTCTGCTTCAGTGTCAACCCTTGGTGACAGTGGTTGGTTAATACATGTTCAGAATGTCTTGGCTGGTTCAGCTTGGATTGCTGCACGTGTTGCTTTGGAATCAGCATCAGTTCTTATACATTGCAGGTTACTGCTCTTTCACTACTAAAAATGTCCCATTTAAGAACAGCACTATATTTCTACTCATAAAAAAAATTCATCTAGTTGTTGCTATAGCATTTGTACAAAGATCTTTCCGTTGTTTACCTATGAAAAAAACCCAAAGATATTTCTGTTTGTTGATTGCGTATGAAATTTGTAGTGGATTTGTAAGATGTTCTACACTTTACCCTATCTATTTTTCTGAGTTCACTCTACATGCACCAATGTTTTGTGTAGTGATGGGTGGGATAGAACAACTCAGTTGGTTTCACTTGCTAGTCTGCTGCTTGATCCATACTATCGGACATTCTCAGGGTTTCAGGTATGAACTGGATGTTACTGGTCTATGTTCTATAAGTTTTCTATTGTTTTTTTTTTATAAGTATTCTATCAAAAAACAAAGGAGAGTAGCTGTCGAACAAGGGAAGCATACAAGAGACAGCAGAAAGAAAGAAGGAAAAATCTGACTCCAAAATTAAGAAGATCAAGAAAGACCATAAAGAAGGAACCGAGCAAGCTTCCTCATCACTCTATCCAATTGAGAAGTGATATCAAGAATGACTTAGTTACTTTGGATTTATTCCTATTCCAAGTGTTTAAGGTTTTGGATTTTTTTATCTTTGTACAGGCGCTTGTTGAGAAAGACTGGCTAGCATTTGGTCATCCATTTTCAGATAGAATAGGAATTCAAACAGTAACTTGTAGCAGCAGCTCTCCCTTTGAGTTATCAAGGCAGTCTTCTGCAGGGAGTTTCACATCATCACCTATACGCCAGTCATCTGGATCTTTTACGTCTCAAGCTCCAAGTTCATCTCATGTGCAGAATTCAAACAACTATTCTCCCATATTTTTGCAGGTTTGTGCACCTTGATATAAAATTTAGGGAGACAGAAAGCTCATCCTTTCACCAGACTGAGTCACTAGAATTTGTTTCTCAGCTTCTTCTCATGTCATTATTGTCGGCATCCTAGTATTTATTCACACTTTCAGCTTGCCCAGCATTGAGCCCAAAAAGCTGGGGCAAGGTGTAGAGATAGCTGTCTAATCCCAACAGGCCCAGCCTGATCTAAAATGATCTAGGCGAGATTTAAAGGGGCCCATGACCTTGGTGTTTAATATTCTGGCTTATTTTTATGAATGTATTCATAATAATGGGGTGAAGTGTGCGGTCTGACTCAAATGGCCCTCCTTGACAAAAGGTTCTTAGACTGATGGTTTTCAATGTGTCGCCAAACAATTATTCTCATTTTGGTGCATCCTGTAGCTCATTTTCAAAACTCTCCTGGCCCATTTGAGTGGGTATGGTTTCTCCACTTGAGATCATGTTAAGAGTTGATGTCAAGCATGGCATGAATAGAGTTTAAAATGACAATTGGTCTCATGCACCCCCTTTTTTTCCTGCCCCCCCCCCCCCCTCTTTCTTTCTGTTTCTTTTTTGCATGATGATTTGGGTTGTAGTTAATTTTGGATTTATATATATTTTGCAGTGGGTTGATTGCATTTCACAATTGTTGCGGATGTATCCTTTTGCTTTTGAGTTTTCCTCGGTATGCAGCCCTCATCCAATGTGACAATAAGTGTCATGTTTTTTTGTTTGAATATTTGACTGTTGATAAGCGTCTTATTTTGTCCCTTTTATTTTTTCCTTTTGGTTTGAAAATAATTGCTCGTTGACATGTATGCCATTTGGTGATTCAGGCTTTCCTGGTGGATTTCTTGGACTGTGTGCTTTCCTGTCGTTTTGGAAATTTCTTCTGTAATAGGTGAGTTTCTTTTGCCAGAGACCAAAGACTGTGGTCTCTAGCATGCGTCAAAATTGGCATGCATCTGATTCATGTAACTTTGCAATTTTGCATTCAAACACTGGATGTGGAATAACACTTGATAATTAGTTAACCGTTCTGGGAAAGCTCATTTTTGTCGCTTTTGGGGTGCAATTTTCTTACTCGGTTCATTGTGTAATTATCATACTGATAGACAAAATACTTCTTCAACATTTGGTGCTTGTAGACTTATAGTGAAGTGCATTTATAGCATTGGACTTATAGTGAGTGTACATATAGCATGGTGCTTAAATGGGGAAAACTAGTCTGGAATGCATCAAAATCTGGTTAAAAAGTTTGAAATGGAATGGAATTGACACACGTATATGTGCTAAATAGGAAGCTCAGAAATTGCTGGGCAAGTCTAAATTTAAGCATATGATGTGGTTGAATGGTGCGATTTCTCTTACGCCAGTAAACCGGTATCATTTTATTTCATGAATTCATGGATTAGGTTAACATTTCTCATTCTTGAGCACTGGAATCTGGTGTTTTGTCTGTGTCGTCTCTATTTGCATCACGAGTCATATGTTTTCTTCTCTTTTCCATCACATTGTACTGTTCATATATATGGAATATCAAAATTTTAATTAGAAATCCAAATCTTATAAATTTTTAACGCCTGCTGATTTTATGGTTGTGAAGAAAAATAAAATAAAAAATTTCAACGGCTGCTCTTATGATATCTATGCCTCTTTCTTTTGTTTGTTTTTTTTAACACACTTGAATGAATGCAAAATTATCCAAATGACCGGTTGATCATCCAATCATATAAGGTTCTATCAGGAAGGTAGAATAACATTGTGAAATACAAAATAAAGCAAGTGAACTTCTGTGATGCTGACTGGTGCAGGAAGTAGTCCTTTTTTTTTTCTTCTCGTTTTTTTCCTCATCGACTACTTTGATGTTCAGTGAAAAGGAGAGACAGCAATGTGGTGTTTCTGAAGCTTGTGGATGTTTGTGGGCATATTTGAGTGATTTGCGTGCTTCGGAGGGAAGCTCTCATGTGCATTACAACCTCTTTTATGATCAATTGAAACATGATGGTCCCCTATTACCTCCTGCAGCAGCCTTAGCCCCAACACTCTGGCCTGAATTTCATCTTCGTTGGGCTTGTCCTTCAGAAGCCCAAGCTGGGGAGCTTGAAGCTCAATGTCGAGAGATGGCTATAAAATTTTCTGACCTGCAGAAGGTGGTAGACGTTGCTTCTGTCCTATGGCTGTAAAATCTTCCCTAATAGACCACTCTCTTCCCGCTCCCCCCCCCCCCCCCCCCAAAAAAAAAAAAATAGGGATTTCTTTTTGGACGCTCTTTTACTTTGTTCTAAACTTGGTATTTATATTCAAACTGTGTTGGATGTATTAACAGGCAAAAGATGTTGCAGAAAGCAAATATAAAGAAATTACAACTGCCATGGAATCATTGAGTGCCGAGTTACGAAATGAGAAGCAGCTCAACAGCTCGGCTATGAACCTGGCAAAGAGGGCCAGTAAGGAAGGTGAAACCATAAAGCGAGCAGTACAGTCTCTGGGGTGCAAGGTTCACTTCTCAAGCAGTGGTGATTGTACTGTTGGATTTGAGAGCAACCCAGCAGAAACACCACAGAAATTCATCAATTCCACTCCAAAAAGAAAATCAGATGGTACTGTGCAGCATGATGAGAAATCAGATCTCTCGGTATCTATTACGGTAATGGCCGAGGATGTTATTCCTAACAATTCAATTGGTCGAGTATGCGAAACTTTATGTCCGTTACGCACCCAAGATGGGGTCTGCAGGTGGCCAGATGCTGGTTGTGCTCAGCTGAGTAGCCAATTTGTTGGGCTAAAGGCAAATTTTGATGCATTTGATAAGCTTTCTATTTATGATAGTTATTTTTAATCCGAGTAAAAACTGGAGTCGGTAGATTTGGAGCCAAGCGTGAGCTTCCAGCATCAATTCTGTCGCAGTACTTGGTTGAGCTTCACTGTTCAGGCAAGGATTTAAGTAGATTTAGGCTTAGTTTGCTCAGAAGAGATTCGTGTTTTTTTTTTTTACCTCATCCGAAATAAAATGGACTTAAGATGGACCCCAGGCATTTGGGATGGGTCCCAGGACTGTTGGTACAGAGTTTAACTGAGAATCATCTTGGTATAACGAGGGAGGTACGCAATAAGAAAGCTTGAAGAAAGTGTACATGCAAGAGCTAAGGTGTATCGTGGAGGCTAAAGTTTACGTAGGTTTTGTCAGGATGTTGACCCAGCCCGGGTAAATTAATTACATTGCCAATAATTTCCTGAATAAGATTAGCTTTTGTAGAGGCTGCTGGACTAGACATTAGTTCATCTCTTTTATGTTAATGCCGTGAATGTAAATGAATAAAATTTTGTAACTTTCCAAGCTTGTGTTGTGTTGCAAGCTGGCCGCGTGTGTACTTTGGTGATAGTCCTGTACTCTGCTTCTCCAGAAAAATTAGGAGCTGACGCATGCCATTATATGGAAGGTTATTCGACCTAAATGAGATTTTTTTTTTCCTGTAGAGTTGTATAAGGAAGTAACATGAGTTATAGTTCAGGAGTTAAAAAAAAAAAAAAATCAGGCTTATGAAAAAGAACTTCGGTCGAACACAACGTCTGGCTGCTTATTGGCGTTTTGTGCCTCTCCATCTCAACCACCCGCCTACCTCTCCTTTCAACACAAACTTCGGTCTTGGGTCCTTGCTTTAGAAAAGGGAGTTCAAGCCTAAACTTGAAGAACAGAGAGGAGAGGCTTAAAATGAATTTCGCTTAAAATGTGAGGTTGCTTTGGAAGTGGCGTAGAAAACAGAGCAAGAGATCGAACAAGAGGGGTTTTGGGTTTTCGTCAAGGTACGGGGAAGGGAAATCTGTTCGTGTCTGGAAGGTGTATATCCATGGTGCTGAAATGTCGAATGATGCTGTCACCTCAATTTTGCCACGTTAGTCATACAATCAATCGTATCTAATTTTATCATAAAGAAAAGAGAATACCTTGTAACCGGTTGGGCTAATAACCCACAAATAACAACCATTCAATAATTGATTGTCACGTAGCTTCATAACTTAGTTTCTGTGTGACCTCATATTAGCTGATTCAAAATTTCCTCTTGTAATCACAATTTTGTCACTGAAAATCTCTCTCTCTCTCTCTATCTCTCTCTCTCTCTTCGTGTCAACTTCTAGTCCTTCGACATTGCATGAGTTCCTTTCTAAAACTGGGGTCTGAAAGAGATGTCTTTAATGGCTTTTGAATCCTTTACTAAACTCAGTTCGATGAGTATCACATGGCTATCTCTTGGCGCATTCGACTTTGAATATGGCACATGGGGTTTGATGTATGTGGCTTTTTTACGCTAAATCTCTCGCCTTTGAATTGGGGTGCAAAAAAATTTGTAAATTGTCGCTATTAAGTACTCAATCATTTTTTCAATGAAATTTGATTATCTTTCTACCTTTTCTTTGGGTATTTCAGTTTTTTCTTGGAGTTTTCTTATGATTTCCTCTGCAGAAATTTTGGATTGTAAACTTATAATTTTTTCATGTTTGGACGGAGAATTGTTACTGGGTATGTGCGACTCTCTGGATTGATGTTGATTCCTTGTGATTCCTCTAGCATTCATGTTTGTTGCCCCCTCTCGCGACATCATAACAGAAAACAAAAGGGTATGTGCGACTCTCTAGATTGATGTTGATTCCTTGTGATTCCTCTAGCATTCATGTTTGTTGCCCCCTCTCGCGACGTCAAAACGGAAAACAACAGCCCCCTCTCTTAACAAATCTAGAAACCCGAGCATTATAGGATAGAGATCTTTGCCCCATCCCATAAGTTTGAAAGAAGACCGTCTGCCGAGAAAATGAAGGAAATGGAAAGAAACATTAACTTTTGAGTTGTTTGGGTTAAATGGAGCTAATTTTTCATTGATTCAAACCCGAGATACCATTAAATTTGATAACCAAGAACCGTTCATGGAGCGCAACCATATCTTTCCCAATTTTCTACTCGACAAGGTTTTTCCTTTTCTGATTTAGTTTGTGCATGTTTTTTTCGTGCTTGGTTTGTTTGGAATCAGAGAAAATGTGTGAGACAATAAAAAATAATGAATCTTGAATTAGATTCTCTGTCCGTCGCGGCTCGGCAAGGCCACGCTCAGTTTGTCGATGGAGCTCTAGGTTTGGGATGGGTGCTTGGAGGTTGATGGAGCATTCTTCCCCAAGATCGTGCTAGTAGCGTTGGAAATGGGAGTTATCATGTGTGGGTTCATCTATTCTCACTTTTGTATGATTTCTGACATGACAGCTCATTAAACGAGGGCTGATGCTCTTCAAAAAACAGTCGAACCGCTTAGAAGCGGGACTCTAAAGAAAAATGATAAACTTCACTTTTCACGAATACATTATACAATCATGTTTTAAAATGAAAGATATTTTAATAAAATATTTTATAAAAGTAACATCATTTTAAAATATCTTAGTGATAATTTTGAGAGATAAAAATTATGAGTTTGAGTATCATTTTCCTTATTTCTTTGTTGTTTCTATCTTACCACATAAATGCAAATACTATCTATAAATCTTTAAATTTATTATTTTAAAAATAAGAACTGATGTAATAATTTAATAAAATAAGACCAATCATTAGATAGTCTCTGATATTAAAGATGACATTGCGATTGGTTTTGACTAATTAATGGCTAAACATTCAACAGATTCTATTGTAATAAATATTTTTACATACCGATAATGCTTGCAAAGGCGCCCATGGCCTAATGGATAAGGCGTCTGACTTCTAATCAGGCGATTGTGGGTTCGAGTCCCACTGGGCGTGCCAATTTTTTCTTTTTCACTCATTTGTTGTCCTTCAAGGCTTCACCCCTCACTTACATTCCATCTTTAAAGACCAAATATATTGATCGAAAATTATTAATCCTCTTATCGACATGAACCCATGGGTTAATCCTATGACAGTTTATTTTTCATTTCTAATCATTTGGTGAATTAGAGCAAGTGATGGGTCGAAATCCAAACCTTACTTTTAAAGGGAAAAAATCACTTGGTACAATACAATTAATCATGGGTCTGATTATATAATGACACCCGGATGTTGTAGTTAACTGTCACATGGAGAACGGCTTTTTTAACTATATTTGTCAAAGCTCTGGTTCATTCAGTTCAAACCCATGTACACATGCTTAGGCCATCGAAAAGAGAGACAATTACATACAAATGAATTCAAAACAAAAAAAGAGTTGAAGTAACTAATGAGATGGACCCCAAATCTGTTACAACCGCATGAACAAAATGAGTTCGCATTGGTGGCGACACAATATGTTGGTGCTTCCCTTCCCCATCCAAATCCCTCTTGCTTGTTTACATCAGGTCAAAGTGCCTCTGAAAAACGTAAATCTGCAGGGCCAGGACCCAAAATCCCTTTCTGGTCATTAATCTTGCCTAATCCAAGAGGTGGTGGTTCTGTATGCCCATTCTTTTCATCGTCTCTCCGACTAGACCCCTGCCACTCTCTCTACAAGATCAAGAGAAACCAACCAAAAACAAATAAATAATTGAAGAAAAGATTATCAGGGCCACGCAGAGGGAATTATTTCTGCATCAGAAGAGCAAAGCTATATAGAGGGGCCATTGTTGAAAGAGGCAACTCGAGTTTCCATCATTACAGTCAGATTGAGGTAACATCAAGATTTGCCTTTTAACTTAGTCTAAGCCAGTCACATTCTTCCTTTTGAATCAGGGGCAATTCTCAAATCTACCGATTTTGAGACAATGTCACTCATCATCCTCTTATTAAAGCATATGCCAGAAATACTTGCCTCATCATGATTATAACTTGTCTCCGGCAATAAAGGGGTCATTATTGGAGGAGCAACATCTGGGTCTGGCTTTTGAAATATAAAGGTGGTATAAAGACCTGTAAAAGGAAATGCCAAAATGACCGGTTAGTAAACTGCTGAACTGGGCAAAAATGCAAGTGATAAATGGCAGAGAAAAGGCTGAGAAGTAAAAAATGAAATGTGAATGCATCACCTAGAACATCAAAAGATCGAGGAAGAAGTCTCCCCCGTGGGTCAACAAGGTTTGGACCAGAATTCATTAGCATGGCTGCAAATTGGGCCCTTTTGGCAACAACCAAATAAGGAAAATAAAAAATCAGCCTCGCTCAGTCAGACAATGTCAATTACAAGCAACTTCCTGCACAATCTTAATCAAAAGTGGAGTCTAAGGAAATGATTGGATCATTAATATTTTAATTTCTTTCAGAACTTAGCTAAGGAAGACAACACGAATCTGCAAACCTGTTATCATCATAAAACTCAGTTAAGTTTTGAATCTCGACATACTCAAGACCAGCTTCTCTTGCCAACCTGAGTTATAAATCAAGGAAGTTTATCATTAGAATATTTTGCACCCAACATCAAAGCTAGAGAGCATTGAGAATTAAAAATAAATAAATCATTGCCTTACTTCAAACCTAACAATTGAAGTACATATAAAGAAGGAGAAAGTTCATTGATATGTTGGCTATCTAGAGTGGGTTATAAGATTAGCACTCTTTCCGCCCAAAGTTATAAACTCTAATTCTGGCAAATCTGCAGTCACTTTGGGGCCAGAAAGGGTTCATGGCAGTCTATAGGATTAAAGAAAGTCTGCAACCAAAATAGAAACGTTGCAATAAAAGCTTTCAAAATCAATATGGGTCTTCTTCGCAAATGATTGGACCAGAAAGTGGGTTTTCCATGTTGCTAACCAAAGCAAAAAATCCTAAAACTAGTGTTGATTCGTTCACAAACAATGAGAAACAAACCTGATGAAACTTGGAAAATGAACCAGGCAATGGGTTTCGCCAGATATATCACTAGCAAATTTCAGCTGGTATTTCTTTCCAAATAATGGGAACCTGAAATGATTGTACCGACCAAAGGACCAATTTTATATCACCCTTCAATTCGAATTAAGCATGCTTAATATCTAAAATTTATACATACTTTTCTTCTTCCACTTCAAAGGTGATCATGTAGCTTTCTGATCGAATGCAATTGGGAACAATGTTTGGCTTCATGCTGCTGCTTTTGTTATGGTATGCTTCAACATTCTTCTGGTATTTTGCCCTGTATGCCCAAATTGTTAATTTTGTAGTATAACCCTCATTTTATAAGAGGAAAGATTTTGTAGTAGAAAAGATCATCGAAATTGAGCACAAACTCATGAGTCCTGGCCCAGACAAGGCATGTTATAGTCTTAACATCACAAAGATTTTTTTTTTCTTCATCCAAAAAACGTTCAGTAATTGTCAATCCCAGACTTGAGTCACTTGACCCTGATGAAACACTATCTAGATTCTCTACACCTCCCATGTTAAATAAATAAAATTAAAACCATTTGATAATTCCAATATGAAATCAGATTTCATTCAGACTGCCAACCCAAAATATGACTGGGCCAATGGAAACTGAAATCAACTATATACTCTCCCAAAGTTTTAAAGCATCGACCTCAGTCCTGTGAAGATCTTAAAAATAAATGAGAATCACAATATTGGATAGATAAATTTGATTAATTTCAGCAATTTAGAATTTGATCACAATTCAAAATCTTTCTACGCTACCAAATCAACTGAGAGAGAGAGAGAGAGAGAGAGAGAGATGAGGACCCCATTTTATTATTCACTCCAGTACCAATAAACCACCCATCATTAAGGGCTGTTTGTTTTCAAAACTCTCCTCAACCCATCTCAACTCATCTCATTTTCATCATTATAACTTTTCTAAATTCCTACATAAAATATAATAATATATTTTTTTTCAAATCTCAAAAGAATCTTCCCAAATTCTCACATCAAAATATAATAAACAATCTAACTTTTTCAAATCCCAAAAAAATCTTTCCAAATTCCCACACAAAAAATAATAAACAATCTACTTTTTCAAATCTTAAAATAATATTCATAAAATATTTTATTCTACTATCCACAAACCATCTCAACTCATCTCAACTCTCCTCCCAATCCAAACGGCCCTAAATGGAAAATGCTATCTATACTAACATGCTGACATGTCAGTTACTAAAATGGTGAAGATTTTGAAATTCGAAATTCAAATTAAAAAAGAAAAAATTAATAACATGGGATGGATACTCAATACATATAATATTGTGCATAAAATTGTACATACATGTAGCACTATTCTTATTAAATAAACAACTAAGAAATTACCAAATAAACTCAAATGTTTGAACTGGCTAGTCCCAATACATACGAGCAAGCATACATATAAAATCCCAATGCGATCAACCAAGTAACTCCAAAAATAACAGGTCTTTAACAATCACTATTTCATACCATATTGTAGATGAGTCAGGAGTAATACCAAAAAAATACCCCCCCGGTTTCAGCAAAGTTGACACATTCTGTAAAAGTTTCCTTGCTCTCTCCTCAGTTTCGAAGCACAACTGCAAGTAGAGATCCTTTAAATTTTGGAACCTGATACTCTGAAGGGAGAGGGAGAGATAGGTGAGGAGGATATAAAAAAAACCTGCAAATGCTGCAAGCAGCACACTAAATCAGCCTGATTGGTCTTCTCCTGTAAATGCATCTCTATATTTTCCTGCCAAAGCATTATAATGTCAAGTAAGGAGGATAGTAAAAATGCTGGATGAAAATTAAGCAACCTAAGTCCCAGCTAAGATAATGCAGCATTCCAACACTACAACAATAATTCATAGCATAGAGCTATCAAAATAAATTCTAGCACCCGGGAACACATTACTGATGCAGTAGTACTGCGACATAAAGATAAGTGAAAATGAAGAAGGGTAGACAAGTAGTAATTAATAATAAGAAAGAAAAGATCACCAAGCAAGGGTCTAGCTCAAAGAACTCAGAAGTATAAGCCTTCCTCTGGCTCTCCCACGCTTCTCTTATTTGGCTTATTCCAGAGGACGATACATCTACAGCATTAACAAAGAACCCAATCTCATTTCACTTACAAAATAGCTAAAAAATAAATGCAACCAAAACGCAGAATCCACGAAAATTAAAAAAAGATAAATTGTATACCAATTCCCATGTAGTGACCAATTTGGGCTTCGTCCCACTTGTCCATGTACAGTCCTCCTCCACAGTACAGCTCGCACACACTAGCGTAAGGGTGGGCGAAGATCTTGATGAGGGCGGTTTTGGCGAACTCGTGGAGCCTATGGTGAGTCGACTCCGTCCTGGGGCACGCGAGTTGACTCATTGTATTTTTTTTTTCGAGCCACTGCAGAAATGCGAGTGCGAGTGCGCGCGGGATACTAGGGGTGGAAGCCGATATCTGTATTAAAATAAGTATCACTGGGCCTAGGGTCCAAATGGGTTGTGCCCTAGGCCCAAATCCTACTTGTATTACTGATGGCAAAGCAGAGAAGAAAGTAATTAGAAAAAAAAAAAAGGAAAGGACAGTTTTCTTTCTTTTATAACTTGGGAGCCGCACGAAGAAGACAATAAAAAAAATCAGGAAAGAAGACGAGTTTTTCTTTGTTTATAACTCCGGAGCCGTGCGAGATGAAATTTTCATGCACGGTTTTGAACGAGAGAAAACGGCAGCAAGATGGTGCCGAGACCTTAGTAGAGGCAGCGCTACGAGTCCTCGACACGGCGGATCCATACGAGAAGGCCCAGCTCGGCGACTCCTTCGCTTCTCAATGGCTTCAGGGAACCATCATTCAGCCCTACGACCCTTCCGTGGACCTCCCCGTCCCAGACCGCCCCGCCAGGCTCGCCAATGTATTTTTACTTGAAAGCTCCCCGTAATGATTTGATTCTATTGGAATGCACATTTGAATCTATCGTTCGATGAAATGTGGAATGAAAACTTTTACGCAGGTTAAGTTGGTGTCACCGAGTCTCATGCCGAAGCTCGGAAAAGCGGGTAGCTTGCAGAGTAGGCAGGCCATTGTTCATAGTCTTGTGCACACGGAGAGCTGGGCTATTGACTTGTCTTGGGTACTATTTCTTTCACTCATTTCTTTGTGTTTCGCGGAACACTTCTTGTTAGGAGTTGTTGCTAATTGTTTTTGTTATAACCCAGAAAATCATTCTTTCGGAAGATCTAACAGAGGATTATGTATTAGGAGATCATGCATTAAAGAATATTTTACCCATTAAAAAGGGAGTTTGAAATAAAATTTCGAACATTTTATTTTGGGCGCACGTTGATACTGTTTTTACCTTTCGAAGGCAAAGAACTGATATCCAAATGTGAAGCAAGCACGCCTGAGTTATTCAAATACATGCTCATGTACTTGAACCTACTCTCTTATGGATGCATTAATTTCCCTTTCTATGCATCTCATGCATTGTTTTTCATTGGTCTGTTTTATAATTATCTTATAAAAAAATAGTAATTCTGGATTCTTATAGGATATAATTGCTCGTTTCGGTAAGCAAGAGGCAATGCCGAGAGAGTTCTTCACCGATTTTGTTAAGGTGGCTCAAGATGAGGGCCGACACTTCACTCTCCTACTGAAGCGGCTGACAGAGATGGGTTCTTTCTATGGAGCATTACCAGCTCACGATGGCCTATGGGACTCTGCTACTGCTACTTCCAACGATCTCCTGGCACGTCTGGCGGTTGAGCATTGTGTCCACGAGGTGCTTTATCCTTATATGTATTTTTTTTTTTAAAAAAACTTACTGTTTTGGAAAGGTTTTATTTGGACCAATATGGACCGTGGGGTGATCACCGGAGTAATTGACTATGAATTTTAAATACATACGTTTTTCCGTTTATACATTTATGTAGTTTGTATATTCTATGTTTGCGGCTCTAGCCATATATTCTATGTGTGCGTGAGGTCTCGTGGAGTTGTAATGCACACTAGACCATATCCTTTTTTTGGTGTCCAAACATTGCATCAGTGAATGACGTTTTCATACTATTTGAGTTTGAACGCAGGCCAGAGGACTTGATGTGCTGCCCACAACAATTTCTCGTTTTCGCAATGGAGGTGATAATGAGACAGCAGAATTACTAGAGAGAGTGGTTTACCCAGAGGAGATTACCCATTGTACTGCTGGGGTTAAATGGTTTAAATATCTTTGCCTGAGGGCTAGAAATCCAGCTCAGGATCAGGGCGGCTTGGAATCTCCAGGTGGGGCTGGAGAAAGTGAAACAACGCAGGAGGAAGATGAAGTAATTCAGAAGTTTCACTCAGTAGTGAGGACATACTTCAGAGGACCATTGAAACCACCTTTCAATGAAGAGGCAAGAAAAGCTGCTGGGTTTGGCCCTCAATGGTATGAACCACTTGCTGTCAAAGGGGCTACCCAAGATTGAAAATAATTCTTTAATTAGAGAGAATCTTCTGATAGGTATTCAGAAAATCGAAATTGTTCCTTACTTTTCTCTCGAGTTCTAAAGAAGCAAATGTGTCCTTTCCTTTCTCCTCGTATTTAAGATTGCCAGCCGCAGTGTGGATTCTAGAAATTCTAAGAGAGTTTTTCAGTCCATAGTGACTGTATCTGGGTTGGCGATGGTCAGTGTATCTGTCTACTTTTTGTCAATGTCTTGGGGTTGTTTTAATACAGAGGGTCAGGGTGACAACGAGGTTTGTTTATTTTGTGATCTAACTGGCAATTGACATAATCCTTCCTCAGTTTTCGGAGATAAATTTACTCTGGTCTTTTGATCTCTTGTTCAATTTCTTATTTCTGTAGCTTCTGTTGCAGCTAATGCTCTAACTGGCACATTGCTTGGTGTAAAACATGGGGTATTTGGCTATTAGCTCCCTGTCATATGGCCATTAAACATTCTGACCTTCCCACAATGGGAAAACGGCAGCCCCCTGTAAATGGTATACTTAAATTTGTGGCCTTATAACGCATTGTTACACTCTGTTGCAACAGACGGATATAGCAGATTATCCAAACTAAGATTAGAATCGAGCTTTGGTCTCATTAAGGAACTAAATAGTGGACATTTCACCATCACCATCATCATCACTACAATCAATACATTACTGTCCGGAAAAAATTCTCGAAGGTTGTTGATACAAGAATAAATTCACTGTTAAAGAGATTTATTTTTCATTGTTCTTTTATACATCATTATTCCTACTGGAAGATAAAGCTGTTTGATGAAAAAGACCAAAACATTGGCACAATTGTTTCGTTTTCTCGTCCAGAAAACTTGAGTAATTGTCTTTTAAACCTCAGCATTTGAAACCTAAATGCAAAACCTCATGGCTTATGCACTCGACCATTCAGTTCTCCGTGGGGGGAGTTGGAAGTTACCAACAAAATCCCGTAAACAAGATGGTACAAGAATAGCAAATCAAGCAGAGATACTCCACGAAAAAAAATAACATGGTTAATCTAAAAAAAATCTGGACTGAATTTTGAATTGCATCCGCCTCCATGGTTGATCTCTGGAAAGTCCCATGAGTCAATTTCAGAGCTCCACTCATCTTATTACAAAAGAAGTCTTCGGATATCACTAAAGTTTGATCGCAAATCTGAGAGAAATGCACCTGCAAGATAGAATAGCCTTAACCCGATAAGCAAGTACTCCAATAATATAAATAGAGATGACTGATGAGACTATGTTATCACGGGCATCCAGACAGCCTCCAACTGCAAATCATCTCTTGAGCCAATGATCAAGATAATGAAGACTACAAATTTAAACAAGAACAATAAATCAGAACCCTTTGTCGGTTATGTTTTTCTGTCACCAGCAATTAGAATTTAGTGCATTTTTCAAGTCTGAGCTTTACTGGTTTCCGATATCAAAACGGTTCAAATATTGTCTGCAGTGAGGCCCACAATTTATGATTCACCAAACGCATATCACATTCAAGCCAAGCAAGAGCTTGGTCTGTTACCCAATGCAGGGGCAATTTAGTAGCCAACTTCTCTGATAAGTCAACCGTGGGCCTGTGGCCTCATGTCACGATTGCTCACATTTAACGTGGCTACAAAACCAGATGGCTTAAGAAGAAGCAAAACCATATATCCTTGTCCACTGTGCAAGACAGTGTTTGCAAGATAAATAGTCCTAAACTAAAAGATATAGAAATTGATTTTGAATAGCATAGAGAATTCAGAAAGATTCATGTAGAACATTAGCACAAAACCTTCCATATTGAAAAAAGAAGATTGTACCTCCAACTTTGCCATCAAAAACACGATGATCAGCAGATAATGTTAGGTTCATTTTTGTGACAATGGCAGGCTTCTCAATTCCTGGGTAAAAAATAAATTGTCATCCAATCCGGTATTAAAGGTTTACAATATTACGAATAATGGGCAAGAAATATCTTACCATCACTTCCAATTACTGGTTCAACAACTTTGTTGCCTCTACCAACAGCCAGGATGCCAGACTGCAGGAAATGAACAAATTGATACAAGAGACAATAATGGATGCAATATCAATTAAATGAAGAGTATTGCAGGGTTGATTTGCTATCCTTTTTTAAACCATTTTTGATAATCTGAAAATGGGAAATATGATGGTGCAAAAAAAAAAAAAAAGAAAGATTTGGCAGCTCAAACTACATACCATCGATAATTTTTATTAAGGCAGATTGCATTAAGAAAATGGGTAAGGTTATTTGCAACATATGCAAAATGAAAACTGTCGAGCAAACTGTTGAGTTCAAAGCAACCCTAAATTTATGTCCTCTTAATATTAGAGTTCTTGAAATAACCCTTGGTGTTCCTCTACCAAAAACAGAAATCCTGCATTTAATTTTTTGAGAATGAAAAGAATACTATCAATTTTAACATGGATCAATTAATTTTTACCAGGGGATTTCTGTATTCTAGAGCTGACTGATCAAAATAAAAATTCTGTAGTCTAGAGCTGATATCATCACTCGTAATGTTACCGACCAAATAAAGAAATAAGTAGAAGTAGATCAAGTTAGAAGGAGAGAACCTGTGGGGGGTTTATAATTGCACAAAAACTGTCCACGGGAAACATTCCCAAGTTTGAAATGCTGCGTAAAGATAAAGAATAAAATTTTAAAATTGTATCTCTTAACAAAGTGAATAAATAATTAGGTCACCAGGGATAATATCTAAAAAAACAGAGTGTGCAATAGAGGACATTAAAAAACAATAAAGGACATACAATATTTTTACCTAAAAGTTCCTCCTTGGAATTCATTTGGCAAAAGCTTCCCTGCCCTTGCCTTCTCAGCTAATTCCTTGACCTGAAGCCCAAAAATCGGCAGAGAAGTCAATCAATGGTGATCCAGAACAAAATCGAATGATGATCAACGAAGAGAGGAAGTTGATCTAGAAAAATTATTTTCTTTTGATAGCAGTGGATTCATAAAAATATAAATCTACGAATCTACTTATAAAGAACAAGAATATACTTATATATATATATAAAGTAGATCCACAAAAGCACTAGATTTTTTAACTTTAAAGTCCATGTTTGAGTAATACCATTTTCTTGCAGTAGATTCCATCCAAATTTCATTTTATTAGGCATCATAACAACAAAGAAGACATAATTATGGATGCATGTTTCTGAAGTGCAATCATATCCAAGCAGATGATGGTTTCCTTTTAGGAAAATACCAAACAAAAAAAAAACCCAGGCTTAAGTTGAATAAGGAACCAATTTTTTTTTTTAGTAATGCTAGGTACAAGCCCCGAACAGGCCCTTTGTAAAAAAAAGTAGGTCCCACTAAAAAATAAAAGGTTTTTTTACACTTTTTATGGTGGGGTCCACTTTTTTACAAAGGGACTGTGCAGGGCTTGTCTCTTTGAGACTTGTACAAATCATTACTCTCTTTTTTTTATTAGCATTGGGTGTCTGAGAACAAAGTCCTGACTAATCTCGGGAGTGCACAGGCCCTTGGCAAGGAGTTTCCCATAAATGCACCTCGGGTAATTCAAGGGGAAGTTCCCCCCAATTCGATGACCCCCTAGAAATTGTTTGCACCCAAGAAGATTTGAAACTTAGACCTAGAGGGAGCATACCACCAAGACTTTTACCACTTGAGCCAATCCCTAGGGGTTTGAATAAGGAACCAAAATGAAGTCATCAAAACTAAAAACTACTCAAATTACTAATAGACTATAGAGTACCTCCAAGGATATTGATGATATGGTCTTCTGATCTGCATTCCTCACTATTGGAGTCATCAATCCCTGAAGCAATATAATATGATGAGGTTGGGGATGGTTTAAAACTCTTTAAGCCTTTTTTTTATTAGTACCAAAACGTCAAAACTGTAACAGAAGAGCCAAACTTGCAAACCAAACAAAGAGGAGTACAAGTATTAGATTTCAGCTTTAAGCCACAATTATCAGCATCATACCTTTTCTGTTGCCACTGCAATTGAAATGTCAACAGAATCGCATAGGATGACTTCTCCTTTCTCAACACTCCAGTAAGCTACCATGTATCAAAAGAACAGATTCAGCATTAGAATACTATAGAGAGATTTCTGAATCTAGCATAAAACCAAACCAAAACCATCTGGGGATATAAACATGCAAGCATTTCTGAATCTATGTATGCACACAAACAAACCATCCAGCATTAAAAGTAATGAACTCCTCAGTATTATATAAATATAGCACCAAGCAACAAATTCCATTGAATTCGTCAATCTGACAGACAAATAATACACAGGAAACATCCTCAAACAAGCACCGGTGCATAATTTCAATGCAGGAAATTTAAGGAAATACCCCCAAACTTGTATCAAGGAAAAATGTCAAACATGTATCTCTAATACAATTCCCCCGAAGAGGGATAGCTGCTAATACAAATCAATAATGGAAAGGAACATCTACATTAATCAACAGGAAGACAAGCTAAAGGTTGTTGGAATGATAGAAAAGAAAAGTTGGCAAGACTTGTGAATATAACAATCAGAAACAGGCAATATGAAGAGCAAGAGTGAAAAAAAGAAGTCCTGCACACCAATTATACAGGCATCGAGTAGTTTACGTAGAACACCATCTAAGTGATATGTCTTTACCATTTGCCTCAGGTACATTTCTCAGAGCAACAGCAACAGCTTTGATGACAATGTCATTCACTGAAACTTTAACATCATGCTGCTCTGTAAGTGAGAAACTTAAATGAATGATCCGCCAGAGTACTCGTGCCCACGAAACCAAAGGAAAAGATTTGAAGTCAATATTCCTTACCTTTGAGTTCCTTCCTAAGAGAAAGAAGAGGATCCAGTATAACGTCTGATGAACATCATTGAGTATTTCAGACAGATAAATTATATTAGCAGCCGTAGAATATCAGCATTAACAAAGATAAAGAGTAGACCATATAGTGTCAGAACCTGATGATAAATATAAATGCGGTGTGTTTTGTTTTGAATCTAATAACCTTCTAGCTATCACCTGCATAATAGTAAATCATAATGTTAACAGCACCAGTAACTATCAACTGCAACTCAAGCACCTCCCCTCCCCTCACTGAATAAAAAACGAAAAGAAAAAGGAAAGTTCATAGTCAAATAAGAGAATGAGAGTCTAAAAATCAGAGGTTGTAAAGCTCAAAGGTATCGTTATTGGTAGCCCATAATTTAGATTGGAATTCAATTTTAAACATAGTCTAAAGCAATGGCTAAAATACAGGTCGTGTTAGGTATTTAAACATAGTAATAACACTTCCTGTATAGCTGACGCAAATATGTAACGTGAGTGTGTGTGCGCATTTCATATTTGCATAGCGAACACATTAATTTCCCTTGTTTATCATATCAACTGTGCTCGTATGTCAGACATCAAGTTCTAGTAGACCTATGTATTGGATTTGTCACTTAAGGGCACTTTCAAGTTTTGGTCCTATTAGTAGGATCCTACTTGGAGAGATATGAAAACAGTTCTTACCTTTTGCATGTTTGCATGGAGTGGTTGTTCTCAAGAATTAAACCCACGCATTATGAAAAATTAAAAATTAAAAATTAAATCCACACATTTCTATGGGATAGGTTAAGACTTTTACGATTGCACAAAACAGTGGCCCTTAAGGGTACATAAAAACATGAATTAACTAGCTGTTAAGGAATGAAAATGCTTGACCAAAGACATTACATATACTTTTTTGACATAATAGACTTATCAACTAAAGTCAAAAGGGGTGTAGCCCAAGCACAAGAAGAATACAAGAAGTATGCAAAAAGTCAGCTTCTAACTACTTCGGAATATATTTGTTTTTGTGCAACAAAGCGGTTGAGTTTTTAGTTACTCGTCTTAATACTTTTGAATTAAATACTTTGACACAAATTCCCCATTATACCTACTAAGGTCCATGTCAAGACAAGTCAATGAGATCTTTTTTTTTTAATTATTTGCACCGGGTGTCTAGGAACAGTGTCCCGACTAATCCCGAGGGTGCACAGATCCTCAGCAAGGAGTTTCCTGCAAGTGCACCTCGGGTAATTCAAGAGAAAAATATCCCAGTCCGATGGGCCCTAGAGATTGTTTGCACCCAAAAGGATTTGAACCTTAGACCTAGGGGGAGCATACCCCCAAGCCCAAGGCCTTTACCATTTGAGCCAACTCCTGGGGGTTACAAGTCAATGAGATCTCTCATATGAACGAGTACGAATCATTGACTGGTGAATCATTGATAGAATTCCTTTTCTTTATATTATTCAATCTACGACAGGAACACATTACTGTGTTTTCCTTAGGCTTTTCTCCTTGTCCTGGAGGTTGATCAGCTTGAACCAATGACTCCTGGTTCAGGGGCAGTCAAAGAACCTTCTCTAGACCACCTTATCCACCTTATTCTCATCATGCCCAGTACTGTTGAACCTCTGACTTCTCATGAAACAGATTTTTGTGTTTATCACCTTCCCATAATCATAAAATACACTCTGGTAATCTAGTCTTTTGAATGTATTGTACTCTAGGCCACTAGCATGGCTAGTGTTAAAGCCTTCTATGAACTTTCTTTGGGGTATCACTCCCTTCAAAGTCCAAGATTCAACACCTCATGGGTGCAAACAATCCTTTGTGGCCACACCCCCTAGTGAAAAGTCAGCGATTTAACCAGTTTCGTATAGGGAAACTTCAGAAGGTATGGTGCACGGGAACAAGGTTTACTCTGCAAGGGTGGGTCCGAAGGGTCCTGCCTTGGAGAGATTCCCCGACATAAAAAAATTTAAAAAAAAAATGTAGTAAAGGTAATGAGCCAGGAATACAGTGATATTCTCTTAAATTTAAATCCAAGAAAAACCATTCTATTCTAAACAGAGAGAACATTGCTCAAATGTAACAACCAGTTGAATAAAACCTACCTTGCGAATTTGACTATTGGGAAAATCTTCAAAAGAATCTGACTGCTTTAATTGAGACCTTGAATCTGGTGAAACTGTGGGGGAAGCTTTTACATCGGTTTGAGGTGATGGAGGTTTCCCCTCTTTAGATGAAAAAACTTTTGAAGATCCTTTTCCTGACTTAATTGCATCTAAAACATCCCCCTTCAGCAGCGTACCATGAGCACCTGATGCCATTAATAACGATGAATCCAATCTATATTCTGTAATTAACAACTTTGCAGATGGACTAATCCTTGCAATGCTTGTTTTCTGTGCTTTAACTTCATTTCTATCAACGTGATGTGCTGGCTTTTCCTCTCTGATTCCCAAACCACTGCTAACATTATTTTTTACTACTTCAAGATCAGATGGATCCTCCACCTTGCAAAACAACAGGCAATAGTGTTTACATTTGATGCAAGTCGCTAGAACCCTAATAAAAATTAAAGGATAACATTTCCATTAAGTAAAAATTCTGGAAGAAACTACCTAACAAGCAATTGGGGGGAAAGAGGGGCAACAAGACAAATTAAAACTTAGATCCCAACAATGTCAGCATTTACAGGTGTGGACTGAAACCATTTGCACCCTTAAGGTGAAAAGCATTTTATACGGTTGTAAAAGCATTATCACACTTACTGTTACTGCAATAGGTTGCCCCACAGCCACATCCTTTGAACCTTCAGGTGCTAGTATCTTAGCCAAGTACCTACAGCCAATCATCCACATAAAAATGCGTGCAAACAAATTGGGGGTAACCTACAGAGGGCATCATTAATAACAATTCAAGCATCTGCACATCACCAAGAAGAAATATGAAAAGAAAACTGACACTAGCATTAGATCCAAAAGCTGTAAATCCATAATTGACACCGCAATTATGTTACATTTCAACATTATTAAACTCGCTATTATGGACATGTTCTAATGGTGTCAGTGACCTCACATCAATCATACTTGCAAAGAAAAACAAACACAATGGTGATCTAGACTCCAAGCAAATAAATATCATCTTAAGACATGGACATGTATCACTTCCATGTCTAAGTATCAGCCAAACTAAATGACTCTACAACAACAAACTAAGCGTAAGGAAAGAATATTACCCCTCTTCAAGACTTTCAAATTCGAGGGTAGCTTTATCTGTCTCTATCTCACATATAACATCACCCACTTCTATCTGTCAGTTCAAAAAAATGATCAAGAGGAATTATTAGCGCAATTGATCTATACACACTAACTCAAAAGCAAGAAGTAGTGCAGTAGCAGATTTAAAACCTTATATTAAAGACAACTAACCTTGTCTCCTTCTTTCTTTCGCCACTTTGCAATGTTTCCCTGATTCTGTACAAGCATATAAAAGCAGCCTTAAGCTTCTGCAGGAGGACAGAATTCAGCATGATAATCTGGGCAGAGACCAGTTTCTGTTCTTTCTTACCATAGTTGGGGATAATGCTGGCATATCAAGAATAACATGAGGAGGAAGGTCAGCTGTACTTGTCTTGATAGAATTCTTCTCTAGGACCACATCATCATTTTCCACATACTTATTTGTTGAATTTTCTTCTTTAACCTCAGATCCACCTGTCACAGTAGCAGGGACATTTTGGATATCATCTGGATCCTCAACCTAGTAAATGCACATAAGTTAGTTTAGACAACAATTAATTCCTTGGATGTATACTCGAACAAAAGTACTGAAAAGCAATTAAAACAGCACTATCATGTATTAAAACTTTAGGGTAACACCAACAAAGAAAAATTAGTTTGTAAAAGATCTAGGATAGAGAAGGCTTTAAAATATCAGATCCCCTAAAAGCATAATAATATTTGAACAACATTTATCTTTTCTCAAAAAAAAAAGAAAAAATTAAATACTAATTGTAGCCTAAAACTAACATAAGAAATGAAGAGGGGAGAGGAACAAAAGAGTTTTCACCTAATAATATTCTCAAAATGAAAATAGATGCCCCCACAAGATTTTTTTTCTATCAACAAAACATCGTACAAATTGAATATGTTCCCTAAAAGGAAATTAACTGAAGATGGTTTTCCATGAAAAGAAAAGGCAATCATGGATAAAGGATTATCACAGGTTACCGTAATTGCAATTGGTTGTCCAACAGGTACATCCTTTGAACCTTCAGGTACCAGTATCTTAGCCAAAAACCTGCAGAGTTTAACCCATCCAGAAACAGCACAGAAAGCATTTCAGGATGGATCAGATTTTGCAATCTTTAAGCAGCTCTGATCGACGTCTCATATAAAAATTAAAAATTATTATTATTATATTAAAGATAAAAGAGTGTTTTCTAATTTTAATAATTAAAGATAAAAAATTAAAAATTATTATTATTAAAAATTATTATTATATTATGATCCGTCTTCTAATTTTCATGAGCTTTTTGGGTCATTTGGGGCTAGCTAGTATGGGCTAGGTGCTTTCTTGTATACGTCCAGTGTACTTGGTCACTCCTATTGATATATATAATATTTTTACTTATAAAAAAAAATATTAAAGATAAAAGAGAAAGGGATATATGGAGAAAAGTGTGTGCATAATAAACAGGGAATGGAAAGATGACCCCAATCGAAAAAGAAAACAGTCTTATTGTCAATGCTAAATGAAACAACTGACACGAAGAGTGGTACCAAACAATGCACTGGCTTGCATCATGCATTCAAGTATTATATGCCATTTAATATAGAAAAATAAACATTACCCCTCTTCAAGACTTTCAAACTCAAGAGTAGCTTTGTCAGTCTCAATTTCACAAAGTACATCACCCACTTCTATCTGTTAGATTAAATCAACAATCAGTACAACATAAATTTTGTTAATGAGATGAACAAACTGATTCCTTCTCCATCAAAAAGCAGGGTTCATTATTCAACAATTATCCTTAAGCACATTGGACTGAACATAAATCAGCTTTGAACTTGCAGAATCATATGAAACTTTTTGTAGAACTGACCTTATCTCCTTCTTTCTTCCTCCATTTAGCAATGTTACCTTGGTTCTGCACAAAAGAGCATCAATTAGGATCACAAAAATTAGCCAAACCACACACACAATTACCGTTGTGGATAACATTTTAAAATCAATTCCTTCTTCCATATCTATGCATATCTTACCATTGTAGGAGACAGAGCTGGCATCTGGAGTACTGTATGTGACGGATCTGCATGAATACTTAGACGTATCTTCAACATTTTCTTGAGAGTTGTAAAACCATACTCCAAGAAATAAAAACTAAATCCATAGCATGTCAATACCGCAAATCTGTTAACAATCTAAACAACTAAAAGAACTCCATTTCTTGAAGGAAAGGAACACTTTTACCGAGAAATAAGAATAAAGGTGATACTTGAAACCTATCATGTTTCAATTCTTGCATGTCTCATCATATGACATAAAACAGAACAGACAATATTAAGGAATTAGTTTAGATTTTATCTTTTTTTTTATTGGACAACCTCCTCAGAGAAGATCCCTTTCTGATAGGTCATATTATTGTGATTGATTGGTGTTGTGTGTGAGGAAGGACAGCGAATCTGTAGACCACCTTTTACTACATTGTGAGTTGCCAGAGCCTTGTCGAACGATGTCTTTGGTAGAGTTGGGTTGGCTTGAGTTATGCCTAGAAGGATAGTAGACATCTTTGCAGATTTGAGAGGCTTATATGGAAGTCCACATATTGTAGGAGTGTGAGAGATGGCTCCTCTATGCTTATCATGACCTATTTGGAGGGAAAAGAATAATAGAAATTTTGACAACCATGAGAAGACAACAGAAGAGCTTAAAACCTTCTTCTTCAATACTTTGTTTCTTTCGGCAGCTACTATATATTCTAATGGGCTGAGTTTTCAGAATTTCCTTGTATCTTTTTCTGTTCCTAAATAGGGGTTCTATCCTATACATCCTATGTACTTGATCTAAGCCTTGTGCTCTTCATAGAAGTTTCGATGGCTTGTTCAAATAAAGTTATAGCTTTTAAGTGAAGAGAAATGTCATGAAAGCTTATTATACTTGGGCAATGGATAACCCCTAGGGGTTGGCTCAAGTGGTAAAGCCCTTGGGGTTGGGGGTATGCTCCCCCGAGGTCTAAGGTTCAAATCCCATTGAGTGCAAACAATCTCTAGGGGCCATTGGACTGGGGGATTTTTCCCTTGAATTACCCAGGGTGCCCTTGCGAGAAATTCGTTGTCGAGGACCTGTGCACACCCAGGATTAGTCGAGACGCTATTTCCGGACACCCGGTGCCAATAAAAAAAAAAACATATACTTGGGCAATGGAAAGCTTCAGAGTGAAGAAAAGGGACCCGTCCTCGTTGACTTATAACAGCATATTCTGTAGTCCTTAAGAGTATCAAACAAACACATTGAGGGCATGAGAATAATCGGAAGAACAAAACTCAAATTATAAGAATACAAGCAAAGATTAGTAACTAAATGGAAAAGGCATGCACCTGCAGAAGAGAAGTGCTTGACACCACCAACCCATGGCTGAAAAAATTGTGAGAGCATCAGAAAACACCCTTGCTACAAAGAGCTGTTTAGGAATGCATCTCAAACACTAACCTTTAGCTTCAAAGAATTTTCATGAACGCCAGTGAGCATAAATAAACTTGCAGGCCTGATTAATTTTAGTGAGTGAATAAGAAAAATAAAAATGGAACATTTAGTCTTCAAATTAATCCAGCAAGTGCAAAAAAATAGCTATATTTCAAGATAAAAGTCGATTCATGAGTCTGGATATATGAATCATAAAACCATGTAAAGCAATTGTAACTGAATTCGAAAGTTAATGATAGATTGAGAGCAGATGAATGCAAACCTCAGTAGAGACCCATGACCACCCAAAAGAAGATTTTGCACATGGGGAGAGCTGTACAGGTGGTTAAAAAAAGCATGTTTTTGATAAGTGGTTACAAGTACATTTATGCAGCTATATAGAGAAAAAGGTTTTTGAACAATATGCATAGAAAAGAATAACCTATCCAACATCAAGAAATTATAAGGAGTTATATACCAGAATTAGTTCAGAATGTAAAAACCGTAAGAGCAACATGTATGCCCAAAGCAAACACAATTATCAACATTTTGGATAATACTCTCATATGTATTTATATCACATGTTCACACATACTATAGAATAAGACCATTACCGTAGACGAATACCTTCTTAAAGTAAAATAAAAATGAGATACAGGCTAGTAAAGACCAATCTTTCTTCAATCTTGTGAAGGCCAACAAGTAGGAGGAAGGAAAATTAAAGAACTAAATCCAAAAGGTGTCAAGAATACAGATTGGCAAAATGTAACAGCAAGCTTCTGGTTTAGTTTTATTTAAATTTGTTAAATTATGGAATCAAGTATCTTTGTAATTTCAAAGTTTCTTGCACACAATTGTGGTAGGGACCCATGGATTAAATTATGTCTTCCCATGTGGTAAGGACCCAGGGTCACGCTTGCATAATATTTTTTATATAAGTAAAACCTATCGTTGGTATTACGTAACGTGTGTGGTGTTTCCGGGATCAAATGACATTGAAAGCAACCATTGATCAGGATAGCCAAATTCGTTAAATATAGCGCCCGAGCCATTATACCAAGAGGAAACATTTATCCCCAGAGTTGGTCAGCGCACAACTGGAACAGAAGCGAGAAACACGAGTAACCAGACTACTTAAAGACGTATTACATGTAAGTGTAAAACCGTTCGGTCCTTATTCAACACTCTGTTCTGATAATTGTTGCCGTCCACGACAAACGGGAATCAGAGTACATCAAGTTTAAGTCGAAGTAATCTATTTCCAGGGGCTAGCTACTACGCAATCAACGAAACCAAATTCTTTTGCAGAAAGGGTATCAAACATTTCATATGATCATCCAAATAGAGCAACCAATAACAAATCCTGACGCATTCTCACCAGCCTCTAGGACCCCAACTCTCATAAACTCATCCTTCCAGAACAAATTCGATAAAATGCAAGGTCTTCAATGATATTTCAACAAACAGCCCAAAAAAAGTGAAAGGAAATAACATGTAATCTCCGCGCGAGAGAGCGAGAGAGCAAGAGAGAGAGAGTACCGAGAGAGGGATCTAGAAGCTACGGATGAGAGAAGACGGGCTCTTAAGAGCAGAGACGGAGCGCGAGAGATCACTTTCACTGGATGCCGAAGACGTGAAAGCGCCATTTCTCTTCTTCTGTGTCTTCACAGGGAGGTTTGCTCGATTGATTATCGCTTTAATAACGTATATGGGATTTTCTGGGTTTTTTTTGGGGGGGTGAACGAACGAAAAGAACAAACTATTTTTTCTCTGCGCAAAGCTTTGACTAGAGAGAAAAAGTGATGTCGGGACGCCAACGGCGAGCTCGTGGCGAGTTTGCGACTGCGGACCGGTCCCTGTTCTCGCTCCCACGCACTGTAAACAACTACAACTACAAGTACAAGCCCGCCTACCCACCACGCTATGGAGGCTGATTAATGAGTATTATTAATGAGTTTTGCTACACAACCTCTTCACACTCCACACTCCACACTTTTTAATATTTTTTAATATTTTTTAAAATTTTTTTTTGAATTTATTTTTTTAAAATTATTTATAATTTTTTATTCACTATTCATATAAAAATATATTTGATAAAAAAAATTTAAAAAAAAATTAAAAAAAAGATGGAGTGTGGAGTGTGGTGTGAATAGTAGGAGGTTGAGTAGATTTTTTCATTATTAATTTAGAAATAATCTTCCCAACCTCCTACTATTCACCACACTCCACACTCCACTTTTTTTTTTAATTTTTTTTTATCAAATATTTTTTTTATGAATAGTGAATAAAAAATTTGAAATATTTAAAAATAAATAAATTCAAAAAAAAATTAAAAAAAATATTAAAAAATATTAAAAAGTATGGAGTGTGGAGTGTGGGTGAATAGTAGGAGGTTGTGTAGCATTTCTCATTAATTTATTAGAGAATGGTTGCCGCTCAAATAAAAAATAAAGTCCGGGTTTAACGTAAGATAAATGATATTTATGACTATAGAGTAGGTAAGTATTGTATATATATTTTTAAAATTATTAAATATAAAATTTATATGAATAAATTAATTTTTTAATAATAAATTTTATTTTATTTTAAATAAATGAATCACATTTATATAATTCATGATTGTATTTAACATTATATTTAGATTATAAAATTATTTTTATAATCATAACATTTTATGATTATTAAAATAATTATATAATCTAATATATCACTATCAAACAATCACATTAATTTATAAATTTATTTTTATGAGATCTTTTATTATTAAAATATTTTTTTTCTTTTATTATTATTACTATCAAAATCGTCAATAAATGTCTGGCGTTTAAAAAGATTTTATAAAAATAGATTTATATAAAGTAAACTATCTTCCTGTGATATATTATATTTTAAATTCATTTTTATTATAAAATAGGTTCAATGTATAACAAAAGAGCCATATATGAATCTAAAGTCAACAAGATAATACAGGCCAAATTAAAATAAACATTTATTTTAATGTTATGTGTTTTTATTTGCATTTTTTAATTTTGTCGCATAAATAGTTATATACATGCATAATTATCATAAATAATTAAACTTTGTTGATCAAGTTAGACAAAGTTGTAGTATCATTTCATTATATTAAACAATTTGAAATGGATGAAAATGGGCACTCAACATAATTTATGTAGATAAATGATATTTGCAATCGTGGAATACGCAAACAATGCACAATCTCTTTAGAAAATTTAAAAAAATACGGGATCCACATGAAGAAAAATTAAATTTTTAATAATAAACCTCACACTTTTATAAAACGATTGTGTGACGCTTTCACACTCTATGATTATATATGACATTACTCATTTATTTATTAACCGAGGGTGTAGCACAACAAATTCTCCTAAGAAGGCTAAATGCATTTTTTAATACATATTTTAATTTTTTAAACATTTTTAAAAATTTCACATCATTAAAAAGCACTTTTTTTAATCACTAAATAAATAAATTATATCAAGACCCATAGTATGGATCATTGGGACACAAAGCATTTCCCTTTATTTAAAAAGAAATAGTTTAACCACAAAATAATATTACAAACTAATTTGACTTGATGTGGTTTATCAGATTGTAAAGTTACTTTTATTGTAAAACAGATCTAACGAATCACATGAAATCACGTCAATTTATGAGTTTATTTTTATGAAATTTCTTTATATCTGTAGCATTTCTCTTATTTAAATATGCGACAAGAGGATCGATGGATTTGACCTATTTAATTAAATGTGTTATATTAACTATAAGTCATATAAAAATAAAACATGAGTTTGTCTCTTGGATTGTTTGTTTGTAGAGGTCAAGTCCTCTATTTATATAAAAGGTGAGGTTGAGTTTTTGTTTAAGCAAAATGCTATCTATTAGATGTTTGTATGTAGAGATTAACAACAACAGTGAAGTTCAGACCAGTCCAGTAGTGTACTGGTGAAGTTTCAAATGATTGATACGAGAATATTCTCACATGTATCCGTTCATGTATATAAGTTTATCTTGATAAATGAATGAATGATGACATTTCTCTTAAAAAAAATTTTTTTGATTGATAAAAAAAAAAAAAAAAACTATAAGTCATATGCTGAACCCCATTACTCGACAAGGTATGAACTCGATTCGTAAACCCAAATGGGCCAGAGGCGATATTTGCAACAAAGAGAGTTTATGCCCAGGTGTTCAGCGGCCCGGAAGGAGGTGGACCGTGGACAAAAGATCCAATTCCAACACTAGCTATTAATCCAGGGCTGGAAGCGACAAAACCATGAAAATTGTGAGAAGCATCTCGGAATCTGCAGGGTATTGCTTGGTATTCCGCTTGCTCTCCAAGCATTTGGACTAGAACCCATCTCTCTCATGTCTCAAGATTATTCCGTGCTCTTCAAGCCAATATTCCCCTGGCCTCTCTCATAGAACTATAAATGGAGCATCTCACTTCCTGTTTGATCACTCACACACGATTCAATCATTGCTCATCCTTTACAACTTTTGGTTCTTCACCACCCAGAAACATCTAAGCCAACAACTTAACGTTTGTTTACATACAGAAGGGAACCACGATGTCTCTTTTCTCAGCGTTTTTCGGTTGTTTCATGCGCTCTTCGTTTCAGGTCTCCAATGTTGTTGGAGACTCGGGATCCGGCATGAAAGAATGTTCTTCAGAGAAACCCAAAAGTAATTCAAAATCATCCGGAGCTCCGATTGTAGTGTCCTACTTCCCAGTTAGCTCAAACCTCTCTCGCTTGTAATACCATAAATAGATCGATCGATATCATGGCTACAAGATGTTGAAGTCCTAGAAAAATGTATGCTTATTGTTCCATGCAATCGTGAATTAAAGAGGTATCTACTGCGGGGCCGGAACCTGATTAATGCTGGCACATTTGCTCGAGGAAAGTTATCGGAAATATTTGAACTTTTAAGACTGTACACATGCTTTGTCAAAGGATTATTCTCTCTCTGTCCCCCTCCTCTTTGTTAATGCTTTTTGTGGATAAGCACTCACTGATCATGCATATCTGCAGCAGAAAGTGAAACTTCAATCTCGGTCATCATGAAGTGAACATATGACCGATATCAATTCAATTTTTATTATTATTGCTTAGCTCCATCTCTACATTATTAGCTTCTTTGCTTTTTAAATTTGGTCAAGGGATCGGATTGATCATATTCAAAATCTTTTTAGATAATTACATGCATGTTTGTGGTGGCCATTGACGATTGTGTTCCACCGCATCCTGAATCGAAGGCCACAAGTGTTTCAATATTTATTGTAAAAAAATAAAAAAACTTGCATAAGTTACTATTCATTACCTTACATTCTATGACTATAAAAAAAAAATTATAAGTGTGAAGTGTAAAAATAAATTGTGACTGATACATAATATTCCTCTTGTAAAAGCACAAAAAGAGTCCAATTTTTAATATTAGCACAGATTAGATCACTGTATCATGGGCTTAAACCCGTCCTCAACATTGTTCAACTGGCAAGAATTCCTTGTTTGCAAATGTGTTAAAAATTAATCGACGCATGTAGCACGTACTTCTTGGTCCATGCCAATTAACAAAACTTTTTGAGTGCGTTTGTCTTTAAGCATTAAGAATTTAAATGAAAGGAACCTCTACCTAATATTCTTCCTTGCTCGATCCAATCCTCCAATACTTTCTCCCTTTTTCATGCGATTCTCCAAAATGATCCACTTCGATCTATCCATTTCCACTGTTAGAAAGAAAGAAAAAATAATAAATAAAAAAACCATTGTCAGGAGTGCGTATAAGTAAAGTGAAAAAAAGTTCAAGTACTATAAGTACATGTTTGTTACGCACTTAAGTGAATGCATATATATATATATATATATAATTAAATAAGAGTGTTATAACCCCCAAAGAGATTATATAAAAATAATTTTATAAACTGACTTGGCATTAATTATGTGATCTAATCCGTTAAATCATATGCTTAACAAAAAAATAATAACTTTACAATCTGACGAATTACATGAAGTCACGTAATTTACAAGATTCTTTTTATGTAATATTCGTTTTGTGGTTAGAGTATTTATCATAATTAAAACATGCAACACAGAAATTTTAACAACCGGATCTTAATCAAGAGTGTAAATAGCTAGATTTTGATAATTTAATTTGTCAATTGTTAGTGTGATAATGAATGATGTATATTACTAAAAGAGAAATGATATTTATAATTTTAGGGTTCGTTTGGATGTTGGAAGCATTTAAGTGCAGTTCACTTTTAGATTTCGTTCAACATCCAAACACATGTTTTAACCTTTACTGAGTGCAGTTCAATTTTGAACTTCATGAGACCCACAACTAACAAGCATAATTAAAGAAGTTGGTTGAACTTCATGGGACGCACACCGAGTACAAGGAGTTGTATACTATAAGATTGTATCTACCATTACTCATAAAATATCATAACAATAATTATTCTATAAAAAATAGATATATAATAATAATACTTGCACCCATCATGTAAAATATCACATGATAAATCTCCTGTCAAGTTGTAGATCGTATGTCCACTTACCATGGCATCAGTTATGTCAACGGCGAGATATAGAAACCTTACTCGTGTTAGATAAGCAATTTGTAACTTAATTAGCTGGCAAAAAACTATATGAGAAAAATATATTTTTCACCTCCAATCTATAGGAATTTCATATAAGTTCGTTATCAACATCGGCATATTACACTAATAAAAATTGCAACAAACACCACATGTAAAAATTCCATTGTTAAAATTGTGCTACATTACCTATTTTCATTTATTATTCAAAATAAATCCTAGACTAAAATATAAGCTGGTAATGCATGCACTATGTGAATTTTAGTAATTTTGAGTGGAAAATGTTAGCTACTTGTTAGGCGAAAATTGAAAAAAAAAAAAAAAAATCCATGTGATGTTTGAAAGGTAGGATGCAACACACGGATATTTTTACAACATACCAGCTAGGTTCTAGTACTTTTGGTCAATGTAATTTCATCCATTTGGACCGTTTGTGATGAGCTAATTATTTATTTGTCTCGGGTAGGATCATGAGGGTACAGTTGGTCAATCAATTAAGAGAAAAGCTTCAAACCGGATCCAGTGTAAACTTGTAATTTACACCAGCCAATAAGATGCGAACACGTAAGAGACTCACATAATTTATCGTAGGTACGCGCTGAGAGCATTTCTCCTTATTTTCTTTCTCATTCTCCAGAAGGCTTCCCTTTCACTCTTGGTCTCACACTCATCACCACGAACCCTGTCCCTCTCTCTCGCTCGCTCTCTCTCTCTACCCAAACAGATCCAGTTCCTCTTCCACTCTCTCTCTCGCTGACTTTATTCGTAGGTAAAGCAGCCGATGAGGTCGCCAGTCTCTCGCAGACTCTCTCTTTCTCATTCTCGCAGACTTCTCTCGCGCTCTCTCTCTCTATCCAACGGAAGTAGCAGCTAAGATCTCTTCTCAATGGGTCGCAAGTCAAGACTCTAACACCTGCCAGATGAAATAGGAGTGACTTTTGAAGATGAACAGTCGATTTCCTCTTTGAAATAGAAATCGTCAAATTTGGGTTGATGATTCTCAACCTTCTTCTCGAGAGGTTGTGAACTCATCGATTTCCCTCTTCTCAATTTGGAACACATCTCCTTAATTAATCTTTGTAGGTGGTTTAATACTCGGTTATGGTTAATTTTAATACACTTTAACGTTTTCTGAAAACTCGATTTGGTCTCTAGAACCCATCTCTCTCTCTCTCTCTCTGTTTGTTTAGTTAGAATGGAAATGAGATGTGTGGAACCGGCATTGAAGACTAATTTTAGGAATGAAATGACTGTAAAATCAAATCTCACAAGTGGTTTTTAAGGATTTGTTGCCTGGGAATGGACAAAATGGCATGGGTTGCGACAGTTTTTCTGTGGCCAAACTCCTAGACTTGTCTAATAAAGATGGGTTTGTAAAGGAAGAGCCAAGAAGAAGATAAAGAAGATAAGGGCTTTGTCCCTGTTTCCCATCAGCAGGACCACCAAAATTCCAATACCGGCATCACTTTCTCTACCAAAGATGAGTTTGGCTCCGAACTCAACTTTCCAACTTTTCTTTTCCTAAATTCTGCACTCCTTACCCATTTGAAAGTTTAACGAAAAAGTCTAAGAATGGAGGGCTGGAACTGGAGCCAGAAAAGCCTTGGTTTATTTTTTCCTTCTCATATTATCCATTCCTATTTTGAGGAGAGAGAGAGAGAGAGGTGAAATGGGTGAGGAGAGGGAAGAAAGTTATTGGGAGAGAGAAGGTTCCTACCAAAAGTCCCTACCGATCTCATGGAGCCAATTCTATTTCACTTTTAGAGAAACTCTTACGTGCCACCTCCTGATTGAGTGGTGTAAAAGGTGTAAATACACCTAATCCTGCTGCCAGCCGCTCCCATCAATTAAAGTTGCTGATTTCACATGTTAATATATCTATATATGAAAAAAGTTATTATGCCTATTAGTTCTTACCGCTCTACTTGACTGTTTGGCAAAAAAGTTTTATTTTTTATTTTTATTTAATGATTAAAGAAGTGATTTTAAATATATTAATATATTTTTTTATTTTTTAAAAATATTAAAAAAATGTGAATAGGAAAAAAAAATTATAAAAGCAACGAGCGGTTAACAATGAGAGTAGCACCCCACACGGCTCATCTATATATATGTCATTGTTTGGGGTTGCGGACAAAACATATTAGCCACGAAAGTCGTGAGAACCATATGTCCAGGAAATACCGAAGAGATCAGCATTGACTAATTAACTATTGTTTGGTCTTCCGCTTGCTCTCCAAGCTTTTGGGTTCATCCCATGGTCTCTCTCATGCATCATTATTCCGTGCTCTCCAAGTCCAAGATTCCCATCTCTCATAGAACTTATAAATGGAGCATCTGACTTCAACTCTGATCACTCACACTTAAAAATATTCGTTGCTCAGCTCGTCCATTCCACCTTTGGCCTGCCAAAATATCAAAAACATCTGAGCCAACGACATACAGAAGGGGAAAATTATGTCTCTCTTCTCAGCTTTTTTGGGTTGTTTCATGTGCTGTAAGTCTCCGGTCTCCGATCATTTGGGAGACCCCCCTGTGAAAGAATGTTCTTCGTCAGGTCATAAAGCCACAAGAAAATCAAAATCATCGGGAGCTCCAATTGTAGTGTCCTACTTTCCAGTTAATTCAAACCTCTCCCGCTTGTAGTGATATAGATCATGGCTGACTGGCTGGCTAGCTACAAGATGTTTAATTAACTGAGAGAAGGTGTACATGCTTGTTCGTGGAATCGTGACAGAAGAGTTACGCAGGGTTCCTTCAGGTTTCTGGAAATATTTGAAGCCCAAGCATGGGAATTAATTGGAGGTTTAAATTTTCATGGTCGTATTAGAATGTAATTTGATGATTTGGGAGCTGGGTTAGGGGAGGGATCAGATGCTTCTGAATTATTTGTTATTAAATAAGACTTGTGTATTTGAATTTGTCAAAAGCTTCTTTTATACTCTACTCTTTCTGTTGTATAAATTTGTTCGTTTACGCATTAACTGATCAAGATTGAACATTTGGTCTGCCAAAACAATCGCAAGGTTGTTCACTACCCAGAAACATCTAAGCCAACAATGTTTGTTTACATACGGAAGGGAACCACGATGTCCCTAATTTTCTCACCGTTTTTTAGGTTGTTTCATGCGCTCCTCCTTTCAAGTCTCCGATGATGTGGGAGGCTCGGGCTCCGGCATGAAAGAATGTTCTCCAGGGAAACCCAAAAGTAAATCAAAATCATCCGGAACACAGGCCATCAGTTAGCTCAAACCTCTCCCGCTTGTAATACCATAAATAGATGGATCGATCATGGCTACAAGTTGTTGAAGTACTGGAAGAAGGTATGTTCCATGCAATCGTGAATTGAAGAGGTATCTATTATCTACTGCAGGGTTAGAACCTGATTTATGCTGGCACATTTGCTCGAGGAAAGTTGTCGGAAATATTTGAAATTTTAAGATTGTGTATAGATGCCATGTCAAAGGATTGTTCTCTCTCTGATCTGATCTCTCCTCCTCTTTTTCAACGTTTTTTGTGGATAAGAACTCACAGATGACAGATGCATATCTGCGGCAGAAAATGAAACATCAATCTTGGTCATGATTCATGAAGTGAACATATGATCACCGATATCAATTCAATTATTATTGCTTAGCTCCATCTCTAGATTAGCTTCTTTGCTTTTTAAATTTGATCTATCGCGAGGGATTGGAATGGTATTCAAGAGATCTTTTGAGATAATCGTTTGTGGTGATGCCCACGGGCCACCGTGTTCCATCTCTACATGATCCTGAATCGAAGGCCGTGTTTCAATATTTATAAAAGCACAACGAGAGTCCAATTTATAACATTTGCACAGATCAGACTGCATGCATGGCCTTAAATTCGTCCTCAGCGTTGCGAAACTCGCAAAATATTCCTTGGACCGACAACTTCTTGTTAAGTTGGTTTGTCTTGACTCCTTAAGCATTAAGGAAATGAAAGGATCAACCTAACCTGCCTTATATTCTTCCTTGCTCTCCACTCCTCCAATGCTTTCCCTTTTTGTGATTCTCCAAATTAATGATCCACTTCGAACTACCCATCTCCACTACTATTAAAAAGAAAGAAATAATAAATAGAAAATTACTTTTGTCAGTACTGCGTGGGAAAGTAAAGTGGGAAAAATAAGGTCTACGAAAATGATGCATAAAACATGCAGGACAATATTTAATAAGTTAATAGCCAATGTTAGTTTGATAATTAATCGTGTATATTACTAAAATGATAATAGTTCGGGATGCGCATGTAAAATATGAGATAAATCTCCTGTCAAGTTGTAGTGTATGTCCACTTTACTGTCTCTCAAGGCTCGAAAAAACTATTCGACTCAAACTAACTTGTAAGAAATCAAATCAATTTTAGTAAATATTTGGATCGCTCACTGAACCGTTTCAATTGATCGACACAAGCCAATTTTAGACCGACTTGACCCAATTTTAATCGATTTAAAATTGTATTTATTTTTAAGTTATCTAACAATTAAGTTTGTTCTTTTAATTTCTTGTACAAAAATATAATAGAACTAAATATATATTAACTTTTTCATTATTGTATTAATAAGATTAGTATAAAAATTGAAAGATAAAACATCTAATTCTTTATTTTTTTAGTTGTTCAAAAAATTAAGGTGATGAATGATTATTTTATATTAAATTTATGATTGTACATAAAATACTACATTTGCCTTGTATTTATAACTTAAATGGTTTTTATGCTTTTCATATATAAGACAAAAAGATGTGGACAATTGAGGTTAAATACATAAATTATATATTTATTGAAACTATTTAAATTCATATTATATTTTTATTGAAACTGGTCAACAAATTTATATTTTATACTCTTTTATACATGATATAAAATGCTTAAATTGCATTAAATATGATTTTTAGTACTTTTTATCAACATTGAAGTATCCTATTCAAAAATTATCATGAATCACCCGATTCAATTTGTTGAAACACCTAATTCATTAAAACAGTCCTTATTCGATTTTGATTTTTTGAGCTACCTTGCAACATGGCTTCTGGTATTTCAATACGGCAAAAAACTATTTGAGAAAAATATACGCTCTAAGAAAAGCGAGTATATGTCACAAGTTATTTGTGATGAGAATATTAGACTCATTTTGATAAGAAATATCATTTTTATAACAATTAACTGGCCACAAATTAACATTTTTTTTGCAGTGATGTTTTCAATCTCCATTTAATATATAGGAGAATTTTATACTTTATTACTTTACACACCAATTATTAACATTCACTAAAAAATTTGCAATGAACACCCTCAATAAAAATTCAATGGCCAAAATATATTCTGCTACACGACCTGTTTTCTCTTATTATTGAAAATTAACATCAGACGAGGATGCATGCATGTCAAGCTTGAATAGTAGGTAAACCGCGCAATATGTTAATGTTTTTAGTATTTTTTGGTGGAAAATGTTAAATATTTATTAGGGGAAAATAAAAAACATTTTTTTTTCTCCAACCTTTTTGGTTACGTATGATCACAAGGACAAAGAAGAAAGAACGCGCATATGTAGCTAGCTGCAGCCTGCGTGCGTAGAATCCTGCAACTAGTCTGTGTTGCCGGTTAAGTTTGCCTTCTAATTATGAAATTATTATATGTAAGGCGATAGGAATAGGAATATTTAATTATTTATATTATAATCTTGAGATTCCATTCACTTAAAAGGTCAACCAATCTTGCAATAGGGGAGTACAACATGAATAATATTATATAATGTAGAGTTAAAATTTGAATTTATAACCTTTATCTTAATATCATGTAAAATGATTATCACTTGTTTTAAAAGCTGATAAAAAGAAAACTATGTAATTATTTATATTATATTTTTTAATCGTCATCACATGCGACTTTTTCTTGGAAAACATATATAAATGGATGTGATGTTTTAAACGTAGGAGGCAGCACAGATATTCACAACATACCAGGCTGCTAGGTTTCCTACTACTTTTGGTCATTGTTTCATCCACTTGGACCGTTCGTTTGTGATGAGCTTTATTTGTCTCATGTATGACCATGAAACGTGTGGAGACAAGGGCACAAATTATTCATTTGGGATCTAGATTATGGTACTTTTTATGCTCTCCAATCAGTACTTAAAGCGGCTCAAGATGAATTGAGATCTAAAATAAAATTTAAGTAAATTATTTGTAATTATAGAATAATAAAATATAAATTATTATATAGAATAATTTTCAAAATTTTCAATAAAATAAGATTTTATTTAAAATTTTTAAATAGAGTTTTTTTTATAATTTATATTTAATACAACAATGTAAAATGAGGCCTCAATGCAAATTTTATATCTCACAATTTAGCACGATCTTAAAAAAATTATTTAAAATATAAATAATTCATTATATTAAATATTAGATTTAGTATTATGAGGCCTTGCATATATTAAAAAATATAACAATTATTATAAATTTTATTTAATGAATTGTTTTTTATTTTTTTTCAAAAAAAATTAAAAAATATATTTCATTTTTTATTTTTGAGAACCTTACATAAAATTAAATGGCTTGCCATTGAGCCGCCCCGACTTAAAGTTGCTGATTTCTGTATGTATGTCATTGTTTGGGGTTGCGGTGAGCAAGACATATATAGCAACCGCGAAAGTAGTGAGAACCATCTAGCTAGGAAATGTCCAAGGGAGCATTGACTAAATTAACTATTGCTTGGTCTTCCGCTTGCTCTCCAAGCTTTTGAGTTTATCCCATGATCTCTCTCATGCATCATTATTCCGTGCTCTCCAAGGCTAAGATTTCCCTCTCTCATAGGACTTATAAATGGAGCATCTCACTTCAACTCTGATCACTCACACTTTAAATATTCATTGCTCATCTGCTCATCCATTCCAACTTTGGTCTGCCAAATAATTATCAAAAACATCTGAGCCAACAACATACGGAAGGGGAAACACAATAATCATGTCTCTGTTCTCACAGTTTCTGGGTTGTTTGATGTGCTCTAAGTCTCCGGTCTACGATGATGTGGGAGGCCCCCCTGTGAAAGAATATTTTTCACCTGATCATAAAGCCAAAAGAAAATCAAAATCATCGGGAGCTCCAATTGTAGTATCCTACTTCCCAGTTAATTCAAACCTCTCCCGCTTGTAGTGATATAGATCATGGCTTGGCTAGCTACAAGATGTTTAACTGGAAGAAGGTATACATGCTTGTGCCATGCAATCGTGAATAGAAGAGTAATGCAGAGTTCCGTCAGGTGGGCACGCTTGCCCAAGAGAAGTTTCAGGGAATATTTGAAGACCAAACATGGGAATTAATTGAAGGTTTTCATGGTGATCTTAGTATGTAATTTGATGATCTGGGAGTTGGGTTAGGGGGAGGGAGATTCTTCTGAATTATTTGTAATTAAATAAGACTTGTGCATTCGAATTTGTCAAAAGGATTTTTTTCTTCAGTTGCAGTTGTATTATATATTTGTTCATTTTACACGTTAACTGATCAAGGCTGGGCATTATTGGGCTCCTAATGGGCTTCAAATATGGAAAATGTGTTACAAAAACAAATAAATAACTTTGCCCGGAAGGAGTGCTCCGTCCCATTATTGTCAAATTTTTGTTTTTTTAAGAACACTAACATTAGCTTGGGCAAAATTAAAGGTTGGCTAAAATTTAGATAATATGTACTAAAAAGATTCCATATTGAATTGGACATCTCTAAAACAATTTAGATTTCTGCTACAGTGATTAGCCAAATTTGAATAACCAAATTAATTCGTCAAAAGTTAAAATAATAATTTCTCATTCCAAGTAAACATTAAAATATTAATTTCTCACTCCAATAAAAATACTATTTGATTTATAATTAAGAAATCTAGATAAAATTTTTGATGAGTTTAATCAAATTTTTTTTGTTATTAGCATTAAATGACTTTTAAAAATATGACTTGCATACATATTAATTTAATTATAATATAATTATTATTAATATTAAATTGGTAGAATTATAAAATGTGATACAAATAAATTAAATAAAAAATTATTAATTTAATAATATTTTATTATTATATAAAGAGTAAATAGCTAATCCAATATGGGAATTGAATTTAAATGGAATAGACAAATATAAAAAGGTGTGATATTAGCTAAATTTTGAAAATGTATTTGGCCAAGCCAATGCTAATGCTCTAAAAGCATCCGCATCAGCCTCGCTAAAACTCCTAAAAAGCTAAATTATGGACTTTGTGATCTCATTCCTCGCTGCATTGGCCTCGACAAAACAGAAAGTTCAAACGTTCATCTACACTAAGAGCATTGGTAATGATTTTTTCATCTTCATATGTAAAATTATCTCTTTTGAATAATGATTTTGTATTTGAAGAATGATTCCCACATTGGTTTATGCATATTTGAACCAAATAATAATAAAATATTATTTTTTTATTTGTTTTCTAAAATTATTTTTTATATATATTTTACAATTAACATCCACTTTGTATTATCAACTTAATAAAAATTTTATGTATCTAAATTATTTTAATATAAATTTTACAAAGTTAATTTTAATGTGTATGAGAGAAAAAAAAATAGTAAAATAATGTTTGAAGAATGAACAGTGCTTCTTCATATTTGAAAAATGACTGTTTATAGTTATGTAAAAATATAAAGATGAAGAAGCCAATGCAGATCTTTTCAAAAATAGATTCTTCAAATTTAAAGATGAAGATGAAGATAGAGAAGTTATTACCAATGCTCTAAATCCATCATTTTCTCCATACATAGCGATGTCCTATTCATCGCCAAATCATTATTTTATTCTAAAATCACATCTCCTCAATCGAAACATTCTATTTCCCTCGTGAATCCGTTCTCCCCAAAAACCTTCACTTTCTCTCCCTTTCTCCCTCGTCGAACACTCCATTTCATTTTTTTTCTCCTCGTTTCTCTCTTCCCTTCTCTTTCTCATCGGTTGTCTTTGGCCAAACACTCCCTCTCTCCCCTTCTCTCCATTTTTTCCATTTTTTTCCAATTCTATTGTTGTTTTCATTACCCCAGGACTGTAGAAGTTGGGAATCTGGTACTAGGAGAAGGAGCCATCGATTTGCAAGAGAAAATCAATATTAATCAACTGGTCAGGCCTCTATTAGGGTTCTATTGCCTCACAGAAGGTAATCAACTCTCCTTCTCTTATTTTTTTCGATTTGTAATTTTATTGTTTAGTTTTGGTTTTGGCTTGATTTGGTTTGCATCATGTTTGGTTCCATGCATGTTTCCTTTTTCTTTGTAGGGATATTTTTTTGCTGTTATTCATATATGTGTTTGAGTTTCGGATGAATGTTCCAATGAGTAGTGGATTCAAATCTGGATTCGGCCTGGCTTCAGTTTTGTTTCATTATTGAAAATTTTCATTTAATCTCTATGTTCATGGTGTAGTAATCTTCTGTTTTCTTTTTCATTATAGTAAATTTTAATTTTTTTTTCACTAGTAGATCAAGTAACTTGCATGCTTTAAAGTGAAAATTGTTTACTTGCATGCTTCAGTTTGGGGAGTACTCTTGTTACCTTGAAATCAAAGTGGCTTGGTTGACGCTATAGAATATTGAACAACTTATTTTCACTTCTCCTGTTTGTTGGGCACTGGATGATCTGGAACAGAACACATGAACATAGAATATTGAAATAAAATGTCTTTGTTGTTCTTCTTTGCAAAATAGAACACATGCATACCAGTTTATCTTCTTTGCATACTAGATCAGCAAAACAGAACAACAAGTTTATTTCTTTACTGTTTTTCTACAGATTTCTTTGCATAGAAGATCAGCAAATGACTTTTATTTCTTTGCTTTTTTTGCATATTTGTGGACTGTTTGTCTGTTGAAAATTTGTTAAAATTTTGAGGAATTTGTTAAAATCTAAAAACTTTGTTGGATGGCTGTGATTATATATGGGAGTTTATTACTTTTATTTTTCTTGTTCTGATTTCTGTCCAAAGATGATGATGATTCTATATGTAGTGCCAGATGATGCTGCTAGTTTTACATGAAAGAACATTCTATGTTCTTGAGAGTTTTCAACTTTAAATTGTTGTTATACTTGTGTGGTGAGCATTCAGGATAATTGGCTTCAAAGAGTCATACATATAGCATTGACCCCACGCTTTTGCAGGAGGTGCTCTGGTGCTTTCTTGCAAGAAGGTTACTACACTTGATTTTACAGCCAAGTGCTTTGTGTGAGTATCCATAACAGTTCACATTTTTTTTTTGTTACAAGCCAAGTGCTTTGTGTGTGTATGTATAATTGTTTACATCTTTTTAAAATAATTGTTTACACATTTGTTTTGCCATCTTTTTCTTGCCATTAGCCAAAACACGAGCTTATACTTTCCCACTAGTTCTTTCATCTAGAAAGTTGGAGTCCTATTAATTTTGTTATAATATTTACCATGGTTTCAAAACTTATTTTCAGCATGGGAGAAAAAGCATAAGGAGTTGGAACAATATATACTGATTGAGCTGTGAAAAGTTGAGTTATAACTTAAAATCTTATAATATATGGGCTTGGCCAGAAATCTCTCTCTCTCTCTCTCTATTATGCTTCTTTCTTTCAGATATATCATCCATGTGATAGTCCCTGATAATATCGATTTGTTCAGATATTACTTACTACAAAAACAAGGGTGGCAGTTCTTCTCGAAATTCCAAAATCCAGCAACAAATGAGCGGCTGGTGAAATTTTGTGAAAGAAACATTATGTGATTTATGGTGAAGAAGCTATGAGAGGAACTATGACCTTTTGCTGCATAATTCTGACCATCAAACAAGCATGGTGATGGGAAGTGAAGTAAGAGTAAGAAGATTCACATGGACTGTTGGTTGGTTTCTATGAACTGAAGAGGTTGAATGTGCATTTTTGGTTTGTATGGACTGAATGTGCATTTATACTTGTGATTTGGGAAGTGACGAGAAGAGGTTGAATGTGCATTTTTGGTTTGTATGGACTAAATGTGCATTTTTTTAAGCAAATATTATTGAAATATATAAAGTGTATTTGTAAAATATAAAAAAAAAATTTGTCAAATATTATTAAAATATTTAATATAATATTATTATTTTAACTTTAAGATGACTAGTCCAATATGACTAAAAGTTAAGATGACTAGTCAAAAGTTAAAGGTATAGTCAAAAATTAAGATTTTAGTTAAATTTTAGACTTGCAATGCCAATGCTAACATTAGGAAAGTTCAAAGGAACCTCCCTTGCTTCCTTGCTCTCTGCACTAATTCCTTCTTCTATTTTGTCTTTGTTCAAATGGCATGCATTAGCGACAAATGAAAAAATTATTAGATTTATACAAAAAATTTATAAAAAATAAATTTACATAATAATATAATTTAATGTGATACGTTAAATTTATTTTATTATAAAAAATATTTTACAGTCTAATGAACAACATCAATTTATGACTGTTTGTAAATTTATTTATATAAAATCTATAGACCAAATGCTTTTATGTATGGATAATTATCAATTTTGATTTAATTAAAAAAAATTAATTTTTTTTATCCATCAATATTCATCGAAAACAAGTTTTGAAAAACTTGTCGTGTAGAAACTTTAAAATTTTAAAATTAATTAAAACAAATTAAACTAATAGTGCGATTTCGTGACGTGGTAGACAAAAGCTCATTTGTAAAAAGAGACCCAATTCCTAAGAAGAAAAAGCATAGCAGCTTGCAAGGGACAAAGAAATATGAGGTGGTGCCACGTCCGATAGCCGCGTGCGTAGAAGCAACCGGTCATGAGTGCCACCCGCCGACCCCTGTCATCGTCACCAATTTATATAATAATAAAACATATAAAGACACGCATGTGAATGTTATGTTTTTAAGCTTCTATAACATACAGCTAATCCCACCGTATAATTTATTGAGTTTCATCTGGTCAACCTTCAGCCACTTTGAACCATTCTCGAATAACTTGTCTAATTGATGACCACGTGCCACGTGGAGAAGAGGGTCCGCATCATCTGGGGTCTAGAACTCGACTCTATTTCTCAATTATCTCTGCATGGTGCATTGATGCATATCAAATCCAGCCACTTATTCATTTTATCCAGAACCCTTATGTCAAACTTGACCAATTCCCACGGTCCCCCCAACTCTTCAGAAACGTCTACGTACGTACGTATTAGCATTCTAAGATCTAACACGTGTAACTGGTTTCGAGACAACTAGTCAAAGAGGTGGCTTGCTTGTCTCCAATAATCCACTGTGTCTATATATGTCTGCGGGGCACGTCTTTGTAACCAAGTTCATCATTCATTTCACTTCATCTGTTCTCAAAAAGTAAATCTTTTCTCCTGCAAAATCAGCTCTGAATCGAGAATGGTGATGGAAGGCAGCTTAGCAGACATGCTAATGAAAGTAGCCATGTTTGCTCTAGTCCAGGCGTTGGTATATCTCATCCTTTCCAAATCATCCACCATCTTCTCCAAAGACGAGAAGAACAGATCCCTTAGTTTCAGACGACTTCGCTCCACAAGCATTAATCGTATAATTGCTTCTCTTGGAGACATGCCTTCTGGTGGCGAGCCCTCTCCTTCTTCAAGGGGCCCTCTGTCTCCAATCCCAGAAGAGTCATAGGAGGCACGATCACGGATCATACGCCATTTTATAGATATCTTGCTGGTTTGCTGGTTTTGTTTTCTCAGATTGATGGCACAGCACATTGTTGCTGTTGAGAGCTTAATTTTATTGTTAAGATTGATTGTATTATATATGTACATATGGATTGAAGGGATCCTTTTATCTTTATTAATAAACCCAGTTATTGTAGTTTTGTGAACACGCAGTCTATAAATTGATATAGCCGAAGTTTTGTCCATCAACAACTCTCTCTCTCTCTCTCTCTCTCTCTCTCTCTGTGATATGGCGAACGGGTGATTGGAGATGGATAATAATCTTTTGTGGATTAGCTCTGTATATTTCATGTAAATTGAAGTTGAACTTTCCGAACAAGCTTCTGATTATTTTCGTATCAACTTCAAATTCAAAAATCTATTCGATCAAATAATCTAGAAGAATATCCCATAATTCTCGAGAAGGATACAATCAAAATTTCTAACATTCTCCTTTGAATCACTCCAAGACCACTGGGATCCATGCTTTTGTTGCCCTTCAACTATCTTTCTTGAGCTTTTAATCAAATTTTTCTTGGGCTTAGGCACTGCAACTTCAGATTTTCCCTTTCCCTTATCCTATAAATCCAAGGAAACAAACAAGTCTTGCAATTTAAATCACCAGAAGTCATAACTCTCGCCTGAGTAAATTGGAACATTAAACTTTTGCTATAGTTTATACTATTCAAGTTGACCAAGTTTCGATCCAAAGTTGGATTCATGAATGGATCCCTCTCCCAGTAGGACATTACTCACTCTCTTATGATGTAGCTGTTAGAAGCAATGGATCAGCTGCAGCTGCAATCTGTAGATCAAACTCTGGAGAAATTATTTTTACAGCAACGCAGCATATAGACTGTGTCAATCCAAATTTCGGAGAAGCCATGGCAGCTAAATTGAAAATTGAGGAAGCTGCATACTGACTTTTCTGAAATTATTATTGAAGGTGATAGCGTGGTCACAAATGCTTTAAATTGCCCTTCAACATCTCGGACTGGTCTATTTTCAATAGGGAAATACTCTAACTATAAAAGGATTATACACAAATAATTTCACAAATTGATGTGACATGACATGGTTCGTCAGATTATAAAATTACTTTATTATAAAGTCTAATAGATCAGATAAAATTACATCAATTTATAAGATTACTTATGTAATTCGTTTATGAATATAGCAGTACTTTTTTCAATATCCTCACAATATCTCAACTTTATTGAAATCTTTTTAAAGCTGGACTGCTTAGAAAATTCATTGGCATCAAAACCGATGACGCATCATTTGGTGCAATGGGCCGCAACAAACATGTTTGGCTACATATCCCTTGTTAAATTACCTCAATATGTATTAGATTTCCATGGTGGAAATTGGAAAAGATCCCCCAACTAGCCTGTCTATATGAACTTTGGTGAGTTTGGTCTGTAATAGCACTTTTATTTTCCCTTTCTCGTTATAAATATGATGCTTGCCTAAAAAAGAAAAGAGGTTTCTCTCTCAAAAGCCCTCTTTCCATCAAGTTTCTACCCGAAGCGCTTATCCATTCGAACGTGGTTTTGAATTTGATACTGAATTTGACGTTAAATTCCAGGAAGTATCACAAAAGAACAACGTACTATGAAAACCCCACGAAGTCAAGTTTCTAGAGCCACCGCTGGGCTCCCGCTAGGCTCTATTATGTATTTTTTTATGTTTGTTTTTTTAGTTCTTTTTTTATATAGATTTTTTTAATACTTTTAAATATTTTTTAAAAATAAAATAAATCTAGAACATCATTAAAAAATATTTCCTTAATTACGAAGTAGAAAAAATTAAAAAAAAAATCCCCTCCAAACAGAAAAATTAATATTTTTTTATGATTTTTTTTTTACTTTGTGATTAAGGAAGTATTTTTTAATGATGATCTGAATTTATTTTATTTTTTAAAAATATTTAAAAGTGTTAAAAAAATCTATGTAAAAAATAACTTAAAAAAAAAAACATATAAAAAAACACATACTAGAGCCTAGCGGGAGCCTAGCGATGGTTCTAGCATTATTCTTTGAAATACTACTCTCAAAGGATATCAAATACTCAAACATTGATTTGGGTACGTTAAGTACTGAGGTATTCTTAAACACTCTCACAACTATTTTTTATTTTATTATTATTTTTTACCAACTTTTTATTACTATTTATTACTTTTTATTATTATTCAATATTCTATTATTATTTTTTTATTACTTTTTCATTACTATTCACAAATATTCTCAAACATTTTCACTATCCAAATGTACCAGAATCTGTGAATGTTGCTTCATTTTTCTTTTTGGTAGCAAATAGACTAGAAAAAAGAGAAGATATGGTCGCTGCAAGTGTCATTTTTCTCTCTACTGTTCTACCAGTACATACACTCTCATATACTTCATTGGCAATCACTCCGATTATACACCTGAGCATATTTTAATTCATACAAAATCTCACCTAACACTAATCAATTTAACAAAACATTACCGTCTGGGCCAAAAAAAAAAACAAAAACAAAACAAAACAAAACATTACCATCAATAAAACCTAACTAAATTTATTGGCATAACGCCCAAAATGGTGACAATTAATTGGCATGACTTTTGTTCTTGGCTCTTTATTTTCTCTCCCCTATTTAAATAAGCTTGAGAAGAAAGAGGAAATCCAAAGGACCCCAGCATACGCCTGGCCTTTTGTCAGTAAGAGAAGAAAAAACAGACTATGAAGAAAGCATTACTAAGCTGCAATCCACATGTTAAACTCAGTCTATATGGACCTAATCAACACTCAGAATGAAACCTTTTTAACGACTAGAAGACTTCTGCCCCATCCAACAAGCCAAATATATACTTGTCCCGAAGGTGGCTCCAGATCCCTTTATATTGGGGCCAGAGATCCATTGATCCAAGACACAAGGTATAAGCTTCGCTCTAGGTAAAGTCCCACGACCTGCCCGGCAATGGTCCATAAAACTTCCCCGCCTCTACAATCCTTTTTACTTCTCCTTCTGTTGCTATCATGCCCAAGCATATATCAATCAAAACCATCCGGGCATGGGAACCTTTTCAACCATATCCAACGTATAGAGGGATCCTTATCACTCAAGGGCCAAAATGTTAGAGAACTGTACCACGAGCTCAACTTCAAGGAATTTATATGTACCAACAGTAATCATCCAGGCATTAACGGCCGTAAACACACCGGCGAGGATGAGTTTGACGACCAGGAGTACACAATCATAGCGAGACAATCCAAAAATTATCTTAAAGTTGCCACTGATGTACTTGGGTTACTACTGATTCAGAATCTGCTATGAATTGTAATGAAAAGCTATATATGATTATTATATAGATGTGCTTTATACTTACCAGCTTTTATTGATCCTAAGCTATTCCACTCATTCTCGGTCATTGAGGTCTCTGCTGATTAATATCTTCAACCGTTGCCATACTATCACCTGATCGCTGTTTGTTGGGTGAGATTTGAATTGTCCATATCAAGGGGAAAGGACAACTTTTCTAGGATAAAATTTGTTTAGTTTCTAGGTATAACACCAACAATGCTTATAAAAGTTGAGATCATCATTCATTAGGAATTCAAAACAATGCCTGTAAGCAATGAATCTGGCCAGTGCTTAAAAACCTTAATACAAATTAAATCTTGCTCTTTCTTGAGTTCAATTGTAAAAATTAAAGGAAAGGATATCCAAAACAAAACTGAAGAACAAGAAAGCACTACAAAAACTTCCTCAGCAATACAACTTGTTCAGTTGATCCATTTTACTAGTCTAAGTTGGCTGCTCAGCGCTTTCCACCACCACCTCCCAGTTTGGGGCCCTTTGGTGCAGCACCCTTGGGCAGGCTTCCCTTGCTCTGAGTCTTTTGAGTCTTGGCCATCGTTTCTGCTTTCTTTGCCTTCTTCTCATCCTTTGTTTTCTTGATTCGCTCCTTAATTTCACTGCACAAAATGCAAGTATTCAGCAGATAATTATGTGCCAGAGCCACGTTTAGTAAAGGGCACCCAAGTAATCTAGTACTGATATTCAAATCAAAAGTAACCGTTAGCAAAAATAACCCCTATGTCAAAGGTTCGATTTCCCAAGGGATCAAACTGCGATTTAAAAGGGAGGCCATAGCGGTGGGTTGCCGTGCTAGTCTCCCCAGGAGTTTGCCTAGTCTCCCCCATCATAAAAAGAAAGAAAGAAAGAAACTGTTAGCAAAAACAACCCCCCCCCCCTTCCCAAAAAAAAAAAAATTGTATGCCAAGTCTTCTCATATCCAGTTAGAAACCACAAGTAAAAAGGTGTCTGCAACCTTTGTAGTGAGGAACATTCAAATTATCAACACCCACTTAACAAAACACATCCAGTGATATTTTAACTCAAGATGTAAGCCAAACTCACTCTTCACACAAAGAAATTAATAAAAAAAAGTTAAGCATGTCACTTTTTCATTAGTCACTTGAATGTTTTTTTTTTTATAAGTTAAGAGTCACTTGAATGTTAAAATGAATAGAAACATTATTTGTTTACAACTGAACAAAAACATTATTTTGCACTGATCATGTAGCTGCAAAAATTTTTGCCAAGCATCATATCATATATTTCAAAAGACTGGTTTCAAAACTTACTAACCAAACAATGCAATATGTTAATGGTAGGAAAGGAAGCAATACCGAAGAGCAGCTTCTCGTGCTGCATCTCGTACTTCTGGTTTTTCAGTTCTCTTTTTCTGGATAATTTCCAAGGTAGCTCCAACGATGGACCTTGAGTATGGCTTCTTGGTGGCACGGCGTCTTTTTTTCACAGCCTCAGCAGCTATGTCCTGCAAGCCACATGAAGTAAAAATATAAATCATACCAGACAGTTGTAGCATGAAGATGAGTTATCATCAAGATAATGGGAAAATATTCCACCTTTTTATGTTGCTTTCTGTACATAGCTGTCCAAGTAAGCTTTGAAGGCTTCAATCGATTGTGGAAGTACCTCTTGCATTTTGAGTTAGCAAACAGGAAAACCTGAATTAATCAAACAATGAGATAAATATCGCTCTCACTGCACAAACAACAGGAAATTAACCCAACACCGTCTTCTCAACCAAACAAAAAAAGTTGAAAAAAACAACTTTTTTTTTAATGCAGTAGCCGAAGCTCGGCAATGATTGTTTCAATTAAAAGTTCACCTGAGAATCTGATCTGACAAATCTGATACCCTTACCAGGGTAGATCTTGGCACCGCTGAAGCGGCAGAGTTCAGTCCTGAAACATCAGCAGTAAGAACTCAGCAAATACGGTGAAACTTTTTTGTAAAAAAAACAAGAGGCAACCTGAATGAGCAATACGACAGCTCAAAAACAAGCAAGAGTGTCTGCCCACCACTAAACCACAATCAAGGCTTTGAATCCATGATTTAACCTCGAATTACCCTTTCACATGAATGATAGAGCAAATCTTGATGTTATGATTTCTATCATTCCTAGACAAGCATCAAAGCACACGAATGTTGTATCATGTATGGATATAGAGAAGTTTCTAATAAACAATCAAAATGTCAAGCTATCAATACAATCCAGTCTATTATCAACGCTAATCGAATCCATTTTATGGACCAAACAGAGAGACATAAGAAACCGAAACAAAAGGTAACGTACTTGAGAACCATGGCTGCTGCTCTCCGGCTTTACCCTTTGCAGAAACCCTAATACGTAAAATGAAAACCGTAAATAGAGTTGAGCTTGAGATGCGAAGATGATGATTGAAATTCCAAATGAGCGGCCCGTAGAAGGAGGGCTGGGCCCAATTCAACATGTGAGCTCTGGGCCTATCTGCCTATCTTCATTCGTAGAGTGCCCCAAACGCAAGTCCAAATGATTTTTTTAATAAGTTCGTTTGGAAACCTTGTGTGATTTTCGTGATTTTGATGTTAAAAATTAAACTTTCAATTGAATAAGAAGTCACTTAAAACTAGGATTTTTAAAAAAAAAAAAATAAAGAGTAATATTATTCATTTAAAATCTGAGTTGATATTAAACCAGGATTCTAATTTCTTCAATATCATAATTTAAAATTGTTTATGTGGGCCTTCTAATGATTTCATGATTTAACATGTTTAAATATATTTTTTCTTATGCAATAAATCTTTTTTGAGACATTGAAAAATAACTTCATGAAAGATTGAAAGGGCTAAAAATCTGATAAGCAACTCTTTAATTCTCGCCGCAATTGTATAAACCCAACAAAATCCACCCATCCCTCAGTTCTTCTGGCTGTCCTAGGATTTCATTGAAGTCAGCTTTGGGTACCCCCCACCCCTCCATGATCAAGGTTCCAAAGAATGTAAGCTCTCTTCATATTATGAATGCAGTTCCCATGCCAGTCTCCTTTAGTTGTAAGCTGTTTGAAAGTTTTCAAGCAATGGAGGATGACAGATCAGTAGGAGAAAGAAATCAGCAAAGTTCAGTCTATCCATCCAAGTTCCAAGAACTCTTTCTGCTTTCAGTCTATCCAACTAGCATAATGCCAAGAAACAAAATGGAAATATCTCAAAATTGCTGTTATACAGTAATGAATCTAATGATTCCACAAAAAGAAACTTCATTAATGAATTTTCATCAAATACAGTAGTACACTGATGAGCCCACCCCTACAAACCAACCCTACGGTTAAAACTCCACATTGTACAGATTACACCACAGAATGCGTGAAACAACCTCATCACAAAATAAAATTTAAGTACTGTGAGAGGTGAGGGCAAATTGAGGGGGGCAGCTTTCCACCTTGGAACATCCGAATGTGCAACTCAAATTTCCTTTGTTGAATAAATAATTCTCGGGGAGTTCTCAAATTTTTTAGAATCTCCATGTTGCCCTACACTATCATAACATCCAAAGAATGTGCTGTCAAAGCCACGAACAAATTTTACCCATTTTGAAGTCCCTCGATTGCCTTTTTCCATTGCCATGCTCTTTGTTTCGCATCCTCCAATGACATCACCTTTTTTGGCTGAACCATTGCATAAGTTTGAATCAGAGAAAGGGGCAAAAAACAGCAGTCTTAAACGTATCTGTAATTTTTTTCTCAAATTTTGCTGCCAAGCATGGCTGTGTTTTATTGTGCCAGCCAAATCAAGAAATAAAAAATTATAAGAAATTAGTGAACAGGAAATATGCACTTGATGATGATAAAGCAGTGAACAAGGATGCATACTGTGCAAATCTTGAAATGTGAAGGACTTGTGACTTGGACGCTGAGGTCATTGGGGTTGTCTGACCAAATTATGTTTCCCTTCACAACCAGTTTTGAAGGGTCCACATAAATCAATTTCGGCTTGTTGGTGAGGATAAGCTGCACCTTCTTGCTGGTTAATTTCTGTAATTTCTTCACCAATGAGATCATAAGAACAGATTCCCCAGGATCCAGGAACTGTTGCCTGTTAACATGGTCAGCATAGAAATTAGATATGCCCACAGCAAGTGACCCAGCATGTATGCATACAAACAACCAAAACAAAACACAAAAACATCTGAGAGTGGTCAAGCAAAAAAACCACTAATGCCACACATTTAAAACTCTTTTCGGAATTGAGTAACAGAATCTAAAGGAAAGAGGCCCAGTCCCTTATGAAATTTCAAGAGAATCTTCCTTTTAAATTCCTTACAGAAAAGCATACACATTATTAGAAAACAAAGCAACTCTGAAAATCCATCCGCAAAGTGCATAAATATACTGCAAGGCATTCCTCAAACCACCAATGCCATACATTTAAAACTCTGTTTGGAATTGAGAAGGTATAACAAAATCTAAAGGAAAGAGGCCAAGTCCCTTATGAAATTTCAACAGAATCTTCCTTTTAAATTCCTTCCAGAAAAGTATATGCATTATTAGAAAATCATGCAACTCTGAAAATCCATACGCAATGTGCATAAATTTACTGCAAGGCATTCCTCAAAACCAATTCCACTGGAGTGGATGGTGTACTTAAGATCAGGTCCAACCACCATCTCGTGCACATTAAAAGTTGGGACTCCAAGTCAACAAGCACAACATAACATTTACAGCCTCTAAAAACTTAGAACTCACATCAGATCAAATTTCAATTCAGAGAATCACAGGGTTTTGTGTAACAGTAAAACATGATTTGACAGCTTGATGCCAAGCATGAAGCAAAAGACGTTGAGCAAATACCATTTTGAATCAAATGAGTCAATCGAAGCAAGCCTAGTTATATGGACAGGCCCTTCAGATGATGATGCAGCACCACAATTACCATCAGCTTTTACCGCTGAACCGTCCCCGATGTGCGAAGGGTTCCATGATGAATCTTGAGCATCATCGCCCTCACTTGATTGAACCTAAAGTTTCCAAGAATTATTTTTAACCAAGAAAGTGATGCTTGGGAAGAGTGAGATTTCTTCAAAACGGTTTCATGCATGACACAAGGCATACCCCTGGTTCTGGTGCAAGTTTTGGAGGGGTTTTCCCTCTTAAATTCTTCCAGTCAATTCCCTTGAAAAATGGGTGAGTCTTGAGTACTGCATAACCATCTGGTCCAGCACCTGGTCTCCTGCTGGAATCTAAATCCTGAAACATGATTGTGACTGTTTTAGGGAATTTAAACACTTCACATTGCAATATGGTCACAAATAATTGAGATTGCATCTAAAAAATAAATTATCGCATCTTAAAAGTAGATATTTTGTCATGACATGCATGTCCTTGTTGTTCCCGCATGAGGGATAAATTAAATTATAAAACTTGAAAGATCATTTATTGATGAATAAAAAAGTATTCTCCTTTATTTTGGAAAACTATCAAATAGTATGCTCATACAAACAATGATCTAAATTCTGGAATTAGATGGACATTTCATGATTATCTGCCAATGGGTCACCAATATCAGAAGGACGAAATTCAATCAGTAGAACATATCACCATGCAGAAGGAAGGACCTTCCACTTTCCAGAAAAAACAAAATGGTGGATAAATGACACTTTGATGCCCTAAATCATGAGTACAGTGTCAATATTTCTCTTCAACTATAAACGCCCTAAATTGTGAGGTTAATTGCAATTCCCTCCTAATGTCAAATTTTCCCATTAATCTTAAAGTTTAGGAGTTCATCACATTATTGCGTGATTACATGCCCATTTTCCTTTCATACCTTTTCTTTCTTTCTTTTAGCCATCACATGATAAGAATATCGAAATTAAGATTAAATATGATGAAATTTCAGATTTTTATAGAGCAGGAACATTAAACTAATCACATAGTTTAGAAGTTGACTGTTTAAATTTAAAGCTAGTGGAGGGGGGAGGATAATGCATAGTTCTGGGTACGAAAGTTTATTGGATGCATTGTCAAACATTCTAGGAACCAATAGTGCACAAAAAGGCTACACAGTCTTGGATTACATAAGTTCTCTACAAAGTCAATCTCAAAAGACAGTCATTTCGGGTTATTCATTTCAAGGCATAACTGTTGGCAATGCAAGAATATGTGGGAGTTCAGGGGGGAAAATGAAGGTCAATACTTTGAAATTCTGCAATCAACAAAGTAAACAAGCAGGACTCTCAAGGGAGCGATGATGCCAATATTCGTAGTCAACCAGTCATTTTATGATGCTATACCTAGGCTCAGTAGAGCAGGAATGAGGAATAACTCCGGAAAACAACAGACCAAAATGGTGAATGTTTAAAAGCTCAAGTAATCGAAAAAGTAAATTAACAAGACACCCAAAGGTGGCAGTGGTGGTCATTGCTTTTTGTAGTAGGTGTGGAAGTAGCAGTAGAAAAAGGAGGATGAAGAGGAGGGACGACAAGCAAAAATGGAAGAAGCTGCATTGTTCCCAAGACCCACCTTCAATGTCTTCAACTGAAAACAGTGGTTGCCTTTTTCAATTTTTTCTTCCAACAAGAAGCCCTACGACAATAATGGAAGAAGGATTTTGGTTTCTCTTCCTCAAACGGAATAGACCAAACCATGTACCTTCAAACCAATGCCAACATGAGGTTGCCCGACAACAGAGTCATATCATAAATATTATAGCTGAAAACCCACCACAATAACTTCGGTGTAATTCTAATTTGTGATTACTATGTCAATGTTTTAATTAACTTTCCTAATAGCAAAACGAAAAATTCATCAATAGAAAGAAAAAAAACACTCTTTGAGCAAAACTCTAGGAATTCCATATATAACACTAGCACGTTTACACAAGCACTCAAGCTAACCACAGCTGAGGTTGTAGCTTACCAATAACCGGTCAATGATGTCTCTTGCCTCTTCTGAAAAGTAATCTGGAAATCTAATATCTCTGGCTATAATTCTTTGGAAAATAAGCCATTCGCTTGCATCTTTGAAAGGAGAAGTTCCTGAAAGCATTTGGTACAAGGTGCAGCCAAGGGCCCAGAGGTCATTTCTGTTTTGATATTTTCAAAGAAAGCAAAGGAAGTTATCCTACATAGGTATTACAAGTTAAAAAACAAAAAAATAGAAAAGAAAAAGAATAAAGTATGAATATCAAGTATTGAAATCATTTACAAATAGAAATATTGAGGTTAAGAATTTTTTATTTATTGCACTAATGATGCAGTCTAACTTGCATGCCTGCTTAATCAAGAAAAGAGTCACTCACCCAAACGTTGCAGGAGAAGAATTGAGAACTTCCGGAGGAACGTATGCAGCTGTCCCCACAAAAGTACAGGCCTTATCATCTGGGCATGGCATTAACTGAAATTTTTTAATTCATCACTCAAAACTAGTATTAAACAGCTTCCACTTGATAATAATTAATCTAACCTGATGCAGCATTTGGAGGAACTGTAATTCGGCTCTCCTGCATAGGCTTTACGCTCCCAAAATCAGCAATTTTAACATGTCCTTCTGCAGTAAGCAGCAAGTTCTCGGGCTGCAATTTGAGAAGCTTTTAGAGTTATTCATCCACTGATAGAATATTTCGAGTTAGGAAAATACCTTGATATCACGATGTATCAAGCCCAGACTATGAATGTACTCGAGTGCATCGACAACTTCAGCTGCATAGAAGCGGGTTTCATCCTCAGACAAGCGACCTTTCTGCAGATAAAAGTAACTGATAGTGGATATTGCGGAATGACAAGCTAAAAGGCAATACCATTTACTGGAAACATAAGAAAAAAATGGAATTCAAGATATTTTGACAAAGCAAATAGTCAGGAAAAAAAAAGATTTTGAGCAGCACTGCGTTAAATGTAATGCAGATAGCCTTTACATCCTGGAACAGAGGCAAGTTAAAAGGGAAGAGTAGGATGACTGGAAAGCAGCTCCATTGTCTCTAGTGCAGGGCATTTGAAGGCATTTTCAGGGTAATTTGAATTTGATAATTCCAGCGTATGAATGCTATTACTCCATCATAAGCTTACCCTGGTTATTTGATCAAAAAGCTCTCCACCTTCACAGGATTCAAGTGCCATATCTACACAACATAATAAAAGAAATTGATATCAAATAATATCCCAAATAAAGCAAAACCAGAAAACAAGACAAGGAACAAAAGAGTGCCTACAGAATACTGGTACAAAATATAAGATATTATGAATAAATTACACTAAGAGTAGAGTACCTACATAGTGAAAAAGTATCTTGAAATGTAAAAAATAGCCTCACTATGCCAGGATGATCCAATTGATCGAGCACAATGCGTTCCAACTTCACATAAGATGTTTTATTTTCTTTGGTAATGAATTTTTTGTCCATGATCTTCAGTGCATATACAGTTCCTGTATCCTTCTTCTTTGCCCTAACAACCTGTTAGCATCATTTATTTGATGTTCAGAGAAGACCAATAATAAGAAATCAATACTAGGTGCCCACATGTACAAATGTTGCCAGGGATGAGAGAGAGGCTAAAATATATATAAAAAAGGACGATTAACTGAAATTAACTAAAACCAAAATATGGCAGCAAAAAACAGGTAAAACCTATGTAGCAGCGAAAATTAACTGAAATTATATGGGTAATATATTTAAAGCACAGAAACAGAAAGCCTCATATTTGGCTCAAGCTTAGCCTTTCAATCAAATGAAAACCATAACAATTCAAGTAAAATGTATCTAGCAGTGAAAATAACAGGTATCCTCACAAAGCATCCGATAAAATTTTAGTTAAAAAAAAAATTCAGTTAAAATGGACAAATAATAGTCAATCCATACCATCAATCAACTGAAAAAATCACCATGATAACATGAGACACTTCAGTGATTAGAGGCGGCTTGCATGTATGGCCACAATGCTCTTCAATGTAGCAACTCAGTCAGACTGATCAAAATAATAAAAGTCCGAGATTTTTATGGCTTCTCTCTCTCTCTGTGTCTCTGGATATTTATGTATTTGCTCTAAGCTTCTAAAAGTGCAGGTGAGACTTGAGAAGCTCCACTAATCTTAATAGGCTGTGTTGTCTCAAGAACCCGCATGATCTCCTCAACTCAATAATTGTTCTCTTTCTTCTTCTTTTTTGTGGTTGAGAAGTAAAAGTTCCAGCACGCTATAAAGCTGAACACAACCATACTACTTGGGAGAGCCGCATTTTTCATTTTCTGAAAACAACAAAGCACCAATGCAAGGACCAACGGAATAAGGGAAAATGCAATCTTTGCCTGAGTTCTCAGCAACCTAAGGAGGAGGCTCCGATATCAAGTCCCATGTTCCGTCACAACCCATTTCAGGGCCCAATTATCAAACAATCTTACTGGTAAATCCAACTGCCCTATTGTGCTATACCCAACTGGGTTTATCATAATTAAAAATCACATTTTTTAACATATGAATGAAACCGCTATAGAAATGCCAACTGCCCCTCATAATTTTATTGCGCAATGCCCAACTGATCATCATCAGAGAACTACTTCCCATTTATAAATATTCCCAAAAATGGCTTATATAAATGTACAACATTCAGTACCCAATACCACTCAACCATCAAAACGTAACAATCAAAATATAATAATAATAATAATAACAACAACAACAACAAACTGACACAACCCAGATTGCACGAAAAGAAAAAAACGCAAATGAACAAATTAAAAGCCATAATTTGCCAAGATGAACATTTAGAAAAAAGAAAATATAAACCTTGGAATAGGAACCGACGCCGTAGATCTTGCCTAGCTCAAAATCCTGAATTGTAAAACTCTCCTGGGGTGCCCTAAAAGCAAAGCTCTTGGATCTCTGCACATTCCCACCATTGGAAGAATTCCCCTGAATTTTCAACTTGGAATCAAAATCCTTCTCCATTGCCAACATGTCCCTCTCTCTCTCTCTCTCTCTCTCTCTCTCTCTCTAAAATTCTCTACATATCATCTCTCTACACCCACCACCACTTATCTCCTAGAAAAAAAAATGGCAGGAGAGCAGAGAACAATTAGAACAGAGAGACTGTCTTTCTCTCTCTCTGCTTGATATTATTCTCTGAAAAAGAAAAAGGAAAGGTGGTAAGTAGTGCCCTTATTGAGGGTTTATATATTATGGGTATCTATGTGTTGTGTAGGTGAAGGTGATCAGCTTTAGCTTTGGCTCTGGTTTTTCAATTTTCAAAACCCTAGAAAGTATATTGGATAATGAGAGAGAGAGAGAGAGAGAGGATCAGTATCGTTTTTGATGGAGGAGAGGAAGGTATGGGGATTGAAAAGAAGAGAATGGCACATGGGATTGAATGATGGAGATCATCTCTCTCTCTCTCTCTCTCTCTCTCTCTCTACACCTAAAAAAGGGCGAAGGGGGTTAGGGGTGATGCTGATGCTCCATGATTGGATATGGATACCACGTTATGAAAATACATATACACATGTATTATGTATATATGTATATATATAATGTCTCCATGAAACTTGAAAGTCAGTCTGTAAAAAAAATTCTTGTGAATTCTTTTCTCCATAATCAGTAATCAGTATGATTTGACAAAGCTATTGTTTTGATAAGGAGCAGAATTCGCCATATCCAAGATCAAGTTTATAAGTTCGTCAAAGACAAATGTTATCAAATATCAGTATTTCAAATACACAATTATATTATTTCCACAAAAATCAAATTATGCAATCAAAAAAATCTTATAAGAAAATATTTTCAATATTTTTTTACATGAAACTTGATCTGGAATTTGTTATTTTAGGATCAATGTGAAATAGATCTTATAAAGATAGCCGAGGAAAAAAACAAATCTGCTAAAGATATCTCTTTTTTAAGAATCTGGGAGACCATTTGAAGTCACTTTTGCTTTTGAAGGTGAGACTCGGCAGTTCAACGTGAACCCAGAGTTTGGAAAAAGTTTAAAAATCAAGGTGGTCAAACTGTCCAAGTGCTCAGACAACAGATGTACTGATCGAATTCGAAGATATACATTTTCAATGCCTTATTTTCGGAAGTACGTTTTTTTTTAATCGAAAAAATCAATTAATTGTCCTGTTAAATATCATCATCTATTTATACATATAAATATTTTAATTAAAAAAAATTCACAAAAATAAATATTAAAGTTAATATACTTTAATGTAATATATTAGATTATTATATTTATAATCTCCAAATTTATGTCAATTTATAAATTTTTTTTATTGATTTTTTTTTACTGTAACACTTATATTTTTAGGTTTTGCTATTCATCCTCTCCACACTCCATATTCCGTATTTTTTAATATCTTTTTAAATTTTGTTTTGAATTTATTTTTTTTAAACTATTTATAATTTTTTATTTATTATTCATATAAAAATATATTTGATAAAAAAAATTAAAAAAAAGGTAGAGCGTGGAATGAATAGTGGAGGTTATTTTTAGAAGCTCAAAACATAATTAAGGGAAAAGGAGTATTTTCCAGTGGTCCACATTGAGAGAAGAAGACAGGAGTACGTTTGTGCTTGGGACCGAAACTGAGAAGTGGGCGCAAGGTTAATCCTCTCGTTCTTGTGGTCCAACACGTCCACGTTGGCACCATAATCAAAAACTCTCTAGTACAGCAGTTGTATAATAAATTTTGGAAATGATAATATACAATTTTTTATATCAACTATGTTTTAAGTTGATCCGAATTTTATAAAATTATATTTTTTATGAGTTATTTTATAAAAATATTCTATATTATTTAAAATAAAGTTGCGTAAATAATTATATCATCTTCTTTTGGAAATGCTCTCACTCACTCTCTGGCATGAACATGCACGTGGAGTAGAAAGAAAAATTAGGGTGTGCTTCGTGAAGGAAACTGACGACTCTCCTTTTCCTCTCTGCCTTTCAGAAGAACAAATTTCCAGATCATGTCGCCAAGTTTCAAAATAGTATGCCAGGCCAAAGATAAGATAAAAGGACAATCCTTGTTGAACCGAGATCTACTGACAAAATAGACGGATAGTTTTTTTTTTTTTTTTAACTTGAATGATTAAAGAAGTGATTATTAGTGATTTTTTTTAAAAAAAAATATTTAAATATGTATAAAAAATGATTGAAAATAAATAAATAACTACATTTGCATTTGTCAATACAGTGCAGGGGACCATTCTCGATCTCTCGGTCCCCTAGCATTGTCCTAGGATAAAAACAGTAGCAAGTCACTTCATAAATAGCACCCTAAACCAATCATACCTCATCAAGCACAAGATGATTCGCATTCCACATTGCTTACCATGATTCTTATCCAATATTCCAATGGAGAGAGTGAAGATAACCCATACTTGATCATTCTCGACAAGAAAACAAAGTGAAAACAAAAACTATGACAAAACCAATATACATTTTGCAAAAGATGCTTATACCTAAAGTTCCCCGAAAACAATTCACACCAGGGGAAATAAATGAACAGTAAATAACCAAAACTGATACCAAATTAAGGAAGAAAGAACAAGATGGAAGAGTCGGAGGTTCTGCTGTTAAAATGTTTTGGTGTCACTTATCCCAGCCGTCCTTCCGCGTGTCGAATTCCAGTTTGCGGCCAGCCAAACTTCCATACATCTCTGAAAATTTCAGGAGGCAGTTGCTTCTGTACTGGTAATGCACTTTCGTGTTTCGGCTAATCGCTGCACCAGATAACTTCGAGGTGTCTATCGCCCATGCTGGTCTTACATATTCTACAGTTCTAGAAGAGCTTGCATTTGCATACAAGAAATTTAGTAAAACATCCTCGCAATTGAAGTACTTGTCGACCAATTCCCTCCCTTGCTTGGCTGCCTCCCCCCAATACCTCTCAAAAGCTACTTGACTGTCTATGAAAGCTGCCCCTGTAAGAATCATGTTATACCCTTTACGTCTACGGGCATATTTCTCACCCCTGTACTTCAAAGGGCTTCCATCGATGAGCCGTGGGTAGAACCCCACAATACGATCCGGGTGCTGACGCCAAACCTTAAAACCCCGCTCGATATCATCACACGTCATCATAATGTCGTCGTCAAGCTCCAGAACAGCACGAGTCTTTATCAAAGGATCTATTTTGAACCGATTATTCAGTGAGTTCTCTTTCTCTATTCTGATCCTGACTGGCACCGCCGAGTCCAGATCACTCAGTTTGGGAGGCACTCCCTTATTCCACACCACAACAATTTCTCGCACCGAAGAGCACCTTGAGTAATGCTTCACATACATTTTCAAATTCCAGATCCTAGCATCATATGTCATTGTTAATAACGTGAACTGTGAGTAGTGGCCTTTCCACAGGTAAGCTTCCTCAGCACCGTTGCCACCATAGATATACTTAACCCCTGTACACATTAATGCAATGCCTATAACAACAATTATAGCAATAACTAGTCTTCCAACACACGTATTAGGTCTTATCCGTCCTCGGAGAAATGAAGGTGCTCTGTTCAAGCGGCTGCAAAACCGTCTCAGTTTGGAAGAAAGCAGATTTGACCTTTCCCATGCCAAGGAAGCATAGCTTCTCTTTCCTGAGTTGTGAACGCACCAGTTCAGGGGAATAATACACTTCACGGCTCCAAGTAGCACGCCAAGCAGTATGACAAGTACAGCAACAACTGCAACTGAAGCACAACCAAGAATAAACCGCCAGAATGGATCTCCTGAAGGTACACGGTCCCCATCCATAACCCCAACCCATTCACCAGAACTTAACTGCTGCACATCAAGTTGATGATAGCGACGACCATTCCAAGAGTTACGACCTTTATTAGGCTCCGTTAAGCCGAAGGGGACTTCAACTTCTTTAAATTCATCAACTGTAAGAACTTCTACATTGAAGATCCGCACTCGTCTCCCATATGTTTCGCCACAGTCTTGACCAATGCGATAAAGGTTTCCATTGTAGAAAAATGGTCTCCCTCCATTCCGAGCCCCCAAGCTCTTGTCAGCATTATATACAGGATTCTTCTTGTGTGGTTTCCACGGACCAAATGGTGAGTTGCTATACCAGATCTCCAGCTGTCCATTCTTGCTGGCACCAAAACCACTGTGATCCGAACCAAAAAGCCAATGCTTTCCATTATAGTCAATAATGAAGGAATCGACAAGGGGCTTCTTCATGATGACCTTTTCCAGTGTCCATTGCAATGGAAAGTTGAGTGCACGGTAAAGACGAAGTTCTCCTTTCTCACTACTCTCAGGCATCATATAAATCTGTGAGAAACAATAAGAAAAATGAAGCAATGCAATCAATGCACAAACCTTTCACTTAAATATTCTGGTAATGTAATTGTCGAGTGTGTGTTTCTAGCTTCTACATGATTCCTTGACAATTTTCTTTTAATAGGAGACATTTGACAATTTCACTGTTTGAACAAGTTTTTTTGCTTGAATTTCAGAATTAACATATCTGTCCTCCATTAAAACAGAGTTCCAAAAAGAGTTGTAAAAAAGATTTGTGTGTATCATTACTCTTTTGATATGTTGATGCCACTGGTGGAACATTATCAATTAGTCCATTTTATAGCTCGCACAAATTATGTTATAAGGTGCTCTAAGGATGTTTACTTATGTAATGTGTCTATATGTGCACACAAAAAAGAGATTCAAAGTCTTACTTGGCCAAGGTAGTTGAAGACATATGGATAAGAGAGATGCCACTCCTCATCCAAGGCAATGCCCACTTGTTGCCAACTTGCTCCCTTATCAGTACTTTTAGCGACTCCAATGTCTCCTTGCAAAGTGATGGAATTCTTGGTTTCATAGAAGAGGTAGAGTGTATCACCCTGATATGTGATTCCAGAACAATTGAAAATTAAACTAATTTCCCAAACAAGGTAACAATGAAGAAATCTAATATATATTCAAAACAAAAACAGACCAAGAGACCCTCATAAATAATACGATCCTGGGTTTGAGCATTGGTAGTGGTTTATGCATCTTCATATGCAAAATCATCTCTTTTGAAGAATGATTTTGTATTTGAAGAATGATTCAAACATTGGTTTATGCATATTTGAACTAAATAATAATAAAATATTTTTTTATTTTTATTTTTTATTTGTTTTCTAAAATTATTTTTTATATATATTTTACAATTAGCATCTACTTTGTATCATCAACTTAATACAAATTTTATGTATCAAAATCATTTTAACATAAATTTTACAAAGTTAATTTTAATGTGTATGAGAGAAAAAAAAATAGTAAAATAATGTTTGAAGAATGAACAGTGCTTCTTCATATTTGAAGAATGACTGTTAATAGTTATGTAAAAATATGAAGATGAAGAAGCCAATGTAGACATTTTTAAAGACAGATTCTTCAAATTTGAAGATGAAGATGAAGATAGAGAAGCCACTACCAGTGCTCTTATTAAAAAAGGATGGACTTTCAAAACCAGTTAACTATGATTCTTAGGGAATAACACCGATACATTCCTCCTTCATGAACCCTGCAAATTTGCCTTCAAGGGCAACATCTCCACAATATATATTATGTCAACTCACTTGATGGCCTCTTCATTCTCCTAAACCTCATACAAAAAAAAAAAGAAAAAAAATCCCTGTTTCTTTGTATTTCTGTCAATAGGCTACACCAATGTGTTGAAACCCTAAGATTGTTACCTAACCATCCTAACGTTCATCACATCAATGACAGTTATCACCTTTCTCTAGGAATTCAGTCTCCTATCTGAAGCCACTTGAGGGAAACCGGTCACCTCTCCAAAGGTACATAACCAGCAGAGCATCAGAATTATTTCTAATACTTCTGCTTAATTCCAGAAAGCCAAAAAAAGGTAACAAGGCAAATCGAGCCGATATTATATGTTTCCGTCTCTCAGACAAAGAAACAGTTGACTCTAGCTTTTATATAACATTAGACAAGACAACCATGAAATGTTTTCTAGGTTATTTTAATGCAAAAATCACTGAGTAAAGGCAAAGTGACCAAACTTGGAATATGAGCATAAAATGGCAGAAATTAACAATAGATTCATCAACTTTTTTCAGGAAAATAGATAAAAGAATTAAAAACCACGCACACACAAAATCAGAGGCATATGTGTTGCATAGCATAGATATATTAAATTAAATCATGAAAAGAACACTAAGTTCATACAAAAAATAGCCAATTGAATTTACATCTTCATTTTTCAGTAGAGGTCTTTTACATTCACAGTTACTGATTTCAAAGTAGAAGGCCTTCCCTGAAAAAATTGTGCACAACGGTATTTTACTTCCCCACTGTGAAGCATTGTTTTCATCTTTTTTAGCTAGTTTTGGATACGCTTAAGAACAAAAAAATACGACTCCCAAATTCTCACACTTGAAACCAAGTCAACTTTCAATCCACAGAAGCCAAAAAAAGATGCTAATTGAACTGCAACCATTGGTCCTTATAGATAAAGTTTGATCATAAACACAGAACGTATGTGAACCATAGCGCACAATAAAAATCTTACACCATGGAGCCTATTGTTGATATGCTCTTGGAAAAAAAGCCTCGTGTATTTCACCAAACTTTCAAAGCCTTGTTAATTTCACCAAACTTTCATATTCTCCGAGAAAAACGGAACAATTCTTTCCAATAGCTGAACTAACAAATCTACCTATAATACCTCCCGAGTCCCTGACCCAGATTGTAAAACAAAGTAGCTAGAAATCGAGATAAAAATCCTTAAACAAAAGCAAGTTTAAATTTTTGAACCTTACAAACAAGAAACTCGTATGAAAAGAATGGTGAAATACAATGATAAATTCATTTTTAACGCGGCGTGTGTACAGGTAGAACCATTCAATTCCTTCCTTTCTATTCTTCAAGCACTAAACAAGCATTAATTAGCCAACTTCGTTACAACGCATGTTACAACAAAGCTCTCAATTACTTCCAATTACACGACAAATAGAGAAAACCTCAACAGAGTGAAGAAAATGAAACTCAAAGGGGAAAATCCAAAATAAGGGAAAGAATTACCACCTTAATATAAAGAAAAGGATCAGCAACAAAGTTGCTAGGGAAGCCAGCATCAGAAACCGAAGCACACGTTAGCACAGGGTTAGCCACCGGCCAGGCCGCACTCCCATCTTTCCACACATTCATCTGCACCCAATTTCCCGACTCCGGAGTGAAGGACAATTTCAAAATACAAGACAGACCCACAATTGCTTATATCACAAAAATACCCAATACCAGTGACAAAAGAAAAACCCTATGAACATCTAATAAAATTAAGAAAAATCAACCCTTTTTGTGCGTTATTTTATAATGACAAAAAAAAAAAAAAAAGGAAAGAGAAGCAGGGAATGAATGAAGCGCACCGCCTCGATAGGTTTGAGAGAGAAGGGAGAATCCCCGTAGAAAACACCAACCGACCAGGACCCCTCATTGTCCTCCTGGCACCCAAGCAACGAGGAGGAGGGTCCGGAACCAGCCAGGGTGGTACGGAAGGTGGGCGTAAAGGCCAGCCAGGAGTAGAGCATGCCAATCGATCCCAACAGCACGAAGCAACCCAAGAAGAAAAGGAACCCAGAGGAGATGAGGCGGTGGTGACCACCGTGCTGGTGGTCCTTACAGTTCCATCTGCACCAGCACCTCACGCTCATGTCGCAGCAGTTACCACTTGCACCCCCGCCATTAGCACCGCCGCCACAACCGGCCGCCGTCGTCGCCATCATCGTCGGACTCAAACCACCCATACCGGAGACACCCAAAACAACCTCCTCGTCTCCAAACTCCCTTAAACCGAGACGGCATCACTTGACCGCACGATCACCTGCATTTGCCACAGACTCACTCAGCTTTTGTTTTATTTTTTTTTATGTTTCTCTCTCAGGGGGGCGACGCAACGACGTCGAGTTTTGCAAGGCAATGTGTGGGTGAATGAAGAGACTATGATTAGCTAAAAAAGTAAAAATGTATGTAAACAGAGCGAGAGACTATAGCTATATATATATAGCTGTATGTATCATTGTATGTACTCTGCGTGACCTCTTCCGGTGTTTGTTTCTTTATCATATACTTTTTTTTTTTTTTTTTTTTTTGTGATTGGAGATAAGGATTATGCAGAGGGTGGAGAAATTTCGCCGATCTCGAGAGTGGGGTTTAATATTGTACTCCCGACACATGGCGGCCAAGTTTCAATGTGTAAAATGTGAGGGTTGACGTGTGGAAATAATGTGGTATAAGAAACCCATTGTTTGCTCTAGAACCAAATAAATAAATATCGTCAGATTATAAATTTATATAAAGGAGCATAGAGAAAATAAATTTACAAAAATAAATATATTTTCCATAAGAATTTTAGTTTGAAACATGATTAGCTTAACGCAGCCTTTATTTTGAATAATTTAACATTTATTATGGTATTTTATATATCTAAAATTTTGATATTCAGAGATTATGATTAAAACTAACTTTAAAAATAATAAATTATATTCTTGCATGTGCTTTTAAAGTAAAAATAACAATTCTCAACTCTCTATAAATGATTTTTATATTTTTAACAAAAAATAATTAATGAGATGGAATTCATACTTCAATAGGAAAATAATTCTCTTTACAAATGCATTAAAAAAGGGGCATAAAAACCGAGTTTCGATTAATTAATTCGGAATTTTGGAGTGTGATGGAATATGGATGAGAGGGTTAGGTTTAGAATTAAATACATGGAGGCGTGTTAGGTGGTAAATAAGCCATGTAGGGGAATAAATAAAAATATTTGCTTTTTATTAAGTCCAACTAGATATAGAATAGAGTGACCCTTCAAATGTTTCACATTCTGCCATACATGATGGAATCGGTGGAGATCTCAAGTGACCTAAAAGTAATAAGATTCTTTTATTTTTTGTAATAATTAATACAAAAATTAATAATTTTAAAATATAATTTGAAAGGTCTAGAAATGATTGTTTTTGGTGGTTAGATTTCATTATACGAGGTAGGTTTTTTTATAAGAGTAGTGCTAATGTGCCGGTTAATTTTGACTGTTGGGTATGTCTATAAATATAAATTTTATTTTTTATTTTATTTTTTTAATATATTTAAATTTTTTTTAATAAAAAAAAATACATCAATATATTAATAGTCATTTTCTTAATCAATAAATAAAAAATTTTTAAAAAAAATACATCAACGATTAAAATGATTGAACAAAATAAGGCGTCGTAGTTGTATTACTCCTTTTATAAAGTGATGGAACCCGTGAAAGATTGAGAACAATTTTTAGATGTTTTTTTACTTGAATTTTGAAAAAAATGAGGATCCATTGAAATGATGTGTGGGAATAGAAGTTTTATGATATTTCTTTTACTTTTTTTTATTATATTTTTTTACTTTTTTTAAAAGAAAGTAAGATTTTTTAAGAATTGTGTTGTTGTCAGATAAGGAAATACACTTTGGCTTTGATTATGATACAGCTAATATTCTTTAATTCCATTTGATTATGAATTTATTTGGTAAAAGCGAAAGTTTGAATTTGGTGGCTGCTGTTCATCAAAACCGCGCCCGGAATTTCTTAACCGATACGATTAGACTTGATTCATGTTTGGTTCGTATTTTCTACGTCACGAGCATGCAAGGAATTGGAAAAGGGAAAGAAGACATGGTAAACAAGTCCGAATTGAATTTATAGAAATTGATAGCTGCTGGTCCTTGAAAATCTCACTTCTAGGAGGTTATATTTTTCTTTTCATCTTTTTATTTTATTTTATTCAGAAAAAAAACAAAAACAAAAGCAAGACGTTTTAAGATTTCTGATAATAATTTCCTTATAAAGAGCTGAGAATTTACATTCCCATTACACTTAGAATTATGTCATTTTCTTTAAAATCTGCCATATATATCATATGTAACATTAATTTTTTTAAACTCTTTTTATGAACTTATTTGGGTTAATTTTAATGGGTAATATTTTTTGGATACTATTTAGTTGAATGAACTTTTATGTTACTATTTTTATCAATGAGTTTTATGTCGTGACTATTTATTTTTTGTTTTTCTTAAATAAGAATATTTTTTTTCAAACAAAAAAAAAAAGAATAAATTCTAAGAATCTAAGTTCAGAGAATGTAGATGTTGAATAAAATTATTTATTTTTATTTTAAAAATATACAAAATTTACACGCCTTAAAATTATAAATATCATTTCATATATTAATTAACGGAAGAAAATAGGAAAGATCGTTACTAAATGGAGGTTCAATTCTTTTAATTTTTTTTTTAATATTTTTTAAATATCTCGTTTACTTTCCCATCTGTGCACATGAATTATACTGCCTCCTTCATTAATTACATGTTAACAACTCTGATCACAAAGGTTCATATGGAAACAGCTCCTTCTGGGGTGGCAAATGGCAATGGACTAGGCTGCTTTATTTTGTGAAGGTTTTATATATATGTGTACTTATTATATTAAGTCAAATAATTCGAATGTTGAAGTGGCTCTTGATTTGGCTGGAAGATGCCTCAAAATGAAGACATAAATAATACAATTAACACAAGCTACTTAATTTTGCCTCTTTTCTTATAGTTAGTGGGATTAAAAAGATAATAAAAACTAATGGTACTTGAAGTACTGGTTTTCAACTTTGAGGTTATCCTCTCTCCAATTCATGTAAAATAGATAAGATGTCACTGATCATTTGAACTTGACCAAGTTCTTTAAAAATAAAATAAAAAATAAAATCCATAAATCTGCAATTATTAAGCTAATCAATGACCTAATAACTTTGAACAGTCTATAATCAAGAATAGTGCAAGAGAATGCTTCTGGTTTGATCAACATCTTCTAAAGTTTCATTAAAATTTTAAGAATTAAAGTGTGAGAAATATACATTATAAAGTTGGGATTTTTTTTTTTTTAATCCCAAATTCTTGTTATTTTAGTGCCATTGCTCAAGTTAGATCCATGCATTATTGAGCTTGAATATTTAATATAGTCCATAAAATTTATATGAATAATAATGAAAATTCAATAAATATTATAGAAAGAGAGTAATTTCAAATGATCTTACAAAATCGAATCGACGAGAAATAAAAATAGCTAAGGGATTAAGCATGAATATTAAAGTTATAGATATCATAATCTGCATTAATAAAGTTCTCAATTATTAAAGGAGGTTGTTAATATTTCAAGGTGGCACCCCTCGAAATGTCCCAAAAATAACACAGTAATTCGGACCCACTCCCCCAATTATGAGTCGCCCCCATAAACCTTATCACATAGCTAAGCCTTTGCCTGTTTGCCATATCCTATCCAGCGACGACCCTCGTGGATATGATGAAAAGAAAAGACCACCATACACCATTTTAATTAAATAAAATATGCATCACAATTTCCCATCATGTGCCAAAATACCTATCTATATCAAATAAAATAATTATTCAATGGCAAATATAAAATAATTATTTTTGAAAAAAAGTTTTTATTAATTTCAACTTGTGATCGCACGGACCTTTGCTTGTTTTTCGTTAACCCTGAATATTCGAAAAATGTACAAGTAAATTAGCAAACAATAGAGTTTAGACAAATATTATAGTTGTATGAAGCTTGTATTTGGTAAGCGAAGTAATCTCAGACTAATTTATTATTAAAAAATTATTTATTATCTTTTATTATTTTTTTACTACTATTTACAGCGTATCCAAACAAAAACAAAGTCCGCATCTTGCACGAAGACTTCTCCTAAATTATTAAAACATCACAATCTCGCCAGAGCAGTCACATTGTGACCGGATAGGACCATTTTGCAAGGCGAGCTGGTAATTGGTGGAAACATCAGGGGAGGCGAAAGTCACGTGACAGTCAATGTCTTGGCATAAGAGAGGAAAATACTAGGAGACTCTGAAACATGTTACTCATATATTTTTTTTATTTTTTTTAATAACTAATGATATTTAAAGAAGAGCTGTGTTACGGATTAGTCACTGTTCATTGCTGATTCGCAGCACATCTTACATGTCTGTAATTAAGTTTTTTTTTTTTTTGTGCGCTTTGCACTAGACCTATTTCTTTTTTTTTTTTTTTTCCTTACGCACCAGACCAGCTTCTATCTTCTTCTACCTTCTTTCTTTTTTTTTTTCCTTGTGCACCGGACCTGCTTCTATCTTCTACTCCTCTCTCTCATCACCTCTCTCTCTCATCAACTCACTCTCAACTTTTTCTCATCAGCTCACTCTCTCTCTCATCCCTCATAATCTCTCTCACATCTCGGCTCTCTCTCATTTTCTCTCTCTCCTTGACTCTCTTTCATCAGATCTTTATCATCTCTCATCACTCTCTCTCTCCTTCCTCGATCTCTCTCGCTCGGTCTCTCTCTCTATCCTCAATTTTTCTCTCATCAGCTCTCTCTCATAACTTGAAATGAGTGGTCAGGAAGATGCCACGTAAAGTGTTGGATGACTGATGCCAAAACAGGAGCTAATGCAAAGTATTTTTCTTTAAAAAATATTTTTAAAAAATAAAAGAAAAAAACTATTTACACTAATTTGCATATTTGGGGTGCACCAAGGATTATCCTAAAAGAAATTTTATACTTCTCAAGATATTCATATTTTTCTCTTGAAGTATGTAAGACAAATTCAAACAATTTTTTTTTTTAAATTAAATAGAAATAACAGGGAATAAAAACAACATAAAAATGGGGATTTTTCTTTCAATTTTTTTATTTGTAACTAGAGAGAATATAGTACATATAATACTTTGAGGAAAATAATACTCAATTTGGCTATGATAAGTAGACATTGTCCATTAATTCTTGAATTTAATTTTTTTAAAATTTAAAAATAATAACAATATCACATTTTATATAATAAAAATGGTGTAATTAAAAGCATTAACTCATGCTTCAATTATTATATATTGTCAGAAAGTCTATATCGGTCTGGTCCTCTTGCTACGGCCTGGGGGATGACGAAATTGCGTAGAAAAACAATTGATATCAATGAATCTGCGTCACGAAGTTTCCAAGAAAAAGGAAAAGTTTGCGTCCTAACTACAAAATGATTTGAGCAAATTGGACACGTACGACCCAAAGATGATCATGCTGGATGCCACATTTTTAGTGTTCTGGACAAGCCTAGAAATCATGTTCCATCTTTTATTTTTCAGAAATGTACGCTCAAACTCGAATCATGTGCACCCACCAAAACGTACTAAAATCAAAAGAATGGCTGATTGTTTCGTCTCCTTCCTTAAAACGGAAGATTCAAAAAAGAAGAGGTTATGTCAAAGACGACGGCACTCGTAATATTTATTATGGCAGCGGGTCCAAATGTCCAACTTTTATGTTCTTCGAAATTATGGAACATTCTGAGACACATCTGATAATTTCTTTTTTCATTTTCTTCGAGTTAAAGGAAAAGTCTGAAAAAACGTTGTCCCAAGAACCAAAGCTGCATGGAATTCAATTCAAAGCCACGCTTAATATTCTCTTTTTGAATTTCAAAAAATCAAAACGCCTAAATGAAATGGCATCTTCTCAACCATATCCATTAAAGGCTGCTACTTTTAAAGGTTTGACTATGATCCCTGTGACCCCCCCCCCCCCTCTCTCTCTCTCTCTCTGCGTTCTATTATCGCGGTTTGACCAATTTAAAAAAAAGGAGTAATGTTACGTAGACAAGTATAGTGTATTTATTTTGAAAAAAATATAATTTATTATTTAAAAATTAATTTTTTATATAAATATTATATTTTTTTAAATAATTAAACAACGCTTACGCTATCATTTCTCTTTAAAAAATAATAATAATATCATTTTTCTACAACTCCTAACATATAATATCAATTTTATCTCATTTGAAAACATTTTAAACAAAAATAATAATTTATATAATTCCTGGGTAAATCTCTTGAATATCCGATTAAAAATAAAATAAAATAATTACGTGGCACGACTTGGATAGTCCATAAAGCTTCATAATTGCTACAACTTGGTCGTATTAAAAAAAATAAAAAATAGGGCATTAGCTGTCCGTACACCAGCCAACCCGTCCGTTCTGAGATTCCCAAATGTTCAATTATCATTTGTTTGGATTTTTGTAATCGGAGAGCCGAAAGTTCAGAGAAGGAGAACGGAAAAGATAAAGCTGATCACATGCTGCATATTTTCCAAATAAATAAATAAATAAGAACAATATTTGCAGGTAGTTTCGATCATTTCTTTTTGTAGTCTTCTGTCTTGTCCACTCTTCTGGATGAACAATGAATATCAATTCCTTTTGATTTGGAGCTAATCCAGATCGGCAATATTTGTAGTTACCTTTTCATCCTTATTGGATTTCAGTCCCAATCGTATCCAAGATAAAAGTTGTACCGTCTAATATTATTTACAGATTTTATTCCTCCTCTCTCTCCCTTTTTCCTGTTTTTTTCTCACTTTTTAGTCATAAATCGTACCGATAATCTTCCTATGAAGATTTATTTACAGGTGTTGGGATGACATAAATTAAGCAGGCCAAAGACGGATTAAAGTGAAGTTGCTGTTAAAATTTTAAAAAATGATGTTTGTCGTTGTAGATTGTATAAGTATAATTCATTTGAAAAAATGAGTAGATACATGATTCACATAAAAATTTAATAATAAATTTTATTATTTTTTAAAATGATTGAGCGACACTTACACACTTTACGATTCTATGTAACTCTAAAATTTTTGAATGTTTTACTATTAGTGCTCGGTAGTTGTTATTACTATCTTTCACACGTATTGCCGTGTTTAAATATATCAATTTATAATTTTATTTTTATAAAATAATACAATTTCTCAAAATTTTATATTTTTCTGATTTGTTTTGGCTGAATAGTGAACTCGTGTTTCATTGTATCAATAGTCAAAGTTGTTAGTTAAAATTAAAATATGTAAAATAAATTTATAATTAAAAATATTTTATATATTCGAGCTGATCTTGTATATGAAACGTTAAACGCCTCGAACAAATCGAACAAGTTAGTAGTTGATGACCAAATCAATAAAATTAATTAAGTGCTTGATTACATAATCATGGGAACATTTTTTTGTTTTTCACTATTCGTTCATACACGGTACACGCAACAAATGAAGCTTTTTTTTTTTTTTTTTAAATAATACTTTCCTGGCAATGGATATATTATCTTATATATATATATTTGTATTCAAATTAATTATATTTTATATGCAAGTAGTAATTTTTAACCATTTTCTGCATCCACCTAGGATTCTAGATATCTCTTAAACGCTGTGAGTAATGTTAGGTATAATTTTAAAATGTGCAAGTTTCATGTATTTTTTTAAATAAAAATAAGTGATACTAATTATAAAATGAATTTTTTAATACGGGTCTTAGATTTATTTTTAATTTTTTTGAAGAAATGTGCACAACTTGCACGTCTTAAGAATGTATAAATTAATTTCTAAACATCAAACCTCGATTTAACGGATAGCGAGCCTATCAATTATTGTATCTAACATATAGTTTTTAGTACGTCATGAGCTCATATAATTCTATGATCTAAGTTTTTAGTTATTTATTAATTATTTTTAATAAATATGTCTAATTTCATTTATCTTCATATAACTTTCCCTATGATCTCTTTCTAGAATTAAAAAAGAAAGGTTCAATTAAAAATCTAGTACAAGTTTCAAAACAATTCCACTTGCTTAGCCATCTACTAGAATACTCTTCTATACGTGGTACTAGATGATGACGAATTTGTTTGTTGTTAAGATGTATGCCCCATTGTCAGCTTCGATTTTTCCTTTCATCGTAATTGGTCAAAAATAAAATTCTCTTTAATTTCCTCCATATATTACGTATTCATGTAGACTTTAATTTTGCATTTTGCATTTTCTTTTTCGTTTTGTTTAAATTCGTCCTTAAAGTCCAATGAAAACCTCCATGTGTGTCGTATTTTCTTTATCGTTACCGTGCAAAATGCAAATGGTAATTAATATTGATGGAATTTGGCTTTTTTAAAAAAAAATATTGGATATTAATTTATTGCTAATAAAATAAATGGATTATAAGATTGTATCTCGTGAATTAGATAGATTTTTTTCTCTAACCTCGTGATCTTGTATCATTCATTTTCTAACACAAGATGTTTAAATAATAATAATAAGAGGATAGTCTAGAATATATTTAAAATATTATTCACTCCTTTCAAAAATAAAAACATTATGCTCCGTTTGGATTGTAAAACTGTTTCATCTCATTTCATCATTATAATTTTTCTAAATTTTTATACAAAATATAATAAAAAATTTATTTTTTTAAAATTTCAAAATAATAATAACATTAAAAAATAATATTCTAATAATATTTTATTTAACTTTCAACTTTTATCTCAATTTATTTCATCTCAACTCACTATCCAAACAATAATTTAGTCTCGTTTGTTTTCACAGATGAGATGAGATAAATTGAGATTAAAGTTAAAAATAAAATAAAATATTATTAAAAAAAATTTTTAATATTATTTTTATTTTAGTATTTGAAAAGTTGAATTTTTTATTTTATTTTGTAAGAAAGTTTGAAAATATTATAATAATTAGATAATATGAAATGAGTTAAAAGTAGCTGTGAAAACAAAAAAAGTATCACTCATTTTTCCCCAGTTCAGTCTTCCCCACGACTACCTGATCGTGATGCACGTTTTGGTCAAGTTTTGATTAAAATGACAGTTGACACAACAGGACGTTGTAGTTTTCAATTACATATGGCGTTCGATAAGGTTTATGACTTATGAGGATGACAGGCATGGCATTTAGGAATGCGTAAAAAATGAAAGGAACGTGTTGGAAGGGCAGTTCTGGGGGTGGTACATCTCATGAATAAACAGTAGTGAAAGCAGAAATTTGTCGTAGGGCCAGCGAAGTTAAAATTATAATAAAATATTTTTTATTTTATTTTTAAGTCAAAATAATTTATAAGATTAAAATAATTTTATAAATGAGGTTAAGATAATTTTTTAAAAAGAAAATAATAGATTAATATAATTTTATTAAATTATAAAAAATTAATATATATAAATTTTTTTTCAAACTTTGGGGACTATGCCGCCCTACCCCTTCGTAGGTCCGCTGCTGAGAATGAATGGACCGACCCGACCAAGCTTGTATAGTTAACAAAATCATAATTGTTTTGGATACAAAATTTATTGTAATAATTTTCTTTTAGATTTTGTAAAAATAATTTTGTTTTTATTTTTTGCCACGAAAAATAAGGTAATTCATTTGATGATTTTGATAGAGATCATCATTATTAATATTAGTTTTTATAGAAATATCTCACCAGATAATAATTTTCTTATTCTCTCTTTGAAAATACGGTTTTCATTTTTTTTTAACTATTTAATTTACATACGTTTGGCTTTAAGGAAATGAAAAGAAAAATATATATTAAACTTTATATTTTTCAGCAAAGAAGTATTACAACTATAAAAAATTATATAAAATTAAGTTTACAAATTTACATAATTTTGTAGGATAAGTTAAATTTATTTTATAATAAAAATAATTTTATAATTTAAAATATCATATAATATCAGGTTGTAATTTAATTGTTTATGATTAAAGTATTTATCTTTCCATATATGTTCTAGATGAATTCCATTCGACGAACGAGGATTCTAGAATTCATCAGCGAGGTTTCTGAGAGATGTTGGAGAGTCCAGCTTGAATTTTGACAAATTGGCAAACACAATAAATATGCACGGCAGCACGAGCTTAATTAATTTCAAATTAATGACCGTTGCCTAGCGGTTAGCCTGCAAATTTCCGGCCTTCAAAAGTAATAGAGGATAACGAACTTGTGGTTGAGAAGTTTGAAAGGGAAATGGTATTCTTATTACAAAAAATATAGGGTAGTACTAACGTGCTTTCCACTAGTATAAATTTTATTTTATTTTTATATTTTATTTTATATATTTTTAATAAATTTAAATATATTTAAAAATAAAAAAATACCAATATATTAAGAGTCAATTTCTTAATCAATAAATAAATAAATAAAAACGAACGGTCAAGATAAAAAAACAAAATATATTGATTATTCAGAATTATAAATATTAGATAACATGTTACTATTTACATAGCAGGCCCCTCTACTTTAATATATATTCTATTGTTTCTTGAACAATAATGGTGGCTTTTGGTGAACTGCACCATAGAAAAAACGCAACGCTTCGCTCCCAAGGGTCAAAAAGTGGAGTTTGAACTTATCCGAATAAAAGGTGGAATTTGCTACCGCGTAGCTTTTATTGGACCAAAATAGGCCTGGCCTCACCTTAAAAAGCGTGAAGGAGGGGTAAGAAATGAGAGGGAGTAGGGACTGGGGAAGGCGATATAACGAGAACTGATGTTGAAATTACCATCAAGAAGGGCGTTGCTATAATGAGAGGTGGCATATTTTCAATTAGGTCAAGTTATGACTTAAATTCGGCTTGAAAATAAGTTTGTTAATTGCTGTCTTCTAGAAGACCTCTCTTTAGGACCTTCCCAATATTATAGATGTTATTATGGTCACGTCCGACAGATGGTACTAAGTTACCAACATTATGAGGAGCTCTTTACCTCTTTGGCTCTGTCAAGAAAAAAAAAAAAACGTTGAAATAGCAAAAATTAATTGAAATTAAAAAAAAAAAAAAAAAAACACCTCGTGTCTCTTTGCATTTAATGATTAAATGAATCGGAGTGATAAATGAGTACGATGTTATTGTCTTTTATTCACATGGGATAATTTGCAAATACAAGATGGGATATATTCACGTGAAAAATATATATATATGCTCACCGAAATAAACGATAAATGTATTCTGGATGCCAGATACAAATCAACTATTATACATATACCAGTTGAGGTTCTATGAAACTTTTGTGTGTCGGGCCTGGCTTCCATTCATTTTGGGCCAAACTTAGGTTAGGGTGAAAAACTTCGACAAAACCCCAAGCCGCCTAGAAATCGAACAATCTGGACAAACATGTTCATGCTCCAAGCCTCCAAATCCATCTAATAATATTTGATCTAATTACGAAGGCACTGGGGATTTCTAGGATAACTGGCTTCTTCAAAACTCCAAAAATAATATGATTGAAGGTTATAATGATATAGCTCAAATGGTAAGAGTATTTTGCATCTCACACAAAAGGGACGAGTCGATACTTCGGGTCTCCATATTTTTCTTTTATTTAGGTTTGTTTTTTCCACCAAGCAAGCAGAGTATCATTAATGTTGAGATATAAAATAATAAAATCCACCTCTTCTCATCAGTTTAAGCTTTTGGAACAAGTGGTGATTTCACAATCATGAGTATGGATCAATATTAATTTCAAACACTTTGAAAAGAAAATGATTGCGATGGTAATTAATTTGAGGGATATTGAAACATACATCATTCACTCACTTTTCAGGATTTCAATAACCAAAACTGAAAAATGCCACTGCCATGCTTGCTAAAGGAACTGATATGTTGTCATCTACTACATCTGTGGTTGAAAGGGACTCCACCACTGTTGCAACCAAGGATACTAAAGCCACTTTTTGCACTGCTGTTCCCCAATCCAATTGGAAATATCCCAGAACTGAATAGTAATACAGCATCCTACATTGCAAAGATAATTTTCATGTCAATAACTGAATCCATAAATAGCAAGTTAAATTTCAATAACTCATATTTGGTTGGCCACAATGGTAGCTTCAAACGAACCCGATGGAAATCAGGAATCCACAACCAAACATGGATATGCTACCCGCCCAACTCTTCTGTTGATTATAAGGAAGCTTCATCGACCCAAATCTTCTGCCTATGATATCAGCAACACCTATAATCGCCACCAAGTAGAAAGTTAGTAATTGGAACAGCACGGGCATAGCTCCCAGCTGACCTTGGATAAGACAGAGATACAACCATCACCACCGCACATCATTGCAAGTGAGATCAGTCCAACTGGAGACTCACGCCAAAAGACAAGAACACATACGATCAATACCAGGACATAGTACAAAGGACCTCGAAGCAACTCCCTGAAAGCATGAACATATTAAAAGCAAAAGTGCTTAAGGATAATCCTAGTATCACAAAGAGAAGAAATCTGAATCGCTTGATCATGATGATTGGCAAACGTACTCTGGCTTTCCTTCTCGAGTAACTGATTTTATGAGCTTTTCATCAGAAGCTAATGAGAGGCCATGGACGACAAGCCTCATGCAATTGATGAGAGGAACAAAAGAAGCAAAGTAGCGAGCCTCAGTTGAGGTGCTATCCTAGGATAAGAATGGCCCGCCAAAGTAGTTAAGTATAATGAACAGTGGTATTAACATTAATAAACCTTTCATGATTTGAAATACAAGGAAAGGCCGGAAGGGATACCTGAAAATTGGCCAAGAAACCATGAAAAGCAGACCAGACAATACATGGACCATCTTTCTGCTTAAACTCTGCCTCAATCAGTAGAAAAAGAAGTTATGGGAGAGAAGAAAAGCTGTGTGTGTTACAAGGAAATAATATTTGATTTTGACTTGATTAAGATTTACTTGGCTATATAAACACATATCTTTTCTGCAGAATGTATTGGCATTAACAAGTAAATACAGTTTCAGCTTGTTTCCAAAAACTTTGCCTACGTACGCTGTCACTCTCAATTCATTAAGGCCCCTGCAACCTTAGCCATTTTTTCCATTTACATCTTCTTTTATTTTAGCAGAAAATACATTTTTCCTTCCATACTCATGTCATAGGACATAGGACCAACCAAGTTCAGTTTATAATAAACAGCCACCTTTCATCAGGTTCAAATTTCAAAATTAAATGTTTAGCTATAACCAAACACCACATCATGTACTAATCGTACTCCTCCACCCACACCATATGTGAGAAATGTTTGTGGAGGATAGTCGTAAGAGCACTGGCAAGCCAATGCCAGTGCATCTAAATTTATGGCTTTTTATCTCTTAAATTTGCTGCATTGGAGTAGTCATAACTTGCTAGCTTGACATTTGAGCTACAGTATATGTAAACTCATCTCCATCTTTGAAGCAATACTATTCATAGCCAAAAGAATATTTTATTCCAATAATTTAGGTTGAGGAAAAATAATAGTTGAGAAACAATAATTTAAGTAAAAATTAAATTATTAATTAACATATAGTTAGTATAGTTACAAAATATCAAAAAAAAATTAAAACAATTAATAATGAAAAAATAATATTATATTATTATTTTGACTAATCCAATATAGAATTATGACTTGAATGGTTTTGAATTTATAAAAAATACATACTGTTAGCTAAATTTTAGAGATGACTTCAATAAAACTAATACTAATCCTGAGCTTGAGATTAGGTTTTAAGATGCTTGATAATAAATATTAATATAATACATTATTAAAAATTACTATAAAACTGGTTGAAATCTGGTGGCGGCCACAGTGGAGTAGCCACGGGTGGCTGGGTGTAGTTTATCATTTTCCTTTTCAAATCCATTTAAATATTACGTTATTATTACTCTGACACTGACCAGTGACCAACACTAAACATTTTAAAATATGATATTTGCGCTATATTATTATCTCACTACATATTTATTATTATTAAATTATTATTTCTTACATATTTTTTTGTCATCTACTTTATTATCTGACAGCGATGAATGTGTCACATAATATCTAATATAATCAAAATAAAATAAAAGCAAAATGTTAGTTTTATCGCTCGATTTTACCGTTAGTTTTTACCGTTTTGACTTTTTAAATTTTTTTATTTAATAATTAAGTAAATATTTTTTAATAATATTATAAATTTTTTTATTTTTAAAAAATATTTAAACGTATTAAAAAAATAGATGTAAAAAAATACAAAAAAAAATAAACACTTCAAATTACACTAACGGTAAGAGTGAGCGGTGGCTCCCAGCGGTGGGAGTAGCACCGCTCAAGATAAAATGTGTGTATAGCATCGGGAAGTGTTTATCAGTTTTCATCAAGAATTTTGCTCAACATGCAATCGGACGAAATTTATACACTCCGTCAGTGTCCACTGCTGAAACAAAGCAAAAATGGAAAAAAAAAAAAAAAATTTTGAATTAATTTACTCCTCGGATTTTGTTCCAAACATGAGTTAGTACCAGAGAGAGAAAGAGAAACAACCTGTTGGATGAGGTTTCTCCGAGTGAGGTTATCAAAGTAGAAGACGAGGGCGTAAGCGCCGGCGAGGACAGCAGCGGTGGCTCCGGAATCTCTCAGGAAATCTCCAGCTGAGGCTCGTGGGGTGCAGGGAGAAGAAGAGGGAGTGCGCAGTGGAGCGCACGGCGCAGGATGGAGAAGGTGGACACGGAGGAGGGGAGGAGCAAGCTTCGGAGTGAGCGAAGCGGAGGAGGAGAGAGTGAGGCCAGTGGGGACGGGGGTGCACAGGTGGCGGCGTAGAGGATGGAGATTGCAGCGGAGCGCGGTTGGGCTACAAAACAAGAGGCTCATCGTCATGAATGAGCTTCTAAAGAACGTCGGTGTTCACTCTGTTGCCGAATTTGTTAATCTATTGTCCACTTTCTTTGTTTATAGGTAGTTGTTTTTAAATATGAAAAAGAGTAATGATATACAACATTCTATCTCTTTCCATTATATTTTTTAAAATTTTTAAATTTTTTTTTGAATTTATTATTTTTAAACAAATTCAACTCTTCTATTTTAAATATTTGATAAAAAAAATAAAAAATAAAAAAGTGTAGTGTTTAAAAGTTACATGAATAGTAAAAAATTAGGTAAATTTTTTCTTTTCAAATAATATTAGTATAATTTTTTTAAGAAAATAATTAAATACGAGATTAATATGATAAAAAATTAATTTTTTAATAATCAATTTTATTTTTTTAAAAGAATTAAACGATCTTTACTTACTATATAATTGTATTTAACATTATATTATTCATAATTTAAAATAATTATATTTATAAAATTATCTTATTTAAAATATAATTATATAAAAAAAGTTATATGTATATAAAATATGATCAAATCAATTTTTCAATTAAGAGGAGAGGTAGCCCATCACCTACCGTGGTAAATGCTTGGGGCTGCCTATGTGAGGTGAGGGACCCCTGCTCTAATTGCAAATGAATGAAGGCAGCTCATGTCACATTGTACGGTTCAATTCTCCCAATCACTCTTTCAAAAACTCTTTCCATTCTATTCTTTAAAATATATTATTAAAATATTTTTTTATTTTATATATTAATTTTAATAATATACCATACATCAATTTTTCATATTATTTAAATATTATACTTTTTAATATATATTTTAATATACTTTATTTATTCAAAAAAATTAAAAAAATAGATCTTATAGCAAGATTATAAGTAAAATTGTAAGCATTGGCAGAACCAGAATTTTTTGCTTTTGGGGCTATATCAATTTATACCGTCGAGATTATGCTTGAATGCACACGTGCATGTATATGTTTATATTATACACTTTTTTATAATTATAAAAAACACATTATAGATGCAATTTCATTTCTTTTTCTTTCAATTTATAAATAACTTTTTTTTTTTATCGAACTCGATAATTGGTCATATTAAATTTTTTAATTAAAATAAAATAAGAAATCACACTATATATTTTTTGTAGTTTTCATTAAGTAAAAGATTGATTGTTTAAAGGTTTTTAAAAAACACACTTTAATTCTTTTAAAAATGAATCACTTCTAGATTTTATAAAAGAAATATATATGAACGCATATAGACATATAAATTCATAATTTATCAACCGGATTTTTATTTTTTTTTTTTAAACTCATATCTTCAAGTTTTTAAATTTTTGGAGGTATATTTTTGAGTTTTTTAGATATGTATACTCATTTTTATATTTTGAAGGCAAAATTTATGGACTTAAATCAAATGTAGAAACTGTTTTTTTCATACTTCTAAGAAGGCTCAAGAATTTTAGATGGGGTTAGAAAAAAAAATTCATATATTTGAAAGACTTTAAGAAGTTTTCAAATTTTTGGGATCAATATATTTTTTAACAAATTTTATTTAAATTTAATTATTTTTTGAAAGCTTAGGAGGAGGCCATGGTCCCCTCTAGGCCAAACGTGATTCCGCCATTGATTGTAACATGTACCAATACTCATAATTAATCGTTCTTCATATCATTTATTTGAAAACATATTGAAATTCTCTTTCACTGGATGGTCATAATGATTATTACTCGAAATTACGAAGGAACGAAGAAACAATATCATCAACAAGTGCTAAAAAAGTAAAACTTTACTTTTGCTTTTAAATTGTCAATTTTCATGTAAGCATCATCATGACATCAACTATCTAAATTTTGTATTTTATTCAAAAACTATCATTTATTTTATAATCCAATCATTAAAATTGACACACCTAGTTTTCCTTAATCTTAACAGTTGCTAAATTATAAAATTAGAATTTATATTTTAAATTTAATATTAGACAATAACTTTGGGTAATTTGAGAATAATATTGTAAGTGGAAAGATAATTATATAAATTTAAATTATCTTTAATAAAATGATTTAATTATATTAGTTTAATTTAAGGGGGGTTGTAGATAATTCAAAAGGAGGAAAATAATTTGTATTTTCTCATTAAAAAATTACTGTGTACAAGACGTGAATATATATACAAAATAATCCTAACAACTTTCACCTAAGAATATTCTCAAGCACTTGTTGTGCATTACAATCCAATACATTTACAGAGTTTGTTACACAAGTGTCGGCCACAATATAGCACAATAACAATAGCCATACCTAGAGGGTAGGCACCAGCCTAGTCTAGGTAATTCCAAAAGAATCTTGAAGAGCATCTGACGTGGTGGAAGTTCTTAAGCCAGTTGAGGTGGTAGAATGTTGCTGAGTCACTTGAGAAGTGGAGGGCAACATAGACAGCTCAATACGCCCCCGCGAGCCTAATGGTGTATCAACAACCGCGAGGCTCGTTCGCAGTAAATGAAACCGAGATGAGACAATTGGCATGGTAATGATGCCAGCTAATTGATCTTTGGAGGGAAGGAAGACAACTTGAAGTGTTTTGGCCGTGACTCTATCACACACAAAATGGAAATAAATTTCTATGTGTTTTTTCTGGAATAAAGGACGGGGTTAACGGATAAGTAAGTGGTACCAAGGTTGTCACACTAAAGAATTGGTGATTTTAGAAGAAAAATATAGAGTTTTTTTAAGGAGTGATTGAACCCATAGTAATTCAGCTGTGGCATTCGCAAGAGCCTTATATTCGGCCTCGGTGCTTGAGCGAACAATAGTTCGTTGCCTGCTAGAACTCCATGACACCAAGTTGTGACCAAGGAAGATAAAAAAATCACTAGCAAAGCGGCGGTCATTTGGGCAACCTGCCCAATCAATGTAAAAAAAAAGCTTGAAACTGAGGATAGGAGGATTTATGAATGAGAAGACCAAAATTTAATATGTGTTAGAGATACCGAAATAATTTCTTAACAGCTTGCCAATAGGAATTTTTTGGATTGTGCATAAATTGAGAAATTTTGTTTACTGCACAAGTAAGGTCCAGACGAGTTAAAGATAATATTGTAGATTGCCCACAATACTCAAAGAAAGAGTTGGATTAGAAAAGGAAGGAGTATCAGAAATTGAGAGACGAGTGGAGGCAGACATTGGGGATGTGACACCATAAAGAGTTGCAAATAAATGAGAACCAAATGAGAGGAGTAAAGAAACAAAGAGGGATCTTCCTTAGAGGGAAGAAAGTGATATTCACAAAGTTGAGAGAGCTAAGTTGTTCAAACCATGCACAGGGTGCTTGCTTAAGGTCGTAAATGGCCTTTTGCAAGCGACACACATAGTGAGGATGTTTAGGATGGACAAAACCAACAGGTTGAGACATGTACACAGTTTCGGTCAGATTACCATGAAGAAATGCGTCCTGGATATCAAGTTGTTGAAGGGACCAACCATAAGAGATAACGAGAGAGAGCACTAATCGAATTGTGGTGGGCTTAACAACCGGGCTAAAGGTCTCGGAGTAGTTGATACCTTCTTATTGATGGAAACCTTTGGCGACGAGGCACACCTTGTACCGTTCAATGGTGCCGTCAGTGCGATACTTTGTGCTGAAGACCCATCTGCAACCAACAATATCAGAGGAAGGGGGAGGGGGAACAAGGATCCAAGTGTGGTTTTGTATTAGGGCTTGAAACTCAGTAGTCATGACATTTCGCCACTCAAGGAAGCAGGAGGCTGTGGTATAGGAAGTGGGTTCTTTTGGTATTTCGAGAGAGGAGTTGAGACAATGGCGTGGTGGAGGATATGGGATTTGGCTATCAGAAAATTGTTTGGGGCGAGAGAAATTGGTTTTTGAGCGGGTAACGATGGGAGACCAAGGAGGGTTTGTTGGTTGAGTATAGGTCGAAGCAGGGAGAGAGCTTTGAAATGTCGGGATTGGGGATGAAGGTCTGGACGGTGAGTTTGAGATTGAAGAGGATGGGAGATGATTGGAGATGGGTTAGTCGTAATGGATGGCTTTGTGTTGAAGATGGGCTATTTGGTGTAAAAGGGGAGGATGGGCCCAAAGAGGGAGTGGAGGAAATCGATAAGAAGGTGTATGTTGTCTGAGTGGAAGCCGATATTGATTGTGAGGCATAAGGAAAAGAATTTTTGTGAGAGAGCACATCACAGGAGATGTACATTCGGTTGGATTGAAGATGAAGACATTTATACCCTTTATGAATTGGATTGTAACCAAGAAAAAGATAGGGTAGAGAACGAAAATTTATTTTGTGATTATTATAGGGCCGAAGATTGGGCCAACATTCAAATCCAAAAGCTTTAAGAAAAGAGTGGTCGAGCTCTTTATTGTAGAGAAGAAGATGGGGATACTTGTTTTTAAGAGATGGAGAGGGAAGGAAATTAATGAGGTAGACCACAGTTTGGAAGGCATCGTCCCAAAATTTATAGGGATGAGAAGCCGTTGCTAAAAGGGCAAGGCCTGTTTCAATGAAGTGACGGTGTTTTCGCTCAACCACACCATTTTGTTGGTGGGTGTGGGGACAAGAGAGGGGATGGGAAATTTCTTGAGAATTGAGGGCTCAGGTTAGGGGTCAAAATTCTCCACCCCAATCACCATGGACGTAACATCACCCTTTGACACTAGAAGATAGAACCAAGTATAACGACTAAAATCATCAACAAAAGAAATATAATAACGGAAATTATCTCTTGATATGTGAGGGGATGGACCCCAAACATCAACAAAAATTAAATGCATGGGTCTTAAGGACCGAGTACTAGAGGATCTAAAAGGTAATTGCTTACACTTGGAACAAGTAAAAAAAAAAAAAGATTGAGAGGGGATAAACGGCAAGCACTTGGTATGCAAAATTCGGGAAACAAGTTGAAAATTAGGATGACCAAGTCGATGATGCCATTGAGCAACAATGGTTCGTTCACCAATAAGGGCAACATGGACAAACTTTTAGGAGGCTGAAGGAGGGAACAAATATAGGCCATTATACGTTAGTCCTTGGAGAAGCAGATTTCCCGTCTGTTTATCCTTCACAAGAAAGTTAGATTCATGAAAATCAAAGAAAACAGAGTTGTCATGACATAATTGTTGAGCTGAAATCAGATTTTTGGTGATTTGTGGAACACAAAGTAATTTATGAAGAGAAAAAGTAGAGTTGGAAGTAGAAATATTGGGAGTCCAATGCGGGTTATTGGGAGTCCAATGCCATCGCCTACTCGAATATGCTCATATCCAAGATATGGTTTAACAGATAGATTTAAGTTGTGAAGGTCTGAGGTGAGATGGTTTGTTGCAGTTGAGTCGGGATACCATTGTTAATTCGAAAGAGGCTATGAATTTGTGTAGTGAGCAGAGAGAGATCGTGGTGGCTCAAATTGGTAAGCCTGGTCGAAACGGTGATAGCACTATAAGGCTACATGATTGACTGTGTTACAGACTTGGCCGGTTGGTTTATTGAGCTGCTGAGAAGAGAGTGAAGGAAGTTGATTAAAACAGCCACTACGATAGCGACCACCACGATTGGTATTTCGTCCCCCACGATAGCTACTTCAACCATGGTTACCATTGTGAGGTGGAAGAGTGGTAGTAATGTTGACATAGGGGGTTGGAAGAAGACCATGTTGAATGGAGGTGAAAGAGACGTGACTCTCAAATGTGAGAAGGAGATTGAAGAGTCGACTGAGTTAATAGGTGCAGATCTTGTAGTAAAGAAAATAACAAAGGATTCATACTCAAAGTTTAGACCATTTAGCAAGTAGGAAACAACTTCGGAGTCGCGAAGGGGCTCACCAGCAGCTGTCATGGTGTCGGAGAGAAGACAGACTTTGCGGTAGTAGTCAGTCACAGAGGGAGCACCTTTTTTGAGGTTTGTAAACTAATGACGACTTTGGAAGATTTTAGCATGAGATTGGGAGGTGAACATTGTTTCTAGAGTAACCCATAGTTCATGAGAGGTGCATGAAGCTATGGCTTAGGCAATAATTGGCTCGATGAGTGAAGAAAGCAGAGCACTGAGAAACAGTTGATTAGTGCGGCGCCAATGTAGATAGGCCGGATTAGTTTGGGTAGGAAAGGGACCAGATAGAGAGGGTGAGGTAGTGGGAAGAATGGGGGCGAGAGGAGGAGTGGAGTCGTCGATGAAGTGAAAGAGTTCTTGGTCATGGAAGTAGGGGATGATTTGTGCACATTAGAGTAAGTAGTTATCAAAACCAAGAAAGGTGGTGGAGTTGGAGGGTTCTTTTTCAGAGAATGAACTTTCGACAACCATTAGAAAGGATTGGTAAGCAGGGAAAGGTGGGAAAAAAAGAAGGAACATAGAGGTAGAAGAGGATCTTAGTCGAGTTTAAGCTCTGGTACCATGTAGAGAATTCAAAAGGAGGAAAATAATTTGTATTTTCTCATTAAAAAATTATTGTGTACAAGACGTGAATATATATACAAAATAATCCTAACAACCTTCACCTAAGAATATTCTCAAGCACTTGTTTTGCATTACAATCCAATACATTTATAGAGTTTGCTACATAAGAGTCGGCCACAATACAATAGCCATACCCAGAGGGTAGGCACCAGCCTAGTCTAGGTAATTCCAGAAGAATCTTGAAGAGCATCTGACGTGGTGGAACTTCTTGAGCCAGTTGAGGTGGTGGAGCATTTTGAAGGAGCAGTTGAGATGGTGGAATGTTGCTGAGTCACTCGAGAGGTGGAGGGCAATGTAAACAACTCAACAGGGGGAAAACCCAATGGCATGTTAAATAGGAAAACTCAATTTGGCACAAAAAAATATAGACCTAATGCTTGTTAATAATTTGTTTACAATTATGAATTAAAATAATATATTTTTAAAAAATTTTAATTTTAATTTTATTTTGATTTGATGTTTTTAAATATTTCAAAAATATTATTTTATTAAGAATGGTAAATTAATTGAGAAATATTTTAGTCACAAAAAGGATTACATAAAAGTAATCTTATAAACTGATGTGGTTGTACGTGATTCGTCAAATTGTAAAATTATCTTTATTATAAAATAGATCTAATGAAATAGATAAAAGAACGTTAGCTTGTAGAATTAGTTTTATGTTATATTGTAACATACGGATCACAAAATAATAATAATAAATATATAAATAAAACAATAAAATAATTTGATTTTAGTCTTGTGATTATTTAATTATTAAACATTTTATTTTTGAATAGTGTTACTATTAATTGATAAATGTAGTAAAATTCCGATTGGAATGTTCCTCATTTAAATTATCAGTTTATTTAAGTTTCAAATCCTACTTCGTTGACCGAGTCCTTGTCGAAGTAAACTATCGATCTTCGTATAGAGTTCTTCCGCTTATTAGAACCTTGACCGAGTTTCATCATCGAGTGATCGACTTCGAGTTGAACTCGTCCAACCATTCCTCCTGTCTATATATATCCCTTCTCCTTTGCAAAATTGAAAACAAAACACCATAGTCTTTCCTTGCCTCAAACTAGGTTGCACCTCAAGCCAAGATTCCCTACACATACAATCACTCCATCGTCGACCACCACAGGGAACGTCGAATCATCTCTTGGTAGCCACATAAACTGCCGCAAGGCACACCTTGCCACCTCATGTTATTCTGGTAAGCCAAGCCGGAATCTTCCTCCCTTTCATGCTGGTTTTTTGGGTTGACAGTTCACTCTCTCTCTAAACTTAATTCTCTCTCTCTCTCTCTCTTCCAGCAGCTTGTGTTGCCGATCACCTTCGACCATTAGATCCATCGTCACGAGATCAATCTCCTCTCTCGATCAGCCTTTTCTCTATCACCCACATATTCCTACGCTTCTCAGTTTTCTTCATTCCTCTAGAGGAGGCTCTGTTTCTTTACCCAAAAAAAAAAAAAAAAGTTTTCTGAAGACTTTTAGCCCGTCAGTTATACTTATAGGTAGCTTTTTAGAATTTATAGAAAGTGGCAAATTGCCACTAAAAGCTTGCTGTGCAACCCTCTTGTAAAAGCAACTTTTTAATATTTTTTACCAAAAATGACCATAATCTTTTTTAGGGATGGGTGACTCACATGGGCCTTATTTTAATTGGGTTATTTAAGTCAGCAACCTCATATTTTAATTCTTTAGTTGGGCTTAATTAATATTATATAGATTTATGATGCTTTAGTTTCATGAAAGATTTAGGCTCAGTTTAGATACAGAATACTTTTGTCTCATCTTAATCATTACAATTTTTTTAAATTTTTATATAAAAATATAATAAACAATTCAACTTTTTTAAAATTTAAAATAAAAATAATACTAAAAAATATATTCTAATAATATTTTATTCAACTATTATTCAAAACATCTCATCTCATCTGAATTGTTTATTCAAACCCAACCTTAACTCTTTTAGAATTTAAAACAAGAAGACTTAGATTATTAGGAAAAAAAGGGCACTTAGTATTTCAAGCTAAATTCCTAAATATGTATTTAACTTGAAATTTACATAAGTCGCATATTTTATAGGTATTTAGTTTTGATCCAGAAATATTGGATTTAGTGCTACGAGGTAAGTAGTTTGATTATAAATTAAGATTAGTATATGTTAGCTTGTTATATATATATATATATATATTATTAAATCCAGTTCTTTCGAAGCCAGTGTTTACGTACCATGCATGTCATAATATTTGTAAGCATGTCATTCATCATATTTCATTCTGCATATTATAGTCATGTATGTATTATGCATCTCACGTTGTACAAGACACGTAATTTTAAGTGCAAGATAAAATCAGATTAGTTAATCATATGATCATTCAGATACATGTACCAATGCGATTTCAGGGTGGACGTGCAAGCCACAAACTCAAGAGTGGTCCCCCGTAATATGCCAGAGTACTGCACAGTTGGCTTCCTTTGCTACAGTAGAAGAAGTTAGTGCACAACTTTGCACACATAGTTAAGTGTGTTGGCCAGCCAGATAAGTTAGTTAATTCATATAATTCAATCATGTGCATAACATAAGCATAAGCATGAATCATCATGATTTTAAGTTCTCGGCATAAAATATTTTATGAAAAATCTTATATTAAGTATGTTTACGTTATAATGGGTTTTTACTGAGCCATCGATTCATTTTAATTTTTTTTATATTTTATACCACCCCAACTAAGCACGATGATGAGAACGAGCAGGTGGGCCAGGTTTAGATAAATTAATTGATTAAATTCCAGACTTTATAGAATAAATTATTTTTTTATGATATAAATTTTATTTAATATTGTTTGGAGACATGTTTTTATTAAATAAATATTTTTATGAAATAAATGTACATTTTTATTTTATTAGAAAAATGAGATCTCTTATCGGGATTTTTATGAAAACGCATGACATCTCCATATCTACATGAAGGGGGTGTTACATATACTTTTGTTGCTATAACTATTCTCTCCATAAATAAATTGGTATGGTTCTTTCCACGTTGCTAGTTGATGAGACACGTAACTCCCAAAATAAACATATACGCTAAGGTTGTAAGCATATTGTGAAGATAAGTTATATGTGTGTGTATATATATATATAAAGAGAGTACAAAACAATAAACTTAGAAATTGATATTGTTTAATGTGATCCATTAGATCTATTTTATAATAAAAATAACTTTACAATCTAAAGTATGCATCAATCCACATTAATTTGTGAGTTTATTTTTATATAATCCTTTTGTAGATAAAATATTTCTCTATTGTAAATAGTTGAAAAGGACAGTTTCTTTAGGATGTGTTTGGTAAGTGAATTAGTTTCAGATTATTTTATTACTACTCACCGTTTTTTTATTATAATTTATAGATCATCTGAGATTACCTTATCATCCAAACATAACCTAATTTATTGTGCGTGGAACTCCTACAAAAGGGATGATAAAGAAATGCAATGGAATTTTGACTCATACAACTCGAAGTACAAAAAAATAATGATGTATTTTTTAAGAATAATGTTAGATAAAATTTTAAAATAATATCATTTCTCATTTTTCAATTATAAAAATATATGCCGTCATTTGTCATAGTCTCCTCTCATTTCTCTCTAGAAAACAGAGATGGTGAAAGCAGATATAACTAACTGCGATTGAGTGCGATGGTGGTAGCTGTGAAAGAATCTTTTGGTGGGGGGATGTGGAATTTGGAGGATTAATGGGAGAAGTTGAGATTATTGGAAGAGGAAAGATTAGTCATGGATGTTGGAGAGGAGACTGAGGAGGAAGTATAGGAGTATGGCGAACGTTGTGTGGTTTGGAAGATCAGCATGGAGAGGACAATTGGCAAGAAAATCTTATCAATTATGATGGAGAGATTTGGAGAATCAGTAGAGTTTCAAGAGTTAGGTGATAATAAGTTCATTATCACTTTTTGTTCTTTGGCTGATAAGCTACGGGTGTTAGATGGTAGACCATGGTTGTTTGATAACAATTTTTTTGCACTTAAGGTGTTCGAGGCTTTTACCCAGCCTAATGTGTGGAGTTTCGACAATGAATTGTTTTGGGTTCAAATCCATAATCTGCCTATGATTTGTATGACTAAGGATAGAGGTGTCTTATTAGGGAAACCTTAGGGAATTTGATTGAAGTTGATGTTCTTGTGGATGGTATAGGATGGGGAGAGTTCTTGAGAGTTAGGGTGGAAATACCATTGAGGAGACCCGTTGTTAGAGGTTGGTAGATTAAGGTGAATGGCCCGGAGGTCAATCTCAAATATAAGAAACTGCCTAAGCTATATTTTCAGTGTGGATGACTGATTCATGGGGAGAATGGATATATGAAAGGTGGTGGAGGAGGGGCTTGGTAGGGGGCTGGATGCCATGAGCAATTTGGTTTATCGCTTAGAGTTGAGGGGGGACCAAAAAGAAGATTCTATAAGGGTGGAGGAGAGGAGAAGGCTGGGTGGAGGAAAACCAAATTTGAAGGGAATAGTAAAGGAGAGGAGAGTGGAACTCACGTTGTTGATGAAGGAGAGAGAGTACCTAAAGGGCCTGGTATGAAGGTGGCAGACTCAAATGAGGAGAGGGAGAGGGAGAGGGAGAGGGAGAGGGAGGTGGATGGGATGATGGCTGAGGGAGATAGTGAAAGGGTTCATATGTTGGCCAAGGTGCTGAATGTAAAAGATGGGAGTGATGGCAATGTCGAGGAGGAGAGAGAGGTGGTGGAGGGGGAACCCTTGTTCTGTAAAGGGGAAGGGCTGCTTGTTGAGATTATGGGGCCAGTAGATAAGGGGAGGGAGGTGGCACTACAAGAAATCTCACTTTTTTTCAGGAGGGAATGTCGTCGGAAAAAGTCTAGGTTTAGTGGGAAATCATCTTTTCCCACTAAATCTAGTTCGTGGGACCTTCGTGGCATATAACCGGTGGGGAAAAATATTTTTTCCACCAAATTTTGAGTTCATGGGAAAAACTATTTTTTTGCCACGACGGGAACAGTGGATAAAAAATTTTAATTTCATGGCAAATAAGTCCACCAAGATGACCTCGTGGTCGGTAATAAGGTCGTTATCCATGAAATAATTTGGTGGCAAAATTACGATATCCACGAATTTGCTCCTTGGCAACAGATGGGGCAAAAGGATTTTACCCACCAATTTGTTCATGGCAAAAAATTATTCCGGATAATGACTTCTTGTCGAAATTACAATTTCCACCACAATCAATTGGTGGGAAAAGAGCATTTTCAACCTACTTGAGTGATTGCAAATAGTTATTGCCGGTGAAACTCATTTGTAACAAAAGTCATCTTACTTTTTCCCACAGAGATTAATTCATGGCAAAAGAGGTTTTGTCGTGACAATTTTTGGTGGAAATTAGTTTTTCTCTCAGTTTGGCTTAAATAGTTTCCACCAAAATCATCTGTCGAAAAAGATGCATTTTCTAGGAACTTTAGTCATGGGAAATATGATGGTGAGAAAAACCTATTTAGTCACCAAACAAAGTCTTCTTAAAAAGTTTTTTGTTACCAATCCAACGAAAAATCAACTCTTCCTGCAATTATATGTAGCAACAGGCCTCTATTGAGCCTCTTTCAACACAATAATCCATCAACAAATGTAGCCAACACCATATCAAACTAATCTAACCAAAAATTCAGATTACCAACTGCTATTATACATAATTAACATTGTAATTTACAAATCTGTCCACTAGGTTAACAGTCAATTAAAGCCATCAAAATACATAATGTTTGCAAATAGAACCCAAGTACAGGGGGAATTACAAACTTCCTAGTGCCAACAGCATGGATGAGAAGTTTGGGACTAAAAGACACATTACTACAGTAAGCACATGTTGCAGTACTAATGCTGATTCTTGTTGACAATCTCCATTCTGGAATAGTGCTCCCTGCTTGGAGAGATTGGATCCTCTGTTGTACCTTTAAGACTTGAAAGATGACCAAACATGTACAAGCAATTAATACCTCTTTCTAACAAATGATCTAACACTCAATACATATAGATGCCCTTTTGTGTAGTTATATTCGTTCACAATATTCAACAAGGTTAAACAATAAAAGAAGAAAAGGCACATAAAATATATAGCTAAAATTTAAATGAGCAAGCTATAAGTACACAACTTATCATGGCTGGCACACAAGGACTCTTTTTCTTTTGGATAAGCTAACCACCATTGATCTTTCACCAGAGTATACAAATATGTTTGTGAGTGTAATATAAAAACTACCAGATTTAGCAATACAAACAGGAAAACAACCTTGGTATTGAGATTCTCCACTAGGCTAGGCAACTCAATCCACAAGTCTACGTATAAACAGATGATAAGAGAGGCTAGAGAAATAAACAAGGAAATTCTGGTTTGGGGAAAGGGGCAGTTTTTCACTTTTAGACTATAGGAAAAAAGGCAGCAGAGCAAATACATAAATAAAAAGATCATTCCAAGCAATTGCTTCCAGTTATAAGAATAAGAGCATGCTTGAAGGAAATAACGTCATCCAGCCACAATGTACTAACCATCCATTTTTAGTCTAGGTTTTAAGAAGGTTGGGTCAAGGCTTAGTTTAGGTATAGAATAATGTTATCAGAAAAAAATAAAACAGAGAATATGACCCTTTTTGATAGCTTAATAGCAAAACAATTAGTAGAAAAACTGAAACTGGAAAAGAGTGTAATATTTGGTAGGAAGAAAGGAGAAATGAAATAAATAGATAGTTTTGACACTATACCCTGATTGGAATGGCATATGTGAAGGCAATCGCATAAATGTAAAAGCCACTCTAATCAAGGTCAAACACAACAACCAATCTGCATTATGGATAGAAAATCCTGATTCATATGTGCCAACCATCTTTTCGTATGATAATTCATCCACCATGTATTTGCATAATTAACTTGAATAACAGTAAATGGGCTGAAAAATTTATACTTACTGCTATATATGTTTTCAGGAATACAGTACGAATGTTGCCAGCAACCTGAAACCCTCTTCATCTCCACCAACTACTATTTTATCCTTCCATCAAATTTCTTGCAAAGTTATGAAGGAGCTTAAACCTGCATACAATGAAAGTAACACTAATATTAGCCAACTTGGTCTGGTTTAATATATACACAGCCTACAAACCCATACATGAAAGGCATGCACAAATTATAACCAGGAATTACCCCTTCATAACCACAAGTCTCTCTGTAGCAGCAAGACAATCAACAGTCATGATTTACATCCCCAATAATCCAATACAAAAGGCTAGCAAAAAATAGACCAAAACAATAACAATTTTCCTGCACTGGTTCTAACATTTCTGGTCCAACCTAACAATATCATATTCACTACAAATAGATACATATATTCCTTTTCTACAAACCAGGTTGGCCATTGGATTGTTACCATCCACAAAAAATATCCACAAAAAAAGTCCACAAAATTACTGCTGGACTTGGGATGCCTAAGCATCCAGCTGAGTCTCTCTATGAGACTCAGTATTTCCTTCCAACTCAGATACCCTAAAGTTCATTTCCTTCTCATACTCAGAAAAATTCCTCTTCATAGCTATAATATCAGCCATCATCTGCTCTATTTTGCTCTTATACATTTCCGCATCACTTTTGTTACGTTCATTCTCCTCCGCTAGGCGCATAAAAGCTTTGTTCTTCTTCATTGAAGGAGAGGGTTCAGGAATGACCATGTGCCCCATCCCTTGTGTGTACCTAGATTTGACCCTAAGACATCTTTGAAAATTTCAGCTGCTGCTTCATCAACATCCTCCTCTGGATCTTTCTCATTCAATCTCTCCACCATCAGATTCTGAAAATAATATGAAAGAAAATCAGCAAAACACTGTTAATTTTGATCCAATATATTCTCTAACACAATTTAATTCAAACACAAGTATTTCCTACATAATTGTGTTCAGTTGTGCTATTGATGAATTTGCCCTTTCGTGTTGACCAATGTGTTTCTTTATAGAAAGCGATCATATTTGGTGCTGTCTCCCTCTGCCACACATCATTAACATACTATGTTAATATTCAAGTCTCTTTGTATTTATAATATAAATATCATACATCATCAAAGGTACAAACCTTCTCTTCCAAAATCCTTACAAAGGATTTCCTCCCGCCGGTATGATTCACCTTTAGTTTTTGCCTATTTGCAGTATTTTTTTGAGACTTCTCCTGCATTTTCTCCCAAGAAATCAAGTCTCATTTTGTGCATTTACTGCTGGAATTTAAAAAGCTAGCAGTATATATATATATATATATATATATATATATATATATATATATATCACATCTAACACAAACTAGAAAAATATTACAACGTAAATAGCCATACTTGAAGCTGAAATCTAATTACAATATACCTTGAATGTTCTACTTGCCCACCTCTCACAAAGCAGCTCCCAAACAGGTTTCTCCACCATTGGTGTCCCATCACTTAGGGCCTCATCATGTGAAGCATATTTTAGGTAGACTTTGTGCAGTTCATAATGATAAGCGTTATACTTTTCAGACAAATGCGTTACAACCATTTTCCTATGGTTGTCTTTAGTCCAATCCAAAATAAAATCTGCCTGCAAGTTCAGTTATGCTTGTTACATATTGTAATCAAGCGCACATTAAGCTAAATGTGTAAAAAACTACATTTTAATTGGTTACTATAAAATAACTATCTTACCCTAACACGGTCGATTAGCTCTTGCTTCTCCTCCTCAGGTACAAAACTCCAGCTTTCATGCCTCATGTCAGCATATACTTTAACAATCCACGTAACTCGACCAGTGAAGATGGAGGCATTTTCGCATGAGGGACCTCTATGGCCATCCTTTATATTCAAAGGAATCTTACCCACCTTCCGGAGGCGTTCAAATAATGTGCCCCGTGCAGTCCCTCGACCCCGTTTCTTAATAGGTGGATTTATATCTCGAAAAGTTATGGAGTTAAATCTAGAATTATAATTAATACGATCCACAAACCAAAATAAATGCGCCAATTTGACTCCTATATGAATTGCTAGACCACATATGCATAGCTGTTATATAAATGGTTGGCATACCTGTATTAATATTCCCTTCTCCACCCTGTGCTACTTCCATAGACTCTTGTACACCGGCATCTCCTACTGCTTGAGTCGACCTCGTCTCGTAAAATATTTCTCATAGGCAACGTTTCTGCATCTGGGCTACTACATATGATCGGTCTTGAGTGTTGGAGTCGCCCCCTCCTTCCCCTCTTTACAGATCTCCACATCTTTGCCTTTGGTTGAATTCAATTGAAGAATGTTGTCACATGCAACCAACAAAACACTACTAATCATGAACCATATACCATACAACATACTTAACCCAGCTAAGAGATCATTCAGCTTCTGGATAATGAGTTAATCATTATAAATAGACCACTAGAGATCATGCCTTTATAGATAAACATTTTTAAATGTTTGAAGCTCACTGCTACACATGTATGTACGGGAAAGATTACTAATATTACAAGTAATATTCACCCACCTTAGATCATACCTTTTTTGACTTAAAAGCTTTAATGGATATCATTTCTGTTGTAATTCATTTTGTGGGGTTCATATATAAATCAATAATCATGGGAATGTGCAAATGTTGCCCCCTTGTAGGATTGCACTGTGCCTTTCAGGTTAGTGTGAATGCTTTAAAAGTGTTTTGGACAACTTCCATAACACTATATTTTTGCTCAGGTATGTTTTTATATTAGAGTATGTCTATTAATGGCTTATTTTCCTAGGTAGTAGAGATTTGTCATATCCATGGTCTTGTTTACTGCTATGTGGTTTTAAATTTTCAAATCTGCCTAACCTTTGCAAATTTTGACTTGATAAATAGGTGGTTTTTCCGTCCATTTAAAATACACTCTATATGTTTTAACTTAAGTACTAGCTTCTTATAAAGTGTACTACTATTACATATATGAAATTTTCAAATCCAAAACTTGAATTAAGTGCTATTTTTGTTTAACAATCAACTATGTATCTTACATCTATGTATTAAATAGCCTTTTAAACTCTTTCTATCCTCTACTGAAATCTCATATTTATGGGGAAACATCTAAGAAATCAGCCAATAACCTCTTCTAGCTTTTACAATATCTATTTGTAAACTCTTTAAGATTTTTTTCAAATGCCATAAGTGCTAGTAGTGTATGTGTTCTATACTTTTTGAAATGCAAAATAACCAACTGAAATGGCTAAAACTCATATGGCAGACTTGAATCTTCAACCCAATATTCTAAATAATCCTAAACTCAAATAACCAACAACAACATCAAATGAAAGGGGTCTAAGTTAGACTATGTAAAACACAACAAAAGACTCTGCAAAAATTGTCTATCCAGGCAGAAGGAGGAGAAGAAATATATTAGAAAAGCAAAACTATTTGTACCTGGTTTTGGGTTTGGGTTGCGTGTCAAAGGTCAATGAGAGAAGCAGACCAAACAATCCACAGTGAGAATATACTTTCTATCTCTATTTAGTGGAAGAAGAGAAGCAGCTCCATCATATAGGAAATTAACAGAACCTCAGAAGCTAACCACTGGAACTTTTGCTTCCTCGCTGGAATAAGAATAGAAGCAAGTAAGTTTCCTCTCTGGACTACCAAAACAGCCAATACGTTGTTTCTCTTCAAAAGTAAGTAAAGTACAAATTGAAGTCCAACAAAAGACTTCAGAAACTGCCAGCTGTTCAAGAAAAGAGGAAGCCACCTGCTTTACAAATCACAAGGATTTGACCCTTGGCGCCATTTCCCAGCCAAATTAAATTACTATCCCGCCCTCAAAAAATCTCCCGCCTCTTTATATATGGGCTAGCTTTAAAGTACTGCTCTTCAACATGCACGAGTAGATGGCAATCATTTTAGGCCTTGCACTACAACATTCAGCAAATGAATTAAATTATATTTTATATTATAAAATTGCATTTTGGCTAAATTATACCCTTATCATTTTTTCCTAATTTGTACAATGTCAGGATTTGTGAAATCCTTTCTAAATAAATAACATGGTATTTGGGAATGAATATTAAATTTATTTCATTTGCCCAATACATGCCTAATTTTTGTGCTTAGGAGATTTGTAAATAATACCTGGTTCAACCAGCAATTACCTCATATGTAACCAATCTTTTCTTATCAGATTAACATATGTTAAATAAATAATATGGTCAGGTGCATGGTTTTTAAATTTATATTATTTTAAAACACACTCCAAATTGTGTACTTAGGAGATTTGTAATTATACCTGGTTCAGCCACTAGCTTAGCCTCATATGTAATGTGTCTTTTCTTATCACATCCCTATATATTGAAAATTAACCCCACCTAAATATCTACGTACATTACTTTTGGGGTTTATGCATATAGCTAGCTATAGTTTGTTTGCATTTCCTGATTTGCATATGCAGTTTGAATATTATTCACTTATACAATCCAACATCATCTCCATTTTGTGACCATATAACTCCATTTCAGAAATAATACAGACAAACATCAATATGATCTACTACATCCCCTAATTGGGACTTCAAAAAAGATGCTCATCATCCCACTGCAACAACTTTCATGCCTCGACCTTCGATGTAGTTGGACCAAGAAACTCTCTTGATTTACTGGGATAGATGAATCTGCACACAATGTAATTAAGAATCACATGAGTAATTCTTTGCTTCCTTTACCTAGCTAATAACCTCTTTTGATTCCTAAGTGTAAAATGCCAAGCAACATTTGTCTTTGTTCATCCATATCACTTTTTAATGTTATAAGCACATGTATAACATCTTCTTAAATGTAAAACAACTCTTTTGTACAGCTAGATAGTAAAATCAATATCTATCAACAACCTAGACACAACACTCATCTAAATAGTTTATATGTTAGCCAAATTGTATATGATATCCAATCAAGACTTATTCAATATATAATAATCGAATCCTACTAGTTTTCTCCGGAAGGCTCTTGGTATACAGTTCTTGAATTCGGCCTCCACGGACTTCCACTTAAGATACCTCCAATGATGAACCAACAAAATCCAAATAATAGTACTCATCTAATCAATCATAATAATACCTGATGCATTGCAATGCAATTGTCATAACTTGGTTCTTACACTTACATCTCACCCACCTTCAACGACATCATCGACAATTGAAGTCATGCGTTGTCTGCGATAACCACGTATACAAAGTAAGCTACTAGAATAGGTTATCAATACATTTTGCAGTTGTATTCAACAACTGACTATTATCATGCATGTAGAAACGGAAACCATGAAAATAATGCAATGTACCATAATGGGTGCTCATGGATGGTTTATTCAAAATGAAGGGAGAGAGAGGTTAAGGCAACCCAACTGTTGAACATGATATAGATTATATATCATGTTGCTTTAAATTCAAGCGAATAATTCATAGTGCAAGTTATGTCTTAATAGGTGAATTTGAACTTAAATTAACATACTCATTACAAATTAGGATTACCACCATCATCATCTGTTTCCTCATGAAGATGTTGCTCAAACTCGCTACTGGAGTTACCGTCGTCATTTATGTCATCCATCTCCAATTCATCGTCTATTGGGTCATCATCAATAAATACAGAATCATCAATTGGTTCGGACGGGACTCGACGTGATATGATTGCTGGATCAACGGACAAATTCTCTTAATCAACTCGATTCAATGGATCGGCCAATGCTGATTCACTCTCCAGAATAGGAGGATAGTTCTGGAGATGTGCTTGATCATCATCCTCTGCTTCACCCCCAGACGATTCTTCATCATCATTCTCATCATCAGCAGTAGTCATCAAGTGAATGTTGTAGACATTCCTATTCGTAATCTTATGTACAACCTACCAACTTCCCCCCAATGTTGGATCTGTGAGATAAAACACTTGCAATGCTTGGCACGCAAGGGCGAAAGGCTCATCTTTATACCATTGTCTAGCAGTATTCACTATCGTCAAGTGGTCCCTGACACGTATCCCCCTTCTCGGGTCGCCAACGTCATACCAAGCACAACTAAACAGATGAACCTTACGCCAACCCATATAGCGTAATTCAATAATATCATGCAACACTCCGTAGAAGTCAACAGGGGATCCTTGGTGCTCGCCATGTACCACCACCCCGCTGTTTTGGGTGCGGCGATGCCGTTCACGCTCTTTCGTATGGAAGCGAACTCCATTCATTATGCATCCAGCATATGATGCAACCCATGGATCTGGACCACATGTTAATGCATATATGTCATCGGTTACCTCACTTGGCCTAATTGGACGCAACTCTCGAATCTAGGACATAAGAAAAGGCACAATCATTATTTTTTTTTATCAATATTGTATAAAGGAGACATATGTATGGTAAGTGGTTTAGTATCTTACACGTGATTTGAACCACGATGGGAATTGACTCTAGTGCCTACGGTCGATGTTATGAGGGTCCTCTTCTTTCAATTTGTTATAGTGCTCCCTGCATATGTGTGAGCAAATGTGACCATGATAAGTAAAAACTATAAATTTCAGTTAATGCAAAAACTTTCCAAGCATGATGTACTTACTCTATGTATTGCTCAACCTTCGTGCAATTATTAAGTACATACCATCGAGCCTTGGCTATTATTGTGTCAGACATCTTCTGCGAGCTTGCTGTCCCCAATGGCCGAACCTTTTGTGAGAAAATAGATAAACAAGGCTCATTTCCCGACCCAGTCGAACCACCAAGTATGTCACTGTTGCGTTCCTCTCGGTTAAATCGAGTCTCAATATCATGAAGGTACATGGAGCAAAATGTAAGACACTCGATATGAACATATGCCTCAGCAATTGAGCCTTCTGGACGGGCTCTATTACGGACGTACCGTTTGAACTTCCCTAGATACCTTTCAAAAGGGTATATCCATCTGTATTGCACGGGTCCTGCCAGCAATGCCTCCTCTGGCAAATGAATCGCTAAATGTACCATAATATCAAAAAATGCAGGAGGGAATATCATTTCCAGTTTACAAAGAATGATAGGAATATTAGCTTGAAGTTGATGCAACACTGACAAGGTCAAAGTTTGTGAACATAATTCTTTGAAGAACGAGCTTAAGTCTATTAAGGCTTGACGCACATCAGGCCGTAAGAACCCACCAATCACAACCGGCAACAGTGCTTGCATAAAGACATGACAATCATGGCTCTTCATTCCTTTGATTTTTCCATCACTAACACTGACACACCGTGCAATATTTGAGGCAAAACCATCCGAGAATTTCACTTCTGACAACCACGCACAAAATTTCCTTCGCTCATTTAAATTTAACATGTAGCAACCAAGACTCATAGAAATACTATCGCCATCATGTTGTAAATGCAATTCTTTTCTTAATCCAAGATTTGCCAAATCCCTACGTGCATTGGCGGAGTCCTTGGTTTTCCCATCAATATTGAGCAAAGTTCCCAACACGTTATCACATATGTTTTTCTCAATATGCATAACGTCCAAATTATGTCTCAACCCCAAGTCTATCCAGTACGGAAGGTCAAAAAGTATAGACTTTTTTGTCCAATTTAGTTGATTGGGCGTTCGTTTCCTCTTCAAAGAAGATTTACCAAACTGGACATGTGACACCCCACGTAATTGTTCTAGCAAATTCTCTCCCTCAACCCTTGATGGTTGGAGCCGGTGCTCTTCGTACCCATTAAAAGAATTTTTTTTCCGTCTCCAAATGTGATTTGGTGCCAACCATCGTCGATGACCCATATAGCAATGTTTGCGCCCATATACTAACCATTGTGAATTTGTGTCAGCTGTACATGAAGGACACGCCATCTTGCCCTTTGTGCTCCACCCGGAAAGATTGGCATATGCGGGGAAGTCATTGATAGTCCAAAGTAGTGTTGCATGCAACCTAAACATTTGCCCACTATACGCATCATAGGTATGAATACCCTCTTCCCATAACTCCTTCAACTCATCGACAAGAGGACGTAAGAACACATCAATATCATTTCCTGGTGACTTAGGGCCTGGAATTAGCAACGACAACATAGTGTATGGATCTTTCATGCATGACCAAGGGGGCAAGTTGTAAGGCACAAGTAATACTGGCCATATGCTGTACGGTTTGCTCATGTTATTAAATGGATTAAACCCATCACTCGCCAATGCAAGTCGCACATTGCGAGGATCTTGGGAAAACCTCTCATGTTTGTGATCAAAGTCTTTCCATACCCTAGAATCTGCTGGATGTCGCATGCATGTTGGATCGTCAACCCGCGCTTCTACATGCCATCTCATGGCTTGGGCTGTCTTCTTTGACATAAATAGTCTTTGCAAGCGAGGCTTCAGGGGGAAATATCGAAGAACTTTTTGTGGTATCCTTCGTTGCTTACTTGTGCATACAATCCACCTAGATGCGTTACATTTAGGGCACTCATTTAACGATGCATTTTCCTTCCAAAACAAGACACAATCATTTGGACACACATGTATCTTTTTGTAGCTAAAACCCAATCCACGCTCCAAGCGACGAGCATCGTTATATGAGTCAGGGAATAGAGCATCGGGAAAGGCAGCTTGCAAAAGTTTTATCACCATGTCAAATGACTTCACAGTCCAACCACCAATGCTCTTGATGTGAAGCAACTTGACGATAAATGATAACTTTGAGAACTTATCACATGAAGGATAAAGTGGACGTCGTGCATCAGCTACCAACTCCTCAAAATTAAGGTTTGTTGGAGTATTAGAGGTGGATGATTGATCATGTGGGTTTGCATTTCCTTCATTTCTAGTTGAATTATCCATAAATGACCCATGACGAATGTCATCTAACATCTCGTCGACATCATCAATGTAGTCACTGTAAGCCGATGCATCATCTGCTTCTTCGTCGGAAAATGTAGCATCTAGGAAAGGATCATCTTCTTCATGTAATATCCATTCCGTATAAGTTGGATCAATCCCTATGATGAACAAATGATCTTCGACTGTATGAATAGAATGGAAAGCTCTATTTCGGCATCTCTTACATGGACACCTAATGTGATCAGATCCAGGTGTGTGGGCTTGCGCCATAGCTAGGAATTGTCTAACACCTTCAGCATACTCATTGGATTGCAATCTATCTTCGATATGCATCCAAGCCTTATCCATCTTATGCAGGTGACCAACTAGTAGAAAAGAGATTGTTAGGTCCAAGAAGACTTGGTGCAATAACTAGGCAAGACTAAGATCATAAATATTAGTCTCCATACCTGGAGACAAGCTTTGACTATCAAAAAGACATGAATAAATATATTAGTTTCATTAGCAATATCATCATATAGTTTTGATTATAAGGGGGTATGATACATGTACTTTGCAATGAAATCCTAGATCTAATGAAATTAGTTTCATTAGTAATGAAATTCGATAGTCAATGAACTGAATATCGATACATGTACTTTGCAGTTTGGTTATATACTGGGATAGATGGCAAAAGTTGCTAAAGATGCAAATTTGGAAATGGTCCATGTTCAATCTGTTTTTCATTGCTTTTTGTGGGTAGGTATAGATGAACAGCTATGCTTAAGTGGTATGTTTTAGAGTTGATGTCTAACTTGTGGTATAAACTATGAGTAACCATACCTATTAGCTACTCCATTCTCTGTAGACTAGTTAAAACCGTATAGGGTGATAAGACCACATAAAGAAATGACTATTATATTTGGGTTCAACATGTTCTTCTACATGGGGATAATCATTATACTAAATTTAGTAGAATATTATTGGAAATGTAGAATTGCGTAGGAAAATTACCTTTAGTAATTCCAATGATCTACAAAGGATTACTTGAAATAATTATTTAAAGATTGTCTGTTGACTAGGCGTGGTAAACAGGGAATGTTTGGCCTGATTCAATACAAATCAGTCTGCAAGACTGGGTTGCACCATGGTCTCCACAACCTACAGAAGTTGAATAAGCTGAAATTTATTTACAAGTCTTGACAAAAAAGCTCAAGGAAAATAATAACCCAAGAAACTGCATAAGATGTGCATTACTTGCAAGTGGTGAGAAAAAGTGATGTCGATATTATCATGTAAAAAGTAAAGTCACTGCATATAACTATTCCAATTGAAAAATCCTTGCAGACAAACCACCTTGTCCTGGTCAAAGAATCACGTTTTACACCTTTTCAGATTAAAAGCACTTACGTGAAGACTTCTTTAACCAAATTACAGATGCCAATAATGTTGGCAGATAAGATCATCATATTAAAGGTAAGTAATTCAAATTATATATATATATTTTTTGATAAGGTAAATAATTCTTGTAAAAGAAAAAGGCTGTTAACAACAGAAAAGAAAGATTCCAACAAATTCCAGGTCATTCAACAAAACATCCAACACTGGTCACAGAGTTTCAGCCTAGCAATGGGAATTCTATGCTCGTAAAAGAGAACCATGCAAAACCACTCTAAGTATTGTAGAAGATACAAAAAACAGAAGCAACAAAGTAACATTAATTCAGCTACAATGAATTGAGATGAAACATTTATGGTGGCATTAATTTCCAGAGAAGGTTAAGCAACAAAACAATTGTGTTGTCTTTGATATTTCAAGGATCTTATGAAGTATCTGTTAAAAAATGTGAAAATAACCATAGATAATGGACTATAAATAATGGAATTGAATCCAGAAGAGGGGAATTGATGCTAAAGCTGATACCAGTATGCAGAAATAGCCCATGAACAATGGATAATAGAGCAAATAAATTGGATAGTGTGCCACAAGAAGTAACAGAGCATTGTGAATTTATAGATAAAGAAACCATTTAATTTTCATTGCATAATCAATGAATCCATTTGTATTTACAACATCCAGAGTTTGGAAGGGATTCACAAAAAATAACAAGTGAACTTACCATGACGCTCCCATTTCTACTTGACAATTGAATGATCACTTGAAAACAAAATTGTCGATATTAAGAAATTGCAGAAAAGAAGATAGAGTCTTGCCTACCTAAAGCTTTTAGTAAAGAAAAAGAGATATACTACATTATATATGATCACCTTAAATGATGATTTATGCGTATTAATTTGGACAAACTGACTTTAAGAGTTTGGCGATATACCCAATATATAAAGACCATAATTCAGTTGTTCATGACAATAAATGCAAGGAAATGATTGAGTACCCACCCTAGCTTGGAGTTTATATAATAATATATAGCGAGAATTAGCTGGCAGTGGGCTTCCGTAATTAGGAATTCTGCATCATCTGTCACAACAACAATCCAGGTTGTTAAGAATCCAAGTGCATTTTGTGCCCACATTTCATTACAGTTGTGTCTTTAAGTGAATCAAAAATATATTACAAAAATAAAATAGTAAACCAGATCACAACAATGCCCTTCAATACACAAATAAATCATCTACAAAGCACATCTCATTGCATATTGGACAGTGGTGCCGCATGGAGTTCTCCACACTCAAATGGTTATCACACAGGCTAACCAAATAGCAAGACCCCATAAGATTGAAAACCATTAATCGAAGATAACATATTCTAACAAAAAAAATATATACTTCAAAATGAAGAGAAGGATGAAAATGGGATGAATTCATGCAGCATAATCAAAATTTTCAGCAAAAAGGACCCATGTAGTCTACCCAAATCATTTGGAAAAAACTAAACAGCTGCACTGCAATTTCAAACCAGACAAAAGAAAAGCAGGACTTACCTCTGGCATGACCCATCAACAAGAAAACTGAGTTACAGGACCATTCCTATAACAGTCTTCCAAGACCTTAAGAATCCAAGCCTGCAATTCATACAGCACTTAAAGAGTTAAGAGTGGCATGGGGGGAAAAGTCCTTACAAGAAAAGCAAAAAGGAAATGATCCTGAATTCAATCAAAAGCATACATAGCTCACAGAATCTAATTCAACACTTGCATCAAGCAATGTCATTGTGATGACTGAGTGCAGCTGAGAAGGTTTGTGATGAGTTAACAACTCTTGCTAAAGAAGCAGCCATTTCAGATAAGAAAAATTAAAAAAACACCCCCACAATAAAGAAGAACAGATTTAACATGCAATCGAGAAACCCAAATAAAAAATACAGTTCTTGAGAAAAAAAATACTCCTGCAAAAATAAAATTTTAGAATTTTACCCTTTTCTTCAAAAGCAATAGGGTGATCTCTTGCTTGTGCTGTGTTCGTTTGACTGTCTGGGGAGAGAAATGGAGACAAACGGAGAAGAAAATGGCGAGAAATCGAGAGAAATGTCGAAGATGGAGTGCGGCAAGAAACATAGAGCAGAAACGAGAGGGGTCTAAGTTGAGAGAGAAAACTCGAGAGGGGGACGAAGAGAGATGGATTTGTGTGGTTTAAAGTTATTCTGGAGAAAATATCACTAACATAACGTCACATCACATAATATAAAGACTAAAATAACCTCACATAAATGGACATAAAACGTGAAAATAGAAGGATAAAATACATAAAATACATAAAAAACAGATTACAAACATGGAGGACGACAACTTACTATTTATCTCTATCCCCACTTATTATATATAGTATAGATACAATTAGCTAAGTTCCGAATGATACATATTTTGTGTTTTGTAAGTACCATGTATTTTAAAAATTAGACCAATGTTTAGGTGCCTAGCTCTTCTATGTGAAGGTGAATGTAACATATACTTGAATTATTTAAACGAATTCTTTGTCCATAAAATCATTAAACTTATTATAAAACCATGACTCACCATAGATAGTGGATTGTCATCATTCGGAATCATTAACATTTAGGGAAATTTTCTCAAAGTTTGTTTTATGAACTAGCTACAAACAATATCTTTATTTGATTATATACCTTCTCTATTTTGGACAAACAGTCTTGGTCAAATCCTACTTGTCGTACAGTCGATGCATTTAAAGCAACCCAAATGTTTTCTTTTGGGGAGCCACACTGGGCAGCAGCAAGTTAGTCTTTTAGGAATTTGAATAGGGTTCTACTGCCTTGGACTAGTAATCTTTGATAGTAATAAGCTTAATCTTGCTTTAGGATTTAGGAAAATTAAATGGCAAACCTCAATATGTTTGATATTGTTCTTATAGCATTTCTGGTTTCATCTCTCTTTATGGGTGCTCTTGGTAGGAAAATATAATGCATATTTTATGTTTATATTTAATAAACATGCATGTTTATTAGATGCATGTTTACTGATCCAAAAACATTTTGATGGTAAAACTCCAGCATGTTTATGCATGCTTTGATCTGTACCATTGGAACAATGGTTATACTATGCATGCATTATCTACTTAACATCATCGTCTTTTTTAATTAGATTCTTGTTGATGACATGGCATATTGTTGCCAGGTGACTAAATTAAAAGTAGAATACTTACTATTTAAGTAAGTATATATATGCTAATTGTACACTTAAAAATAAGGGCGATTAATGTACGAATATTAATTAGACCAATGTGTTAGTGTACTTACGTATGTCTCATATTTGCGTTTATTTATACGTGTGAGAATTACACCCTTAAAATTGTACAAATTATTTTTATATATGAAATAAATTTCATTTAAGAATATGATTTTATAGAAAGAAACTTCCTCGTTCCTCCCCAACTTCTCTTTTGTCTAATGTGATAAAATTAAACTTTAAGCAATTGTCCCTAATGAGACAAAAATAAAAAATGCAATTGACACAAAAAAATGCTATGCAATTCAGTGTTTATGGATAGAAAATACATAGGGAACAAAAAAACATATTGCTTAGTCAAAAAGTATATATAATAATTATTTTGCATTATTTGTTGGACCTTATCCATCCCTATTTTATATATTTATTTTAATCAATGTTATATTTTACTTTTCAGCGACCAGCCCATTAAATATATTAAATCAGAATTATATTAGCCAACCTGATTTTATTGTTTAAAATAATATATTTAAAGATTAATTCCCATATAAATAATCAAAGGGATGCACCCTCAACAGCGGACAATGGCAAATTTTTAATAGATACAATATAGGGTCAAGGCTAAATAATTATTCTCACCTTGGATCAGTGAAAAATGTTGAAAGATTTCCTCAGCGTAAGATTTCGATGAGGAATCTTTTAGCATTCTGGGCTTTTTACGCTCATTTGCAGGAGTTTTTCTTTGTTGCACATTCATCTTGTGGATTAGCCTACCATTTATGAAGTTTGCAGTAGCTAGCTAGCAGAGAAGATGATCAGAAAGAGAGTGGAAATCTCCAGGTAAGAAGCTCGTGCGCGAGAGAGTTATGAAAATATAAAATGAGGACAACAACAAAGCCACGCAGAAGCGCGGATAATCCTCTGTTTTGTGGGGATTTAAAATATATTGATCAAAGAGAGTGGGATTTGGAGATTTAGGAGGTCTGGTCCTATATATGTATGCATGCATGCATACTGCATATTCAATTCAAATCCTCAAATTTCCTAACCTATTTCAACTCCCTTTAAGGTTGTTCTCCTGACTTCTAAGCTTATTTCCCCTAACAATATAGCAGCATCAAGCTCAAATGCAACATGCATTAGGCAGAGCAGTTTCATTGAATCACTTTCACAAATTCTGACCTAAAATATTGGCATATTCTTTCTTTTTATGGGATCAGAAAGCTAGAAACATCAATGTTGTTTATACAATACCAATTAGAAACAACCTGCATCGACTCTCTATTCATTTACATATCATACAACCAAAAATGAATCCATTCGTGATTATAAATGACAAATGCCTATGATGCAATGGAAAAAACTGATTTGATCACATAATTGCCTAAAATCAAAAGAGATAATAGGTGGCTAAGTGGCTATGCGTGATGAAATAAACATGCAAACAAATAATATGAAAAACCCAGTTGAAGTTTACAAAACAATTTAGCAAAATCTAAACCATGCATGTGAGTCCTAACTGTAATTCCAAATTAAAAGCAACTAAAACCCATACATGAAGATTATTGAAACGCAAAACAGAGAACTAACCCTGGAATAAACTATTCAGAGTGCGAGAGAGAGAACCTGCGAGACTAGTGGGGACGCCATACACTAGTCCATGGACAACTAGTTCGACCAAGAACCATGCGAACTCCTTTGCTTACTCCTTGCAAAGTGTCTTAGGCTGGAATCCATGGAGGGATGCAGTGACGCGACGCCATGCTCCGTCTTCGTAGGAGCTCGGGGTCCAACCAACGTAATACAATCCACGAGGTCGGCGACGTTGGAAGCTCCACCGATGCTTCTGGGGTTGAACGTGGTGGATGCAAGTCGTGGGAGTCCCTCCAACTGGTGGACGCCGACACTCTTGATTCACGAAATCCTCTACGAAATTCCCAGAAAAATTTGAGAATCCTTGTAGAGATCTCTGTGAAATTCTCTCCCCAAGCCCTAATTCACCCAATCCACACGCATCAATTGCGGGATGTGGCCAAGAAATGTGAGAAAATTCCAGAGGTTTCACTTTCAATTTGGTAGATTTTGGTCTAAGGAGGTCGGCAATTTTACCGCGTGAAATGAGAGAGAATCTATTCCCACAATGTTTTCGTCCAAAATGCAATCTGGGCTTTTACTCCCCATGTAAATTTGGGAATTTTCTTTTCCGGCGACTTATTTTCGTGGGAAAAAGAGACTTATTACAACTAATTAGACTGGGCCGTAGTGATGTCGATGCAAAATGTAGTTTCGTATGCCACAGACCCATTTTGTGGCATCAAGCAAGTATTTCTCACCAGTATTTGCCTTGGAAAAAAAATTGTTGGAAAAAAGCCCATTATGTTGTAGTGTGGTGGAAGGGGGATCCTTATTTTGTAAAGGGAAAGGGTTGCTTGGTGAGACTATGAGGCCAGTAGATAAGAAGAGGGAAAAAAGAGTATTGGGAAGAGAGGAAGGTGAGGATGGAAGAAAATGTGATTGTATTAAGAGGATGAGGCAGGAGCTAATAAACATTGAAAATTATTTGTTATTGACATGTGCTACTAGGCAGCCCTGCCAGGACTAATGAGGGCTTTAAGTTGAAATTGCCGAGGGCTTGGCAACTCTTGGACAGTTCAGGTCTTTTGTAAGCTTGCAAAGGAAAAGTTGCCAGATTTTATTTTTATCATGGAAACAAAATTGAGATCAAACAAAGTTGAAATGGTGTAGAAAAAGCTGGGTTTTGAGGGCTATATGGTAGTGGAATCAAATGGAAGGAGTGGATGTTTGGTAATGTTGTGGAAGGATGTTGAGGGGGTTGAGTTGTGGAAGTATTCTCAGTGGCATATTAGTGTTTGGGTGAAGAATAAAGGGGAGAGTCCAAAGTGGCTCTTGACTAGATTCTATAGGCATCCTGAGTCTGCTAAGAGGAAGAGTTCCTAGGATCTTTGCAAGTTTTAAAACCCCTATCTAAGGTGGGGTGGTGTGTGCTTGGAGATTTTAATTTTAATGAGATTGTGTCTCAAGGGGAGAAAATGGGAGGGGGGGTACTGAGAGAAGGGAGAGCCAAATAGAGGATTTTCAAAATGTCTTTATTGTTAGGGGCTTGAGTGATCTTGGATGGAGGGGGATCAAATATACGTGGAGTAATGGCCATGGTGATGGTTCCTTTGTGAAGGAAAGACTAGATCGAGCTGCTACAAATCAGACATGGAGAAGGGTGTTCAAGAAAATCTCAACTTATGTAGAAAAACACTTAGACAGCGGTCCTCAAGGAGAGTTTCGAGGAGAGGGGCTAAGATTAAGTCTCTCTTTGGTAAACTCAAAGAACTAAAAGATGTGGATGGGCCTATTCATATTTAAGAAATAAGGAAGGTGAGTAGAGAGTTGGAGGAGTTGCTAGAACAGGAGAATATTTGGTGGAAGCAAAGAGCTAAGGCTCATTGGCTACAACATGAGGATCGAAATACAAAATTTTTCCATGCTTGTGCAAGTCAAAGGAGAAGAAACAATACTATTTCTGAAATTACTTATGCACAAGGGCACTAAGGGAGTAGTAGATAGAAATTGAGGGTGCTTTTGAGGAGTACTTCACTGAAGTCTATACATCCACTAACCATACAGAAATCGACATTGAGAGGTGCATTGCTGATATTGAACCTAAGGTTTCAAGTGAAATGAGGAAAGGGTTGGAAGGGACATTTAGAAAGGATGAGGTGGAGTGGTCTAAAGCAGATGTCACCATGGAAATCCCCAGGGCCTAATGGGTTTGGGGCTGGTTTTTATCAGAAGCATTGGGATGTCCTTGGCAATGAGGTAGGTGGTGATGTTCTAGAATTCCTTAATGGGGGACATGGTGGCAGATTTAAATCACACCCATATAGCACTTGTACCTAAGGTTAAGGAGCCTAAGTCAGTGATGAAATTTAGACCAATCAGCTTATGCAATGTTTTGTATAAGCTGATTTCCAAGGTCCTAGCCAACCGAATTAAGAAGGTATTACATGTGGCCATCTCTCAAAATCAGAGTGCTTTTATTTCAAACATGCTCATCACTGAAAACATTAAGGTTGCTTTTGAGTTGCTCCACTCGATGCAGTCTAAGCAAAGATGAAAAACTGGTAGTATGGTTGAAAAAATTGATATGTCAAAAGCATACGATGGAATTGAGTGACTCTTTTTGAAAGCCATGTTAATCCAACTGGGGTTTGGTGGGAAACTCACTGGTTTGATTATGAGATGTATTTAATCAGTCAGTTATTCAGTGGTGGTTAATGGCAAGACTGGGAAGAGAATTATACCATAAAGAGGGTTAAAGCATGGGGACCCTCTATCCCCTTACCTGTTCCATTGTGTGGAAGGCTTAAGTCAAATGTTCATGAGAGCTGGTAGGGAAGGAATTATAAGGGGTGTTGCTGTTGTCAGAGGTGATTTAAGAGTCAATCATATGCTGTTTGTAGTGTGTGATCTTTGGAAGGGCAACAATTGAGGAGTGGAGGAGTATGTATGCTGTGCTTGCTGGGTCAATTATCTGTGACAGATATAAGAAGTATCTTGGATTACCTGCTCTTATAGGTAGATCCAAGTATAATGCCTTGCAAGGTTTGAAAGAGAGGGTATGAAGTAGGATTCAAAATTGAAAAAATGGGTTCCTCTCAAAAGCTGGTAAGGAAGTATTAATCAAGCTTATTTTGCAAGCCATCCCCACATACACAATGAGTGTATTTGAGTTGCCCTAGAGATTATGTAATGAAATTGAATAGCTTTTTGCTAAGTTCTGGTGGTCTTAGCATAAAAAGGAAGATGTGATTCCTTGGTGGAAATGGAGCAGGTTTGGATTGGAAAAATCTTATGGTGGCTTGGGTTTTAGGCAACTCGAGGACTTTAATTTGGTTATGTTAGCCAAGCAAGGGTAGAGAATGTTGAAAGACCCTACTTCCCCGGTGGCTAGAATTTTCAAGAAAAATATTTGAGTAATTCATCTTTACTTGAAGCTCCATTGGAAAAATTTCCATCCTTTATTTGGAGGAGTGTTTAGTCTACCTTGGGGGTTATTAGGAGATGTATGAGGTGGAGGGTTGGAAATGAGGAATCTATTAAATTTGGGGTCAGAAATGGCTACCTAAACTTGTGACTAGCTGTGTGCAGACCCAAGTGAATACCTTAATGTTGATGCCTATGTGTGTGAATTGATTGATGAATCTGTTAAAGGATGGAAGGTAAACCTAGTGAGGCAGGTTTTTGATAAGGAGGAAGCTAATTTGATATTGTCTATGGCTATTAGTCCTATGGGAGTAGCATATAGACTAATTTGGGATCTCACAAAAAATGGAAAGTACTCAGTTAGGAGTGCTTATCATATGTAGCAGAACGTGGAGAGGCAAGAGAAAGGGGAAACCTTAGAAACTAGCAGAGAGATACTTATGTGGAAGCAGATTTGGAAGCTTGGGGTTCTAGGGATAGTGAAACACTTCCTCTGGAAACTTGTCAACAACATTTTGCCAACTAAATTGAACCTATGTCAGAGAAGGGTGGTTAAGGATGCAAAGTGTCCCTTTTGTTTGAATAAAGAAGAAACTCAAATGCATGTTATCTGGTGTTGTCTAGATGTTACTGATGTTTGGAATTAGAGGGATAGTCCTGTACATAAATGGAGGGTGGGGGTACAAAAATTTTTTTAGCTTTGGGAGGAATTGTACAACAAGCTCTCAACTGAAAATTTAGAGTTAATAGTCATGATTATGAGGAATATCTAGAATAGAAGAAATAAGTTTGTTTTTGACAAAAAATTATTGGATCCTACTAGTGTTTTACATATTTTATTGATAGGGTTTGAGGAATTCAAATTGGCTCAAGGGAGGGAAGGGGGTGTGTTAAATTAGAATGCTAAGGCGGGACTAGTTGGAGGTAGGAGGTGGAAGAAGCCAGTAGGTTCAAAACTAAAAGCTAATTTTGATGCTGCTATCAATGTGTCTTCTAAGAGGCTGAGAATTGGGGTGATCATCAGAGATGAAAAGGGAGAGCTTTTTGTTGCTTTATCTGCTACAAGAGTGTTTAGTTATGATGCTCTTGTTGCTGAGTGTTTTGCATTATGGGAAGCGATGGTCCTCTGTGAAGAGTTGAGGCTAGGTTCTGTTATCTTTGAAGGGGATGCAAAGTGTGTAATTGAGGCTGTGAGCAAAGAGGATATGGATGATTCCAACTATGGTCATCTGGTAGAAGGTTTGCAACAAAAATTGGGATATTTTGCAAGATGAGAGATAAGTTTTATACATCGAGAGGGCAATGAGGCTGCTCACCAATTAGTTTTACATGGGAGTTGTGATATGTATTGGTTAAAAGAAGGGTCTGAGATGATTACAAATCAGTTACTTATAGATAAAGTGTATACTGACTCTGATACAAGTTGACAATGAATACAATGAGGTTTACTTCCCAAAAAAAATTATAAAAATATATAATACTATATGAAAAATCTTCATTTGTTTTCAGGAAACTTCTCAAGCCATCTTATCTCATCATTACAATTTTTTTAAATTTTAATATAAAATAAAATAAATTTTTTAAATTTTTTAAATTTTAAAATAAAAATAATATTAAAAAAATATATTTTAATAAAATTTTATTTTATTTTTTTAATTTTAATTTCAATTCATCAAAACAAACGAGGATGTAAAAACGTATTTTTGGTCCATGGGAGATCACGTCAACGGAGCTCTTAGGTCTGCCGCGGGGATCCATTCGGAATATGCTAAAATCCCCCGAAGTCGCATAAGGGTTGACGTTCCTCTTCTTATCATTGTTATCGCGACGGTGTTTCCCAAAGCAGGACCCACCCAAATTCCCAATCGTTACAAATAGAAAATCCGGGCGTGGGTTGCGTCATGCTTTGCACAGAATGCCACTGCACCTTTCTGCTATAAAAACATTGAACCTGAATTTTGTCAAAAATAAATAGAAGGCTCAGAGCGGTATTCTGTTTTTTCTCTCTCACTGTTTTCCAACCACAACGCCAACGAATTCTCTCTTTCACTTTGGAAAATTTGATCGATGGACGGTGGGGGGTCGAACCAGGGTCCGGTTACGTGTGGTTCGTGGATTCGGAGGCCCGATAAAGTGAATCTGGTGGTGCTGGGCAGGTCGAGGCTTGGGGATGCCTCTCCTTCTCAGCTCGAGATCTTCTCCTTCGATCCCAAGACCACTTCTCTCTCTTCCTCTCCCCTGGTATGTGTGTGTGTGTGTGTATATATATATATATATATCTCTCTCTCTCTCTCTCTCTCTAAAATCCAAATTTAAACGGTTTTCAAGTTTGTGGATCAGTTTCCGTTTCTGGAAGCATGGAAAACAGATATTCGATGTTTTTCTGAAAATTTTTGGGGGTAATTCCTTAATAGGGAGCTTTTAACGAAGTCTTTGACTGAATCAGTTCCCAAAACTAACTAATTGTTTTCATTAAGAGTTTATTGATTTCAACTCGGCCTTTTTAAAATTATTTAATAAGCTTTATTAGTTTCGCTCTCATGTTCGTTTAAATAACAGTTTTCTTTACTTTCTCAGCAACCAGAGGAACATAATTATGAGATTTATCTCACTTGGTGTTTGTTTGTTTTTCTCTTGTTGCTCCTTTAGACCACCTATGTTCTTGAACAAGTGGATGGCGATCTCGTCTCAATTGCGGTGCACCCCAGCGGGGAAGACATTGTTTGCTCTACCACCATGGGTGGCTGCAAGTGAGTCTCTTGGTTATTATTTTTCACAATTTGTGATATCCCTTCATTTGTTTTTGTTTTTGTTTCCTGTAACTGATGCTGGCGGAAAGAAATTATGATCGTTACCCTCTGAATACGATCTGCATGAACTACTGGAACCCCCTCGCTTGGGGGGGTGGGGGGGTTTGAGTGGAAGGCATTCAGGACATTTTCTTATTGACATGCAGATTGTTTGAGTTTTATGGTGGAGAATCAGACGCAAGGCTGTTGGCTAAGGAACTATCTCCTCTCCAAGATGTTGGTCCACAGAAATGCATAGCTTTTAGTGTTGATGGATCTAGAATTGCGACTGGGGGGGTGGTGAGTAAATGACTCATATTCCAATCAATCATTATCATGTGCTGTCTGGCACTATTGATTTTGAAATGTTTTTTGTATTCTGATATATATCATCTCAATCGAATATAGGATGGGCATCTCAGAATCTTTGAGTTGCCAAGCTTGCGTATTATTTTAGATGAACCAAAAGCACATAAATCTGTACGGGATATGGACTTCAGGTAACTCAAGCTTATACGTTTTGGTATTGCGTCTGTATAGTTGTCAAATATATATTTTGTAATGTTAGTTAAGTCGTGCCAAGACACTACAAATGTTCCATGCGAAACATGCTCAAATTAATAATGCATTTGGTTAGATTGGGTTACAAATTTATGGACAGTTTCCTTCTTGATAGTTTTGCCGAACTAATTTCTTGGAAGAGGCTCTTGCCTTAATCTTTTACGTGTTTTTTTTTAAAAGGGAAGTGTGGGAATTTAGTTTTTTATTTTTAAAGGGAGGAGTGTGTGGGATTTGAAATTTGAAAGGAAATTATTCATAAATGGAGGAGAATTTCTTGGGAAAGGTCATTTTTGTCCCTTTTGTTTGCTTTAAAAATGTTACTTGAGAGGCAAAATACTCATGGTTAAGAGATCAACTGAAGATGCTGACATCATATATTGGTATAGACTTATAATTTGATGGTCTATGAACAAATATTTTTTTTTCCTTTCTAACTGCTGGCTAATTTTTTTTAAGGGAGTTGGAGATATATTGGGCCTAGATTCTGAATTTCTTAACCTTTTTTGTTTATCATATACTAGCCTAGACTCAGAGTTTTTAGCTTCAACATCTACTGATGGTTCGGCAAGAATATGGAAGATGGAAGATGGTGTTCCCTTGACTACTTTGACTCGCAACTCGGTATGTTTTATTAAATTTAACATCCTGTTGTAGTATTATGCAGAGATGATTATATTATAGTGCCTTATTTGATGTCCCTTTCCTGCAGGATGAAAATATTGAATTATGTCGGTTTTCTAGGGATGGAACAAAACCTTTTTTATTCTGCACTGTTCAGAAAGGTAAATGATCTCATGTTTTCAGTTCAAAATATTTTATCCTAATTTCTCAGCAACTTAGAGTGTACTTGTATTAAATGAACAGGTGATAAGTGCGTAACGGCAGTCTGGGACATAAGTACATGGAATAGAATTGGACATAAGAGGCTGCTTAGAAAACCTGTCTCTATCATGTCCACAAGCCTGGATGGGAAATATCTTGCTTTGTAAGCACTTAACCTTGTAATTTAGACTTGATTATTGAGTTTAGTTTAGATTTAACCTTACAATAAACAGATGCCTAAGCGTACTTACCATATACATGTATTTGTTTTACTGATCACAAATAAAACAGATGTCTGAGCCTAGTTACCAAATATATATGTATTTTTTTACTGATCACAAATAAAACAAAAAACTATTTGGTAACTAGGCTTATGCATCTGTTAATTGCAGGGCAGGAAACTTGCTTGTACCGTTATATGAGTTTGCACTTTCAACATTGTCTATAATTATTCACTTTCATCAATATTATTGCATAGAGGAAACTATTCACATGGAACAATTTTATTGAAAAACTAGACCACTCATAATATGTTGAGAAAGAAAGACGATTTCATCCATTGCTTTCTTTACAAAACCTCACCACTTTTTATTCTCTTTCATTAGAGGATGATAGTGGATACACAAAAAAAAAAAAAAAGAGAGTAAGCAAATAGTACTTTTTAAGTGTATAAAGAGGAAATATAAGTTCTATGTGGTTCATGGATGAAAAATGGTGCTTTGATTCTTAGAGAGAAGTGCCATTTGAAGGCCTTTACACCAAACACCATCCACATGGTATAATTTGATTTGTAAGATTCAAATTTTAAAATTATTATCCAAATCAAGTTATGCCACATGGAGTGTGTGTGGTGTAAAGGCGCTTTTAAATATAATTATTCTTAGATTTATATTGCAGAAGTTCATGATATTTCTCCGTATAATATGTTAATCTTTCTTCCTGTAGGGGAAGCAAGGATGGAGATATCTGTGTGGCTGAGGTAAAGAAAATGGAGATCAGTCACTATAGTAAGAGGCTGCACCTGGGTGCATCTATTGCGGTACTAGAGTTTTGTCCCACTGAAAGGTAAGGTCCACCAATCAAACTTTATTATTAGTTTTTTAATATTGATGGAGAAGTTTCTTCCTTACTTGTTGAGCTAAATATATATATATATATTTCCTCTTCTTAGTAATCAGTATAATGGCCCTTGATGATCTGCTTAATGTTTTCGATGGGCTATATAAGATGGAAATCAAATAAGAAACCAGCTAAATTTCTTCCTTGTCCATCAAATATATTGTTAATACATATAAATGATCTGCTTAAAGTTTTGAATGGGCTCTGTATCAAAACTTTTGCTTGGCGTGTAGAATGTTGACTTTTTTCCTGTTTTTTCGAGGTGTCTATCCTTTCCTTTATTTTTCATTTTCAGGATTTAAACTAGGCACAATGAAAGAGATGAAGCTTCATAGGTTTTTATTTGGTTACTTCATCCTAATTCTGAACACCAACATGAATTTTGCTCCACCAAGAATGTGAAGCACATTTTTTGAAAAAAACAATTATGGATGACCTGTGTCAGTTGCGTCCCGATGCTTTGGTTATGAGCAATTTTTGTCTACTACCTGAAAGTTCTGACCTTCAATTACACTGCCTGGACTTCTTTAGAGCTCACTGGAGTGCTATCAATCTTACACATCTCTCTCTCTCTCTCTCTGCACACATGCGCATGTGTTTTTCTATGATCTGTTAGTGCCATATCTACTTTAAAAACAAGGGATTTACTGAAAATCTGACCTTGTAGTGTTCTTCTGTCTGTTTTCTTTTTCCCCATTTTGGTCAGTCGAAATTTTGTTGCATCTGAATACAATTTTTTTCAATGTTATTGGACGCTGCTCCTGGACACCCGATGCCAATCATTTTTTTTTGTCAATGTTGAGTTTTTGACAAATTGGAGGTCCATGTTTACTTGAGTGTTGCCAGGACAACAAAGTTTCAAACAATGGCTGAGTTGATGTGGGCCATTCTTTAGTGTCAATATCCCAGGTCCAGATCTGGTAGTTTATGTGAGTACTTTAGATCTATTTCTTTGTGGTGCTCATCAACAAGAAATCCTGATCTGTTTATAAACCCAGTTACCCTATCTTTGTAGCCATAGGATTTTCTGTAGTTATGTGTCCCTTACCTAAAGGAAATTAAACACTCTTCAAGTCTCTTAGAGCAACGATCATGAGGTGGTGGAAAGAACTTCATGGAATTAGCAACATATCTGCAGCATAATGAAGTGAATTACAAATGACTTGGGCCCTTTGTCTTTCCATCAAAAAGATATATCACTCTAGTTTGTTCTTTTATTGGTCTGGATGAAAGTTGGTTCAGAGTTCTTTGGCTAGAGAAGCTAAAGTTTGAGGGTCTTTGATGACATTCGCTTTGTCAACAACAAAAGCTAGGCAAACATGATGGTTTCTCAAGTTTTTTCTGTCAATTTTATGGTTTGGTGACCGTCATGCATTTCAATGGTTTTTCTCATTCTGAAGGTTTAAGTCATTCTCTTATAGTCCTAGTTTTCTAATTATTTCTTTTTAATTTTGGTCATAGCATGTCATCTCAAAGAAAACAAAATCAAGAGACTTCATTGCAATATAAAGTCGGTGCAGGTCTTGGTCTTGGGGTATCACTCCCTTCAAGGTTCAAGGTTCAACACCTCATGGGTGCAAACAATTCTTTGGGGCCACACTTTCTTGTGAAAAGCCAACGATTTAACCAGTTTTGTGTAGGAAAATTTCTGAGGGTGCGGTGTACGTGACTGAGGTTTACTCTGCAAGGGTGGGTCCGAAAGGTCCTGCCTTAGAGAGGTTCCCCAACATTAAAAAATAAAAAATAAAATAAAAATAAAGTCGATTATAACTAATTTTGGAGGAGATATATTGCACGGAAACTCTCTTGGAATAAGCCTATTGTCATTAGTCTAGATGCTTTACGGTTTTCCCTTTTGGTTTTGGCTACTCCATTTTATGTGGGTGGGATGTACTGCAGGGTTGTGCTTACTACTACTACTGAATGGGGAGCTGTCATGACTAAGCTAAATGTTCCTGCAGATTGGAAAGGTCTCTCTCTCTCTCTCTCAAAATGTTTTGGATATGGCACTTCAAAGTTCTAACTCCGATTTCTGTCTAAACATGCAGAGTGGCAGATATATGCACTACTTTTAGGAATGTTTTTGGCATCGGCTGTTGCATTTTACATATTCTTTCAGAACTCTGATTCATTTTGGAAGGTCCCTGTTAGAAATCAACCAGCAAGACCTAATATTGATGCTGTTATAGGAGATCCACAATCTTCTGATGATCAAACCGTTTGGGGTTCATTCGGAGCATTGGATTTGTGAGGATACAGACTCGCACGAAGTAGCATCAGCAACAATATACATGATTAGCTTTTTCTGTCTTCCAGATATTATTGATAGACTAGTCATTTGAACGAGGTAACAAGCAGGTCAAGTATTTCAACGAAAGAAGAAAAAAGAAAAATGAACAATATAGCTTATTCCTTTGTTTTAGGCTAATTCCCTTTTTTTTTGTTAATGAATTTACTTAACACTGACAAATACTATACTTAATTGGATTTTTTTTGGGTTGTAAAAATGGTAAGTCACACGTCAAATGGGTTTTGAAACTATTTTGAAACTTTATAGAGGGAGTGGGTGTCCTTTAAATCAGAATTCAATAGCAATTAGGTACAATCCTGATTGTGATTCTCGAGCGGCGGGAAAAATAATGGAAAAAGAAAGAAGAGAAGCATTTCTCTGATACATTACCTGCTATTTCAACTTACAAAAATAATATATGCTCATGCCCCCTTCATGAATGCGGGCACAAGATTCTTAATGAACACCGAACTTAGACATGAGAGCATAAACTTTTTATCGATGGAATTTCTCAAGACAAAATATTTAACATTTTGTTAATATCAATTAACGTTCTTAGTTTATTTCTCGACAAGTGATATTATATATTTATAACAAAATTAATACAAAAGGATGGACATGGAACTAAGTTATAACAATTAATTTACATTGTTAGTTATATACGAACGAAAAAATATATAATGCTAGGTACGTATAACAAATTTTAAAATATGTAAATCTTGTGTGGACTCTTTATTAAAAAAGTGGTCAATTAGATAAATCAACGCGTTATGCAAGCACCGCGCACTCATTTTAAAAAAAGAATAGTGTATATAATTAAAAAAATATTTTTTTTTATGTGAATCTCATATTTATTCACTTTTTTCTTTTTAAATGAGTGCAAGCGTAAAATGAATGCGCGGCGCTTACAAATATTATTTCTCAAAGTTTTTTGCACGTACTGGGGCCTACTTTAAACAAAAAAAATTGTAGAAATCATTCTGAATAAATAACAAGGACTTGGATAGTCGGATTCTCAGGCAAATCAGCCACCTAAAGAGTAACGTAGCCATTTGTGATAGTGAGGTGAGTTGGGAACTCGCATATTCATGAATATGTATATTGGCCACCATTTATCTTGTGTTGATATCTGGGAAAAATTACTTTTTATCCTTTCTTTTTCTCTTTTTCTTCTTCTTCAAGCAACATTGCATTAAAATTCTGAAGGAATTAAGCAAGTCTAAGGGGCAGGGAATCTCAACAAAAGTCCTCATTCTACTCAATGTACTGGAAGGAAAGTAGAAAACAAAAAATGAACAGAGAATTCTAGCTGCGATCCGGGACCCAAATGCCTTGCATGGACAACAGACTGCCTTTTACCCTTTCAAGTCTTTATATAGTACTTTTGAATCGGCCCTTTGGTTATATCGACTTCTTTCTTTCTTTCTCTGCGCGCAAGCTCAACCAGTCTGGGTTTCTTTTGTTGCAGGTTTCCATATAGAGAGACCATGTTTAATGATTCTTTAGTGCTTCTTTTGGATCTTGAGAATTACATACTTTGAAACAGTTACATATATATATAGGTGGTTGATAATTGGTAGAAGGAACTGATCATCTTTATAAATGCAATCACATAATCAGCCTCTACCTATGGGATTACATTGATCGTTGCATGATCTCAGGACATTATTTAACATCATTACAGGAGCACTGATTGTGCTATTTATTTGTACAACTTGTACAGCATATTATCTTTGTATTCTTTCCATTCCTGTAAATGTTCCTTTTATAAGCTCTGGTTTGTAACTATAAATGCTTTACGAATTCTCAATGAATTGTAGTTGTTCACACACACAATCCTTGTGTTTCAATATTCTCTATATGGTATCAAGAGACCTTTAATCTCAAACGAGAATCTTCTTCCTGGTCCCTATCATGTCTTCATATGTGAGCAACTCTGGTTCCCCACCCATCTCAAACCCAGAACATGGTCTCCGACCCATTTCCAACCCCGAAAATACCCATACCCTTTCCCTTATTGCTATCAATACTGCCTCTCAGTTGCCTATCAAGCTCACTGCTACGAATTTCCCTTCCTAGCGTGCGCAATTTACTTCTCTCTTGATTGGTTATGATCTTTGTGGTTTTGTGGACTTCTCTCTTCCCTGTCCACCGTGAGCTCCAAATAGTTCCTCTAGCACAAACACCTCCTCCATGTCCCCTACATACCTTCATTGGTATCGTCAGGACAAGCTTATCCTCAGTGCGATTTTCTCGTCTATATCCGAGAATGTCATGCCACTGATCACCATGGCTGACACCTCCTGAGAAGCATGGGACACCCTTGCTCATTTGTTTGCAAACCGTTCTCGGACCAGGGTGATGCAGCTAAAGGAAACACTCACGTTGAATCAACGTGGATCTCGCTCAGTCTTTGAGTTTTTGCAGTCCATCAAAGTCACTGCTGATGAACTTGCTCTCATTGACACTCCCATGACCAATGATGATCTTACCCTTCATGTCCTCAATGGACTTGGCGCTGAGTTTCGTGATATTGTGGCCCCGATTCGGGCTCGGGAGACCTCTCTCACGTTTGAGAAACTTCATGATCTCCTCCTTGGACATGAAGCCTATCTTAAACGTCTGGACACCACCTCCTCAACACTGGTGGCCACTGCCAATGCTTCTTACCGTAAAGAAAATTCCTTTCTTAAGCACAACAATCGTAGAAACTCAACCAAGAAGCCTCAGCAGTGCAACAATCGCCCTGCTCCTACGTGTCAATTCTATGATCAACCTCGACACACAGCCAAGAAATGCTACAAGCTGCGCTCTCCTAATGCTGTTGTCAACTGCACAACCACTACTGGTCAAGAAAAAAAATGGCTCACGGATTCTGCTGCTTCTCACAACATCACCACTGATCTTTCCAACCTCAACATTCACTTCGAATATGATGGACAAGATGAGGTTATCATTAGCAATGGCATAGGTTTACCCGTTACTCACATTAGCTCATTGTGTTTTTCTGCACCTAAACGCTCATTCATTCTTGATAACACCTTATGTGTTCTATCAATTAAAAAAAATTTGGTCTCTATTCACAGCTTCACCAAAACTAATTGTGTCTTTGTTGAATTTTTTGACTCCCATTTTCTTGTGAAGGATCTAATCACGGGGGCGTAACGGCTTCAAGGTAATTGCATTGAAGGTGTGTATCTGCTCCTTGCACTGGCCAATCCGAATACACAAGCCTTCTCGGCTCTTGTTGCTGGGACACAGGTCTCTCTCGATGCTTGGCATAATCGTCTCGGACATCCCTCTCTTAAAATCCTGTAACATCTCCTCAGTCACACATCCCTTCATCTGTCTTCCCAGCAGTCCAGCAATACCTGCGTCTCATGCCATATCAATAAATCTCACAAGCTTCCGTTTACCACCACATCTCTCTCAAGTCACTTTCCTCTAGAATACTTGTATGCTGATGTATGGGGTCCTGCCCCGGTTGTTGACAAAAGTGGTTTCAAATACTATTTATTATTTGTTGACCACTTCAGTAAGTATTGTTGGCTCTTTCCTTTAAAAAATAAATCTGATGTTGCATCCATTTTCTATCAACTTGTTCCTATCCTTGAACGCCAATTCAGTCACAAGATTAAAAACTTGTATACTGATAATGGAGGGGAATTTATCAAACTCAAAGCATTTCTCACCTCTCAAGGCATTAGTCATCTCACTACTGCCCCCCACACGCCTCAACAAAACGACACTGCTGAACGGCGTCATCGACATATTGTCGAAACTTCCTTAACTCTTCTCCACGTTACGAACATGCCCTTAACCTACTGGACCTTCACATTTAAGACAACTGTCTACCTCATCAACCGGTTACCCACTCCTGTCCTAAATATGCTAAGTCCTCTACAAAAACTCTTCAATCGAACCCCTAATTATCTCAAACTTCGCACTTTTGGATGCCTTTGCTTTCCTTGGTTAAAACTGTATAACACTCACAAAATGGAACCAAAATCCCTCCCATGCGTATTCCTTGGTTACTCAGATTCTTAGCGTGCTTACTTATGTTTTCACATTGATACTAATTGCACCTATGTCTCTCGGCATGTTACCTTTGCTGAAGATATCTTCCCTCTTCATGCTACTGATTCATCCCCAGTGCTACCTAGTCAATTGTGTCCTCGTTTTGAGAGCACCCTAGTGGCTCCTGTTCCCCCAGTACAAGGTTCGGATGCATCACCTCTTTGTGCAGTCCTTCCTACGCAGCATGTGCCATGTGTTCATCCTCCTTCACCTGAGGTTAGTATCACTACTCCTTCCTCTCCTGATTCTACTTCCTCATCTTCATCTTCACCAGAGGACCAACCTCCACTAGAGAATCAACCTTCCTTGCGCACGCACCAAATGGTCACATGCTCCATGAACAACATCTATCGACCAAAACAACTTTATCTGGTCACCAAACATCCTGTTACTCCGTCAATTGAGCCAACGTGTGTTTCTCAAGCTACCAAGGATCCCCATTAGTGCCAGGCAATGTCAGAGGAATTTACTGCTCTAGTTCGGCATGGCACCTGGACTCTTGTCCCTCATTATCCATCTCAAAATCTTGTTGGCAATAAGTGGGTGTTTCGGCTCAAGCAAAACCCAGATGGAAGCATTGCACGGTACAAGGCTCGACTCGTTGCAAAAGGTTTCATCAACGCCCCGGACTTGATTATGGTGAAACATTTAGTCTGGTTGCCAAGCCTACTATTGTGGGCCTTGTTCTCTCCCTAGCACTGCAACAAAACTGGCCTATCTTTCAGCTTGACGTTAACAATACTTTCTTGCATGGGACACTTGATGAGGCAGTATTTATGAAGCAACCAGCAGGTTTTGTAGACTCTTCTCATCCCTCTTTTGTGTGTAAACTTCACAAGTCTCTCTATGGCCTCAAACAGGCCCCACGCACATGGTATACTGCTCTGCGTCAAAGCCTACTTCAACTGGGATTCAAAAATTCTGCCTCTGATTGTTCCCTCTTCATCTACAATTCTAATGGCATAACCATGCATGTACTTGTCTACGTTGATGATTTGATTCTTACAGGTAGTAATCAAACTCATCTTCATCGACTTGTTCATCAACTTGGAGTTGAATACTCCTTAACAGAGTTGCAACCTCTCTATTATTTTTTAGGAATCAAAGTCATCCCTACCACTGAGGGTCTTTTCCTCACTCAACAAAAATATGTTCGAGATCTGCTTGATCGCACATGCATGGATGGTGCCAAATCTGTGACCACTCCTCTGTCCACCAGCGTCAAACTTCATCTTCAAGATGGCTCTCCTCCAGTGGATTGCACAGAGTTTCATCGCATCATTGGTGCCTTGCAGTATCTCTCTTTCACAAGGCCTGATATCAGTTTTGTTGTCAACAAACTGGCACAATTCATGCATATTCCCAGCTCTCTTCATTGGCAAGCTACCAAGAGACTTTTACGGTACTTGAAGCATACTATTCAGTATGGCATCTTGCTTCAACGATCATCTCCTATTCAACTTCGTGCCTTCTTGGATGTTGACTGGGCCAAAAATCAAGATGACCGAACCTCCACCATTGCCTACCTTCTTTTCCTCGGTTCAAATTTAATATCATGGCGAACTAGGAAGCAAAAGGCCGTAGCTCGATCCTCGATCGAAGCTGAATACCGAGCCCTCATAGCTGCTACATTTGAGATTGCATGGGTTATCTGCTTGAACTTGGTATTCCTCTCTCAGAGCCCCCCTTATTGCTATGTGACAATGTGGGTGCCACTCATCTCAGTCTCAACCCAGTCTTGCACTCACGCATGAAACATATTGCTATTGACCTTCACTTTGTTTGTGACTATGTTACTCGTGGAGTTTTGAAAGTTGCTCACGTTCCCACTCAAGACCAACTGGTTGATCTACTCACTAAGCCGCTCTCTCGTTCACGTTTTCAACTTCTCTGCTCCAAGATTGGCGTAACAAATGGTACACCATTCTTGCGGAGGTGTATAAATGCAATCACATAATCAACCTCTACCTATGGGATTACATTGATCGTTGCGTGATCTTTCGACATTATTTAACGTCATTACAGGAGCACTGATTGTGCTATTTATTTGTACAACTTGTATAGCATATTATCTTTGTAGTCTTTCCATTCATGTAAATGTTCCTTTTATAAGCTCTGGTTTGTAACTATAAATGTTTTACGAATTCTCAATGAATTGTAGTTGTTCACACATACAATCATTGTGTTTCAATATTCTCTATAATCTTTACCCAATAACTCTTTTAAAAATATCCCAAAATTGAAAAGCATTAATTAGAAAGTGACCTAGGAACTGTCTGCAGATTAACAACTCAAACGAAAAAAAAAAAAAAAAACTTTGAAGAAAGAAAACAGACTTGTCCACTCAACCACGACTTCAAATTCAAGATCTTGATAAAAAAAAAAAAAAAAAACTCGTAAATTGCACGTATAAACAACGTCATTAATGATGTTTCATGCGACCCGACCGGCCCACCCGGCCTGATCCCATATGTCGAAATCCAGCATTAATGTCAAACTGATCGATCGTAAGTAATCCAATATCAGTACGTACGTACTACGGCCAGTACGTACATTATCATGATGATGATGAACTGATGTTCAAATCTTCATAGTACTTGTGAATCCACCCTTTGATGATCTCAGCCTCTTTCTTTCGCTGCGCGACCAACCAATCTGGGTCATCTTTTGTTGAAGGCATTATGTCTAAGCAATGAGATCCTGCTTGCAGATCAATCAACGTTTCGTCATTAAAATTTGGAAACGCAATTCATGATTTTTAAGTGATTGAATTATCGGAAATTAATCATCATCTGAAATTCATGTATATATGTACCTTCTTTAGTATACAAGGCAACTAGGCTGTCTGATATGTTTTCCAATACCCTAAATTATAAGCAGATAAAAAGCTTATTAATTATAAGCACAAGCTGCATGCATGGCAACTAAAATACCCAATATTAGGATCGATATATCAAAAACAATGAATTGTTTGATGAAAATCTTCTTTGGGTCGTGTGTGCATGTGTGTGTATATATATATATATAGTAATAGAAGGGTAGTAGAAGAGTGGTAAGGCTATCATTATTCATATATATATATATATATATATATTTTGGAATTAGTTACCCGGCTTTGCTAAAGGGGTCACGAAGGCCGTTGGAAAAGATGATGTTGCTACCAAACTTCTTGAGAACCATTTTTATATTCTGCAATTTCACAATCAAGGAACAGAATTATAATGTACATTATTTTTAATGCGCGCGCACACAGACAGAGAGAGAGGCCCTACTTGACCACCGTAGTAAGTTGTGACCCAATGGGGCCTAGGGACAACTCCAAACTTTTTTATGCAGTCATCTTTATAGTCGTTGTAATCAAATGGTTGAGCATAAAACATAGTGTCATTTGCGCCACAGCCAAGCGGTTGGACCAATTCACTACATGACTGGAGACAAGAAGAGGATGAAAATGAAGTTTTTTTTTTTTTTTTAAATGTTTAATCTCATGTGCTTCTCTAGTTGACCTGTGATTTTGCGAATTGTAACTTAATTACTGATAAAAAATGATAAGAGTATGTCCATATTACCTGCCAGTCCCAACCCCCAAGTGTTTCTGAAGAATAGAACTCTCCCAAGTCATTGCACTTCTTCTTTTTTCCTTCTCCATAAGCAACAATCCCAGAGACAATTCGGCCAAGAATGTCGGTTCCTTGGGATCCTTTGTCAATACCCTTGCAGACTCTATTCACCGGATAATCTGGAGGGCTGTCATACTGAGCCGAGACTGAATACAGGTTGTTTAAGTAATCAAATAGTTCGGTTCGTTTCTTCAATGGCCTGATCACGTCAATAATAAAGATCGAGCATTAATATATAGTCAAGAACTTTCTTAATTCAAGTGTGAATTATTATGAGATGAAAGCAATAACTCTTTTTCCTCGAAAAAAAAAAGGGTTTTCCAATGAATCGCCATTAATATCATAATCAAGGTTAGCAAAGAAATCAGCTTTATTACTTGCAAGTATTGAATTTGTTGCTGAGGATGGAAAGACCATTGGGCTTAGCAGCAATTTTAGTGATCTCAGCCCATGATTGCTTTATGGTATTGTAGCAGCTAACGCTAGCCTCCTGCATGCATTACCCATATAGAGTTCATACGAACGAAGCTACCAGCTTCATGAATTATATTATGAGTCGATAGATTTCGAAGTAATTAAACAGAATCGAGGCATGCATAAAAAGGCTTTGATTATGATCACCTTAAAGTCGTCCGTGACAGTGGCATAATATGCATTCGATGGCGTAAGGTTATCGAAGTACAGAATGGGGGCGGAAGAGGCTAATGCTCCGATCGCAATGTGCGGATATTTTAGTCGGAACCACGCCGCAAGCACTGTTAGATCGAGCCAAAAAAAATAGGTGAGAGATTAGGAAGTGATCATGAGATTTAGGTATGAAGTAGTGACGATCAAGTGAGATTCAATATCTGCAAATATATATAAAAATGACTCACTTCCACCATAAGATCCTCCGGAAACTATAACTGGAGATGCCTCAGCTGATAAATTTTTCTTCAAGTGCAGGATTATTTCTGCATAATCTGCAAGAGCTTGGGCAGAGTTGAAGTACCCTCGAAGGGTGGCATTTTTCCATGCTGCTTCTCTTGGCTGTCCAAATGGTATTGACTTTCCGTAGAAGCGATGCTGCACAAAAGTTCAAGGCACGTACGTATAATTTTGGTTTATGTTCAAATTCGAAATATGAGCCTAAATCTTACGAAGAACTTGGACTTTTCTAAAATTAAAATTTTATATATATTAAGAAATCATGGCAAGTAATCTTTCTTTATTATCTTTTGTTCTTTTTTATTTTGTTCAATTAATTCCTACAAGAATCTCATATATTTTTTTCTAATTAACGCTGAATTACATATTAATTTTTTTGGGTTTAATATGGAAAAAACTTGTTGTAACTTGTAATATTTCATTATTGTAATTTGTAAGAATTTTAGATCTTGAATTATGTTTATAATATTTTTTTTAGCATTAATGCTATATTTATATATTACACTATATTCAATTAATATCCCGTTTTCATCTTATATTGTGAATTCGACAGACTTGCCATCATAAGAAATGATTCAATATGAAATAAAAATAAGACGAACTGACTGTATGTATATATGTACGTATTAATATTTGCCGTTAATTAGTATATCATCTTAATTTCTACGTACGTACGTACTAAGAATTACCTCAATGTAAACCTCCAAAGCACCCAAAGGACCAACATTCTCCGATATGAATCCTATGGTACCAACATCCTCGTCGACGGTAGACTCGTCGCCAAGGTATGCAAGTATGGGGGCGGCCGCATGAGCCCCACGCCAATGCTTAAAGTTCACAACGTATCTTTGCTGGAAAGTAGCGTAACTTTGCGGCTGATAATTGAAGTGATCCAGCGTTTGGTCGTAATAGAAAGTTTGATAATCATGATTAACATAATCGAAGCTGGCCGCAAGAGATTGGCTGAAGAGATCGCTTTTTAGCTTGTTGTGCCCTCGTCGAACACCCAGCCTTGGTCGACTTCCCTGTAGTGAAGCAGAATCGCTAAGCGTAATGCAGAGAGAAATAAGCAGCAGCCATGAAAGAGGACGTAGAGCTCGAGATCTTGGGGCTGGAATGGTCAGGTCCATGTTTCAGAGGAGAGCCGAAGCAGTGCATGAAAGACAAGGGTTGTGTGGGTACGTCGGCCTATAATTATACAATTTGATTCCCAAACATTTAGCAGGATTTTCGAATCCAAATACGTTGGTATCTGTTATTATTAGCATATTGACCTTGTCAATAATCTTTTAATTACTTCTTTCTTTCTTTAGTTCATAGAATGCGGAGAGATTTTATTTTAAGAAATACTTTAACGATATTATCGGGTAAATCTACAAAAAAATGATGTGATTTAATACAGTACATCAATTTATAAAATTATTTTTATATTAAAATATATGTAACAGATTATATAATTAAATGTGTCAATTTATAAAATATTTACTTTTCTATAATTCTTTCGTATCTATATCGCTTCTGTTTTACTTTTGGGTATATATTGTGCGGGATCGTGATCATATATACTACGTTAAATACACGCACAAGAAAAAAAGAACCAAATATTAATTGGCCTCATTAATTATGAATATCCCACGTCGAGGAAAATTATATATGGCTCACTTGTCGATGCAATTAAATTATGGCGATTTGTTATGTGCACAGGCTGATGATTTTGGAATTGATTCTGTATTAAAAATATTGATTCATGTTTATTTTAAAAAAAAATGATTCGTTTTTGTTTCGGTATATATATATATATATATTCTCGGGACTTAATATATATATATATATTTATATATATTTATATATATATATATTTATATTCTCGGGACGTTCGAAAAAAGTGACATGCAATATGAGTTGGTGAGAAAGTATGTAGATTGAGAAATCAAATATCTGTTTCTTGAAGTTTAATTTGATAAGTTATTTAATTTCATCCAATTTCTATTGGTTTTTCTAATTACCACACGCGTTGTGACGAGTGTGCTTGTATACCAATCAGAAGTTGATTAGTGGCATTTTCGCTCCATGTTATTATAAGTTATGTTATTAAAAATAAATAAATATTTTTAAAACTCTAAAAAGTATTTATAAAAAATCCCAAGAATTTTCAAAAAACAGAAAATCCAAAATTAAAATGAACAATGAATAAATAACAAAAAATGAAAAGAGAAAAATTAATTAAAAAAAAAAAAACTTCAGCTTTACATGAATCTTATGATTCTTATCCACTTGATCTCTAGCTAGCTGTTTATATTACTTGTATGCGTGTTTGACGGTCAAGACCAGACCTAGATACATAAGGTGGTCTTATTTTAGTTTCAAGCCAGATATCACCTTTTAACTACTAACCGGCTTATTCAAAATAGAAAAGGACTAATTAACTAAAGAAGAAAATTTAGTTAAAAATGCAATTGGATATATTTATATATAGATATATATATATATATATATATATATATATATATATTTATATATAGATATGTGTGTGTGTGTAACTAATTTGAAGCAAAAACTAAATATTCGGAAACTATTTCACTTTTTTTTTATTTTTTGGAATATACATAATTATATGTTTAGTACTAGCAGAAGATAAAATTTTTAGCACGTATATAATGTGGGGTGGGTTTTTGTTTATCGTATCAAGAAGATAATATAAATGCCAAAGTTAGCTAATGTATATTAGATGGAATTTGACAATTATATATAGAATAAGACTAGATATAATTATAAGTTGCACAAACATCCTGTTCTTTTTTTAAAAAAAGAGTAGGGTCTACGATTAAAAGATTAATTTTTTATATAAATCCCATATTTTACTTATTATTTTCAAAAGAAATACGTGATACTTATACACTCTATGATTGTAAATATAATTTTTCATGAAAATATAATATCCATTTAGATCATATATGTCTCATAGGGACACACAGTCACAGACCCTCTTTGGCTCTCGCTGGCCATTGAATTGCCATTGCCAACTCATGATCGAGGATAAGCTGACAATAGTAAAGCATTCTATTCGGCAAACCATCCAATATTAATATCTAATAATTTATCATTCTTGAGGGCAAGGCCTGGCTTGTAAATTAACCGCAGTCGAAGTGGCCCGTGCCAATTTCTATGGGCATGGAACTCTAAACTTTGAAATAATATTTCCTCTATTTTTTATCCGAATTTCAAGATTTTAAGTGAGAAATAGATAAATGAAGTGAACCATATATAATTTGCAGGATGTCACAAAAATAATAATAATAAATATTGTAAGTCTCACTTCATGTGTTTTTATTTTTCTCTTATTTGAAGAGCCTCCTCGCACTTGAATTTGATGGGACAATTTTCTCTTTAATTTTATGATTTTATCCATTCACATCAAATACCTCTCACACTCGCTACTAACTAGATAATTGCTCTACGTCTCCGACTCTCCTGGTAATACTAAGGATATGTTTGGAAAATATGTTTCACTCAAAATTTTCATTTTCATCTCATCTCATCTTTACACTTTTTCAAATTCCCATACAAAATATAATAAATAATTCAACTTTTTCAAATCCCAATATAACTTTTTCAAATTCTAATTCAATTTTTTCAAATCTCAAAACTAAAAAATAATATTTTAAACTTTAAAACAAAACACAAAATTCTAATCTCATCCTCCAAACATATCCTAAAAAAACAGCTCAATTTGAGTTCATTTGATCCATGGTATCTTGGAATTGCGTAGTACAGTTATCCAAGTTTAAATTTCACTAGGAACTTAGATCTCATTTGTTGGAGATGAGATGAGTTGGGATAAAAGTTAAAAATTAAATAAAATATTGTTAAAATATTTTTTTTTATTTAAAAATTTAAAAAAATTGAATTATTTATTTTATTGTGTGAAAATTTAAAAAAATTGTAATGATTAAATGAAATAAAATAAGATAAAACATTTTGTAAAAGTGAACGAAACCTTAGTCGCATCTATTGCATTGATTAAATGCGTGTGAGCTTCTTATCCTAATTTGTTCTAAGCTCAGAGTATTCATAAATGTTAGGAACATTTTTAGGTTCTTTTTTTGCTATAAAAATCTTTACCTATCAACGGGACATATTCCCTGGAAAGTATTGGTTGTTCACAAAGATATCTCAGTAATTGTAGGAAACCCAAAAATACACATAAACTCAGCCCATCAACCTCACCATAGAGAGCATGCAATTTTTCAAGTGAAATTACGATTTTATCCATCCAATGGACTTTTATCCATGCCACTGAGAGGTTCGAGTTTGAAGACTAAGATTAAACATTGGGATTTATTATGTATATAGAAAATAAAAAAAGGGCAAGAAGGGTCATCAAGATGTGAAACACCAAAGTTCTGCACCTTTCGCATTAATTTAAGGTACTTATGCAGTCAGTCGCAAACATCACTAGCGAAAAAGTAAAATGTAAAATGTAAAATGTCCTCAATGATTTGCGATAGTTTAGGGATGGTGTCATTGGGAGATGATTCGCTTGTATTGTATCCACTATCTATCTGGCTTCACCACAGGGACAATCACCGATGTTATGCATTTAGCCAAGGAAACACACGGGGGGAGGAAGGCAATCGTGCCGTTAGAACCTCGACTCCGGTCTCTGTCACCTAAAGGAGGATAACAAGGAAAGTAAATATCGTTTGCTAAATCAAACACAAGCGGTTATGTCTGGTCAATATCTTAGGAGAGGTTCAAGCATAACTGAGGTCATAAACATCAATACAGAGACCATGGTGAATGGTGATTTATCTGCATTCACAACAAATCTTTTTTCTAAGAAATACTGATCTATATCCTAAATTTTATCATCCCCAGTCATACTTATTATATGGCACATGCTAGTGATTATCATTTAAGTGTTTGACGTATAAAACCACGTACGTGTGACAAAGGATGACGTGATTTTAGGTGAATAATAGCATTGCACTTTTTTTTTTTTAATATTCTAATCAGGGCATGTATAGTATTGAATGTTCAATTCCTTGATATATGCTCAGAGGTTAATCAAATTTATAACTCAAATCAAAGAAACAATGTTGAAAATTAAGCTAGGTAGTGCAGGACATCGAGCTAACTTCAAATGATGAATCACCGGAATATTCCAGGCTAGTTGTTTAAGAGTTTGCATCAGCCATGGACATGTTAACATCAATAACACATTTTGTCTCATCTTCCTAGCATTTCTGAGTTCGAGAGTTTAAACTGAAACAATGGAGTTGATTTACAAACTTAAACTACGGCCTCTTAAGGATTGTTGTGAGTGGTTCCTAAGATGAAGGACTGACTTCAGAAGAAGTCGGGAATATCACGCTAAGTATAAATTATCAAGGATCATGTTTAACAGGTACGCATTTTCTCAAAGAGGGTGAGAGGTCATGGAGAAATATGGGCAGTGCACCCAAATCGAAATGATAGACTGTGGTCTAGTAGTAGTCTCAGATTATATGCTTCGAGGACCACAGTAACTTGGACCAACTTAACCCTCCTACAACAAAAAATAACAATGCCAAAAGAAGCCGGAAATGTGCAGTTACCAAAAGGGTGTGCTCAAACTGAGCACTGCGTTTGCCATCAGCAGTGACAGCAGTCCATCCATCAGGCCACATCCGATCACGCCAAACCCCTATTCAGAACAGTTATTGAGATGTCACTAGCAGATAAATAATCAATTCAACTAGTACACATTTATATAGTATGCAAATACCAGCGTTGATCATTGGTTCAATTGTAAAGGTTTGTCCAGCCTTCATCACACCAACGGCTTTATTTCCTGCTTGCGTTAAGGTCACTGATGCATAAATGAGGCAAGCAAAAAGTAATAGAACTTTTTTCACAGTCTTATCAAAGAGTGCACTTGTTATACTCCACCGTTCATTTCCCAAGAAAAGAATGAAGTAATTTAATACTACAAAAAATGCTGGGCTTAAAAGCCACAGCTTAATTTAGGATACGTCCATAGTGTGGAATATTGGGTGCACAATGAAAGAGCTCTCCAATACCATGACCACAATATGATTTTACCTACTTGCGCAACAGAAATAGAGAAGAATTTCCAAAGACCATCAGTCATATGATAGAAAGAAAGATGCTTACAATTGCAGATCAGTGTTAAACATTACCACAGAAAACCCCGACATTGAAGCATGACGATTAATGACCTCCCCAATTTCGCGGAATCGAACTCCAGGCTTCACTGAATTTGACAAAAAAAGCAGAAAACAAATTTTATATTTCAAGTCCTTAAGACTCAATACAAGATTGAAAGTCTTCAAATTATTATACTACAATAAATTCTGCAAATTTCAGATAAAACAGGAAGATATCAATAAAGCATGATAGTGACATTTTAACACTGCAAACTAGAGGCATATCCAGAACAAGGACAATTTGCATTATCCCATCCATAGAAGTGATCGCCAGTGACTCATGTATACTCCGTGTACTTGGGCTTTGCCTACTTGATGATTTGCCAGTGCAGTGTGCTTTCAATGGTTTCAAGTACTAGGGTCACCAACCAAAACAGCACTATAAACTCAATCATCAGAGAGATCACATACAGTTCAGAGATCACTTAACTGACATATCCAACACATACCAATAGATATTGCTTTCTCCAAGCACTCATATGTACACCGAACCAGCCGTTGAGACTCTTCATCAATATTACCCACAAAGTACGTTTCATTGAGATCACCTACATGATGAATCAACCATTGGTTAAATAAGGAGCTTCTTTGGAAATATAGAAATTCATAATACGAGTAAAAAGCTTCGTACCATGAACACCTTTGTAGTACACAGTCACATCCACATTAACAATATCACCATCCTCTAATGTCCTGCAGCAAATAGAATAGTATCTGGTGAGGAAAGTTTTCTCCAGGATTAACCTTGACGTTTATAGATACTGAAAACAAAAACATTAATAACTTGCAGAACTCATTATATTAACATAATCATGGCTCATTGGATCACACAAAAGGAAAGTATAGGCAAAAGCCCAGTTCTCGGATCCAATTAGAATCACTCTGAATGGAATAGAAAATGAGGTGACTTATAACACGTAGCCCATACCTGAAATCCTAGTTATCACTTCTGACTAAAAGCTCTAAACCTTTAGCTGTCGGACTACTTAAATTATTGATGTTTTAATTTAGAATTATAGCATAATCTGATAACCCAAAACAAAAACATATCTGAAGCAAAGAATCGAGAATAGTGTTAAAATTTTGGTTTGGCAGAGCTAACAATGTACATGAAGTAACTCATGACTAAAAAAGGACAATAACCCAATTTTTTAAGGAATTAGTTCGACATTTACCTAGCATCTGGAATTCCATGGCAAATTACTTCATTAACTGACCTGCAACAAAGAGACAGGTTGAAGCAGATATACCTGATCAATACCATACCATCTTAAGAAAAGTAAAAAAAAAGTACACACAGGAGTACCTACGTGCAGCAAGACTTGGGGAAGAAATGATAATTGAGAGGAGATGGATATCCTCCTGCATTGAAGTAGAATTTCAAGAAAGCACAATTTATTAATTATAGGCTAGAAGTGCATGCTGCCATGATCTAGAACTCAAAAAAGCTGAAGAACTGTCTTTCTTCTAATCCAAACCACCATAGAAAATAAGTTCATGGAAACCAATAAGCACCCCCGAGTTAATTAAGAAATGAAAACTTTTTTTGATCAGTGATTTAGAAATGAAAACTGACAAGAATATGGCAGACGCAGCAGATATCAGTGTCTAACACAGATCAAAGGCACTGACACAGCATCATGTGTCACTGTACCCCATGAAAACCACAGTTTACCATAAGTGGACCGGCATGGCAATTGGACTAAGTAACATAGACAAAATTTTCTGGTTTGCTGCAACTAAAATATAAGACAAGCAAGAAAACAAGTTAAAACCAGGAAAAATTCAGTAAAATTGATGGGTTTCGCATAACACCCCTCCAAGACCCATTGGCTCAACCAATTCTAGAGAGCAAGTGATGTGCATAAGTGTTTTGACAGTTCAAATGTTTGCTGCCACCATGTATTAAACCCATTTCTGTTACTATGGCAATGAGTGCAATACCATTAGGCTAAGGCCCCGTTTGGATACGCAGCTGGTCTCATCTCATTCCATTTCATCTCAACATCCAAACACTACTCAAACACAAACACTTTTCAATTTCTCTTTCATACTTATTCATCAAATCATTACAAATTTCCCAAACTTTCATATAAAACACAAAAAACAATTCAACTTTTTCAAATCTCAAAACAAAAATTATATTAAAAAATTATATTTAACAATATTTTAACTTTATAATATTTTTATTCAACTTTTTCTATTTCCTTTTCCGAAACCCAACAAAAATCTTAACTCAAACTATTTCATTACTATTTACAAACCATCTCACTACTATTCACAGATTTCTCATCTCATCTCATTTGACTATCCAAACGAGGCCTAAGTCATTTTTTGTTCCTTTCTACCAAAACTTTTATACTCATGCCGATCTTTTCTTTCTTCCCCCCCTCTTTCTTATCAGACACACATACATACATACATACATATATATTTAAAAAAAACTGAACTGTGAAAATAGGCCAGTGGTCTGAACGGGCTAGCCAGTAACCTAATCCCATGTATTGATCTCTGGGTACTCACACTGACAAATATGGTACAAACAAATTAGTGTCTAATCAGCAAAAAGTTTAAACTTAACAACAGCAAACTCAATTCAAGAGACAAACAAATTTATTGTACTCTTGTCATGTGGGATCTAGGCCATTAAAGATTGCTCCCTATTCCCCTTGATTTTTCATCAGTAAATCAACCCACCTGGTCATATATTGCACGCTTAAATGTAAAATTTGATTCAAGAGTTTAAAAAGGAATAAAATTCTCTCTTATGAACTCCATGTGTGCTGAAGTTGTGCCTTTTGCGCTTATCAATAAAGGTTAATTACTTACAAAGAAAACAGGAATAAGACTTGGTAAGTATTACTATATTCTGGAGAATGGAAAACCCATACCAGCTGCAATAGTTGCATCATGAACCACACGATTGATCTCATCAGTTGTCACGCCAGGTCGAATTACATGAGCAGCTGCATCTAGAACTTCCCTTGCAATCTGAGAGTAATGATTGTAAAACAGGAACTTCAGAATCTATGCCAATGAACAGAACTTACTAAATTTACCCCAGTTCCATCCCAAACATTGCCTAAGAAGTACCAAAAAAAATGTAGACAGCTACAATAAGGAGCATTATTATTTTCACAGAAAATATTGAATTTGTGTTTTCAATATAGGCTCTTTAATTATTTTTACTCAAATCATCGAGTATACTTAACTATCCAAAAAAAAATCATTGACTATACGCACAGATAGAATCAGCAACAGAAGAAACCCAAGGGAAAATTAAAAATAAAAAGTGAAAACTTTTGAACAATGATCAGGTTCAAGAATTTTTGCAAAAATCATCTTCCTAGGATAGCCTTAGATGAGCCAGTGTTGCCAGATTCACTATCCTGCCCTCTGCAAAACACTAGAGATCATGCGACACCACTGTACCATGAGTAAGAGCATGCAGCATAATATGTTACTATATGTGCATACAGTTGGCAATTAATGCATAGTTAAAGGAAGACCACGGATGAAAGAATGAGACATCATACAATAATTGCTTGAATTATAGAACCTGCTCTTATAACATAAACTTACAAATAGAACTTACTCTGCAAGTCTCTCTCATTCTCTCAATTTGGTCCACGGTTTTGATCTTCAAAACAAATACATCAATTAGAAAGAAAAAATAAAAAAAGGCCCAAATTATAGCCATAACTAGACAACACTGAAAGAGTGAGTACACGTGTACCTCAACAACATGCTGCAGATCACTATTGGGCTCAATTTTTGGGATACCCTACAAGTTAAAAGGCAAGGAAAATCGCATGAAAACTCCATCAGACACCGTAGATGTGAGAGAGAGAAACAGAGAGGACTGTTCCTCAGAACTTTTGCGAGAAGAGAACAACAACAACTCAGCTTAAGCATATTTCTTTTTTGAGAAGTTGGTAAAGACGATGTCCATTTAAAATTTTTCACTGTATCCATATTTGTTGATGGAAAATGCATTAGTGAGAGACCAGAACATGTGTATAGAAACTGATAAAAGCCGTCAAAAAACAAATGATTCCAACTACAGAATAAGTAAAAATAACTCACATCAACTGCCCAGTCAGGATGCTCAATATGGGCTGGTACAGCACATCTACCAGCTATTGGATATGGCCTTAGTGTCCTGAATAAGAACAGATAGTAATCATGGTTTGACAATAAAAAGAAATTAATATGCAAAGCATACTACAACAGGCATCAAGAAAATGATAGAAGCTAGAAAAAAAAAAATTGATTGATACCGAGTGTCTGAGAACAAAGTCTCAACTAATCTCAGGGGTGCACAGACCCTCGGCAAGTAGTTTCCCACAAGTGCACCTTGGGTAATTCAAGGGGAAGTTCCCCCGGTCCAATGGCTCCTAGAAATTGTTTGCACCCAAAAGGATTTGAACCTTAGACCTAGAGGGAGCATACCACCAAGACCAAGGCTTTTAGCACTTGAGCCAACCCTTAGGGGTTAAAGCTAGAAAAAATCATACTTAAAAAAAAAACGTATACTCATAAAAGATATTAGGGTGGGAAAGTCCACTAACTACAATAAGGTTCATAATAAGAACACGGCCCCAATAAAAGATTAGCTCCTAGCTGGTTCTTCCCCTATTCAAGATTGTTTTTGTTGAAAGCATACTTTTCCATCTTCAACCAATCTCACATGATAGCATAATTTTCTATGCTTTTTCCCCAGCTATTATTAATCGGGCAGATGGTTGATATGAGTCCTAATATTTTAAATCAATCAAGGAAATCTTATGTATATTTCTAATATTGCATTTGTAGCCTGAACATTTCTACAAAAGATTTCCATCATTGAAAATGAGAGATTCTCTGTGATACCCCCTATGATAAAGGTAGGTGGTGTATGAGAACTCGTATTGCTTGTGAATGAGAAGTTCTTGCTCTTTATAAAGTTCCAATGGGGCTCCAATTGTATTATTAACTAGTCTTTTTAGAATATAGGTCATATGGTTTGGGCCGTCCATTGAGACATTACAAATGATAGATTGTGATACACCATATGATAAGGATAAAGGTAGATGGTGTATGGGATCCTACATTGCTTGGAAAAGAGAAATTCTTGCTCTTTATAAGGTTTCAATGGAGTTCCAATGTATAAATGACTAGTTATTTTGGAGTATAGGCCATGTGATTTGGGCTTTCCATCGGCACGTTACATCCCCCCCAAAAAGTAAGAAAAAAATATGATTAGGAAGAGGAGAATGAGGAGGCGTAGGAATGTACCAAAGGTCCTGCAGAGACCAACAAAGAAGAAATATCTAAATTAAAACCATCAAACATAAATGTCTGACTAAGATAAACAGAAGGGTAAGATATGTCAATATGAAGGCAGCACAAGTCCTTGAGTAATACCCAGTCCAATCAAAATGGGGAAGTTTTGGAGTTCGAGCCTGTCCTTTCTTCAAGCAATATAGCCAACCTTCATTAAGTAAGTCTGAATTTTGTTCATGCGGAGTACCTGTCCCAAGTGAGGACAACTTTGCCTTCAAATGCACCGATTTATGAGAGCTCCAAGAAGCCTTGAAACAATCCTGAGTGCTGTCAAGAAATAAATCATATGCGAACTGGAAAAAAATAAAAAAGCATAGCTCACTCCAAATTTCAAAGATCAAATACAATTCAAGTTGTCATCCAAAGCCCAATGTGCGAACTATGATGAAAGAAGTTAAAAAGAAATCATTCTCCTTGTGTCCACACAGTATGTATAAAATTTAATACACATAATGTGTTCTAGAAATATCTCCTTGATAGCCTAGGGCACGAACCATTCTGCCTGTTTCCTAAAGCAGTAAGATCAAATACATAATGCATATATTTGTCCAAATTAATAACACGAAGCAGGGAAAGATTACAAACCAGAAAGAAGCACCTTCACGAGGAAGCTTTAATTCCATGCACTTGGGACACCTACAAACGAAACAAATTGGATCCTAGACAGTGAGGTGAACATTCAACAACATCAAGAAAATGAATAGACCATCCTAAACTATCTCTGGTACAGCCATGAAGCTAACGTTGAGCAAAAGGTTCGTGCGTTATGTGTGCAAATAGCTTGCTTTTCAAGTTTCTCTACGTATTTTCTTCAGCACAACCATAAAAACCACAAACGGATAAGTTTCAATCAATTTTTAGACTTTTTCATTAACATCCTCACTTTATATAAATTCTCTCTAATAACAGTAATTCAGAGAAATACTTATTTTTTCGATAGGTGATTCAGCTAAATACTTAATATAGCAATAGAATCACATTTGATCAAGAAAGAGAAAGAGATAATTTTTAATCTTTTTTTCAGTTGAGTAAACAGAAAAGCGAAAAATAAACATACTGAAGATGCGCAGGGTTGCCACATCGAGCGCAGGAGAGAGTAGTGGTAGTCGTCGTCTCCGCCATCGAGCACTGGGTTTCCAAATTGCAGTGGTTTTATGATTACCAGTAGAAAAGACGCAGAGTATTCAATCAGGTGTATAACTTGAAGTAACAAACTCGCAGAGAACCGTACGATACGATGATGAAAACGGTCAAAATCTTAGATTTTCACAGTTATAGAGGGACAGAGAGGAGGAGAGGGCTAGGGTTCTTTCTGAAGAAAGAGAGAGGGAAAGGAGGGGTTTCAATATTTATATTTAATTTTGTGTTTAAAGATAATTATATTTGGGTTCATGACGTAAAAATTGTCGAAACAGTTAAATTAATTAATACTATAGGCTAAAATATCAAGAGTTGAGCCTGTAGCTCAGTGGATAGAGCGTCTGTTTCCTAAGCAGAAAGTCGTAGGTTCGACCCCTACCTGGCGCGTCCTTTACTTCCCTTCATATTCTTAATTTTTAGTTTAATTTAAAGACAAGTCGCCTTTATCAATTTACGACATTGTGGGCTAAACATGGGTAGATGATGCTAAAGTTCGAACAGCCTGAATTGGGCTGCTGGGCTTCAACGTAAGTCAGAATGTCTTATATTGGGCCAGCCGGCTTTATGTCTAATATAGACTTTCATTTGAATTTTTCATCCTTCTAATAAAAGAATAAACTGATGAAAATAAAAACTAATATGGAGAGAGGGAGAAATAGCTTTGCAACTTACCATTGGGTCATGCATAATTTCTGACATTCGGTTTGGGTTGGATGTAGGCTTTTTCTTGGTACGGTTTGTTTGTGCTGAATCCAAGAGGCCCAGAAACCAAAGCCCAACTCACAACCTTTAGATTAATGATCTTCTTATTCCCTTTGCTAGAATAAATTAAGAATTAAATTCATCTATTCCCCTCGAGCAACATAATTAATAATTTAAAATACTATCACAAAATATTTCAACTTAAGTAATGACTCCTCGTGTTATTTTCATTTTAATTAAATATTTCGTTGAATATAATTATTAAGAGAGAATTTAACTTAATAACCCATGCCTCCACCGTGTAGGCGTAGATAGATCATCGATTCGTAATTGTTTAACATTATTTTTTTTGAAAAAAAAAAACTATCCACAAGAGTTAAATTACTAAAATGATTGATACTAAATGTATAAGATTATATTACATAAATATCATACGTACCAGATATGATATATAGTTCCAAATAACAAAATTACCAACTAATTTCAAAAAAAGCTTGTTTTATATATTTATAATTAAAGTGTTAAATTTTCAAGAATCCATATTACTGTTGAGATATGAAACTGATCAAACTGACAGGCATGATGAAAGCTGATTTTTCATGCCATCGTAGTGGGTGGGGGGGATTGATCTGGCGGCCTGGCCGGGAAACGTAAACCAAGGAAGTAGTTCAAGATCAAGCGTTAGATTCCAAAGTCAAACACAAAATTTAGTTGTTGGTGAGCTACGTACCTGCATGCATCAATGGTTTTGAATCTTGATTCTTGAATATTGGTTTAAAGTCCAAAGTCCAAACCAAATTAAGTTAATGTCTCTAGCTAGCTGTTTTAATATATAGCAGTCAATATATAAGACGAAAGGTACGGTACTCTAGGTCGTATATTTATAAAAGTATTGACGATGTGTGATCATCAGAGCGATGATGTTCTTTAACTTTCCTCGTCTTTTTCTTGCTTTTAAGGATAATGTCGTTTCCCTTACGTCAAAGTTGTCTTCGGGTCAAAACTAACATCAGATAGCAATACTCAATTTCCATATTTGTTAATTATACTGTAGTTAATTATATATATATATTATATTATATATATCGATGTTGAGGGGACTGAAAGACAATATTGGATGTGAATATTTTGGCAGGCTTTAAGCTGCTTAAGTAATAATTTAAGAGCCGAAGTGAAGAGATTAATGCTTGGTTTGGTTATTAAGATCATAAGGTGAGACTTTTCAATTTTTCACATAAAATATAATAAATAATTTAATTTTTTTAAATTTTAAAATAAAAATTATATTAAAAAATATATATTATAACAATATTTTATTTAACTTTTTATTTTTATTTTATCTCATTTTTATAACTAAACGAGGCCATTAAAACCTTCAGAAAATACTGGGAATTCAATCAAAATAATTTGATATTCTAGTTTTTGGCGGATGTACATGCAGGCCGAGGTATTTCTATTTTATTAACAAGTTAAGAATATATATATATATATATATATATATATATATATTTATATTGGACTTAATTTTGTTATAACACGATTTGTGTTCAATTAATTTTAAAAATGAATGCATGTTTTTTACTCAATTATTGGACTTCTCAAGAGCTTTTTCCCCCCTGTAGGATCGTCTGAAAACTATATATATGTAGTACTTTATATATACCAGGATGGAAATGATAATTTTTGGTGCTATTATTTTGTTCAATTATCATTGCTATATATATTTTGGAGGTGCACACCAAATGTGCATCCCAAGGCCCAAATATGCACACTAGTGAAAATAAGTTTTCTTGTTTTTCTTTTAAACATTTTGTCAACATTCTTAATCATTATGAAAAAATAAAATATAAATATAAATTTACTAATAGTCACTTTCTTAACAATTAAAAAAATAAAAATATATGAGTTGACATATTTGAGAGTCACACTAGGATTTTCCATATATCTTATCCACACAAAAAAACCACATCTAGCTTCATGATATGATAAGATAAGATATATAGTGACAATTAGCTTTATTAATTTTAGCATGACTAATTTTTCTAGTTCTTTGGGCAACCTTATTTTAGTTATAGAAAATTAAGGATTATGCATGCTTAGAATTACACACAATCGAATGGCCAATAGCCGAATGCATAATCAGATAGACACGAATAATGGCTGATTATTCATGCCCTTAAGTCAAATTTTCAATGGAATTAGTTATTATATTCCAGTACCAATATTGCCAAGTGGTTGGGCCTAATTATGTTCAACCAAGCCGGTTAAGGTTTCCCACTGGCAATATTTATGTGCAAATAGACATTATATAATTTTATCGAACATCATTTTCTTTGATTGTTATATATAACTAGCTATCCCTACACAAATTATAATTACTTGATTTTTAAGTTTATATCCCAACTTATTTTTGTTTTTTTTTTTTTAGAATCTTATACTAATATATTATATCCTAATTAAGTGACATTAATTTTGTTTGACCTTTTCATTCCGCGGGCTTATGTAGTTTCATATGAGATAGATTAGGCATGCATGCATGGAATTGGGCATTCTCTGGACACCAATTCTGTCAATGCGAAAAAGGACTCTTAACTGCCTTCTTTCCAGAACCACACCTAACACCTTGTACTTGTATACGTGTTGCCCACAGACGTAGCACTTTTTCTTTCCGAATAATGTGACTTTTTTTTTTTCTAACCAGTTTGGTTACTTAAAAGTTTTGAGGACTTTTCAGATTTTTGAAAAAAAAAGAAGATTTATTTTGTATTAGATTTATGTGAAAGTGAATAGGAAATATTAAAAACTGTTTATATAAAAACTCTTTTGAGATGTCTGTTGTGTTTGAGTTTGTGTCAATGATCAATAGTTAGATTTGATTATTTGTGATTTATTTATTTTGGTTACGAAAGATGGTATATATGAATTTAGTTTTTTTTTTTTTTTAATGAACCGGTACCTAAGCATATAATTAGATGATTTTTTTTTTCTTTGAGAAAGAGAGAATTTTTTGGTAGGTAAAAGGTGTTGGATTAAAATTGAAAAGGTTTGCACGCACGAGATAAACCTGCATGCAGGGGCCGAGTTCCATCTAGACCAAATTCTAGCGCATACATTCTTTTGTTGACCGATGACGTTTCGAGCTTTCAATTATTCTTCAAGACAACGTAAAGGATTATAAGTTCAGTTAATTATTTTCTCTTATTTTTTCTTTCATTGAGTTAATTTTGGGGGGAGGTTGAAATTATATTCAAATGTTTCATGCAGAACACAAACGAGTCATGCTCCAAGGCAAGCCCTAGCTAGGTTTGGCCAGTACCTGATTTTCAAATATTACGATAACGTAACGTAATGCATACATATTATTACTAATCAAACAAACAGCGTTGACAAGTGGAATTCTAGTTAGGTGGGCCTGCATTTTTATTTAATGAGTTAGCAAATTTAGAAATAGTCAAGCTGTTTGAAACATTTTGATATATGTTACTTCAGTTTTTAAATATAATAAATCTTTCCAACTTCTCAACACTTCACACTCAATTTTAAAAAAAAAAAAAATTTTAATTTTTTTTATTAAATAATTTTTATATGAATAGTGAATAAAAAATTTGAAATAATTTAAAAAAAATAAATTTTAAAAAAAATTATTAAAAAATATAAAGTGTGAAGTGTGAATAAATAGTAAGAGGATGTAAAAAAAACCCATTCGAACACGTACGTCGTTGCCACCCAGCTAGACTATTAAAGGAAATGGCAACGACGAAAACTCTGTTCCTACTAAAAAGGGAAGACACCCTCTGTTCCTTGTACGTACGTATAACGTAACATTAATTTGGGAGTTTGAATTTGATTACTAAACAAAAAAGAAAAAGAAAAACGTAATAATAATAATTACAGGCCAATGGGAGTAATTGATTCATTGACTGCATTGGAAGCCAGCCAAAGAGCTTTATTCGTTATCTTTTTTTTTTCGCTTCCATTTATGGGCCATCATGTGAGATATATAAATATATATATATATATTTATATCAATGAGCTATATATATGATGAACCCCCTGATCTCACCTAAGGAAGATTATATAAACTTTATTTCTTTCTGGAAAATCAAATTTGATCATATACCACAGTATCACTTTATTATATATTTTTTTATTAATTTCTTTGTGGATTTACGTAGCAGTACTTCTCCTCACCATCAATGCATGTGTATGAATCAAAGTCAAACACCTCTATCGATCTGATCAGCCTATGTAGTTAAATTCTAATATTAATGAACTAGGGCTGATACACTACTTACGTACGAAACAGTTCAATCATCTAAATATATATATATAAATATATTTATTTCTTACTGAAAAAACAAGGTTAAGGAAATAAAGTTTTCAAACTCCAATTAATACATGATGGCCGTCTCATCCCGAATTGTACGTACATTCCTTATCGATCACTAGTACTATAATGTCTTTATCGCGGGTCATGTATGGCATTAATTTAGAGGAGGTTTGGAGAGTGAGATGAGAATTTTGTGTTTTGTATTAGAGTTTAAAATATTATTTTTTAATTTTAAAATTTGAAAAAGTTGAATTAAGATTTGAAAAATGTGTATTGAGATTTGAAAAAGTTGAATTGTTTATTATATTTTGTATGAAAATTTGAAAAAGATGTAATGATGAGTTGAGTTGAGATGAGATGAAAATTTTTGAGAATTCTCATGCCCCAAACCAGCCCTTAACCTCATGAGTCATGATGGTTGTTTATAACTGGTGGCATCTAATAATAAAATAAGCAGGGCCAGCTCAATATATTTTGTGGTGCAAGGTGATTATTAAATACATGATACTTTAATTTAAAAATAATAATAATATTTTAATATTAAATAATGAAATTTTATTAAAAATTTCTCAAATGCAAAACAAATATTAATGTTGTTTTAATTAATAATATCTATAAGTACTATAACAATTTGAAAGAGAATCTAATTTTTTTATAAATAGAGTATTATTCCTTTATCTATATATATATATTTTTTTAATACTTCATTATGAAAACAAATAAGGCCATCGATATCAAAATAAACATCATATTTTATAAAATATTTAAGAATAATATATCATTATTTTGTTACTTCTATTCCAATTTCACTATTGTCTGAAAATTTTGTACATTTTGAATAGATTTTTTTTTAAAATAAAACTTCTATATTTGCTGGTTTTTTTTTTTTTTTTTATTATCAAATTTGACCATCTAAGATTGATTTTCTTTTGGGTAAAAAATTCTCCATCTTCTATACTAATCAATATTTTTTCTATAGTTTATTTTTTAGATCATAATATATATAAATATATTGTTTCTTTGGGGCCTACTCAAGGTGGGGCCTTAGGCGGTGGCCTTAGTTGCCTACCCCTTGAGCCGGCCCTGAAAATAAGCCTATGGTTTTACATTAAACTTCGCCTATGAAATGAGCTCAATAATTATTCAACCTAAAGTACTGGAAGCTGACATTACCAATAACGCGAGACCAAATAAGCACGTACGCTAGTTATCAACAATATTTCTAATGATCAGATTAATGCAGACGATAATTCATCACTCACCCGACACGCGGCTTATTTTATATATATAATATTAACGTCAAGTCTCACGAACTATACATATATTAAAAAGAAAAGGACACCCTGCACATAAAAAATGACGAAGATCGATGTATATTCAGTCAAAAAGAAAGCAGAATTACCATCCAAATGGAATAATTAATCCTCCGACATGGCATGTACAGTATGAGGTATGTCATGACGCGGCATGCAGCAGCTCTTATAAGAGGATTTTATCTACTTATGGTACGTATAAAATGAAGATACAATATAGCAAACAGTATTATTATCTGCTTATTTTTTGAACTCTCAAGGGAGACCTATATATATTTATATATCCACTCCGTAGGCATGCATGTCCATGTGCCCTTTGCTTTGTAGGATTAATCATCTCAACTCTCAGTTATACGCGTTGGAGTTTGAACATGGGCCTCATGCCTAGCTAGCTAGACCAAAGGATCATCGAGTCTTCATTAATAAACATTACCAATTAGGAAGTTTAGTTTTTTTACTTAATTTGTACGTATCATTTAAAAACAAAATTAAAAGTGCATGTATATTTATTGATATTTGAAGAATTGAAGAATTATTCAAGGCTTTAGTCAAAGAAAATAAAAGGAATAGGCAGGTAGAGTTGCAGACCTGTATATATATATAAAGATAATAATATTAATATAAAACTAATTCATGATCATCATGCACCTCCGTTCTTACTTGTCTAGCTATGAGTCTTAATTAACCTAAGGGAATGAAATCGGTCTGGATTTTGCCATGGATCAAAGGCACCCATGCAGTTCAACATACGAAAGTTCATGAATGGAAAATTAGAGCCCTAACCATATATAGTTTAGACACGCATCATGATCGTCAGTGGCTGGTTTAATTTGAGGTGATATATATTGACTAGTATATATATATATATATAATTCTAGAAATTGCAAATGGTCAAAGAGTTTCAGCTTTAAACTCATGTTTTAATTAATTTGGGGGAAAATACGATCTTTTCCGATTCATGAATCCAAAAGTCGTCCAGCTTTCGTTATAATTAGTTCATGATAATATATAAGTACTGATCTAGACTTAGTATTAATGGCCATGCAATAATATTGGACTATATATATATATATATATATATATATATATATATATATTATACAATATTCCAATAATTTATAAAAATAAGTACTTAGCTAGGAATTAAGAAATTATTTTGGTAATTAGTTCAGTTTATCGAAAAATAAATCTTTAATAATCCTAACGAGAATAAAGGAATTTATCTTAATCATAATTTATGAGAAATATAAATGAATAGTCTATATATAATATTATTGCATAAATATACCGGATGAAAATCCAGTAGTACTACTAGTCATGCATGTTGACCAGGAGTGCAGTCCATATATAACACAGGCAGATTGTACCTGCACTTCCTCCATCTATTGACATAACATATATCCTATTCCGGCACGCTAACTACTAATTGTTGCGCACGTGTATATAATCTATGGGTCATCAGCAAGCTGTTTCATGCCTCCAACCATGTCACATATATAATTCTCAGGTCAACATATATAAAGTCAAAATTATTTATTTTATAGAAAATAACATCAAAAATATTAATTGCAAATCAATATAGTGTACATCTTGTTATAAAAAGTTGCATCATGTTGGCAGATGTTATTTCAGCTTATAAAAATTAAAATGGTTTCTATCGTATGATCGATCTTAATTTCCTTTCAGACGTGACATTTGCAAGTCCCACAACGTGCATGAGGGATGAGGGCAAACAAATTAATTAAAATTAATTAATTGGGATATATAAGACCACATGATAAGATCAGCTAGCTAGAGGAAACGCTAGAAAGAATTTTCGGATCTACTGAAAATTAAGAATTCCCCCTCAAATTAATTAACGTTGCGTGCTATAATTAACGTGAGGTTTTGAAAATATATGGAATTATTTTAAAAAAACAAATAGGGAAAAGATTAATACGGGAATTAATAACAAATTAGAGGTTGTGATCAATAATGCCATGGACCGATATTCATATAGGTAACCCAATTTATTTCAACGACTGATTCCTCTGCATGTCCAGTACTACTACTCTTCTATATAAGTAGCCCTTTGGGGGGCATGAAGCCTACACAAACCCCCAAAATCCCTCTCGATATTGTCCCAATATTACTTAAACAATCCAATACTGTTGCCAAATTATATCACCTATCGAAAGGCCAACAATATTATGGCACTTCGAGTATTCGTGACACTTTTATTTTTGCTTCTTTTTATCTTTCCAACAATTTTTTGCTACTCTTCAGAAGATGTGAAAAAATGGTGCAGCCAAACCCCACACCCTCAGCCGTGTGAGCATTTCTTAACCCATAAGCCCGGCCACATCATACATGAAAAGTCCGATTTCCTCAAGATTTCAAAGCAACTAGCCCTAGAACGTGCCCTCAAAGCCAAAAGCAACGTGCTTTCACTAGGCACCAAGTGCCGGAACGCTCTCGAAAAGGCTGCATGGAATGATTGTCTTGAGCTCTATGAGCACACCATTCTCCGGCTTAACAACACTGTAGACCCTGGCACCAAGTGCACTAAAACTGATGCTCAAACATGGCTCAGCACGGCTCTGACCAACCTCGAGACGTGCCGAGCCGGGTTCCTTGAGCTTGGGGTCTCCGACTATATCTTTCCCTTGATGTCCAACAATGTTTCCAAGTTAATCAGCAACGTTTTGGCTACCAACAATGTTCCGTATTCTGAGCCAGAGTATAAAGATGGGTTCCCAACTTGGGTCAAGGGCGGGGACCGGAAACTCCTGCAAACTTCTTCGCCTGCATCTCAGGCCAACATCGTGGTGGCCAAAGATGGGTCGGGGAATTATCAGACGATACAGGAGGCGATAACCGCAGCGTCGAAGGGATCGGGAAGTGGGAGGTATGTGATATACGTGAAGCAAGGGACGTACAAAGAAAACGTTCAGATAAATCTGAACAACATTATGTTGGTGGGAGATGGCATGGGAAAAACCATAGTCACAGGGAGCAAAAGTGTTGACGGAGGTTCTACAACTTTCAACTCAGCCACTGTTGGTAAGCAAATTCAATTAATTAGAAATTGTGTGCTGGATAATTTGGATTCGTCCTGGCCATGGTCATGAAAAATTATATAGTTTAAAGTTAATTCGGTATCACCTAAAATATTAATTTAGAGAATCTCTACGAGAGAGACGAAAGATCATGTGGAACTAGATACGTTGAAAAAGATGAAAGCAACTCACGCAAGAAATTAAGCAGTGATTTTTTGGGATCACTACTAATTAAACCCGAAATTCTTGTAATAGGATGATCTGCTGCGTTAACTGACCTATTTGAAATTGAATTCGGCATATATACGTAACGCAACTGGCATGGGTTCTTCAATATCATGAATGGATCATAATATAAGGAATTAACTGAGATCATGATTTGTGGAATAATCTGAATTTGAGATGCTAAATTAATTATTTGTTGACGTACGATGCTTGATCCTTTCAGGTCTCTGATATTCGTGAGGTCTTCATGATGTACGTGTTTAGGGTAGCTGTATCTTGCTAGGATTGGTTTCTTTTCATAATTATCTTGTTTTATTTTGGGTATTATGATCACCTTCGGATTTCTAGATTGGACAGAATGAAATTTCAATGTCACCGTGAAAATAGATTTTAGAATTTAGAGAGTACTTAATTAAAGAATGGGGATCATGATTCATGATCTACATATATATAATAGTTTTGATCATATTTTATAAAGAGTTATTCTATTCTCAAGTTAATGTCATGTAGAGCATACCATTCACTTCATATAAATAATAAGATTTAATTTGTAAGATTTGAATTTTAAAATTTATCTTTTAAATCAAATTATGTCTCACAAACAATCTTAAATAGAAGTATTCTTTTATAAATTTACACAAAACGATCATGCATTTTTGGAGTTGAATATGTTGGAATTATACATGACATCAATGTCCTAAAATAATGATAAGTGTTACAGCCACAAAAATATTCTATAAAAATAAATTCACAAATTGACATGATTTCATATGATATGTTATAACTATATTACAATAAAAGTAAGTACTTTATAATCTAATTGTATGTACCATATCAAATCATGATAATTTATAAATTAATTTTATGAGAGCACATTTTTTTTTAAAATGATACCCAATTGGTGCATACATGGTTGGTTGCACAAGACTAGAGGTCTTTCTTCGTAAAAAGACGGCAGCTTTAATTTATTGATTATTATCCTGCAGACTGTAATTGGTCAAAAAAGTCGAAGACGTGTCTAGCCATGCATGTCATCTAGAAAATGAAAAGATTGCCTCTCTGAAGGTCATGGACCAGATAGTCTATATCTACAAATTAATCTTGGATGGTCCTTTGGCAGCCACTAGGGCTCCATTAATTTGCTTTGAAGGCAGGAAAACTTATCATTTAAAAATTGGTACAAGTCTTTAGATATGGCCCGCCTGGAGAAAGTTTCAAGGTTTGATTTTTGTGGCCTAGCTAAGATCAAGTGCAGTTATCTTAAAGGTGGCCATCAGAGATTGCTTTGTCTAATCAAGATTTCGGGCTAAATTTAATTAAGATATATCATTGGTTTGACATAAAAAAATGTTTGTTTGGAACTTGCAGCTGTGGTGGGAGACAGCTTCATCGCCCGAGATATCACATTCCAGAACACTGCCGGAGCAGCAAATCATCAGGCCGTGGCTCTGCGTTCAGGGTCCGATTTATCAGTATTTTACAAGTGCAGCTTTGAAGGGTATCAAGACACTCTCTATGTGCATTCCGAGAGGCAATTCTATAGGGAATGTGACATATATGGCACGGTGGACTTTATCTTTGGCAATGCGGCAGTTGTTCTGCAAAACTGCAACATTTATGCACGTTATCCTCCAAACAAGACCAACACCATCACTGCACAAGGAAGGACAGATCCTAACCAAAACACTGGGATTTCCATTCACGCTAGCAGAGTCACGGCTGCTTCTGATTTAAAATCTTCCCAAAGCTCTGTCAATACATACCTAGGGAGGCCATGGAAGGAGTATTCACGCACAGTTTTCATGAAAACGTACCTAGACAGTTTGATTGACCCTGCTGGATGGATGGAATGGAGCGGTGATTTTGCCCTCAAGACATTGTACTATGGGGAGTATGCCAACACAGGGCCTGGCTCCTCGACCGCCAATAGGGTCAATTGGCCTGGTTATCATGTCATTACTAGTGCATCCACAGCTGCCCAATTCACCGTCGCAAACTTCATTGGTGGCGGTTCCTGGTTGCCGGCTACCAACGTGCCTTACACGGCTGGTCTCTAGTTTATTTCTTTACAAAGAAATTGTCGTTGCCTTCAAATTTATAATTAATAATTTGAATTGGTTATTAAATGTACATTAATTTGCAATAGCCAGGTAGCTAGCTAGCTAGGGAGGTTCTACATGATTGGTTCCTCCTGTGATAAATGCAGATTGTTGTCCAAAAACCAAAATAAGGAATATAAGTTTGAGTATATATATACTAAATATTTACATCGTTGTGTCATATTCGATCGTAGCTAGTGTTTCATTTCATTTATAAGTAATAGCAAAGTGTTAATATATCAGTTTTGCTAGGTACATTCGGTATATGTAAGCAGTAGGTAAACGGTTGAATAAAAAAAAAAAAGTACAAAACAAACAGACACCTCTCCCTCTCTTTCTCTTTCTTCTTTTCCAAAAATTCTTCTTTATTCGGTTTCTTCTTTCTTGCCTCTCTCTTTTTTTCCTTGTGATTGAAAAGGAGAAAACTGTATGAGAACATCCTTATCTCTTGCAAACAACAAAAATCAAATTTCTTGGATTGTCTTGGGTTTTTTTTTCTTTGTTGGTGGATGGAGGCTTCCGATCGATCGCACGGGTCATGGCTTTCTCACAACTTGTCAATCAGAAAAAATAAAACAACCAAGAACAGACAACAGACACTAGCAGAGAGACAAAGAAAGAAAGAAACGGACACAAAAGAGCTTGGGCAAGTGCAAGCACTAGGCAGGTAGCTTGGGCAAAAGGGGGTCGGCTCTGAATTTTCCATCATTTGGACCCGTTGGGTTTGCCTCCATTATTATATCATTTTACGTAACGTTGTTTTCTTCTTTTTCTTCACCTTTGTTTGTGTTTGGTGTTATACTGGTTAAGATATTAGTAAAAATAGAGTAATAGATTTTTCTGTTCTGCTACCTATAAAATGGCAAGGCATATTTTACACTCGTAGAGAACGGATCATAGAAAAAGAAGTGGAGAGAGAGAGAGGAAGAAAGTGAGAGGAAGAAATAAGTGGGACCCAATGTCAGGGGATTGTATCTCGACTGCCTTCCCCGACTATATATAGAGTTTTTCTTAATATATATACAAGTTGTAATCTTGATTTAATTTCACCCTTTTGATGAGTTCATGAATTTATAAGTTGCCAAATCGATTAAGCTAGTGGCATGGCTGGGAAATATTTTATGGACAAGCTGAGAATTATTATATATATACTTACGCACGAAACAGTTCATTAATATTCATCTAATTATATATAATAGCAGTTGCTAATAATTAAATAATTAATTGCTTATAATTAGTCTCAAACCCATTTGGAAGGGGACAAAAACACCTGTGTTCTCCCCGTCGAACACAGTACAATTGTACATACATTCCTCCCTACTTATACGTAACCGTGCTAAGTGAGACTCTGATCATAATGTTTTTATCGGTTCGTGGCATTTTAACGGCCTGATCATCGTCTTTTAATTTATAAGTACTTGTGATCACTTATAAATATATATATTATATATATATATCGACACACACACACCTAATAATTATTATACCCATGTAGGTACATCGAAATGGGGCCTCGTCCAGGAGTTTAGAAACGCGGTCTTGGAGCTTGCGGTGCTTCTCCTCGGAGAGCTTGGACTCCCGGTGCTAGTGCTAAGACATCATGTCGTAGAGGGTTTGGGAGTGAGGCAGCCGAGTCAGGGTCTGAGCAGAAGTGGACAAGGAGAACGGGGATGGAGGAGGGGAAGACTAGAGGGTTTTGGAGTTAGGTGAGGAAGCGGGAGAGTAAACCCAAGAAAGGATTGCCGTAGCCGTCATTGTAGGCATTCTTGAGGGTGAAAAGGACAGCGTCGGGACAAAAATGAAGCCCTGTTTTATCATCGTCGAGACCTCAGAGCATCTGGCCAATTTTGAGAATGTAGAGGATAACTTTTCACTCAATAAACACCCCATTTTATAATATGTAGAAAGGCACAACTTCCACATCAAAAGTGGCAGAAATATATATCTAATCAAAAGATTAAGAAAACACAGTATGATAATAAGTAGTACTACATCTAGCATTTTCCACTCAGTTATATTTAGAGAAAATGATGTGTTTTATTAATAGCCTCTCATTTATGGCGGAACAATACCGTACCTACAACCTTAATTATATCAGCCTAAGTACACCTTGGTATATACAGACAATATATATAGCATATACTGTGCAATCTAATAATTATGAAAATAGATATTGTATAATATAGTTTGATCCGGGAGGATAATTAAGGCCGATTCAATTATGCTAGGTACAAGTGGTTTGGCGTACCAAACCGTGTACCAAGCTGACCTTGTGTTTTCAATTAAAAAAAAAAGAAATGAAGAAACGAAAAAAAGATCTTTCGCTTGCACCTTCCTCCAAAGTCAGTTTTAGAGTTGCACATTTTATCTCTCAAAGAAGAAATGGCCTCTTACCTGCACCTTTTATCTCCCAAACGTTGGCAGTGGGGCCGCCCACAACGACTTCAATTCATCCTCTGTCGTCGATTTCCACCAGCCTTCAACCCAAAGACTGCTCGCCCTTAACCTCAATCTTCCTCCGCCGAAGGTTGCCTGATTTCTTCAAATTCTACCTGATCTCAGGCGAAGATCCAAGTTTTCCGAACGTTAGATTTAGTATCTGAGTTTATTTCTCTCTCTCTCTCTATTTTTTTTTTACCTTTGTTTTGGGTTTCAATCGAGATATAAATCTAGTTGACTTGTTGAACGGATTCGTCGATGATGACTGCTCCGTCTTTGTACATAAATAACCAAGCTCTCCCTTATTTTTGCAACTGAGATATCTATCTAGACTTCTCACTGTTGCTTAGCCATTATTGCTAGTATGTATTGTATGTCGCACCTTTGAAAAGAAAATGAAAGTAAAAAAAATTCTTGTGCCATTATCTCTCTACGCTCCCCTCATTTGGCAATTCTAACGGAATGCACATTTCAACTAGTGACCCAACATTCTTGTTTCCTAGCACCCAAACAACTGTTAAAATCAAAATCTTTTGAGAGAAAGGGAAATTAAAAAAAAAAAAAACACACGCTCATTTTCCTTCCGCTCAAACACGGTTTATACTATTTTTAGTTTCCACACATTAGATTTGAGGTTGTGCAAGAACGAAAAGACATGTCGCCGGCATTTTTGCATTTCTCATAAGCTCTGCACAAACATGTAGTTTTTGATGGGGGGTGTTTATGATTAGGGAAGTCTAGGTGCTTGCGTCACTACAGAAGCCCACAACACAGAGGAGGAGCTTTGATTTGCCTTTTCTATCTTGACATGAATTTTCAGAGCATGAAAACCAACCGTTTCATTAGAAGAAACTCCATCTTAGCTGGTCGGTGCACTTCGGTGCGCAAAAACGCCTGCAATAAGACTTTCTTTAGGATTATAGAATTCAGTTTAACTGGGAAGATCAATACTGAAAAGATTCTGATGTAAATGAACAATCAAAATTAGATAATATTGCATCTATCAATGATGATCCAGTCATGTGCGTTGACCATGATAAATATAATTCACAAATACAAATTCGCATTAAAGAGCAAAGAGGCCGCCGAGTTCATAACACAGGCAGATTGCACCTATGCATGCATGTACTCCCTAGCTAGCCTCCATTAATATAACATTCTAATCCCATTTTATCATTGACCCAATTCTAGCTACATGATGCATGCATATCTGTGGGTCATCAACGCATTTAATTGCTTGCCTCCAACCATGTCCATGTTCTCATATCAACACAACATATATAGAATTAAGTAATTATAGTCAAATTAAACTTTTGTTTTTCATTCCATAGAAAATAGTTACATCAACATGAATTGCTAATCAATATTGTACGATATATAAAAAGTTTGTTGGCAGATGCTATTAATTCAGCTCACGCATTTGTATCTCTCCTGGCCTTAATTAATTCTGACAATCGAGAAGAGATGGAGGCAAACAAATTAATTAGTAAATTAAAAATTGGAATAAGTTAGCTGAAATGAGATCACCACAAAAAATGTCACCACCACGTAAGATCGATAAAGCGTGCAATAAAGTGACGTTTTGAGAATTTATCGAGTTATTTATTATTTTAAAAAATAAAGGACAGGAACGTCTAGGTCACAAAAAGAAAATCGGTTTTTCCTAGTATTAGAAATTCACCACAAAAGGTACTTAAATCGCTGCAAATAATTTTTCTCAACAATTTTTAAATCTTTCTACATCCGTTGCATTTGTTTGTTCACTTTTATTTTTCCTAGCAAACACAAAAATTCGCCAACCATACTTACTTTTTCCAGCATTTTTTTTTTTGCCGCAAATGGCCATTAGGTTTGTCTATTAAATCGTTGAGAAAACTTATTTGCAGCGAAAAATAATCGCCACAAATAGTTAAAAATTCACCGGAAATAACTTTTTCCAATGAATATGTGTTTCGACGCCATTAGCTAATAGGAACCATAAAGACCTTTTGCGAAAACATTATTCGCCGAAAATAGTGTAAAATCGCTGCAAATAAGTATTTTCAACGATATACTTATTTTGTTGCTAAAAGATTATTTGCGACATACGTTAATCGTCGCAAAAAAATATTTTCGACGACAAATAATTATTTGCGAATTAAAGTCGCCACAAATAATCTGTTACAAAAATAAATAAAAAATACTAGTGAAGCGTTTCACTAGTATTCCAAACCATCAAGCGAAGTATCATTATCGTTATGATATCTTTTTATACTATCATCAATGTGGATTAACTTCTTTAAAGATGAACTAAAAACAAAAAAAGTTGTAGCAAAGTATTATGTGATTGAAACACATGGAAACTTTGCATCCATATTCCACATGAATCCTAAACTACCTAAAGGGTAAGCTAATCACCAGAAGAACAAGCTGCACACAAACATGTAGAACCAGATGACAAGACATTTACATGAGGGGAACTCAAAGCTATGTTATGTTGACTTTTCATGCTTTTTTCATTTGTGAATACACATCTATTCTACCACCTTAGAATGTACACACGTATTCAATCAGTCTAGAAGTAACTATGAAAGCTACAAATAAAAAATAAAAAAGAGAACTTACAGCAATAGGAATGATTGCCATCCGGAAATAGAGATGAGACCCTGTCTCAAGCATCATAAACAAATGATCATAAGTTTACCCAATTCGGAATGATAGGTATGATCAAATCAGACTACAATATAATGATGGGGAAGAAAGCTCGATGAGAAGTACAAGGCAATAAGTTATATTGGACATTGATAATTTCTGTAGAAAGAACCACTTGAAGAGGGATGAAAAAGTAAATAATATTAAACCAGTAGCAAAAAACTAGTGACTAAGACAAACAAAATTTTTGTCTTACATTGATTTCATCCAAGGAATTTGTAATCACAGTAAGCTTTTGAGATAAAGAAGAAAGTACAATAGTTTGTCTAAAAAATGAACCCATAAGGTAAGTAAATCTGATGAATGCCAATTCAGTAATCATGTCCCGGAAGTATAAAACCAACAAAAAGGAATGAATATTCTGATGCAATAACAATTCCAGAAATGATTCTTAGAACTCAAGGAGGAGATATGTGAGCAGAAACTAATAAAAGAAAACTTCTAAACATGACAGGGCAGTAAAAGTAGTATAGTTTAAATTATTTATTACCTCACACCAACTATCATTTGAAATTCTTCTTCCATGGAGCGAGCCATATAGCCATGAAAATCATATTTTAGTTTGAGATTATGGTTCTGCCATGAATAAGGAGAAACATAAGTAAATTTAATCAAGTAATAGGCATAATAGTGTTCCGAATATATCATCAGAAAAAAATGGCGGTACTAAAACATTCTATATAAAAAATACAAATTGCAATAAAAAACATAATTATTATAGAGAAGATCATTACTGCAACCACGAACACATTTATCCCTAACACATAAGATCACTTCCCTAGAAAATGTTGACACCTTAAGGACTCATTTTTGTGAACTCAAATTTGTCCAGTTGTTCCCTCTAATACAAAACTGTCCAGTCCTAGTATTAAATAAAAAAAACTGCCAAGTATTAGCTGCCATACATACCACATGCAAATACTAGCAATGTTTACCCAAAAATCAAAAATCATAGTTGCTACCCAGCCACATGTATAAGACCAATTAATATACTCAAACTCCAAACTGAACTTAACATCTATAAGACCAATTAATATCTTCTGATAAAAGCCTGCACTGTGCAGAATAAACACCAAGGTACCAGTATATGTAAAGTTCATTTCTATAAGTTTGGAGAGTAGAAAGTCAGAAATAGATGGATGAAATAATACGATAGAAGTTCCCAAAAAATATATAATTAAAAGCTATCAGAATTTGGGATAACTAAATTTCAATGTCATGAGGCATGTTGCCTCAACTATAAGCTTTATTTAACTTGATCCGTCTCAATTTTGACTCAAAACAATTATGAAGTTTTCGAGGATGAAAATAGAAGCACAAGGTGATGTTAACCTTGCAAAACTCGATTCCAATTCAGATGCAAGGCACCTGATATCAGTTCCCTTTACCTGAGATTGTCTATATCTCAAGAATTCTTAAAAATCTCATGTGGTGAAACAAAACAGATTTGATTGGACAGGCAGGATCAAATTCTAAGAAACAATCAATATGAACCACCTTTTTCAAGCTTCTCAATTTCTTCTTGGTGCCTCCTTTCTGCCTCCTGGAGTTCTCTTTCAGCATTTTCCTCTTCTTCAATTTTGTCAAGATCATCAAACTCCTTGGTTGCTGCCATTGCTTTCATTACAGGATCTCTTAGCTCAGATATTAGACCACCACTAACATTGTACTCCTCTTCATCCGTGATTAGGAATAATCGTTGATCAAAAGTCATTAGTCTTATCCTGCAAAATCATAACTCCAAACTTCCAGCAAAACTATAAGGAAATGATAAAACCCAAAATTCTCAAAAGTCAGACTCCTTTTCTGCTTCATGTCATGTTTTATGGTCTCACCACAAACATTGCTTAGTATTTACACCGTACGTATATTTGTTTAGTATTTTTTTTCACCCTGTTCATGAAGAAAGCTTTAATTTATGCAGCTAGCTTCTGTTTTAAATTCTCGACACAAACAAGAACCCATGTTCACAATATTTTAACTAAAGTCAGGTACTTCATGTATGCATTTTATGGTTGCAACTTAAATAAAGAACCCACAATATTAGGCCATGCTTCTATCCAACCACCTTCAAATACAGTTTATATACACTCACATCAACCAGTATTCTTGCAACAAGTAATACACATGCATGTTACAAGTAATGCAACCATCCCCTCTTGGGAGATAACAGAAAATGTTTGATACAACAATCACTACAAAAAAATACTAAAACAGAAGTTAATGTGGTTAAAGAAGGTAATCCACATAAAACAGATTTACTAAAACAGAGAGCAATGCTATTCTTATATATATATATATATATATATATATACAACTTTGATAATTTCCATAACAAAATATATATATATATATATATATATAGTTAGGTCAAATGTATTACTCACTGCCATTACAGCCTGTGAAGGAGGAGTTGGCCTGAAAACACATCTTGAACTTTAACAAATAAGAAGTATATTAAACTTAAAAAATAAGCAAGCAAAAACTGCACCATAATTGGCAACACGTCTGAATTCAATACAAAAAGTAGCTAGATGTGAGAAACATTCAAAATCAAACTATCAGTTTGAACTCATTTTTATTATCAAGCAAAAGCAAATCAAAATACTGCCCTACATGAAATCTAGTAATAACAGAGCTTCCTCCCAAAATGACTAAACTTCTCTAAAGCCACTAGTATGCTTTGGATTTTCACTTGTCGGAAGAGGAATTCCTACTCTAAGAAATTTAATTAAAAAAATATTACAGTTTTATCTGAAGGTAAATGAAGCATCTAAAATGCAGCAATCTAAAATATACCATTGGCCAACTACTAAAATTTTAGATAACCATATGACTTTTCAGATCCTTTTCATTCAAAAAAATACAGTTATGGTAGAATTTACAATAGAAAGACCCTATCTATTAATATATTTAATTAACACTTTATAATTTATCAACTCTACCATGTTGGATGTCCCACCTGCCCAAAGATTTATTTTTATCAACCTGCAGGCCAACTAATTTTAGAAACCAACCTCTAATAGAAAATAATGTCAGTCACGATTTAGGCATCTAACACGATCCGCAACATGCCTAGAAGGGGATGTAGAAAATTCTAACAAATCTTTGTTCCCTTAATGATTAGAGATAAAAAGAAATGCAAATTTTTGCCTTTAAAGGCAATGGAAGGCCAAACGAGGCCAGAGCAGATATACAAGCAGACATGTATCTATTAAGCATTGCATGCACTTATGAAGTACAAAAGTATATCAATTTGGAATGCATAATTTCAATTCGGAAAAAGCTGGACAATGACTAGTGTCTCATGACAGAAAAAAAAAAAATCATCTCAATGGCAAAGATTGAGATAAGCAAGCGAATATTGGATGGATGAGAAAGAAGACAAAGCAATATAAACCAAAAGCCTGCCTTGATTTTCTTGAGCAAATTATAGCCTGTCATGCCCCAACCCCAGACCAAGTTTTTATTAATAATATTATGACTTGTAAAATGAGAAGCAGTACCCAAAAAAAGTCACTAGATACATATATGAAGGCTGAAGGAAACCCACCCTGAAGGCTGAGAAGGATATTAACCACAAATGAGAGTGAACATTGAGGCAGGAATATGTAGACAAAATCGGTCCAACAAAAGACCTATTTGAAAACTAAAAAAAAAAAAGCAGATTCTGATATACAGACAAAGAGTTAATGATGGCAGAAAGTTAAGATCATAAAAAGGAGACTCAAGCTCTATGATTATCTGGTATGTGAAGTTGTGAACAGTCATTTGTGTGTAGAAATACTCATAAAAGTAGTGTTTTCATTATTCACATGAATAAATATTGTTTCTGTAAATATCCGTGTACATGAATAAATACTTGATGACCTTGAGTGAAACAGAACTTGCATATTACTTGTTAACCTTTGGAGCCAGTGGTATAAATATGGAAGTGTTTGAAATACATTCCAAGTGTACTAAACCCATAATAAATGTTATAAGATTTCTTTCTAGTATTTAAAATTCTCAAGAATTTAAACCCACAAGGTGCAATCAGCTTGTCATTCAAATATAAACCATTGATAGCATTCATATATTTATATATTATCAACTACATTCATATATTCAATTTGATTTATTTCTATGACTGATTTGCTTTCCATTGAATTATCACTATTCATTTCACAGAAACTTTTAGAGAAAGAAAGGCCAACTCATTCTATTCTATATCAAAACATTTGATTACAGATCAGATGCAATTTTCTTAAATAAATCACTCACGAATGCAAAAAGATGACTGAATATTGTGTCATGAATGCTAAAAAAAATATTTTTTTCAAATATTTTAAACATGGTTTAAATTCCAATTAAATCTATGAAACGTAGCAAATATAAACTTTTCCCTAATTTTCTGCTCATGCATATGGTGCGCGGTTATGAGTGAGTTCTTTTGGCTTCAATGCCAAGGGCAAACCAGTGATTTCACAATGCATATGGAAAACCCAACCACGGGTACCAGACTTGATATTGAGTCCTTCAATCCCCCAAAAATCGATTGGTCCTTTCTTTCTTTGTTTAAATATGGTGTTTGTCAAAATCAAATGAAAAACACATGAATCAATAAGGCGACTAAAAGCAAAAAACATACATCCCATCACACTCACAAATCCAGATCTAATCCAAATCGAAGAGGACATTCAGATTTTATGGTGACTTTGAAAACTCAACCTCCATTATCCAAGGGATACACAAGCACAAATCGAAGGACAAGCAAAAATCAGAGGCGTTATGACTGAGAGACATGAGTTAGAGAGAAAGAGAGAGAGCGAGAGAGAGAGAGAAAGATGGATGGAGACTAAAATACTGAAATACAAACTCACCGACGTCGGCGAGGCGGCGAGATGGCGGCGTGAAACTCATCGGAGTCAACAATCGCAACTTGAGTGGAGAACAGAAGAAAGAGAGAGATCAAAGAGAGAGAGATAGAGAGGGAGTATCGGGAAGGGTGGGAAAAATAAGGCGTGGGGGAATATTGAAAACACATTATCTGCGGCGCTTTTGTATCGCCGCAGATAACGATTAAGCTAGTCACTTGACCTTTTGCGACAAAATTTAGCTTTTACGACGAATAGTTTCACCGCCAAAATTATATATTGTGGCGATTTCCCGAATTGACAAAAATACAGTAAAAATATTTTTTTGTGACGATAAAACTCACCGCAATAAGTCTAAAAGTCGCCGCAGAAAACAAACAGTGAATTCTCAATCAGACTTTCCCAACTTTTTGTTGGAATTCAGCAGTGACTGGAAATCTTCGCAAATAGTAACTATTTTCAGTATTTTTTTTTTGTCGATCATAAAATCGCTGGAAAAAACTTGATTTATTATTCCCTTGTTATCCGAATAACAAGGGAATAATAAAAACATGTAAATGTTGCATGCCACGTACTATATATATACAGTGCCCATATTTTGACGACTTCCGCTGCATATATATTGCATGTCCCTTCTTCTATATGTACTGCATATATATGCTACATGCCACGTACGTACTAGGCAAGATTTGCATTTGCACATATATATATATATATATACTATATATAATAAGTGAGGATAACAATAAACAGTGTTTTTATAGTCCTCCATGTATAATCTGTGTTTGGTGAATTGTGTTTTTCTATCCTTCTGTTTTCTTTCTTTTGTACCCGTTTAAACGAGGGTGTCTTGTTTCTGGTGGTTCATGCTATAATTTATTTTGATTAATGGATTCTTGTTTCAATGCAGCCTTCAGGATCCTGATCTTTGATGCTTCTTTTTGCCATTAAAGTAGAAGCTCACATCTTTTTTAGGCAGAATTTGTCATTATTTTCATTGTATTATATTCTCTAGGCACTACTGCAACCTGCTGAACAAGGCTCCTTTCAAGTCAAACAAGTAGGCAAGAAGGCCGGCTTTCCTCTATTTAAATATCAAATCTGTTATGGACGTATTTTACCGCCACCGCCTCACGATCACCTACAATTAAAGAGTAAGGCAGTTTGGGGGTTCAAGAGAACGCCTCCGATGCTTAAGTCAATGAATGAGATAACTCCTTAATTCAATGAATCAGATAATCTTTACATACCTAGGTTCTTCTCTTATATAGAGTTTTTGAACCATTCTGTTGTTAAATAATAATGGACATATTTGTTATTCAAATTCAAACCTGGAGATGAAAATTCATCTCTTAGTAGATTTGAATGCTAACATTTTTGATCTTATGCTACCGTTGGATAGTTATTCAGTCGGTATTGGTTGTGGGTTGAATCCTCTTGATATCGAGCTGGGCTTAGGTAGTAAGGTATGCTTCGGGCTTGAGTAAGGGCCCAAACACATATGGGACAAACGGGTTGGAATATCCTCTCCAAAACCTCTTGGGAGCAAGGAGTTTCTTCGTAGTTGACTCTGATAAAGGTGGCACAAGAGAAAGTACTACTGATAAAGCATCTTGGGTTAGGACGTAAATTTTCAACCAAGGTATCACTAGCATGTTGTGTTTATTGGCGTGTTAAGTAGAATTTATTATATAGTTCTATTTAATTCCATGTTTTTTCCTCTGGTTGAGTCGATCCTCAGGCGGATTGGGGAAAATGTGGTTGCTTCACCTGGCTGCTGAGTCTGCAATATTCTCCAGTTGGCCTATTTTCAGTGCAAGTATATTTGTAGCTGCTGCAGTGGGTGCTCTCCATGTATCTTATCTTTGAGCATTTAGCTGCTTATAATCAGCAAGAGGTTCTTTATAGTCCTTTAGTTGTTGGATTTACTTTACTTTTCTTTACTATTAATGTGGCTATGATGTGTATTCATAAAGCCCCTGTACTATATTACTATTTTCATTTGCTTTTATGTATACAAGTAACCTTGTATAATTTTGTGGCTCGGTTAGTTTCATATAGATTGCGATATCTTATTTAAGTACATAAATTGTTATTTACTTCTCTTAACAAGATCATCCAAAGTAAGAGCTTTAATTTTTGGAAATCTCAGGAGCAGTAGTTTCTTATTGGTCTCGCTCTCAGCTCTCTCTGTCTCAGTTTTTCTGCATGTCTCATTTTCTTCATTTTTCTCTCTTTTTTTCCTACATCAATCATTGAGGAGCTAGGAAAATACATGGATGGATGGATGGATGGAGCTGCTACCCCAAAATCTGCGATTTTGGTCATTCTAAGGTGTGGAAATTAGTTTCATTTATTTTGTTGTTTTATTTTCTGATATTTAATAGCGTATTTGGTAATTTTCTTCTCAGTTATACCTTTTTTTCATGGTGCAGTCATTCCTCCTGCATTCAAGACCCAAATCTACGGTTGGAACTCCAGCATACATTGCACCAGAAGTTCTTTCTCGGAGAGAGTATGATGGCAAGATGAAATTTTTAATTACTCATTTTCAGTAGAAAAGAAACTTTGTGATCTGTTCTCTACCCTGTTCTTGCAATCAAGGATGACATGGGGTGGATTAGAACTGTGACTGAGTGCTGGAACCAGTTAACTCTCGAGCTGTAAACCAAGCTTGGTGTAAGAGGTTGAACGAGTGACTTGAGGTTCGGAGCTAAATGTTGAGGTTTATTTACTGAAGATTGTAGCATGAGGCCGTGGATTGGCAGTAGGATTCTTTGGGGGTTGTGGGTCAGGACTGTAAGGAGCGGATGAGGCTGAAGTCGATTGTGCTTTGCAGTGGAACCGGCTTCGGTTGAAGATTCAGGTGGGGGTTTATTATAGCCTTGGCTTTGCATAAAGGTTCATACTCTAAATTCTTGTTCTCATCTTTGTCCTCTTCAATTGGTTTTGGGTTTAGAATGGTAGGGAAAGGTAAAGATATGGTATTGTGCAGTTGAAAGCATTATTGATCAGCAGTCTTGGAGTTTTTCTGCGGGTAATTTGGTGCTTAATAGTTTTGGTTAAGGGTGGGTTGGATAGTTAGTTGTGAGCTCAAGTTTGACGTTTAAAGTACTTTTGGATCATCCCCAGCAATGAGAAAGAAAGAGACGAGATTAAAAACCCCTCTACCAACCCTCTGACACAATCCCACCGAAAAACCTTGCACAATCTTCACTAATCCTCCACATATAGCTATTATACTGTTTTTTTTTCCTAGTGTTAATCAAAGTTCTTATTGTTTCCATAATTCCACCCCGTGTTAACATTTTTCTTAGACTACAACATTAACTTCTTTATGACCAATTTTCAAACGGATCTATGCAACTATTTTTTTTTTTTTGAAAACATCTATGCAACTAATTAAGATGCTGTTTTATATACCTTACAATATCATTCTCCAAACAAGCTAATATTTTTCTATGCGTCATTATGAGTACTTTCTAGATCGTTTCTCTTTAAGAAAAATAAAAGCATTGTTAACATGTGAATCATATATGTTAACAGTGTTACTAATATTTCTGATTTTGATTCACAGGAAGGATAAGGATCCATTGAAACCCAAGCATCTAATGTAAGCATTCTTCTTGTTCACAAACGATAGTTGAGCTGCACTGCTTGTGGAGGAGGAGTGTTTCAGAGGTATTTTATATCATAATTCTCATTTTCAATATTATTCCAGTTGTGAAGCCACTTGCTCTCTTTAATTTGATGAATTTGGGCTTTGTAATAGATTGCAGGGATCACTGGTGAAGAGTGGAAAAATATGATAGAAGAACAGAAAGGACCTTATGAAGAGCTTAACAGTCAACTCATATTCAATGAAAAATTTTGTGCCCCGAGTAATCATGGCTTAAATTTTTGTTTAGCTCAAGTCTCACTATTCTCTATGTTTGAAACTTGTAAATGGAAAAGAAGAATAAAGAAAAGTATTTGCAAGAAATGGAAGCTTACAAACAGAAGAAAGATAAAGAAGATGTCAATCTCAGAAAGGAAGAGGAAGAGCAGATGAAACTTCAGAGGCATGAGGCCTTTTAGCTTCTAAAGAAAGAGAAAACTGAGAATATAATCAAGTTACGTTAACAAACAATCGTAATTATTTTTTTTTGGGTCTTTAATTGTGAAGACATTTACTGCTGCTAATATAGTTCTCCAATGTGCAGAAAACGAAAGAAAATCGGCAGAAGAAGAACCAGCAGCAGAAGGAAGACAAGAAGCCTGACCCTAACAAGCCTAAATTAAGGCCTGCATCCTCTTTCCTTCTATTCAGGTAAGGTGTTTACAACAAAGATGCAAGGAAGAATCTATTGGAAGAGCGACCTGGGATTAATAACTCTACCCTCAATATTGCTCTTATTTCTGTGAAATGGAAGGTATTTATTTGTTTCTTAGATGAAATTTGTTGTGTGACAAATGACAGAGGAACTTATTCTTCTTCAATAATCTCTTGTTGCGTGGTTACAGGAATTGAATGAAGTAGAAAGAAAAACTTGGAATGACAAAGCTACTGATCAGGCAATGAAAGCGTACAAAAAGGAATTTGGAGCAATACAAGAAGTCTGCTGCTGCAACCTTGGAGCACTATAATTGATGTGTGTATATATTACTTATTTTAAGATCATGTATAGGTCACATATATGGGTTAGCTTATTTTATTTTGGCACGTATATTACTATGTTCTCTTCTCTGTCTTTTTCTCTCAACTAGGCAAACATCCCTTGGACGTTGCTCTATCACTTTTTATATGGGTCGCGATGCATGGGCGATAAGGTTAGCAAGGTCGATGGTATTAATCACTTTTTATCTTCTTGGTATCTGTGGAAAGCTTCGGTACAGATATTATTAATCGCTTTATATCTTCTTGTCTATTAAAAGATGACTCACTAGTCATTACCAAAAGAGTCCTCTTCATATATAGCCCTCGAAAAATTTAAATTGAAAGCAGCAGTGATCTCCTTAAAAACAATATTGTCATTAAAAAATCTCCTCTTTTGTTTATTTGGCCATGATATGAACCTCTTCCCTCAATGGCAGATCTATATGATCGATCAAGCTTGATTATAACCAGATCAATGACACATGAAGAATACTCTTACCTGCAGAATTGCTCAACTCGGTATAAAACAATGCTTCAGAAAATTAGTAGTGGTTTAAAAACGTTATTATTTTATTATATTGAAAGGGACTGATGGGGCCACGGGGGTTTTGTTGAATAGCATGAAGGGAATGGAATCCGCAGCCGGCCTTTCTTTTTAAGATGATGGAGCTAATTAGAGTACTGCTACTTTATGCCAGAATATATATATATATATATATATATATATATATATATATATATTAACAACATTTAAATTAAGCTTAAAAACATAGTATTTTCAAGAAAAGTATGTGCTTCTATAAGGCATTCATTTTTTCTTTCTATTTCCTTCTAATACAAAAGAAGTAGCAGGATAAGATTTTATATTATCATTATTTTTAGTAGAACTATATTCATTATATGAAGCAATTAAATCAATTTCAAAAGTTCTATTTATAATCACAGTAAGCTGGTTGTGATGAATAAGAGCAACCATATTTGAAGTTGTTGGTGATAAAGATGAAACATCTTCTTCTTCTTTATCAACTTCTTCCTTTATGACTTTACCTTTAAATACGCTAGTATCCTTGGTAGTATCATAATTAGCAGAAGTAACCTGAGAGCAAGTAGAAACACCTTTCAATTTTAAAGCAAGTTTAGCAGTTTGGCTCTAATACCATCTATAATCAACTTGTCAAAAATGCCCCGGTGAATTCCAGATGCCAACTTTGTCAGTCATATTTTTAACAAATACAAAAGAAATTTTAAAACAAATATTATTCTGGTAGACATGAGTAGTGTTGAGCTCACACTTGATTTTCATATGAGATTCATTAGTAGAAAATAATTTTTTAGTAGATTTTTCATAATATTTACTAGATAATATTTATTCCTGGATACAATTCATATATAATCCGGAATCAATCATAGCAATCACTTTAAATTCATATTCATGACAAACAATAATAGTAACTTTAAAAAACCACTTGGAATAAGTAGTATGATGGATCAAGCAAATTTAATTGTTGTTAGAGAAGTTTTTTTTTTTTTCCTTTTGACTTGAATCTGAATAATTTATTAGCTCATCATTATCAGAAGGAATATTTTGATCAAACTGTTTATCAATTTTAAAACACAATAGCTCTTGTTTAAAAAAATTATTTTCAGATTTGAGATTGTTAATCTCAGTTTTAAGTTCAACAATTTATTTTTTAATAAAACCAACTTCACGTTGTAAATCAATAATAGAAATTTCTTTGGACTTTTTCTTTTCAAATCTTCCTAGAGTTTCATGAAAATTAATTTTTGATTTAGAAGTTTCAGATTCTTGGCGAACCATCGTCTTGATCTTGAGTTTATGAAGATATTCTTTTTTGAGTTCAGGATTAGTAATCTGACTAATCAAAGTTAATAAAAAATTTTATTGTTCTTCGACTTTGGTTAAAATATTGACTATTTGACCTAAAGGTTTGCAACAAAAATCATTACAACCAAGTTTAATATTGGGAGAATCAGATGATTCAATTTTTGAGCGATACTCGGAATCAGTTGAATTGAAATCATTAATGTCGGATGATGTAGAGGGTTTTGTTTCTAAGAGTCAAAACAAATCATCTTGATCATTATCATTAATGTTTAATTGATTAAGCTTGTTTTTAAACTAATTGAGTTTTTTGGTACATTGATCAACAAAATGTCAGACTTACCACAATTAAAACATTTTCATTTTGCAGAATTTTGAAAACTATTTTTCTTACCAAAAAGTTTTTTATTGTAAAAAGTATAAGATTTTTTATAAAAATTATCACGGTTACTATTTCTTTTCTTGGCGTGAGGTTTAGCCAATTTATTATATCAGTATTTGTGTTTATGTTTAGAATGAGCAATAGGAGGAATGTCAAATTGTTCACAAATATATATAACATCTACCATCTTTTGTGCAAAACAATTTTGTATGAAAATTGCGAAAAAAAGAGTACAATATTGACTTAAAAGCTGTTACAAGAGTATCAGAACAAACATTTGCAAACCTTTTAAACCATGACTGGCGCCTTCTACTTACGGATCAAAGGAATTAAGCTCATCTTCTATATATTTCCTTAACCTGTACATCAGAATATTTGTTGATCATTACCGCGGTGATTTCATGAATAATTAAACTGATGATTGCAAGTAACACATGTAAAAAGAAAATTTAATTACCCATTGTTCTTCGACAAAATGAGAGAAGAACGATCAGAACGGCTACACCTGCTAGTACCCCAACAATAATTGCTACTGTTTTTCCCATTTGATCCTCGTTAGAGGAATCTACAGAGGTGCTCAACGCAAAAGGTAGAGGCAATTAGTATCATACATAAAGAGATGATAGAAGATTAGTCACGGCAGCCATGCACTATCATGACTCATGTTTCATAAATTAAGCTTTCTTTCTAACCATTAAATTATTATATCGATTAAGTGCTACTTTATATATTTTGTTTGATCCATTCCATAAGCACTGAGAATCTGAGGAAGATTGGAAGAATATAGTATCTTTCGGCACTTGGGTTGGAATGATTGTCTTGGAATCGTAGCTTATGATCTTTTTCTTCCATCATTTGACAAAATGATATGGCACTAATTTGAATCGCAAATTATATTGTGAATTAACTAAGGGGCGGGAAATTCACAGCTCATTGATAGTCTAATAATAGAATAACACCTTTTGCAACCAAAAGAATGGATTACTTTGATTGAAACAAAAAGAAAATTGAAGATATTGTTAAAAGCATAAAGATGAAAGCTGGCCGGGGGGAGTGGCACTTAGAATGGAGGTCGCCAAAAGCAGCAGCTGGCTTGGCCGAGTACTAGTGCACCTTAATTCTTTACTTTTAGAAAGACTAGATTTTGACGATTGGATTTCAAAAAATAAAGATGTCTCCCTCTCTCCAATAAAGAAAGAAAGAACTAAAGTACTGGTCAATATAATGCTTTGCACTAAACTAATTAGGAATGATGCAAAAGGCTTGCAATGACCTAATTCGTGGCTTTAATTAATATAATTAACCAGGATATATAAAAGACAGAAAAAACTTCGATCTTTATTTTTTTTATTATTATTATTTTGGCAAGGGAATACTGCAATTATTCCTGTTTAACAATATATGGCCAGAGAAATGAGTATTACCTGAAGCAGAATTATAGTAGCCAGATGCCCAGTACCGAGCATAACACTGCGCCAAAAACACGTCGGCTGCAGCAGCTGATCCACATACGTTCTTCAACTTTCCAACAGCATCCGCAAGGCAAGAAGCGCAATCAGTTGGGTTCAAATCCCCTGCACACTGTGCAAAACCTTGTACTAATCCTGAACTGCTGACTCTAAAGCCAATTGCCCCTTGCAAGTCAGCAAGAACATCATCTCTACGCCTAAAGAACTCAACATCATTGCTTACACTTTTACTGCACTTAGTATGCGTAAGACTTGTGTCAAGCTTCCCCAAGAAATCAACATGTTCATATCTTATGTAACAGCCCTCGAGTTGCAAAGAAGCGCCATAAGAATATGGGCAGACTAATCCTATCTGATTAGCTGCACTTTCAATGCATTTCGAACAGTCAAAAACCTTCAAATCTCCCCTGCACTGGTATAAGCCATATATGGTGCCTTCCGGGGAGGTAGAGCTTCCATTTCCTACAGCGAAGCTGTTGTAAGAAACTTGAGAAGACGAGCTGACAACCGATGTTAGAAAAGAGTTGAGGTTTCCTTCAAAGGGTGAATTGGGTTGGGTTTTTTCCTGAGAGCAGCCTGCATAGATGAACACGTTGATGGTATATCCATGGCCACTAAGACAAGATAAGAGAAAGAAAAGAGAAGAAAGTTTCAGAGCCAAGATGGTTTGGCGAGTGGAGTATAACTGAAGCCTTCTCAACATTTTGTCAGTTGTTTTGTTTTTTTTCTTAATCTGGCCTGCGTTCTTTTGTTTTTGTTCTGCTTTGCTGGTGATTGTGAGAGAGCCGAGAGAGTAGTGGTTGCTTTTTGGTTTTTCTTGAAATCTATAGCGGAGCATTTCCTATTAAGAAAAGGCCCCAGCTATAGTTATTCTTCATGGACCCCATATATTCATATAGTAGCAGCATCTTTTCTATATATACATTCTACTTTCTCCCGAGTTTTAGTCATAAAGATTATCAACCACAACACTTTTAACTTTGGCCAGGAAATCAATATATATGCCCTTGGATGATTTGAATATTGCAAGGTGGCCGTTGTAGACGTGGCTATATTTCAACTGGTTTTGGTTGATGCCAGCCTCCTTTATGCCTAAAGTAAAAGGCGAGATCAGTATATGCTATTTGGAAGTAGGGCAAACGCTCTCGTACGTACGTTTGCTTTGGAAAAACAAGAACATCTTAAGGTGTCATAAACCAAAAGAAAGAAACACCTGGTTTGGACGTTAGTGTTCCTAAGCAAACACATGATACAGAAATTAAGTCAATATATATTTTAAGCAGTTACTTCTGCCGAAAATAAGGAAGGGAATTAAGCCCCCCGCCGCCCAAAACAAGATAAAAGCGATATTAAGAACCAAGTTTGGGAACAAAGTTTTGATCGGGAAGGTTATGGTGACCTGGTCTCGTACAACAAAGCAACAACTTGATGATGTGGAATCAGTGGAAAAAGAAGTTCAAGTAGTTGATAATTTGAAGGGTTGTAAAGCTAGAAGAAGATGATATAGACAACGTCGGCAATAATACGAGAGATTCCTAGTGATCGGTGACAAGCCATGCACACTAGTACCTGGTTGTTAATGCATGGTTTGTATATATTAATGTGGGCAGAATAATTGTTGTTTAAGAGATCATTTTACTTCCATCAGTTCAATTCACGCTTTTGAAACAAGCTGGGGTGCAAGCTTTAATTAACAAGATAATAGATTAAATTATGTAACGAGTTCAAACCTTAATTAATAAAATATATATGCTATGTACGTTGAGCTCCACACGTATTTATTAAAGAAAAATCTGACGGCCTACTCGTGGAAAAAAATTAAAATGTACGTCAGTGATATAATATAATATAAATAATTAAATATATCTAATAATATTCCATCAACTTTAAGCTTATAGCTAGGATACGTACAAGTGGTGAAAACTGCTACGAGGAATGCCGGCCTTAATTATATTTTATATATCTAGCTAGCCCGGGTGCTCAGCTTAGCCAGAGCCATGTGTTAGGAAAAACAGTGACAATAACGTAAAAACAAACACACACAAGAAGCAATCACACACGACACAATGATTTACGTGGTTCGGCAAATTGCCTACGTCCACGGGAGCTGTATAGGATTTTATTACTTGAGGAATCACAATACAATGTTTTGGGCGACTACTGTTCACTCACTGTACGGCCACAAGTCAGAACAAAACATATTTATATGTCATGCGGCGGAAACCCAAATATTTTCAGAATTAGCGATGTTCGCTCGAGCGGAATGTCGAGCGCTCGTCGAGCGAACCTGTTTCCCTCAATCGCTCGAGCCATGAGTCGAGCGAATCTTCGAGCGGACCAATCTGTCTGACTTCGCTCGAGCTGTCTGTCGAGCGGTGTTCGAGCGGACCAATCTGTCTGACTTCGCTCGAGCGGCTAGATACTTCGCTCGAGCGGTGGACCAATTTCCACAATGCTCAACAATTCTCCCACTTGGAGACTGGTACACCCATAGTATCGTCCTCCGCCTCAAACATGATATCCTCCACCTCTATAACTCACTGCCTCTGTCTTCATGCTAGAAGACCAACTGAAGTTGCGCACAACTTCAGTTTCTCAAGTGTAACACCCTTTGTCAACATATCAGCAGGGTTCTTACTTCCACAAATTTTCTCAAGTAACAACTGTCTGTCATCCAATAATGATCGTATAAAGTGATACCTGATCTGAATGTGCTTAGTCCTGGAATGAAACACTGGGTTCTTGGCAAGGAATATGGCACTCTGACTATCACTGTAGAGAGTACCCTTCTGATTCTTTTTACCCAATTCCTCCAAGAAGCCCTGTAGCCAAATCATCTCCTTTGCAGCTTCTGAAACTGCAATGTACTCAGCTCTGTCGTCAACAAAGAAACTGTCTTCTGTAGGTTAGAACCCCATGAAACTGCAGTACCACCCAGAGTGTAAACAAACCCTGTGGTACTCTTTCTGCTATCAACATCTCCAGCTAAATCAGCATCAACATAGCCCTGCACCTCTAAGCTCTCTCCTGAGAAACACAAGCACGTTTCTGAGGAGCCTTTTAGGTACCTCAAAATCCACTTCACTGCTTCTCAATGTTGTCTGCCCGGGTTACTCATGTATCTACTCACAACTCCCATTGCATGGGCAATATCTGGTCTTGTACAAACCATAGCATACATAAGTGAACCAATAGCTGAGGCGTAAGGAACCTTACTCATGTAGTCTTGTTCCTCTTCTGACTTTGGTGACTGATCCTTACTGAGTCTGAAGTTATAGCCTAAGGGTGTGCCAACTGGTTTGGCCTTGTCCATATTGAACCTGCTGAGTACCTTTTTCACATACTCAGCCTGAGAGAGTCTCAACGTGCCTCTGACTCTGTCTTCGACAATTCTCATGCCAAGGATTTGCTTTGCAGCTCCCAAATCCTTCATTGCAAAGTGTTCTGACATCTGTTTCTTCAGATTGTTGATCTCATCAATATTAGCCCCTGCAATAAGTATGTCATCCACATACAACAACAAAATGATATAAGAATTGTCAAACTGCCTGACATAGCAACAATGATCTGCCTGACATCTGATGTACCATGCACTGCACATAAAACTGTCAAACTTCTTGTACCACTGTCTAGGAGCTTGCTTCAGACCATACAAGCTCTTCTTCAGTTTGCAAACTGAATCTTCTTTTTCCTGTACTACAAACCCCTCAGGTTGGTGCATGTAGATGTCTTCTTCAAGGTCTCCATGAAAAAAAGTTGTCTTCACATCTAGCTGCTCAAGATGTAGATCTTCAGTAGCAACCATAGCCAACACTAACCTGATGGTAGTGATCTTTACCACAGGAGAAAAAATCTCAAAGTAATCAATACCCTGCTTCTGCTGAAAGCCTTTTACAACAAGTTCAGCCTTGTACCTCTTACTGCCATCATGCTCAGTTTTCACCCGGTACACCCACTTGTTGTGCAATGCCTTCTTCCCTTATGGAAGTTTTGTCAACTCCCATGTCTGATTTCCTAACAAGGAATCCATCTCATCTTTCATGGCCAGCTCCCACTTGCTAGAATGTTCATCTTGCAAAGTTTCCTGGTAGCTCTGCGGTTCTCCACCATCTGTCAACAGAATATAATTCAAAATAGGTGAGAAACGCTGTGGAGGACGAATAGTCCTAACTGACCTGCGAACTGCAGCTATAGGAGTGGACGGCCCTGGATCTAACTGCGGAATAATAGGAGTAGGTGTACTGGACCCACTCTCCCCGTCACTCACATCTCTGCACTGCACTGTGACCTCTGGTAGGCCATCCAGTCTAACAAAGTCAGACTCCTGAGGAACTTCTTCAGCAACTGTACTAGCCTTGTTCTTGTACACAATCTTCTCATTGAAAATCACATTCCTGCTTCTTATAATCTTCCGACCCTGATCATCCCAGAAACGATAACCAAATGCATCTTCTCCATAGCCAATGAAATAACACTTCCTTGACTTAGCCTCAAGTTTACTACGAGCATCAGAATCAATAAGAACATAAGAAAGACAGCCAAAAGTTTTAAGGTGAGAAAATTTGATCTCTTTCCCGCTCCAAACCTCCTCAGGCAATCCACAATCCAACGGAACTGACGGCCCTCTGTTTATCAGGTAGACGGCAGTGCTGACTGCATCTGCCCAGAAAGTGGGTGGTAACCCAGCGTGCAGCCTCATGCTTCTAGCGCGCTCATTAATGGTTCTGTTCATGCGTTCAGCAACTCCATTTTGCTGTGGTGTCCCAGGAATGGTCTTCTCCATTCTGATACCCTGAGTCGCACAGTACTCTTTGAACCCACCATCAATATACTCACCACCATTATCAAACCTCAAACATTTCAGCTTTAAGTCCGTCTCTGTCTCAACCATGGCCTTCCAAATTTTGAACACATTAAATACATCAGATTTATGCTTCAAAAAATAAACTCATACCTTCCTGCTGTGATCATCAATGAACGTGACATAATAATGAGAACCACCAAGGGATGCCACTGGGGAAGGTCCCCACACATCTGTGTGCACAAGATCCAGTTTTTCTGTCTTCAGTGTTCTACCACTTTTCAAGAAACTGACCTTCTTCTGTTTCCCCATAATGCAACTCTCACACATACTGAGATCAACTGACTTCAGTTCTGGTAGCTTGCCTCTAGACAGAAGTTCTTTCATGCCCTTCTGACTCATATGGCCAAGCCTGCAATGCCACAAATCTGTTGTGCTCTCTGCAACGGTAGTAGCAATAGTGTTATCCAAACTAGTAGTCATATAGAGTGTACCAGTTTTCTTACCCCTAGCCAGTACCAATGCCCATTTGGTGACCTTCCAGGTGCCATTTGAGAATACCACTGAATGGCCACAATCATCAAGCTGTCCAACAGATATGAGGTTCTTCTTCAACTCAGGAATGTGTCTGACCTTCTGTAAGGTCCATCTGTTCTTGTTAGGGAGTGCAATGTCAACATCTCCCATCCCCACCACGTTCAAAGCCTCCCCATCAGCCAAGTACACCTTCCCAAAATCACCTGCAACATAGTTTTGCATTAACTCCCGATTGGAAGATGTATGGAAAGAAGCCCCTGAATCCAGTACCCAGTCTTCAACTGAGTTGTGAACTGCAAGCAATAGTGCATCCTGTACTTCTTCAGTTACCACATTAGCACTATCATTCTCGGTCTTCTTGGGGTTTTTGCAGTTCCTTTTAATGTGGCCAGTCTTGCCACAATTCCAGCAAGTTGCCTGCTGACCAGGCCTTGACTTGCTCTTACCCCTTGATTTTGATCTGCCTCTGTTTGAGTTCCTGTTTTGTGCTCTTCCCCGAGAGTCAACATTCAATGCTGAACTCGAACCTGAGGTCTCGCCTGAATCTCTCTTGCGCACCTCTTCAGCCAAAATCAAATCACGAATATCATCATAATTCAACTTTGATTTACCGGCAGAATTACTAACAGCCATTCTCATGGCTTCCCAACTATTTGGCAATGATGCCAATAGTATCAGTGCACGTATCTCATCATCAAAATCAATTTCAACAGACGAAAATTGATTTGTGATAGTATTAAAATCATTCAGATGTTGTGCAACAGACGTATCGTCCACCATCTTCAAATTGAATAACTTTTTCATCAAATGTACCTTGTTATTCGCTGACGGCTTTTCATACATACCTGACAAAGCCGCCATGAGATCCGCAGTCGTCTTCTCCTTGATGACGTTGTGAGCAACGGATCTCGACAGGGTTAGTCGAATAACCCCCAGAACCTGTCGATCCAACAGGTTCCAATCAGCAACTGACATGCTGTCCGGTTTCGTCCCCAACAATGGAAGATGAAGTTTCTTCCCATAGAGGTAATCCTCTATCTGCATCCTCCAATATCCAAAATCCGTGCCATCGAACTTCTCAATTTCTGATGCCTTCACGTCTGCTCCAGCCATCGTCTTTCCTCAGACCCAAACATTGGCTCTTGATACCAATTGTTAGGAAAAACAGTGACAATAACGTAAAAAATAAACACACACAAGAAGCAATCACACACGACACAATGATTTACGTGGTTCGGCAAATTGCCTACGTCCACGGGAGCTGTAGAGGATTTTATTACTTGAGGAATCACAATACAATGTTTTGGGCGACTACTGTTCACTCACTGTACGGCCACAAGTCAGAACAAAACATATTTATATGTCATGCGGCGGAAACCCTAATATTTTCATAATTAGCGATGTTCGCTCGAGCGGAGTGTCGAGCGCTCGTCGAGCGAACTTGTTTCCCACAATCGCTCGAGCCATGAGTCGAGCGGATCTTCGAGCGGACCACTCTGCCTAACTTCGCTGGAGCTGTCTATCGAGCGGTGTTCGAGCGGACCAATCTGTCTGACTTCGCTCGAGCTGTCTGTCGAGCGGTGTTCGAGCGGACTAATCTGTCTGACTTCGCTCGAGCGGCTAGATACTTCGCTCGAGCGGTGGACCAGTTTCCACAATGCTCAACACCATGAACTTAAGATAGATCATTATACTTCTGATGATTCGGATTTTACCATTTTAAGCGAGTTGAAATTTGAATCATCAAGTAGCGCCGGCCCGTGGCTCCGCCCTGACCTGCAAGTTGTGATCCGAGGCGACCCATGATGTCCGCTCCCAACTATTTTTCAAACCAGACCTAAAAAAAGCGCTAGCTTTAATATGTCAACATTGCGTATATATACATGACAAAATTATGAACGTTTAATTGGGCAAAATTAACCAAAACAGACCTCTCTCTCTCTCTCTCTCTACATACATAGAAATATTTTATGCAAAGATCAACATTTAATTGCATATATTATATATAAATTACTAAAAACGATAGGCAAATAATTATCAGCGCCTGCATGGGCTGGACCATTTCATGAAAAGGTCAAGTCTACCACTAATGCATGGCTTCATTATGGAAATTTATTACACGCACATTGTGCGTGATTGCAACTTGATTACGACCCACATCCTGCTATATATATTTCCCCCCAATGCTAGAAAATTTAATTTCTAAGATCGTCGTATATATGGAAGTAATTATGCAACTTGATTACGACCCACATCCTACCATGACAACGCTTATTATTATAATGCATGTTTGCCAATCGATCGGTAACATACAGTACTTAAAATTAAAAAAAATTTAAAAAAAAACCTTTCGTTTTCTGATCCAGTGCTACCCATGCAACTTCATTAGTAATAGGCTTGACTGTGAACCCTACAACTAACGCTTTCCGGCGAAATTATTCGAGTTTTCCGATCATCATTCTTGCAGGACCATGCAACATGGTCGTTTTAAACAAGTTGTGGGTGGGAGAGGAAGAGTACTTAATTAATTACTTCACGTCTCTTATACATTGAATGATGTTCTTCGATTTAGACTAAGGCTTGAGAGAGGAGAACTTGGGTCCATACAACTTTAAATGGCACACCCATTCCGACTGACTAATCGACCCATTTTATTTCATAGGAAAAAAGATTGTCCAATTTTCGCCCCCACCAACTTCAATTTGCCACACATCAACCCTGAGATCATTACAGATTATATATTCTCCACTACCACCACCATCATGGATGATAGGGACTCCTATGGACAACAAGAAAGAAAAGTAGGACATCAGAAAAAAAAAATATCAAAATATGCATCGTATATCACACGCGCGATCAAGAAGGACAAGATTCTCTTTAAATTAATATATGGTCGATATTAATGTGATTACATTTGGTTTAAAATATACTAAATATCGAGAGATCATTAATATTAATCGACAACTATTTAATTAGTTGGTTTCCCATATTCCTTAATTAACTTCGTACACATTAATGTTATTATTTAAGAGGGAAAAAAAAACAGTACGTAGTACTATGTTTGTTTGTTTTTATATATATTTGCTATAGAATTGCGTTGTTCCTTTTATGGTTGAGGAATTGAAATATTGGGTATTGATGTTTTCATCAAGGTGACAACAACAGCAACTCCAATGTGGACATTTCTAACATTTCAGCTTAAATGATTCCTCCATGTCATTTAAATCAAGAACAATATAGGGAAAAAATCATGTTATATTTATTTACATCTAAAATCCAGTCCATCACTCAGTTATATAAAAAAAATATAGTTCATCACACCACCTATGAAAAAGATTAAAAAGAAAACAAAGGAAAAGTAAAACAAAGAAAGTCTAAAGATCGAAAGAAGCGCGGCACTAGTACCGTAACAAACAAAATTCAAAAACATTATCTTCACAATCAATTTGGAATCTTTTATCGTCGTCATCATAACTCAGATCAACCACCGCACAATCTCTCTCGCTATCTCTCTTTCACGGGTGGCGCTTCCAGGTCAGTCGCCGGGAACCACCGCTGCCGGCGGCTATACGAGTCTGGACCCTCTCGAACTCCGCCATCCGGCACGGGATCGTAATCCCACCCTCGTGCTGAAATCCGTACTCCTCCTCGGCCTCCCTCAGAAGCTCACCAAACAGAGGATGGTTGAAGTAAATCACAGGAACTAAAACCCTGCGAAAGTCGCCTTCTTCCTGGCCAACGTAGACCGCCAGGTGCCCCTTCGGCACCGTCACCTCCTTCTCTTGGGCCGGGTCAATCCCTACGGGTATATAACTCGACCCGGGTCTGCTAATACACAGAGTCATCGCCCTGCAGGTTAACCGCCGGCCCCAGGTGATAAGTTTCGAGATGTGCTTCAGTTTGGGTTTGCTCGACGTTGCTGGGGGCGGGGGCGGAGGCGGGTTCAGACGGTGGTATTTTGGTCGGATCCGGGATTTATGAACGATCCATTTAGAGGCCTGGACCAGGCGTTTCCCGAGCTTGAAGCCTCTGAACTTTCTCATCCTACGTACGTACACAGTACGCTCTGGGTGACGGTGAATACAATGAAATGGGTGTTTTGTTCTGTTCTGTTTTGTTTTACTCAAGGAGAAGTGTTTCTCTAGCAGGCGACGGAGTTCAAGAAAAAGGCCATGGGTCGGCGACGGACATGGTGAGACGGGAAAGAGTGAGGCAGATTTCAGAGAGTGAGGTTGGTATATTTGACATCCTGGATAACTCTACTCCGGCAAGATTCTATCATCCGAAAATAAAATCCTCCCTGGTGGTGGGTTTAATGGTGGAAAATATAGTACTAGTATTCTTTCGGCGATGGGTGTTAAGTGGAAAACCTTGAAGACTCGGCAAAAACCACACAAAAAAAAGGGCCAGAAAGGTAGGAAGGAATACGAGGATGAAAAACAGTACGTCTGTGAGGTTCGTTGGCCGCAGCAATTTTGGGAAGAAGAACGAGTGTTATATAGCGAGCGTAGGAGCGAGGAAGTCAAGAGTCAGATGAAGGAACGGTCAGATCATAACTGGCTGCGGCGAGGTTTAAACGGTGCGTGGCGTGCGATTGGAACGCGTATATGAATGCGTATTTCCATATAATATATATACATATAAATATATGTATGTATATGTGTGTGTAATTTAAGAAATACTAAAAACTAAGATTTTACATTCTCATTTAACGTGTTAATTAATAGATTAAACACGTAAATATAAGTATTGGGAAATATTTATATATCAACCCATTTTATTATTATATTTCCCTTGATGATTAAAAAAATTATTTATTAATTTCATTATTTGCTAATTATTTAATGTTACATAAAAACACCAAAGAATGAAAGATAAAAAAGATACAATTCTAAAAAGAAAAAATGATAGTAACAGTCTTAAGCGTCGTATAATTATTTTTAAAAATAAATTTAAAATTTACATAAAAAATAATTTTTTAATAATAAATTCTATTCTTTTATAAAATTACTTTATATAATATTAATCAGTTACAAATAATAGTGAATTGATTATCGCCAGATTCGGCAGGCAGCCTCTTGAGTTGAGGGCGGAAATTGGTGGGTGATTTCGGAGTTTGACTTTGGATGTGTGGAGTACTGCATGTCTGGAATGGCAGAGTCAGGCGCAGGTTCGTAGTTCCTACGAAGGTTAAGCTATCCTTGCCGACAGCAACTAGAAGGCAACAAAAGCAAGAATATGTCTTCACCCACGTTGACCGGAGAGTCTGGCATGCAATAAATACTATTTAAATTTACATGATATAGATCAGACGGATATGATTATTTCATATCCTATTTTTAAGAATTGTAACCTTCCACGATGAAAATCTTTTCTATTCATTCGTAAATGATAATGCGCTATTAACGTCACGCTCAAATAAATAAAAAAGAAACCCAACCACGTACGTCGTTTCGCAAAATAAATTGGTAGAATGGGACACGTACGCGCCTTTAGAATACCAAACCAAACACAATTACCTCGAAAGGGTACTAGTAAAGACTAAACACAAAAGGACCCAGTCTCCGGTTTACCCACCATGGGTGATGCATGCGCGGTACGCGTACGAGTCTACGTGACAATTTTATATCCTGCTAATGGAGCCTAAGCGGCCACGCGGCAACGACCACATCTGCATGTTCCTTCCCAGCAACTTCAAATATTGCTGGTTCTACTTCACACTTGGGGCCCAACTAATTTCATCCAAAGCTCCTTTTTATTTTTTATTTTGATTTTGAGGACTGCTATGTCTTAAAGAAATTATAAAAAAAAATCATCTTACAAACTGACGTGATTTCATCTGATCCGTTAGATCTATTTTATAATAAAAGTAATTTTATAATCTGAAAAATTACATCAAGTCACATCAATTTGTAGGATTAATTTTGTGTAATCACTTTGTGACTAAAGTATTTTCCTTTGAGTTTTCTTTCCTCTTTCATAGTATTTTTTAACTTAATTTGGTGCAATTTCTAAAATCTAATGGTATATATTTTTTTATAAACAGTAGTAAAACAAAATTATTAATGAAAAAAATAGACTTCAACACAGTTTTTTTTTTTACATTTGGTTACCAAACTAAACTCAACTCATCTCACTCATCAGTCATCATTACAATTTTTTCAAATTTTAACACAAAATATAATAAACAATTCAACTTTTTCAAATTACAAAATAATAATAATATTAAAAAATAATATTTTAACAATATTTTATCATCTAAACTCAACTCAACTCAATTTAACATCCAAGCACTACATGCTTTTAGCTAAGTACAATAGCATATATGAAAATTGAAAAAAGCTCAATGCAATGTTAACGTACTAATAAAAATACGCAATACGTAGATATTGGCCAAAATTTCCTCACGTTTTGTTGCAATTAGGCTTGCATCATTAAAGAGTTACATTTCCTATAAACCGGTCATGTGTATCATATATTGTACGATCGACCAGTTATAATTATAGAAAAAATTTAAGAATAAATATTTTTTATGATAATTATTGTAAAAGACTTTTACATCAACGATATATTATTGAATATAATTTTGTTACTCATTATTCCACACACCACATATAGAGAAAAAAAAATATGATATGTGGTGTGTGGGAATGATAAATATAATTTTTCTATTGAATATGAATAATACTAAATACAATCATGTAATGTGCAAGCAACGAACAATATTTCATTTAAAAAAAATAAGATTTATTATTAAAAAAATAATTTTTTATGTAGATCTTATATTTACTCACTTATTTCAAAAAGAGTGCGAGAGACTTGCATGCCTTAAAACAATAAATATAATTTTCATTAAGTATATCAACAAACATGCTTATAAATTTAATAAGTTATATAATTATTGGATGTGAAAAGTTTAATCAATGTGACCTTCCGGCCATTTCTTTTATCTCAAAAATATATTTTATTGTCTATAAGAACATGATGGAATAAAAGATTTATTTGATTGTTTGAGAAGTTTTAATTGTGGTTATATTCAATTTTGGTTATCGAGATGATTTTAAATGAGTGTCAAGTAAGTCAAGTGAGAGAATGAAAGAACACATATCCTTGTGGAAGACTTAAATGTGGCTTAAGTGCCACACCTTTTTAAACATATATTATATATATATATATATATATATATATTTTTATTTTTAAAACATTTTTTATTGATATTAAACTTTAGGTAACTAAAATAAAGATATTATTCAATTAAAAACGATCAGTTACATTCATTGATGAAATAAAACAATAGTTAGAAAGTTGTGGATGAGGGTCTTGGCCTATATATATATATATATATATAAGTGGGATTGGTTTTGGTTCAGGATATATAATAATATTTGTTTATTTAGGAGATCAAACAAAGTTTGATTTGCTTATATAACTATAAGTTATCCTGGTTGGTTAATTATGTAAAAGATGAAGACAGTATACTCTCCATCTTATTATAATAAGTTTTAATTTTGATAAATATATAAGAATAATTTTATTTGAAAGTTTTTACACCATATATCAACCACACATTATTTACCATTTAAAAAAAATCACACATCATCTATGTAATATAATTTAATTTAAAATTTAAATTTTACAAATTAAATTATGTAATATAAATAGTGTATAGTATAAAAACTTTTAAATAATAACATTCAATAAATAAATTGGGAATCAGAACTTTGAACAAATGCACTTAATTTTTTTTTTTCCTGTAAAATAGTATAAATGCTCTTTTTGACTCTTCCTTGGATGGGTCTATGAACATGAATTATTCAATAAATATTATTAATTCCCTTCTTTAAAAGCAATTGATTGTCTACTTCTGTTCCTTGACTGCCACGTGTTTGATTCAGTATAAATTATCATGCAGACACGTCTTTGGTCCACCTCAGATACACAGTAGGTTTCCCTGTTGCCAAGAAAAGATCGTGGTGTGGCATTGACCGTTACGGCCAAGGAAGGACGTCGAACCTTCATTTTCCGTACTATGTACGGGGGATCGTCCTCTAGTGGGGCCATCTGGAGTTAAACGGCTCTGACATTTCCGAAAATGGTGGTATCAGCTGCGCCACGTGAACCAATCACAGCTAGCGTAAGGCGTACGATTTTCTCTAATGTGGTCGGCGGTGCTTAAGAATAAGGGCTGGTTTGATTATAGAAAAATAATGATTAGGTTTGGTAATTAAGTTTAAACATAAAATTTTTATCTTATTTTATTTTATAAATTTCACTCTCCAAACTTAATCTTATTTCATTTTATTTTTATATAAAATATAATAAATAATTTAATTTTTTAAAATAAAAATTTTATTATAATAAAATTTTATTCAACTTTTAATAAAATATCTCATTTTATCTGAACTGCATAATCAAACGAAACCTAACGGTTAAAAGGATCTTGATTCCTGTGGAGGCATCGTGCAGTTATAAAATGCGCAAGTACCGTGCAGTCACTTTAAAAAAGAATGGAGTCTATTATTAAAAAAAAATATTTTTTCATATAGATCTCATATTTATATACTTTTTTTAAAATAATTATGTGACGCTTACACACTCACGACTACAATTATAATTTCTCTTTAAAAAAATCAGGATAATACTTTCTTTGAAGTAATTATCTTCTAGAGTTTTCCTTTCCCTTTTTTCTGGAAGGATGAGAAGCATCGGCAGAGGAGGCCATCGGAAGCAAGGCTATTAAGGCACCTCACTCAGCTGCCAAAGGCTCTGCCCATCACTCAGCACAAGGCCCTTCCACTCACTTGACAGAGGCAGTGAAACGCACTACACAGACACGTACAACACACAAAAGAGAATATTCTGTAAGGTGCTCCAATGTATAGGCAATAACAGATGTACTATAGGACACCTGCCACAATATGAGAGGAAAGGAATCAAGTTTATTATTTTGTATTCTCTATAAATAGCCTACTGTAAAATGATTTCTGTAATGAAAAAAGAATGAGTATTCGAAAGCAGTACTAATTCTGTGTTGTTCATACCTTTTATCAAACACCTTTTGTTCTTCTTGTTTTTCCTTTCATTCAGCAAGGGCAAAGGTATGTCATGATCAATTTTTGGTTGATACTATGTTAAGAAACAAATGCAAGAATAATTTCTGTATATTTTTCATTGATCTCATACACATATTTATACATGAATAGATGATACATAAAAAGAAAGATAATTTAGCTATACAAAAATATGTAACTGTCAAGTGGCTAATTTGGTGGATCGCTGAAATTGTGGGATCTTGGTGCTGTAAATGTAATATAATTTTTGGTTGGCATAAGTTTTTAAAATAAGAAAAATTATATTATTGAGTTTATGTGTAGAGCATATTTAGTAAAATGTTTACATCATGATATAATTTAATTTGAAAGATAAATTTTAAAATTTGAATATTATAAATCAAATCATATAATTTAAATGATGTAGATGATGTATTCTACATATCGATTTAAGAATATAATAACTTTTATGATACTTGATGTTTCCATTAACATGATCTTTTAAAACGAAAGTTCTAAATTTGAAGTAGGAATGCACACTTCATTTGGGGATTTAAAGTCGAAAGCCATGGAGATCATGCAAGTTAAAATGACACTTTTTTTTTTTTTTTTAACTATTTAAAACGACTGAGACACTTGAGCAATAGGACTTTTTTTCAAAGTTTTAATAGCGACTAACGTGACTATTTGATATGAGTTTTTTTCAATGTCAGAGACCAAATCTGATTTTGAGACTACTGTAAAAACGACATGAATTTCAAAGACTAAAGGAATTTGAATGAAGAAAAGAGAGGGATTAATCGTAAGTTCCTAGTTATGTACGTCTATTTGGAATTTGAACGTTTCCATACTTTATGTTATTTGAAATCCATGCCGAGAGTCGCATAATGTTAATCTTCGATATCATGTCTGTCACATTAACAATATTAAACATGTTTTTTTTCTTTTCTTTTTGAGACGTACATTAAACATGTTACATTATGGGTGTTATAAGTATCACTTCTCTCTATTTTTTAATTAAAAAATATAGCAAAGTAAAAAGAATAAGCAATATTGTGTATTTTAAAAATGTTATATTACTTTAAAGTGTACGAGACAGTTTATACCTTCAATGACTGTATAAATCATTTCTTTTTTATATTTCAATTAGCAAGTATCTATGATCCTCATATTGGAGATGTAGATATATTCTTCATGTTGTTGGCTGTTGATGTTCGTATTCTTCAATCAAGTGCTGAACTGGCACCTAATTGAAAGACAGTATAAGTGTCTTAAATCTATTTGTTTATAATTTGTTAACGTCGTATTTCGCACGTCTTTAGACTAAGTGTTTGATTTTCAAGCATTGGATCATAGATTTAACAAGTTAAATCTATTTATTTATAACTCAAGCCTTTCAAGCTGGGCCTCGATTGGTATTGTGTAGAGCCTCCGACAGTGGTCCGATACGGCAGTATGGTCTTGATGCATGCATCCATGACAATTAACAGTATTTAAATTCAAATGAAATAAGAAGAGATGAACATATAAATTTATGTAATTCGGCACTAGGCCTATGTCCACGTGAGTTTGGGGATGAGAGATTCCACTATAATAAGCTTGTTTACAGTCTCTCATAGCCTCTCATTTCTTACTATACAATGGAAGCTGTAGATCTATTTGCTGAAGAATCAATTCTCTCTGGAGTTCTCAGCTTGAATAATAAGTCGAAGAAGAATCCAAAAGTCGGAAGAAGTCGACCTCCCCCAAACTGTAGGATGCTTGTTCCTTTTATCTGACTTACCTCGGTAATAGTGAGGGATGTCTACTTTGTGTGTCTAACCCTCTCTTCATTTCCTACTTTTTCTTGACACCCTCACCCTTAGTCCCATCTTGTCCCTATCATTCTGTCATATTTTATCTTCTAGTTAGGGTGGGTTTGAATGTTGAAGTGAGTTGAGTTGAGTTGAGTTGAGATGATAAAATATTGTTAGAATATTATTTTTTAATATTAAAGTTATTTTAGAATTTGAAAAAGTAGAATTGTTTATTATATTTTGTATTGGAATTTAAAAAAGGTGTAATGATGAGTTGAGATGAGTTGGACTGAGTTGAATATCCAAACGAAGCCTTAGTCTTTTGATAGATTGGATCTATTAAATTTCATGGGCCGGGAGAAAAATCCCCTCATATAACTAATACAATATTTTACTTAGAGTAATACTACACAACCTCCTCAACCTCTACGCACCACATTTTTTTAAAATTTTTAATAGTTTTTTAAATTTGTTTTGGATTTATTCTTTTTAAACTAATTTAATTTTTCTATTTATTATTTATATATTAAATATTTGATAAAAAAATAATAAAAATTAAAAAGATATATAATATATAAAAATTATGTGAATAGTAAGAAGTTAGGTAGATTTTTTATTTTACTTAATTAGTTGCTTTAGAATAAAGAACGTTAATTAGCTTTTTTTTTTTTTTTTAAGATCGAAAAAAAAGCAGTCCTTTGGACCAGATCTAGAGCTAGGGGTACAGATCAAGACAGCTAGCTAGGACTTTTCTATATATGTGTATTGTTTTGTTACGTACAAGATGTACGGAATGGTCAAGGATGGATGGCCTGTATAACACGACATCAACAGCTATAATGTTTTGTAAAGAAAAACACAAACATCCAAATAATGAAAGATGTTTCTAACTCTTTCTTCTTTGTCCATATATCTGGGCTATCGAGATTCTTCACTCAGATTAAGTTACAATTGTCTTTTGGACAGGAGAAAAACATTTGTATACTTCGAAAAATTGGAGTGAAAAGAAGATTGTCAACTCGATTCATTATTGCTAGCTTCATTTTTAGGTGGGGCACGACGAAAATGATCAATGTCCTTGGCCGTTTTCCATCCAACTTGATATCTATTTTCTGTGGATCGTGTGAACACATGAACTGATCTTTTGCTCAATTTTTCATTTTTATTTTATTTTGAGAAATGATATTTGCAGGTTTATGACGTGCAATCCCTCCGCAATTCATTTTAAAAAAATGAGTAAATATGAGATCCACATAAAAAAATTAATTTTTTTTAATTGTAGATCAACTTTTTTTTCAAACAGAATGAATAAGACTTGTAAATTTTATAACTGTATATAATATTACTTATTTTAATGTGTTTTTTTCAAGATATTGCCCTCTCTTTTGTAATTAGTGATGTGTGTGTATATATATATATATATAAAATATCGTTTGCTTAAAAAAAATAAGAACATATATTAATAACTCTTATGACAAACTTTTTATAAGTTATTTCTCGTCTCAGCTTGACTAATCGGACAAAACATTTGAATTTGGACCGCCCTTTTTAATTTCAAAGTATAATATCCCAAAGGAAAATAATGCATAAATATAAAATAATTTTCTACACGTATACACCATAATGACTACCAAAATCATCAATCAAAATGGTGATAAATTCCATTTGACAATAGTGGCCATATTTTAAAATGAAGGGTGATTTAGTAAAATGTTTTACAAAAGTAACATCACTTTACAAAAATATCCTCACTTTAAAACATGTGTTATAAGATATGTTGTGAAATGTGTTGTGTGGGTATCATTGCTATTATATAAATACTTTAAATTCTACATTTACAAACAAGTTGCATGCACCCAAAGGACCAACAATCAGTCCCTTTTTAGCTTCTTTAATTCACACCATAATAATTAATAAAAACTTTATTAAAGAAAAAGGTGTGCAAGGAGCGAAAAAGATCGTTGAAATTATAACATGAACAATGCTCCATAATTAATTAACTTAAATATAAATTAAAAAGGGTCCATTATTAATGTAGTGGTTTGGAAGTTTCAACATTGATTGGATATATAATATGCAAGTCGTTGCATGCATTTGAAATTAAGTCGAGAATGAGAGAAGATCATCTAGATTCTAGAACCCGGCCGGCCCGTACGTAACATGAATAATTAAAGAATTTGTGGCAATTACTTAGAAGCTTCACTTGAGAACGTATGTACGTATACGTACCAATAAGTACTTTATTATATACAACTTCCCCTATTTTGTAAGAGAAGCGGATCATCATGATTATCAGTTCATGAATTTTGAATATTTATTGTCATTATTTTTTGTAGCAAATGTTTGTTTTTTTCTCAGTAGTCATGATTTCTTTAGCTTAATTAGTTTCCAAGAGTATGTATGTACGTAAGTTGTAGTAAGGAAATCATTTTCCATATTTTATAGACCTAAGTTATTATAATTAATATATATATATATATATATATTTATACATATATATATAGGGCCGACCTGCACTCATGTAGTACTATTATTTATATATAATTAAGAATATACAAATTATAATGTAAAATTTTCTCCTTGATCTCCTAGATGATCTCTCTTTTTATCTGCATTATTATATACATGCATATATATCCTATTAACATGATGAGTTTGGACTTTAAAAGTTTTGGCACTACAAGAAAAATAGGCTTTTGCGATCAATTTATTACAACTAACAAACTGTTCGCAACCAAAATATAAACTATTTGCAATTTATTCAGTCTGTTGGTTGCAATAAATCAGTCGCAAAAGCCCATTTTTCTTAGTGTGGTTACGTCAAGCGCCTATCTAGAAGAAGATTTTATAGTAGTGCATGCCCACTGCTGGCCAGTCAAAAACTCAAAGATATACCCTTTTTTTTCCTTCTAATCCTGATACACTTGTGCTTATAATATAATTGGGGCTGGTGGTTAATTGGCTTTTGAAGTATGCGCTCCACGAGTTAGAACCTAGCTATCTATCTAGCCGGTTAATTTGGTCAGACTTTGCGTCCATATAATATATATATATATACATATATATATATATATATATATATATATCATTTAAATACAAAGACTGGTTAACCGAATCATATTTTCTAACAAGTTAATTATTTCGGTTTGAACACGGTTAACCAATCTTTGTATTTAAATGATATATAGATAAATATATAAAATGACTTGGAACTTCATTTCCAGGTAAGACTCTGGGTCAAGGTTTTTTTCATCCGGGTATGGAATTCGAGCAACCGGATTTCGATCCAAATTTTATCTGGGTCGAAAATCGCAGCATCCACCCACTTTTATCTGGGAACAACTATGAGACTCGGGCACGGGACTTATAATCCGGATTGCCGATTCAATATATATAATAATATAAAGAGTTTTGCTAATCATTATTCTACACATCACATTTATTTTTATTTATTTTTAATTTTTTCAGATATTTTTTTTTAAACTAATTAAATTTTTTTACTCATCATCTATATATAACATATTTAGTAAAAAAAAAAAATATTGTGTGTAATATGTGTGAAATGTGAATAATGGGTAGAATTTTTCTAATATAAATCGTATTCACAGCGGGCTGCCGACACCACATGATTACAAAAGGCAGGTGGTGGATTCCTTGGACCAGTCTTTCGGCTCATTAATGTGTAACCCGAACGACTGATCAACTCTGATATAAAGCTGGGCCGTAGTGAATTCAAGGTGCTTTACAGCCCGTTCTATTTCCTAGTCCTGCTGTGATTCTCAGGTTCTCTCCCCCCCCCCCCCCCCCCCCAACCCAAACCCAATAGAAGAGTTATTTTTTTCCCCCCAAAAAAGAAAACAAAAAAGCCCAAAAAAAGTAGTTCTATCGAATACGTATTAGTTTCGGCATAAGCAGTTCTTTTATGCACAGTAGTCTCGTGTAGATGTTGTGCAGTCGGCTGACGTAATATCATGTCACGTCAACTGATATTAAAAAATAAAATAAAAAAACAAAAATAAAAATGAAAACGAAGACCATTACGAATACGAAAACTAAACTCATTTCGTTTCCTACTTCTGAGACCAAAACAGAGAAACCACATGACTAAAAATGACAAGTCAAATCTCGGATGAAAATAACAGTCAACATAGGGGCATTGTGTGACAACTCACTGTGAGGGAAGGAGGCATGCGGCAGAGCAAGGGACAAGGTGGCAGCCGTGCACTGTGGAAGTAAAAGAGAGTAACCACGGAAAGAGAAAGAGAGTAAGCAGTGAGAGGGAGGGAGACACCACAGGATACTCATTGAGAGGGCAGTAACGCGGTGGCGACAAGGTGGTTGGGCAGCGGCAGGTCACGGAGTGGTTAAGGGGTCAGCGTCGCTAGGCTTCCCTTGCCGTGGCTAGTGGCATCGAACGAGATGAAGTGCTCTGTTTTGAGATGCAAAAACAGAGGTCCTTCGATGAGATTGAGGGTGGTGTTTTCCAACGTGGGTTCACGGTGGTCAGCGATGCGGAGGAGCACGTGAGATTCCAACGTGGTGACGCTCTTGGCAGTGGAGGTTTGCAGTGTTTTACGTGAAGCAGTATGTGCCATGTTTTGAGGAGCCAAAAATAGGGGCCTTTCGGTGATGCCCAGCGGCGGCTCTACTTGGTTTACAACTAGGTTCTTGGGTTTTTGATGGTGGTTGTTTAGAGCAGCTAAAACATTAGGGTTGGTTTTTAATGTAGCATCGCCATGGAATGTGACCACAGGATGTGTCTCGGCCGGGGTTGTGGCTACTTGAAGGTGGTGCAGTGGCAATGAAAAAGTGAGAGAAGAAGGAGAAAACTAATGTGAAGAAGAAGGAAGAATGAGAAAAATGTTGGATTGTGTAACGGCGTTATGTCTCAGCCTGGGTTGTGGCTACTTGAAGGGGGTGCGGCGACAGTGAGAAACCGAGAGAAGAAGGAGAAAATTGATGTGGAGGAGAATGAATGAGGAGAAAAATGCTTGACTGTGTAACGACGTCATTCTTAATTTTCCACATTAGCACCATTTGCATCTCGCTTGCAAGCACCATTTGCATCTCGCTTGCACACACCAACTGCATCCAGGATTTTACAATGTCTGTAAAACATTTTGGGGAGATCATAAAGAAGGAGGATAAGTGGGTTGGTTAGTAACTCAATAGTAAAATCGACAACTACTTTCTTTTGGAAAATATTATATATTATTCACTTATCTTATTTTTATTTTATTTGTAATGTTATTTATCAAAAATTGATATTTATAATTATATGGTGTGTAAATAGAAAGTTCTACACATTCTGTTTTTAAATAGATAAATATAGGACTCGAAAAAAATTAATTTTTTAATAATAGACTATTATTTTTCAAATGAAGTGTGCGTAACTTACGCATCATAAGACTGTATTTAATATTATTACTCTTTATCAATATTTTGATAAATAGGATTATAAGAGTTAATCCAAACATATGATAAAAAAAATTTATAACTTTGATAATATCAAATCAATACAATGAGATAATAGTTACAGTTATATATATGATAATATCTAAAGGGGTAGTGATAGGGTTATTACCCTATTATTACCTATCTATTATTCAAAAGCATTTCAAATTTTTTTTATTTTTTATTATTTTCTTTTAAGTATTTTGTTAACATCCTTAATCATTAAAAAAAATTAAAAAAATAGGTAACTTTACTAATATTTACTTTCTTAATCATTAAGTAAAATAAATAAAATCAAATATAAATTAAATAGTAAATAAATAATAATAGGATAGTAACTCTATCATTATTTTATGTAAAGTTATTCTCCAATACCATTACAATTTACATTTATCATTTCTGAAAATTCTTTATGTTTTTTTTTTTTTTTTTGAGAATTGTATTTTGTTTTTTTTTGTTTGATTGTATCAAATACCAAAAGAATACAGAGAAAATGATTTTAATCACATGGTTGCAACGTCGTCCAGCTTGGCCAAAGGTAGGCCCGAGGTGGGTCCCTATTTGTTGAAGAGAGCAGGAGATCCACGTTCACACAGGTCTACTATCCGAGTAGAGCAGACGATCCAATTCAGAATAAAGACAGAAGAACAAATGCAAGTGTAGAGAAGCATCAGCAGCAGCAGAGTGAAAACTGAAATAACTGAACCAATAGCCACCCTCGGATCAGAAGAAAACTAGCAGAAATTCGATAGAACCAGACTAGGAGGGCGGACAGAATCGGGAGATCTCCAGATGACGGATCCGAATCTGGAGTTGCAGGAGTCGGGTTGGGAGGAACTCAGGAGGGAGGCTCGGAAGATCGAGGGCGATCTCGATGTTAAGCTCTCTTCCTATGCTAAGCTTGGCGCTAGGTTCACTCAAGGAGGTACCCTTCTCTCCTTGCTCTCTCTCTCTCTCTCTCTCTGTGTTTGATTTGGCTGCTTCTTCTTCGTTTCCTGCATTGCATTTTGGTTACCATTAGCTACTCTCTGTAATCGGAATATCTCTGGCGTTGGGATTGATGTGTCCCTGTTGGATTTGGGAAATTCGTGGACCTCCTGTTCCAAATTTTATGAACCATCATGATATTTGTTCTTTTGGAATTTATGCTACCGATCTGTTAAAAAAAGAGGCGAAACTGTGAAGGGGATGGAATTCAATGGTAAATGGGAAATCATGGCAGTGTAAATGCGTAATTTTTTTATATTGATCCAAGAAGATGGGGAGGCTCTTGTGGTTGGCTGCATCCTAAAAAACCTTTGAGTCAAAATTCAAAGTATTCAACTGGGTATTCTTTTGCCAGCATTGTGTTGAATCAGTGCTTAAGTATCGAATACGCAAATCAGTGCTTAAGAGCCATTCATTCCTGTTCTCCCAGTGTCCTAACCTAATTACATGGTTCTGGTCTAAGGAGTCGAATTTTTACCATATGCTTGGGCCCCCGGATTGGGGGGGGGGGGGGGGGGTGTTGTTTCTTCGTCGGGTTATATCGTTTGAGAACTGGAAACCACTATAGGGCATATGGCATTTCGACCACTTTTCTTACATGAATTCAATCGACTCAGTAAACACGTGATTTAGAAAGTGGCACTTTATTCAGTTATATCCCCCCTAAGCTCTTAATCATTATGGAGGAGATTATGAACCCAAAATGAATAGTGTTCCAAAACCCAAGTTAATATGCATACAGATAGAAATAGAAAATACTTGTCTTTCTATTTTTGTGCATCACATTCTGCTGTCAAAATATCCATGTGCAAATTGTATGCTTTTAGAAGAAATGGTGCTTTACATTCTGGTGCTACAAAAAACTAACATATGATTTAGAAAATGGCACTCCACATATTGGTTATCATCTTCAAATTTAAATGCATAATACCTTGGTCAGTGCGCCTCCCTTATGATGATCTATATTTTGAAATCAGGATATGTAGATTCTGGGTCCCCCTCTGTTGGGTCCAGCAGATCATGGAAGTCCATGGAAATGGAAATCCAATCCTTGCTTGAGAAGCTATTGGATATAAATGATGCAATGAGTCGATGTGCTGCATCTGCTGCACCAGCAACTTCTGTAACTCAGAAGCTTGCAAGGCATAGAGATATTCTACATGAGTTTACCCAGGTTTATTTTCTGTCATTAACTTCTTTTTACCCCCTTGCATTTTACTTTTATCAATTGTACTCAGTTTAGTAAGGTTTAAAGTTGTCTTAAAAAAACTATCTGATTTATGTTGTCTTCTGGATATGTCACTTTTTAAAAAAAAAAAAAAAAAAAAGACTTTATAATATTTTGAAGAACGTCAATTGTCCAGCTCAATTATACTTTCCAACTGAAAAATTTCAGAAACCTTCTTAACAAATATCTCTTTTCATGGGGAAACAGGAAAAGTGGTTTGTGTTTTATTGTTATCTCAGTCATGTGGCTTCAACATACACAGTGACCTTCTTTCTATTTTTGTGTGTGGGTGTGACATTTATACAGAACCTTATTGGCGTTATATTACTTGTGATTCATCAACATTCATCTGTCCCATGAAGAAATGGTGTTTTTCTCTTTTAGGAATTTAGAAGAATCAAGGGAAACATAAACTCAATGAAGGAGCATGCAGAGCTTCTGAGTTCAGTCAGGGATGATATTAGTGAGTATAAGGTAAGTCTTGTTAAAAGCTCTTCCTTATCTTGTATCATCAACTATTTCTGTTTTTCTTTAATTGTTGCTATTTATTCTGTTCATTGGGTTGTTTTTCAAAGGTTTGTTTAACTCAACTTCATGCAGGCCTCTGGGTCCCCAAGGATGCAGTTACTACGGGAGAGAGCAGCCATCCATGGAAGTATTGCTCATGTAAGCTTAAGTAGATTCTATTTTATAGTGAAATTACATGTCGTACGCTTTTTGAAGAAATTTCCCCATATCAATATGCATTTGCCACAATTTATTTTTCTATTTTTTAAGAGATGTCAGAAATGAGATTTTTAGGTTTTTGACCGGCAGTACATGAATGGATAGGGTAATATATGGCATCATTTGTTAAAATCTAGACGTGGGACCATTGGAATACATGATGAACTGTAAATGTGTGTGCGCGCGCAAGAGAGAGATGGTTAAATTCGGTTGGTCCGGCCTTGGGTTTGCTCCCCAATGGTCACCAGTTCGAGTCCCCTTAGGGCCACTGGAGGTTTACCTGGTCGTTAACTTCAGGGCCTCATGGGCTTAGTCGAGATGCGCGCAAGCTGGCCCGGACACCCACGGTTATAAAAAAAAAAAAATTATATGGAGTGAAGATCATATGATTGTTCTGCAGACATTTGGTTGAGTTAAAAAGCATGACTAGGAAAAGCTAAATGAATGTCTAGCATTTGATGTCATAGAAATTAATTTTTGAGATGGGTCTAGATGGAGCAATCTAGCTCAACAAGTAGTTTTTTACACTTTGTTTGAATAGATTATCCTAGGGACAGTGATTGAGTTACTATTGCAACTACTATTCCAATGGCTTTAGAATTTCAGCAACTGATTGCAAAAAGTTAATCTAGTTCGTGTCTTCATTTTGGCTGAGAAATGGTCTCACAGAGTTTTTGAAGCACATTGGAGTGGGTTCCTCCAATCTTATGTCCGTGATATCAGAATGATTTTTAAGTTATTTATCCTTGGATTTTAATAACTTTCCACATTGCCAACCGCTATGAATACTTTTTTTGTTTGAGAGTTTCTGACATTCATATCTGAAGTGTATTCAAGTTTACAAAGACGACTCAGAGTACCTTGAGTATTCTGTCTTTTGGGTGAGCCAAATCTCATAATTAAGATCCAGGTGTGATGACATTGAGTTATTTTTATGTGGCTTTATAGTCAACTGCCAAATGAACTTTCTCATGGAAGATTTCCCCCACAAGACATTGGGTTTCACTTTCGAGACATGAACTGTTGATGTGAGCCTATTACTTAGGTAGCAAAGGATTGTCCTCTTATCTTGAGGAAGAGGAAGGAAAACTGGAATTGGTCGTAATGTTTGTGCAGGTAGTGCTGTTGGCATGGAAACATACTTGTGTACTTTTGCCTGACAAGGTTATGAGGCAAAGTGAAAAGCTACTCAGAGCTTTTATATGGAAGGTCAATATTCAAGGGAAAATGGGTGTAAAGACTGTTGGCTGGCTGTCTGTTATCCTAGAAGGGAGGTTCTTCTAGGCTTAAGAAACTAAAGCATAAGTGCTGACCACAGAAATTAGATATCTTTGGTTCTGGTTAGTGCAGAGAGTTATTCTATGGTTTTTTTTTTTTATATGTTATTCTATGTTGCCCTACTGGTATTGGAAAACACTAATAAAGAGGAAAAGCTTTTGGGAAATTGAAGAAACTGGAGAATACTTAATCCTTGCAGTTCAGGATGTTAGCGGTCCACATGGTGAAACATTTAAGTTACCTATAAAATAAATACAACACGGTTAAACAATTAAGTCAGTTGAAAGATTGCCTTCTTATTGCTGTCATTACTTTAACCATGAATTTAGCACCTGAAATGGCTTCTCCCCCAAGGCCCCAACCTGTGCTTAAGAATCTTGTCTGGGCTGGATTACATGAAAATGATGATTTTAGTTTTGTAATTAATGGGAAAAAATGTGTGCTGACTCAGAACTGGTTGAAGATAATTGAGAGAGGCCAGGATCACTACTCTCATGATGTGTGACATGTGTTCCCCAGAATAAGCAAGATCAGATTTTTTTCTGGCCTGCTTCGCATCAGCATAAGTTGATAGTCATGGCAAATTGAATTGTAAGAAGGTGAAACGTTGTACCTTTGATCGTCTATCATAGACTTCATGAAGACCATGAGTTTGTGTGTGTGAATAGATTGAAATTGAAGTTCTCTCTCTCTCTCTCTCCCCTTTCTCCCTCTCTCACACATCCATATTATGACTTCTTTGTAGTAGCTGTATAGAGGTTGATGCATTATTCCACCGATCCCTCAGTATCTGATTCCATCAAACTAAGTTTGGAAAATCTATGATTCAAGCTTGTCTCTCCATTTTCTTATGTTGTCTTCTTCAAATCTGCACAGTATGGATGCTTGCATTACAGTTTTTGTATGTGCAGGTCTACTGTATTTTTTCCCCTTTTTTTAAAAATACATTATTTACTATCGTAAGCACTGAACTCTCGATCGTCCTTTAAATGCCATTGGATTTGGACTAAAGGAAATATAGTGCCTTTCTGAATGAAAGCTTTAATGATAAATAAACATCTAAATTTGCAATGTTGGTTCACTGTTGTGCAGATAGATGATGTGATTAGTCAGGCTCAAACAACGAGGCAGGTCCTAGGCTCTCAAAAGGGTTTGTTTGGAGATGTTCAGGGAAAGTGAAGCATCTAAGTGACAAATTTCCCATAATCCGTGGTCTTCTTGGTACGTCCTAGTGTGCTTTCTTGATATTATTGGTCACTAACTTTAAAGCCGAAATGGTATTAATCATGGTAACATCTTTTGCAGGTTCAATCAAACGGCGGCGATCAAGAGACACTCTTATTTTGTCAGCCGTCATTGCCGCTTGTACCTTGTTTCTCATCATCTATTGGCTTTCAAAGTAACTAAAGATCATGTGATTATTGATATGGAAAATGATGGTGCTTTTTTTCTCCGAATTTTGTTTATGTAACTGTTCCAACAAATCCAGCTGTGTTTCAAAAGTCTTGTCTCCTTGGGCAATTATTCTTCCTGACGACGCTTTCCGTCTTTCTTTCTTCTTCTCCCTTTCGTTTTTTTTTTCGAAAAGATTAATAATAAACACCTTGGATTTAGAAGGGATTCTACTTTTCTGTCGGATTTTAAAACATTGTTACAATAATAGCGGAAAATGCAAAAGCCTTCTGAAACACGGCTATCAAACCGTTAATTTATACCAATATATGACTGACTGCATTTTAAAAGAACGATGTTTGAATATTGAAATATTACGTTCGATTAAAGTCCTACATGGATGCTAATTAAATCATGTCCGTATTTGCATAATTAATGCTGACTTTTTATTTTTATTTTATCTAAAGAAATTTTAAAGGCAGAGAAGGGCATAGCCAGGGGGACCAGATGGGCTTTTGACCTAGAGTCTTTTTTAAGGATGTCCTGCCTCTAACCCATTAGGACCCCCCCTTCTGGACCCGGACAGCTGCGCGCCCCTGATCAGCTTAATTGGTCCTGCAAGTGCATGCGAGTGTCTTAACTTTCAGGCTGGACCACCACCATGCACGTCTTGATAACATCTCATCACCGCCCGCCCCCTACAAATCTCGCCAAAGCCATGGTTGTCACTAAAAAAAGAAAATTTTTAATTTTTTTTTTATGATAGTCTTTTTTTTTTTTTTTGTACAATGGACCTATGCAAGATTTCTATATTTGTAGCCTATACAAATCATTACTAAAACAAAATATCGATTGAACTTTCAACTGTCAAATTACGAAAAAATTATAATGTGCACCAACTATTAAGCTGAATAAAATAATTTGGTGAAATAAGCGGCCTAACACGTACAATGTTTATTTTGTATAGTCGGAGGGTGAAATGTCTGTTATAATTCAATTCTTTGAGGTACAAAGTTAAATATTTTGAGGGTGCAAACTACATTTGACCCTTAGTTTAGCTAATGAGTTACTAGCTAGAGGAGGAGGATGCTGATCATGAGTTACGTACTAGCTAGGCTATCTACCTCTAATTTTATTTTTCCCACTCGGAGAAAATTAAAGTTATTTCCATTTTAGATTAAGTCCCCTTTGTATTTCTCGTCTCATCTCATCATTATAACTTTATCAAAATTTTATATAAAATATAATAAATAATCTAATTTTTTCAAATCTTAAAATAATGATAATATTAAAAAATAATTATTAATAATATTAAAGATAAGAAGTAAAGTAATTCTGAAAGGGAAGCTATATAAATATGTGTGAAAGAATTTATTGTTCCCCTTTTAATTCTCTGAGAAGGGGGGGCCGGGCATTGTCTGGACAAATAGAAGAAGCGTTTACCACATGCACAAAATCCAATAAATTACTATGAACATTCTAGCAAATTAAGTAGCTGGGCATTAAAGAACTAGTACCAGAAACTTTAATGAATCTTAAAAAAAAAAATGTTATTTTGCTAGAATAATGGAAAAGTGATCATTAACTTCATCTTTTATTATCTATTTTGAGATAGGTGATGAAGCGATGAATCAATTTTGCGGGGGAAAGTCTGACACGGAGAAATGTCAAATGAGTGTATTTGATCAAACACAAAAATTAACTTTATAGCTAGTTTTGGGGTTTGAAATTGACATATCAAAATTGACAAAATTAATCACGCCAGCTAACCTAACCACCTTATGCCACAGTCTCGAATGACATACATGTCATTAAAGTGTCCCAAAACCAGAATCTAGAGGTGGGTTCTTATTCGCATACAGTTCTAGAGATGATGATCAGAACAAAATAATGAATTTCATCACTAAAAGTAACATATATTACCATAGCCAAAACAAGCCTCCAATTAAGCGTGCTGTACAAGTTAAGAATCCTAGCCTTTCGCAAAATATCTTTGTCTTCTGTCAAAGTCACGAATTTAACATTTGAATTTTACCATTCATCATCTTACAGATCATACTTATTTTTATTTTATTTTATTTTTTTAAATTTATTCCTCTTAAACTAATTGAGTTTTCCTACTTATCATCCATACAACATATATTTAGTAAAGAAAAAAAATAATGTATAATGTATGGTATGGAAATGATGAATAAAATTTTTCTTAACATATATACCACCCTAGTCAGTTCCTATCGATCGAGGGCTTGGACGCCTGTACATGAAATGAAACCAGCAGAAGCTGAGATTTACCAAAATTTATGGGCGATCGTTAGCGGTGGCTGATCTCATGTTTAGAAGCAGACAAGAATGAAGCGTAAGACTTCCATGCATCATGTCTCTCGCATTTATAAAAGGGTAGTGATAGGGTAATTAGTATCCTATTTACTACCCATTTACTATCCAAGATTTCAAATTTTTTTTTTTTTTATCATTTTTTTAAATATTTTTTTAACATCTTTAATCACTAAGAAAAAATTAAAAAATATATATAATTTTATTAATATTTACTTTCTTAATCATTAAATAAAATAATAAAAAAATACAAATTGAGTAGTAAATGAATAATAATAGGATAGTAACCGTACCATTATTCTTTATAAAATGCCTAGATCAGGCCAATGCTTGAGAAGATATGCAATATCTATAGATAGGTTATAGAGTTGAACCCAGTATATGTGTACTTTTGTCATGTTTCAGTAAACTGTGCACCATTTAGGCACTCCCAGCCCTACTGCTCAGTTTGGGTTGCCAAAACCACAGCTGAATTATAAATACCATCTTTATTGGTTTTTCTACTCGGCCCCGATGCCATAGAGAGAGACCGAGAGAGAAGGGAGGGAGTAACAGGCTTTTTCAGAGAAAGCTCTCTAGTACCGTGGTGTACTTGTGCTTGTTTACATGATCAGTGGATGCAGCTGCTCTCCGACCAGACCTGAGGAATTGACATAAATTATTAACTTCCCATGAAATAATAGCCCGAATCTGGTATAAAAAGGAGTTCTTCTCTTTTTTCTCCGGAGATATAAGGGGGTTTGTTTGTTGGTTATACCAAGGGTAAGAAAACATATGGCTTTACAATAACACATCACGAAATTGGGTATATTTTCTGAGTTAACACAGGAAGTACGTAGTAGGTTTTTTTTTTCCTTTGACCATTGTATTTAAGACAGAAACCTCTCTCTCAGAAGTTAGAAGGAGAGAGTAATTAATGGTTCTATCGTTTTCAAAGGGCGATGTTCCGCACGAACGCATTAATTTTGACGAAGCTGGATCGAAGAGATTTCAACTTTTCTTTTATGGGTAATTAGTCTAGCGTATATTTTAAGCGTTAATCTTACCATGAGGATACTAAGTTATAACGTAATTTGATCTAATGAATTAGAAAAATCAAAACGCTTTGTATTATATATATATATATATATATATATTATATATATATATATATATATATATATATATATATATATATATAATATATAGCAGCGACCAACATATATAACAGTGGCCGCCATAAATTCATGCCCGCAAATATCATATATATTCCTTCTTAATTTTTAAGATAAAAAAGAATGGTATTCAAATTTATTGATAACCCTTGTTTATGATAGTGGAATACCGTGATTACAATTAGACACCTAAACTACATATAATTATAAATCCAAACCCAGTTATCAAAATGAAATACAAACAAACATCAGCGTTTTCTTAAATTGCCTAAGTTTTAATTTGCATGCTTTTCATTGTGGAAATCGATTTGGTTTTGAGCAATAAGGAATTAGCGATCCACGCCAGTGCATGAATACATGCAGAGGATGTAGTACTTATTTAATTTGGTAATAGGAAAGAAAAACCCAACAATTTCAGCTTATTAACTTAACGCGGCTAGCTGTTATATATACGCAAGAGAATATCAAATCGTAGCGTATTCAAGAATTTCTAACTAGCTAAGCTCGTCAATAGCCCAAAGTTCACATGATAATTATGTGCAAATTTCAAAACTTGAATTGATTTGGACCTTTCACGCGATTCTGCTTGAGCTTCTTGGTGCTTCGATCAATATCAATATTAGAGTATCATTGAGACTGTGGAAGAAAGTCATGATCAGCAACATACACAAGGTTAATAGATGCATGCATTGACAGTGGCTCAAAAGTAAAGAAATGAGGGGCTATCTCAGGTCACCGTCATTGCTCTGATCAGAACAGTACTTCCACATCTATCTAAATCGTAGTTGCATTCCAACACCATATGGGACAAAAATGTATTGACTCTCTGCAATATTGGAAAAACTGAATTGATTACACGTTATTATCCACAAAGACTTGAAATGAAGAAGTCATGCATGCCCTTAAAGTTTAATTAATTTTATGGGGATGAATTAAGATATAACAAGTCATATATCGCATATACCTACCAGTCCTCTCGTATTTCAAAATTCAAAAAATATATGATCGAGTATAAAGAACATAAAAGCTGTATTATTTACGGTGAGATTGTATTTAGGTTGCTGTGAGGAAGATAATTGCTGTGAGGTTATATAGAGGGACATAAGTGAAAGAAGAAAGTGTCAAACAAAAATGCTGTTCATTTGGTTATAGCGGCGGCTTTTAAGATATAAGGGATATATATGTAATATATATTTATATATTATATATATTATATATATTGAACTCATGCATGCTTTATTTTCAAGATTTTCGTAAAATAAGGATATGTTTGAAAAATGTTAAAATTCTATCTTCATCTCATCTCATCTCTACATTTTTCAAATTATATACATAATAAATAATTCAACTTTTCAATCCCAATATAACTTTTTCAAATTCCAATTTTACTTTTTCAAATCTCAAAATAAAAAATAATATTTTAAATTTTAAAACAAAACACAAAATTCTCATCTCACCCCCAAGCATAACCTAAGACTTCCCGCGGCCAGTAGTACATTTGCAAAACTAAAGGACTCCTCCAATTATATAGTTACAAGCCAAAGGGTAACATGCCCATTGTCTCAGTATTGTACCAATCGGTGGGCCATTTTCGCGTGCAGTACCTCTTGTCGCCTTAGCTACGTATTTTCGCCGTGATCATCAGCACGTACTGTTTCTGTTTGACAGTACTAAAACATCAATGTTGGTGATATTTATAATATTTGTATATCGATATATATAGTACATTAATTAAGATACATATATTTAGCCTCTTCAATTGCAATATTTCCAAGTATGACCTTCCAATGTTTTGTTTTGGCATCACAATATTATAATTAGTTGATCAAGAAATTTGTAACATCATGCGGAGGAACAAGCTGGGAAAGCTCATTAAATCCACCTAGAATTCGTGTGAGATGTACTTTCATAGAGTGAGTGGGCTCGGGCCTAGCTAGAAAAATGCCTAGCTTTGTCATGGAAGGTCTGATTCTTAGCAGCATACAATCAATTATATATCTGACTCTAATTCCCAGCTCTGTGTCTTTTGTCTTTCTAGGATTTTATGTTAATTTTGTCTTCGATCTGATCAGTCAAATGGTCTGCTGCCAGCAGGTGGAAAAAAAGAAGTAAAGGTCAAATATATTAGTACTGTGTTGTTCATGAATTGGAATGGATCCAGTTATTTAATTAATTTTTAAATAAAAAAACCAATAAAACATATTCTTATAAAATTATCCACGTAATTAACGGGAAGAGTTTAGCTTCCGATGTACGTATATATCGTGCTCATCCCATTAATTTGGTGGAAATGATGTTTTTTTTTTTTAAATGTGGAATTCCTTTTTAATTAAGACTCCCATGCAATATGAGTCCAAAAATCTATAGACTAGTCAAAAGCATGATATCCAAAAAATCCAGCCAAACATGTCGACCCTGAGTGAATCGCTCGAGTTGCACAAGAACTTCACAGAGCCTGTAGGTTTTTTTAACCTTCATGGGAAATTTTGGGGAGATGAAATCCCTGGTGCATATATGAGGTAGATGGTAATTGTTTCAAAATGGTCGAAATATGGCAGTATTATTTTTTCCGCGATTATGGGCTTTTATTAATTTATATATATATTTTTAAATTTCAATTTCGTTATTTTCCAAGATAAGGTAAAGTCATGATCGTTACGTAGCAAACATGTTGCAACGAAAAGTAACCTCTCTATATGAGATAGAGTACAGGTAGATGGGTAACTAAATCGGCAAACATTATCAAAAAAGATGAAAGACTACATAAATTTACGAAGGACAATGTAAAAGGTAAATTAAATGTAAGGGGTCTCTGTCTTCTGTCGACACTGACAATTACTGATCTCTGTACATATAAGAAAGATCAGACAGCGATCTCTGAGAGGTCAAATCGGTGGTAAAATACTTACTGAATGCTTTATGCGTGATTATGGTATCATTGTGTAAATAATTTGGTGGTTGCTTTCCTCTGCAGGGACACTCAGACAAACGAGAGCCCTTGTTTGTCGCTACAGATGCCCTTTTCTGCAATGTTGCTCGACTTTAGCTCGTTAAATATATGTTACTAAGTTCTGATCTTCACCAAGAACGTTTTAGAAGATATGTATAAGCAGCCAGGAGGCAGGAGGGATCTTTTATATCATTACTAGTGCTGTCATCTGAAGTTAATATCTATTGCTACTTTGTGCAGAAATATATAGAAATATATATATATATATATATATATATATATATATATATGTGCGCGCACACACACACACCCGGCCAGCTTGTTCTTGATTGTATTTCACCTGTGACGGCCAAAGAAAACCGATCTAGGTCCTTGGTGTGCAGCGTTACCGGATGGCACTGAGCTGGGAGCTAGTAGATCTACAACAACAAATAAAAGACCCATGGCTATATATTGAGCTAGGCATTTCTGTTGAGCAATTCCTTTATATATATCACGAGATTGGAAGAGAGTGCATGCAAAGCATGCTGATGAGGATCACAATCTCGAAACAATTAAACCAAGAAAAACTATATTGACATTTAAAAGAGGAGAAGAAAATAATTAACCATCTCCAAATAAAAACAAGAACAAATAAAGTTGTATGAAGTTCTGAAAGGGAAGGCATCATATTTGAGCTTTTAAGGCAACGTGTTCCAGGCTTATAAAAAGATCATTAATCTGATCAGAAACGGAGAGGGAGAGGAAATTAGAAGTGGCGGATTGCAATGGCGATAAGGCGAGAGGGAGGCATCGTTAGTGTTGGATGCGAGAGAGTACTGGAGAAGTTGATAGAGGCACAGAGAGGGGAAAAAAAACCATTCTTGGGTAAAGGAATTAAGAGGAAGATATGGAGAGTACTACTGTACTTAGAAAATGTACGTTATGTTTTAAACTCTTTTTAAAATTATAAAATATTTATTTAATCTTTTATAGTTCATAGAATCATAATTATGATCGGTTCGAAAGGGCCAATTCATTCAATGTTTTGAGATATCATGGCCGGTTGATGAGAAGTACCTAATCAGGTTGCAATAATTGATCAGTTTGAAATATCACTTGATCATCGAGCTCAATTGATTTAAGATTTGTTTTGGATAATGAGATGAGATGATATGATTTTAGATGAGTTGAATAAAATATTATTAGAATATTATTTTTTAATATTATTATTGTTTTAAAATTTGAAAAAAGTATAATTATTTATTATATTTTGTATGAAAATTTGAAAAATTATAATGATGAGATGAGTTAAGAGTATTTCTGTATTTAAACGATACCTTAAATTGGCTAGTTGAATTCGGCCCAACTGTATACAGGTCTAGAAAACCTAATTACCTATGCATTGGAAACAATTTCAAAACAAAAAACCTACATCGAACACAGCTAGCTAGCAGATTATAATCATGTTTGAGCTGAGCAAGCATATGATTTACGTGTGTGTGTGTTGGAGTATTTTTCTAGACGGACGAGCGCAGCTTGCAGCATAGGCCGGCAGATGCCCGTTACTCAAGGCTTTATGCATGTAACCAGTGTACCAGATATAGAAAAATTAAGAAGAAAAGGAACTTAACCAGAAATTAGTTTTTATAGTGTGAGAGTAATCATGAAATGGAATTGTAGGAAACCAAGAAAAGCCTTCACAACCTCTTACTATGAAAACAACAGGTGAATGAGCCAAACCTAATTACTCCCATCCATGCAAACGTCCCTTTCTCTCTACCTCTCCCCCCCACCTCTGCCGCCTCTGCGTCTCTTTCTCTCTCTCTCTCTCTCTCTCTCTCTCTCGCATACACACATAATCATCCATTGGGAATGCCAACCATACATTTCCTCCCTCATTAACGTCGGCCGTTTATTACAAGTGCTCTCTCCCTCAACCGTGGCTTGTTTATGATACATCAACAACTTGTACTGCCTAAAAACATCAGCAATAAAATACTGATCAGGAAAACACCTTCAAGTCTCTTCCATAGCCTAATATTGGCATCTCTCTCTTCTCTTTCTCCTTCTTCCCTTAATAGTAACTCAACAGATCAGATCCAAAGGAGGTCATCTGTCTATCCTCAAAATCACCCTGATCAGTCACAAACATCAATCAAATCAAACACAAAAGGCAGAGAGAGAATCAAGAAAAATGTCTGCCGCATCCGCTGCCTTTTCTCCGGACCACCTCTCCCCCTCCGACCAGCTCTGTTATGTCCATTGCAACTTCTGTGACACTGTCCTCGCGGTATCCTCTCTCTCTCTCTCTCTCTCTGATCTCTCTGTCTTCACCATCTATCTTATCCTTTGCCCCCTTCCTCTTCTTCTTCTTCTTCCTCGTCATCCCTTTCTTCTTTAATGAATATATACATGTTTATTTACACGTATGTGTGTGTTTTGGTAGGTGAGTGTTCCCTGCAGTAGTCTTTTCAAGACCGTCACGGTTCGATGTGGTCACTGCACCAACCTCCTGTCTGTGAACATGCGCGGCCTGCTTCTTCCTGCAGCTGACCAGCTTCATCTTGGACATGCTTTCTTCACTCCTCAAAATCTCCTGGTACATAAAATTCTCTAGGGTTTCAAGTATAAAAGAGCACTGTTTTTGTTGCGCATTTTGTTTGGGCTATTTCTTAATCTATTTTCCGAACTAAGATTCCTAAATGTATCACGTTGTTGTTACTCTTTTTTTTGGGGGGGGGGGGGGGGGGTGGGGGGAATATATCAGGAGGGTATCAGAAGCGCTCCGTCAAACATTATGATCAATCAACCCAACCCAAATGAATCGGTCCCACCTATTCGAGGAGCTGAGGAGATTCCTAGACCTCCAGTTGTTTCGAGACGTGAGATTTCCTGCACTTAAGTTGTTTATTTCATGTCTTTCACATGATCTAGCCATTCGAAGGCATCCCTAGTAGTTAGAAGGATATATATAAAGTATATATATAAATATAAATATATATATATATATCTATATATATATATATATTTTTAATTTCTTTGATGTCCCACACATGACCTTATCCTAGCATATCTATAAGCAGCCACTCCAAATGCTTTTGATTCCATGACTTCATAGTTATTAACTTTTAAGGGATCGAGTTGAAAATTTCCTTTACCTTTACAGGGGTGTCTCTATCAAATCCAGAAAGAAGTTTGAAAAAATTAAGACTGCAAGCTTTTAAATCTTACTTCACAACAGAATCCAATGATTTCTTGCTCTCGTGCAATCAGAAAGAATTTTTCTTTCGGTTATCAAAGGATTTTGTCGTCCTTCAAGCTTTTCCAGCTTTTTTTAGTAGTAGAAGAAAACCCACTTCAGATCTGCGCGCATCATGTCTAGCAGCATTATTCTTTAACAGTTTTGAAACTGAACTTTAAACCCTACCCATGGACACCAATACCTATAATCCTCCACAATTCCCTTAAGTTTAATAGAAGCAATCAACAAACAAACAATGTTTTATTTGTTCTGAAATGGGTCCTCGAGTGTGTCTTGTCTTTCTTTTAACCTGGTCTTATACCACTGATGTTCAAATACCGACTCGTCTTTATTTATTGTTTGCACTGTGGAAAGGGGTGAGGGAGAGAGAGAAAATTTCCCCCGGAAATATAGTGCAGAATCTGGGAGAAGAAAATGAATTGTAAGGGGTGATATGAGAGAGAGAGAGAGAGAGAGAGAGAGAGTTCCTCCCGGAAATGCAGTGTAGAATCTAGGAGAAAATGGATTGTTAGCAACGATGATGAAGTAAATGATATAGGGGGGAGAGAGAGAGAGAGAGAGGGAGAGGGAGTTCCCCCGGAAATATAGCGTAGAATCTAGGGGAAAATGGATTGTTAGCGACGATGATGAAGTAATGATATAGGGCGAGAGAGTGAAATTAAGCACAAAAGTTACAGAAATTGTCAGCAAAATGATTTTAATGTGTCTTTCTCTGTCTGTCTGCGTAATGTTCGTGCACTCCATCATGTCCAGCTCCAGAGAAGAGACAGAGAGTCCCATCTGCCTACAACCGCTTCATCAAGTAAGAAATTTTCAACTCGATACTCATATGTATCACATAATAGCGCCTAGTCATATATGATTAATGCTGTTTGAACAGAAGTGATACCGATGTTTTGATCCATTTTTTTTTAATGATTAAGTAAAATATTATTGAGTTTATATATTTTTTTATAGAAAAAAGAAATATTTAAAAATGTTAAAAAATGAATAAAAAAACCCATAAAAAACAAAAACTAAATGCTTTTTCGCTTGGATTATCGGTAGGGAGATCAGTCCAGTAACATCATCCTATATATATATATATATAATATGACATTTTCCTGCTTGTATCTATGAAGTGACTAATTTGACATTAATTATTCAATCTGCAGGGACGAGATCCAACGAATTAAAGCTGGGAATCCTGATATAAGCCACAAAGAGGCCTTTAGTGCTGCTGCAAAGAACGTGAGATCGAAGAAAATCCCAACTCTTTCTTTCCCGGGGCTTCTTCTCTTTTAACTAGGGTTTCATTTTACTTGCCAAATTAATTTAACTAGGGCATATACACTTCATTTAATTATGATATAAATTGCCAGGATTTTACAATTATATATTTTCGAGTTTTTTTTTTAACTTATTTCTTAGTACGTACCTTTCTTCTGTTCTTTTCAGTGGGCCCACTTCCCACACATCCACTTCGGACTTATGCCTGATCAACCCGTGAAGAGAGCTAACGTACGTGCATGATCAACAGATACACTAAACCCTAATCCATCCTCTCTTCTGTCATATATATGCATGCATGGCTGCTAAAGGAACTCATAAAACTAAGTGACTTGATATCAATTCTCAATGTTTTTGTCCTAATAATTTGATACCGCGTGTTTGGGTTTGTGTAGGAAGGAGATCAGGACGTGCTCATGAATGATGGGTTTTTTTGCTCCCGCCAATGTGGGTGTCTCCCCCTACTAGCTAGGAAGTGCATGTCAGTTCTCCTTTGCGTTCTCTCTTTCTTTCACTATGTTGTAGAAGTTAGGAGTACTCTTGTTTTAAGTTTCTTCTAATTATCAGACTATTTATCTCTAAATTTGGGTTGAAGCTTGTTTTTTGTTGTACATGTGGGGGAGAGCATTTTGAACCCTACTAAATGTTGGTGATCAACCCTGATGATCACACATAATGTTCTTATAACCGGTCTAAGCTTGGTCACTGATTAATGTCTTATTTTAATGCGTGTTGATCTATCCCAAATGTTAAATCTCTCCATTCGCGTGTCGAAAACCTAATCCTTATTCTGTAGTTAAATTGAGCTGACTTCATTATGATCAAACCACAAGCTCCCCCGCCCGGGGGGGGGGGGGGGGGGGGGGGGCGCACTGGGGCTCAATCTGTGACAAACAAAATGATCGAACCTAATCGATTGTAAGCATGATCTCGATCGCCTAGGCTATGAGATTTGGAAAACCCTTGCTTATTGTATATACTCCCCTGGAGTCATGCACCCCCTGCAGTACTACGTGCAGTACATGAAAGAGGAAATATTAGTAATTGGGATAGAATAGCCTTAGATACCTTTCTCTGAAAAATACGTCATTCAGGATATATTAATTATTCTGTTTGCAACTTATACGTAATCTAAAAGAGAAACGAACAGAATTTCGAAACTGAATTTTGTAGTATTATTCTTTAAGTTTAGAAGATGCAATAAAGAACATATAATGTGCGTATGCTTATGATATTCTTGTTTTGAAATGTTGATTCATATATATCAATGACCAACAATATCATTCAAGGTACTTGGAGAAAAACAATTATTTATATCACTTTCGCTTTTATTGATCTTCTGTTTCTAGCTAATTTATAAATTGCTGTGGATCTTGAACCATATATGATCACGCTGATCTTGATCACTCTCTTAGTAAATTAAAGGATAAGATGATATTGGAGCTAAAGTTCATTGGCTTAATTGCATATTATTCTCGCCATGTTAATGAGTTTTAAGCATTTATTTGAACCACTTCACAGCCAGATATATATATCCAATTTTTGCAAAAGGGCAAAAGCTTCCCCCTCCATATAATATTATTTGTGATATTAAAGATAACAGTTCTTTTACGTACAGTCGGGAGCTACAAAGGGGAGTCGCCTGCCACGTGCCACTTTAAAAAATAAACAAAAATAGATGAAAATAGAAGTAAAAAGCTAGAAAGAAAAAAGTTCAGAAGAAAACAAATGCACGAGCTCTTCATCTTCGAAGGGTGGGTGTCTCTTGATGTGGGTAGATGAACTTAAAGAGAACATTTTAGTGATCTTCGTGGGTCTCATTTTCGTCTTCTTGTTTTCTAGTCTTCGTGGGTCTCATCTTCGTCTTCGTGGATTCTACTCTTCGTCTAAGCAGTCATTCACCAGTAGTACACTTTTCCCCTGTTCTATGATTTTCTTTTTCTTGGAAGAAAACAACGAAAGCAACTTCAGGCTTCAGATATAAATCCAATTAAATAATCACATGTGAATCTGTGATATCATTGCTCGTAGTTAGGGTGGAGCCAATGCAGGACATACTACATACAATGCGGAGGGAAAGAAATTTGCCCTTTACCTGGTTCCTTCTGGTATCCTTAATGAGGATACTCTGTGTGTTATCGGGAATGAAGTTATGGTGCATCTACCGGGACTGTTTCAAGAAATCGATAGCCTAGAATCCAATGGGGTTTCTTGCAAAGGAAGGATACTGGTTTCTGACTGTGCTCATTTGTTATTTGACTTCCATCAAGTGGTGGATGGGCTTAGAGAGTCTGAGCTTGCCAAAGGCGTGCAGTCCACACGACTCGCCACAAAACTCGTACATATAAAACACTCGAAAACAGCGGCCTCTCCCGTGTTCGGAACTCGATACGTTGGCTATGGGCGGAGAAAGGAAGGATGTGATTCGAGCGAATAAAAATGCAATCGCTGCAAGCCAAGGCCTCCGAGTGGAGTGGAGTCAACCAAGACGATGCCTTTGCCATTGACGACGCCAATCTATTCCAGAAACTCGGCCTCTGGACCTTCATTAACCTCTCCACTAGGGGTGAGCATCGGACGATCCGGACTGAAAAAATCGGATCAGACCGGTCAATTTGGACCGAACCGGACCGGTCTAAATTTTATAGGACAGAATATATTCAGTCCGATCCATGGTCCATAGGTTTTTTAGACCGGATCGGACCGAATGTACATAATTTATATATATTTTTTATAATTTAGATATATATAATTAATTATATAAATTTCATCTAACTTAATCCTATCACTAACTAATATATAATTATACTATATTATAATTAAGTATAGACTATAGTTATACTTATACAATTATACTTATACTAATATATAGCTATACTCTATTACTAATAGTCTAGTACTTTATACTAATACTATTATATAGTTATATTAGTTGTTATATTAGTTATACTATATTATAGTGATTTATTATAACTATATTATATATTAATATAAGTTATAGTGATTTAGTATAACTATATAATATAATAATATATTAGTATAAGTTATAGTGGTTTAGTATACGTATAAGTTATAACCTAATTTATTACAAATTTATTAATCATAGATTCATAGAAATTTAGAATCATAACCTAATTAATCATATTTAGTATCAATGTATTAATATATTCTTTAATGTATTACTAATACTATTAATTAAGTATTAAGAGTTATAGTATAAGTTATAATGTATGTATAATTTATAAATTTATAATAGTATGTATAATTAAATATTTTATTCTTATTTATAATAGTATGTTAAGTATGTATCTTTCTCAATTATGGATTAATATGTATGGATAATTAAATTATTTATGCTTATTGCTTCATATACAAAATGTTAAAAGTTGTATATGGCTCATTATGCATTAACATACTTTAAGTTAGTAATAAAGTAATAATTAACATCATCAATAATGTAATTTTCATCTAATTTATTATCATTGACCATATAAAATATTTTTTTATTGAGTTTGTTACATAATTCACATTAATAAGTCACTTCGTTTAATTTAGTATTGTAAATAAATTTTTTTATTAATTGATTTAAAAAAAAAAAAAGGTCGGACTGAATGGACCGAACCGGACCGGTAGCTATCAGTCTGGTCCAATCGAGCAAAAATGATGGACCGAAAACCTTCGGTCCATCGCCGGACCAGAACGTGTGCACCCCTACTCTCCACCAATTTTTACACCAGGTTGTGTTATTTATTTTTTGGTAGAGGATACCGCCTTTTACTTTACGAGCTTTACAATGGAGCAAACTATAGAAATTTTCACCATGTAGGACCCGTTTGCCCCGCGTTTGCAAGAGGCGACTGAAGTCAGAATTTTTCTAAAGATAAGTATGTTAAATACATCAAAATACACATAAATAGCCAAGTGCTTATGAAAAAACACAATAGGTATGCAGATCAAAACACACTATATATAAAGATAGAAATACTACTACAAAAGCATGTTCAAATTACAACAGTACAATAGCGTAATAATTTCTAGGATTTGAAATACCTAGCTAGCTCGTATTCCTCTTCTTATTGCATATTGCAAAGAACACATGTAAGAGCTTATAGTCTTCCTTATAAATCTCTTTGCTCCTCTTTAACCATCAATAGATATATAGGACACATGAATTAGTTATTCCTCAAACATATTGAGAATAAGGTCTTGCGTATATATGCATTGCATGGAAAGGAAAGCTGGGGATCGATCTAGGCCTAGTTTGGATAGAGAGATATTGCTTTCATCTTATCTATCTTATTCTATCTCATCTCATCTCAAAATCTAAACACTACAAACACAAACATTTTTCAATTTCAAATTTTTAACTTTTTTATCTAATGATCATTACCTAATTATTACAATGTTAACAAATTTTCAAACAAAACACAAAAAATAAGTCAACTCTTTCAAATCCCAGAACAAAAATAATATTTTAACAATATTTTAATTTTATAATATTTTTATTCAACTTTTTCTCTCTCATTTCTCAAAACCCCATAAAATATTTTAACTCAAACCATTTCTAACTAATCTCATCTCAACTCAGATTTCTCACTACTATATATTCACAAACTATTCAATTCATCTCATTTCAACTTACTATTCAAACCAGGCTTGTTTGTATAATCTAGTCTTTTCCACCCCTTACTCCTATCCCGATTAATTTGGAATGCCAAACTATAGAGGATTAATACGTTAGATATGAGTTATAATTTTATAAACCAATTAAGTTATATAACGACCCATATTGCAAAGGATGTGAGTAAGGTCAAACAGGAGTGTAAATATCCAGTTATATCTAACTAGTAGAAAGGCATAGATGTACAAGCACTAAAGCACATCGATCAATTAACTAGCTTGTAGAGAAATGCATTCATGTATAGAAGGTAGCAATGTGCACCTTAAATTTTCAATAGGCTTCAATATTGTGTTACCTCTGTAAACATTTAGCTATTGAAATTGCATGGCATCATGTTCTTTTCTTCATTTCTGTTATCAGTCATCTAATTAACAAAGCATGCATACTCCACATCTACTTGGAGTACTGCACATGATTGCAAAAAGAATGGTATTAGCTTGGAGACACAAAATATATATAATTTCTCCTAAACTTTACATATAATATAAAATATATATATTTATATATTTATAAAGAAGCCACACGCGCGCACCATTTTTGCGTTTATGGCATGCATCGAACTAAGAAATACAATTACTTAACAACTATCAACAGATTTATAACCAGACAACTTGGTATCATGACATGATAGATGACATTATTTTTTGGCAATGGAATGTTTTTCTAAATAAGAAAAATAAAATATTGAATGGGATGGCCCAAGTTAGTTGCTACATCATTCTAGCTAGTTCGTTTTTTCAAATACAATCTGAGCAAAGCGTGGGCCGGTGAGGTAATTGACAGGTAACATCGATCGGTTTTGTTACCAAGGCATCAGTGTGTGTGTGGGGGCGCGCGTGCGTGTTTGTAATTACTTGGGGCATATATAACTAAACTGGATTTTTATTATCTTATAAATTAAACACATATATACTTTCATTAAAAACAAAAAGATGGCTCCGGTAGATCACCAAATTGGAAATGAACCCCAAATAAATAAGTTGGCCGATTTCATTGGGCTCGAGGATAGTTGAGTTTTTAGTGGTTTATATATGCTGTTTGGATGAGTATAAAAGCCCACATATAGAACAACCCCATTATGCTTAATTAAAACGACCCGTTTAAAAAAAAAAAATTTTAAAAACGAAAACTAGGACCAAAACATCAAATTTCTTGCACGCAAAAGTTCCATGAAAAAATAAGATACAAAAAAGATTGATGATTTGGCTATCAAAAGAGTTCGGCTCAGTATTCTTGACAACCAAGCAGGAAATTGAGCCTCTGGGCCGCATACAATTATATACAAGTTTACACTTACAAATCATCTACAAAGTAACAATGCTGGTGGTCGAAATGAAACAAGTACTATGCTGTCTAGAATCTATGCACCAGTGTTTCATCAAGCTCAATCCAAGCCAACTGGAAAGGAGTGGAACATCTCAGCAGTACCAAAGAGAGAGAAAGTTGGGATAAGATGGTGGTGGACATCCAACATTTCTTCTGTCATTCAGACTAAGAAAACTTTTTTCTAAAGGGTATGTAACAATTATGTCTATTTGCTCCTGCAGTAACAATTTACAATTGAAAGTCAAAATACTATGATTATTTGTTAGATGAACCCAAAAACCAGGGGGAGAAAAAGAAGAAGGTACTATACAGTTTACTCTACATGTGAGTTAACAAACATAAATAAGGAAAACCAAATTCACAAAGCAGATCGAATCGCAGCTACATATCATGAGATAGCCAGAAAAGAGCCTGCTATGCCACCTGCAGCTCCCCGTTCAGCAGCATAGCAAGAGGCTGATAACTGTGTATTTCAAGCAGTTTCCTCCCAATCAGAGCGAAAAGGGGAGCAGTGCATTCATTGATACGTCATGGAACTCAATCCCTAAACCTTGACCAGCAAACAAAGCCTGTGAGAGTAAAACCAAAACAACTGGTTTGGGATCATGGAGTCTAACTGTTCTGTTCATTACATTGTCACAACTTCCATAACCAGAACCATGGATTACTACTCTGTACATTGCAAGCCAATTAAATAAACCTGAGACTGAATTACTGCCCTTCCGATTTTAAATCCTGGAACCACTGTGAACCCCACCTTTGATCTAGTTTTACCGGGAAACATACTTCTCCTTGTGACATCTTCCATGTACACCATTGAGAAATCCACGCCTCTCTCCAATTTAAAAATCTCAACCACAGGATTAAACGAAAAGGCCAACTTATGTAGCGTCCATATCGAGCTTGCCATTCTGACAAATGACTCATAGAAGACACTCAGTGATCTCCACGAATTCAATATCGTTTCATTTTGATCCAGATTACTGAAAATGGATGATTCCATGGTAGGGTGGATAAGCTCCTGATACTTAGTCTCACAAAATCTAGAAAAATCACAATTCCGACTCATACTTAGCAACTCCATAGGGTTGCTAGATACGTGCTCGAGCAATTGCTTCAAAGAGGTTCTATTCTTTTCTGAACTCAAAATCTGCCCATTGCACGCAATTTCATTCTCACCCAATCCGAACCCTTCTAAATCAAATCCTTTGAACATCAATAAACAAACATACGACAGAAAAGCATACCGATTATGCCCTTTCTTAGCATATTCAATATCCGAATAGACAGAATTGGCTGCCAAATCCAAATCCCACATAGCTTTTCTCATCAATTCGATCAAAATTTTTGTAAACCTATGCGTTTCTCTACAAGCATCATGTAACATAGAATCAAATACTCTAACAGACAACAAAACCTCATAAGATGAATTCAAATTACCAGACAACCTCTTTGACAATTCCAAATTGGATTTCTGAATCTCACCCAACTTCTTCTTCAAAGCCAAGACCTGGTTGTCTTTCTGATCAATCTCTGTCTGCAACCGGTTCGACACGCTCCCGAGTATCCGCAGCTTGCTCTGATTCTCTTCCACCTGAGCTTCCAAGCAAGACCCAATGGGCAAATCGACACCAAAATCCGGGTTTCTACAACAATCTTTATAGAATTTCTTGAACTCAGACAGCCTTTGGAGGTGTGAGACCAAAGCTCTATCTGCATCCTTCACGCTTTCCCCAACAAACGGAACATGAGCAGCCTGTAACTGAAAGTACGAAGCTTCAAACGAGGAAACGGTCGCGAAAATGTAAGAAATCAGTGTCTGGGTCATCCGGGTATTGATAATTATATTCTGGGTCCGGCTCAACGGCCTTGTTATCACCGACTGTGGTGGTGATGGTGACGGCTGTGCTGGCAGAGAGGAACCGCGAATTGGGTCCCGTTTGATGACCACGACTTTCTGGTCAGTGATGACTTCTTCCGCGGAGTCAAGAAGCGAAAAGCCATCGGAGTCTTCGACGGGTTCGATTTCGGCGAAGAACTCAATGGTCTTGGACTTAAAAGCCTGGGCAAATTTCTGGAACATTTCAGAGATTTGTGGGGGTTTTGAGGAGCCATCCGTGTCCGGCATTTTTTCTTTTTTTCTCGGGGTCTTGTTCGGAGCGGAATTGGAGTCTTCTCTCTTTATCCCTCTCAGAGAAGGAGAGGAAGAAACAGAGAGAACGAGAATTCTTGCGTTACACTACTACTCGAGCTTGTTGCGCGGTGCTTTGAATGTCTTGGAAGGAAGGCAACATGGGTTCGGCTTCGCTTGCTGGACTCTGGACTCTGGAGCTCTATTTTATTTTGTTTATTAATTTTGGGGTTTTATTTTCTTATTTTAGGAGGGGCCCCTTGACTTTTTGAGGTCTTTTGATTAACGGTAATAAGAGTAAAAACTAAAGTGACAGCCGCGGTGATTAATATCTACTACTGGCCCATGGAACAAAATGTTGGTGTTGGAAAGTTGACTTCTTCTTTTTTTCCTGGCTTCAGCTTTAGTTAGTTGACCACTTGACCGTGATAGTGGACTGTCTGAAGCACCTACTGTCCCACGGTATGCCTTTAAAAGCTGTTTATACAGACATGATAATCTATTCTCAATTCAATGCAAAATTGGATGCCATATGAGTAATTTAATTAGGGAAATCAAATCCAAAAGTTCTGCAAATTTTTCTTTTTCTTTTAATTTTGTTAACCTCAAGTGCTAGAAACAAGAGATCATTTTGAAATAAAACTATTTTTCCTCGCAAATCAAACTAATTTAAGGCATAGTACGTGGCACTTCATTTTCATCAATTGAAGTAATTAATTGAACTCCTAGACTGATCTAAGGCATTCATGGGTTGAGATTTCAGTTCCTTTCCAACAAGGTTTCAACTTTTAACACTGCCATACTGTTAATAAGATAACCATGATGGCATAAAATCAGGGGGGGTATTAATTTGGTGCCACTTTAGGGGTTTCTTGGCACATATATGTGAGTTGTGGACCTGTACTTTTTTGTCACTCCAGTGTGTTTTTCTGTCCTCAGAGTCAGACTGATAAAGTGGCTTTACATGCCAAATTTCGTACCCTGAAGGAAGTGTATTTTAGAATGAGATCGTGCTTGCTTTATCCACCTTTAAATCATATATATGCAGTGCTTTAGGTAGACACTTGGTAGTGGAACTCTTCATGAGCTAAGGTATATATGATCCCACCTTTCCAACTACCAACCAAACAACACTTACCCATCCAATATGAAACTTAATTTACACAACACTTGGCATTCTTTTTAGTTCCACTTTTCAACTTATGTTAGTCCAAGATCGTAACAAATTGTCGTTTTTATTACAAATATCTGGCTATGAATAAACGTTTTTTTTTATGATGAATGCTCCTGTATTAAGACTATAATAAAATAATTATTTACAAATTAGAAGAGGGTTCATGATTTTTGTATTTGAGGAACAATGAAACATTTTGCAAAGAAATAAAATGTGATAATGCTATTAATGTCTCTAGATCAGTGGAAGTTCATGATGCAGATCAGTTGGATCAATTATTTGGATACCTCGAAATTACTATATGCCAAGACATACCTTTAGAAGTAGGTTGGCCCGTCAGTTTGTTCATATATATCTATCTATGTATATATGCTTTGCCCAACGAGAAAATGCCAATTTGATGATGACATTCATTTGGTGCCAACTCTGGCTGGCTATGATTGGTGTGGGATAGGGTTGGGCAGGGTTTCCACACGGAATCAAGGTGAGAGCTGGGAGTGAGAGATTCGGGCCAAGAAATTAATGATACAGGACAAAAGTAATATAATTTATAAACTTCATTAGAGTTTTCATTTCCAACTCTTTTTTATTTTCTTGTCTACTTTTTAGTTTTATATTTTCTCGTTACAGTTTGTTTTCTTGGTACCCTGATTAATTTTCACACTGTGAAAGGTGGAGTGTGAACTAAAATCAAAGGCTTTTAGTGAAGATCGATCCCACTGCTAGTCAAAGCTCCCAACAACCCCAATTTTCTACGACTTTTTCTGCATAATTTTATTTTAAAACTAATTATGAACAATCATGGCGTCATTTAAAAGTGAGATTAGGAAGGAAATTTGTTATATGTCTTAATACTATATTGTTAGAGCTTAGGACAATGGTTGACTACCATAATTATCGACTAGATTTGTTGCATAAGACACAGGTTTTGTTAAACATGTCTCAGCAATCATGTTGTCCACAGAGGTGGTCGGCGTGCCGCTCTAAGGGCCTACTATAATATTGTGTTCAAGTTTGTTAATTTGTTTGTTTTTGTAAAGAACCCCTAAATGGCCCCAGCCTCGAAATAACGAAGAAAAGTACTGATGATTTCTTTTAAACCTTGTGATATTGACCTATTCCACACAACTTTTTGCAACCCTTTTTCCATTGAGGTGAGAAAATTTCTGCACTTTTTGTTAAAAGAGTTCAGGAAGCTCTCCATTGTTGTGGATTTTGAAACATCTGTCTGCCTGCCTTTCCATCCATACATTAATCCAAGCTTCCCTATCTATTGCTTCAGTTTCTCTTTAAAGAGGACATAGATCGTCAACTTGAAAATACCAAGCTATTAGAAAGTGCCATCACTGTCTATTTTGCGAAAAAAAAAAAGCCTATAAACGTGATTAATAAAGCTGTCATACACTCCCATGTTCATTCGAAATTGGATTTGTTTCCAAATTTGATGGAAATACATGTTTTGGCAGATGTTTTGTTGGACTAAGCTTGATTTACCTGATCTTGATGGTTTTCCTTTTAAAGGTTTCATTCGCATGATAACTGCTAGTCGAATTGATATGCATGCATGCAGCAGCATCCTCGGAGGTCGAACTACGTTGACCTTCAATGTAAAGGGCTAAACGTCATGTCTTACTTTTTTCAAGTTTCGGTACTTTAGGTGGGCCAAACCCAACTAGGAAAGAATAGATCAGGGCCAAACCTAAACGCTATCGTGAAACAGATGGACTTTCAAACCATTCTTCCGGCCCAACCATGGCAAAAATCGTGAGATCTTTTGGGGCAGATCTTCGAAACTTTGCGCCCAAATGGGGGGTATTACTATTGACTATTGAGCAAGAATTGTGTTACACTGACACAACTCCATGCTATTTCATATTTTGGCTTGTACTGAAATAACAACAAAAGATAAAACTCCATGCTACTGCTCAAACAGATCAGTATCTTTGACCTTTTTTTTTAGGCAATTTTTTTGAACAATCGAAGAGAACTTATTTTGCTCCAACTAAACAGAAGCCTCACTGCTGCTGTGTGGTCACAATCAACCTCTACAAGAGTCTTAAAAGAGCTATAAGCTAAACATGGCGAAAAAAGATGGCTGACTTTTAGTCATTTCACGCAATAAAAGAGGAGATCCCGGGGTTGGAGGCAAGAACCTGTGGGATGTGATATGTATGCTATTGTTATCTGGAGCTGATGAGGTCGGGGCTGCTGTGCTCAGACAGGAGCTGCGTGGCTCTGGCTTTAGGCTGCCGAGTGCTGTTGCTGCTACAGCTGCTGAGCGCTGCGTACGGTCACACGCCAATGCCTAACCCCTCTTTTGTCTGCTCCTCAAGAATCTTGGCACCAAGCACCCCCTACCCTCTTTTGCTAATCTCATTGTCTTGTCTAAATTACCACTGTTACCCCCTACCATCTCTAGTCATTTTGTAACTCTGGACTACCAAGGTCTACTGGACATATTCCATGGCAAGGCGATAAAAAAAAAAATGGAAAATGGAAAAATATGTTTTTGACTGATATAACGGTTGATGCAGAATACAATGATAGACTTATAACTTTTTTACTACTACCACTTTATTTTTTTTAATGTATTTATTTTTTAAAAAAATATTTTTTTAATATCTTTAATCATTAAGAAATTTTATTAAAAATATACAATTTTATTAATAGTTATTTTTTTTAACTATTAAATAAAAGAAAATTTAAAAAATAAAAAAAAATAATAAAAAAAAAAGTAGAAGAGTGATAATACAATCATTATTCTTATATTATTATTATTATTATTATTATTATTATTATTATTTTATATGCATTGCCACTATTGATTGATCACGATTACTAAGGTCAGAATGGGACAACTTGCATAGCTAGTTGAAAAGCACGACCAGATATGTAGACAAACGCGTTCCTGATCTTAAGGGTGTAGGTGTGTAGCTGTGTTCCAGCATTAAAGCACGATTTTCTGCATTTTTTTTTTTTTTAATTTCTCTTTTTATATGTAAGTTTGAGAAGTAGATGAAGTGAGGATGAGCTCCGGAGCACTCCAACCATGATGTTCACGTCGTTCTTTTTTAGAGCATTGACACAAGTCTAGTCAAAGTTAGGCTAAACTAGATGTTTTGCTTTTAGGCCTGGTTTGACAGCAGAGAGTCCAAGTAATTTCAAAGACTCTCAAAATTATTTTATATTTTATTATTTTATCTATTTTTTTTATTATTGTTTTTTTTTATTTATTATTATTTAATATTTTATTATTATTTTTCCATTATTATTCACAAACAACCTCAAACATTTTTATTACCTAAACCTAGCCAAAGTCAAAGCCGTTAAGTATAACCATAATTATAAACTAAAATAATAATATAATAATATTTTTTAATTTTGTTTTCATATTTTGCCACTACACTAGTGTTAATATTAGAATGCAATTAATCAAAAATTTAGAAATTAAATTCAAACCATACACCTAACAATCTAAATACAAAATAAAATATAATTATTTGTCAATAAAATATGGATTTGATCCATGAACAGTGACTTACCAAGTTTAGATTTTCCTTTTCATTTACTGTAGTTTAGAGTTTCACCTAAAAAACTTTAGCTAATCCAATGTAGTTGATTTAAGTCAAACTTAGCTATATCTTTTATTTTACTGGCATTGACTAGTTCAATATCAATATTCTTAGCTTGAACGTGACGTTTCTTTTTTTTTTACCTGAAGAAGCCAAGCCTGAAGGAACCTGATCAGTAAGAGCCTTTTTTTTTTTTAGCAAAATAGATATTTAGTGGGTAAAACAAGATTATAAAGGGGGATTCTTTGAGGTTCAATCCCAGGTCCTGTTTCCAATACAATATTATAAGAAGGGTAAAATCAAATAAAAGGCGAACGAAATCATGAATGTCTCTTATCAAAGGGTCAAGGCTTTATATTTTCTTAAAAAAAATTAAGACATTATCAAAGAGGACAAGCAATCAGAGCGTTAAAAAAAGAAAAAGAAAAAAGGGTAACGGAGGGTACCGAGGGAGGTGAAATGAGACTACTTTATTATTATTCACTACCTAATTATAGTAATGAATAATAGTAAAGTAATTAAAAGAAATATTATTATAGGAGGCCTTTAATTACAATTAGAGAATAATTATATTAATTTTATAAAAATAAATTTATAAATTGACGTGATTTGATATAATATATTAAATCTATTGATCTGTATATTAATTTACATATAAAATGAACGTAAATACATATAAGTTATTTCAAAGAGTTTATTAAAAATATTTATTTGTCTTCGATTGATGTTGTTGCATCCATCCAAATTGTTCGATTGGGGGTTGCTTTTTTGACATCCACTATTGGAATGGTTGGGTGCGAACTGCAAAGCAGTACATGAGAATGAAATTCAAAACCAAGATGACTTCAATTGCTTCAAGTAGAGAATGCAGATACAAATCATCATTCCTCTTAGAAGAATTTATATAAGTGGATAAGACTATAATTGAAATACATTGCAATATGATTTATCAAATTAACTATTTTTTGCCACCCACCATAAATTCCACTTTCACATTACATTTTACCTTTATTTGAGGATGATTTGGGCACGGTGTATAAAGCTCATGGGTAAAACTGGTACTCAAAAGTGGTCATTTTCAAAGCTCTATTCCCTCTTGCTACTTTTTACCGTTTTCCACCGAGAACTGAGAAAAAGTCACTGTTTCTTGTCTTGTCACTTAGCACTTAGCACAGGCTGTGCGAGAAAGAGAGAGAAAGAACCATCTACCCAGCCATTCATAAAGAACCATTTGGTTAGAGTTTTAGGGTTCTTGGGACGTGGGCTTTTAGAAAACAGCAATTGGGAAGGGAAAAGTATTTACATGTTGATTTGAGTTTCCATTAATTTGTTCTCTCTGCTTTTTTTATTGTTATCTTCTAATCCTTGCACAATAAATTAGTGTAAATTGTATGATAGTGTCTCACTTCTTCTTCTTCTTTAAATGAGGCCAACCTTCTCTCTCTACTGCGCTTCATTGGTAACAGTAATACTTGTGTCAATTGCCAGGCGCCGTTTCCTTTTCCTGCACATCTCTCTCTCCCTCTCCCTCTCTCTCTTTCTCAATGGGTGTACTACACCAATATCTTCATGAAATGAAACCTGACCGTGAAACTCTCTCCCTCTCTCATTAAAATCGAAGCCAATAGCAAAATTAAAGAAAACATGGTAAGGATTTCTATCTCGTTTGCTGTCATATTTCTCCCTTATTCTTCAGAAAATTAGTAGCTTAGTTTAATTTGTTATGCTTCTGGTTTTCTCAGCTTATTGCTTCCCATCTTCTACCTCGGTGGCTTGAAGTCCTTCTAACAGAGAAGTTCTACAACGCATGCATAATTCATGAAGAGGCCAAGAAGAATGAAAAGAACGTCTATTGCCTAGACTGTTGCACCAGTCTCTGCCCTCACTGCTTGTCCCCTCACCGTTCTCACCGAATCTTGCAGGTTTCTGCTTTCAAAATTCAACCACTACACGATCTCTGAAAATTCCTTACAATCTCCTTTCAAAATTTTCCGTTTGAAAACTTCTTTTTAGTTCGTTACCTTCGTTTAATGTTGAATTGAAATCCTTTATGCTGCGCGCTTTCAGATAAGAAGGTATGTTTACCACGATGTTATAAGGTTGGATGATGCTGCGAAGTTGATGGACTGTGCCTTTGTTCAAGTAAGTAAATTATTGAAACTGTCATCTCATCCTCTACAGGCGAATATTGCGTTGTGGAACCTAAAAATGAAGACGGAACGCAAAAGAACCACGTTCTTTTATTTATAAAAGAAATAGTGAACACGGGAGTTAATTCAGGTTGTTTTCTTTTTCTTCTTTTCCTTGTTGGGTTTCTCGAGGAGTACGACTTTGTTGAACTTGAAGTTAGAAAATTGAAGATTAGAGGAACCCCCTTGTTTGAGTTCCTCGTGCTTGTTCCAATTTTCTTGTCTTAAACTTTCCTTTTTTTTTTTTCCTTTGCATACCGGAAATTTATGGATAACGCTTTGTGGAAAAAGCTTTAAAGGAACAGAAGAGTTAATTACCATGAGAACTGAAGAACACTGACGATGAATGAATACTGCATAGCCATTTTTTTTTGTTTATATTTTATTGTTAATTTGCTTATAGTCTCACCTTCTCTCTCTACAGTCATACACAACCAACAGTGCAAAGGTAGTGTTTTTGCACCAAAGGCCACAGACAAGGAACTTCAGGGCTCCGGCAACTTTTGCAGTTCCTGTGACAGAAGCCTGCAGGACCCATACCTCTCTGCTCCCTCTCCTGCAAGGTCCTTTTTACCTATACCTAAATTCTCATCTCACACTTATTTTCTTCTCCACCTTCACTCACCTTATCATCTCGTACTCTTTCTGAGTTCTTTCACTTTTTCCACATCAATTTTCCCACTTTGTTCTCTGTCTGTCTCTCGTGTACAACGACGACGACGAAACATCTGCAGTTTTCCATTTGTTCTCTTCTGGCTCCTACACAAGTCCCCAATCAAGTCTCGCTCTTCCTCAATTCTCTTACACCATCTCAATTTTTAATTCTCGCCTGGGTTTCTCTCATTTCTTACGTACTGTTTCCTTTTCTTTGTTACAGATTGATTATCTCATTCGAACGAAAGGTGGGATTTCGGAGTACCTCTCCGACTTCGAGTCCTTGTCCTTACCGGCACCGGGTCTAGACGACGGTTCGATGACACCTGAATCGGTTCTTGAACCGGCCGTTCGAGCCGTACCTCGTCTGGATCGGGCGGATATGGTGGGGTGGACTGCAAGACGCTTGGTAGTACTGCCACAACCGAGATAGTGAGGAAGAAGAGAGAGTAGCCTGTCTGCATATCGGGCGGCATGTCGACCTGTATTTTCACCCGTATCCGAAATTTCGGCCAGTTTAATGAACCGGAGAAAAGGGACTCCACAAAGATCTCCGCTTTATTGAATTTCGCCGCCGATATGAAATGGAATGGAGAGATTTAGGGAGGGTTTGGGATGTTGAATTTGGTAGCTTTTTATTTGTTTCCTTTAGACTAATTTCACGATATTAGGAAAAATCTCCCAGTTTTGTTGAAGCATTCTCTCTTCAGTCTTCTCTAGATGGTGGATGGATTGG